>BSBN01001346.1:0-1472266 GCA_027924645.1 Cunninghamia lanceolata | reverse complement strand
TGTCTCAGATACAGGGACAGTTGTCAGAGGCCATTCGACGGGTAGATTATTATCAGGTTCTCTATCATGCGGCAGTGCCAGCAGAGTAGCATGCTTTGAGCTACAGTGAGATCAGTGAGTCAAGGTCATCTAGGTCACGTAGATCTAGATCGGTTCAGTTGGTTCAGTAGGCAATGGATCCTCCATCACATGTGCCCCAGCAGGTTCCACAGATACAGGTATAGCCGCAGCCACAGCCACAGGCAGGACCACAACCACCACCAGGGTCAGGATCCCCCATTGCATCAGAGAGAGGGTTCTCTATGTGACAGTTGTATCATGTTGGCCCTTGGAGGCATTATATCATGACTTGTTTATTATATTTTTTGATGACCGATGTGTATTTTGCGATGATGATATATGATATGATGCTATTTGATGGGCTACTCATTTATTTATTATGATGATGCTCTTATATGATTACGGTGATGCTTATGTTGATGGATGTAGTATGCTTTATGCTATGGATGTGTTGTGTTTATGCAATTTATTACATTGATGTTATGGATGTACCTATTGATGTATCATGATGGATGTAATAATGGTTTACTTATTTTGATATATGCATGTGTGTGATTTATGGATGATGATGTAAAATGCAAATAAATGTTCAGATTAGTAAACATTTATTATGGATGCAAAATGTAATGGAAATGTATGTTTATCTTAATAAACACATGTTATGTATGGAAATATGAATATGCAGTTAAAAGTTTATTGATTATGATTATGCAATGTAATTAAATGTAACTAAATGATTATGCAATGATATATGGAATGCAATGTAATGATTATGGAAGTTCACTAAATGATTTTAAAAATGCACCTAAGTGATTGTAAACTAAATGATTATTATATTCAATGAAAGGATTATAAAGTGAACCTAATGATTATGCAATTTAAATGAGATGATATGCAAACTAAAGGATTCTAAAATGAACCTAATGAGATGATATGCAACTAAAAGATTCTAAAATGAACCTAATGAGATGATATGCAACTTAAAAGATTCTAAAATGAACCTAATGAGATGATATGCAACTTAAAAGATTCTAAAAAATGCACCTAATGATATGCAAGTTAAATGATTATGATATGGAAACTAAAGGATTCTAAAAATGCACCTATTGAAATATAAGTTAAATGATTACGATATGGAAACTAAATGATGTGTAAGATTCAAGCTAGATGATATGTGAGATGATTATGTCTTGATACACATGATGTTCTTTGTTAGACCCTGGGAGGTGGGGCTGTGCGATAGAGGAATAGGTGGGGAGAGGGTAACGGTGGATGAATGGGGTATGGATAGGATTGGGAGTGGCTGGATTGTGGGGGGGGGGATGAGGGAATTGTTAGGTCATAAGACACCATGTCATTGAGGGGTGATTTATTTTGGGTCAGGATGTGTTGAGTGAGAGTAAGTTGGAGGGATAGGGTTAGTAAGGGGATTTTGGGAAGGGGGGTGAAAATAGGCTAGGTGATTATGAGATCTAGGCCCAAATGGTGTGGTTGAATAAATGATTATGATGATGATTTGAGCTAGTAATAGTAGTTGCATAACATTAATTGAGAGCATTTCTTAGTTTATTATAGCAATGTAGGATACAGTTCACAAAGGTATGAAATGACCTAGGTGATGATATATATCCCATGATTGCATGGACTAGACCTGTAAACAATAGGTTGATTTTATGCGTGCCCAAGGTAGTATAACCTTGCCTAGCCTAGGAAGGGGACTCATAGAGGTGAGTGTGAATAGTACATATAAGGTTTTGATGCATGTATATGCAAATGAGGCACATTATGCTAGAACCGACCCAGGCTTCAAGATATGAATACTATTCTTAGAGTAATGAAACCAACCCACAAGCACAACATACAGAAACAATGACCATGTCTACTCTAGGTGTTGTCCACCACTTGCCATGATATAATGAGATCAAGGTAGCTTTGGAAATGGCCTAGAGTGAGACAAAAAGATAAAATATCAATAATCAAAAAGACCAACAAAAAGATACAAATAGCCTTTGTGTATTCTTGCCAAGATACATGTTGATAGGATGACAGATTCTTGTCCATTGTAGGAATGATACATCCTAGGACGTGAATCGGTTGGATTTTGTTGGATAATTTTCAAAAGGTGGACAAAAGGACAGTGAGGCTATGTGTGGGATTATAGTTGGTATGTTGATTGATGATTTTTGTGTTAGGGACCATGCTTCAATCATGTCTTTAGCTCAGTGAAAGGGGACCATCCAAATGGGTTGGATGGGTGCATCTTAGGTACTTGAGTACTAGAAACTTAATGCATATTCCAGACTGCCTACATACCCTGTGTCCACAGGATCAAGGTACTTTCAAGATGTGGGCGAGATGAATATGTAGTTCTGGCACGACTTGATGTTGTGGGAATGGTTTGGGATGGGTGTGATGGTGAGGATTGATGGATGTAGATGGTTGTGAGTTACAGCGAGATCAATGTATGGGGTGATTTGTGGTGAATTGTGTTGTTTTTGGATTTTTTGATTTTGTATTATTTTTGAATTTTTTTATTTTCTGTTGTACAAAAGGAAGCTTACAAGGATCCTCGTTCCATGGGTTAGCCTTGGGTGAGATATTGAGGGGTGGGCGATAGGATTCGATGTTTCATAATTCCAAGCCATGGGATGTGTGTGATATGGAGTGTTGTGATGGAAAGAGGACTTATTAGATGGTAGAATTGGCAACTACATATGGTGCCTGAAATAGGTTTTCACCATGGTACTTATCCAAAGTGTCACCGAAGTGATTTTCACCATTGGAAGTCTTTATTGCACTCGGGTTTTTTCTTTATTTATTTTTTTATTTTTATTTTTCTATTTTTTTAATTTTTTGATTGGGGTACCTGATGGGTTATGCTTAGAATTTATTCAGATGTAGGATGTTCATAGGCTCATCCAAAGGCTGCCCCTCAAGTGTTGCAAGCTGGTATGCTCCTGATCCATAGGTGGTTGTGATGACATAAGGTCCTAGCCAATTGGGCTTAAATTTTCCTTTCTTAGGACACTCCTGCAAGTTTTTCTGGTTTTCCATAAGGACAAGGTCACCTACTTCAAATTATTAGTTTCTGATCCTCTTGTTGTAGCTTCTTCTGAGGCGATTTTAATAGGCCTATAGGTGGTTCAACGCATTCAAATGTTTCTCATCCAGTAATTCTAGCTGATACAACTATGTGACTCAGTATTCCTCATCATTGATTATGTTTTGCAGGGAAACTCTTAGGGATGGGAGCTCGATCTCAATAGGTAAAATGGCTTCGGATCCAAAGACCAGGGAAAATGGAGTGGCTCCTGTGGGGGTGCGGATGCTTGTGCGATAGGCGCATAAGGCAGGGTTGAGTTGGAGGTGCCAATCACGGCTGACTTCATTAACCGTCTTCTTTAGAATGCAAAGGATGGTTTTATTTAAAGCTTCGACTTGACCGTTTCCTTGAGGGTAATATGGAGTTGAGAAATGGTGTTGGATTTGGAATTTTTCACACAAAGTACGAACTTCCTGGTTCTTGAATGGTTTTCCATTGTCGGTGATAATGGAATGAGGGATACCATAGCAACATATGATGTAATGGAGGATGAACTTGGATATCTGGGTTCCAGTGGTGAAGGTGAGTGGTATTGCTTCCACCCACTTAGTGAAGTACTCGGTAGCAGTGATTATGAACTTATGGCCATTGGAGGATGCGGGATGTATTTTGCCTACGAGGTCGAGTCCCCACTGTGAGAAAGGCCATGGGGTCATGATTGGTTGCAATTACTATGCTGGTGCATGAATGAGATATCCATGTTGTTGACATGGCAGGCATTTTTTGATAAAGCGGTAGGCATCTTGTTCCATGGTTGGCCAATAGTATCCAGTCCTTAGGATCTTTTTAGCAAGACTGGGTCCACTTGAATGTGCCCCACAGATGCCTGCATGTACCTCTTGCAAGGCCACTTCAGCTTCCCTAGAGTCTAAACATCGTAAAAGTGTGCCATCAAGACTCTTTTTGTATAGGGTATCTCCTACAAGGGTGAAGCGGGAGGCTCGGCGAATGAAAGATTTTCATTGTGAGGTGGATACGTTAGGAGGGATGATATTGTCATGGAGGTATAGATAGGTTTCTTGATACCACGGGGATAGGGGACCAATGACTTCGCACACTAGCTCCGATTGAGGAACATCATATGCTGGGATAGGGAGTTCTTCTATCAGGAACTCACACTTCTTACTATCTTTCTTCATGTCAACCAGGGATCCAATGGTGGCCATGGCGTCTGCAGCTTTGTTATTTAGCCTTGGGATTTGTTTGAAGTGGATGTCATCAAAATAGTCTCTGAAGTCATTGACCATCTTTTTATAAGGTAGGAGTTTATCATCCTTGGTCTTGTACTCATTGTTTACCTGCTGGATGACCAGTTGAGAGTCTCCATACACTGTCAACTTCTCAATTCTCCATTTGATTGCCATTCAGAGACCTATGATAAGGGCCTCATACTCTGCCATGTTGTTGGTACATGGGAGTGTGATTTTGAATGACTTGGGGATTGTGTCACCTTGAGGGGTAACAAATAGGATGCCTGCCCCCGAGCCTCTGTGTGTGTATGATCCATCAAAGTACATTTTCCATGTTTTTATTGCCAGTGCTATTGTCAAGATGGCTTCATCAGGGCATTTTGCCAATGTAGGATATTCCGCAAGAATGGGTGCTTCTGCCAGCTGATCTGTGATACCCTATCCTTTGATGGCTTTTCTCTTAGTATATTCAATGTCAAATTTAGTGAGGATCACGACCCATTTTGCCATTCTCCCAGTAAGAACAGCTCTGTTTAGCAGATATTTTAGTGGGTCAATCTTGGCGATGAGCTTAGTTTTGTGATTGAGCATGTAGTGTCTTAGTTTTTGTGAAGTGAAGACCAAGGCCAGACAAGCTCGTTTGATTGGTGTATAGTCTAGCTCATATGAGATCAAGGTGCGGTTGATGTAATAGATGGCTCTTTCCTTCCCTTGTTCATCGTGTTGTGCTAATAAGGCTCTGATAGTTGTCTTTGTTGCTGAGATGTATAATAGGAGGGGTTCTCCTTGTCTCGGTGGAGTTAGAACAAGGGGTTAGCTAGATAATCTTTTAGCTGGTCGAAGGTAGCCTGACACTGAGTATTCCATACAAAAGATGTATCCTTTCTGAGTAGATGTTGGAATAGTTGACATTTATCGGCAAGTTGAATAATAAACTGTCGAATAGACTGGAGTTTCCCTTGCAGACTTCTCAACTATTTTAGGGTTTTTGGAGGAGACATTTCAGTGATGGATTTGACTTTTGCGGGGTCTACCTCGATTCCTCTTCTAGAGACGATGTACCCCAAACATTTTTCGGAGGTGACCCCTATTACTGCCTACATGAACAGTCAGGTTACAAGCAATTAACATGCAAGCACCTTCCCAAAAAATCCAAAAAATTTCTAAGTCTTCGGGCCTCCTCATCATGTTTCAATATCAGCCTAATATTTCTTTGGCGGGGTCATCATATTTTGAATATCGGGTGATCTTAGTTAAGATCACCCTGATGTTATTTTATCACCCTGATGCTGCTGACGTCATTCCTATGTTAGGGTGATATCTGCTTGTCTAATGGCTTCATCATATTCTGAAGGGGGGGTGATATTTCTAATATCAGTCATATTTCCAACATCACTCTGATGTTACAGCGAAGCTATAGTGCACCCTGATATTTCTACGGGAGGGTGATATTCTGAACATCAGGTCATCTTACGAATATCACCCATGCCCCAATATGATGGTGACGTCATGTAGATATGAGGAGGTACACGATATGAATATGGCGGTGATGTCATCAGGAGCTGACTGGATATCATGCGGGAGGACTTTTTTATGACGTCATTAGGGTCGGTGGGGTGATGTGAAATATCGGGGTGATATTTCATATCGGGCAAACATGCAGGTGGCTCACCGATATCAAGGGTGTAGCCGACGGGATATTGAACATGAGGATCATCAGTATGGCAAGTAATATCAGGGTGATGTTTCATATCAAGTGAGGAGTGTTGGCTCGCCATTGGCGTGGATCATCATGATGAGGTTTATGCTGGCGTCGTCGGGAGCAAAATCACCGACATCATATATGTTCACGGCCCAGTTTATAAAGTATTCAGGAGGTCACCGCAGGGTGCATGTGGGATAAATGATTCCCACATGATTTGAAATATCAGGGTCATGTATCTTGGCAGGAAAGTTTCAAATGCACAGTATGCTGCATTTCTCGATGGTCGCGGGTTGGTATGCCATTAATGCCAGATGTTACAGGGTATGGGCGAAGGCGTGGACAGATCAAGTACCTGATTGAAGATGTGAATCCCCAGGTGGCAGTGCAGGGCTCGAGATCTCCCTGTCTCCTCTCCCACCTGCGGCATTCAATATTTGAGTGCCATTTTCTTAGGATGCACTGTATCTGGTGATTTTTTGAGTCAACCATGTACTTTCAATGTTAAATGCACCTTCCTTGCTGTATATAGCAGGTGGTGTTACTCATTTGTGTTGGTTGAAAACTAGACAAATTTTGGTGCTATGATAAGATACAACTTCATTGGTGGCCCTATTCTGGATGTCTTGTGAGTTTATGAGTCTCATGTTGTATGTCTCATGCATAAATTTACTGGTTTCATGTTGATTTAAATGAGTAATACTATATTGCATGTGTTCTGTTATCTGTCTCCAAATTGAGTGTGTTCTTCTTCTGAATCTAGGCATCTAAGGGGTGTTTATGATTCTAGAATATAGGTTTACTGTATTGAATGCTTGATTTCTTACTTCTGCTCAAGGAGTAGATTAAATGTTTTAGATCAAGTGTTGGGAGGAATGTATTGCAGTGAGGATGTTTGTAAGCAGAGATAACAGGATACTCTGTGTTGGGAAGTATCTGTAAGGTAGATACTAAAAATCCCCTTGATATCTAGTCTTTGGTATATGTTTATACTGACCATTCACATGTGTATGTTTATTGACTTCGAGCCCTGGATAGGCACCGATCCAGTCTTATATTGAGGTTGCAACCCAAAGTCTCAGTTTTGCATCCAAGCATAAATTCAAACTTAAACTTTAAATCAAACCTTTAGGATTTTAGAAGTAGTTTTTAGGACCGAAATCCTCTGTCTACAACTGAATATAGGCCCAAAGCTAGCCCTTTGCACTTATCTTACAGTTTTGGTCTGCATAAAGGAGGATTTATCTACTTTGCATCAACATCCCAGTCAAGCCATAAGCATATTTCATGGATGTTGAATAGGGAATAGCCCCCTTGGTTTTGCAGAGCCTAAAGAAGAAGAGGAGATATTATAGAGTCTATCTCCTGTACTGTTGGCCGTTGGCCCAGAAATCCTGTTGATCATTGATGGCTACCTTGTAGGGATAACTGGTAATAAGCATCCAGTCGGATTGAGAAGCAACAGATTTGGCGACTCCGCTGGGGAGGTGAAGTGAAAGAACCCCGATTTTAAAAGAAAATATTTCCTAGTTATAGGTGGCGACTCCGAACTAATCTCCCAACCGGTAAAGTAAAAATTTGTATGCAAGGGAGAAGATCCCTGCGTAATCCTTTGTTTGAAGAGTTACCCATCAGAATGATGTACAGAAAGAAAGGGATTGCTCGGGCTAGTCAGGATGGTTCTCCCAGCCCCAAAAAACATGATAATATTGAAGACAATCCAGGATCTTCAGAGCGAACAATACCTTGTTTTTCAAACACTGAGGCTGAGATCCAGAATGTATGTGAAAGACAACAGGGTAGTGGGTTGAGAATGAGGTTAGAGGTGTTTCAAGAACGTCCTTTCCTTGATTCCCCTGACAGATTTGAAGAAGCTGAATCCCCAAGGGATGATAATGATGATCAGAATGTAATAAAGCCATCCTCTTCTATGCCTAGAGAGGAGGAATTAGCTGATGAAATTAAGAGCTTAAGGGTAGAACTAGAATATCTGCAGGCAGTAAAGATCAGAGATGACATGAGACAAAAAGTGCAAGCTCTGAGAGTTGCTCAGAATGATTCAATTCCTACCCTTGAAAATGCAAATATGCAGAGAAATTAGCAAAGAAATGAAGTACAGGATCAACATAATGATCAAAGATAGAATGCAAACAATGTTAGGGTACCATTAAATAATGTAGGAAACCAAAATGCAAATAGAAATGCTAATGCTAATCAGTTTGGTAGACAACCTATGTAGCTAGACAGATTCAGATAGCTTGTGTTTGTTGGCATTCCTAGTTACCCAAATCCTATTGACAAACATGTGAGGCTACAGGTGCCAAAAAATTTTAGGAAATAATGTTGTATTAGGTGAGGATCACTTGAAGGCTTTTCAAAATATCATGGACAACTTTGAGGTTGAGCATAAGGATGTATTTATGAAATTATTTATGCAATCCTTAGTTGATGAGGCCAGAGAATGGTATAAAGGTCTGCCTGACAAAAGTATTTCATCATGGGATGAATTCAGGAGAATATTCAAAGAACAATATGGTTAAAAGACTGACCCAAGTTTCGTTATTAATGAATTCACTGGAATTACCAAAGGATCAAATGAACAAGTTGTTGATTTCAATGCTAGATTTACTAAGGTATTGAACAAATTGCCACATCACCTGAGGCCTAATGAACCTATGTGCATAGTGTTATACATGAATGCTTTTGATGCCAAAATAGCATATGGATTAAGAGATAAGGGTCCAAATAGCCTCAAGGATGCTTTCAGGATTGCAACAAATATTGAAAATAATAGAAAAGCATCTGATAAGACAAATAGAAGAGATGATGTAAAAATTCTGCAAAATCCAAATACTAAATCTCAAACTGCTTAGGGCAATGCATCTACTTCTGAGGATAAATTAGATAAGTTGACAACTATTGTCAAGGACCTGAGTTATAGAATGGCTAAAAATGAAAAAGGGGTAGGTCTTGATAGACAGGTTTACCAAAGGCAAGAAAGAAGACCATCATTACATGATATGCCATATAATACCAATTGGCATAATGGTAAACCCATCCTCCCGCGCAACAATACAAATCAAAGAGTTCAAAATGTAAAGGAGACACCTGATCCTTTGAAGAAGGCTATAAATATTGTTAATGACACCCCATGGTGCATAATATATCAGATGCCTCATTCACAGTCACAATGTCTGATTGCTCAGTCTCTATACAATAATGTTGTTGCTTGTGATGAGTGCAATGAGCCGCATTGCATGGAAGATAAAAGTGTCAATATGCTATCTACAAACTAGGAGCATCTGTCTCATGATGTTGATGCAAGTAGAAGTAATGAGGTGCAGGTTTGCCAGCAGTTTCCATATGATGAAGATGATGAAGACAACTATGCCTATGCTCAGGATTCACACAATTTTCTGAATAATCTGAGGAGACCTTCTGATGAAGAAATTAGAGCCTTCACAGCTGCAGCAGTAGCTCAAGTTAAAAGCAATTACAACCTAAGAGGTAAGGCTCAGGTAAGTAACTCACACCAACCAGAGAATACCTTTGTGAACCAGCCAGTGCACAGTCATAAAGGGAATGAAACACAAAAGAAATAATGGAGCAGTAATAAACAAAGCTTTAAGAAAAAAATAGGTTATGATTCTCAAGGACCAGAAAATAGAATTCCCCAAGTTGAGGATCAAAACAAAAATTTTCAAGTTAAGAATGACAATCAGGGGGCCTTAAAAAACAAAGCTGGATCATCTCAGGATAGAAGTAAAATTGTGGAGAAAGCTACAACTGTTATTCAAAATTATGCTCCATTTGACATCACTCAAGTCTTGGCTCAGATAAAAGTCTCTGTTCCATTAATGGAGTTGATGAAAGTTGAAGAATTCAGAAACAAAACAGTATCCTTGATTTCAGGAATGCCTTGTCAAGCCAAGCAGAATGATGAACCTCAGGGTAAGAAGCAGGCCATGTGTACTAATGAAGATGAGACTCCTGAAGTATATTTGGGGATGACCATGACAAAATGCCCTTCACAGGTTGAGCCATTTTATGTCTCCCTGGTTATCAATGGAAAAACAGTCAGAAATTGTATGCTTGATTCTGAAGCATCAACAAACATCATGCCTCTAGCTATCATGCAACAAGTTGGATTAAAAATAGACAAGGCATGTGGGAAGTGCTATGCCATGGATGCTAGAGAAGTACCAGTCATTGGAATTATGAAAGATGTGGATTTTAGATTGGCAGCATATCCTGAAAAGACCTATAAGATGAACATAACAGTTGTTGATATCAAGCCACAATATGGCATGTTGTTGTCAAAAAGATGGGCAGCACTGATTGGTGGAAGTATGCAATTAGACCTGTCATATGCTATGATCCCAATGAAT
This sequence comes from Cunninghamia lanceolata, assembly GCA_027924645.1. Classification (NCBI taxonomy): domain Eukaryota; kingdom Viridiplantae; phylum Streptophyta; class Pinopsida; order Cupressales; family Cupressaceae; genus Cunninghamia; species Cunninghamia lanceolata. Next base: position 1,461,823 of record BSBN01001346.1, on the reverse strand, counting down.
GGTAAGGATGTCAAATTGATCAGAGAAGAAAGATCACTAGAGACTGTTGAGGATCAAGAGTCAGAGGAGCATATTTGTTTTGTGGACACTGACTGTAATAATTTCAGAGTTATCTCAGATAAGGAAGGAGATATGTGCATTCAAGAGCTTGACCAGCAGGGTCTCTGGACCATGTATTTTATGGAGCTTGTTTGAAGGAAGGCTCTAGTGCTGGAGTTGTGTTTTTGTCTCTAGCTAGTAAGCTTCTAAAATTCTCTTTCTTGCTGAAGTTTGCTTGCACAAACAATATTGCAGAGTATGAAGCTTTGTTACTAGGATTGAATATGGCTCTGAAACATGGAATTAAGATGATAAAAGTGTTTGGAGATTCTAAGTTAATTGTTTCCCAGGTTAGAGATAAGTATGCTTCAAGGAATAAAAGGTTGAAATAGTATAAGCATGCTGTTTGGGATACAATTGAATTGTTTGATGCATTTTCAATAAACTAGATAGAGAGATCAAAAAATGTCATGGTAGATTTTCTAGCCAATGTAGCCATAAGGCCAAATGATATCACTCTATCAAATGTCACAAATGTTGAGGTCAAACTTAGACCTGTAGTGCCAGACAATGTATGCAGCTGGCAAGTGTTTGATGATGATAAAGATTTGCTGAGATTCCTACATTACATTGATGAATATGAGAACCAAGAAATTGATTTTCAGAACTTTGTAGTGGTTGTAGATGGAAAAGAAACTCTCTTAGGGAAAGAAATAATTCAACTCAAGACAAATAAAATCCCTAGAGGGTTGTGGTGGTGCCTGCATAAACATTCAAGTTTCAAACATTTAAATATGTAGGCCCTTTCCCAAAAAATCCCAAAAGTTCTAATATTTTGGCCTCTGCAGATGTGAAAATGCCAAAAATCAGTTATGTGCAGGTTAATTGTGCAGTGGCGGGTCAGAAATCTCCATCGGCCCTAAATGTTAAAAATGGGTCAAATGCATATCGGGTCACAGCTTTCAGTATCTGTGAATGTTTCTAAGTGTGGCTAGAAGGGTCAAAATTGTGCCTGCGCCGCGGATCCTGCCATGTGTCTGTTTCCGCTTGTGTCTTAAAGACCCTTTAAGTGTTTCCTTTGTGTTTCAAGCTGCTCGCTGCGGATGGCGCCACGTGTCGACTTCTGCCGAAGTTTCAATAAAGTTTCTGAATGTTTCAAAGTGCCGCGAGAGGCACCACGTGGAGGCACCCGAAAGAGTCTAATTGTTTCACAGTCTCCACCAAAGTTTCCAATAGACCCTAATAGTTTCTAAAAGGTTTCAGCTTAAGCGCGGAAGGCGCCATGTGTCGAACAGCGGGGGCAGTTTCTTAAAGTTTCTTGGTTGCAGCGGAAGATGCCACGTGCCCCTAGTTGTGATTGCGGAAGCTGACACGTGTCGGCCCCCGCGTAATGTTTCATGTTTGTTTCGGTGCTAAGTGAAGACGTGGGGGTGGGTCCTAGTAAAGTAACTCAGAGGTCTGCAAACTGTGCCAAGTGGCGGCTTCCGCCAGTGTTTCTAAAAGACCCTTAATGTTTCTCAAAGCCTCGCGGATGATGCCAAGGGTCACTGTCCGCTGAAGTTTCTACATGTTTCAATGTTTGGCGCAGACAAGGTGGGTCCCAGTTACGTGTCCCTTGTAGTTGCTGCGGAAGCTGACAAGTGTCAGCTTTCGCGAAGGTTTCTTTTTGTTTCAAGGTGTGGTGAAACATGGAGGTGGGCCCCGGTTTGAGTTTCAAGTGTGGCAGATTGTGACGCGTGGTGGAGGGTCCCAGGACTTTTGACTATTTCTCATAAGTTTCTATATGTTTCAAGGTTAATACGGAGCCTGCCAGGTGTCGATCTCCGCGAGAGTTTTAGTAATGTTTCAAAGGTTTCTCAGGTGTAGCACGGACAGCGCCAAGTGTCTGATTCCATTGGTGTTTCACAGAGGGTCTCTAATGTTTCATGGGTGCCACGGAGCTTGCCACATGGTGGCTTCTGCAGATGGTTCCAGCAGTAAACTCTCGGCAGGCACAACGGAAAGGTATTCGATTGACCCAGCAATAGAAACTCGAAGTGTCTACGTGGCACAGTCTAGTTAGTTCATGACTTTTCAGCAGATTTTGACACCGTTGGATCTCAGCGATTGGTAGACATGATCAACGGCCACATTTTGAACCTGCGACAGGGGTTTTCTCCTGAGACTCTGTGACCATTTTTGGCGGGAGAATCTTCAGAAACTTGCTGCAGCTACATTTCCAGAGGCTGTGAATAGCTGAAACATTAATGGCGATTGCACAGAGGTGTGGGTCGATGATGGACAGATCAACCACCATTTTTATGAGGAGTGTCCCTGAGCGGCGGCCCAGATCCCAATCTCACCTGCTCCTTCCTCTTTGTCCCTCTGCAGCATTTACTGTTTTGAGCGCCAATCTGATCATACTATGTATCTGGCAATTTTTTTGAGTCAACCATGTAATTAATGCTGAGTGCACCTTCCTCGCTATATATAAGGGACTGTGTAACTCATTTTTAAGGTTGTTGAAGCCTGGGGCATTTTTTGTAAATAACGAAGAACAGGGCATGATCTTGGCTGTTCTATCCCATTTTAGAGTTTATGAGTTGCAGCATGTATGTGTTTTGCACATATTTTCAGTTTCAGTGTTGATTTATATGAAAAATGCTTATTGCATGTGTCTATCTGCTTGTCTCCATTGGCTACATGTTATTCTCCTTCTTTTGAATCTGGTTGCTAAGGGTTTCATAGATTCTAGAGAACAGGGTTCTGTATCACATGTTTGATCTTTAACTTCCATTCAAGGAGTGGATTAAACTGTTTTAGGTCAATGCATGGAGAAGGTTGCATGTCGGCAGGGATATCTATAAGTAGAAGCAATTAGATACCCATTCTTGGGTGATGTTTGTAAGGCAAGCATCAGTTCAAAACCCCCTGAAACTTGAGTGAAAGTTGCAAACCATCTGTTGTATACATCTAGTTGACTCCTTGTCCAATGGATAGGCACCAGTCTGTTTCTGGGTTAGTAGTTATGAGCCAAAACCCCTTGTCTTGCATCCAGGACATTATGTCCACCCATTTCAACACTTCCATCTGTTAGTTGTAGGAGTAGGATTAGGATCCCCGCATACTGTCATACCCAACCAGACATATATGTCCAAGAATGTTGCCCACCTTGTGATCTATCATGCAGATCTTGGCACACACATGAGAGTATTCTGTCTGTTATTGTAAAGCTAAATCATTGTGTTATTGGTCTAGTCAAGGTTATATCTTTAGTTATAGGGATACCCCCTTGGTGCGATAGAACCAAAAGTGAAGGGGAGGCAGCTCACACAACCTCCCGTAATCTGTTGGCTGAATCCGCCTGTGCACTGGAACTGGCAAACCCTCTGCATATTTGGAAACCAACAGGTTGGTTGCTTTAGAGAGAGCTTTTGACAATAGGGACCAATTTGTTACAAAGGCATCTCCAACAAATAAGAATGATTTAAAGGAGATAAACTTGGGGACATCTCATGCCCCCAAAAAGGTATACATTAGCAAACAGCTCAAGCCACACATTAGGAACATGCTGATTGCATTGTTGAAGAAGTATAAGCATGTCTTTGCCTAGTCGTATGAAGACCTAAAGGCTTATAGAGAAGACCTATTCCAGCATGAAATCCCTTTGAAGCCTGGAGCTAAGCCATTCAGGCAAAAACAAAGAACTATAAATCCTACTCTGGCTCCAAAAATGCAGGAAGAACTCAAGAAGCTTAGGAAGGCTGGAATAATTATGCCAATCAGACACTCGACTTGGGTGTCTAACCTTGTCCCAGTTAGAAAGAAGAATGGTGACATAAGACTTTGTGTGGATTTTAGAAATTTGAATATATCTTCTTTGAAGGACAATTATCCATTGCCAAACATGGAGGCCATGTTGCAGAAGGTGATTGGCTGTGAGCTTTTATCCATGATGGATGGATTTTTAAGGTACAATCAGGTGAAAGTAAAAGAATCAGAACAGTTCAAAACTACCTTCACAACTCCATGGGGAACCTATGTTTATGTGAGAATGCCATTTGGACTGACAAATGCAGGTGCTACATTTCAGAGGCCTATGGATGTTGCTTTTGTAGGATTGATTGACTCAATCTTGGCTGTATATCAAGATGACTTAATCACCTTTTCAAAAAGGGAAGAACAACACTGCATGCACTTGGAGCAGATTTTTATTAGAGCATTAGAGTATGGCATCTCACTCAACCCAAAGAAGTGTGCTTTTGGGGTAGTGGAAGGAAAATTGCTTGGACACATTGTTTCCAAGGATGGAGTCTGGATTGATCCTGAAAGGGTGGTTGCAATAGACAAAATTCAGATCCCTAGAACAGTAAAAAGTGTTCAGTCCTTCTTTGGACAATTTAATTTTGTAAGAAGATTTGTGCCTAACTTTTCAGAGACCACAAAAGATATCTCCAAAATGTTGAAGAAAGGTGCAACTGTCAGATGGGAGGATGAAGCAACCAAATCATCCCAGAACATAAAAGAGGCTATTAAGATGGCTCCTGTACTAAAATCTCCTAATTTTTCTAAGCCATTCCAATTGTTTTCATTTGCTTCTTTCCACACTATTGTTGCATGCTTATTACAGAAGAATGAAGAGGGTTTTGAACAGCCTATTGCCTTCTTTAGTAGGTCATACAGTCTGTTGAATTAAAGTATGACATCATGGAGAAACAGACATATGCATTGGTTAAAGCAATCAAGAGCTTCAGGCCATATTTAGTGGTCTCTCACATAGTTGCATATGTGCCTCATGCAACAGTTAAAGATATATTTACTCAACAAGAGGTAACTGGAAGAAGATGCAGATGGATAAATAAACTACAAGAATTCAACATAGAGATACAGATCACAAAGCTCGTAAGGGGACAAGGTTTGGCAAAGATAATGACATAATCAAATCTGGAAGCGTGCCAAGTGAACATGGTGCAAAATGAAACTGTTAATATGTCAGAATTTGATTGGTATAAGGACATTGTGTATTACTTGCAAAATTTGAATTGCCCTTCCCACTTTAGTGATAGTCAAAAAAGGACCTTGAAGTTACATGCAATCAAGTACATAATTCTTCAAGGAGAGCTGTATTGGAAGAATCCTGAGGGTGTCCTACTGAGATGTGTGGATGAAAATTAGGCTGCTAATATTTTAAATAATATGCACAAAGGAGGATGTGGTGGACATTATGCTGCCAGGACAACAGCCCACAAATTTCTTAGAGCAGGATATTGGTGGCCAGCTCTCTTCTCAGATGCACAAAAGTTGGTAAGAAAATGTGACTCCTGCCAAAGGTTTTTAGGGAAGCTCAAGTATGAAGGTGCATTACCCCTTAGGACTGTAACTGTAGAAGCTCCATTTCAGTAGTGGGGGATTGATTTTATAGGGGAAATATCAGAAAAATCAAGCGGGGGACATAGTTGGATTTTGGTTGCTACTGATTATTTTACCAAATGGGTTGAGGCCATTCCAACTAAAAGAGCTACAAGCAAAGTGGTGATGGATTTCATTCTAGAAACTATTATTATCAGATTTGGAGCACCAGCTACAATTGTCATGGACAATGCCATGTGCTTCAGATCTGGTGAATTTGTTGATTTTTGCAAAAAATATGGGATCAATCTGTCATATGCATCACCATATCATCCACAGGGGAATGGTCAAGCAGAATCAAGCAACAAGAGCCTCATGAAAATCATTAACAGGATGGTTGATAAGAGCAAAAGGGCGTGGGATTCAAAGTTAAAGATGGCACTATGGGCCAACTAGATGACAGTGAAGGAATCAATTGGAAGATCACCTTTTGAGTTAGTGTATGGTGCATCTGCTAAGCTACCCATGAATAACCTTTTGCCAGTCTATAGATTTATACAAGAAAATGATACAGAGGTGGAGGACTCAATGACTGAAAGGATAAATCAGCTGGTTGCATTAGATGAAATCAGAAGACAGGCACACATGACAAATATCAAGAAACAACAGAAGATGAAATATTTGTTTGATAGAAGAGCTACTGAAAAGAGGTTTCAAATAAATGACTTGGTCCTTGTTTGGAATACAAAGAGCCAAGATAAAGGTAAGCATAATAAATTTGAGCCATTATGGATGGGTTCATATCAAATTGGCAATATTCATGGAGAAAATTCCTACTTCCTTCAGGCCTTGAATGGTGAAATGTTGGAATTGCCTGTGCATGGTCAATTCCTCAAAGCTTATTTTTCATAAGCAACATTTTTTGTGCACATTTATAAATTATTTGTAAATTGCTCTGTATAGTCGGTGTTTTGCATTTTTTTTGTGTGTGTTTTCCCTGGTCTGCCCTGGGGTGATCTGGTTCTCACTACAGCCTTGCACCTACACATCCCCAGTCGAAGCCTATGTTACCGCCTGCATGAACAGTCAGGTTACAAGCAATTAACATGCAGGTGCCTTCCCAAAAAATCCAAAAAATTTCTAAGTCTTTGGGCCTCCTCATCATGTTTCAATATCAGCTTGATATTTCTTTGGCGGGGTCATCATATTTTGAATATCGGGTGATCTTAGTTAAGATCACCCCGATGTTATTTTATCACCCTGATGTTGCTGACATCATTCCTATGTCAGGGTGATATCCACTTATCTAACGGCTTCATCATATTCTGAAGGGGGGGTGATATTTCTAATATTAGTCATATTTCCAACATCACCCTGATGTTATAGCGAAGCTACAGTGCACCCTGATATTTCTACGGGAGGGTGATATTCTGAACATCAGGTCATCTTACGAATATCACCCATGCCATGGTGACGTCATCTGGATATGAGGAGGTGCACGATATGAATATGACGGTGACGTATCAAGAGCTGACTGGATATCATGCGGGAGGACTTTTTTATGACGTCATTAGGATCGGTGGGGTGATATTTCATATTGGGTGAACATGCAAGTGGCTTGCTGATATCAAGGGTCTGGCCGACGGGATATTGAACATGAGGATCATCAGTATGGCAAGTAATATCAGGGTGATGTTCAATATTAGGTGAGGAGTGTTGGCTCGCCATTGGCGCGGGTCATCATGATGAGGTTTATGCTGGCGTCGTCAGGAGCAATATCACCGACATCATATATGTTCGCAGCCCAGTTTATAAAGTATTCAGGAGGTCGTCACAGGGTGCATGTGGGATAAATGATTCCCACATGATTTGAAATATCAGGGTCATGTATCTTGGCAGGAAAGTTTCAAACGCACAGTATGTACATTTCCTGATGGCTGTGGGTTGGTATGCCATTAATGGCTGATGTTACAGGGTATGGGCGAAGGCGTGGATGGATCAAGTACCTGATTAAAGATGTGAATCCCCAGGTGGCGGCGCAGGGCTCGAGATCTCCCTGTCTCCTCTCCCACCTGCTGCATTCAATATTTGAGCGCTATTTTCTCAGGATGCACTATATCTGGTGATTTTTTGAGTCAACCATGTACTTTCAATGTTAAGTGCACCTTCCTTGTTGTATATAGCAGGTGGTGTTACTCATTTGTGTTGGTTGAAAACTGAACAAATTTTGGTATTGTGATAAGATACAACTTCATTGGTGGCCCTGTTCTGGATGTCTTGTGAGTTTATGAGTCTCATGTTGTATGTCTCATGCATAAATTTACTGGTTTCATGTTGATTTAAATGAGTAATGCTATATTGCATGTGTTCTATTATCTGTCTCCAAATTGAGTGTATTCTTCTTCTGAATCTAGGCATCTAAGGGGTGTTTATGATTCTAGAATATAGGTTTACTGTATTGAATGCTTGATTTCTTACTTCTGCTCAAGGAGTAGATTAAATGTTCTAGATCAAGTGTTGGGAGGAATGTATTGCAATGAGGATGTTTGTAAGCAGAGATAACAGGATACTCTGTGTTGGGAAGTATCTATAAGGTAGATACTAAAAATCCCCTTGATATCTAGTCTTTGGTATATGTTTATGCTGACCATTCACATGTGTATGTTTATTGACTCCGAGCCCTGGATAGGCACCGATCCAGTCTTATATTGAGGTTGCAACCCAAAGTCTCAGTTTTGCATCCAATCATAAATTCAAACTTAAACTTTAAATCAAACCTTTAGGATTTTAGAAGTAGTTTTTAGGACCGAAATCCTCTGTCTACAACTGAATATAGGCCCAAAGCTAGCCTGTTTGCACTTATCTTACAGTTTTGGTCTGCATAAAGGAGGATTTATCTACTTTGCATCAACATCCCAGTCAAGCCATAAGCATATTTCATGGATGTTGAATAGGGAATAGCCCCCTTGGTTTTGCAGAGCCTAAAGAAGAAGAGGAGATATTATAGAGTCTATCTCCTATACTGTTGGCCGTTGGCCCAGAAATCCTGTTGATCATTGATGGCTACCTTGTAGGGATAACTGGGAATAAGCATCTAGTTGGATTGAGAAGAAACAACCCCGAAGACACATTTCTTTGGATTTAAGCGAACATTGTATTGTTCCAATCGGTCAAAGATCTTTGCTAATACATCTAGGTGTTCCTCCCGTGTCTTTGATTTTCCTAGCAAGTCATCCACATAGTCTTCCATGATGTGGTGGAAAAGATCATGGAAGATGACAGTCATGGCTCGTTGATATGTAGCTCTGGCATTCTTTAGGCCAAAAGGCATTACCACCAAGCAGTACATCCCCCATGGACATATAAAGGTTGTCTTATGTTGATCCTCTTCGGCGATTCTGATTTGATTATACCCTGAAAAACCATCCATGAGGGATAGCATCTCATGTCCTGCCGTAAGATCCACTATCATGTTGATGTTTGGTAACGGGAAGTCATCCTTCAGGCAGGCTTTATTAAGGTCTCGAAAGTCAGTGCAGCAGCGGATTTAGCCATCTAGTTTGGCTACTGGTACTAGGTTAGAAACCCATTCAGGATCATTGATTGGTCGGATGAATCTGACGTCTAGTATTTTCTTTAATTATGCTTTGACTAGGAGGGTCACCTGAGGGTTCATTTTTCTAAGCTTCTGTTTTACTGGTTTTGCATCAGGCCATACTGCAAGGTGATGGACAACCAAAGCGGGATCGAGCCCTGGCATGTCTGCATAAGTCCATGCAAAATTGCAATTTTTGCATTTGAAGAAGGCCAAGAAATTTTCTTGCTCTTGTGTGCTAAGAGATTCTGCCTTGAAGGTGATTTTCGGCTCTTCTTCCGTCCCAAGATTTATCTCTTGAGTTGGCTCTACCTGGATGGGTGATCTGTCGGGATATACCTTATCTATCTCAGGAAGGCCCATGCTTCCAACTCCTAGCGCCTCATGGAGGTTTTCACTAGGAGATACGTCTTGTATTTTTACTTTTTTGGGATTTGACACTGTCGCGAAACAATTTTCACCATCAGATCCATGTTTGATTTTTGTATTTTGATGACTGGAAGCAGGGTTTGTCTCGCCAAAATAGGAAACTGTATCAAGTTCCATGATGTATCCTGCTCTATGATCTCCCAGAGGGAAGTGATCTCTAACCCCCATCATTTTAGCGATGGCCTCATCATTTGGTGCTACGTTGAAGATAGGAGGTCCTCGTTGGTCCCGGTCTATGAGGTCTAGGTATACAAGGGGTAAGTCATTGGATGAAGAGGCTAGGGTGGTGACTGTGTATAGGGTGCATATGGATGAGTCGAAGAAATCGGCGAAGTCACTAAAGGAATCTTAATGGCCCATTTCGTTGACATTATCGACTTCAGGGGATATTGTAGTGACCTCAACTAGGATACATTCACTAGTAGTGAGGATAGGTTATCGTTGACCATATCCTAACCCTTGGGTATAAGGATTTCTTGTCGCTTGGACTGGTTCCATGATCCCATGTTCATGAAGGCCGATACCACCTTGTCCTTTATAGCCCATGTTTTTGACAATTTCAGACCCTTTACCATAGATCGCTGTTGGTTCTGTGGGAGCTTCTTGGGCTGTTTCCTCATCTTTATATAGCCAGGATGATATGTCTTTGAGCTCATCTTGATCAAGGAGATGTTTCCTCTCAAAGGTAGGTGATGGTTTGCACTTGATGACAACTGTATTGGCTTCTTCTTGCTTTGGGGTACCAAACATTTTAGGGTTGGGTAACGTGCCCACACAAAAGGTGTCGTGTAGGTCATACTCCCCACATCCCATGTCACTAAGCTTGATCTTGATCTCAGGTGGTGGAGATGTTTAGGAAGAAGTGGTGGCAATGTTGGTGGGGTTAATGTATGAAGTGGATGTTGTGGGGTTAGCTTTTGTGATGGCTTTGTTATACGAATAGAAGGTGTGGTCATGGCCTTCCAAGAAACTGCAGTATTGGAAGGGGCGGGGATCAACATAGATAGTTACTTCCGTGCTGTTGTGAGGGAACTTGAGACATTGATGGAATGTAGAGGGGACCGCTTGCATGGCATGGATCCATGGGCAACCAAGAAGAATGTTATAGGGGAGATCAAGATCAAGGACCTAACATTTCGTTTCCATTATCTTTTGTCCCACTTGAATAGGGAGCTTGATAGTACCCTCAGACAGTCGTTCAGTGTCATCATATCCTTTGATTGTTATGCACTCAATGGTGTCTACAACCACATCCGAGTATCCCAATTGTTTTAGTAATTTAAGAGTGCATAGGTTTAGGTCGAAACCACCATCTATTAAGACTCTCTTGATGATGTGCTTGTGGATACAGACTTTGATGTGTAAGGCGTCATTATGTGAGTTTTCAGATGTAGGGAGATCTTTTTCTGAGAAGGTGAGATGATGAGGCACGGCGATATGGCCCACCATGGCTTGGAATTGATTCACATTGAGGTTGGTGGGAACTTGGGTCTCCAAGAGTGCTTTATCAAGGACGTATTTATGGAGAGGTGATGTGCGAAGTAGCTCAAGTATGGAGATCTATGCAGGGGTCTTTCCTAGATGTTCTAGGAGATTGTACTGATTGGTAGGCGATGGGTACGTAGATGGACGATTGGGTAGAGAATCTGATGTGGATGCATGTGTTTGATCAGTGGTGGGGGTTGTGTGGATGGATACGCAGCCACAACAAGTTGTGATGGCACAATCAGGTGCTTGAGCCCGAATGGTGATCATGTTGATATGGTTAGACGATGGTTCTATCCGCCCTACGATAGAGTCATAGGATGCGGGAGGTGGGGTGAAGTTATAGGTTTGATTGGATGAGGAGGCTTTGTTATGATTGGGTAGTGGATCCTTGTAAGCTTCTAGATTAGTGTTAGGTGATGGCTAGGTGCTTTTCTCAAGATTGACTTTGTTCTGATCGATGAGGTCTTGCACACAATGCTTTAACTTCATGCAATCAGCGGTCTTATGTCCCACAATGCAGTGGTAATCGCAATAATCATTTTAGTTGTACCATGCCGATTTCAGTTCACTCTCTTTATGGGGTTTAACACGTGGGAGAGTGATCAAACCTTTCTTTAGACACCTGTCGAGGATATCCGCAATTGGTTGCCCTAAAGGTGTGAATTATCTTCGCGGTTTGTTTTGTTTAAATTGCCCCCTTTGGGTATTTGTATTGGTGGTGTATGTATTGGAGGGTGGTTGATTTTGTACATGTTGGATAGCCTTCACATCAGTGACACCATTGTTCAAGGTGTTTTTGTTCTTTCCCCAATAGCGTGGCTTTTTGTCTGATTGCACATTATTGTTGTTATTTGTATTGGGGACGTTGATGTTGAGTTTGCTATTGTTGTTGTTGTTGGACTTGTAGTCATATAATTTGATCGAGCCCTTGGCAATGAGGGCCCCTTATATGGTTGTACCTTTGTCGATGACTTCTTCAAAGCTAGATGCATAAAGGATCTGTAAATGGAACCCTATTTCCTGATTGAGGTTAGTCACAAACATGGTGACAAGTTGTTTTTTAGGAATTGGCCCAGGGAGTTTGCTTGCTAAGCTTCTCCACCTCTGCAAGAAGGAAGCAAAGGATTCTCTGCTTTTTTTGTTTTGTATTGCAAAGGTCTGTCATAGATATTTCATGTTCGAAGTTATAGGAGAAATGATTTACAAGTTTTTTCGCGAGCTCAGGGAAAGACCTAATGCCTGAGGGAAGATGTGCGAACCACTCAGCGGCTTGACCACCAAGGCTTCTTGGAAATAGTCTCATTAGATATGTATCGTTGTTTGAGACTTCTAAGCAAGCGAGATAAAACTCCCTAAGATGATCCCTAGGGTCTCCCTTTCCTTTGTACTTGTCAAATTTGTGCGTTTCAAAATTTTTGGGGAAAGGGGGCATGTACAGTGTCCGATCAAATGGATAGGGGCAAATATCCTCAAAAGAGTAATGCTTGCATTTGCCCCCAGTTTGCATATCGTCTACCTTTTGACTCAAGGCCTGTACAACGATTGTGAGATCCAAGATTAGTGGCGGTTGAGATGTGTGGGTTTGCTGATGGATGAGGTGTTGGAGATTGGGTGGTGTTTGATGTTGGAGGTTTTGGGAGATCGTGTTTTGATATTGTGGGGTGGTGTTTTGGTTGAGGTGTGCGAGATGTTGTTGGTAAGCGTGGATTTGTTGGAAAATATGGGGAGGTATTTGAGGGTTGGGATTATGATTTGTTGATGATGCTAGGGGGTTTTGTAGATATGTGAGATGAGAAGGACTGACATTGGATGGGTTGACGTTAGATGGGTTGACATGAGATGGATTGATGTTGGATGGGTTGGTCATGTTTAAAGGTGGTTGTGAAAAGAATTGTCGCATGTAGGCTATGGTTTGAGGGTTAAGTGGAGGCACACTTGTGGAAGCACTTGCGTGTGTGAGGTTCCCTTGTATGCCCAAGGTGATTTGTGGAACGGAAGAATTTACGGTAGTTGTGGTAGTGGATGTGATGACAGGTTGGGAGGTGGTAGGATTGGAGACACTTGTGGGGATTGTAGATGGGGTAATATTAGAGCTTGTGGTGGCGGTAGAAATGGTAGGAGTTGAGGTTTGTGAGATGATAGGTTGGGTGTTTGATGTAGATGGTTGGGAGGATGTTGTAGGATTGTTGTTAGAGGTGGATGGTTGGGATGTTGTCGTGTTGTGGGGTGGTTTGGCACCAATTTTGAGGAGGTAGCCAAGATATCTATTTGGATCCGACCTTAGGATTTTGTCAAGTAGTTCCATACTATCGGCGTCTTATGTAAAGCTCAAGACATCTAGATCATCTTGGGACATGGTGGGGATGTTTTGTGGTGGTGGTGGTGGTGGTGGTTGCAAGAAATGGAAGGGATTTTCATTTGGATTATATGTCAGGATTTGAAAGATCGTAGGTGGATTGTGTGTTTGGCTAGTTGGTAGGTTGTTGTCGTTGGTATTAGGCATTCCTATGCCCATGTATTGTCCAAAATCTGCCATTGCTTGATTCTTCTTGTGTTGTGATCTAGTTATGGGCATGCAAGTGTATGGATTTGATTTTGAGGTGGATGAAAGGGGGATGGAGACCTTAGAGAATCCGGATTGATTTGTTGGACCCAAAACAGGATGTGGTAGTGGAATGGAAGATGAAAGGGTGATTGTAGCGTGATAAAGGATAGATTTCTCACTTCTAAGATGATTCTCCAAAAAAGTGTCAATCTAGGGATGATACGAGTGGGTGATATTGATGTTTACAACGTTTTGGACCAAAATGGTAGATGAGAGATGAAGTTTGCTTTGAGGATGATTTGACGAAAGGGATTTTGATGTTGATTTGGATGGTGATATTTTTGGATGAACTAGATGTTTCTATTTGAAAAGGATTTGACGGTCAACGAATGAGCTTTAGTAAGATCTAGTTTTGTGTCGCACAAATGGATGTTTCTCTTTGTTTGGGGTAGACTAATGACCTTACACAAAGAAGGATGATTTTTACCTGAAAGATTGACTAATGACTTTTTAAGAAAAATATGATGTAAAAGATGAAATCTAGATCTAGCCTTAGCTCAAAGGGATGACGAGTTTTGGATTTTGATTGATGGTTTTTTGATGGGTGTTTGGGTTTTTTGAAGATTTTGGATATGTTTTTGATGAAAGAAACGAGATTATTTTGGAATGATTTCTTGTAACAAGGATGTTTGTTTGGTCCAAATGGTATGCAAAGATTAATGGGGATGAATGGATATGATATTGAGTGGATTATGACATTAGCAAAGGGTCCAATAATGATAATGATTGATTCTCTAAGGTCAAAATGAAGGTATGATTGGAAAAACTTAGAAAAAATAGGTGGGGTATTGACGGATTTATGGAAGGTGATTATGGATTATGGCAAAGCATGTCCTGAAGATCACAATGGGATTTTCTCTGGTTTCAGGCAAGTCAATCTGCAAATAGCACCAATCCACAGGTGAAATGGTGCCAAAAGAAGACAGAGATGGCATTGAAATAGGTTAGTGTTGGTCGAGGCTCTAAAAAAGTTAGATTTTGTTGGCAGATTTGGATTTGTTTTGATATGAAGTTTGATCAAATGATTTTTGGCACTTCAAGAACAATAACACATAATAACCAAGATTTTGTTTGTGAAAAGACGTGTGATTTTCTTAAACAAGCACTTTGCAAAACCTAAGGTGAAGATATGACAGTATTTGTTGAATCCCCCAGTTGCGCCTATTCAAACCAGGTAGCTCCAGGATCTTGGTAGCACTGGCTCCTCCTTACAAGTGTACTCACTTCTCATGCATACCAAGATCTAGGTTTCCACGAAGGCTTGTCCCTCACCAAACCTTAGGATTGTCCCTGCTACCTCGACTAAGAACTGCATGAATCGGGGCTGCTTCAAAGGTTTCCCTTCTGCGCCAACAAATAGAAGGTTTTTGGCTTGCTAAAACAAAGGTTCATAGTAAGTGCATTCGTTCAGGTGGCCATACGTGCGGCAGTGCTACTCTCCGTTATGGAGTCTCCCAGCCTCCAAGGGTTACGCCTTGGAGGGTTTTGGGGGAGGTTGGCTGTCGGTATGACACAAAAACACATGTTGCTTGTGACTTTCGTCACAAACACATTATTTTATATAGCAACTCGAAAGAGCTTGGCTTTAGCTTGTTGCCGCTTGGGTCATTCCCACCTTTCAAAGCGGGGTGGCAGGCCCTCTAATGATTAACAAAAGCAACATAACCACAAAAATACTTTTGATCCCCAAGCTCATACAAGGATGTGAATAGAGAGCATACGTATATTTTGTGCTTGCATCATGCTAAACAAGGTTCATTTTAGTTCTTTGGATTATGTTGGCAAGCACTTGTGAGTTTTAGAGCACCAAATTTAAATGTTGTTTAAGCTAGGGCACACAAAGATTTGTTTGTTGGTTGTTGATTGATTTTATTGCACCAAATTGAAATGTTTGTTTTCTAAGCTAACATGCAAGGGTTCTTTTTAAGTCCAAATTGAAGTGTTTGTTTTAAACTAAAGATAAATACCCTGCAAAAACTTGTTAGTGGCCGTAAAATGCTGGTGATGACCTACAAACAACTTATCAATCCCTGCACAAAACCCAAAGTTAGCCTGTAAACATAGCGCTAAAACAGAGACCAAATGGTGCCACTACGGATAGAAAATGGCGCTACTAACAGAAACCGACAGAAAACCTAACACCCTAGACTAATAGCGCTGATGTACATACAGATAGCCCTGATTTACAAAATGGCACCAAAACAGAATACAGAATGTACCAGAATACAATATCACGCTACAACATTACCCTGAAGGTGCTAAAATAGAAAATAGCGCTACAATACTATATAGAAAGTGCTAAAATAGACAATAGCGCTAATGTGACTTTAACAAGGCCCCACTACGCATGTGGTTAAAAGGTCTTATCACAGTTGAAAATAGCACTGCTCTAGGTGCCGATAGCGACGATACGAGCCTGAACTTGTCCATCCTGCAAAACAGAGGTCTTCCTCACCAAAATAGAGGGTTAAACTGTAAAGAAAAGGGCTTGTTAGTCTTGTTAGCCTAATGAATGGAAAACAAGACAAGATAAATGCCAAAAACGTATGTTTAGTCCTTAATGAAATTTCGGCATGACCTCCCCCTCTTCATTCAAGGTACCTGCAAAAATAGAGAGCAGATAGACTAGAAACACAATGGGAAGAATAGAGATCAGAGGTAAAAATATGAGTGAGATTTAAGAGAAAGTGTTCTGTCAGATAGCGCTAAAACAGTAAATAGCACTAAAACGTGCCAAAGATAGCACCATCGCTCAAGGTAGATAGCACCAGACCTGCAAAAACATGTCTCCAAGACAAAAACTCACAAAATTTGATTAGATATGGACCTTTTGGGTCCCACCGGGTGTGCCAATGTGATTAGGTGATCCAAATCAAAGGTGAAAAGAAAACAAACTAAATGCATACAAACAAGAAGTTATACCTCAACAAGGAGACCCAATCTCATCAGAAGGGAAAGAAGCTTTGCACCCAAGAGCTCCTAAGATATAACCTAATTGATGTAGACAAATGTGAAATGCTCTATCCTAATTGCAACTCACAAGCTAGCTAGATATTTTGGCATGGTAACATTATCCGAAAAATTGATTTTTTAGAAATGGATTGGAGGATGTTGTATTTATAGGCATTTTGGGAGAGGTTTTGATCCAAGGGTTGAGATTGATTTGGGATATCAATGGTGGAGGATGAAGATGATGTGGAGGGCCCAGATTTCATCTTGGAGGAATGGAGGGCTAGGAATAAATATGAATATTTTATTCATTTTGGGAAAAAGGTGAATTAAATGAGTATAGGTGAAATGGAATATATGTGAATTAAAAATTCACATGGGGAAGGGTGAATGAATTAAAAATTCATTTGGGGATAAGTGGAAATAAATGAGGTATGACATAGGTAAGGGGTTGTAAGAGATTTAAATGTGATGCGGGACTTATTTAAATAAAAAATTGACTTATGTGGATCTATTGCAATTTTTTATTTAGAGGATGTGGGGAAGGGTGTTAAATTGGATTTGACCATTTGAATGAGAGGTTCAAGATTAATTAAATAAGGTTTTATTTAATTAATCCTAAGGCTAGGATGAGGTAGGCTAGGGTAGGCAATTAAATAATAGCTATTTAATTACCTAGGGTAGGGATAGGTCAATTAATAGGCTGAATTAATTAGTTAAACAAGGTTTAGCTAATTAATTGGATTTAGTGAGGAGGGAGAAATTGACCAAATAAATATTGCATATTTATTAAATCAATTGGCTAAAGTTTAGACTATTGAATTAATGGAATTAATTCAATTGTTCGGGATAAAATGATGTAAAATTGGGTAATGAAGGGATAATGAATTAAATAAAAATTTAATTAATTGATTAGAAGGGAAATTGGTATGTTTAGGGATGTCAAAAGTCAGTTCGATGATGAAGACAATTTTAGGTGTCTACACTATTATCCTGCAAAACCTGAGTAGCTTCAAAAAGAAGGCCCTCCTGTCCTGTACCCAAAGCACCCTGATCCAGATTCACCAAGCCTAGATTCACTTCCTATTAGCTGAGAACATCTAAAACTTCAAATCTGTTGAAAGAATCTTCATCTTGCCTTTCCTTCAAAGTCCTCTTTTGACCCCGATTCTTGTTTCGAGCCTTGACAGGAACGAAACCATCAGCCCCATCCACATCACTAGGAATGGGTTCCTTCCCCTTTTCAACCCTAGGGGGATTGCGGGAAGACTGAGAAAGCTGGGAATCCACAGGCCTAGCCTTTGGGCATCTCCTCTGTAAATGTCCATATTCATGACAGAGATGACACCGAAAAGGAAGAGTCTCATAGTCCAACTGCTGCACCCAAGAGTAAGGACCTGCACACATATCTATTGAATCTAGCAAAGGTTTACTTAAATCAATCTCAACATAGATATGAGCAAAAGTCATCACCTTTTTAACTTGAGTCTGCTGTGAAGCACCAACTGGTTTTCCTAGCATCGAAGATAGCAAGTGTAAAACATCATTCCGCCAACATTCCACAGGAAACCTCGGAAGCTGAACCCACACCGGAACCCGGTTTGGAAGCTCTTTAGTAGGATTGAAGCCCACATGCCAAGGTTTAATAAATAACCCAATCTGATTATGAAAATAGGGGCCTCCTTCAAAGGCCTTATTGTGATCTGCCAAGCAATTGAATGAAACCATGAAATAGTTATTTGCTAAAAGCATAACCTCCATTTCTCCCTCTGGCATCCAAGTCCGTTGGGCCCACAATTCAAGAAATTGTAATGAAACACGCATCCCCATAAACTTGCATAGCAATGCATGCTTCAAATAATAGTCAATATCTTCCACAATCATCTCTAGTGGGATAGCCAATTTTGGCCTCTCCTCACAACGTTCAAGACATCCATTGATCTTCATAATCCGTGTACCACTAGACAAACCTGAACCAACCAACCCTGGATCTAGTGAGAACAAGTTATTATTAAAAACCTTCGAAGCATGCGAAGGAGAATTCACACGAACTACTACTGAGCGAAAATCCATCTTGGGACTAGCCCCTGAAGACTCCCTGATCAGCATTGAAACTAACCAAGACCCATGGCGGGCATGCAGGCCCCCGAGAAAAAAGAACCACCACTAGGGTTTGTCTGACCCACCACCCAGCACTACCTTCAAACTACAGACCCAAACCAACCAGGCACAAAAACCCCACCCGTGGCCTCCAACCAGGCACAAAAACCCCACTTGTGGCCTCCAACCAGGCACAAAAACCCCACCCGCAGCCTCCAACCAGGCACAAAACCCCCGCACGCTCAGGGAGAAAGAGACATCGATGCAGATGAAAAAACTTTACAATGATAAAAATCACACCCCAGACCTCCCCAAAATGCATGCACTCCCCACACTTCGCATGGCCAAGAAAAAATCAGAGGATCGGGCTAGGGCATGAATGCCCTAGCTCGACATGCAGAGCAAAAAATTGAAATTCGGAGTTCTCGAAATTAGGAGTTAATCCAGGCACTCTTGCCTTCACCAAATATCTCTCTATCTTCTTTTCTTAATAACAATTTCTTTGAACATTTAATTATTATAAAATCATTTTAATTACATTACTATTCTTACCAAAAAAATAATATTAAATATTCTTACCAAAAATCATAATTGTTTTCTTATAGATTTTTAATTTGTATAGAATTTAAATATTTTTTACAATAAAATGATATTTTCCTTCATCTATATTGATAAAAATCATAAGGTACGAGACTAACTAAATAGACACAATTTTAAAGATATGTTATTAAAGGGAGGAGCATCCTACTTTAAGTTGACCAGTTTAAGTTTTCCTTCATCTATATTAATAGTTTTAAATTTTAAAAGTTAAAAAGCTTTAATATATTTATAAATATATTTCCAATTAAAAGTTATTATATCTAATTGTTTTTAAAATCATATATATATATTTAATTAGATTAAAATTATTCAACAAATATATTACTCAAAACATATCAAAATTCAATTTTATCACTACAAACAAACTTTACAAGTTATATCGGCCAAATATTTT
Organism: Cunninghamia lanceolata; assembly: GCA_027924645.1. NCBI lineage: Eukaryota > Viridiplantae > Streptophyta > Pinopsida > Cupressales > Cupressaceae > Cunninghamia > Cunninghamia lanceolata. The sequence goes on along the minus strand of BSBN01001346.1, from coordinate 1,442,296 downwards.
TTTAATTGAAATATGATAAATTGTAAGATAAATAATGTATAATATGATATATTGTAAGATAAATACATTTATACATTATTTACATATTTAATTATTAATTGAAATAAATATTATTTTTATAATTATAAATCTATATTAAATTAAATTGTAAATTATTATATAATATTAAGAAAATAATTTTTTTATTGATTAATAATACAAATATAATATAATTTTATAATAATTAGTAATATATTATGTTTTAAGAAACTGTTAAAAAAATTATTTATTTTATTTATATTATATATCATATAATATTTATATTTTTTACCTATAAATTTTATTATTTCTATGTTTAATAATGCATATTATAGAGTATATAATATATAATAGATATAATAATTATATGATATTTTATATTTAAAAATAAATATAATTGATTAATAAATATAATTGATTAATAAATAAAAATCCAATGGTGGACGAGGAGAGAATGTATTGCAACACCTACTCAAATTTTAGTGTCTTTTTCCGGCATCACAGAGACAATTGGGAACCACAAAACTACAATATGTAGAAGGTTAAATCTTACTATAACTCTCGGGCTGACAACCTCCCCCCTCATTTACGGTGTAACTAAAGTTTAAACAATCTACACTTCAAAAGCTCTCAAATCTTACTTGTTAGTCACACGAGCCTAGACTTGTTTCATACTACCACATAATTGTTTTTAAAATAATAAGGTAATGCAAGTTAAGGTGAGAGGATGGTTAAACGTTAAAATCTTGTGATAAGATGAGCAATGGGTTTGGTGAGCGCCATGGCCCACAAATAAGTGTAATTCAATTTAATATACCGCTTGATTTAAAATTAAAATTATTATTTTATATCCACTCACCATATGAGAGCATAAAGCGGTTATTTTTTTTTACACTTCTATTGACTTTGGGAACTTTATTTATGAGAAGTTGAAAATAAATGAATTGAAGGCATTTACAAAAACTCTATTCGAAAATTAATGAGATTAAGACATTAGTCTTATATATTATTATGTTTTTATAATATATTAATTGATCGTGACATTTTCCAAACCTTTGCAGTTATATATATCTCAGATTTTGTTTTGGATGAATGACTTTAAATTTTTAAAAAGTAATATTCAAATGATAGCTTTTAAAAAGTTAGATAGGTAGAACAATTGTTGGACTTATAAATGGCAAGTAGTTTTGTTGGGTGGACTATTAGCTCATATGAGGGGTAATAGTGGTAAGATTCAGTTAAATTTTTTTAATTGTATTAGGAATTTGATAGTTGTTTTTATGTGGGGTAGTGCTTTTGTTGTTTTGTAGGTTTTTTGGGGGGGGGGAGATAGAGTTCTATGTTTTTCTCTCAATTTTGATGATTTGACTTTGGAGCATGATCGTATGCCACCTTTTTTTTTTGTCATGCTCTCTACTTTTAGTGATACTCTCCTAATAAAAGTTGTATTAATAAGGTTGATTTTTTATATATGAAAGATTTTTGAGTGACTTGAATCATATTGTTAATGGAATTCATCTTAAGATTAACTGGCTTGTTGTTGGTGAATTTAAATGGTAGACTACGAGCTTCCTTCTTTACCCAATTTCAATTTTTGTTCTAACCAAAAGGGTTGATATGTGTTTTTCTGTTTTTAGTTTACTACTCTATACTTTGAAACTTTAGTAGATCTTTGATATGATGTTTTAACTTTATTATATTTATGTAATTTTTGTTTCACATATTTAATTCTATTTAAAAAGGTATTAAACAATTTTAGATATTGGTTAAACTTTAATTTTTAGATTAGGATTTAAAGCATATATTTGTATGTAATAGATTTTAGTTTTTTAATTAGCAACAATAAAGGTGCAAGATTTTAATCTTTTTAAATTATTATTTTTAAATATAGGTGTATCACAATATAATGTGGATGCCCAATATTATATTTTTAATTATACAAGTAATTGTATTGAAGAGGAATAAAAGGTAAGCCCTAAAGGCATTCTTCTTTTTAAATCTATGCTAATCTATAAGAGACGTGATATTTTGTCTACTGCATAAACACATAATCAAGTAAGACTTATTTAAACTACCACAAAAAGAAATAAAAAAATGATCTCTTCAAAATATGATGTATAAATTAATGCAATTTAAAAAAATTCTAGATATTTAAGAGCCAAGTCTAAAAATGGGGTTGATGAAGCTAATTGAAGTTGTAAATAGATATGTGTTGAAATTGAAAATAGAGTGATTAGGGTTTCATACATTGGAATGACACTTACCCATTTTTACACTATGATAAAAGTCTAAAGTTGAGAATTTGAGACTAGACCATGGATCTAAGGGTTGAGATGATTAAATTCTGAGTGTCTTAGTATTTCGGATGAAATCACAACTGTGAGGATAAATTTTAGAGTTGTGAGCCTATTTAGAATTTGCGATCATGTGTTCTTCAGTACATTTTGCCATTCAGGGCTGTCTTCTTCGACACCATGGCGACTCTGCTGAACAAATCCACTGGTGAAAGTAGCCCAAGTGCTTAAAGATTTATCAAGGATCAGGATTTTGGTGGTATTCCTGGTCTAACTTGCTTTCAAAAGCATCCCAAATCACCTGGCGACTCTCTTCTAGTATGTTTCTAGTCTCCAAAAGTAGACCTGTTACCCTTGTTTTCAAAGAATATTTTGATACATCTCTTCTTTTCAATGCTATAGTATGTCAACCTATTATGAAGTCATGGCCTTTTCCCTCCATCAAGAATAGGCTTCCATATACCCATCATAACATTCACACCACTGTCATGGCTTTGCCAAGAAACAGACCCTTTGTGGCCTTCAATGGTGGAAGCCCTCTAGACCTTGCACAATATGATGACATCCATGTTCTAGCTCTGAGGGCTATTCCCTTTTTCACTGGTGAAAACTCCACCACACCCGTTGAGCACATCCAAGACATTGCCAATGTCGCGGTAAGGCTCCTTGCTTCCTCCTTGAAAAGAAAAGCTCTCCAATGGTATAGGGGGTTACTTGAAAATTCAATTCATGAATGGGATGAGTTAGGAGATAGGCTCTATCAGCATTTTTAAGATAACGATGATCATTTGTCTGTGATAGAGCAACTGGCCACTATTAAAAGGGCTCCTTATGAATTAATGATGGATTTTAATTTCATATTTCAAAAGAATTGTTACAAAATTCCACCATTGGTGAGACCTTCCCCTAATGTTGCCTTCTTGTATTATTTGTGATCCCTGAATAGTGATATCGTTGTCATGATCTAGTCTCTAGGAGGGGATGTGTTACCTTGTTTAGGTGAAAATTGGATTTGTTTAGTTTAGTGTTTAAATCCTCCTTTCACCTATTGCATTCAAGGACCCTTGAATCGAGTGGCAAAGCACTATCAGGTCCTTGGTCACTTACAAATGTAGGAAAACTTGGATTAGAGTATTTGATTATCAATTTTCCTTCTCTTATGCTCAATTGTCCATCAAAACCCTAATTATGCAAATACGGAAGTAAATAGATGAATAATGGGAAATGCCTCTACAAAAAGCTATAAAATTACAAATGACTGTGCATCTATTTTTGGGGTTCCGAGACAGAAAAGTTAGGGACAAAAGAGCGGGTGCCCATGTCCAATGCCTTGCTTTTTGTCAGGATCTGCGGACAAGATTTGCAACCTGTTCCTACTGCACCGAAGGTTTTTCCATCATGAAACTTCAAGGACTAATGAGCGGGTGCCCAAGTCCAGGTAGATGTTTCTTTTACTAATCAGTATTTCTGACACTCCAATATGCCCTCCTGCAACTTCACTTTGTTTGCATCATCAACCTGTAACCTACAATCATGAAACTTTTGGAGGGGGTTGTGGTGTTTAGGAGCTTGCCTCAGTCAAGCCCCAAAAGGACACTTAAGTCTTCCAAACACCTTTGTCAGATAGAGAGAGTGTGCCTAGGGAGGCAAAGGCAAAAACCAAATGAATAATGATCACAAACACAATAAATGTCACCTTGTAGTGAAGATCTCATGGGAGGAAGATGCTCTTCATTCCATGAGGAAATGGATGCTCAAATATGCAAACATAAACACATAGACCACACAAATCTACTCTTGCAACACAATGAAATGCCTAAAGTTCACAATGACCATCTAATTGAAATCTAGTTTACAAATGAATGCCTAAACATGCTTTTATATGCAATTACAAACACTCCCGCCAAGAATTTCGTAATTCAAACTTACTGTGTCGGCATAGGACCCGAATAACAGTCACAAGCTGACACCCAAAATTTAGGACTTCCTCAAAATAGGGCAGGAGTAGGGCGCGGGCACCCAAGTCCTCCCCCCTATTTTGGGCAGGGGTTATCTCAAGTAGTCCCCCTAGGTCCTATTTGTCAAGACACTTAGGGCTTTTCTCATCGGGATGTTGAAATATGATGTAAAATGTCCTAAATGCACACACAAGACCCAAGAGCTAAACCTAAAGAGGGAAAAGCCCCCAAGGGGACATTTTCTAATGTTACATTTAGCCCCCACTCTAATGTATGTATAAACATGAGACCAATACATGCATTAAAGTACGGTTGCAAACACAACAAACACACCAAGCATAGAGAAGACACGCCAATCACATAGAAGATAGTAATAGGCATGCAAAACATAGAGAAGATAGTTACAGTCACACAAAACACAGAGAAGGCAGCAAATGCATAGAAGACATATTAATGCATGGACGACAGACATGATTCTTTTCTTTTCTTTTTCTTATATATATGAAATGCAGATGCAAGTACTAGAAAGTAAACAAACCTCCCATAATGCAGGAAGCACTCATCGTGCTGGTGTTTAAACTGCATATATGGGGCAACACACACGTAAGACACACAAAACCTCCCAAAATGTAGGAAGCACTCATCGCTCTAGTCTTTATACTGCATATGGGGCAATAGACATGCCAAACACACACACTTGAAGATATGGAGAAAACATGGCAGACAAGCGATGGAGTGTTCCTATTTCTAGGCTCAACATCATCTTAGGCACATTACAAGCACACACCAATGATTGGGCTTCGCCACAACAATCACCGAAGATACACTTAAGGGTTGAGTTAGTCACAGAACTGCTCCCCACCTCTGTAGAGGACTTTTGAAAATGACAGGATGATGCAATCTGCTCTGAGAAATACACCATCCCCGCCTCCGCAGAGGGCTTAAGTTAAAAAGGATATATGCAATATCCTACCTCCGTAGAGGGCTTACATGATTGATTGATTGATTGCAAACAAACTCAGGATGTAGGAAGCACTCATCAAGCTAGTCTTTAAACTGCATCTGAGGACTAGCACATAGCTAACATCTACAATAGATAGCTTACCTTATCCTTATATATGCCCCCACCTTAAGGTGGTTGATATCAGGTATCAATATCAAGCACGTTAAGGTAGGAAGAAAAACACACAAGGGAACACAAGCTTTCACAAAGCCCATGCCCCCCGGAGGTGACATGTACTTTACGATTGCCAAATGTTCCCACAAACACATCCCTACAGAACTATGTTAGTGTCTACAACATCACGATAAACAACAACAATGCATATGATTAACCACACAAAGAGCCAAGGTTATACAATGAAATCAGAGTTCAAGGATAACTGTGGGGCTATATCACGAAGCTCTCCGAATCGAGTACCACCAAGACTAGATTCAAAGACACACAAAGGTGCATAGAGCAGCAATATTGTTAAGGTTTGTAAATGAGATAGCATACCATCAAAATCACTATGCAAAAAGCACAGAGTGCTTCTACTAGCCAAGCATCGGATAAAATATACTACCCCATCACCATATTAGGAGCTAAGTCCATTTTTTATTGCTCTCGAAAGAGACACTAGATCTACATCAGTATAAAATGTTTGTCATCATCCGCCCGCTAGATAGAAACACTAGAGGAAGGGAAACAATAAATAAGAGAGGAGAAACAAGTGTCTTAGGGACAATCATGTAGGAGGGTTCCTCCAGGTCACCAACCGTGATGCTATGTCTGCAAGACACAACACACAATGATGAAATCAGAGAGAGAGGCAACATAGAAGAATGATGATACAAATAGAAGAAGGTCAAAATAGAGGCGGTCTCCTGGTATCCTGGACCTTATGGGACAATCCAAGGTCATCCCAAGAGGCCGAAACAACACATAACACATCACGGGGGAAGCACATCACGAGAGAGATAAAGGGTTAGAGGTACTTACCTGTAGGGCCCTACCAAACTAGTGGGTATCATTAAGCACATCATCATCATCTTCCCACTCCCTAATGTTAGAGGAAAGTGGTACATAAGGTACCATAGCCCAATTCATGTCTTGCTCATCATGTTGTTGATTATTAGGATCATCTTTGTTTGGTTGAATGTTAGGATCAATGTTTTCTTGTTGAGAGGCAAGGTTTATGGCATAAGCTTGTCTTCTTCTTCTTCTTTCTCTTGCTTTTCTATTTCATTTTCTTTTACCACTTATCTCTGATAAGATAGGGCTTTCCTCTTTCATAGGTTTGTGCGGTGTAGAAGATGAAGCATTGCGATCAAACCTCGCTTGTCGCGGTAGAATATTTTGTTGTCAACAATGACCTCCCGATCCTTGTAAGGATTTCAGGGGAGGAACCTCATCATAGAAACCTTGTCCTTTCAGTCTAAGGTTCTCTTCACATGCAGGTTGGTTATCTTTCTTTGTTTCTTGCGTAGAAGGACTGGGCATTAGGTGTAAAAGTTTCACTTTGTAGTTTCTATAGCTCAAAAAGGTAAAGTCTGTTTGTAGCTCCGATTCCTTTTCAGTTTTATCCCAAAAGTAATCCAATATGTAATGCTTTTTCTCAACCAAAGGTTTATATTTGTTGCGAGGGATGGTAATCACTCGTCCATCAAAAGGGAATTTTAGGCAATGGTGTATTGTTGAAGGGATAGCTTTCATTTGTTTTAACCAAGGGTGTCCCAATTTAATACGGAAGAGGTCAGAAAAAGGGACAACATCAAACCATTGTTTGACATTTTTTCTAGATAGTGTTACCAACAATGATATCTTACCCAAAGGCTTGATAAAGGTTCCCTTATGTGTTTTGATCATCATGTTCAAAGGGTCATAAGAACCTTGCATTAATTGATGTGAAAAGAGGAACTCTTCAGTGGCAAAATTAGTCATGCAATTAGGATCAATAAAGGTTCCATCCATAAGATTTCCCATTATTTTCACAGTGATGTAAAAAGGCCCTTCAAAGTCTCCAATTGTTCTATCATGAGGTGTAAACACAATTTCAGGTTCAGGGGCCTTTCTTTTCATATAAGGCCTAGGAGGGAACCCATTGTTATTGTTGCAATTAGAGGCCATGTTTATATTCTCAAATCAATGCAAAATCAGATTTTGAAAGCTTTTCAAAATTGGTGCAAAAGACAAGTGCAAAACTATATGCAAAAATAGCCTAAAATGCTTGATTTTTTGTGTTTTTTCAATGCAAATGAATGAAAGCAAAGGTGTTGTAAGGATTTTGATCAGGGGAAGAAAATTGTATGTCTGATATCAGTCCAATATAGAAATAATATCCTTCACAACACACTCTTGACGCGAATCTAAGATGACAATAAGTCAAAATCTAGTGAAAATATGTCAAAATATGCAATTTTTTTCGTCAAATCTCGATGCAAAGGAGCATAACAAAGGGTGTTGTGAGGAAAATGATGATGGAAAGAAGATTATATCAGTAATAACAACTAATTAATGTCAAAATATCTGTCACAACCTGCTTTTAGTGCCACTTAAGGTCAAATGCTAGTGAATTATAGCAAAAATAGGCTATTTTTCACGTTTTTTCAACTCCAAGACCTAGAAAAAGGGATGTTGTAATAAATTTTAGGAGGTATAGAAAATAAAAGTAATGATATCAGTCACCTCAATCCATAAAATTTGTCACAACACACTTGGAGTGCAAACTAGGTCAAACCCTAGGGCAAAAATAGCAAAAATGTGTAGTTTTTCACTAAATTTACAATACAAGAGCCCGATAAAAGGGCGTTGTGAAGATTTTTAGGAGGGGTATAAAATAATTACCTTGATAACAATCAATTAGTGAAAAAATTCTCTTCACAAGATGCCTACGGTGCAAGTTTAGAGAGTCGATAAGGTCAAATCTAGTGAAAATTGATGTTTTTCAAGCCCTAGGTTTGAGCTCTTGACACAAAATTCTATATGAATGTTTTGAAGTCTAATTTATGATGAAAATGAAGTGTAATAAGATCTAAAAATTAATTCCAAGCTCTAATATGCAAAATGTAAGTGCAAATTTAATGAAAGTGCATGAAAATTGCTAGTTTTTTGTTGAAATTTTCTATGCAAAAATGCAAATATTTGAAATCTAAACGCAATTTTACACTAAAATGAAAGAATACAACCAAATGAAATTTTGATTGAGTCTCTAAAATCAATAGAAAAATTTGAAAGAAGATTTTGCCTACTAACCCTAGATTTTGGAATTACTATGTTATACGAAAATTGTTAAAATTTCTACAAAATCCTAGCAATTATATGATGAATATGCAATGCAAATTATTGAATTTTTGTAATTTTCTGTAGTTTATATCAGATCTAATGCAAAAATCATGAATTAGGAAAAATTAGAATGAATTGATGCTAATTAGTAACCCTAAAATGCAATTTTTCTCAAAATTTTCAACGTTTTCAAATTTTTTTAATTTTTCTCAATGTAATAAGATGAATGGCTATATGAATGAATGAAATCAACCCAAATCTGAAGAAAAACACTCAAAAAGTTACAATTAAGTCCAAAAACATGGGTTCACCAAAATGTTTAGGTGAAAATTGGAATTGTTTAGTTTAGTGTTTAAATCCTCATTTCACCTATTACATTCAAAGACCCTCGGATCGAGTGGCAGAGTACTATCAAGTCCTTTGTCATGCCCACATTTCCCATGTGGTCATGACATGCATCTCTCATGTCATGTCCACATTTGTCATGTGGTCATGACACGAAATATAAAAAAAATCCACGCTTCCCTAGAAACCCCCTCGCATGCGTAAGCGTGCTTGGTGGCGTACGCTTAAGGCGTAAACAAAATAGTTGAATGTAGATTAATGCGTTCACATGCGCATATCAATCACAATGAAGGCCAACTAGGGGGTCATTGCGACATGGTTAATGTCGCCAATAGGGTTAGGATCAATGATCGAAACCCTAAGTCAACCTATGCGAATGAAGGGATTTTGACGTAAGTCAAAATCAATAGCCAAATGTCAAATGCATGAGAGGATGATAAAATACCAAAATCAAATGACAATACTTAGAAAAAATAATATTATAACCCCAAACAGGGTTAAACTTCACTAACCTAACTGAACCCTAAATTCTGGAAAAATCTAGTAGCATAACGCCGCACGGGCGCGAGTAGGGTTTATTTTACTAAAACTAATCTGATCGAGAGGTTTACTGATTGGTGTTAAATAACCTACGTCTCACTAGTTGAATTGGTAAATTAGATGAATAAGTTAATTAAACATTTTCGACAAAGTCCGATCAATTTGTTCTCCTTCACGTTTTCTATAATTTTAAATGTTTTTTAACAAAGCTTGATCAATTTGTTCTCCTTCACGTTTTCTGTCAATCAAAGTTATCCCTGCATTATTTACATTATTCCTATTTTTTTGGTAGATCAGATCTCGGAAATAGGTTTTACTAACTTCGTTTAAATAGGTTTGCTAGGTATCCAATCTGGGTTTAAATCAACGTCTAATTTAATTTCATTACTTAAATTGCCCCAACATGATTGAAGGAATATTAAATTTTAATTAATAACATTGTGGTTTACATCATTCTCACGGAGTTAAGTTCCTTAACCCGATTGTTTAAAATAACACCTCCTAATATTTTAATTGTATAAAATTTGATTGAATCAAATAATTCCCTCTATCGTGATCTAATCCATTATTAAACATCCACTAACAAATAAAAATAATATTTCAACTAGAGTATAGTTTTACCCATTAAATTTAATCACAATACCCCACTCTTAAAATAAAATTTTAAATCACATGGAGGAAAATAATAAGGAAAAAGAATGAAGAAAAGAATATAAGGGCAATTTTAAATACAAGCCCTAAAATCCTTTCTATAAAAAAAATACTTTCCTTATGACAAAAACCCTAGCCCTATTTTTGAAACACATTTTTTTTCTCCTCTTTGTTTTCACTTTTATCTTTCTTTCTATTTCTCTCTCTCATTTTGCCTTTGTTTTCTTTGTTTTGTTTGCAAGTTTAATGGCCACATATGAAATGCCTATGACGGCTTATATATATATATATATATATATATATATATATATATATATATATATATATATATATATATATATATATATATATATATATATATATATAATTTTATTTTTGTTAAAAAAGTTAAAACCCTAAATTTATTTTTGTTTTGTTGCCATGGAGGCAACACTGTGAGGAGAGGCCGCAGTATGGTGTTGGATGGAGGAGTGCCGACGGCAGCGGTGTTGAGGAGGTGTTGAGGAGGGTCTGTGGCAAAGGATGGGTAGAGGTAGGAGGGAGCCGCGGAGGAGGAACCACGGCAGACTGCGCAGAGGGGCGGAGGTAATGTGGCCACGGGGAGCAGAGATACGGTGGAGGCTGCAACGGGGTTTGAATAAGGAGGAGTGTGGGGAGGGGGACGGAGCCCCCACCCACATCCCATACGAGCAGAGATACAGTGGAGGCCGCAGTGAGGTTTGATTAAGGGGGAGTGTGGGGAGGGGGATGGAGCCCCCACCCACATCCCATACGATGGGGTGTGGGTGGGGGCTCCTCCCCCCTCCCCACACCGAAAACAATGAAGGCACTGCAGTGGGGGGGTTCGAACCCCCCACCATTATTATTATTTTTTCTTTTCGTTGTTACAACGACTGTTAAAACAATACGACCCCTTCAAATTTTTCTCAGCATTATATTTTATTAATATTTTCTTTTGTTTAAGTTTTATTCAATATAATATATGTATGTATGTATGTATATACACAGCCATCATAAAATTTTTTTAATTCAAATTCACAGTTAATGCTATAATAAAATATATACAATATATATATATATATATATATATATATATATATATATATATATATATATATATATATTTATTTATTTAATGAGTATATTTAACACAGTCAAATTTTGCTTGGCAGAAATAATGAAATCAATATATATTTAAATACATTTAATGTATACATTCAAATACTCATAATAAATATAATTGTTTTTTCTTTTCTTTTCAACTACATACAAATTTGCTTTATAAATAATACACAAAGATATATATATATATATATATATATATATATATATATATATATATATATATATATATATATATATATATATATATATATATATATATATATATATATTGTTTAAATCAAATCCTCTACAAGACAAGGAACTCATTTTAAAATATATTCATTGCAATATTAATGTTCACTTTTTTTTTTCAAATGAAGGAAATAAATACAATTTAGTAAATTCTTCCAATACTTAACATCATCTAATTTCCTCTTTTTCACAATAACAATATACAAATTTCATGTTTGTCACAAATTAAAAACCATAGCTTTTCTAATTGATATTTTAATATAACATACCAATGCAATAGCTTTAAGAATACATTTTCTTCCTTCCACATTTGAATAATGAGATTTAAAACCAACAATTTTAAGTTTCTAATCCAAATGAAAGGAGCTTACACACAAAATAAGGATTTATATTTTTACAAGAGAGGGAGCAATGCTCTTCTCTTTAACAATTAACAAAAGATGCAAGATCCTAAAAAGGTCAAGCTCTCACTCAAAAGTAAAGGAAAATAAAATATCAACTCCAAGAACAAGGAGTTTTCCCCAACTTCACAACTTAGCTCCAATGAACCTGCATTAACACAACAAGGGGAAAGAAGCCACACATCTTGCTCTTCTCCCTACCATAGACCCGCAAGTGGGTCACCCTCGAGCTAGGGAGGTCATCCACATACTAGGGAACTCATTCCACATCACAATAAGGCATTCAAACAATCAAACACAATTTTACACCCATGGATAACACAACACAAGAACTCAACCAGGGTGAGTTTAAAGGGGTAGGGGAGTGGACACACTCAACTCAAGAGTGCCACTCCTATAAATATCCCAAAACAAATACCTCATAAGGCATCTAGCCATCACATTTAAACACAAATTCCACAAGCTTCCATTTTGGATCTCAAGCCATTTCACATATTGCTCAAAATCTCATATTGCCCTCAAGGCTACAACACCACAAACTCAAGAAAATGATTCTGAGGAGGTTCACTTCTCCCCCACCCCACACTTGTTGAGAATCTTCTCCCAAGTGGGAGAGGCTCTTACAACACCCTTACAAATTTTCCCACAACAACAAATAAAAATCTCAAACAAAGGAACTCACACATAGCATCACACAACAAATAAAAATACATAAGGGATAGCCTTAGCCTTGAAACCAACCTTAAAAAGCCCAATTATGGTAGATGGTTGATGTAGAGCTTCTCCAAATCCTCCTCCAACATAAGCCACAAAACTCTCTCTATCTTTTTCCCCAAAGTAATTTCCAAACAATAAAATTATCCAAAAATTCAACAACCCATAACCTTCTCTAAGTCAGATTAAAATAAGCTCAAACCATAAGCTTTGAGGAATGGGGAGGTGACACTTGTCACCTCCTCACTCTTCCTCCCCACTACAAGCAAGACCCATGGGATGGGTGTTGACACATGTCACTCACCCATCCCCAAGTCTCTCTCACCCCTCCACTTGTCCTCTCTCCAACATGTGGGAGAGAAAAGTGGAGCTTAAGAGGGAATGGGTGACACATGTGTCCCATTCCTTTCCTCCCAAGAGGGACCACACAACTCCAAGGTACCCCTCACCAATTGTGAGAGAGACTTGGAGTTAAGTCCTCCACAATTGGTGGGTCTTGGAGACATCTCAAACCTTGGGAAGGGGTAAGTATGGGGTTGAGTGTTGGGACCACTCAGCCTCTCCCTCCCATGCCTCCAATTTCGTCAATTAACTTCAAGGTGAAGTTAAGGTGACCAAATGGAGGTTTACCAAGGGTTACCCAAGTCAAAAAGGTCCCTAGACCCAAGGGGTACAACCCAGGATCAAGTTTAGCCTAGTTAGAGCACCCAGGGTTGAGTTAAAGCATATGAAAAGGGGTCTCAAAATTTAAAATTTAAAAAATAAAATTCAAAAGACAAAATTCTTACAACACCAATTAGAATTCAAAATAAAAGAGAGGTATACTTAGCCCGACTAACAATATGCAATTAACATCATAGAATTTCATCATGCACAGAGTTGATCTTAGTTCCTCATGGAACTAGATCAGTTTCACAAGGGATAACAACATCGTGTGTGGGATGATCTCCAATTTTTGTGGCTTGTTAGAAATACCTGCACACTTAATTGCAAAGTTAATTCCACATATATAAAATAGCTGAAGCAATTGAAACATACACTCGTATAGAATATCACAAGTTCATATAAGCATAAAGGAAATCACATTACAATTAGATTCTAAATTCTACATTTCAAACATCCATTCCCAAGATTGAATCACATAACAAATTTCTATCTAACATCACCCAATTAGTTTTCCCATAACATCATAATATAAAGCATCTATCTAACATCATCAGTCAAGCAACATCCAGGTCTAACACATTGTAAACATACTAAGCATAACAATCCACATACATCATAAAGTCTAATAGTCTGCAAATTCAGGATCAGCAGTCCCACAAGTCTAAATGTATCAGCAACAGTAAAGTAAATAGTCAAATGTATGGGAATGAAAAAGGTAGGCCTCACATCCTCCCCCCTAAGACTGTACTTCCTCCTAGAAGTCATCAAAAAGGTGAGGATAAAGGAGCCCTCAATCTCACTGCATCCTCCCATGTCGTCGTGACCTCATCGTACATGTCCCACTAGACCCTAACCTGGTCCAGCTCTCGACCTCAAAGGCCCAGCGTCGGACAAGCCAATATGCGAATTGGCTGCAAATCTAGCTGACCGTCTACCTCTACCTGAAGAGTACTCCAATCCAATACGTGAGATAAGTCAGATATGTAACGTCGTAAAACTAAAACATGAAAGACTGTGAATACGCGATAGGCTAGGTGGCAAGGCTAGATGATAGGCTACAGGTCCTATCCGCTCCAATATCTCAAAAGGTCCTACAAACTGAGGTGTGATCTTAGAGCCCTTTCCATAATGGATTAGACTCTTGTGCGGTCGCACTCTCAAAAATACTTTGTCACCCACTGAGAAGCTCCAATCACTTCTCTTTGCATCAGCATACTTCTTCTATCTATCCTGTGCCTCCTGAAGTCTCTACCTAATCAACGTTACCTACTGCTCCATATCCTGAACTAACTCTGGACCAATGGCAACCCTGTCCTCTATCCGATCCCAACTCAATGGTGTCCTACATGGTCTATCGTATAAAGCCTAAAAAGGAGGCATACCCAACGAGCTATGATTCCCATTATTGTAGGCAAACTCAACCAGATACAGATACTCCTCCCATCTAGACTGATGGTCCATAACATACATACGAAGCATGTTCTCCAACACCTAATTAACTCTCTCTGTCTATCCATCAGTCTTAGGATGGTACACGGAACTGAAGTTGAGCTGTGTGCCCAACGCCTGCTGTAAGGATCTCCAAAAGGCTAATGTGAATATTGAGTCCCTGTCAGAAATGATACGGTGAGGTACCCCATGTAATCTAACAATCTGATCCAAGAATACTCTCGCCACAAATGGTGCATTGTACATCATGCGTACAGGTGAGAAATGTGCCACCTTGGTCAACTTGTCAACCGTAACCATGATGGCATCATGGCGACGTGATGACATGCGAAGACCAACAATAAAATCCATGGAAATGGTGTCCCGTTTCCACTTAGGTATCTTGTGAGGGTATAACAGTCCTACTAGATCCTGATGCTTGGCCTTGACCCTTTGGCACTCAAGGCAATGAGCAACATATTCTGCAATGTCTCGTCTCATACCTACCCAATGGTATAACTATCACAAGTCAGCATGCATCTTCTTCACCCCTAGGTGTGCTGTATAAGGTGCTCTATGAGCCTCTGAAAGAATCACTGCATGAAGATCACCCACATGGGGTACATAGATGCATTGTTGATGTCTAAGCAACCCATCAGACTCAAGGGAATATCCTACGAATCTGCCCTTAAGGGCCCTCTATTTCTAGATCTCCTGTTGCACCCTCAAGAAACCACTTGTCCTCAGGCAGATGCTATAAGATATGCTTTCTCAAGTCCACACTCAATTTCAAGGTTAGGATCTCATGGTACCTTTGACTCAAGGCATCGGTGACCACGTTCTCCTTCCCTTTGATGTAGTGGACATCAAAGTCATACTCGCATAAAAACTCCATCCAACGCCGCTAGCGGGCATTCAAATTTAGCTATGTGAAATTGTACTGCAAGCTATGATGATCTGAATGGAGCTCAAAGCGATGACCCAAAAGGAAATGTCTCCAACAAACAAGAGCATGTACAACTGTTGCGAGCTCTAAATCATGAGTAGGGTAGTTCAACTCATGTGTCTTGAGCTTACGCGATTCTTATGCAATCGCCCTACCACCCTGCATGAGCATGGCTCCCAAACCCTCTAGTGATGCATCTGTGCAAACAATAAAATCCTCTGCAGGATCTAGAACCACTGATAAGATGCTCCTTGAGGACCCCAAAGGCCCTCTCGCACTGCTCGGTCCAAGTGAAACTCTTCCCTTTCCGCTGGAGGGAAGTGATGGGATGCGCTATCCTAGAAAATCCCTCTACGAATCTACGGTAATAACTGGCTAATCCCATGAAACTCTTGACCTCTATCACAATAGTGGGTGCTAGCCAATCCTGAATAGCTCTAATCTTTGATGGATCTACGGAGATGCCATCGCCTGATAGGATGTGCCCCAAATACTGTACCTCTATCCTGAAGAAAGCACACTTCGCTAGGTTGCCATAAAGCTGCTGCTCTTGTAAGCACTGCAAAACCTGATGCAAATGATCCACATGCTCCTCCTTGGTCCTCAAATAGATCAAAATATCATTGAGAAAAATGATCACGAACTGATCCAAGTAAGTATGGAACAGCCCATTCATGAGACTCATGAACACTGCAGGGGTGTTTGTCAAACCGAAGGGTACCACTGTGAACTCATAATGGCCATAACTCATTCAGAAAGTAGTCTTATGAATATCTTCCTCTGTGATGCGTAATTGGTGATACCTAGATTTCAGATCAATTTTTGAGAACACTCTGGCTCCTTGCATCTAGTCAAAA
Organism: Cunninghamia lanceolata; assembly: GCA_027924645.1. Taxonomy (NCBI): domain Eukaryota; kingdom Viridiplantae; phylum Streptophyta; class Pinopsida; order Cupressales; family Cupressaceae; genus Cunninghamia; species Cunninghamia lanceolata. The sequence continues at coordinate 1,425,858 of BSBN01001346.1, read as the reverse complement.
AGGTCATCAATCCTAGGCAGAGGATAACTGTTCTTCACCGTCACCTTATTCAACTCCCTATAGTCCATGCATAATCAAAGAGACCCATCCTTCTTCTTCACGAAGATAACCGATGCGCCCCATGGTGAAACGCTAGGTTGGATGTGCCTCTTCTCAAGTAACTCCTCTAACTACAGTTTGAGCTCTATGAGCTCATGTGTAGTCATCCTGTAGGGTGCACAAGACACTAGCTCAGCACCTGGCACTAGATCGATGTGGAAATCTAGCTCTCTGTGTGGAGGTATACCTGGTAATTCCAACAGAAACACGTCGGCAAAATCTCTCAAGATAGGGTGATCATCCAAGGAAGCCTTATGCTCATCCTCTGATCTGTCACTAATCGTGATAGCAAACATCTAACATCCCTTCTATATGCAGCGCTTAAGCTGCTATGCGGATATCATATGAACTGCCATGGGCTTCTGAATGCCCACTATCTCAACTAGTGCACCATGATCATCTAAGCAGCTAATCATCCTTCGGCGATAATCTAGCTTGGCTCTATGAGCCGTAAGCCAATCCATCCCTAAAACCACACCTTAGGGTCCTAATGGCATGACTCTAAAGTCACAAGATGTGGTGAAGGAACCCAAGGAAATCTCACAATCTTGAACTAAGGTATCTACTGACATCCTGGCCCTAGAGGCCAACTCAACCTCCCACCTAATGTCCTGCTTAGAAGCCACCAGCCTGTAACGTTCCACTAATGATGAAGACAGAAAAGAATCAGTAGCTCCAGAGTCAAAAAGAATAGAGATAGGGGCATCCCCGATCGTACCTGATGTCTCAATCACGGATACCTGATAGTCAGCCTGGCAGTTATCAACTGCTGTAAACCTGCGATGGCACTTGTCCACATCTCCTACAGTCTGCTCTGATCCTCCTGAATGGCGCTATCCCCCTACTGTGAAACCCTATGGACACTCTTTGGCCAAATACCCTACTCCACCACATACATAAAATGGGCCCCTAGCCTATAATTGCCCTAGCTGAGTCCTACCCGACTGTTGCCCAGTCCATCCTGTGGACCCCTATGAACCTCTATACGATTGTTGTGACCTCGCGGGTCCCGCAGATGATCCCTGCTATCTCTAATCCCTATGTGGGCCCTACTGCTACCAACCACGGTTCTGTCCTCCCTGAGCCCTCTGCTGGGGTCTAGACCTCTGCTGATGTTGCTGCTGTTATGGAGGCCTAGGAGGTAATGATGGAGGATTAAATCCTCCTCTCTGTGGTGTTGGTTGTGGTCTACGAAAGTTCTGTTGCTGCTAATGACTATGGTCCTAAAACTATGAGCGTGAATTCTACCCTCGCCCCTGAATCTCCTCTGCAATTTAAGCCTTCTTGGCAGCCTCACTCATAGTCTGGGGGTCTGCCATACGCACTGGTCCTACTATCCCCTGATTCAAACCTCTAATGAATTTGTGCACCAGAAGTTTCTCATCGTGGAGATACTCTGCGTAACGTGAAAGCTCAATGAATCAGCTCTCATATTATGCAACCGTGAGTCCTCTCTACTGTAAGTCGTGGAACTCATCTATCCGGCGCTGCCTATAATGATCTAACAAGTAACGCACAATGAAGTGCACTATGAAAGTGTCCCATGTAAGAGTGTCTAATGATAACCGGTGCTTGCACTCCTTAGTGTGCCACTAGGTAGCTGCTGCATCTCTCAGAAGGTGTACTATCACTAATGCTTTCATGTTACTCCCATAGGGTCACAACGCGAAGCATCTATCAAGACTGATGAGCCATGCCTCATCCTCGGCTCCCTTTGTAGCTCCTACGAAGGTAGGTGGATTAAGCCTAAGTAGGTCTTTGATGGGATCTCCTCTGTCTCTATGTCCTATAACTAGCTCATTCATACCATACTCATAAGGTCCATGATGTACCTGTTCTACCCTCTCAGTCTCATCTCATCTCAGATGTCGCAAAGGACTTCTACTCTGTGCTCTATAAGTTGACCCTACCTCCTCCACTATAGCATCAAGTATCTTTACAAAAGGCTCCACACGTGGCACTTCTCACGGATCGACGCAGGGCTCAACACGTGGCTCAACTCATGACTCAGCACGTGGCTCCTCACATGGCTCCTCTCACGGATCAACGCGAGGCTCATCATGTGGCGCTGGTATAACTGGTAGTAACCTCTCTAACATGGCCTGTAATGTCTGTAAAATCTGAGGACCTATATCAAGTACTGGTGGTGCCTGTGGTATTGGCTAATCTGCTATGACTGCGGGTACCTATCCCTCTGTAGAGGAATCACTGTGCACCTCAGTGGACGCAGTGTTATGTGATCGCGCTCGTCAAACACGTCGGGGAGGCATCCTACAAAACAAGGTAGGCATTAATTAATCAAAGTTGCAGAATAAGTAACATGCCCAAATATGCCCAGTGTTTAAACTTGGGCTCTGATACCAAATGTCATGCCCACATTTCCCATGCGGTCACGACATGCATCTCTCGTGTCATGTCCACATTTGTCATGTGGTCATGACACGAAATATCAAAAAAATTTCTACACTTCCCTAGAAATCCCCTCGCACGGGTAAACGTGCTCAGTGGTGTACTCTTAAGGCGTAAACAAAATAGTTGAATGCGGGTTAATGCGTTCACGTACGCATATCAATCGCAATGAAGGCCAACTAGGGGGTCATTACAACGCGGTTAACGTCGCCAATAGGGTTAGGATCAACGATCAAAACCCTAAGTCAACCTATGTGAATGAAAGGATTTTGACGTAAGTCAAAATCAATAGCCAAATGTCAAATGCATGAGAGGACGATAAAATACCAAAATCAAATGACAATACTTGGCGAAAACAATATTATAACCCCAAACACGGTTAAACTTCACTAACCTAACTGAACCCTAAATTCCAAAAAAATCTGGCAACATAATGCCTCACGGGCATGAGTAGGGTTTATTTTACTAAAACTAATCTGATCGAGAGGTTTACTGATTGCTGTTAAATAACCTATGTCTCACTAGTTGAATTGGTAAATAAGATGAATAAGTTAATTGAACATTTTCAACAAAGTCTAATCAATTTGTTCTCCTTCACGTTTTCTATAATTTTAAATGTTTTTCAACAAAGCTCGATCAATTTGTTCTCCTTCACGTTTTCTATCAATCAAAGTTATCTCTGCATTATTTACAGTATTCCTAATTTCTTGGTAGATCAGATCTCAGAAACAGGTTTTACTAACTTTGTTTAAATAGGTTTGCTAGGTATCTGATCTGGGTTTAAATCAACGTCTAATTTAATTTCGTTAATTAAATTGCCCCAACATGATTAAAGGAATATTAAATTTTAATTAATAACGTTGTGGTTTACATCATTCTCACGGAGTTAGGTTCCTTAACCTGATTGTTTAAAATAACACCTCCCAATATTTTAATTGTATAAAAGTTGGTTGAATCAAATAATTCCCTCTATCGTGATCTAATCCATTATTAAACATCCACTAACAAATAAAAATAATATTTCAACTGGAGTATAGTTTTACCCATAAATTTAATCACAATACCCACTCTTAAAATAAAATTTTAAATCACATGGAGAAAAATAATAAGGAAAAAGAATGAAGAAAAGAATATAAGGGCAATTTTAAATACAAGCCCTAAAATCCTTTCTATAAAAAAAATACTTTCCTTATGGCAAAAACCCTAGCCCTATTTTTGAAACTCAATCTTTTTCTCCTCTTTGTTTTCAGTTTTATCTTTCTTTCTCTTTCTCTCTCTCATTTTGCCTTTGTTTTCTTTGTTTTGTTTGCAGGTTTAATGGCCACATCTGAAATGCCTATGATGGCTTATATATATATATATATAATTATAATATTGAGTTTATAAATGGATTTCCTTTTAATATATATATTTTATTTTATTTTTGTTAAAAAAGTTAAAAACCTAAATTTATTTTTGTTTTGTTGCCATGGAGGTGGCACTGTGAGGAGAGGCCGTAGTATGGTGTTGGACGGAGGAGTGCCAACGGTGGTGGTGCTAAGGAGGTGTTGAGGAGGGTTTGTGGCAGAGGATGGGCGGAGGTAGGAGGGAGCTGCGGAGGAGGAGCCGCGGAGGACTACGCAGAGGGGCGGAGGTAACGTGGCCGTGGGGAGAGATACGGTGGAGGTCGCGACGAGGTTTGAATAAGGGGGAGTGTGGGGAGGGCGATGGAGCCCCACCCACATCCCATATGATGGGGTGTGGGTGGGGGCTCCGCCCCCCTCCCCACACCCAAAACAATGAAGGCACTACGGTGGGGGGGTTCGAACCCCCCACCATTATTTTTTTTCTTTTCACTGTTCCAACAACAACTGTTACAACAATACGGCCCCTTCAAATTTTGCTCAGCATTATATTTTATTAATATTTTCTTTTGTTTAAGTTTTATTCAATATAATATATATATATATATATTTATGTATGTATGTATGTATATACACAACTATCATAATTTGTTTTAATTCAAATTCACAATTAATGCTATAATAAACTATATATATATATATATATATATATATATATATATATATATATATATATATATATATATATATATATATATATATATATATATAAAGAGTATATTTAACACAGTCAAATTTTGCTTGGCAGAAATAATGAAATCAATATATATTTAAATACATTTAATGTATACATTCAAATACTCATAATAAATATACTTGTTTTTTTTTTCTTTTCAACTACATACAAATTTGCTTTATAAATAATACAAAAAGATATATATATATATATATATATATATATATATATATATATATATATATATATATATATATATATCTTTTTTTTTGTTTAAATCAAATCCTCTACAAGAAAGGAACTCATTGTATAATATATTCATTGCAATATTAATATTCACCTTTTTTTTTTCAAAGGAAGGAAATAAATACAATTTAGTAAATTCTTCCAATACTTAACATCATCTAATTTCTTCTTTTTCACAATAACAATATACAAATTTCATGTTTGTCACAAATTAAAAACCACAACTTTTCTAATTGATATTTTTGTAGTTAGGGTAAAATTGTAAATCAGGGCAAATGAATAAACAACAATGATAAAAACCCTAGCAATGCACAATGAAGCACAAGACAACATGAAAATCAAAATAACAAATGTAAATACAAACCGATCTCCACGCTATGCTCGATTTATCTCCATTGCTCTTCTCCACCTCGCATGAGCATGCAAGATTTTAAAGGATTATTGTTGGAAGAATGTTGGGTGCTCACTTCTACAGCATAACATTAAGATGAAGATGCTAGAATGAATGATAGATGAAGGATGCAAAGGCTCTAATGATATTTCAACAGCATGTGGATACTTGAGGATCAATGCATGCTAATGGCTTATGAGGGGGTTGATTTATAGGAAAGGCTTAATTCAAATGGATGGCTAGGATCAATTAGGGCTTTAGGTGAAATGGATGGATAGGATTAAATTAGGTTTCCTTGCACATCAAGAAATTGTAGTCATGTGACATGTGGCAAAGGAAGATAAGGCTTAGGTGTGCTTGTGTAGATAAATACTAAAATTAGGTCCCATTAGTTGTGCATGTGAAAGATAAAAGTTGTAACACATGATTGACTGGACAAGTGTTGGAATGTGCTAAAAGATGAGTGTTTAATTCAAATAAAATATTTGAATTAGTTGGGATATGAGTTGGAAATTAATTAAATAAATAAAATTTATTTAATTAATTGGATAAATGAATAGGATGGGATAAGATATGATGTAGAAATTAATTAAATAAATAAAATTTATTTAATTAATTGGGATGAGGATAGGATAAATGGGATTATGCATGTGAAATTAATTAAATAAATAAAATTTATTTAATTAATTGGCTAAGTAGGATGAGGATGGGATTGAATGGGATTTTAATTAAATAAATAAAATTTAATTAATTAATTGGCTAATGGATAAATGGGATTAAGAGTGGGATTTAGGACAAAAATGGCTTATGATGTTTAGGATAATGTTTTAACAAGGTGTTGTAGGACATGGACAAAGTTGGGACAAATTTGGGTGTCTACATTTTGCCCCTCTTTGAGATGATGTTCGAGATGATGAGCTTTGTGTCGAGTAACATCATTTCAAAGAAGTTAAGGTATGGATAATTGATAGGGATGTTGATGATGGAATGATAGGATGATGATGGAAAGATAGGATGATGATGCCCCCTCGAGAGGATAGGCGGGTTGAGAAACACGGGTATGCTCTCGAAAAGAAATGGCTTGGATGCAAAAGAAAGATAAGGGGATAGATAGAAGAAATGGATGATGCGTTATGCTGCAATGGAAGGTGAGCAACCATGATGTTTGATATAGCACTAGACATTATGCACCAAGGTATAAGGACCAGGGTGACGATGTGTCTTGTGCCCCAGCATAATACAACCTTGTCTAATGTATGAGGAAGGAAACTTAGAGCATTGAAGTCCTAATGCATAAAAGGTATGATATGACCTTAAATGCAAAGGATAGTGCAAAAAAGCTATTCCAACATACACAAGATATGAATATTAGCTAGAAAGTTACCAATTTGATACAAATGCAAGATAAAATGATAACACACACAAGCAAGAAAGCAAGCATGCACAAATGATTCAAAAACAAACAAGGTATTGCCCCTATCAAGCTATCAACCAATGATTGGTTGTTGATTGATTTGATGATAGTTGATAGTGTTGTCATTGCGGGGAAAGCTATATCCCTAGATCAACATAAGGTTGTTTACTAAGTTGGTTGGTTGATTGATTACTTTGGCTTACAACAAGGCTAGGATCAAGATCATTGATTGCGTTTGGATAACTTGGCTTGATTGATTAACTTGATTGGTATGGATTAAGGATGGGCTTGCATTTGGATCATTGTTTGGATTCTTTGGATTGATGTGATTGGATGAATGATTAGATTGAGGAAATGTTGATGATGGGATGATATGTGGTGGATTGAGCTACTTTTGGTTTGTTGAGGTGATTAGATTTGTTTTGATGGTTGGCTTGATGTGATTGAGTTGATTTGCTTTGGTGTTGATGTTTGCTATTGTTGCTGGGTTGATTGTTTTGGTTGTGATGTTTGCAATTGCTAGGTTGATTTGTTTGATGATTGGATTGTTTTGAATGATGATAGTGATGGTGTAATGATTAGAGTATCCACTCAATCTAAGCATAAGCAAGTGTTCTCAGTGTGCTCAAAGGATGTAAAACAAACAAGGTATTGCCCTTGTCAAGTCATAAACCAATGATTGATTGTTTTATTGATGATGATAGTGTTGTCATTGCGGGGAAAGCTATATCCTTAGATCAACACAAGGATGGGGGAATGCTATATCCCATTGATGATGATTATAATTGATTCAGTTTATGACAAGATCAGGATCAAAAACTTGTTGATTTGGTTGGATAATGTTCCTTGATTGATTAGCTTGCTTGATATGGATTAATATTTAAGATCATTGCTTAGATTGATTTGATTGATATGATTGGAAGAAGTGATTGATTGAAATGAATGAATGAATGTTATTGATAGGAAGAATTGATGATGATGAGGATTTGATTTTGATTGAATGTTGATGGAGTGGATTGTTTGGGATGATGTGATTGGTTTTATTGCTTAGATTTTTTATGGATATTTGATTTTTTTTAGATTTTTTTTTGACATATTTTAATTTTTTTTTTTTGGATTTTTGGGGATATTTTAATTTTTTTGTGTTTTTGAATGTTTTGGAACATCAATGGATTTACAATTGAGTAGCCTTTGTGCTAGATACCAATGACAAAGGAGAAAACCAAGTCTAGGTGCAAAGGATGGATGAAAGGATGGATGATAGTGAATGAGATGGAAGGCTCATGAGAGTTGGATGGATAGATAAGAGGATAGGCCATATAAGGGATGGATGCTTGCCTCATGATAAACAGATAGGTAGGCTATAGTGGAAAGCTCCATGATAAATGGATGGGGATAAGCTATAAGATGGAAAGCTCATGATAAGGATACGCCATAGTGGATGGATCATAAGGGAGCTAGGATGTGATCTCCAAAGGCTATGTTGCATAGGAAGAATAACTTGCCCCATTCTAGGTGGTAATGCTTAGGATTTTTACATGACAAAGTTCATGACCAAGGGATGACATGATTGGTTTGAATGGGATGGATAAATTGTCAATGGATAGGATTTGGTTTGGAAAGAAGGTATGTCAAGAAATATCCAAACATGTTTCAACATTTTGCCCCTTTGTCTTCATCAAAATCAAAATGCGGAAGGATGGATAAATGGGTTCAATAGGATAGGCATATTTATGTAATGGCTAAGAATGGTAGGATGGTAAATGATATAATAGGATAGATAGTTTAGAAATGGATAGGTTGGATGAGACAATGTGCCCCCAAGTGTAAGTGACATAGAAGATCAACCTACACATGACGCCTGTTTGCCAGGTTTTCATCATGGTACTTATCCAAGGAGCCTGTTTACCAGGTTTTCACCATTGGATTAAGGGCTTTCTCTTTACTTTTTTTATTTTTTTTTATTTTTTTATTTTTTTTAGATGGGATGACAATTACACATGGCGCCTGTTTGCCAGGTTTTCACCATGGTAATGGATAGGAGGGACTCAAGTGTTTAGTGCTATGAAGGTTGATAGTGTCCCTTTAGAGATGGATGATGTCTTTGCATGGACCATGTCAAGTGTGCTCATAGATGTTGATAAGGGATTGCATGGATGGGAGATGGATTAGGTGGATAGTAGATTATGATGTGGAATTATGGTAGGGTAGGCTAGTGGCTTATGGTGTGGATTTATGAAAGGTTCATGCAAGGATGAATGGATGGAAGGCTTATGCAAAAGCATGGACCATAGGAAGGTGCTTGGGAAGATGTAGTATATTGGAAGAAGGATGGGGAGATGGAGGCATGTGGGAATGTTTTGGAATGGAAGGGAACCATGACCAATGGTTGCACACACCATGATAAACATTGAAGCTTTTGATGAGATGGTGGTGTAGGAAGCAATGGGGTTGTTTTCTTAGGAGATGGTTGATGAAGTGATTTAGGAACCCACATGGACTTAAGATTTTTAGTGCTTTTGTTTTGCTTGTGGGATTTTTGAAGGGAATGAAAGTTTTGGATGGAAATAGGCTTTTGGATGGATATAGGTGATTGGGATTTTTGAGATGTGGATGAGGATGCCTCATTCATTTTGCTAGCTATTTGCTTAGGAACCCAAACCATTTTGCTTCTGGGATTTGCTTTTGGAGGTAAGGGTTTGGATGGTTGCTTAGATGAACTTTGCTTTAAGTTTGATTCTTTATGTCCTAAAGTATGAAGACCTTTAGGGTTTTTGGTAGGATTTTTAGCTTTATAGGTACAGGCATCAAAATTTTTGCTTTTGAATCCCATGGGGTGGGTGGAGTGGATGGAATTATTGGAAGCTTTATGCTTAGACAATGTGTACTTTTGTTGGTCATGATTAGGGATGTAAGGATACTTATGAATGATAGGTATGTTAGGTGTTGGAAGCAATGGTGGCAAGGTGGATGGAGGGATATTTGGAGTTGGTAAAAGTGGAGGCAAAGTGGATGGTAGAAGATGTACGGTCACATGCTTTTGACATTTATAGGATGATGGAGGTGAAATGGCAACATATGTTTTGGATAGATGATGGGTGCAATGGAAAATGGTAGGTTTAGGATGCATGAAGGGATTACCAACATCTTGGCCTTGTTTACCTTGGGGTGTGTATCCAAGGCCATATGAGCATGGGTGAACTTTGACATGGTTTGGCTCCAAAATACCTTGTTCATAAAGGCCTAGACCTTTACCTTTGTAGTTCATGTTTTGGAGTATGCAATGGACTATAGGACTTGGTGTGCTTTGAACATTAGACTTGAGCTCTTTACTGGATGGAGAAGGTGAAGTGGATAAAGGTCGCTGTTGTCCGAAGGATGAAAACTCATGTATAAGGGTGGTAAGACCAATAGGATATGATGGTGGACTTGAAGTGGAATCGATGGTGGATGTGGAAGGAGGATCATTAGGATCTTGATTAGCATTCTGTTCACTAGGATCCAAGTTATTTGTTTGATCTTTTATGCTTACTTGGGGGACAAGTGTCTCATCATGACAAGTGGATGTTTTCTCATTATGGATAGGGCTAGATGGCGGATGACTAGGAGAAATTTGGATATCTTGCTCATGGATAAATATAGGATTATGGATAGGATCAAGGTGCTCATGGATAGCTTCTTCATAGGTATCATCTTGATCATAAAGAAGGTAAATGTTATGGATGGGTTGCATGAAAGTGTTTTGATCTTGAGTTGGACTAGGGCTTAATGTTTCCACATGTTTAAGATTATGCTCTTGACATACCTCGTGACTTTGGATGAAAGTGGAAGGTTCTTGAGTGGACTTGATAGGCTCTTGAGGGTTATTGATATGAGAACATGATGACTCTTGACTTGGATTCATAATAGGAGACTCTTGAATAGGCTTGATGACTTGTAGGTCACATGATGGGCTTAAAGGGTTAAGAATGTTAATTGAGGGCTCTTGGATGGGCTCAAGGATAGGTTGACCACATGATGGGATTATAGGATTGGACATGACCTTTGGAAGTTCTTTAGTGGGCTCATGAATGAGTGTTTGACATGGGGGTGTTCTGTTCCTAGCTAGTAGCCAATGGATCACATCCTTCACAAGGGTATGTGTAGATGGGCAATATAATGGATGAGCAATAATAGAGGATGATGTTGTAAGCATAGGACTAGGATTTTGATTGGATGGAAGGATAATGGAGTTTGATGGATTAGGATGCGGACTAGATGGATGTGACACATGGGATTGGGATGATGTGGCATGATTTCTTATTGTATGTTGATACACCTTGTAAACAATTGGGAAAAACATGGGGCATGTATTTGTATCATGGCCTTTGGTCCTATGGTATGCACAATAATCATGTTCATCATATGGACTTTCTTTACATGGTTTGACTTCAGGAAGTTCAATGAGTTTTGCTTCAAGCATTCTTTGTAAAACTCTCTCAGCCATATCCTTTGGTGAAGGATTAGAATGACATGGTGATGAAGGTAATGGAGGGCTTGGTGGTTTGGAAGGTAGAGGGATTAATGGACTAGGAATGGGATCACATGGTGGTGTTGGGATAAGACTTGTTGGTTCATGTGTTGGCATGGGATTGGATGGTGGAGGCCACTCTAGATTGGTATCTCCCTTGTCAAAGGTTATTAAATCTCGCATAGGATAACTTGGGCTTTGATTTATGTACAAGGGGCCACTTGGATTTGGATATTGTTCTTGTGAAATCACTTGATTGCTTTGTGGACTTAGGTCTATCAATGGTGCTTGGTGGTCTTGTTGAAAAGGTGTACTTGGACTTACTTGATTTATGTACAAAGAACCATTGGGACTTGGATGTTGTTCTTGTAATATCACTTGATTGCTTTGTGGATGGGCTTGGTAGTGCATTGGAATGGTGGCATGAGGGATTGGATAAACTTGAGGTGGATGTTCATAGGTTTGAGATGGAATTTGTTGAGGTTGGGATGGTGTTTGGACTTCTTGTTGTAAAAAGATTTGTTGTTGATATTGGTAAATGTGTTGATGTGATGATGATGGAGGGGTTGCATAGGATAATGATTGTTGTGGTATGGATTGATATGGATAAGGGTTGTGATAGGTTGATAAAGGGCTGATATGACATGTGGATGAATTTGGTTGAGATGAAGTGGGATAAGTTGATGCAGAATTGATTTGATGTGTGGATGGATTGGGTTTTGGACTTGTCTCATCCTCATAAGTAAAGACATGGCCTCCTTGAAGTATAAACTTGGTCTTAAGAGGACAGGCTCCTTTGATTGTGATTTTTGGTCTTGGATTGTCTTCATGACTTAAATTAGAAGGATAGCCACCTTTAATTGTGATTGGTTTCTTCTCATGATTTGGATTAGGAAGATAACCACCTTTAATTGTGATTGGTTTCTTCTCATGATTTGGATTAGGAAGAGGGGCTGATCTAATTGTGACCTTAGGTCTTGGTTTATCTTCATGATTTGGATTAGGAAGATAGCCTCCTTGAATTGTGATTATAGGCTTAGGTCTTGTCTCATGCTTATAAGGATAACCCCCTTGAATTGTCACCTTAGGCTTGGGATTTGTCTCATGATTAGAGGGATAGCCCCCTTGAATTGTCACCTTAGGCTTGGGATTTGTCTCATGATTAGAGGGATAGCGCCCTTGAATTGTCACCTTAGGCTGGGGATTTGTCTCATGATTAGAGGGATAGCCCCCTTGAATGGTTACGACCATCTTGACAAGTGTTGACTAAGAATAGGTTGATGATGATGTGGAGATGATTTGGAATCGGTATGGATGTGACTAGGATATGTTCAGAATAAAATTGATTTGGTGGATGATTAGGATATGATGTGGAATGACAAAATTGGGTGATGTGGATGAAAGGTAGGATGAATTGTTTATGTGTTTGGTGTTTATAGCTTGATTTGGTAATGTTCAAACAAATGATTATGCATATACACACATGAATCACTCACGCAAGACACATAAGCAATTGTTGACTTTGAAAATGAAATGTGATGATTATGCAAGCACAAATGGAAGACACATCAACAAGCCTAATGTGTAGTCAAGTGGGTATAGCCAATTAGGTCTTAGGCTATCTATTGCACAAGGTTGACTATGGAATTGAAAGTGAAATCCTGCCACATAGCCAGGAGAAAGGGGTAACCCACCCTTCACCTTCACTTCCCAAAGGTATAAAGTTTTTTGGGGCTTAGCCAAGAGTGACAAGATTCCAACTCCCAATGAGGGTGTCTTTTGATTCAGCCTTGATTGAGGTCATCCCTTGGAGTGGTGTGTCTCCAAGCAGGCCTCCTAGATAGGGTTTACAAAAGCAAACCAAGTGAGTTGTCACTTGATTCACACTCGCACTTGTTAATTGATCCTTTAGAAATGAGATGTGTGGAAAACAATTCAAGCACTTGTTTGTTTTAATCCCAAATCTAAATGTGATGAAGGACAATGGTTTGTTTTAGCCCAATTTTTTTTTATGTGATAGCAAACAATGTTCGTTTTAATCCCAAAGTCCAAATGTGTTTGCAAACAAGTTTAGAAGATGAGAAATGAAATGATTGCACTTGGTTAATTCGCTATCCAAATTGCTATAGATGTTGATGTCAATGTTGCTTCAGCTCCTTATGATCACCTACAACATAAAAAAAAATGATATTATAATGCAGGCATAAAAAATAGGCTCATCAAGCAAGGAAAATTGTAATTTTAGATGCATAACCAAATTAGATTTGATTATTTTGATACATTTTTTATTCAAAAATTAAACAATCAAAGAAGAGACCCTAATTAATTTTTAGAGAGCTTTCCAAAAATGTAAAGAAATCAGAAAAATTCCCTTATTTACGTCCAGAAATGCAGATTTATGAAAACAGTGTAGTCAGAAAAGATCTAATTTTTTCGCACTGTAAATGAGCTCTAAATTAAATCTATAAAACATAGATCCCTATTATAATTTAGAGAGCTTTCCAGAAATGTAAAAATTTCTAAAAAATTTGTTGATTTGCACCCAAAATTATGATTTTATGAAAAAAAATAAAAACGTGATAAATCCCGTAAAAATCATGATAAACCTGAAATTTTTCTGCTGTAGTTTCCTTATATCATGGACAAACTTTTGCTAAAATATTGTAGAAAAATTCATAGCCGTTTGGAAGATATGATGAAATCTTTAAAACCTAGGGTTTTGTCCAAAAAGTAGCAGATCTGCAACAAAAAGTTAATTAAACCTGCAAAACTCAACAATGGGGATTATATGAAAGCAAATTTTTACTACAAAACCTACAAAAAAGATCAAGCGAAGTGAGTCCCACCGGGTGTGCCAAATGTAGTTAGGGTAAAATTGCAAATCAAGGCAAATGAATAAACAACAATGATAAAAACCCTAGCAATGCACAATGAAGCACAAGACAACATGAAAATCAAAATAACAAATGTAAATGCAAACCGATCTCCACGCTATGCTTGATTTATCTCCATTGCTCTTCTCCACCTCGCATGAGCATGCAAGATTTTGAAGGATTATTGTTGGAAGAATGTTGGGTGCTCACTTCTACAGCATAACATTAAGATGAAGATGCTAGAATGAATGATAGATGAAGGATGCAAAGACTCTAATGATATTTCAACAGCATGTGGATACTTGAGGATCAATGCATGCTAATGGCTTATGAGGGGGTTGATTTATAGGAAAGGCTTAATTCAAATGGATGGCTAGGATCAATTAGGGCTTTAGGTGAAATGGATGGATAGGATTAAGTTAGGTTTCCTTGCACATCAAGAAATTGTAGTCGTGTGACATGTGGCAAAGGAAGATAAGACTTAGGTGTGCTTGTGTAGATAAATACTAAAATTAGGTCCCATTAGTTGTGCATGTAAAAGATAAAAGTTGTAACACATGATTGACTGGACAAGTGTTGGAATGTGCTAAAAGATGAGTATTTAATTCAAATAAAATATTTGAATTAGTTGGGATATGAGTTGGAAATTAATTAAATAAATAAAATTTATTTAATTAATTGGATAAATGAATAGGATGGGATAAGATATGATGTGGAAATTAATTAAATAAATAAAATTTATTTAATTAATTGGGATGAGGATAGGATAAATGGGATTATGCATGTGAAATTAATTAAATAAATAAAATTTATTTAATTAATTGGCTAAGTAAGATGAGGATGGGATTGAATAGGATTTTAATTAAATAAATAAAATTTATTTAATTAATTGGCTAATGGATAAATGGGATTAAGAGTGAGATTTAGGACAAAAATGGCTTATGATGTTTAGGATAATGTTTTAACAAGGTGTTGTAGGACATGGACAAAGTTGGGACAATTTTGGGTGTCTACAATTTTAATATAACATACAAATGCAATAGCTTTAAGAATAAATTTTCTTCCTTCTACATTTGAATAATGAGCATTAAAACCAACAATTTTAAGTTTCTAATTCAAATGAAAGTAGCTTACACACAAAATAAGGATTTATATTTTTACAACAAGAGAGGGAGCAATGCTCTTCTCTTTAACAATTAACAAAAGATACAAGCTCCTAAATAGGTCGAGCTCTCACTCGAGAGTAAAGGAAAATAAAACATCAACTCCAAGAACAAAGAGTTTTCCCCAACTTCACAACTTAACTCCAATGAACCTGCATTAACACAACA
The DNA here is from genome assembly GCA_027924645.1 of Cunninghamia lanceolata. NCBI lineage: Eukaryota > Viridiplantae > Streptophyta > Pinopsida > Cupressales > Cupressaceae > Cunninghamia > Cunninghamia lanceolata. The sequence continues at coordinate 1,410,506 of BSBN01001346.1, read as the reverse complement.
AGGGGAAAGAAGCCACACATCTTGCTCTTCTCCCTACCATAGACCCACAAGTGGGTCACCCCCAAGCTAGGGAGGTCATCCACACACTAGGGAACTCATTCCACATCACAATAAGGCATTCAAACAACCAAACACAATTTTACACCCATGGATAACACAACACAAGAACTCAACCAGGGTGAGTTCAAAGGGGTAGGGGAGTGGACACACTCAACTCAAGAGTGCCACTCCTACAAATATCCCAAAACAAATATCTCATAAGGCCTCTAACCATCACATTTAAACACAATTTCCACAAGCTTCCATTTTGGCTCTCAAGCCATTTCACATATTGCTCAAAATCTCATATTGCCCTCAAGGCTACAACACCACAAACTCAAGGAAATGACCTTGAGGAGGTTCGCTCCTCCCCCACCCCACACTTGTTGAGCATCTTCTCCCAAGTGGGAGAGGCTCTTACAACACCCTTACAAATTTCCCCACAACAACAAATAAAAATCTCAAACAAAGGAAATCACACATAGCATCACACAACAAATAAAAATACATAGGGAAATGCCTTAGCCTTGAAACCAACCTTAAAAATCCTAATTATGGTAGATGGTTGATGTAGAGCTTCTCCAAATCCTCCTTCAACATAAGCCACAAAACTCTCTCTATCTTTTTCCCCAAAGTAATTTCTAAACAATAAAGTTATCCAAAAATTCAACAACCCATAACCTTCTCCAAGTGGGATTAAAATAAACTCAACCCATGAGCTTTGAGGAATGGGGAGGTGACACTTGTCACCTCCTCACTCTTCCTCCCCACTACAAGCAAGACCCATGGGATGGGTGTTGACACATGTCACTCACCCATCCCCGAGTCTCTCTCACCCCTCCACTTGTCCTCTCTCCAACATGTGGGAGAGAAAAGTGGAGCTTAAGAGGGAATGGGTGACACATGTGTCCCATTCCTTTCCTCCCAAGAGGGACCACACAACTCCAAGGTACCCTCACCAATTGTGAGAGAGACTTGGAGTCAAGTCCTCCACAATTGGTGGGTCTTGGAGACATCTCCAACCTTGGGAAGGGGTAAGTATGGGGTTGAGTGTTGGGACCACTCATCCTCTCCCTCCCATGCCTCCAATTTCGTCAGTTAACTTCAAGGTGAAGTTAAGGTGACCAAATGGAGGTTTACCAAGGGTTACCCAAGTCAAAAAGGTCCCTAGACCCAAGGGGTACAACCCAGGATCAAGTTTAGCCTAGTTAGAGCACCCAGGGTTGAGTTAAAGCACATGAAAAGGGTTCTCAAAATTTAAAATTTAAAAAATGAAATTCAAAAGGCAAAATTCTTACAACACCAATTAGAATTCAAAATAAAAGAGGGGTAGACTTAGCTCGACTAACAATATGCAATTAACATCACAAAATTTCATCATGCACAGAGTTGATCTTAGTTCCTCGTGGAACTAGATTAGTTTCACAAGGGATAACAACATCGTGTGTGGGATGATCTCCAATTTCTGTGGCTTGTTAGAAATACCTGCGCACTCAATTGCAAAGTTAATTCCACATATATAAAATAGCCGAAGCAATTGAAACATACACTTGCATAGAATATCACAAGTTCATATAAGCATAAAAAAAATCACATTACAATTAGATTCTAAATTCTGCATTTCAAACATCCATTCCCAAGATTGAATCATATAACAAATTTCTATCTAACATCACCCAATTAGTTTTCCCATAACATCATAATGTAAAGCATCTATCTAACATCATCAGTAAATCAATATCCAAGTCTAACACATCATAAACATACTAAGCATAACAATCCACATACATCATAAAGTCTAATAGTCTGGAAATTCAGGATCAACAGTCCCACAAGTCTAAATGTATCAGCAAAATTAAAGTAAATAGTCCAATGTACGGGAATGAAAAAGGTAGGCCTCACATCCTTGGTCACTTACAAATATAGGGAAACTTGGATAAGGGTATTTGATTATCAAATTTCCTTCTCTTATGCTTAATTGTCCATCAAAACCCTAATTATGTAAATATGGAAGTAAATAGATGAATAACGAGAAATGCCTCTACAGAAAGCTATAAAATCACAAATGACTATGCACCTATTTTTGAGGTTTCGAGGCAGAAAAGTTAGAGAAAAAAGAGCAGGCTCCCAAGTCCAATGCCCTACTTTTTGTCAGGATCTGCGGACAAGATCTACAACTTGTTCCTGCTGCATCGAAGGTTTTTCTGTCATGAAACTTCAAGGAATAATGAGCGGGTGCCCAAGTCCAAGTAGCTGTTTCTTTTACTGATCTGCAATTCTGACACTCAAATATGCCCTCCTGCAACTTCACTTTGTCTGCATCATCAACCTGTAACCTACAATTATGAAACTTTTGGAGGGGGTTTTGGTGTTTAGGAGCTTGCCTCAGTCAAGCCCCGGAAGGACACTTAATTCTTCCAAACACCTTTGTCAGATAGAGAGTGCGTGCCTAGGGAGGCAGAGGCAAAAACCAACTGAACAATGATCACAAACATAATAAATGTCACCTTGTAGTGAAGATCTCATGGGAGGAAGATGCTCTTCATTCCATGAGGAAATGGATGCTCAAATCTGTAAACACAAACACATAGACCACACAAATCTGCTCTTGTAACACAATGAAAGCCTTGAATTACCTTGAGAATGCCTAAAGTTCACAATGATCATCTAATTGAAATCTAGTTTACAAATGAATGCCTAAACATGCTTTTATATGCAACTACAAACACTCCCGCCAAAAATTTCGTAATTCAAACTTACCGTGTCGGCATAGAACCCAAATAATGGTCAAAGCTGACACCCAGAAATTGGGACTATCCCAAACTAGGACAGGACTAGGGCGCGGGCACCCAAGTCCTCCCCCCTATTTTGGGTAGGGGTTATCTCAAGTAGTCCCCCTAGGTCCTATTTGTCAAGACACTTAGGGGTTTTCTCATCGGGATGTTGAAATATGATGTAAAATGTCTTAAATGCACACACAAGACCTGGGAGCTAAACCTAAAGGGGGAAAAGCCCCCAAGGGGACATTTTTTGACATTACATACTTGATGCCTTTGAGGTAGCTATTAGGGTAGAAAATTGTCTGGTTCTAGTTGGAAAGATTATTCCCAAGCCTCTAGTACCATTATTTCTAGAAGCCCCAGTCATTCAGCCAATTATGGCCCCAATTCCTATAGCTAATGTGCCATACCAAGCTCCTAATCAGCCCTATCAGCCAAGCGGGCAACCTTGTCAGGGGAACAATCAAGGAAAAAATCAACCAAGCCATGTTAGGTCCCTAAACTCCATAAACACAGCTGCTACAAGTACATCAAGCATACTTGTTCCAATTCAGAACAACCTAGCTCAGGGCTATGAGTGGCACCATCCACGCAATCCATCTGTAGTCCCAAACAACGGATTGGATCTAGTCAGCAGGCTATGGTGGGACAAAGGCAAATGCAAGTTGATTGTGTGTTTTTGAATTGGCAAAAGGATGAGGATGTTGTGGAGAAGGTTGCTGTGGAGTTTTTTCTAGTAGTGGATGATGCTGCACTATTTCTGAACTACCCAATCACATTGAAAATGAAGAAGACAGGCATATGACAATGGATTTGCATCAGCATAAGGGTAGTGAAGATGATGGAAAATTGTTGCAGGTTGAGACCAAGCATGATAGTGAAATTATAGCTCATGAAGAAAAGCATATAAGTAGTCCTATACTGAAGAGTGCAGAGGGCTTGGAGGAGGCTCATTTCTGGGATGAGCTTGATGTTTTCTGCTCAAACCTAGATAGTAAATCAATGCCTCTAGATGAGGTAAATCCTGAGTAATTTACAAGTTGAGGAGGCAGTCATTCCTCCAATTAATATACAAGGATCAGAGCATCCTGACCAGCATCAAGAGAAAGAAGCAGAGTAGATGCATGGGATCACCTCTATAGATTCACATGTCATCTCAAAGGGATGCCCTATTAGGCATCTAGCCCAGCTGAAGACATATGAGAAAGGGTCACCTCATGTCATCCTTACTTCAAAGCATGAGGTTGAACATCAAGAAGGGCTAGTTCAACCTATTTATCAAGTTCTAGGAAACTATATTTCCAATCAATGTATGTGGATAGGTGAGTTTTTCTTTTTCCTTGGGGAAGCATTCCACCACTTTTTTGTATGCACATCCCTTCCCCACCTCCTATTAACTATCCATAAGCATGTAAAGCATTGTAAATTGTTGACAAAGGGCGGTTATTTTTAAAAAACTAGTTAATGGATTTGTTTAAGGTCATTTCTAGTTGGTTAGTTTAGGTTTAGAGTAGGTTTGTTTTGTGTAGTTTCCCTTCAATAAGTGCTCTTGCACATGAAACATTCTCATTACGAAATTGTTGCCTTGTTGTTTTGTTTTCTGGAGGCAGTGTTCAGTTTTGTGTTGGTCTAGCCCATTCTGGTCTTGTTGCTGTGGATTCTTTTGACTCTATGCCCAATGGATTGTATAAGGCAATTGGATCCCTATGTTTAGTAGGCAAACACCCCTACATAGTCGCCAAAATGTTATCATATTTTTCCCAAACCGAAAATATCCCAAAATCCCTCCTTCCATTAGAGAAATTCGATCTGAGAAAGCCTAAATGGAAGGATGTTCCACTTAGAAAATATCAAAAAAATCCCAAAAAAATTCTAATTTTTTTGCCCTTTCTTTCGCCTTAGTTGGCAAATTCTAAGTTTGGTGAACCTTTGGTTCATTGGTTTGCCAATTTACCAATTCACCAATGGGAAGATTCCCCGATAGGCCAAAGCAAGGAAAAGAAGACAAGGGGCAAAAACAAAAGGAAGGTTTGTATTAGTCGGCAAAATGTTGGTTCTACGAACCTTAAGTTCGTCGATCGACAGGTTCACCGATTGGCCAGTTTGCTAACTAAAGGAGCAAGCATGAGGGGCAAGGCGGCTAAGGCAGTGATTAAAGTGAAGGAAAGCAAAGAGTTTTCCTTTTTTAGCAAACTTAAGGTTTGGCAAACCTTAAGTTTGTCGATCAGTAAGTTCACCGATTGGCAACTTTGCTAACAAAGGAAAAGAAAGATGTTGGCCAAGACAAGGTTGGTGGGTGAATTGGAGAGTTTGCCGATAAGGTGAAAGGATGACGAAGAGTGGCCAGTTTGGGAAATTGGTAAAAAGACAAACTTGCCAACAAGTTCGCAAAAGTGAAAATTTGAAGACAAGGCAGAAAAAGACAGAAATATGAGCAAGGCATCGATCGACTAAGTGGTTTGTGAAAGGTGAATCTTGCTGATAAGGTGAGAAGTAATAAGGAGAGTCAAGTTCGTGAACTGGGAAGTTTACCAATAAGGTAAAATGGAAGATAAAGCAACAAAAGAAAGAGCCTAGTTCTCAAAATGAAGATTTTTCTGATAAGGCAAAAGCGAAGGCTTGGTTGGTTCACAGAAATGAAAGTTTTCCAATAAGGTGAGGAAGAAGACCAAGAGGCCTAAAGAGCAAAAGAGAGCCTAGTTCTCAAAATGAAGATTTTGTCGATAAGGAAAAAGTAAAGACAACCGAATTCGCAAGGAGGAGATTTTGCTGATAAGGCAAAATAAAGGCCAAAAAGTGAAAATCACTAAAAATTAAAGCATGTAATATAATGTAGTACTTTAAAATATTTTAAAATAAGTTTAAAGTATTTTAAAGTAAGTTTAAATTATTTTAAAGTGTTGTAAAATCTTTTAAAATGCGTGATTTTTTGGGTGCCTTAAAATGCGCTTCTAGGTGATGCCTTTGTTGTAGGCCAGGGTCATCTAAGTAGCTAAAATAGTGGGGAAATACAATGTGCAGGTACCATAAATGAATGAGGAGGATGAAGTGTCCCTATAACCCATGCTTCTATAGGTCCTTCCAAGGACAAATCAGTGCCAAGGCATGGACGTTCCTCAAATTTCACAGATTTTTTGATAGGCTTCTGGGCCGAATTCAATGTAGCATGGGCACAATTTGTTGATTGACTTTCAAACACCCAGGGCTACACGATGGATAAAACTACTATATATATATACATGTAAAAAGATGTATTTGGGTTGTTGGTTAGCTGCACTGGGTGACTTTCAGAGGCAGAAAGTTCTTTGCAGGCTCACACCTTATGGTTTTCTCCAAAACTGGGTTGATTTGATGGATTGTGCTCTTTTTTTGAGCCTCTCATGTCTCTATACCAGTTCACCAATGAAGGAGAGTCTATCATTTTGTGTTCATTGCATGTCTATAATGAATTTTTCTTCCTTTGTAATGGCTATTTAGCCTCTATGATCAATATAAATTGAATTTTGTCTCTCATTGTTCTTGCACTATGTTTATTTGATAGATGTAAGTTGTGTATTGTGGATAAAATGATCCATTTCATATTTTCATCTCTTTGCCTTAACCTATGTTTGAAACCCATGAGTCTGTGTGATTTCCCTTCAACATTTGAGATCATTTCTATGTTATGTCAGTTGCATTCAAACACCCTAAATCTTGGTGTATCACCGTTTTCCTTTCTGCATTCTATTGGTTATGATGTTAGTCACAAACACACATAGATAAAGAATTGCAAATCAAACCTTTATCATCTTGAAAGATACCATGAATTCAAGGAATTCATGATCCCAAGTCTTCGTTGATTAGTTCATAATCCACTGATGTTGCTCATTGGTTTGATGTGCCTTGTTTTCCATTCAAGAGGCCTTACGTTTCTGATTCCAAGAACTGATGCTTGCATCTGGTTTTCCACCTACTTTCTGTAAATCTCTTAACAGACAAGGTAAATCCTACTGTATTTAATAGATGATGAGGATATTTTCTAAGTTTGATCGATTCTTCTGATCATCAACTGCTATTGATTAATTTTCACCTCTACAGTGTGAAGTTATCTAAATAATGTGCTTATATGCAGATATTTGCATGATTACTATTAGGATTTGTATGTAGTTGCATGATATTTTCAATTGTGCATGCTATTTAACTCGACCATGCTATGAATATTCAGTTTCCTGTGGGATATCAGCATATTTCTCTGCATTTGCTTTATATTTTCTATGAATTTGCAATTATGATGATGATTTCAAATGAAATTAAAAAAATTGTAATGAATGCTTGCTAAACTTTACTAAAATGGTTGAATCTTTAGCTATTGGGACACGTACATTCCAGATACTATCATCAAGAGAAGAGAATCAAACCATAGGGTCACCAGGATGTTCCTCAGCTAGGTATGGTTGATGCTAACTTCAATGGAAAAGGAATGAAAGCAACATGCACAACATGAATTGCACTCCAAGGGATGCAGCAAATCAAAGTACAAGTCAAGAATTCATCCACTGATTACTCAAAGTTTACAATTGTATGTAAACTAGATCTTCTTGTTCATTAAGTATGCAATAGACATGTACATTTACAATCATATTTGAGAATTAGTCCTGAGGCTTTAGCAATCTAATCTCAATTAAGTTTCAAATGAGTAAAAAGTGCACTCGATCTCCCTTTTATAGAACAAGGGGAGGAGGCTGTTACAAAGATACTATGATCAGGATTTATCAATTAAGATCAACGATTCACATTTCTCCCTGACTAAGTCAACATTACAAGTGGTGCAAGTTGCCAGCTGGCAACCATCTGGTATTACTTCATGCACCTGATCACGTGCATCATGTTCATTCTTCATCATCTTCATCAGTGGATAAACTTTCTTCTATAGGCACGCTTATCTGTCCCCTGATGGGTTCATATACTTTCACTATTCTTTCAATCTCCTCTCCATCTTGGACTTTAGCCTTCTTGACCACATGCTCCTGGGATTCAATTTTTGCTTGTAATGCAGACCATTTATTCTTTCTATTGTTCAGCATCTCATTGTAATTTTATACTTTAGCCTCCATCCTTGTGGCCTTATTGATGGTGTCCTTTGATAGATGGTTGAGACAGTCATCTGCAGCAAGCTTGAAATTATCCTGGAAAGCCTTAACTACAAAGTCCTCATCCTGATTTTCAATCTTTCCTTCTACCTTCTCTTCTAGTGCCTCCAAAATTTCTATCTCATCAGACAGGAGCTTATGCAATTTGACATTGATGTCCCTCAGCTTTGCATTACATTTCTTCAATATTTCACTCTCAAATTTAGCATCCTCATACCATATGTTTAGCAGTTTGGATGTTTAATTATTCGGTATCTTGTTGGATATCAGGACATTGACATCTATGTGTTTCATTTCTGATAGGGCAATTAGCTGTTTCTCAATCGTAATTGACCTTTGCCCAACCTCCTTTTGCAGTTTCCCTTGCTCGTCATTGTGCTTAGCAAGTTCCAATTATTGAGAGAGGTCTTTATCACCTGCTCTGCCTCTGCAATAAATTGGACAAACCAATTGTCCATCATGTGTGCCTTATGCTTCATGATATCCATTCCCATGACTTCATCCTATGATATACTAGTCAGAGGGGCAGAAGTGAGTCAGAGGGGCAAAAGTGCTGATTGACATATTATTTGGGTCTATCAACCCATTTATGAATGTGTGTAATTGGGCAATGTGCCCCTTGTGCACCTTATTTTTGTTCTTTTCCCTTTCCACACTCTTCAATAAAGAATCAATAATGTCCTTGGCCTCTTGGCCTTCTTGTTCTTCGATAGCAAAGCCCAAATCAACAATGGTCATCTGGAATTCATTAACACTTATTTCTCCCTTTGCTTTGGCTACCATAGGTATAGCTATCTCAGCTATCCTCCTACCTGTTGTTGAATCTCTCTTTATGGCCGAAGTGGCCCTGGCTCTTCTCCTAGGTCTAACTATATTGGTTGTGAACAATGAAGTAATATCAAATTCAGGTGCCACATTAGGGGGAGGTGCCTGTACCTCCTATTGTAACCGATATGGTACCTCATTAGTAGACCCCCGCTAGCTGGTATGTTCAATTTGAACATTCTGTGTTCCTATGTTTTGATCCACCTTTGCTGGTGATTGGTGTTGTTCTTGTTCACCGGGCACTTCCCCTTCATGTTCTTCTTCACAAGCAGGGACAACTTGTGTGTCTTCTTCAACTTTATCATGCTCTCCTTGCAAAGGTGTTGGATCTGCATGAGCATCAAGATTTTTCTGTTCTGCTATTCTTTCTCAATATTTATGACCTTCATTAATATTTTCTTTCTTTTCCTGGTCATCACCCACCTAAGAGCTTTGTTCCCCATCCTTTGATATACTTGCTTCATTAAGATCTTGGGGTTTTTCTACTTCCATCTTGTCTGGCTCTTCTTCAGGTAACTGTTCATTACTCTAAACATCATGCTGATCAGTCATATCTTCTTCCTCCATTTGTACATTTACTTCTAATTTTCTTTGTTCTAGAGGTGCATCTCTATCCTTATTTGGTCATCTTCACCCTGATTTGCCAAGTCTATTGCAGTTGGACTGGTAACCTAATCTACCAATTCTGTCAAACCAATCTATTATGCTATTGTCTCAAGATTACCCTCTATAATCTCTTCTTCATCAACCCTCTATTGTGCCATTGGAGTATCATGAGGAGTCATCTTGGTATTCTTCAGTAATACCTACATTGAACTAGCTGCTACCTCATTCACAATATCGTCATCTAATAAATCCACAATATCATCCAAAGGAAAAGGCACATTATCTTTACTTTGCCTTTCTTATCTTTGTTCTTTAGCCATCTCTGTCTTGAAATGCATAATATAAGGAATGGGGACCTCATGCTCCAGGGTTCTTTTGATGCCCTCACCACCAACTCCTTTCAAGATTATGGTGGGGCTCCTTTCTATTGCTCCCTGCATTGTAGATGCTTGTTTTTGGGGTGCCTATTGAACTTTCTACTTCTTCCTGGTTATCATGAGATCATCATCATCATCAGTACTTTCTCCTTCCTCTATGATAGTCAGAGTAGGCTTTGGAACAGGCTTTAGAGTAGGCTCTTGTTTCTTTGTAGATGCATGAGAAGTAGCTGCAGCAGAAGTAGAGGTTGTATCCTCCTTGGGCTGGGTATGACGTATGATTGTCACCCCACCAACTTGATTATTCTTCTTCAATTTAATCTCCTATCTTTCTACCTTTGATGCTCTCTTTTCTTTGAGGAAGTCAACATACTCCTCATCTGTCAACTCTTTTCCTTTCCTCTTGTTGTCAATTATGAGAGCCATCCCCTTCTTCTTCAACTTGGTAACCTTTGCCTCCACCCAATCCTTGGTTAATGACATAACCCTTTGGGTTATCTGTTCCAATGAGATTTCTTCTGGCTGGCTCCAGTCAGGAGAGGATATAGTTTCATTATATATTTTCTTAGTCTCATATTCTTGAGACATGATATTCCCATCATCTTCATGTAGTTGCACAGGCACTGGTATGTAGTCAAATGTACGAATCTGGTTCAAAGTTAGTCTTTGGAATCTCCTCCTTCTCACTTCCACTTCATCATCGCAATCAGCCCAATAGTCTTCCAGATGCATCTGATGCATTAGCTTTCTTGGTGCCTGCATCATTTATCAGGTTCTAGGTTATTGGCTTGCAGGCACCTTCCCAGGATTTCATGAAGTTTCTAAGTCTTGGACCCTATCAGTGTTTTGCAGCATCATCAAGATATTCTAAAGCAAACGGGTCATCATCATCATCATGTTCCCAGACATCCCCCTGATGTTTCTTGCATGGGTCATTTCTCATCATGTTCGGATATCCTGTGGGGGTCATCATGCATTTGCCAACCCGACCTTTGCCGCGGGGTGATATTTTAACATCAGGTGATCTTTGTCAAGATCATCCTGATGTTGGTGCTATGAAATTTCTAAGTATGACCCACTTTTCATCAGGGTCATCATATTTGAATATCGGGTGATCTTTGTTAAGATCACCTCGATGTTATTTTGTCACCTTATGTTTGTTCAACATCAGGATGCTGCTGATGTCATCTTCCTGCGGGGGTGATATCCGCTCGACCTTTGCCTTCATCTTTTTCTCTGTAGGATGATATTCTTAATATTGGGTGATATTCCAAATATCAGGTCATCTTCTGAATATCACCCTTGCTCTAAATGTGACGATGATGTCATCAGGATGTTCAGTTATCAGGGTGATATCCTTCAGGTGATATGATGCTGACATCATCCAGATTCGACGGGGTCATACTACAAGTTTTCAATCTAACCCGACATTGTAATGTGATGATGATGTCATCAAGACATTTGCGGATGTGACGATGAGGTTTGTTATCAGGGAGATATCCACCTGTCGGCTTCTTGCATTATCCAGTGCAGCATGATATTTTGTGGGGGGGTGATATTTCTAAATATCTGGTGATCTTCTAACTATCACCTTTTCCCAATATGCTGGTGACGTCATCTAGATATGTGGAGATGCGCGGTATGTAAATATGATGTTGACATCATCAGGATTTTTGTGAACATGCAGGATGTTCATCGGCCAGACATTTGGTATTGGCAAGGCAGGAGGATCTTTCTCCAACGCATCAGGTTGTGCCGATGAAGGCGATTATCATGCGGTTGAAATTGCAATATGATGCTGACGTCAGGGTGATATTTTGAGCAACAGGATATCATGCTGGAGGATGATGATGATGAAGGTTTATGCTAGGTGCCGTCAGGAGCAAAATCACTGACATCATATATGCTCACGACCTAGTATATAAAATATTTAAAGGGTTGCCGCGGGGTGCATGTGGGATAATTAGTTCCCACATAATTTTGAAATATCAGGATGATATATCTTGGCGGGAAAGTTTCAGGAGCGCACAGTTAACTATTTTTCCCAAGGCCGCGAGTAGGTGGACATTAATGGTGGATGTGACAGGGTATGGGCGATGGCGTGGATGGATTTAGTACCCGACTGAAGATGTGAATCCCCAGGCGGCGGTGCAAGGCTCGAGATCACTCCCTATCTCCTCCCCAACTTGCTACATTAAATGTTTGAGCGCCATTTTCTCAATGAGCTGTATCTGGCAAATTTTGACTTTTGCCATGTAATTAATGCTGAGGACCTTCCTGCTATATATGGCAGGTTGTGTTGCTCATTTGAGGTTGTTGAAAATAGGACATATCTGGCTTTGTAATAGATACAACTAGTTTTGGTTGCTCTATGCAGAAAATTTTGTGAGTTTATTTATCTCTTGTTGTATGTCTCATGCATGAATCTACTGATTTCATGATTGATTTTATGAGTAATGTTGTATTTGCATGTGTTTTGTTATTCTGTCTCTAGTATTGCATGTGTCCTTCTAAATCTAGATATCCAAGGGATGTCTGGGATTCTAGAATATAGAATTCCTGTATTGAATGCTTGATCTTTCAACTTCTGCTCAAAGGGTAGATTAAAGTGTTTTCAGATTAAGTGTTGGGAAAGATATACTGCAATAGGGATATCATAAGTAGAGATAACTTAACACTCTATTCTGGGAGGTATTTGTAAGGCAGATACCACAACACCCCCTTGAAATCCAGTTTTAGTGTGTTCATGCTGATCATTCACAGGTGTATGTCTACTGACTCCAAGCCCTGGATAGGCACCAATCTAGCTCTGTGTTGAGATTACACACCAGGTCCTAGTTTTGCATCCAAACACATAAATCAAACTCAAACTTCCAAATCAAACCATTAGGACTGTAGAAGTAGTTTAGGACCAAAATCCTCTGATTCACAACTGAACATAAGCCCAAAGCTAGCCCCTTTGCACTTATCTCACAGTTTTGGTCTTCACACAGAAGGATTTATCTACTTTGTATCAACATCCCAAGCCAACCCACAAGCATATTCTCATGGGTGTTGAATAGGGAATACCCCCCTAGGTTTTGCAAAGCCTGAAGAAGAAGAGGAGATAAAAATAGAGTCTATCTCCTACACGGTTGGCCCCTAGCCCAGAGATCATGTTGATCACTGATGGCTACCTTGTAGGGAAATCTGGGAATGAGCATCCAGTCAGGGAAAAAACCAATAGAAATCGGCAACTCTACTAGGGATGATTTGATGAAAACAGAATATATTTGTGGCCCATCCAAGTCACCAACAGATTTGGTGACTCTGCTGGGAATCATGCATTAAAGAAATTGTCTTTCATCCCTGGTAAAATAATTCCTAGTTATAGGTGGCGACTCCGAACAATCTCCCAGCCGGTAAAGTAAAATTTGTATGCAAGGGAGAAGATCCCTACGTAATCCTTTATTTGAAGAGTTACCAGTAGAAAGAAGGATGATGTATAGAAGAAAAGGAACCATCTCAGCCAGTCATGAGGGTTCCCTCAGGAATAATGATGATATTCAGGATAACCCTATACTTTCAGGGCACTTATTTTTCAAATGCAGAAGCTGACATTCAAGGTGCATATGAAAGACAACAGGGTGCTAGTCTAAAAATAAGGTCAGAAGTGTTCCAAGAATGCCCTTTCTTGGATCCCAGTGATAGATTTGAAGAAGTAGAATCCCCAAGGGATGATGAAGATGATGGTCAGAATGGTATGAGACCATCTACCTCCATGCCCAGAGAAGAACAAGTAGCTGATGAAATTAAGAGTTTAAGAGTAGAAATAGAATATCTGCAGGCAATTAAAATTAGAGATGACATGAGATAGAAAGTACAAGCTCTGAGGACTGCTCACCAGGATGCAGTTCCTACCCTTGAAAATGCAAATATGCAGAGAAATCAGTGTAGAAATGAGGTACAGTATTAGCAGAATAATACTAGGCATGATGCAAACAATGCTAGGATACCATTAAATAATGTAAGAAATCATAATGTAAATAGAAATATTAATGCTAATCAGTTTGATAGACAACCCATGCAGTTGGATAGATTTAGGCAGCCAGTTTTTGATGGTATTCCTGGTTATCCTAAGCCCATTGACAAGCATGTGAGGCTTCAAGTGCCAAAGTTTTCAGGAAATAATATTGTGTCTAGGGAGGATCATTTAAAAGCTTTTCAAAATGTCATGGACAACTTTGAAGTTGAGCATGAGGATGTCTTTATGAAGTCATTCATGCAATCCCTTGTTGATGAAGCTAGAGAATGGTACAAGAATCTGCCTGACCGGAGTATTTCATCATGGGATGATTTCAAAAGGATGTTTAAGGAGCAATATGGTGACAAAACTGACCCTAGCTTTTTTGTAAATGAGTTCACTAGTATCACTAAAGGGTCCAATGAGCAAGTTGCAGACTTTAATGCTAGATTTACTAAAGTGTTGAACAAACTGCCACATCACATGAGGCCCAATGAACCTATGTGCATAATATTATATATAAATGCTTTTGATGCCAAAATAGCATATGGGTTAAGAGATAAAGGTCCTGCTACTCTCAGGGATGCTTTCAAGATAGCAATAAATATTGAGAATAACAGGAAAACATTAGGCAAGACAAACAGGAGGGATGATGTGAGAATTCTGCAGAATCCAAACAAACCTCAGAATATTCAAGGTAATACATCTGCCCCTGAAGACAAAATTGATAAACTAGCAAATGTTGTTAAGGACCTAAGCTATAGACTAGCTAGAAGTGAAAAAGGGATAGGTCCTGATAGGCAAGTTTACCAAAAGCAGGAAAAAAGGCCATCATTGCATGATATGCCATATAATACCAATTGGCATAATGGTAAACTTGTATTTCCACATAACAACACAAATCAGAGAACTCCACACACCAAGGAAACTCCTAATCCTTTGAAGAAAGCCATAAATATTGCTGATGATACTCCATGGTGCATAATCTATCAAATGCCACATTCACAGTCACAATGCATGATTGCTCAATCTTTGTATGATAATGTTGTGTCCTGTAATGAGTGCAATGAGCCACATTATGTACAGGATGATGATGTTAATATGCTGTCCATAAGCAGGGAACATCATTCTCATGATGCAGATGAGAGTACAGATGTTGGGACTCAGGCCTGTCAGCAAGTTTTTTATGATGAAGATAATGAAGATAACTATGTGTATGCTTAGGGCTCACACAATTTTTTGAGTAACCTAAGGAGACCTTCTGATGAAGAGATTAGAGCTCTCACAGCTGCAGCAGTGGCCCAAGTTAGGAGCAACTATAACCTCAGAGGTAAAGCTCAGGTAAGTAACTCATATCAGCCAGAAGGCATTTCTGCAAGTCAGCCAATGCGTGATCATAAAGGGGCTGAAACATATAAGAAACAATGGAACAACAATAAGCAAAATTTTAAGCAAAAAATAGGTCATGAATCTCAAGGACCAGAAAATAGAATCCCCCAAGTTGAGGATCAAAGAAAAAGTTCCCAAAACAAGAATGATGATCAGGGAGCTATGAAGATTAAAGCTGGCTCATCTCAAGATAAAAACAAAGCCACAACACAAGCTACAACTGTGGTACAAAATTATGCTCCCTTTGATATAACTCAAGTCCTCTCTCAGGTAAAGGTTTCTGTCCCATTGATAGAACTTATGAAGGTTGAAGAAATCAAGAATAAGACAGTATCCCTAATTTCAGGAGTACCTTGTCAAGCTAAGCAAAATGATGAGATTCAAGGTAAGAAGCATGCTATATGCAATGAAGAAGATGAAGTCCCTGAGGTGTATTTAGGGGTGACCATGACAAAGTGCCCTTCACAAGTGGAGCCATTTTATGTATCCCTAGTTATAAATGGAAAAGTAATTAGAAATTGTATGCTTGATTCTGGAGTATCCACAAATATCATGCCTTTAGCCATCATGCAGCAAGCTGGATTGAAAATAGACAAGGCATGTGGAAAATGTTATGCTATGGATGCCAGAGAGGTACCAGTCATTGGAATCATAAAGGATGTGGATTTCAGACTGGCAGCATATCCAGAGAGGACCTACAAAATGAATATAACAGTGGTTGACATCAAGCCACAGTATGGTATGCTGTTGTCAAGAAGGTGGGCAGCACTCATTGGTGGGAGTATGCAACTGGACCTGTCATATGCTATGATTCCAATGAATGGAAATGATGTCAAACTAATTAGAGAGGAAAGGTCATCAGAGACAGTGGAGGACCAAGAATCAAAAGAACACATCTGTTTTGTGAACACCGACTATGACAACTTCAAGGTTGTCTCAGATGATAAAGAGAAAAAAGAGAAAAATGTTTGCATTGAAGAGCTGGACTAGCAGGGTCTATGGACCATGTATTTTGATGGAGCTTGTGCAAAGGAAGGCTCTGGAGCTGGAGTTGTATTCCTATCTCCATCTGGTAAGCTCCCAAAATTCTCCTTCCTGCTAAGATTTACTTGCACAAACAACATTGCGGAGTATGAAGCCTTACTCTTAGGCTTAAATATTGCTCTCAAACATGGAATTAAGATGTTAAGGGTATTTGGGGATTCTGAGTTAATTGTGTCCCAAGTTAGAGATAGGTATGCCTCAAAGAACAAAAGATTAAAACAATACAAGCATGCTGTCTGGGATACCATTGAACTATTTGATGCATTTTCAATAGGCTGGGTAGAGAGATCAAAAAATGTCATGGCTGATTTCTTAGCCAATGTAGCAATAAGACCAGATGATATCACTCTATCAGGTGTTACAAATGTTGAAGTTAAAATCAGACCTGCAGTACCAGAAAACATATGTAGTTGTCAAGTGTTTGATGATGACAAGGACTTGTTAAGATTTTTGCATTGCATAGATGAATATGAGAACCAAGAAATTGATTTTCAAAACTTTGTAGAAATTGTAGATGGAAAAGAAACTCTTATGGGGAAAGAAGTAATTCAGCTGAAGACTAACAAAATCCCTAGAGGGTTAGTAGCTTTGCAAAGAGCTTTTGACAATAGAGACCAATTGGTCACAAAGACATCTCCAACAAATAAAGATGATTTAGAGGAGATAAATTTGGGGACATCTCAGGCCCCCAAGAAGGTATATATTGGCAGACAACTCAAACCACACATTAGGAGCATGCTAATTGCATTACTAAAAAAATATAAGCATGTTTTTGCCTGGTCATATGAAGACCTCAAAGCTTACAGAGAAGACCTATTCCAACATGAGATCCCATTGAAGCCTGGAGCTAAGCCATTTAAACAAAAGCAAAGGCCTATTAATCCTACCTTAGCTTCAAAAATGCAAGAAGAACTCAAGAAGCTCAGGAAGGCTGGAATAATTGTGCCAATTAGACATTCAACCTGGGTGTCTAACCTTGTCCCAGTTAGAAAAAAGAATGGTGATATTAGGCTTTGTGTTGACTTTAGAAATTTGAATATATCCTCCTTAAAGGATAATTACCCATTGCCTAATATGGAAGCTATGTTGTAGAAAGTGACTGGTTGTGAACTCCTATCCATGATGGATGGATTCTCAGGTTACAATCAGGTGAAGGTAAAGGAATTAGAACAATACAAGACTACCTTCACCACTCCATGGGGAACTTATGTATATGTGAGAATGTCATTTGGACTAACAAATGCAGGTGCTACTTTTCAAAGAGCTATGGATGTTGCTTTTGCAAGGTTGATTGATTCAATTCTGGTCGTTTATCAAGATGATCTGACTACCTATTCTAAGAAGGAAGAGCAGCATTGTATGCACTTGGAACAGATTTTCATTAGAGCACTAAAGTATGGCATTTCTCTAAATCCAAAGAAATGTGCTTTTGGGGTAGTAGAAAGGAAGCTCCTGGGGCACACTGTTTCCAAGGATGGAGTTAGGATTGATCCTGAAAGAGTAGCTGCAATTGACAGGATCCAGATGCCAAAAATGGTGAAAAGAGTTCAGTCTTTCTTTGGAAAGATTAATTTTGTTAGAAGATTTGTTCCCAACTTTGCAAAAACCACAAGGAACATTTCTAAAATGATGAAGAAGGGTGAGACTGTCAATTGGGAAAGTGAAGCAATTGAATCATTTCAGAGCATCAAAGAAGCAATAAAGATGGCTCTTGTGCTAAAGTCTCCTGATATTTCTAAGCCATTTCAGTTGTTTTCATTTGCTTCTTTCCATACTATTGCTGCATGTTTACTACAGAAAAATGATGATGGTTTTGAGCAGCCCATTGCTTTTTTCAGCATGTCACTGCAAGCTGCTGAATTAAAGTATGACATCATGGAGAAACAAGCATATGCACTAGTCAGAGCAGTCAAGAGTTTCAGGCCATATCTGGTAGGGTCTCAAACAATTGCATATGTGCCTCATGCAG
Source organism: Cunninghamia lanceolata (assembly GCA_027924645.1). Lineage (NCBI taxonomy): Eukaryota > Viridiplantae > Streptophyta > Pinopsida > Cupressales > Cupressaceae > Cunninghamia > Cunninghamia lanceolata. Next base: position 1,392,345 of record BSBN01001346.1, on the reverse strand, counting down.
CAGTCAAAGATATCTTCACTCAGCAGGAGGTAGCAGAAGGAGGTGCAGATGGATAAATAAACTGCAAGAGTTCAACATAGAGATACAAATTACCAAGTTGGTAAGGGGACATGGGTTAGCAAAGATGATGGCACAGTCAAACTTAGAGGCATGCCAAGTCAATGCAGTCCAAAATGAGAATGTCAATGTATCAAAATCTGAGTGGTATAAGGACATCATATATTACTTGCAAAATATGAATTGTCCTTCCCATTTCAGTGACAGTCAAAAGAGGACCTTAAAACTACATGCAATCAGGTATGTTATTGTTCAAGGTGAGTTGTACTGGAAGAACCCTGATGGTGTGCTGCTAAGATGGGTGGATGAAGGTGAAGCTAACAATGTTTTGAATGACAGGCATAAAGGATTGTGTGGTGGACATTATACTGCCCAAACAATAGCTCATAAGATCCTTAGGGCAGGATATTGGTGGCCCACTCTCTTTTCAGATGCACAAAGGCTGGTAAGGAAATGTGACCCTTGCCAAAGGTTCTCAGGAAAGTTAAGATATGAAGGTGCACTGCCCATTAGAACTGTAACTGTGGATGCTAGGGGAGATTGCAGAAAAGTCAGGTGGGGGACATAGTTGGATTTTGGTGGCTACTGACTACTTCACCAAATGGATTGAGGCTATTCCAACTAAAAGAGCTACAAGTAAGATAGTGATGGATTTTATCCTAGAGAATATCATCATCAGGTTTGGAGTACCATTCAAGATAGTCACAGATAATGCTATGTGCTTCAGATCTGGTGAATTTGTTGATTTTTGCAACAAGTATGGGATAAATTTATCATATGCATCACCATACCACCCGCAAGGAAATGGTCAGACAGAGTCAAGTAATAAAAGCCTCATGAAAATCATCAAGAGGATAGTGGATAAGAACAAGAGAGCTTGGGATTCAAAGTTAAAGTTGGCATTATGGGCTTATAGGGTGATAGTGAAAAAAGCTATTGGAAGGTCACCTTTTGAGCTGGTATATGGTGCATTGGCCAGGCTGCCTATAAACAATCTCCTGCCAGTTTACAAATTCATCCAAGAGAATGATGAGGAGATTGAAGACTCCATGACAGAAAGAATAAACCAGCTAGTTGCACTGGATGAAAGTAGAAGGGAGGCCCACCAAATCAATCTTAAGAAACAACAAAATGTGAAGTATCCATTTGACAGGAGAGCTGCAGAAAGGAAGTTCCAGATAAATGATTGGGTGCTCATCTAGAATGCAAGAAGTCAGGATAAGCGCAAACATGGTAAGTTTGAACCCTTATAAATGGGCCCATATCAGGTTTGCAATACTCATGGGGAGGATTCTTATATCCTCCAGGCCCTAGATGGTGAGATGTTGGAATTGCCTATGCACGGTCAATTCCTCAAATTTTATTTTGCATAAGTGATTTGCCTCTATGCACATTTGTAAAAGTATGTGTATATTGTAAATATCTTGTACAGTTGGTGTTTTTTTGTGTTTTGTCTGGTCTGCCTGGAGGACTGGTTCTCACTGCAACCTTGTGCATGCACGTCCCCAATCAGAGCCACTGTTGGTGCCTGCATCATTTATCAGGTTCTAGGTTATTGGCTTGCAGGCACCTACCCAGGATTTCATGAAGTTTCTAAGTCTTGGACCCTATCAGTGTTTTACAGCATCATCAGGATATTCTGAAGCAAACGGGTCATCATCATCATCATCATGTTCCCAGACATCCCCCTGATGTTTCTTGCATGGGTCATTTCTCATCATGTCCGAATATCCTGTGGGGGTCATCATGCATTTGCCAACCCAACCTTTGCCGCGGGGTGATATTTTAACATCGGGTGATCTTAGTCAAGATCATCCTGATGTTGGCGCTATGAAATTTCTAAGTATGACCCACTTTTCATCAGGGTCATCATATTTGAATATCGGGTGATCTTTGTTAAGATCACCCCGATGTTATTTTGTCACCTTATGTTTGTTCAACATCAGGATGCTACTGATGTCATCTTCCTGCGGGGGTGATATCCGCTCGACCTTTGCCTTCATCTTTTTCTCTGCAAGATGATATTCTCAATATTGGGTGATATTCCAAATATTGGGTCATCTTCTGAATATCACCCTTGCTCTAAATGTGATGATGACATCATCAGGATGTTCAGTTATCAGGGTGATATCCTTCAAGTGATATGCTGCTGACGTCATCCAGATTCGACAGGGTCATACTACAAGTTTTCAATCTGACCCGACATTGTAATGTGATGATGATGTCATCAAGACATTTGCGGATGTGACGATGAGGTTTGTTATCAGGGAGATATCTGCCTATCGGCTTCTTGCATTATCCAGTGCAGCATGATATTTTGTGGGGGGGTGATATTTCTAAATATCCGGTGATCTTCTGACTATCACCTTTTCCTAATATGTTGGTGACGTCATCTGGATATGTGGAGATGCGCGGTATGCAGATATGATGCTGATGTCATCAGGATTTTTGTGAACATGCAGGATGTTCATCAGCTAGACATTTGGTATCGGCAAGGCAGGAGGATTTTTCTCTGACGCATCAGGTTGTGCCGATGAAGGTGATTATCATGCGGCTGATATTGCAATATGATGTTGACATCAAGGTGATATTTCGAGCAACAAGATATCATGCTGGAGGATGATGATGATGAAGGTTTATGCTAGGTGCCGTTGGGAGCAAAATCACCGACATCATATATGCTCATGACCTAGTATATAAAATATTTAAAGGGTTTCCACGGGGTGCATGTGGGATAATTAGTTCCCACATAATTTTGAAATATTAGGATGATATATCTTGGCGGAAAAGTTTCAAGAGCGCACAGTTAACTATTTTTCCCAAGGCCGCGAGTAGGTGGACATTAATGGCAGATGTTACAAGGTATGGGTGATGGCGTGGATGGATTTAGTACTTGACTGAAGATGTGAATCCCCAGGCAGCGGCGCAAGGCTCAAGATCACTCCCTGTCTCCTCTCCCACCTGCTGCATTGAATGTTTGAGCGCCATTTTCTTAATGAGCTGTATCTGGCAAATTTTGACTTTTGCCATGTAATTAATGCTGAGGACCTTCCTGCTATATATAGCAGGTTGTGTTGCTCATTTGAGGTTGTTGAAAATGGGACATATCTGTCTTTGTAATAGATACAACTGGTTTTGGTTGCTCTGTGCAGAAAATTTTGTGAGTTTATGTATCTCTTGTTGTATGTTCATGCATGAATCTACTTATTTCATGATTGATTTTATATGAGTAATGTTGTATGTGCATGTGTTTTGTTATTCTGTCTCTAGTATTGCATGTGTCCTTCTGAATCTAGATATCCAAGGGATGTCTGGGATTCTAGAATATAGAATTCCTGTATTGAATGCTTGATCTTTCAACTTCTGCTCAAAGGGTAGATTAAAGTGTTTTCAGATTAAGTGTTGGGAAAGATATACTGCAATAGGGATATCATAAGTAAAGATAACTTAACACTCTGTTTTGGGAGGTATTTGTAAGGCAGATACCACAACACCCCCTTGTAATCCAGTTTTAGTGTGTTCATGTTGATCATTCATAGGTGTATGTCTACTGACTCCAAGCCCTGGATAGGCACCAATCTAGCTCTGTGTTGAGATTACACACCAGGTCCTAGTTTTGCATCCAAACACATAAATCAAACTCAAACTTCCAAATCAAACCATTAGGACTATAGAAGTAGTTTAGGACCAAGATCCTCTGATTCACAACTAAACATAAGCCCAAAGCTAGCCCCTTTGCACTTATCTCACAGTTTTGGTCTTCACACAGGAGGATTTATCTACTTTGTATCAACATCCCAAGCCAACCCACAAGCATATTCTCATGGGTGTTGAATAGGGAATACCCCCCTAGGTTTTGCAGAGCCTAAAGAAGAAGAGGAGATAAAAATAGAGTCTATCTCCTACACTGTTGGCCCCTGGCCCAGAGATCCTGTTGATCACTGATGGCTACCTTGTAGGGAAATCTGGGAATGAGCATCCAGTCAAGGAAAAAACCAACAAGCTTCTTGCTTGATGCTTGTATCCTGCCATATGGGTCATATGGCCTGGCCAGTGAGAAAGGCTATAATGACATCAACTATAGTCCCCCTATTGCATCCTTGACACTTTCTTTGTCAAGGCACATGTTCCATCCAATCATGATTGGGAATAAAATATTAGGAATCTTTCCCCTTTCAATGTAGGCCTCAAATGCAGGCAATATCTGTCTGGCCAACTCCATCAAGATGACCTTATCAGTAGGATACCTTGGCAACATAAGAGGATGTCTAGTAAAACCCTCTATCCTGATATAGGTGAATGTGGTGAATTGGATGAACCAAGCCCCATGCTTGTAAATCATGGCTTGAGCTTCCATGCTCAACCTCTTAGCTCTGTCTTCTTCCATGGTTCTTACTAAATGCATGGAAAATGAATCATTTACTCTCTGGTAGTGTTGGAGAGAGTCCCTCTATTTCAACTAGGGATAGTGGTCCCATATGTTGACATCTCCAGGGTTACTTCCAACCCTACCCACTGTTTGCAATCCACTAAATGCTCCTCTGAATGCCCATGCATAAACCACATAAGAGGACATCTGGAACATGTTAGCCTTTCCTCCTAATTTTTTCATTCCTTCATCAAGGATATCACTTATGATCTTGGCCCACTGGAATTTGTCATTTGTATCAGCTACCATTTTCATGAGCCCATACATCCAATTCTCAAATGTTCCAACATTGGGCCTTCCTGTCATGCGATAGAGTATCACCATCATATATTGAAACTCAGGTGCAAATTCAAACTTATACATATGCACAGACAGCTTTATAGCAGCCTTATATGTGCTGTCATTGGCTCTCTAGGAATACATAACTTTCCTGCATTCCTTCTTAGTTTTATTGTACTTGTAAATGTTGATAAGTAGGGGATCTCCGCTTCCCTTCTCCGACCTCGCTGTCCATTCATCTAGATCAGTATTTCCCAGATGAGTATCATTTATCTAGCCATATCTGAATGCAACTCCCTCTGGTTGTATGCACATGGGTTTCATAAATTCTATATTTGATCTATTCTTGCAGAGCACCATTGAATCCTGCAATAAAGCACATGCATTTCTTACCCTAACATATCATATGATCATACAATTCTTCAATAATATGAATATCCTGATGATTTTAAATCTTGATTCAATACATTTCATGCATCATCACATCGATTTACTGTGGTAAAACACTTTTTTACTTGCTCATTTTAACCATAAATGACAAAAGAGGGTTTTGTCATTACATACTTGGTATTCACTACCCTTTTTACAGTTTGATTTATATCTGGATGCACATGCTTACCCTGCAGACACTTTCCTCCATTCGTCATTTGAATCCGCACCTATTTCGTTACTTTTGCAATTTACAATAACACAGCTTTATTCACACAATGACTCTGTAATTTCATTTGAACACTTGGTAAATTCAAAAATGACCTTAATCCTTACTTTTAATCAAAGGCAATCAGCGAATTAGGGAGTGATTAATGTCATTCTATCAGCATTCGTTGATCAATACCTAAGTGTTGGAGATGTTAACAGGTAGCAGGCAATTATTTGAAAATTTGAAAGGTTCAACCACCGTTAGACTAGCATTTAATGCGGGGGATGCATATTTGTAAATGTAAGGGATGTTAGGAAATATGACTGATATCATGGAAATATGATGATGATGTCATCGTCATGAAGATGACCAATCGTTGACCGATGACTAAAATTGGGTCATCATACCCCTGCTTGACAATCGTGACAATATAAGGTGTTAACATGATCAGGTCCAAGTGCCACATGGCAGCTTCCTATTGGTTTTCGAGGATCCATGTGTAACGTGCTTCAAGTGCGGATATGAGGATATTAAGGAATATGAGAGATCTTAAAAATATCAAGGATATTAATTTTGAAAAACATTCCTCACGTTCAAAGATCTTGAGGATGACATCATCATCATCACTAATATTACAAATCCACTTGGGAGATGATGTCATCATCATATTGATGAAGATCAGGCATGTAAATTAATATGATGAATATTGGGAAATATGACCCTCTTGGAGTCAGGCATATTGATGACATCATCGTCATATCAGGTCTTCTTTATGTCGGGTTAGAATGATGTCATCATCATATTGAGGAAGATCAGGTATCTTAACCAATATGACAGATATTGAGAAATATCCTGATGCTAAGTGTTTACGTTATATTTTAAGGTGATTTGCATATTAAAAAATATCAAGGATATTAGGGAAATATGACTCTCCTTGAATGTGCGCGAGTATTTGACGGGTAGATAATCCATCGCTTCTAACTTTGACATCTGCATATTAACGAATATGCAGATATCAAGTTTCTCTTCGTTAAAACATATATCAGGGATATTCATGAATATGGCCCTCTCGGGAATATCAAGTTTGACCAAACTTTGACCATGCATAACTTCTTACCCTTGAGGAATTTTAGGGTGATCCAAAAGGTGAACCTGCTTAGAATTTTGCGCTCCTTCACATTATGAGGTTCATGATGACAAAAATTGACTTTGACATTTAACCTTTTTTATGAGGACCATGCATACCTGAGGGTGATATTCTCTTTCTGCATCTGACACTTAACTTTTACCATACTGCCCACAGCAATAAAAGCAAGGGAAAGCCAAAAAAAAGATTGAGTCCCTATTTTTCTAAGGCAAAATAGGGTGTGTTGTGTAACCACACAATACATTCCTTCTATCCCTTTTCCCCTGGTAAGTGTAGCATTAGATTTAGCTTAATTCTCTAAGCTTTAAGCTTAGAAAGAGGAACTAGCCTTCTCTGGAGGTTTGGTCTCAACTGCAAGGTCCCACACCTTGGGACCAATCCCATGTTACACTGAAATTGTTGAGACTATCAAAGCTTTAATAAAATGGTGTAATTTCAGGTGATAACAGTGCTATTTAAATTAAGAAAAACTTTAGAGGTACTAAGGAGCACTGTGGAGCTTGTTAAGCTAGGGTGTGGAAATGTAATGGCTTCCCCCTTATGCAGTGGTCAAGCCCCACAATTGAGTTAACCATAAAAGTAAAGATAATAAGTGGGGTAGGTAATGAATGCTTATTTGTGGATGATAGTGAATGTCATTGGATCAACTATTGGCATTGTTGGTATAATTTGATTGGTACTTTGTGCTAGAGTGTGCCTTGAAGTGTGTTCTTAACAATAGATGTCAATGAATAATAAAATATTGGTCTTTCATTGATGTATGCTAGTGGATGTTTGATGTGCTTAATGTAGTTGCAAAAAAGAGAGAAGAGTTGTTCTTATGTGTCAAGGACCTAGAATGATGTAACTAAATGCATAACCCTTGATGCATGAAATTCAAAATTTTGCCACCCCAACCAATGAGTAATAGTCAAATCTTGAGATTATAAGCCTTGGAATGTAGAATTTTAGACTTGAAAATAAGATGAAAAAATTACAACAATCTTGACCAAGGGTAGGATTACAAATAAATGGCTCTATGTAGGGTAGATAAACTATTAGAAATAGAATCATTAAAGTTCTAGATAGGGAAATGAGGCAAGTCTAGGTGGTAGATAAGGTCTTGGATTAGTGAGTACAACAAAATGATCAAATAATGTGCTAGAATAGTGCATCTAAGACATTGACCCAAAGTGACATAAAACTAGAGTAGAAAGGTGTTTGGATCTTTCCTATGTATTGCTTACATGAATCAAGATTAACCCTTCTTATACACAGAATCAAAACAACTTTAATAATCAAAGGAATCCTCATAATCAAAATTTCTAGAATAGAGGGTTTAATCATCAGGACCCAATAGGTGATGGAATACCAAGCCTAATAATGGGGGTTGTTAGAAATGAAAGCAACACTAATTCAATCGAAATATGATTCAAGATAAATTTTAGCAATCTTTAAGTGTGCATTAACAATGGAGATTGTAATCAAAACATAAAACCCACTATAGAGAAAATGCCAAACATGAAGAACACAACACAAGACACAGTGCTTACGTGGAGAAAACCCTTGTGGGTAAAAAACTCCACTAGGAAAGAGGCACAAGTTTGTATTAATCTCAACAAGATTGTACAATACATCAACTACACAAACTCTCTCCACAAGTCTTCAATCCGACAGCATTCTGACAACACCTGTGTACCTAAAATCTGTATTGCAGCAACAAATACATAGCAAATACTTATAGAAACATTTTCCAACTCATCCTAGGCGTTCACCTTCTCTCTCCTAAGATTCTCCAACCTGTAAACATTAATTACCATCTTACAAGCATCTTACACTTGTCCAAAGACAACCATGCAAAGGTTGGGCACCCAAGACTAAATCTGGCCTCTTACAACATCTTATGGTCATGCATCATAACCGTCATAGATTCCACAAAAGAGTATCTTTCCAAGATAGGAACCTTGGGCTAAATATAGCAAATATACAACTAACATATCTATCATATGCGTCATAGAATCTCATAATCTTATGACAACTTGCAGTTGTCATAGATTCACTTACCAAACATTATGACAGTTGGCATACACGCCAAAAATAGTATATTCCTCAAGGGAGCACGCCTATCCTCATTTACTTTGAGTTTTTACATTTTCCAATAGTAAAAGTCACTCCGTAACAACCGCCAGTAACTCCAGAATTACAACTATCAGTGAAACTATTACATCTCATGGGTAATTACAAATTACATATAATAAATGGAATAAATACAATATTGGGATTTACAAGGTTAATGGCACCTTATCCCAACATTCTCCCACTTCACATTATACATTGTAAGTCAACCCATAGGAAATCAAATGAAAAATAATCAGGCACTAGAAACAAGGCCCATGGCCTCTCTACACCATACGAACTTCTCTGTGCTAACAAGCTTGGTCAATGAATCTGCAACATTCTCTTGATTGTCTATCTTCTTCAGCTCAATCTCTCCATTTACAACCAACTCTCGAACAAAGTGATACTAAACATCAACATGCTTAGTTTGAGCATGATACATGGGATTCTTGGCCAAATAGATAGCACTCTAGCTATCACAACCAATCTGAATGATCCTGCAATCAAAACCAATACCTGTACATAGTCTCCTCAACCAAACTGCCTTCTTATAAATATGAGTAGCAGCCATATACTCTGCTTCTATGGTGGACAAAGCAACTATGGACTACCTCTTACTCATCCAACTCACTGCTCCTCCAAACAGAGTAAACACATAGCCACTAGTGGACCTTCAACTATCCAAGTCACCTGCCCAGTCTGAATCAACAAAACCCTATATGTCCAAAGATTTTTCAGCACTATTAATACCAAAGTAAACCAAACAATGATCAGGAGTACTTGCAAGATATTTAAACACCCTCTTCACATAATTCCAATGCTGTCTACCAGGGTTAGACATAAATCTACTCAAAACTCCCACTGCTTGGGCAATATCTGATCTAGTGCAAACCATTGCATACTTCAATCCCTACAACACTAGCATATGGTACATTAGACATATCCTCAAAATCATCCTCAATCTTTGGACACATATCTAATGAAATCTTAGTACCAATGGGTAAAGGAACTCTAACTAGTTTACAGTCCTGCAAACTAAACCTCTGCAAAATAGTATTCACATACTTACTTTGTGACAACCAAAGCTTTCTACTAACTATGTCCCTCCTGGTCTCCATTCCTAAAATATACCTTGCAGCACCAAGATCCTTCATCTCAAATGTACCTAAAAGTTGGGCTTTAAGCTCACTGATCATACCCTTAGTATTGCTGAAAATAACATGTCATCAACATACAAAGCAATAACCAGTATAGAATCATCAACACAATAATTGTAAACACAATGATCATCCTCACTTCTAACAAAACCCAATTTCAACACAAATGAATCAAACTTTTGATACCACATTCTGGGGGACTATTTCAGACTAGAAAGAGACCTCTTTAACCTGTAAACCCAATGTTCTTTTCCTTTTACCTAAAAACTTGTAGGCTATTGCATATAAATTTCTTCTTCAAGATCTCCATGCAAGAACGCAGTCTTAACATCCATTTTCTCAATCTCCCAACCATAAGCTATAGAAATGGATAAGAGAAATCTAATAGAAGTTAATTTAGTAACAGGAGAGAATATCTCACCAAAATCAACTCTCTCTTTGGGAGTAGCCCTTGGCTACTAGTCTAGCCTTGTACTTTTCCAATGACCCGTCTGCTCTAAACTTCTTCTTGAAGACCCACTTACAACCTATGGCCTTTCTTCCTTTGGGAAAACAAACAAGATCCCAGGTGTTACAAGAGTCTAAATCCATCATCTCCTCCTACATGGCTAACTTCCAAGACTCACTATCATCTACAAAAATAGCTTCCATGTAGGATCTAGGTTCATTATTAGTACTCAATAAAGCATATACACAATGAAAATCTGGTGGGCTATACCTGTCAACTGGATTCCATTGTCTTGTGGATCTCCTCAAGGGTGGAGTAAGAGATTCTACTTGTTCTTTTATATGATCATCTGCAACAACTTCTATAACAACAAACTCATCTTCACCAGAACAACTTGAATCTTCTTCTTCTTCACCCCTAATCCATCATTCTGTTCTTCCTAAGGTGCATCTTGCTACTCTAAATCAAAGTGCACCTTCTTTACCTTTTCTTCTTTTTCTTTTGGTTGTTCAAGTTCAAAAATAGCTATAAGTTCCCTGAAAATAACATCTCTAGATAAGATAATCTTGCAGGGTTAGTGGATTCCAAAGCTTATAACCTTTAACATTATCACCATATCCAATGAATGTACACTTTTTAGCCTTTGGATCCAACTTAGATCACTTTTCCTTAGGCACACGAACAAAAGCCTCACAACCAAAAACCCTTAAATGTGAAACAGAAGGTTTCTTACTTGTCCACACTTCATAAGGTGTCGAATCAAGAGCCTTACAAGGAGATCTATTTATCAAGTAGTAAGCAGTACACAACTTCTACCCAAAATCATTTACCCAACTGTGCATCACTAAGCATACTTCTAGCTCTTTCCATAATTGCTCGGTTCATCCTTTCTACAACACCATTATGTTGTGGTGTATATGGAGTTGTCTTTTATCTAATTATACCTGCATGCTTGTAAAACTCATCAAATTCCTTAGAGCAATATTCTCCTCCATTGTCAAATCTTAATATTTTTATCTTTAAACTTGATTGGTTCTTTACTAAGACTTTGAATTCCTTATTTACTTAGTGAAAACTTCAGATTTATGTATCATCAAATAAATCCATGTAAATCTGGATACATCATCAATGAAGGTTACAAAATAATGAGATTTTTTGATAGATTCATTATCCACAGGTCCTAACGCATTCGTATGAATAATTTCTAACTTCTCTTTTGCTCTATTACTTCTTGAAGGAAATGATTTTCAATTTTTTTTTACCAAACACAATGCTCACAGAAATCAAAGTGCTCATCAGAATAGGAGAAACCATCCAACACATTTTTATTCTTAATAGTTTTTAATACATCATTGCTTGTGTGGCCCAATTTACGATGCCACAACATACATGTATTTTTAGTAGTGGCTTCAAATTCATAGGAGGCATTACAAACTATAGTGGCTTCAAGCTTAAACAATTTCCTGAATCTCTTCTCTTTCGCTACCACCAAGTTCCCTCTCACCAATCTACAACCATGGTTGTCAAATGTCACATGCATTCCCAAGTCATTCAACTTTGAAACTGAAATTAGATTTCAAAACTTGTCCTTAGCCCCTTTCTGATCTCCCTTTGGTCCCCTTTCCTTAAACCTTCTCCTGACACTGAGAGCATCCCCTGAACTATCTGAACTCTTCTTCCTCAATTCATGTGACAGTAGCACTGAAACAAGAGCATCCAACTTCAAATCCCTAAGGTTAGCAGTGATAGCAAGGATAACATTCTCCCAAGACTCAGGTAAAGAACAAAGAAGTAAGATACATTTATCTTCCTCACTAACCTCAACATCTACTAAATCAAGCTGACTCAATAACAAATTAAAACAATTTAAATGCTCTGCAACTTATTTACCTTCTCACATTTTCATGGAAAACAATTTTCTTTTTAAATAAAGTTTATTTACCATACTCTTGGCTTGATAGATCTCACCCAACTGATTCCACAACTTGTGTGCGGTCTCCTCCTTTGCGATATTCAACAGGACAGAGTATGAAAGACACAACTGGATGGTTCCTCGTGCCTTCTTATCCAGTCTATCCCACACATCTTGAGAGACATTGTTAGGTTTTTTCTCTTTTTGAACAACCAACCATTGGTTTCTTTCTTCCAACAAATCTTCCATTTTCATCTTCCACAACTCATACCCCATTTCGTTGAACTTCTCAATGTCCAATCAAGAGGTTGATGCAACAGTGGATGCAGCCATAATAACAACACAAGATCTACAAAACAAACACAACCAAATCTCCCACTGCAACTACATCTTCCACACTACCACCCAAGAGTTAAAGTTGGCCAAGCTCTAATACCAAATGTTAGAAATGAAAGCAACCCTACTTCAATGGAAATCTGATTCAAGATAAATTTCAGCAATCTTTAAGTGTGCATTAACAATGGAGATTGTAATCCAAACATAAAACCCACTATAGAGAAAATGCCAAACATGAAGAACACAACACAAGACACAGTGTTTACATGGAGAAAACCCTTGTGGGTAAAAAACTCCACCAGGAAAGAGGAACAAGTTTGTATTAATCTCAACAATATTGTACAATACATCAACTACACAAATGCTCTCCACAAGTCTTCAATCCGATAGGATTCTGACAACACCTAAGTAACTAAAATCTATATTGCAGCAACAAATACATGGAAAATACCTATAGAAACATTTTCCAACTCATCCTAGGTGTTCACCTTCTCTCTCCTAAGATTCTCCAACCTATAAACATTAATTACCATCTTAAAAGCATCATACACTTTTCCAAAAATAGCCATACAAAGGTTGGGCACCCAAGACTAAATCTGGCCTCTTATAGCATCTTATGACTCCTCATAACCATCATAAATTCCACAAAAGAATATTTTTCCAAGATAGGAACCTTGGGTGAAAGATAGCAAATATACAACTAACATATTCGTCATATGCGTCATAGAATCTCAGAATCTTATGACAACTTGCATCTATCATAGATTCACTTACCAAACATTATGATAGTTGTCATACATGCCAAAAATAGTATATTCCTCAAGGGAGCACGTCTACCCTCATTTACTTTGAGTTTTTACATTTCCAATAATAAAAGTCACTTCGTAACAACCGTCAGTAACTCTGGAATTACCACTATCAGTGAAACTATTACATCTCCTCATGGGTAATTACAAATTACATATAATAAATGGAATAAATACAATATTAGGATTTACAAGGTTAATGACACCTTATCCCAACAAGGGTTCCCCTAGCCCATTGGATAATGAAAATCAGGCATCAAGGAGTCAATCCAAATCTATGAATCTTACTTAATTGAATCTATTACCCAATTGATGAAAACTCCATTACACATTTACTCACTCATAATTAAATTACCTAGAAATGGAGAAGATTTATAAGATAGCCTAGGCAGATCAATAGGCTATGAATGATGGCAATATCGGGAGTGGAAAAATGGTAAGTGCCTGAAGACAAAACATGATCCAATGTTGACAAACAACTTATCTTCCATTTGGAAGAAACAAAACTAGGTACAAATGTAGGTATGCTTCCCATTCTGGATAGGAATTAGCAAGTGAAATCCAAATGTAGGATGAAAATGTCTCTGAAATCTGCTCATGTGTCACCAAGACCTTGGAAAATGATTCCACAAACCAATCAGGAACATGCCCAATCACAATAAAAGGTGGCAAACCTAAATTTGGAGAGGTGCAGTTTCAAAAAGCTTGGCGTATTCCTTTCTGAGAGCTTGGAACCCCACACGAGATCCATTTGCCTAGCACTCCTCTCATCTTGTTCATCATCTCGTACAGTAGATCTAAGAGCCATTTCTTTTGTCTATGGCTTCCTCATGTTAGAGCTCGCGTGTCATCCCAAGTTGCAAGGTGTGAGACAATACATATATATCACTTTCTGCAACTTTATATTTGCTAAATTTTGACAAAAATATTATCTAGGGTTTTGGTTTAGGTGGAGGTGAGCCTATGTGCATTGTGTTTGAAGTTCCATTTGGACCTTAAATCCCACATCTACCCCACAAAAGTAATCTTGAGGCTTTATATATCTAGCACTTCTATAGTGCTTGTGAAGAACTCATAGAGGCTCATGGGTAGAGTGGAGTGCTTGCTTGGTGACTCGAATTTGGTGCAGATTGTTGTTGGTTGACACAATTGCCATCATCTATTTTGGAGGTTTCTACATATGGAAGGTACTATTTTTTTGATTTTTTGAAGAATCATAGCTATAATGGGTTTTTCTTTAGAGAAAGGGAACTATGAGCAATGGAGTGATTACATCCTCACTCATCTTAGTGAGCAGAATCTATTGCCATATTTGTATAATGAAGTTCCTATTCTAGGCACACGTAATAGGTATATAATTTGGAAAGGATATAGGGCTTAAGTCTTTGGAGTTAATTTTGAGCATATAAATGACAAGGACTTTTTGAATTCACTTGTTCATTTTGAGTGCCCTTATGCTCTTTGGACTTACATTCGAGAATCATATGGAGATCCTGATACTCCACCATCTCTCGATGACCCTCTTTCCAATACCAATGTGCCTTGTTATTCTTCAGACAAGATAAACCATGCTTGTGATCCTTTAGAGGTTTTTGAGACTCCATATTGTTGGGATAAGGTGCCATTAACCTTGTATATCCCAATATTGTATTTATTCCATTTGTTATATGTAATTTGTAATTATCCATGAGGAGATGTACTAGTTTCTCCGGCAGAAGTAAAAAGTATTTACTGTCCATGGTAATTACGGAGTCACTACATGGTAAGTCCTGGAGTTACCGGAGGTAGTTATGGGATATCATTTACTATGGTAAATGGTAATTGGTCAAAGTGGGGTGCATATGTGGAGGAATAATCTATTTTTAGTGTTATGATGCACGTCATAGATGTTGTAAGAAGGTGTAAGAGATTCTATGACAACTATAAGTTGTCATAAGAATCTATGACACTTATAATAGCATATGACACGTCATAATATGTTGTAAGTGGCTATTTTTGGCCCCAAGGCATTCAAGCTTGCATGGGCACATTTTTCTAAGTGTAGGATGCATGCATGATAGCATTTATGACCCCGTAAGAGCCTATTCTTGGCCATGGACGCCCAAGGTTGTATTGTTGACTCTTGACAAGTGTTATGAGCTTGTAAGAAGTCATTTAATGTCTTGAGGTTGTGTAAATTCTATATAAACCATAGCATAGTAGATGAGAGGCATAATAATAATTTATAGGTACCTAGGTTCTACCAGAGTGAAGGTTGGAGGACAGAGGAAGTGAATGTATTTGTAATCTCCTTTTGTGAAGATAATACAACTTGACCTCTTTTCTTGGTAGAGTTTTTTACCTGAAAGGGTTTTCTCCACGTTAAACACTTGTGTTATGTGCTTCATTCTGCTTCTGGTATATTTCTATATTGTGGGTTTATGTTTTGTTACAATCTCCATTGTTAATAGCACATAGTTAAAGATTACTGAAATTTATCTCGAGTCAGATTTCCATTGTGGTAGTGTTGATTTCATTTCTAACATTTGGTATCAGAGCCTGACCAGCTTTGACTCTTGGGTGGTAGTGTGGAAGTTGTAGCTACAGTGGGACATTTGGTTATGTTTGTTTTGCAGATCTTGTGTTGTCACTATGGCTGCATCCACTGTTGCATCAACCTCTCGATTGGACATTGAGAAGTTCAATGGAATGGGGTATGAGTTGTGGAAGCTGAAAATGGAAGATTTGTTGGAAGAAAGAAAACAATGGTTGGCTATTCAAAAAGAGAAGAAACCCGATGATGTCTCTCCGGATGAGTGGGCTAGACTAGATAAGAAGGCACGGGGAACCATCCGGTTGTGTCTTTCAGACTCTGTCTTGTTGAGTGTCGCAAAGGAAGAGACTGCATACAAGTTGTGGAAATGGTTGGGTGAGATCTATCAAGCCAAGAGTATGGTAAATAAACTTTATTTAAAAAGAAAATTGTTTTCCATGAAAATGTGAGAAGGTGAATTAGTTGCAAAGCATTTAAATTCTTTTAATTTATTAGTGAGTCATC
The DNA here is from genome assembly GCA_027924645.1 of Cunninghamia lanceolata. Lineage (NCBI taxonomy): Eukaryota > Viridiplantae > Streptophyta > Pinopsida > Cupressales > Cupressaceae > Cunninghamia > Cunninghamia lanceolata. The sequence goes on along the minus strand of BSBN01001346.1, from coordinate 1,376,000 downwards.
TTGATTTAGTAGATGTTGAGGTTAGTGAGGAAGATAAATGTATCTTACTTCTTTGTTCTTTACCTGAGTCTTGGGAAGGAAAATGTTATCCTGGCTATCACTGCTAACCTTGCAGATCTGAAGTTGGATGCTCTTGTTTCAGTGCTACTATCATAGGAATTGAGGAAGAAGAGTTCAGCTAGTTTAGGGGATGCTCTTAGTGTCAAGGGAAGGTCTAAGGAAAGAGGACCTAAAGGAGATCAGAAAGGGGCTAAGGACAAGTCCAAGGGCTGGTCTAAGACTACTAGTAAAAAGAACAGAGTTAAGTGTTGGAACTACGATAAAAGGGGACATGTAAAGGAGTGCAGAAATCCCAAGAAACACTGCGAGAGTGCTTCGGATAAGTCCTCGAATGTAGGTGAAGAAGTTTCACTTTCTACATGTAATCTTGTTTCTAATGATCACTGGTTGGTTGACTCAGGATGCTCGTTTCATATGACCCTGCATAAGGAATGGTTCTCCTCATATGAAGAATATGATGGAGGTAATATCTACCTTGGTGAGAACTCTTCATATCCAATTGTCAGGAAAGGAAAGGTATTGTTGTGTTTCAGTGATGGGAGGATTAAAACCCTCCCAAGTGTTTTGCATGTTCCTAGATTAGCTAGAAATCTGATTTTAGTTTCAAAGTTGAATGATTTGGGAATGCATGTGACATTTGACAAGCATGGCTACAGATTAGTGAGAGGGAACTTGGTGGTAGCGAAGGGGAAGAGATTTGGAAGCCTGTTCAAACTTGAAGGCACTACAGTTTATAATGCCTCCTATGTATCTGAGGCTAATACTGAAAATGCATGTATGTTGTGGCATCATAGATTGAGCCACACAAGCAATCATATATTAAAAACTATTAAGAATAAAAATTTGTTGGATGGTTTCTCCTATTCTAATGAGCACTTTGATTTCTGTGAGCATTGTGTGTTTGGTAAACAAAACAAAAAATCATTTCCTTCAGGAAGCAATAGAGCAAAAGAGAACTTAGAAATTATTCATATGAATGTGTTAGGACCTGTGGATAATGAATCTATCAGAAAATCTCATTATTTTGTAACCTTCATTAATGATGTATCCATATTTACATGGATATATTTTATGAAGCATAAATCTGAAGTTTTCACTATGTTTAAGGAATTCAAAGTCTTATTAGAGAACCAATCAGGTTTAAAGATAAAAATATTAAGATCTAACAATGGAGGGGAATATTGCTCTAAGGAATTTGATGAGTTTTGGAAGCATGCAGGTATAATCAAACAAAAGACAACTTCGTATACACCACAATAAAATGGTGTTGTAGAAAGGATGAACTAAACAATTATGGAAAGGGCCAGAAGTATGCTTAGTGATGCACAGTTGGATAAATGCTTTTGGGCAGAGGCTGTGTGTATTGCTTGCTACTTGATAAATAGATCTTGTTGTAAGGCTCTTGATTCGACACCTTATGAAGTGTGGACAAGTAAGAAACCTTCTGTTTCACATTTAAGCATTTTTGGTTGTGAGGCATTTGTTCATGTGCCTAAGGAAAAGTGATCTAAGTTGGATCCAAAAGCTGAAAAGTGTACATTCATTAGATATGGTGATATTGTGAAAGGTTATAAGCATTGGAATCCACTAACCCGCAAGATTATCTTTTCTAGAGATGTTATTTTCAAGGAAATTATAGTTATTTCTGAACTTGAGCAGCCAAAAGAAAAAGATGAAAAGGTAAAGAAGGTGCACTTTGATTTAGAGAAACAAGATGCACCTCAGGAAGAACATAATGATAGATTGGGGGGTGAAGAAGAAGAAGAAGATTCGAGTAGTTCTGATGAAGATGAGTCTATTGTTACAGAAGAAGTTGTTGCAGATGATCATGCAGAAGAATGAGTAGAGTCTCTTACTCCACCCTTGAGGAGATCCACAAGACAATGGAATCCAGTTAACAGGTATAGCCCACCAGATTTTTGCTGTGTATATGCTTTATTGAGTACTAACGATGAACCTAGATCCTGCAGTGAAGCTATTTCTGTAGATGATAGTGAGTCTTGGCAATTAGCCATGCATGAGGAGATGATGGATTTAGACTCTTGTAACACCTGCGATCTTGTTCATTTACCCAAAGGAAGAAAGGCCATAGGTTGTAAGTGGGTCTTCAAGAAGAAGTTTGGAGCAGATAGGTCATTGGAGAAGTACAAGGCTAGACTGGTAGCCAAGGGCTACTCCCAGAGAGAGGGAGTTGATTTTGGTGAGATATTCTCTCCTGTTGCTAAATTGACTTCTATTAGATTTCTCTTATCCATTGTTATAGCTTATGATTGGGAGATTGAGCAAATGGATGTTAAGACTACGTTCTTGCATGGAGATCTTGAAAAAGAAATTTATATGCAACAACCTATAGGTTTTGAGGTAAAAGAAAAAGAACATTGGGTTTGCAGGTTAAAGTGGTCTCTTTATGGTTTGAAACAATCCCCCAAAATGTGGTATCAAAAGTTTGACTCATTTGTTTTGAAATTGGGCTTTGTTAGAAGCGAGGAGGATCACTGTGTTTACATTTATTGTGTTGATGATTCTATACTAGTTATTGCTTTGTATGTTGATGACATGTTATTTTTTAGCAATACTAAGGGTATGATCAGTGAGCTTAAAGCCCAACTTTTAGGTGCATTTGAGATGAAGGATCTTGGTGCTGCAAGGTATATTTTGGGAATGGAGATTAGGAGGGACATAGTTAACAAAAAGCTTTGGTTGTCACAAAGTAAGTATGTGAATACTATTTTGTAGAGGTTTAGTTTGGAGGACTGTAACCCAGTTAGAGTTCCTTTACCCATTGGTACTAAGATTTCATTATATATGTGTCGAAAGACTGAGGATGATCTTGAGGATATGTCTAATGTGCCATATGCTAGTGTTGTAGGGAGTTTGATGTATGCAATGGTTTGCACTAGACCAGATATTGCCCAAGTAGTGGGAGTTTTGAGTAGATCTATGTCTAACCCTAGTAGATAGCATTGGAACTATGGAAAGAGGGTGTTTAAATATCTTGCAAGTACTCCTGATCATTGTTTGGTTTATTCTGGTACTAATAGTGCTAATAAATCTTTAGACATACAAGGTTTTGTTGATGCAGATTGGGCAGGTGACTTAGATAGTCGAAGGTCCACTAGTGGTTGTGTTTACTCTATTTAAAGGTGCAGTGAGTTGGATGAGTAAGAGGCAGCCCACAGTTGCTTTGTCCACCACAAAAGCAGAGTATATGGCTGCTACTCATGTCTCTAAGGAGGTAGTTTGGTTGAGGAGACTATGTACAGGTATTGGTTTTGATTGTAGGATCATTCAGATTGGTTGTGATAGCCAGAGTGCTATCTGTTTGGCCAAGAATCCCATGTATCATGCTTAGACTAAGCATGCTGATGTTCAGTATCACTTTGTTTGAGAATTGGTTGTAAATGGAGAGATTGAGCTGAAGAAGATAGACACTTAGGAGAATGTTGCAAATTCATTGACCAAACCTGTGAGCACAGAGAAGTTCGTATGGTGCAGAGAGGCCACGGGCCTTGTTTCTAGTGCCTAATTATTTTTCATTTGATTTCCTATGGGTTGATTTACAATGTATAATGTGAAATGGAAGAATGTTGGGATAAGGTGCATTAACATTGTAAATCCTAATATTATATTTATTCCATTTATTATATGTAATTTGTAATTATCCATGAGATGTACTAGTTTCACTGGCAGAAGTAAAAATTATTTACTGTCCACGGTAATTACGAAGTTACTGCACGGTAAGTCCTGAAGTTACCGACGGTCGTTATGGGATGTCATTTACTATGGTAAATGGTAATTAGTCAAAGTGGGGTGCACATGTGAAGGAATAATCTATTTTTAGTGCTATGACTCACATCATAGATGTTGTAAGGTGTAAGAGATTCTATGACAACTGTGAGTTGTCATCAAAATCTATGACACTTATAATAGCATATGACATGTCATAAGATGTTGTAAGTGGCTATTTTTGGCCCCAAGGCATTCAAGCTTGCATGGGTGCATTTTTCCAAGTGTAGGATGCATGTATGGCATCATTTATGACCTTGTAAGAGCCTATTCTTGGCCATGGACGCCCAAGGCTATATTGTTGACTCTTGACAAGTGTTATGAGCTTGTAAGAAGTCATTTAATGTCTTGAGGTTGTGTAAATTCTATATAAACCATAGCATAGTAGATGAGAGGCATAATAACAGTTTATAGGTATCCAGGTTCTATCGGAGTGAAGGTTGGAGGATAGAGGAAGTGAATGTATTTCTAATCTCCTTTTGTGAAGATAATACAACTTGACCTCTTTTCTTGGTGGAGTTTTTTACCTGAAAGGGTTTTCTCCACATTAAACACTTGTGTTATGTGCTTCATTCTGCTTCTGGTATATTTCTGTATTGTGGGTTTATGTTTTGTTACAATCTCCATTGTTAATAGCACATAGTTAAAGATTGCTGAAATTTATCTTGAATCAGATCTCCATTCTGGTAGTGTTGCTTTCATTTCTAACACATATGAGGTTGCAGTTGCTTTAGAGGTTCTTGATTCTTTATCAAAGATAGTTGATCCACCTTCATTAAGTACTTCCATCATTCCTGAGCAACAAGATTATCATTGTCTTCCTGATTGGGATTCGTATTTGCCCGACATTGGTTCATTGTTCGTGGAATCTCACATTTCATACTTGGAAGACACATTTGAGGGATTAATTTTCCTATTTGATGATAGTTGTGGTACAACTATTGTCACTCCATCTCTATCTTTGGAGAATGTTCAAAATCAGTTTCCAATGGTACCTTGTTTGTCACCTTCTATTGTGATTGGGCATGTTCCCGATTGGTTTGTGGCATCATTTTCCAAGGTCTTGGCGACACATGAGCAAATTTCAGAGACATTTTCATCCTACATTTGGATTTCACTTGCTAATTCCTATCCAAAATGGGAAGCATACCTGCATTTGTACCTAGTTTTGTTTCTTCCAAAAGGAAGACAAGTTGTTTGTCGACATTGGATCATGTTTTGTCTTCAGGCACTTACCATTTTTGCAGGTGATTACACATTGTGGGGGGGCTACATAGTCTCTCTCTTTCCCTCTTAGGAGGGGGTTATTGATTGTATATACATGATGTATGTAGTCCTTGGGGGGTGTAATTGAGTCCTCCATCCATGCATCTTGTTTTTCTTTTCTCTCTTTTGGGGAGGGGTTTTTTCCCACAAGGTTTTTCTCCTTTTCTCTGGTTGTGAGAGATTTTATTTTTTTGCAATGTAAATGGGTACCTAACATGGTTGTGTAGTTGGGACCCATATTGCATCTTGATTTTGTATAATAATTCTCCCTAAGTTTGCACTTAAGGGGGGGTGTTAGTGTAGAGTTAAGTTTTCACTTAGGGTTAATCATGTAGGTGGTTTTTTCCCGTAGGGTAGTTGTTCACCTATCACATATTTCATGCCTTTAAAAGGCTTGTATACTATGTAATTACTCATCTCATCTCCATATGTAATTTCATCTCTTGTGAAATAGTATTGTGCTTCTCTCATCTGTGAAGATTTATTTGTAGGTTGTGCTCCTGGGAAGTGGTTGACACCAATAGAAAATATGAAGACATGGACACTATAATGGTGTTAGATACATACGCATTTCCTTTTGAAGAATATAATGAACCAATGCAGGAGTATGATGAGATCTAATCTTTTCAACAAGCCAAAAATAATTACTTCTTGAAGAATAAGAATAAAGAGCCTCTTACATCTTTGATTCCTCCAAGTAATGCACCCACTCCCCCAAATCTAAATGTAAGTAATAATTCAATAGCTCCCAAGGGTTCTTAAGGGGGATAATTGAGACAAAATGTTCCTACAGCTACTAAGACTTATGTCCCACTAGATCACATTTATGATGTTACAAAAGATTGAAGAAAACTAAGGCTAACATGTCTTTCTTTGATGTCCTATAGAATTGTCCAACATAGAGAGAAGCATTTATTCATTCCTTGGACAAGAATGAAAATGCCATAGTATCGTAGAAGGACAAGAGAAAAGTAGTAGTTGTTAGAGATACATTTGTTTCTATGTATAAGGGTAGATTAGATTCACCACCTTTCCTTTTGATCATCAGAATCTTTGGTAAGAATTTGTATAACTCTCTGGTTGATTCAGGTGCATCTAGATTCATAGATTTGCTTTTCATAGAAGTACTATTGCACTCAATAGTGTATGCATCAATCTTATAAAATGTGTCAAATCTAACACCTTTAGTGATTACCATAGCATCTCTAACCATCTTTCCCTCTTTTCACTCCTTATGGAAGTTTCTAGGCTTACCGTAATTCTAGAAAATAACTTTGAACTTTTCAGGAGATTTGGATCTCCCCTTGGACTTAGATTTTCCATGCTTCTCACTCTTCTTGCCTCTTTCTTTAGATCTTCCATGAACATTCAGGGCCTCTTTGGCAAAAATGGATAGCTTCCTTCTCATCTCTTTGTAAAGCAAAGAAATCACAACATCTTCAAATTTTAAGACAACAGAAGTACTATCAATAGCCATAACAAGAGAATCCCATGAATCAAGAAAAGAACAAAGCAAGATCTAACATCTCTCCTCCTTGTCCATTTTTACACCAACTGATGGAAATTGAGCCACCAACATATTGAATACTTCCAGGTGGTCTACAATTCATCCATCCTCTTCCATTCTCAAAGAATACAACTTCTTCCTCAAGAAAATCTTGTTCACTAAAGATTTAGCTTGAGATATCTCACCAAATTTCTTCCATAGTTTTTTCACAGAGGACTCTTCATGGACATTAATTAAAACAAAGTTTGCCATGCAGAATATGATTAGGCTCTTGGATTTACAGTCCATAACATCATATTAAGTAGCCAAAGAGCAGCATCTATAGGCCTTGAAACATGCTCATCAATAGCATCCCAAAGATCTTGATCAATTAACAGATCTTCCATATTAGCTTCCACATCTCAAAATTGTTACCAAAAAATTTCTCTACCTCTATTCTCCCTGATGTGCTCACCATCTAAAAATTCCTAAAACAAGATCACAAAGTATCTTCTACATAAGCTCCCACTCAAAACTGGGTTAGTTTAAAAAACCCAACAACCCACAACTGAAACCAAAGGTGATCAAGCTCTGATACCACTTCCTACACTAATCTTGAGAGTAGGGTTATGTAGAACTTTTTAGATCTTTACAACAGTTATAAATATTATACAAAAATAAACATAAATAACACATACCACAACACAGTGATTTACAAGGGGAAAACTTATTCAAGAGAAAAACCCCACACTCCAAAAGTAGTCCAAAATATTTTTCAAAGATTTCAACAAGATTACAATATACTTGCAGAGTAAGCTTTCACAAGAGTATCACCAACCAGAGATCTAGAGGAAACTTAACAACATATATAAGACTCACACTCAACCTCCATCTCAATCACCTAATATATAGGAGATACAATACATGAAACCATCAAACGGTAATTAGAAAACCATGAGCCAAAACCACTCAAAAGTGGCACCCAAATTCTTAAGGTTCCACTATCTCCAATCAAAGATGCCTTATGATGTGTCATAGCACGCAACAAGACATGTAACTTCCCCTTACATCTCTTTTATATGTCCAACACATTTTCCAATACAAGAGGCCCAACTTTTGGAGGGAATAACTTTTGGTCTGGGAGGATGATTGGGCCATTTTTTAAAATTGTAGAGCTTGAAGAGATCTGTAACACACTGAGGAATGCGGCAAGTGGTACTAAAAAACTTGGAATTTTTTTTTTGGCCAAAAACCAACTCTATAGCCCAGAAATTGAGTTTATTCAATTTTATAATAAAAAAATTACACTTTTTGTAATTGCAAGGTTGAGACACCTTTCCTAACATTTATAATGGCATGTGAAGCCATACAATTCCAAATCCCATGACTATCTAGTTAACCACCCTAGCCCCTAGAAGAGGATATGGTACTCCTACGTGCTTACAACATTAGCAAAACCTGATAACTCTAAAGATGTAGGAGAATGTCTGCTCCCAATCAACCTTAATTCTTGAAAGTTTCCACTATGCTCTTTAGCATGATTAAATAATTTTAGATAGAATCCATTCACTCATCCATCATAGATTAGATATCCTAAATGTGGGCTAGTGTTTCAAAAATACTAGACACGATCCTTTAGTTTAAAGTAAAAATGGGTAGTCTCATTAATGTAAATAAAAATAGCACTGATCTCCTCCTTTGTCTCCCAAAGAACACTATTAGTGATGGGATGACCATGTTTAGCTTTAGAAGATGAAGTAATTCAGCTAAACCAAAAGAATGAGAGGAATTGGGAGGAGAAGCCATCAACTCAATCTTATAACCTTGTAGAAAAGAAGGATGATGACTCCCAAACAATCACCACCCACTTATAATGAATTTCCCACCTTATGGACATACCAAGTTAAATAATAGGACTACATTTTCACTCCTAGGAAATGACAATGATGATATCAATACATGGAATGTCATGCCTTATATGTACCAAACGAATGGTAATTTGGTTGATCAAAGTACTATGTCAACAAATTTCCATATAAGAAAAAGACACATGAGCTTATCCTTTTTAGTATTTTTAGCCATTCTGGTAATCAAGAGTATGTGATAGATGGATAGGCAACCAAATGAGAAATGTACCACAAAAGTTAAATGATTTCAATACCTCTTGACCATATTAAATCCCATGTGTCGAGTCAACAAAGATGGTGTTGATGCCAAAAATGTTTTGGTACAATGAATTAGCTATTCACTTATTGTAATGGTTAAAAATAGAATTGAACCAATTTAATCATAGGGACCTTAACTAGAAGACTACTTTTGGTGTAGAAATGTGGTTTAACTACCAAGTGTAGATATATGTCTAACCAAGAAGATTCGAGGAAATTTAGGTTTATCATGTGTTTGATCATTCAACTTTATAATCAAAATAATTATGAAAAGGATACTATATTTAAAAGATGGTTGAAATATGCAACTATATGTGATTCAATTTATGAGGGATGATTATTAATAAAATTACTTTGCCCACAAATGAAAGATAAAACCATAAATCACTAAAGTACTTTGTAATCTAATAGTGAACATTATCAAATTAGCTATCATGGGATGGATAATCAAAATGCAGAGTTGTGAAGTATGAAATAATCTCTTAATTCATTATTGTCCCAAGACATTTAAACTTAAAAAATTACACTCAGAATGTTATGAAGGATATGCTATTATATTATATATAGCTTGATGGAGATGTTGACATGTGGCACACATCCCTTAAGTTAATTATATTTAGTAATTAATTATATCATGTGACTAGGAGGCCTACATGGGATTAGTGGTTTACCCCTCCATTCTAGTATTATTAGGAGGTCTATATAAAGAAGGTCAATATCCTTGTAAGGATATGTGAAGAGTATGTTATGTATTTGGGATCTCTTGGATATGTAGTATGGATTGGCTTCCTCCATAAGGAGTATTGCATGGTGTTACCCAACCTCAAGGGTTTATTCTATTTTGGCATATATTGGATATTAGGGTATCTTACCCCACAAACATCTCTTTTGTTGTGGTGATATCTCTTATACATTATCTTATTACAATTATTATATGTGAGGATCTTATCATAGACTTAAATACAATGGAATTATAGACAAGTGATTACCATACATAAAACAAAACACATATTATATAGGATAGTCATTTAGACAAATAATTAGGAGAAGATCTTGTATTCATGAATTCTAAAATATAGAATTTGATTGCATAGAATGTAACATATCAAATTTGGTAAACCCTTGTGATAGAGAACCAACAATCTATCATGTTGTTCTAACATGAGGTTTCCATCATTTGAAAGCAAAGTATATAAATGTTGAACCAACACGATTGTAAAATATCTAGCAAATCATTAAATGGTTAGCCTTGAAATAGTGATAAAAATCAGCATGAATGAGAAATAACTAACTAGATATACCTAACCACTTCAATTTGAATAGTCCACCATCAAAGAAAGTGTTGTTGATCATCCTACAATAAGATGACAAACTCAAAATCAAAAAAAAAATTGAATAATAATTTTGTCCCAGTAGAGACTCCATTTTTTTATTAAAGCCTCTTTTAATGTCTCTACAATTGAAATGTAATTATAATGGAAGTTAGAACTATTGCAAGTATGGGTCTAATCAGTGTTGTCATTGATGTCAACATACTCCTGTTGTATTAATGATAAGGATTGGATGAACTATTTGTTGAGGATATTGAGAAAATTGGTCATATCAGGGACAGTGAAGAACAGTGAAGACAGTAAGGAAAAAGTTCAAGATAAGATGAGGATAAAAGGATGTGGTTTAAAGGGTTTGTAGATATGTGTCTTAAAGTGATCTAGTAGAGATCTCAGAGGTCCACATGAAGATCTGAAGAAGTTGTGGCCGCTCAAGTAAAATCGGCTCTGGTAGGTGTTCAGAGGTGATAGAGTGATATAGACAGGTCCGGTGAGATCCAGAAATGCATTATCCTATTTTGCAGATTTGAGGGAGTGTTAAGGAAGTCTTTGTGAAGTGTCAACTCATTTGGTTCATGGTTTGAAGGTCCACAAGCATCTATTCCTTTGTGACAGTGATGACAGACTATGTTCTTGAGGTTCTGAATGAAAGAGAGAAGGATTTCAGTAAGTAGACAAAGTGTGGATGTTCTTGGTGATTCAAGCAAGCTTGAGGAGGTCTTTGGATCATGTCCAATTCATGTTGGTGGTTCGCATTGGAGTTGGAGCTCACAATTGAAGAATAACTTCCGGATGAGTGTTCAGAGGTGACAGAGTGATATAGACAAGTCCGGTGAGATCCAGAAATGCATTATCCTATTTTGCAGATTTGAGGGAGTGTTAAGGAAGTCTTTGTGAAGTGTCAACTCATTTGGTTCATGGTTTGAAGGTCCACAAGCATCTATTCCTTTGTGACAGTGATGACAGACTATGTTCTTGAGGTTCTGAATGAAAGAGAGAAGGATTTCAGTAAGCAAACAAAGTGCGGATGTTCTTGGTGATTCAGGCAAGATTGTGGAGGTCTTTGGATCATGTCCAATTCATGTTGGTGGTCCGCATTGGAGTTGGAGCTCACAATTGAAGAATATCTTCCAAATGATGGTATTCTTCCTAAGACTGGCCAACTGGATGAGTTACACATCTTGCAGATGTTCTTGTAGATGTTTGCCGACTTAGATGATTATTTTTAAGTCAATGCCTTGTATAAATAAGGGTTTGGAAAGTCATTTCAATAGTATCTTGTGGAAGATGAGTGTGTGGTAGCAAAGAGGAGAGCGAAAGGTAGAATAGAAGTATTGGGCTTAATTGGAACTGATTCGAGCATGGTGAAGATGCTATTCTCCAATTCATGTATGTGATACTTATCATTTTGTAGATAGTGTGTCTCTTGTAGGCAGTAAGCCTCTTGTGAGCAGTGTGCTCAGGTAGTGAGCCCTAATTGGCACGTGCCATTTTGTTCTTTCTATTCTTCTAACAGAGAATACAATCTTGGGTTAATCACCCCGTGGTTTTTCCCTTAACTGGGTTTTCCACATCAAAATCTTGGTGTCTTTTGTGTTGATGTGTTATTGCTCTTGGTTTAATGCATTATGTTTCAATGATTGATTAATTATTATGCTGCTAAATTGCAAAGTGGATTTAAGTGTTTAATTGAAAGAAAATTGTTAGACAACTGATTCACCCCCCCTCTCAGTTGTCTATCCTGAATCTAACAATTGGTATTGTTGCAAGTATGAGGTTAACTAGTGTTGTCATTGATGTCAACATACTCATATTGCATTGATAAGAAGGATTGGATGACTTGTGTACTGAGGTTATTGAGAAAACTAGTCTCCATCAGGAATAGTGAAGAACAGTGATGAGAAGAAGGCAAAAGTACTCAATAGGTTGAGGATCAGAGGATGCAGTTTAAAGGGTTTGTAGATATGAGTCTTGAGATGTTCTAGTTAAGATTTTAGAGTTCCACATAAAGATCTGAAGAAGTTATGGTTGTTTGTGTAGAACCGGTTCTGGCAGGTGTTCAGTGGAAACAGAGTGTCACAGATTGGTCCGGTGAGATCCAGAATTACATTATCTCATTCTGCGGATTGGAAGGAATGTTTAAGAAGTCAGTGTGAAGTGACAACTAGATTTGTGAATGATTTGGAGGTCCAGAAGAACCTTTTTCATTATGACAGTAAGGACAGACTATGTTCTTGAAGTTCCAGATGAAGAACAGAAGAATTCCAGTAAGCTGATAAAGTGCGGATGTTCTTGATGACTCAGGAAAAGTTTTGGTGATCTTTGGATCATGTACAATTCTTATTGGCAGTCTGCATTGAAGTTAGAGTTTGCATTTGAAGAATAACCATGGATATTGGTGTTCTTCCTGAGACAGGCTGACCGGATGTATTACACGTCTTGCGAATGATCTTGTAGATGTTTACCGACTTAGATGATTGTTCCTAAGTCGATGCCTTGTATAAATAAGGGTTTGTGAATTCATTTTGAAAGGAGTCTTGTGGTGATGAGCGTGATATAGTGAAGAAAAGTGCAAAAGGCAGAGAAGGAGTTTTTGGGCTTAAATGGAACTGATCCAGGCATGGTAAAGATGTCAATCTCTAGTTCAAGTTTGTAATACTTGTTATCTTGTAGACAGTGTGTCTCTTGTAGGCAGTGTGCCTCCTTGTGAGTAGTGTGCTCAGGCAGTGAGCCCTAATTGGCATGTGCCATCTATTTTTCTTATTCTTCTAACAAAGAATAATCCTTGGGTTAATCACCCCATGGTTTTTCCCTTGACCAGGTTTTCCATGTCAAAATCTTGGTGTCTAATGTGTTGATGTTTATCTGCTCTGGTGTTTATGCTTTATGCTTTCATGAATGGTTAATCGATATGCTATTAAAGAACAAAGAAGAATCAAGTGTTTGAAGTAAAAGCAAGTTTTTGTACAACTGATTCACCCCCTCTCAGTTGTGTGCCCTAGATCTAACAATTGGTATTAGAGCCAAGTTCCTCTAAAAAGAGCTTAACCGCTTGAGGAGATCCAGGATGTCATCATACAAGAAGGACAGTCTGAAATTTGATGGAACCAACTTCACTCTTTGGAAAGGTTGCATGAAATGTCACTTGGAGTGTATGGGAAAGGCGTACTTGTCCATGGTCACAAAAGCATATACACCTCCACAGGGTGGTCCGACAACTCTAAATGAAATCACAGATGCTAAAAACAATCTGCGGACTAAAGAGGCTCTTCTAAGTGCATTAACTGACTCAGAGCTCTCAAATGTCATTGACCTACCAACTGCCTATGAGATCTGGATTAAACTAGAACTTCTACAGGAAGGAGATGAGTATGTGAAGAGTGCAAGGTTGCAAAGTCTCAAAGGGAAATTTGAAAGATTGAAGATGAGAGATTATGAAAATATCACTACCTTTATGCCAAGAGTAAATGAGCTGGTGTGTGGAATTAGGAATGCTGGTGGAGTTTTGGATGAAAATGAGATTGTTTGCAAAATTATCAGATCCCTTCCTGCTACCTACAAAATCAAGGTTGCTACCGTTGATGAATTCAGAGCCCATACAACTATCACAAGAGACCAATTGGCTAGCAAACTGGCTACATTTGAAATGACCGAGTTTGGAGATGATTCTCCCAAGACTGAATCTGCATTCAAAGCCAGTGCCTATGTGAAAGGCAAACAAAGATTTGATCCAGGAGCAAACTCGTCAAGGAAGCTGTCATGGTATGATCAAGCAAGAAAAGACATGGAAGAGGAAGAAGTAGAAACAACTCAACTTGAAGCCCTCATTGCAAAAAGACTGGGATCCGGTAAGTATGAAGGAAAATTACCCTTTAAATGCTTCAACTACAATAAGATTGGTCACTTTGCTTCAAGATGTCTGGAAAGATCCACAAGATCAAATTCTAACAGACAAAGGTTCCAAAAGAATTGTTATTATGTTCATGAAGAAGCTAATAATGAAGGAGTAACAGATGATGAATCAAAGATAGGAGACAGATCTGGAAATGAATGGGTGTTCATTGCCATCAAGGAAGAAGATCCAATATTCCCTGAATCTATCAATCATAAGGTTATAGAAAGAGCTTTGGCTGCCCAAGTTGAAGAAAAGGATGATTGGGTTATTGACAATGGATGTTCTCACCATATGACAGGTGACAAGAACAAGTTCTTAGATTTGGAAAGGTATGAAGGAGGAATGGTAAAGTTTGGTGACAATTCTGCTGGTAGGGGAACTATCTCTTTTGATGGAAAGAACAAAATCGGTAATGTACTGTATGTTGAAGGATTGAAGCACAATCTTCTCAGTGTTGGTCAGTTGGTAGACAAAGGCTATGATCTCCGGTTCGAGAATGGAAGATGCAGGATCTTTGAAAGCTCTAGAACTGAGATTGCATCCGGTACTCAAACAAAAGATAATATCTTCCATCTAGTTGGTACTAATAAAAGTTGTCTGTTTATTCAAATTGATCAGAGTTGGTTATGGCATAGAAGGATGTGTCATGTAAATCTTGATAACAACATCAAGATAAGCAATACTTAGGCTGTAAGAGATCTTCCAAAGTTGGTAAAACCTACAAACAGTTTGTGCAAAGAATGTCAGCTAGGTAAACAGAGCAGAGTCTCATTCAAAAGCAAGGATCAGTCCTCTACTGGATTATTGGAGTTAGTTCATACTGATCTATGTGGTCCAACAAGAATCAAAAGTATGCAAGGTGATAGATACTTCATGTTACTGATTCATGACCATTCCCGGATGATGTGGGTCACCTTTTTGAAGGAGAAATCAGAAGCATTTGAGAAGTTCAAAATCTTCAAGGCTATGGTAGAGAATCAAACCGAATTAAAACTGAAATGTCTGAGGTCTGATAGAGGTGGTGAATTCACATCCAGTGAATTCATAGATTTTTGTGAGAAGCATGGTATAAAGAGACAGTTATCTGCTCCTAGGACTCCACAACAGAATGGAGTAGTTGAGAGAAAGAACCAGACCATCCAGGAAGCATCCAGGACAATGATGATGGAAGCAAATGTTCCCCAGATGTTTTGGAAAGAAGCTGTCAGCACTGCAGTCTACACTCTCAATCAAGTTCAAATCAGAAGCAATACTGGTAAGACTCCTTATGAACTTTGGTTTGGCATCACTCCTATTGTGAGATATTTCAGAGTATTTGGTAGCAAGTGTTACATTAAAAGAGATGAAGATCTAGGAAAGTTTGATGCTAGAAGTGATGAAGGAATTTTCTTGGGTTACTCCACTCAAAGCAAAGCATACTGGTGTTACAATAAGAGACTAAGAAAGATGATAGAAAGTACAAATGTGAAGTTTGATGAAGGTATTGAGAAGCCCTCAAGATTTTATGAGTATGATGAAGATGATCAAAATGATGTTATGGTTCAAGGAGCTCCATTCTCTCCTGAAAGTCAGATTCAGACAAAGCTAGTAAATCAAGAAGAAGAGACAGGTCTGAATGAGCATGATCAAGAAGCAGAAGTGTAAGAAACTCCCAAAATTCCAAGGTATGTAAGACTGAACCACTCTGAAGATCAGATCATAGGTGACAAAAGCAAAGGTGTGCAAACTAGAAGGAATGTTGCTCAAAATTTAGATGAATGTTGTCTGATTTCAAAGATTGAACCTAAGACAATAAATGAAGCATGCAATGATGAAAATTGGACAAAAGCAATGGAAGAAGAATTAATGCAAATTGAGAAAAATCACACTTGGGATCTTGTCTCTAGACCTAGAAACAAGAATGTGATTCCAGAACAAACTAAATGAAGTTGGTGAAGTAATCAGAAATAAGGCCAGATTAGTCTGCAAAGGATACTCTCAAATAGAAGGGATTGATTTTGAGGAAACCTTTGCTCCAGTGGCAAGAATTGAAGCAGTCAGACTATTTCTTGCATTTGCTGCCTTCAAAGATTTCAAAGTGTATCAGATGGATGTCAAATCTGCTTTCCTGAATGGTGACCTAGAAGAAGAGGTGTACATTGAACAACCGGATGGATTTTAGTTATCTAAGCATGGTGATATGGTCTGCAAATTAAAGAAGGCACTGTATGGTCTAAAGCAAGCCCCAAGAGCATGGTATGAGAGGCTAGACAAACATCTTTTGAAGATTGGTTTCAACAAAGGTACTGCTGATAGTAACCTATATTTCAAAATTGATCATGAAAACATCTTGATTGTTGAAGTATTTGTTGATGATATCATCTTTGGAGGAAGAGACAGTATGTGTAAAACCTTTGCAAACCAAATGACAAGTGAGTTTGAAATGTCAATGCTTGGTGAAATGAATTTCTTCTTGGGTCTGCAAATTACTCAAACAGAGAAAGGAATCTTTATCTCTCAGACCAAATATGTGAAAGAACTATTGAAGAAATTTGGAATGGAAGATTCAAAGCCAATGAACACTCCTATGGCTACCGGATGTAAGTTGAGCAAAGATGATGACTCTCCTAAGACAGATCAGACAAAGTACAGATCAATGATTGGAGGATTACTATATCTCACTCAGACTAGACCAGATATAATGCAGGTTGTTGGTCTTGTGGCAAGATTCTAGGCTGATCCTAGAGAATTTCATGTCATGGCAATCAAAAGAATTTTTAGGTACTTGAAAGGAACAGTTGAGTATGGCCTATGGTATCCCAGAGATCATGACTTTTCTCTTCATGCATATACAGATGCAGATTGGGCAGGAGATGTGGATGATAGGAAGAGTACAAGTGGAGGAGCATTCTTTTTGGGAAAAAGGTTGGTTTCTTGGCTAAGCAAGAAACAAGAAGCAATATCCCTATCTACAACTGAAGCTGAATACATTGCAGCAGCAGCAAGTTGCACCCAACTTTTGTGGATGAAGCAAATGCTAAGAGATATTCAAGTTGAATATGAGGAGCCTATCACAATTTTTTGTGATAATTCAAGTGCAATAAATATTTCTAAGAATCTGGTATTGCATTCTAAGACCAAGCATATATCTATCAAATTTCACTTTTTGAGAGAATAAGTGAACAAGGGTGAAGTCAGATTGGAGTTTGTGCCCTCCAAGGATCAGCTTGTAGATATTTTTACTAAACCTCTTCCCAAGGACTCTTTTGAGTATCTCAGGGAGAAGTTAGGGTCATGGCCCCTCCGGTGATGAACTAGGATGCACTGATGTGCATCAGTCCGGTGGATATCACAGTCATATCTTGTGATCCAGATTGATGATGGGGAGCTGCTACTAAGGGGGAGCAGCTGGTATGATTCTGATGTGTTAGAATTGCAAGTATGAGCCCTTTGCCATTGATGTCAAAGGGGGAGAGAAGACATGTGAAAAACAAGTGGTTGATGATCAAAGGGGGGGCAGTAAAGGAAGAGAAGACATGTGAAGAGTTGTTGCTGATAGGGGGAGCTGTGACAGAAAGGAGAAGTTCTTGTCTTGATGGTTTTTCACATCATAAGTTGCCATCAATGACAAAGGGGGAGATTGTTGCAAGTATGAGGTTAACCAGTGTTGTCATTAATGTCAACATACTCATTGCATTGATAAGAAGGATTGGATGAGTTGTGTGCTAAGGTTATTGAGAAAATTAGTCTCCATCAGGAATAGTGAAGAACAGTGATGAGAAGAAGGCAAAAGTACTCAATAGGTTGAGGATCAGAGGATGCAGTTTAAAGGGTTTGTAGATATGAGTCTTGAGATGTTCTATTTAAGATTTCAGAGGTCTACATAAAGATCTAAAGAAGTTATGGCTGTTTGTGTAGAACCAGTTCTGGCAGGTGTTCAGTGGAAACAGAGTGTCACAGATTGGTCCGATGAGATCCAGAATTACATTATCTCATTCTGCGGATTGGAAGGAGTATTTAAGAAGTCAGTGTGAAGTGGCAACTAGATTTGTGAATGATTTGGAGGTCAGGAAGAACCTTTTTCATTATGATAGTAAGGACAGACTGTGTTCTTAAAGTTTCAGATGAAGAACAGAAGAATTCCAGTAAGCTGATAAAGTGCGGATGTTCTTGATGACTCAAGAAAGGTTTTGGTGATCTTTGGATCATGTACAATTCTTATTGGTGGTCCGCATTGAAGTTAGAGTTTGAATTTGAAGAATAACCATGGATATTGGTGTTCTTCCTAAGATAGGCCGACTGGACGTATTACACGTCTTGCGAATGATCTTGTAGATGTTTGCCGACTTAGATGATTGTTCCTAAGTCGATGCCTTGTATAAATAAGGGTTTGTGAATTCATTTTGAAAGGAGTCTTGTGGTGATGAGCATGATATAGCGAAGAGAAGTGCAAAAGGCAAAGCAGGAGTTTTTGGGCTTAAATGGAACTGATCTAGGCATGGTAAAGATGTCAATCTCTAGTTCAAGTTTGTAATACTTGTTATCTTGTAGACAGTGTGTCTCTTGTAGGCAGTGTGCCTCCTTGTGAGCAGTGTGCTCGGGTAGTGAGCCCTAATTAGCATGTGCCATCTATTTTTCGTATTCTTCTAACAGAGAATAATCCTTGGGTTAATCACCCAGTGGTTTTTCCCTTGACTGGGTTTTCCACGTCAAAATCTTGGTGTCCAATGTGTTGATGTTTATTTGCTCTGGTGTTTATGCTTTATGCTTTCATGAATGGTTAATCGATATGCGATTAAAGAACAAAGAAGAATCAAGTGTTTGAAGTAAAAGCAAGTTTTTGTACAACTGATTCACCCCCCCTCTCAGTTGTGTGCCCTAGATCTAACAGGTATCAGAGCCAAGTTCCTCTAAAAGAGCTTAACTGGTTGAGAAGATCCAGGATGTCGTCCTATAAGAAGGATAGTCTAAAGTTTGATGGAACCAGTTTTAATCTTTGGAAAAGTTACATGAAATGTCACTTGCAATGTATGGGAATGCAGTATTAGAACATGGCTTCAACAAAGTATACTCCTCCACAGGGTGGCCCGAATTCCCAAAATGAAATCACAGATGCTAAAAATAATCTGTAGACTATAGAAGCTCTTCTAAGCGCATTGTCTGATTCAGAGCTTTCAAATGTTGTTGATCTACCAACTACTTTTGAGATTTGGGAAAAACTAGAAATTCTGCATGAAGGAGATAAGTATGTTAAATGTGCAAGGCTACTGAGTCTGAAAGGGAAATTTGAAATTTTGAAGATGAGAGAAGATGAAAATATCACTACTTTTATGCCAAGAGTAAATGAGCTTGTTTGTGGCATTAGATGTGCTAGTGGAGTCTTGGATGAAGATGAGATTGTTGGCAAAGTTCTCAGATCCCTCCCTGCTTCTTACAAAATCAAGGTTGCTGCCATTGAAGAATTCAGAGCCCCATACAGTTGTCACAATAGATCAATTAGTTGGTAAGTTGGCTGCATTTGAGATGACTGAGTTTGGAGATGCCCCCCCAAGACTGAATCAACATTCAAAGACAGTGCCTCTGTAAAAGGTAAACAAAGGTTTGATCCGGGAGAGAACTCTTCAAGGAAACTATCATGCTATGAAAAAGCAAGAATAGACCTGGAAGAAGAAGAAGCAGAAACTGCACAACTTGAAGCCCTTATTGCAAAAAGACTGCCAAGAGGATCTGGTAAGTATGAAGGGAAATTGCCTTTTAAGTGTTTTAACTGCAATAAGATTGGTCATTTTGCCTCAAGGTATCCGGAAAGATTTTCAAGGCCAAATCCTAACAAGCCAAAGTTCCAAAAGAATTGTTACTATGTTCATGAAGATGATGATAATGAAGGAGTAACAGATGATGAATTAGAGAAAGGAAACAAATCTGGAAATGACTGGGTGTTCATTGCCATCAAGGAAGAAGATCCAATGTCCTCTGTATCTGTTATCATAAGACTGTGGAAAGAGCTCTGGCTGCCCAAGTTGAAGAAAAGGATGATTGGGTCATTGACAGTGGATGCTCTCACCATATGACAGGTGACAAAAATAAGTTCATAGATTTGGAAAGGTATGAAGGAGGAGTGGTAAAGTTTTGTGATAATTCTACTAGTAGAATCAGAGGTAGAGGAACTATTTCTTTTGATGGAAGGAACAAAACCGGTAATGTATTGTATGTTGAAGGATTGAAGCACAATCTTCTCAGTGTTGGATAGTTGGTGGACAAAGGCTATGATCTCTAATTCAAGAATGGAAAATGCAAGATCTTTGAAAGTTTCAGAATAGAGATTGCATCCGGTACTCAAACTAAAGGTAATATCTTCCACTTGGTTGAAACTGGTAAAAGTTGCTTATTTGTTCAAGTTGATCAGAGTTGGTTGTGGCATAAGAGGATGTGTCATGTGAATTTTGATAATATCATCAAGATAAGCAATACTCAGGCTGTAAGAGATATTCCAAAATTGGTGAAACCTACAAATAGTTTTTGCAAAGAATGGCAGTTGGGTAAACAAAGCAGAGTCTCATTCAAAAGTAAAGAACAATCTTCTACCAGATTATTGGACCTAGTTCATACTGATCTTTGTGGTCTAGCAAGGATCAGAAGTGTGCAAGGTGATAGATACTTCATGTTACTAATTGATGACTATTCTTAGATGATGTGGGTAACTTTTCTGAAAGAGAAATCAGAAGCTCTTAAGAAATTCAAAATATTTAAGGCTATGGTAGAGAATGAAACTGGATTAAAATTAAAATGTCTAAGGTCTGAAAGAGGTGGAGAATTCACATCTGGTGAGTTCATAGAATTTTGTGAGAAACATGGAATAAAGAGACAATTGTCTACTCCTAGGACTCCACAGCAGAATGGAGTAGTAGAGAGAAAGAACTAGACCATCCAAGAAGCATCTAGGATAATGATGATGGAAGAAAATGTCCCTCAGATCTATTGGAGAGAAGTTGTTAGCACTGCAGTCTATACTCTCAATCGAATACAAATCAGAAGCAATACTGGTAAGACTCCTTATGAACTTTGGTTTGGCATCACTCCTACTATGAGGTATTTCAGAGTCTTTGGTAGCAAATGTTATATCAAAAGAGAAGAAGATCTAGGCAAGTTTGATGCTAGAAGTGATAAAGGAATTTTCTTAGGTTACTCTACTCAAAGTAAAGCATACCAGTGTTACAACAAGAGATTGAGAAAGATTATAGAAAGTACTAATGTGAAGGTTGATGAAGGAATTGAAAAACCCTCAAGGTTTTATGAATATGATGAAGATGATCAGAATAATGTTTTGATTCAAGGACTCCAAGCCCCTTCTGAGATTCAGATCCAGACTAATCCAATAAATCAGGAAGAACATATGAGTTTTAATGAGCCTAATCAAGAATCAGATGTGCAAGAAACTCCCAAAGTTCCTAGGTATGTGAGACTAAATCACTCTGAAGATCAGATCATAGGTGATAAAAGCAAAGGTGTACAAACAAGAAGAAGGATTGCTCAAGATTCAGAAGAGTATTGTTTGATTTCAAATATTGAACCTAAGACAGTGAATGAAGCTTGCAATGATGAAAACTAGACTAAAGCAATGGAGGAAGAGCTGATGCAAATTAAGAAAAATCACACTTGGGATCTTGTTCCCAGACCTAGAAACAAGAATGTGATTGGAACTAAATGGGTCTTCCGGAACAAACTGAATGAAGTTGGTGAAGTAATCAGAAATAAAGCCAAATTGGTCTGCAAGCGTTACTCTCAAATAGAAGGAGTTGATTTTGAAGAAACTTTTGCTCTGGTGGCAAGAATTGAAGTAGTCAGACTATTTCTTGCTTTTGCTGCTTTCAAGGATTTCAAAGTATATTAGATGGATGTCAAGTCTGCCTTCCTAAATGGAGACTTGGAAGAAGAAGTATACATTGAGCAACCGGATGGATTTCAATTATCTGATCATGGTGATATGGTCTACAAGTTAAAGAAAGTTCTGTATGGACTAAAGCAAGCCCCAAGAGCCTGGTATGAAAGATTGGATAAACATCTTTTGAAGATTGGTTTCAACAAAGGTATTGCTGATAGTAATTTGTATTTCAAAATTGATCATGAAAACATCTTAATTGTTGAAGTGTTTGTTGATGATATCATTTTTGGAGGAAGAGATAGTATGTGCAAAACATTTGCAAATCAAATGAAAAGTGAATTTGAGATGTCCATGCTTGGGGAAATGAATTTCTTTTCGGGTCTACAAATCACTCAAACAAAGAAAGGAATCTTCATTTCTCAGTACAAATATGTGAAAGAATTGTTGAAAAAATTTAGGATGGAAGACTCAAAACCAATGAATACTCCCATGGCAACTGGATGTAAATTGAACAAAGATGATGACTCTCCTAAGGCTGATCAGAAAAAGGTACAGGTCAATGATTGGAGGATTGTTGTATCTCACTTAAACTAGACCTGACATTATGAATGTTGTTGGTCTTATTGCTAGATTTCAAGCTGATCCTAGAGAATCTCATGTCATGGCAATCAAGAGGATTTTTAGATATTTAAAAGGGATAGTTGAGTATGGATTGTGGTATCCCAGAGATCATGATTTCTCTCTTCATGCATATACAGATGCAGATTGGGCAGGAGATATGGATGACCGGAAGAGTACCAGTGGTGGAGCATTCTTTTTGGGGAAGAGATTGGTTTCTTGGTTGAGCAAGAAACAAGAGGCAATATCTTTGTCCACAGCTGAAGCAGAATATATTGCAGCAACAGGTAGTTGTACTCAAGTTTTGTGGATGAAGCAAATGCTAAGAGACATAAGAGTGGAGTATAAGGAGCCTATCACAATCTTCTGTGATAATTCAAGTGCAATAAATATATCTAAGAATCCGGTGCTACATTCAAAGACTAAACATATATCCATCAAGTTTCACTTTTTGAGAGAGTAAGTGAACAAGAATGAAGTCAGATTGGAGTTTGTGCCATCCAAGGATCAAATTGCAGACATCTTTACTAAACCTCTACCTAAGCACTCTTTTGAGTATCTCAGGGAGAAGTTAGAGGTTATTGCCCCTCCGGTGATGAACTAAGGTGCATTGATGTGCATCAGTCTGGTGGATATCACAGTCATATCTTGTGGTCTGGATTGATGATGGGAAGCTGCTACTCAGGGAGAGCAGCTAGTATGATTCTGAAGCGGTGGAATTGCAAGTATGTGCCCTTTACCATTGATGTCAAAGGGGGAGAGAAGACATGTGAAAAATAAGTAGTTGCTGATCAAAGGGGGAGCAGGAAAGGAAGAGAAGACATGTGAATGGTTGTTGGTAATAGGGGGAGTTGTGTCAGTAAAGAAAAGTTCTTATCTTGATGGTTAAAATAGTTTTTCACATCATATGTTGCCATCAATGACAAAGGGGGAGATTGTTGCAAGTATGGCTCTAACCGGTGTTGTCATTAATGTCAACATACTCCTGTTGCATTAATGATAAGGATTGGATGAACTATTTGTTGAGGATATTAAGAAAATTGGTCATATTAGGGATAGTGAAGAACAGTGAAGACAGTAAGGAAAAAGTCTAAGATAAGATGAGGATCAGAGGATGCGGTTTAAAGGGTTTGTAGATATGTGTCTTAAGGTGATCCAGTAGAGATCTTAGAGGTCCATATAAATATCTGAAGAAGTTGTGGCCGCTCAAGTAAAACCAGCTCCGGCAGGTGTTCAGAGGTGACAGAGTGATATAGACAGGTCTGGTGAGATCTAGAAATGCATTATCCTATTCTGTGGATTTGATGGAGTGTTAAGGAAGTCTTTGTGAAGTGTCAACTTGTTTGGTTCATGGTTTGAAGGTCCGCAAGAATCTATTCCTTTGTGATAGTGATGACAAACTGTGTTCTTGAGCTTCCAGATGAAGGAGAGAAGGATTTCAATAAGCAGATGAAGTGTGGATGTTCTTGGTGATTCAGGCAAGCTTGCGAAGGTCTTTGGATCGTGTCCAGTTTGTGTTGGTGGTCTGCATGGGAGTTGGAGCTCACAATTGAGGAATAACTTCCAGATGATGGTATTCTTCCTGAGACTGGCCGACCAGATGAGTTACACATCTTGTAGATGTTCTTGTAGATGTTTTCTAACTTAGATGATTATTCCTAAGTTGATGCCTTGTATAAATAAGGGTTTGGAAAGTCATTTTAATGGTATCTTATGGAAGATGAGTGTGTGGTAGCAAAGAAGAGAGTGAAAGGCAGAGCATAAGTATTGGGCTTAATTGGAACTGATTCAAGCATGGTGAAGATGCTATTCTCCAGTTCATGTATGTGATACTTATCATTTTGTAGACAGTGTGTCTCTTGTAGGCAGTGACCCTCTTGTCAGCAGCGTGCTCAGGTAGTGAGCCCTAATTGGCATGTGCCATTTTGTTCTTTCTATTTTTCTAACAGAGAATACAATCTTGGGTTAATCACCCCGTGGTTTTTCTCTTAACCGGGTTTTCCACGTCAAAATCTTGGTGTCTTTTGTGTTGATGTGTTATTGCTCTTGGTTTAATGCATTATGTTTCAATGATTGATTAATTATTATGCTGCTAAATTGGAAAGTGGATTTAAGTGTTTAATTGGAAGAAAATTGTTAGACAACTGATTCACCCCCCCTCTCAGTTGTATATTCTGAATCTAACAATGACTAATATAAAATAAATAAATTTATAAAATAAGATCATTTAGAATTTTAGGCTTACTCCAGATAAATTACTTTATAATTTAAAGTTTGAATTCATTAATTTTCCACAATCCATAGTGTTGTGATATGAATGCTTCTGGATTTGACTGTGATTAATTTAAATTTTATTTAATAAATTGATTGACTTAAATGTTAGGAGAAAAGACTTAGGTAACAATATAAATAAATAAAATAATGTCACATTCTATGAGTGAGGTCCATTCTAATCTAAGCTATGGTTAAGTGATTCAAAGGGAAAATTAAAAATGTTTCTCCTTATAGAATCAAAATCATTCTATGAAATAAATGGCAAGCATGGGTCAAGGTCCATGAGATGGTGTTTTGTTCACACTATACTTCATGAGCTCTATTTGCTACTTCAATAGTCTTTATTGTAACTAAGGAAGAATATGTTTCTACAATTGGTATACATGGTAAATTATAGCATACTAACATTTTCACAAGCAATTTTCATGTTTTCTCTATGCTTCTTTTTGAGTTAAAAAAAATTGTTTCAAAATGTCTTGATTCACAAGTTGGTGACCTCTAAAAATAAATCCTTGTAAATATAATTTAAAAAAAGTCTTTGCTATTGTATTTGATTGTTTTATATCCATAGTGAAACACTCCCATAACCAACCAAGTGTGGCTCCAAGATAATGCCCTCTGATTCAAAAAAATATTCTCTCATATTGTTCTTTCCACTTCTAGATGTGATGTTAATCTAGCATGCCTAGCTAAATTAATGTATTTATGATCTTGATTTTTAGCATACAATGTGTAAGCACTACTTTGTAAATTAAATTGAAAAGCATGGCCAAATTTTGCACCATGTCATGCATTACATGCATATATATCTTATGCTTTCTTCCTTGCCACATTGTCAACAATTTAGAGCCCTTCATACTAGTAAAGTTTTCTTGACACTCATTAGCAATCCCATAAGCATTTTGTCAAATACTTTCCAATTTTGTCATGTAATCATTGAATTCCATGATACCACATCTCTACTAGGTATGTAATCAAACAAATGTTATGTATTCTTTTATCATGGTGTTGGGAAAATGTATAAAGCTAAAATATTGCTAGGCAAGCTATTGAAATAGTTCAATGCAATGTTGATTTGGGTACCAAGTGATCTTAACCACCCAACTACTTTTAACATGGTCATGTTGGAAGCTAGGATAACCTAGAAAGCCATAAAAGGTGCCAAACAAGTAGTAACAAAAAGCACTCAAAAACTTTGTAATTGGTTTGATTTGAATCTCAAAACATGTAAGGTGTAAATTTATTCCTAGCGAACAACTCATACCATAGAAATATTGAATGAAAAAGGTAAAAATAGAGTGAGGATGATAACTATCTCAACTTCCTTTATGCAAAGTTTCATGTTTTGTTAGGTGTAAACTAAATCCATGGTGAAAATCCGTTTAACAATTCTCATTCAAAATTTTTTAATGTTGAACTAAATCTATAAATATCCATGTAATTCATTGAACCTAGTACCTATAGAGAAAAACTATTTTTTTCTTATCTATCATTAAAAGATGCCTATCCCATTGAGATGCCCAAATAATTTTATCAACAAAATGTAAACCTTCCATTTCATTTAAGAGTGCTATCTTAAAACCTTATTATAGAAACTCTTCATACTTCTGAGGTTGTGTAATCTTACCACTTTACATCACAAGGATGAGTAGATTGCTTATAAATAAAACCTTTGAGATAGGTAAATATATGACGCTTAATACATTGTTAGATATATAGTCCCATGTTGTTCTAATTCAAAACACACTTCTATCTAGACTCTAATAACACCATCTGTGATTCCATGGGTATGTCCTTGCAATAGTCAAAAAATATAGTGCATGCCAACCATCAATAGAGGTATACATTGAACCATGAATTTCCAATATACTCATTTCTCTATATCCTTGCACTTCCATGTGATGAAAGCTTGAAATACAAGATATTGAATATAATAATCAAGAAAACTATATCAAGATCTACATAGTGTAGGTTGTTAGTGTGAAAAGTGTTTTTATCTATCTAGCTTCTTAGAGGTTATTTAGACTTTTGTCTCACCTCATATGCACACGTGTCTCACTCTTGTCTCAAGTGAGTACACATGTGTCACACCTTTGGAGGGGTAGTCAGACTTTCAATCCTACCATCTCACCTCCTCATCCTTTCCTTTATATGCAAGGTCTCTATTATACTTTTGTATGTTCCGCATTTTTATCATTGTATGATAGTTATCTAGCATGTTATTTGTGCAATTCATCTTTGTGGAAGTTCTTGGCTTCTTGCAAGTGATCTTGGCTACTCTAACATGGTATCAAAATGAGCTTGCAAGTCCCTTCCCATTTTTTGTTGAATTCAGCATATAGCCCTATCAACAATGTGTTGTGGAGCTAAACGGACCTCATCGTTGAGTCTGGATGGCCTTAATCTGTAAAGATTGACTGTCCAAAAATCAATTTTGGCCACAGAAAGTTTTTTCTAATTTTTTTTCGAGTCCTGCACAACACTTGTAGGGTACAATATGGCTTTGTATGTTTGTACCTGTATGGAAATTTTTTAGAAAAAGGTAAAAAAATTATAGAGGATACCTTGGCTCTGTCCTTGCCCTCTACAAAATTTGTTTGGTTCAAATTTTTGTGTCACCTGGTTTGTATGTCTACTAGTGTTTGGATTTCTCTAGTCATTTGGCAAATTTTTTAATCAATCTGGTTATAAAGGAGAGATTTTGGCTCATTTCTCTATTCCTTCGGCTCAGGGACAACCTGATTTGAGCTTCTTCGATCTAGTACCATGACAGTTGGTGGCTTCACAGTTTGGCAAATTTGTGGCTAATTTCAGGCCTCATGGCCTCATTAGCTCCATCCAAGGGTTTGTGTTCGTGATTGGGCATGCTTCAGCCTATCTTCTTGGGACAATTTTTTGGCCTCTAGGCCTATTTGTGCATGATTGGCAGATCTCTCTAGTTCCCTACAACCATTTGAGTCAATTTTGTGGCATATTCACTAGTTTTTTGGTTCGTGGATTTTTTCTTTGGTCAAGGTTTAAACCTATGTAATTTGTTGTTCTCTACAAACCCTTCAGTAACAAGGAGCTGCTTGGCATCATGACTGTGCTCATCATTGTCGTTATCTTCTTGACCAACATTGGCTCGCTACTTATTTTAGCTCTCATGGTTGGTTTGGTGATTGATTGCATAAATGGAGTTTTTGGTATCATTCTCTAATCTTAGTTGCAACAACTATTGTTGTATGCCAGCACTACTCGTTCAGAGTCCTTCTCCGCCTTCTTCGACTACAACTTGCCTTGAATCCTTCCATGACTCGACTAATTCACCTTGTATTCACTTGCAATAGTTGTTAGGAAATGAAGTCCAACGGACATATTATTTTTCCCGCCAATTCTTGTCTATTCACATTCCTTCTTTGGTGTATGATGAAGCATTATATATGCTGGACATCTCATTGTAAAAACTAATTCATTATCAATAATAAATTCCTTTGCTCAGTGTGGATGTAGCCAGTTTGGTGAACCATGATAAATCTAGTCTCTTTTAATTTTGTTTTCTAATTAGTCTGTGCTTTGTTTATTAC
The DNA here is from genome assembly GCA_027924645.1 of Cunninghamia lanceolata. Lineage (NCBI taxonomy): Eukaryota > Viridiplantae > Streptophyta > Pinopsida > Cupressales > Cupressaceae > Cunninghamia > Cunninghamia lanceolata. The sequence continues at coordinate 1,347,695 of BSBN01001346.1, read as the reverse complement.
TCTTTTTCTACAATTCATTTGTGCTTCCAGCATTAACAATTGGTATCAGAGCTGTACGGTGATGGTATAGCTAATTACGAAAATCACTGTTGGATTTTTGAGTCATGGAAGAACCAAAGATTGAGAAATTATCTGGTCAGAATTTTAGACTATGGAAGGTGCAAATGGAGTCTTTGCTAATAAAACAAGACCTCTCACTCGCGCTTGAAGGGGTAGCAAAGAAGCCAAGCTCGATGACAGATGAAGAGTGGGACAAGATGGATAAGAAGGCAAGAGCTACAATTTTCCTCTCACTGTCCAACAATGTATTATTTAATGTTTTAGCGGAGAAGACTTCAAAGGAGTTGTGGGATAAACTTTCTAAAATGTATGAGATGGCTTCAGCATCTAATAAAGTTTTTATTATGAAAAAGCTTTATAACCTAAAAATGAAAGAAGACAGAATCACGTCAAACCATCTGAATGAGTTTAATACCTTAGTTACCCAATTAACTTCAGTATAGATAAAGTTGGAAGATGAAATTAAAGCCATCTTTCTGCTATGCTCATTACCCAACAAATGGGAAGGTGTCGTGATGGCTGTAAGCACTTCAGTTGCAGCCAAAACAAAATTAGTTTTTGATGACATAGCAGCTACACTCCTTAGCAAAGATATGCATAGAAAGAACCAAGAAACATCTTCTAGTGAAGCCTTAACCACTGTTAGTAGAGGAAGGCCTCAGAATAGAGGCAAAGACCATAACAAAAGAAGATCAAAATTAGTGAAGAGGTCAAAATCCAGAGGTAGAGTTGGCAGCTGTTAGTTTTGTGGTAAGCCCGGTCACACCAAGAAAAATTGTTATTCCTATAAGAAGGCATAAGAGAAGGTTAAAGATAGCGAGGTTAATGTTGTTTATGACAAGGATGATAATATTTTGGTTTTTTTTTAAGTGAAACCACTCTAGATTCGTGGGTTCTAGATTCGGATGCATCTTTTCATGCCACCTCTTGTACAGATGCCTTCTCAAATTATCAAGGAGGGCAGTTCGGGAAAGTCTACTTGGGGGATAACAATTCATTGGACATCATTGGTAAAGGTGATGTTCTCCTACAATCCAAGAATGGAAGCAAATGGCTTTTGCAAGATGTTAGGCATGTCCCAAAACTGAAAAAGAATCTAATTTCTATAACCCAACTATTTTCACAAGGCTGCAATACTACCTTCTATCCAGATTCATGGAAGGCTACTAAAGGTGTCCTGCAGATTGCCAAAGGAAATAGAGAGGGCAGTTTATACGTTTTTGAAAATTACTCTCAAGTGGGAGCTGCTATGACATTGATGGATAGTGAAATCGAGCTTTGGCACCAACGGCTTGGACATATGAGTAGGAAAGGTCTTGAAGTCATGATCAAAAGAGAACAATTATCAGGATTGAAATCCGTGGATTTGGATTTTTTCAAACATTGTCTTTATGGCAAGCAAAAGCAGATTAGCTTCATGAAGACAGGTCATGAGTTTGGAGCTGGTTTATTCATATGTTTTTGGGCCAACCATGGTAACTTCTCTTGGAGGTTCTAATTTTTTTTTTACTTTCCTTGATGACTGCACTAGGAAAGTTTGGATTTTTATGCTCAATAAAAAATCGGAAGTGTTCAGTAAATTCAAAAATTTTAAAGCTCTAGTTGAAAATCAGAGTGGGCATAATATCAAGTGTTTGCAAACTGATAATGGCGGCAAATTTTGTTCACTAGAGTTTGATAATTTTTGTGCTGAAAATGGTATTCGAAGAATCAAAATTGTTCCTTTTACACCACAAGAAAATGGGGCTGCAGAGAGGTTAAATAGAACAATTTTGGAAAAAGCATGATGTATGCTTTCCAATGCTAGACTGGGAAAAGAATTCTAGGCGGAAGCTTGCAACACAGCGGTTTATCTCATTAATCAATCTCCTTCATCTTGGTTAAATATTGACATTCCCAAGGAAAGGTGGTTGGGCAAGCGTATTTCTTATAATCATCTACGGGTGTTTGGATGTGAAGCGTTTGCTCTTGTTCCCCATGAGAAATGATCCAAATTGGATCCCAAATCGCAAAAGTGTATTTCTGTTGGGTACGGCGAGGATCAGTATGGATTCAGGTTGTGGGATCCCATCGCCAAAAAGGTCACTCACAGTTAGGATGTCATCTTCAACGAAAAAGTTTTTCCAGGTTTGCACAAAGAAAATACATCTTCAAAAGAATATATTAATGTTGACTTGTTTGACAATGGTGTTTCTTTTACACAGCCATTAAATGTAAGTTCTGTATCCTCAAATATTGGTGCCCCTATTGTGTACTCCACCCAAGTCCATATGACCTCTCCTCCAGTGCAAACACTGCCTCTGGCTATTCCATCCCAGCCTCTTCTGAATCAAACATAGCCCTTGGATAGAACGCTGCCCCCAGATGAGAATTCACTGCCTTTATTTCCAACACAGCCTTCTATAGTCACATCACTGCCTCCCCTAACACATTCGCTGCCTAGTCTAACACATACGCAACCTCCTCTAATTCCCACGCAGCTTGTGGTGTCAGCATTACCTCTGGCACATTCAACGCAACCTCTACATATTTAATCACTGCCTTTTAATTATCAAATGCAACTTGTTCTTAGTCAAACACATACTCACCTCTCACAATCTGGATCGTTGCCTCATGTAGATGGTCAAACACAGCCTTTGAATGCCATTCGGTCCTCTATTGAATAATGTAGCCTTCACTTGGTGATTCACAGCTATTTAATTCTTCATCATTGTAGACTAGAGATGCATCACAACCTCCTACACAACTGGAATATGGAGGTCCTAGTTAGCAAACTCAAAACATTGGAAATGTGCAGGCATAGGGGACTGTAGAAATACAAAGGCAGAGTCATGTTCAGAACAACGGTAATTTGCAAAATGACATAGAAAACATCTAAAATCACTTACAGAGAATGACTTTGGAAGACTCAAATTTGCAACAGGAGGGTCCTTAATTAAGGAGATCTACCCAGGAGAGGAGACGACCTTCCAAATTCTTAGATTATGAATTGTTATATTCAGAAGAGGCATAGCTTGAACTTTTGATTTCTAATCAACCTGAACCAGCTACTTATAAATAGGCTTGCAAGGCATTTGACTCTTTGAAATGGCAAGAGGTGATGCAAGATGAAATGAGTTCATTGTAGGCTAATAACACTTAGGATTTAGTGCCAGTTCCACCTAATCGAAGACCCTTGAAGAATCGCTGGGTGTGCAAGTTGAAAGAGGAAGATGGGGGCAACAAACGCTATTGTGTTAGACTAGTTGTCAAAGGGTATGATCAACAGAAAGGCATAGATTTTAATGAGATTTTCTCACCAGTTGTGAGAATGACCACAATTCGGGTAGTTTTCGGTTTGGTTGCAATTTGGGATCTTGAACTTGATCGGTTGGATGTCAAGACAGCCTTTCTACATGGTGATGTTGATAAAGAGCTGTACATGGAGCAGCCATAAGGATTTAAAAAATAGGGACTGGAACATCTTAATTGTAGGTTGAAGCGCAGCTTGTATGGGCTCAAGCAAGCCTCGTGACAATGGTATCTCAAGTTTGATCACTTTATGACTGAGAAAAAAATCTTAAGATGTGAATCAGACCCTTGTGTCTATTATAAGCAACTTCCTAATGGTGAGTTTGTCATTCTCTTGCTCTACATTGACGACATGTTGGTAGCCAGTACAAGTATGAGGATTATTTCTGAATTAAAGTCACAATTAGCTAAGAGATTTGCTATGAAAGACTTAGGCCCAGCCAACCATCACTAGGGATAGACAAAAGAAGGAGATCATGTTGTCACAAAAGGCATACATTGACAAGGTTGTAGATAGATTTGGTATGGCTGATACGAAGGTTGTTTCTACTCCTCTTGCTGCCCATTTTTGTTTATCTTCTGATTTGTGTCCAAAAACACAAGAGGATAAAGAGTTTATGCAAGGTGTTCCTTATACATCGGCTATTGGTAGCATTATGTATGCTATGGTCTCCACTCATCCCGATATTGCTCATGCAGTGGGAGTTGTGAGCAGGTTCATGAGCAATCCCGGTAAGCCTCATTGGGAAGCCGTCAAATGGATATTAAGGTATCTTAAAGGTACTTCTGATTATGCTTTATGTTTTGGTGGCAATAAGGTACAGCTACAAGGTTTCACTGATTCTGATCTTGCCAGAGATTTAGATAAATGGAGATCTACTACTGGCTATGTTTTCATGTTTGCTAGAGCTGCCATTAGTTGGGTCTCGAGGTTGCAACATTCCATTTCTCTTTCTTCTTTCAAAGCTGAGTACATGGCTCTTTCCGAAGGTGCTAGGGAGATGCTTTGGTTACAGCGATTGTTTAGTGATTTGAGATGTCAACAAAGTGACTATGTTATGTTTTGTGATAGTCGTAGCACCATTTTTATGGCTCACAATCATTCATCTCAGCGTCGTTCTAAACATATCGACATACATGCTCATTTCATTCGTCATGTGGTTGAAGAGGGAAAGTTACAAGTTGCAAAAATTGACACAAAGGTCAATCCGACAGACATTTTCACCAAAGTTGTTCCCAAAGAGAAGTTTGAATGTGCCAGGACTTCTCTTGGTCTGGTTAAGAAGAAGTGACCAAAATTTTAGAGCAGGGAAATGATTGGCGAGTTGCAGCATCCGTTGACCTTCAAGTGGGAGATTGTTAGGAAATGAAGTCTAACAGACATTATTTTTCCCGCCAATTCTTGTCTATTCACATTCCTTCTTTGGTGTATGATGAAGCATTATATATGCTGGACATCTCATTGTAAAAACCAATTCATTATCAATAATAAATTCCTCTACTTAGTGTGGATGTAGCCAGTTTTGGTGAACCCCAATAAATCTGGTGTCTCTTTTAATTTTGCTTTCTAATTAGTCTGTGCTTTGTTTATTACTTTTTTTCTGTAATTCATTTGTGCTTCCAGCATTAACAATAGTTTGCATTGTAGTTATAGACTCCAATTTGCGTTGTATTCATTTCTTTTGTAATGGTTTCATTGCATTGTAAACTTCATCTTAGGCATTACAAATGGCAACATCTTGCATTGCATACGATGAATTGACCTCGACCACGAATACATCCTCCATTTGTTGACACTAGATTGACTTAGGCAAAATTGTTGTTATTGCATTACATAGGAGTTTGGTGACTCTGGTTCCCAACAACCATGATGGTGGAAATAGTTACAGTGATCTCCAAACTACTAGCATTGTTGTTACAACTAGCTTATTTTTCAAACCTCTAACATTTATTGTGCCACCAATCATCAAACCTTCAAAAAAAATTTCTAACAATAGCATTTAAGGTAACAATGATTGTAACATTTATATTTAACATTAATATGGTTGAATCTAGCATTTGATGTTAATGTTAACATTTTTATAACAGCTACCACCAACATTTAATGTTAAGCTTAACCACCTAGAGGCATCTTTAGCTCTTTCTAGCTCCTACAAGGGGACTATTTTCTCTTTTCACCATAACTTGCACCTGATGAGTCAAATGTTTTACTTCTTATAGTCAATGGAAAGCTGGTTACATCTACTTTATCATGGTGCAATTTATTTTTCCCAACTTGATGTATTTTTTTGGGATTTGTCTCTAAAGTCCACATTGCATTATTTTTTCAACAGGCCATAACTTCTGGCCACAATTTCAAAAATCAATAAATAAATTTAACGTATTAAAAAAACACAAGGAATCCATTGGTACATGTAGTTTTTTTCTTTGAACTACCTATTTTTGTGGAAAATTATAAAATCAATATGTGTTATAAGTTGTCGATTTAGGCTTCCAAGTCATCAAAATTGTACTCAATCTTGTATTTTTCTGGGAGGCATCTTTGACAACAATATTTATTTTGAGGGGCATCATTTATCAAATTTTTATCATTTTTTTAGGGTTGTAAGGCATTTGTCTTCTTTCAGTCCCCTCTTGACATAAAATAAAATTGTCCTTCTTTTGGACACTTGTAAGCACTTCAATTCTACACCTAAGTTTGTAAATGCACTAATATAAAGTGCCATAACTAATTTTGTGATTCTTTTTGGGGGCATTTTTTTCACATCTCTAGTTCCTCTTTTGTACATGCACTAATTTATAAAGTATCATGGGGGGTTGTGTCAATGCCTCATTATTTTCCATCACAATCGTATCTGGTGAGCATACCTCCATAACAGCATTATAACCTCATGCATATGGGCTTTATTTTTTTCACACCCTTTTCCAGTTGCTTGTAGATCATATTGGACCTGATGCTGTATCTCCATCTAATTACACATATTTTAGTTAATCTACCAATACCTCTCCTTGTCAACATTATGGGGGTATCACATGGTTCTATTTGTTGAATGCACAAGACAACTAAGAGGGAGGGTGAATCAGTTGTAACAAAAATTTAAACCCTTACAAACATTCAGATCCACATTAACCTTTAAACATGTTATGATCTTTAAGCGTGAAAAGCAAATGAATGAAACTGAATCATAACAACACCACATACAAGAGAACACTAGATTTTACGTGGAAAACCCTAAAATGCAAAACCACGATGAGAATTAGCTCACAATATAATGTAGTAGAAATATTGAATTACAAAGGCTCATTGTCAGAGGGCTCACTGCCCAAAAGAGAGAATGCTCATTGTAGGTAGACTCATTACCCACTGAGAAAGAAAGAAGAGAAGAGAAGAATAGCTCATTGCCAAGATTTGAATTGATATAGTTGCATCTAACCTATACATGGAGTTCAGTTCCAATGAAGCTCAATATCCATCACAACATAAACAACATCTTCACAGCATCACTAAAAATAGTAGACACCTTCTGCTCATTGCATCCAGTAGCCTAACACATGAAAGTTCTCACTACCCTGATCAAATTCACATCACAAACATCATATCCCATGCGCACACTCGCATCCATGACTCCTAGACACTTATTTATACAATCACCAATCATGAAAACATTCTCCAAGGTTGTAAACACAACTTAACTCATAATATTCAAATTAGGTCTAGACCTAAACATTCCCGTGGAGGAAAGGAATGAATGCATACCACATCATGCCTTAGCATGGACCTAAATCCACTCTTACATGCTTCAAGATACTTTCACAATCAACAAAGGACAATCGCAAATAGTGTAAACAACCAAGTCGGTCATCCTTGTGTTAACACCATGAACTTTTAAATGCATGCTTCCTCAAAATCACATGACGACATGTGGACCATGCACCAAGCTTGAACATGATCTAGAAACATCCACAAGCACCTAAAAATGAACAAATTCCTTTACAACATCTTTCACCTAAAGAAACTTCACACCGAAGTACTTAACCAGTTATATCATACTTTGTTATCATCTGTAACTTAAGAAATGTACTTGCAGAGCACCAAACCATGAACAACTTAAACTAAAGAAAGATGTAGACCTTAGAAGCATGTATCCAGAACTGCAACACATAAAACTATTCTACAGAGAAATGCAGAGAAAAATACTCTCCCAGACACACTGCAAACACTAGCAAGCACTATTCTCAAACTGGTGAACACAACTTCAACTGCACAATGATCCAGAGCACCAAATTTTGGATTTGGCATCTTCAAACACTTCTAAATAACATATCCAAACCATATACTCAGATCTCCAACACAAAAGAAATGTAGAGCAAAAACTTGAACAACACTCTGTAAGCTAGAAGCCTTCTTCAACACGTTGTTTCCATAATTAATCAATTTTTCTCAAAAGCACTTGGAAACCCAACAACAAAAGCATATTCTCAACATTTTTAGCACCTCCTCAAAGTAATCAAATCACTTTAACATAGCAACTTAATCAAATAGCAACAACCTCATCAGAAGACACAGTTGACACCAATGACAACACAAGCTTGTTAATATCAATGACAACACCGATTAGCACATACTTGCAATAATCTCCCCCTTTGTCATTGATGGCAACACATGATGTGAAAATCCATCAAGACACAACTCTACATCAATCTTCTTTACTTGTATACTCTCCCCCTTTCTTTTGCACATCTTATTCTCTCTCTCTGATCATTGATTGTTCTTTCTCCCTCTTTGTTTTTCACATGAACTCTCTCCCTCTTTGACATCAATGGAAAAGGGTGTCACAAATTTCCCTTTTCATGATACTGCACATACTTGCATTATTCATTACTGCTCTACAACATCTTTATCTTTCACTGCTCTAAATACTCCCCCTAACTGCAACAATCATCATAATCACTACCTGCTCCCCCTGAGAGGTAGCCATCAATCATTAGTCCATAAAAGAATGAATCTTGAAATCCACTGGACTGATGCATCTAGTTTAAGGAAGGAGGGGCAATAACCCCTAACTTCTCCCAGAGATACTCAAATGTATCCTTAGGAAGAGCGTTAGTGAATATGTCAGCAACCTGATCCTTTGTAGGCACATACTCAAGCTTCACTTCATTCTCTACAACCTTCTCTCTCAGAAAGTGATACCTAATTGAAATATTCTTTGTCCTTGAATGTATCACCAGATTCTTTGAAATGTTAATAGTACTTGTATTATCATAGAAAATAGAAATTGGCTCATCATACACAACTTTGATATCCTTCAAGGTTTGTTTCATCCACAACACCTGTGTGCAACAAGATGTTGTTGCAATGTATTCTATCTCTGGAGCAGACAGAGATACTAAATCCTTCTTTTTACTTAGCCATGACACTACTCTACCACCAAGAAAGAATGCTCCACCACTTGTACTTTTCCTATCATCTACACAACCAACCCAATCTACATCTGTATAAGCATTTAGATTAAAGCCATTATCTTTTGGATACCACAAGCCATGATCAGAAGTGCCCTTTAAATATCTAAATATCTTCTTCACTACCATAATATGTGACTCTCTAGGATCTGCTTGAAATCTAGCCACAATAAAAATTGCGTGCATTTTATCTAGTCTAATAGCAGTCAAATATAATAATCCTTCGATCATTGATCTATACTTGCTCTGACCAGCCTTAGGAGATTCATCATTCTTGCTCAACTTACAACCAATAACCATAGGAGTACAAACTAGTTTAGAATCTTCCATTCCAAACTTCTTTAACAACTCTTTTACATACTTTGACTGAGAAATGAAAATGCCTCCATCTATCTGATTGATCTGTAAGCCAAGAAAGAAATTCATTTCCCCACACATTGACATTTCAAACTCTTTCTGCATCTCATCTATAAAGCTCTTACACATGCCTTCATTTCCACCAAAACTTATGTCATCTACATACACTTCCATAATTAGAATTTGATCTCCACTTACTTTGATGTACAAATTGCTATCTACGAAGCCTTTATTGAATCCTTGATGTAATAAGTACATGTCTAACCTTGCATACCAATCTTTGGGATCTTTCTTCAATACATATATTGCCTTCTTCAACTTGTAGGCCATATTTAGCTTATGTGACAACTGAAATCCTTCCAGTTTCTCTGTGTACACTTCCTCTTCTAGTTCCCCATTCAAGAAAGCAGACTTCACATCCATTTGATATACTTGGAAATCCTTATGTGCTGCAAATGCCAAAAACATCCTAATGGCCTCCATTCTTGCCACCAGAGCATAAGTTTCCTCATAGTCTATTCCTTCCACTTGTGATTAGCCTTTACATACAAGTCTTGCCTTATTTCTTACCACTTCTCCATTCTCATTTAATTTGTTCTAGAATACCCACTTAGTTCCAATCACATTTTTGTTCTCTGGTCTTGGGACAAGTTCTCAGGTTTGATTTTTCTCAATCTGCATTAGTTCTTCTTCCATAGCCTTGATCCAATTCTCATCCTTGCATGCCTTAACCACTGTTTTAGGTTCAACTTTAGAAAGTAAACATAGATTTACTTGTTCTTTAGTAGCTCTTTCTTATCAATACACCTTTGTTCTTATCACCAATGATCTAGTCTTCAGTGTGATGTTTCTGCACATAATTGAGGGTTTTAGGAGACTTCACCAGAGCTTCTTCCTCTTCAATTTGTGCTTCCTTTTCTTTAGCTTCTTCTACTTCACTAGAAGAAGACTCATCTGATTCATAATCATTAATCTCTAAAATCTTATTGTATGCCTTCATCAACCTTAACATTCACACTCTCAACAATCCTTCTTTGTCTCTTGTTGTAGCACCGATAAGCTTTGATTTTGTTAGAGTACCCAAGAAAAATACCTTCATCACACCTCGCATCAAACTTTCCTAGTTCTTCATCTCTTCTGATATAACATTTGCTTCCAAAAACTTTCAAATATTTAATAGTAGGAATCCTTCCATACTAGAGCTCATAGGGAGTCTTTGTGTCATTTGCCCTTACTTGTACTATGTTATATATAGAGAGAGAAGTATGAATTGCTTCTCTCCAGTAGACTTCTGGTAGGTCTACTTCTTTGATCATTATCCTTGCAACTTCTTGAATAGTCCTATTCTTCCTTTCAGCCACTCCATTTGCTGGGTAGTCCCAGGGGCAGATAAATGCCTCTTTATCCCATGATACTCACAAAACATGTTAAACTCATTAGAAATAAATTCTCCACCTTTGTCAGACCTCAAACATTTGATCTTCATATCCATTTCATTTTCAACCATTTCTTTAAAGGCTTTAAACTTATATAGGGCTTCTGATTTTTCCTTAAGAAAAGTGACCCATGTCATTCTAGAGCAATCATCAATAAATAACATAAAATACCTATCACCTTGAAAACTCCTTACTCTGGTAGGACCACAAAGATCTATATGTACTAATTCCAACAGTCTGGTAGATGATTGATCCTTGACTTTGAAGCTTCTTCTTGTTTGCTTTCCAATCTGACATTCCTTACAGACAACATTGATGGGCTTTGTGATCTTTGGCAGATCTCTCATAGAGCTTTGAACTAAACTTATCCTTACTAGGATATCAAAATTGATGTGACATAATATCCTATGCCATAGCCAACTCTCACTGATCTGATTCATAAGGTAATAACTAGCACCACCTTTGAGATGATAAACATTTCCACCTATCCTCTTTCCAACAACAATTACTATTTTGGATCTTTTTTTGATATCATAGCCATCATCCTAAAACATAAGATTGTAACCCTTGCTACACATCTCTCCAACACTCAAGAGATTATTCTTTAAACCTTTGACATAAAGAACATCATCAGTGTTATGCTTTCCATCAAAACTGATTGAACCTTTTCCACAAATCTTAGCAGCTTCATCACCACCAAACCTAACCAATCCACCATCATATTTTTCAAGTTTAATAAACTTACTCTTATCACCTGTCATATGATTTGAGCATCCACTATCAATGATCTAGTCATCTTTTTCTTTTCTGGCATCAAAAGCAGACATTACAGTGCCTTCAGGGTTAGTGCTTGCTTCCAGACCCTTTTCCTTCACATAGTTTCCAAAGTTAGTAGAAATAGTTTCATCTCTTAGGGCTATGAATAAGCATTCATTATCATTATCATCCTCATAATCATATTCATCATCAGATATACTTGCATCTTCTCTAACATAGTAAATTTTCTTACCAATCTTACCTTTGTTTTCCTTATTCTAAATTCTCAGAGCTCTGTTTGGACACCTTGAAGCATAATGACCTATTTTTCCACAACTGAAACATTTAAAAGGCAACTTACCACTGAACTTTCTAGTACCCTTTTTCATCCTTCTCACAAAGTTAGCTTCCACTTCATCAAAGTCTTCTAGATCTGATTCCATAGTCTTCTCTAATTTGTTGGCCTTAAAAGCAGTCTCATCCTTTCTAGTTCCACTAGCACTAGTAGAAAAATAGAAATAAATGACTAAAAAAACTACCAAAAATTGGTCATGTGATCAGAAAATTGGTCGTGTGATCAGTAGTTTGGTCGCGTGACCATTGGTAGTTTATTGCCGGTCATTTATCTCGCAACCAAATTTATGACTAGATAAATTTTAGTCATTAATTTTGGTAGTATATTTGGTCATTAATTTGGTAGTATATTTAGTCATCAATTTGGTAGTATATTTGGTAATTTAGTAGTATATTTAGTCATTTATTTAATCATTGTAATCATTAATTTGGTAGTATATTTAGTCATTAATTTGGTAGTATATTTAGTCATCAATTTGGTAGTATATTTGGTAATTTGGTAGTATATTTAGTCATCAATTTGGTAATATATTTAGTAATTAATTTAGTCATTGATTGTTGTTAATTGGTCATTTATTTAGTCATGGTAGTCATTTTTATTTACTGGTTTCCATTAATTGGTAGTAAATTTAGTCATGATATGAATAATTTATTAAATACCATAAATTTTATAATGCAGAAAAAACAAATTATTAAATTTGAATTAAAAAATAAAAGTAAATAAATTTGAAAAACTATATATTTTACGATGTTGCCAAGTAAAGATTGATAAATTTGAGCCAACACTTTCTATCTGAGAATCGGTCAATTAGAAAATGAAACAAGACAAAGCAAAGTGGCAATAAATATTTTTTTGTATTGGAACAATGCAGGAAAAGAATTACAAATAATAAAAAAGCAGCACAAGGCTACCATAAGAAAAAACTAGTTCAGCTCTGTCATGTACAGCAAACTACAAGGATTGGCTGAAGAAAAACTAGTTCAGCTCTGTCATGTACAGCAAACTACAAGGATTGGCTGAAGAAAAACTAGTTCAGCTCTGTCATGTACAACAAACTACAAGGATTGGCTGAAGAAAAACTAGTTCAGTAGCCACATTAGATACAATAGCAAAACAATGGAAAGGTAGGTCGGACCGATGAAGCCCTTCACATCTTTTGACACTTAGAAAAGAGATGTTACCACTGAGCATTCCATGAGACATCATTTCTTTTGGCATTCTGTTAACCAGTTCAGGTGCTTTGACTGTAGCCTTGGTGCATTCCATATTCTCCTTCACACAAGCCATTGAGGTGTTAACAACCTAAACTAAAATTATAGCAACAGGAATAACTTGCCGAGGCAGTTAACAATAATAACAAGTACCAAAGTTGCAGCATGTTTTTTGACAAGCAAGATTCAAAAAATATAAACAACAAAATCTAAAATGAAATCATGTTAACATTTCAAATTCAAGAATTGAATTCTCAATATATTACTTAGTGTTGAAATATTTTCACAAAACTTATGGAAGAGCCCAAACAGTTTTAGATGCAATGCAATTGTCTTTCGACTCACAAGTTTGTAGAAAAGAATCACTTGTCGTGGAGGCAAGCAAGAACGGTGTAACCTCAAACTGCAAAAAAAATACATATTATAGTATTAGCTAATCTCAAAATTTTAATGACATCAATTTCTTGAAGAGCATTGAAAAACTTTTAGTTGGTTTAGGTCATGCAAAAGTTGTCTATATCATAGGGTTAAGAGTATATCAAAAGCTTAACTACTGTAATATATTTATTTATAGATAAAAATTATGAAGCATAGACAAAGCCCTGGTAGACATGTATGCAAAATGTGGAAGCATAGACAAGGCCCATGAATTGTTTCACAAAATGCCTCAAAGAAATGTGGTCTCATGGAATGCCATGATTGCAGGATACACACAAAATGGATTTGTTGAAAAGGCCTTAGAAACTTTCAAACAAATGCAATTAGCAGGTGTAAAGCCAAATTCCACAACCTTTGTCAGCATCCTCCCTACCTATGCCAAAATGAGAGCTTTGGAACAGGGTATGAACATCCATCAAAGCATATAGAGGACTTTTGTTAGATGTTGTAGTTGCAACTGCCTTGGTAGACATGTATGCAAAATGTGGAAGCGTAGATAAGGCATGCGAATTGTTTGACAAAATGCATCAAAGAAATGTGTTCTTGTGGACTGCAATGATTGTTGGATATGCACAAAATGGATTTGTTGAAAAGGATTTAGAAACTTTCAAGCAAATGCAATTGGCAGGTGTAAAGCCAAATTCCACAACCTTTGCTATCATCCTCCCCGCCTGTGCAAAAATGGGAGCTTTGGAACAGGGTATGGACATCCATCAAAGCATAAAGGATAAAGGAATTTTGTTAGATGTTGTAGTTGCAACTGCCTTGGTAGACATGTATGCAAAATGTGAAAGCACAGAGAAGGCACGTGAACTGTTTGAAAAAATGCCTGAAAGAAATGTGGTCTTGTGGAATGCCATGATTGCAGGATATGGACAAAATGGATTTTTTTAAAAAGCTTTAGAAACTTTCAAGAAAATGCAATTGGTAGGTGTAAAGCCAAATTCCACAACCTTTGCCAGCATCCTCCCTGCCTATGCCAAAATGGGAGCTTTGGAACAGGGTATGGACATCCATCAAAGCATAATGGAAGGGAGATTTTTGTCATAAATTATAGTTGGAAATGCTCTGGTAGACATGTATGCAAAATGTGGAAGTATAGACAAGGCACGTGACCTGTTTGACAAAATGCCTCAAAGAAATGTGGTCTCATGGAATTCCATGATTGTAGGATATGCACAAAATGGATTTTAGAAGGATGCTCTCAAAATCTTTGAATTAATGAAGCACTCTAGAGCATATCCTAACATTGTAAGCTTTTCTTGTGTTCTATGTGCATGCAGCTATTCAAGTTTAGTGGATGAGGGTTGTACATACTTCAATCACATTATTAACCCTTATTGCATTACTCCTACTGTCGATCATTATGTGTGCATGGTTGACCTTCTTGCCTGTGCTAGCTATCTTGAGGACAGCCTAAACTTTATCATTAAGATGCCAGTTAAACTTGTAGTGGTTGTGTGGATGTGTTTTCTTGGTGCCTGTAAATCACATATGAATATAGGCTTAGGAGTATTTACAACAATGCTACTTTTTTATTTGGATCCTAAAAATGATGCGACTTATATTCTTCTCTCAAACATATATGTAGAAGAGGGCAGTTGGGGTGAGGTTCAAATGGTAAGGAGATTGATGAAAGATAGTGGAATTAAAAAGATCCCTGGATGTAGTTTGATTGAAGGCCATAAAATGGTACATGTTTTTTCTATAGGAGACAGATCATATCCACAAACACAGCATATCTATGCAAAGTTGGAGCAATTGGCTTGGGAGATGAAGGCAGCAGGGAATTTTCCAAATGCAAGACTTTTACTTAATGAAGGATACACAAAAATAAATGGGCTTGTAATCCTCAAATAAATGTGATCTCATGGACTGCACAATGATTGCAAGATTTGCACCAAATGGCTTGTTGAGAAGGCTTTAGAAACTTTTAAGAAAATGCAATTGGCAGGTGCAAGCTAATCTCCACAACCTTTTCCAACATCCTCGCTCCCTGTGCCAATATACAGCTTTCTAATAGGATATGGACATCCATCAAATTGTAATGCACAGAGGAATCTTGTTAGATTTAGTTGCAACTGCACTGGTAGACATGTATGCAAAATGTGGAAGCCTAGACAAGGCATATGAACTATTTAATGCAATGCTTCAAAGAGATGTCATTTCATGGAATGCGATGATTGTTGGATATGCACAAAGTGGATTTGTTGAAAAGGCTTCAGAAACTTTCAAGCAAATAATTACATGTAATTACAAACACTATGAAATTGAACCCAAAGAGCTAGGAACTAAGAAAAACATAGAAGAGTGAGCCATTGAATTTTTAGAAGTGCCATTTGCCCTCTATAATGTATGAATGACATTAAAGGTCGAATGAATTCAATTTCCATTAGTGGTCAGCATGTTACCTTTATTTTGGACTGTGTGAATTGAGATCTAGAGATGCAAAGGCTAAGGTGAGAGTGAAGGATTCTACATATTAGTGGACAATATGATTTGCAGGGAATAGAAGAAGTCCCTCTATTTTAGAAATGCATGAACAATGGGCTGCTACCAGAAACATCTCAGAAATGCCCTAGACAAATGCATTCCTTGGTCCCCACCCGATTTATCCTTTTTAAACTAAGGGTAGATAAATCCAATTGAGTGCTATATCCTTGAGACCTATGATTTAGACTTAAGTCGTCATAGTGAATGAATTATAAAATATTAAGAAAAAAATGTAAGCAATTTTGACTTTCTTTTTAAATGATAAAATAGAGATTTAAACTATGAATTCCAACATATTTAGTAAAATTATGGTAATGATTTTTCCATTGACAACTATTAAAAATAGAGCAAAGGTGAACACAACCAATAAAGGTAAACTAAGCCCAAATAATAAAAACTCCTAAAGCCTGGCTTCTCAAGGACAACATGGTTAAGTGTTCTTGGAATCACAACTCTCAGCTAAAGAGCATGACATATTATAGTCTACACCCTACTATTGCAGTGTGTTGGTTAGTAACAAAGACATAATATAGAAGACAATAGACAATATGGAAATTAAAAATTGCAGACCATTAAGGAAGTAGAGTGTTTCATCAAGTATACCTAACTTGCACAGTCATGAAATGTGGCTCATTTTTTCAATAATTACGATGCTTTCTCATTTCATCCTAACATGCATAAAACTTTTCTAGACCATCATCATTCCCAAAAATTTCTACATACCAATGGATCAAGTAAGTAATTAGCAAGTAACAATGGATGGTTTTGTCATTCATTACCTACATTGTTCATGAAATCATCAACACACCAACCTGCAAAGCACTTTTTCATGTCTTCACATGCTCCATTACTACAAGGAACTTGAGCCACCACATAAGTGGGATCTACATACAAGAACCAAAAATGTTTTCATGATCAGAGACACGATGCCAAACACAATGCACAAGCAATAAAATAACTAATTTAACTAAGACAATATAGATAACCTGGCGTAAAATGATTCATTGCTTTCTACCCAATTAAGAGCAAACATTGATTATTTGATTTGAAATTGATGAATTTTAGCAAAACCCAAATAGCAAAAAATATAGAAATATTTTGAGTTGCATCAATACTTCACTCTATGGACACCCATATGGTCCCCTCCTACAGCTATGGAGGATATGCATCCAACAATATAATGTGAAGGGTAAAACTTGAAACATGTACTTTTGGCTGACTTCTTGCTTTAACTGAGATTGTAGATTTGTATCAAAAGCTGATCTAATGTTTGAATATGATAAACTTTTGCAAATGTAATTAAATTCAACTCCTAGATCTGTTACTAAGAAGATTTGCCAGATGACTCTTGACACTTGTGTGCAGCAAAATGGACAAAATATTATATGCACAAAATTAATTTGTTGAAAAGGCTTTAGAAACTTTCATGCAAATGAAATTGACAGGCGTAAAGCCAGATTCCACAACCTTTGCCAGCATCCTCTCTGCCTATATCAAAATGGTAATCTTTGGAACAGGGCATGGACATCCATCAAGGCATAATAGAAGGTAGATTTTTGTCAGATATTATAGTTGGAAATGCTCTAATAGACATATATGAAAAATGTGGAAGCACAGACAAGGCACACAAATTGTTTGACAGAATGCCTCAAAGAGATGTCATCTCATGGAATGCAATGATTATAGGATTGCACAAAATGGATTTGTTGAACAAGCTTTAGAAACTTTCAAGCAAATGTGCTTGTTAGCTGTAAATCCAAATTTCACAACCTTTGCCAACAACCTCCCTGCCTATGCCCAAATGGGAGCTTTGGAACAGGGTATGGACATCCTTCAAAGCATAATGGTAGGAGGATTCTTGTGAGATATTATAGTTTGAAATGCTCTCATAGACATGTATGCAAAATATGGAATCATAGAAAAAAAAATGTGAACTATTTGACAGAAATCCTCAAAGAGATGTCATCTCATGGAATGCAATGATTGCAGGATATGCACAAAATGGATTTTGCAAGGACGCTCTCAAAATCTTTGAATTAATTAAGCACTCTAGAACATATCCTAACAATGTAAGCTTTGCTTGTATTCTAGGTGCATACAACCATGCAAGTTTAGTGAATGAGAGTTGTACATACTTCAATCACATTTGTAACCCTTATTGCAATACACCTACAGTTGATCATTATGTGTGCATGGTTGACCTCCTTGCCCATGCTGGATATCTTGAAGACACCCTAAACTTTATCATTGAGATACCTGTTAAATCTATGTTGGTTGTATGGATGTGTTTTCTTGGTGTCTATAGATCACATATGAATATAGGCTTAGGAGTATTTACAACAACACTGCTTTTTGATTTGGATCCTAAAAATGCTGCACAACTTATGTTCTTCTCTCAAACATCTATCCAAAAGTGGGCAGGTGTGGTGAGGTAAGGAGATTGATGAAAGATAGAGGAATTAAAAAAATCCCCAGATGCAGTTGGATTGAAGAGCATAAAATGGTACATGCTTTTTGTGTAGGAGACAGATCACATCTATAAACAAAGGAGACCTATGCAAAGTTGGAGAAATTGGCTTGGAAGATGAAGGCAGTAAGGTATTTTCTAGATTCAAGAATTTACTTAATGTTGTAGAAGGATGGGAAAAAGAATTATTTCTCTGCCACCATGGTGAAAAGTTGGCAATTGCATTTGGTTTGTTAAACATGCCCCATGGAACAACTATTAGAGTTGTTAAGAACCTTTGAGTATGTGTTGATTGCCACATTGCAACAAAATTTATCTCCAAGATTGTCACAAGAGAAATTGTTGTGAGATCTGAACCCTTTCCATCATTTTAAACAGGGACAATGTTCTTGTGGAGATTATTAATGATGCTAAATGAAGCAATCTAAAAAATAGGCTTACACTATAATAATGTGCACCATGTCAGATTTCCAACTGGCAGGTGTAAAGCCCAACTCCTCAACCTTTTCTAGTGTCATCCTTGCCTGTGCACAAATTGAAGCTTTGGATGAGGATATGGACATCCATCAAAGAATAATTAGAAGTGGATTTTTGTCAGATGTTTAGTTGCAAGTGCCACTTCCAATCATGAAAGCCTTCACAAAGACTTTATGCACAAAATTCAATAAAGGAGAATGGAATTTATGCACAAATTCTCTCGTGAATGATTTCAAATTGTAATAAATTTCTTTGTAGCTTATAATGTGTGGATAAGAATTGACATTCCTTGTAGTTTTCTATGCCATTAATTAAAAGGAATCTAGATCTACACATTCATCTTAGATGCATTTACACAGTTGAAGCCTGTTGTTTTAAATCCTTTACACAAGTTTTTCATGGGTTAACCTATGATAACATGTCTCCTAGCAACATTATAGTAATTGTCTCAAGGGGTTCTTAAATACCACCAATCTAGGTTAATTTATGCTGAGTTGTGTGCATAAAATAGATTGCATCCCTGAAAGAAATGTGGTCTCATGGATTGCAACGATTGCAGGATATGCACAAAATGGATGTGTTGATAAGGCATTAAAAACTTTCAAGCAAATGCAATTGAATATACATATACAAAGAGAGATGTATGTGGAAGCATAGACAAGGCATGTGAAATGTTTGACAAAATCCCTAAAAGAAATGTGGTCTAATAGACTACAATGATTGCATGATATGCACAAAATGGATTTGTTGAAAAGGCTTTAGAAGCTTTCATGCAAATGAAATTGGCAGGTGTAAAGCCAGATTCCACAACCTTTGCCAGCATCTCCTCTGCCTGTGTGAAAATGGTAAGCTTTGGAACAGGGTATGGACATCCATCAAGGCGTAATAGAAGGCAGATTTTTGTCAGATATTATAGTTGGAAATGCTCTGATAGACATATATAAAAAATGTGGAAGCATGGACAAGGCACACAAATTGTTTGACAGAATGCCTCAAAGAGATGTCATCTCATGGAATGCAATGATTGCAAGATTGCACAAAATGGATTTGTTGAATAGGCTTTAGAAACTTTCAAGCAAATGTGTTTGTCAGCTGTAAATCCAAATTCCACAACCTTTGCCAGCATCCTCCCTGCCTGTGCCCAAATGGGAGTTTTGGAACAGGGTATGGACATCCTTCAAAGCATAATGGTAGGGGGATTCTTGTGAGATATTATAGTTTGAAATGCTCTCATAGACATGTATGTAAAATATGGAATCATAGACAAAAAATGTAAATTGTTTGACATAATTTCTCAAAGAGATGTCATCTCATGGAATGCAACGATTGCAGGATATGCACAAAATGGATTTTGCAAGGACGCTTTCAAAATATTTGAATTAATTAAGCATTCTGGAACATATCCTAACATTGTAAGCTTTGATTGTATTCTAGGTGCATGCAGGTTTAGTGGATGAGAGTTGTACATACTTCAATCACATTTGTAACCCTTATTGCAATACACCTACAATTGATCATTATGTGTGCATGGTTGACCTCCTTGCTCGTGCTAGCTATCTTGAAGACACCCTAAACTTTATCATTGAGATACCTATTAAATCTGTGCTGGTTGTATGGATGTGTTTTCTTGGTGCCTATAGATCACATATGACTATAGGCTTAAGAATATTTACAACACTACTTTTTAATTTGGATCCTAAAAATGTTGCACAACTTATGTTCTTCTCTCAAACATCTATCTCGAAGTGGGCAGGTGTGGTGAGGTAAGGAGATTGATGAAAGATAGAGGAATTAAAAAAATCCCCGGATGTAGTTGGATTGAAGGGCATAAAATGGTTGTCGAAATAGAGATACCTGTTAAATCTGTGCTGGTTGTTGAAATAGAGATACCAGCAATGCCACGGTAGGTAAAACCAGGAGTTGTCGATCTGAAGCTCCACTGGAAGCGACCCTTGGTAATACGCTTTGTCACAACTCTCCCCTGAACCTCCGCTAACTTTTCACAGACATGAAACATTAGGGTTTACTGGGTGCCAAAATTTTAATTAAATTTTAACCATTTTACTTTTGGCACCCATCGTTAACATTTTGGTTTTGGCGCTCATAGTTTCTCATCTAATCGGCGTGACACATTTTGGTGTCAGGACGATATGCCTTGTCTGCTCGATATGTTTTTCAATGTGTTCGGGAAGTCTTATATTAATATTATAATATTATATTACAATATATTTATAATAATATATTATTATATAATATAAATATTATATTATATTATAATAATTATGTAATATTATAATATTAAATATATTATAATATTATATTATATAATATATAATATAATATATATTATATAATCGTCTGATAAAGGGCTAGATCTTTAGGCAGATAGGAGAGGTCACATGGAGGGGTAGAGATAGCCCCTAGACATTTTATGCAGGCCGGCTTTGTTTTCTAACAATCGAAAAGTGCGATTGAAGGCCTCGGTAGATATTGGCAAGGTGGCAAGTAATGATGTTTTTGGCAGGTCGAGGCTGGACAATCACTTCCCCGAGGCCCGCGGATCATTAATGGGCATGTTGTGTTGTGGCTAGTGCACTGAGATAGATTGAAGAGCCAAGATAATCCATCTCTGCTCGTGGGAAACGCCTGAGCTTTTTCTCCCTTTATTCCTTTGGTCTAAGCAGACATTTATTGCCTTGCCTTGTATTGTCTTTGAATTAATGGATTATGATCAAATTAGAAAGAAAAAAGAATAGAGAATTAATAGTCATTTATTTAGTCATTTTTATTTGTCTGACCAATTATTTAGTTATGTTTTTTGCTCGATGACCAAATTAGTCATTTATTTGGTCATTTATTTAGTCATTTCAACCGATGACCAAATTAGTCATTTATAGCTGTGTTGCAAAAAAATTTGGTCACGTGACTAAAAGTTTGTCACCTGGTCATTTATTTGCCATATTTCTACTAGTGTAGTTGTGCCAAACTCTCTTATTTCAAAAGCAGTTAGGGTGCCAAGTAACTGATCTTTGGTAAACTGATTCAAATTATGTAATTCTTCAATGGCAAAAACCTTATGACTGTAAGCTTTAGGAAGAGTTTTGAGTACCTTCAATATCACTTCTTTATCATCTATACTTCTGCCAAGTCCTTTGATGCCATTAACAACTTCATCCACCTTCTATAAGTAGCTTCTAATGTTTTCATCTTCAGACATTCATATGGTCTCAAAAGTGAGCTTCAAATTCTACATTTTAGCTTGTTTGACTTTATCATCTCCTTCATAAACACTTTCCAACTTTTTCCAAATCACATTAGCAGTCTTCAAATTCACAACTTTCACCAACTAAAAATAGTAAGTCCACTTAAGAGAGCATGCTTTGCCTTACCATCTCTTTTAGCAGCTTTGATATCATCTTCAGTATCTATACCATTTTGAGGTACAAAGTAATTAGAATTGACTGATTTCCAAACATCATAACCAAGAGAAATTAGAAAGGCTTCCATCCTTACCTTCCAGAGAGCATAGTCTAATCTATCAAACAAGGGAATTTATTTCTTGTGCACCATCTCAGATCTACCTCAAATTGTTAAGCTTTCTTCAAAGGAACCTGACTCTGGTACCAATTGTTGAATGCACAAGACAACTGAGAGGGGGGGTGAATCAGTTGTAACAAAACTTCAAACCCTTACAAACATTTAGATCCACATTAACCTTTAAACATGTTATGATGTTTAAGCATGAAAAGCAAATGACTGAAACTGGATCATAACAACACCACACACAAGAGAACATTAGATTTTACGTGGAAAACCCTAAAAGGGAAAAACCATGGTGAGGATTAGCTCACAATATAATGTAGTAGCAATACTGAATTACAAAGGCTCACTGCCCAAAAGAGAGAATGCTCACTGCAGGTGGACTCACTGTCCAAGTGGACTCACTGCCCATTGAGAAAGAAAGAAAGAAGAGAAGAATAGCTCACTGCCAAGCTTTGAACTGATATAGTTGCATCTAACCTATGCATGGAGTTTAGTTCCAATGAAGCTTAATATCCATCACAACACAAACAACATCTTCACAGCATCACTAAAAATAGTAGACACCTTCTGCTCACTACATCCAGTAGCCTAACACATGAAAGCTCTCACTGCCCTGATCAAATTCACATCACAAACATCATATCCCATATGTACACTCGCATCCATGACTCCTAAACACTTATTTATACAATCACCATTCATGAAAACATTCTCCAAGGTTGGAAACACAACTTAACTCATAAAATTCAAATTAGGTTTGGACCTAAACATTCCCATGGAGGAAAGGAATGAATGTATACCACATCATGCCTTAGCATAGACTTAAATCCACTCTTACATGCTTTGACACGCTTTCACAATCAACGAAGCACAACTGCAAATAGTGTAAACAACCAAGTCGTCCATCCTTGTGTTAAAACCATGAACATTTAAATGCACGCTTCCTCAAAATCACACAATGACATGCATACCATGCACCAAGATTGAACATGATCTAGAAACATCCACAAGCACTTGAAAACCAACAAATTCCTTTACAACATCTTTCACCTGAAGAAACTTCACACCAGAGTACTTAACCAGCTATATCATACTTTTTTATCATCTGCAACTTAAGAAATGTACTTATGGAGCACCAAACCATAAACAACTTGAACTAAAGAAAGATATAGAGCTTATAAGCATACATCAAGAACTACAACACCTAAAACCATTCTGCGAAGAAATACGGAGCAAAATACTTTCTCCTAGACACACTGCAAACACTGTCAAGCACTATTCTCAAACTAGTGAACACAACTTCAATTGCACAACAATCCAGAGCACCAAATTCTGGATTTAGCATCTTCAAACACTTCTAAACAATATATCCAAACTGCATGCTCAGATTTCCAACATAAAAGAAATGTGGAGCAAAAACTTGAATAGCACCCTATAAGCTAGAAGCCTTCTTCAACACATAGTTTCCATAATTAATCAAATTTTCTCAAAAGCACTTGGAAATCCAACAATAGAAGCATATTATAAACATTTTTAGCACCTCCTCAAATCAATCAAATCACTTTAACATAGAAACTCAATCAAACAGCAACAACATCATTAGAAGACACAGTTGACACCAATGACAACAGAAGCTTGTTGACATCAATGACAACACCAATTATCACATACTTGCAACACTATTAATGCTTCTTGGTTTTAGTATTAGACACATCACCCCTCTCATTTTCAAATAATTAGTATTTGCAGGACTCTGGCATCTTGTAGAGCACCACTTGCACATTGAGTGGTGTCATTTCAAGTTTACTCTTGCAGTGTTATTTGTGCCTCTTTAATCATTGTACCATCTATACTTTCAATCACATAGTGTTTTTTCCTTTTTTCCATCTATGCATATATATTTGAGTAGTGTGTTTGATCATATAAGTTGGTAAAAACTAGGGGCCGAACCCTTACATCAAGACAAAAAGAGACAGCAAAGGCTCAAGAACAAAAAGAGCCACCAGACCAGCTACAACATAAACAACATATACAACCTATAACCAGCAGATAGTAAGTAATAGTAGAAAGACAACATAAAATGTAATAGACCTAAGGAGATACATTCTCCCAGCCTTTAGCCAGAAATTCAACAATTTCATCAAGTTTTTTTTACTTTCTCCTCCTCCTCTCCATTAGCACGAGTCCCAAGTTCCTGAAACAGAGACAGATTGAGAATTATCATGTAACAAAGCACACTGCTTAAGAGCTCTCCCATAGAAGAAACCTTCTACTCCAGATCATCCACATGACCCCTAAAGACAGCAAGATCATGCCTATGGTCATCCCCTTCCTCATTAGTCTCCTCTCCAACATCCTCTACAATCATCCTCTCCCCTTTACTAGCATTGTCCACAGGATCACCATCATCACCTCCCAAATCATCAACCTGTTTCCCTTCATCCTTACCTGCATCCTGTTTAGAGATCTCTTGAACTTCAATGTCTTTGGAATTTAGCTGATCGTCCCTTGAGTGGAAGCTTCAGAAGCACTTTCAGAGTAGTCAATTAGTTTAGCTTACGGAGCAGGCTTACCAGCAATCCTTCCCGACCTCCTCACCCTAGATGAGAAGCCCTCATTCTTATCTTTAGCAGATAATTTAGCTTTATGTTTATTACTAGGTCCCACTAGGTCACTGCTCAAATTCTTATGGGTCCCTACAGAGTCCCCCACAATATCATCATCCAACTCCCTAAGTTTTCTTTTCTTACTTTTCACACTCCCTTTAGAGGCCAGAGTATGAATATCCTTCACCGTGGTGGTCTCCTTAGTGGACATAGAGAAATAAACCCCTTTCATTTTTTGGGAAACAGAGGTAGGGCAAGGTTCCTTAGAAATGGCAACATCAAGGGGATCAGGATTGGCAGGAACCTCACAACTAGGAGTCTGAATTGCCTTAGGCGGCTCCAAAGCAAGATGGAAATTATACAAACAAAGGATGAGACCTTGATGTAGAGGGATAGGACTTTTAGAGGGTTTCTTATCCATCTTAACTTTAACCCTAAAAATAGAGTGTTCAAGGGACGAAATCAAGTAAATAGGGAAACTAATTAGAGCATTATGCCTGAAATGATTAAGCAGAGGGAGGTGATAATTATAAAATCTGGTGAACCGACCTTCCAATGTGAAGTATTTCATGAGAAGAAAGCACATCTCATCCCACGGCTCTGGTAGCTTGGCCCATTCAAACCCTCCCAGGTAGGGAACTAATTCCTCTCCTCCCCCCAGAAAAAGCTTCTAGTTCAAATGATCAGCTACCTTCACCTTTCTTTGCAACTTAGTACCCTTAGTAGAAAGACCAGTCGCCATGGCTATGACTTGTTCAGAGATTTCAAAACCAATTCTACCCACGGTAACTCTACGATTATGCCAAGATAGGGCAAATTGCACAGACAAATTTTCATCAAAACCATTCAGGCATTCTAGAAAAGGACTAATGCCACCTTCCTTGCAATAATGCCAAACCACAACATTATCCTTGAATTCACAACAATATATTGGCTCAGTGTGAATCCTTTCTCCCCCATTATCTCCTTTCTCTCAAAGACAGAGAGAACACAGAGCTGAGAATTAAAAGAGTGTTTTCGAAAGGTAAGTCTAACAGCTTGGAAAGGAATGATGAAATAGTAAATGATGCAATAAATTAACATGCATGAGTCATCATTATCCTGGAGTACCTTCCTAAACTCCAAATGATGCCTACCCTTCTCATGCTTGAAAATGATAATCATAAACTTCCTATGATTACCCCATATCCAACTCATCTTAACACAAGTGATAAATAATGTTGAAATGACATTATACAAAAAAGTACAATAGTTCGTAATAATCCCATACTTTAAAATCCACATCATCATCGCCCAACAAAGCTGACAAGTCAGGCTGGCACCCTCACTATGATGAGTCATCCTAGACAAGTCATCTCTTTTTGAATCAGTTCCCTTATGTTAGCAGGAATATTTTTAAATTGGTGCCAACAACGCCAATTCGTAAATTGCTTACCATAATCAACAAGAGCATCAACAACCCCATTCCCCTCTCTATAAATATGAGAAATTTCCACTCTAGAGATCCTTTGGACTAAGATTTGAATATCCACAATAATATCCTTGAGTCTCCACCTGTAGACCGAAGCATTAGAAACTGCATCAATGATCAGTTTTGAATCCCCCTGAATATGCAGATGAGGAATGTCGAGAGATATAGCCAATTTAACCCCCCATAAGAGAGCAAAGGCTTCAACATAGTTATTACTTTGGATACCTATCCCACCAGTATAGGCAGCAACCAGCCCCCCTCTATCATCCCTAATAATCCCACCACCACTAGCCCTACCATTAGGCTTAGAAGCCCCATCAAAGTTTAGTTTGAACCAATGGGGCCTTGGTGGGATCCATCTAGTATTTAATCTTTGGATCTACTTAGAGTTATCATATGCTAGAATTTGGTTAAGAATTCTCCAGTTAACAGCAATTTGTTCTTCCTCTTGAGTGAGTGGTTTATCAGAAATGTTGATGTGAGACCTAACAACACTTTCAATGAGGAGCTTAGAGAGAGATTGAAAGACTTGCGAGGAGTCCCTAATAGCTTCCCTAAATATTTTGTTATTCCGCTCCTTCCATAAAGTCCAACCAAGGAAGGGAAGAGTTTAGTTCCAAGGCTCCACGAGCCAAGGATGTGAAAAAGTAGGACACCAATTAGCAATGACTTCCCTGATATCTAGATTACAGACCCATTGAATGCCAAAGTTCTACAAAATTGTACTCCAAATTTCCATGGCAAAGTCACAATGAAGAATTAAGTGAAAAACAGTTTCCTCCTCCTTAAGGCATAGGAAACACCTATTAACCAGGGTGAATCCCCTCCTCTGCAAATTATCTTGGGTTTAAATCTTATTATGAACTGCAGCCCACCAAAACATATTAACTTTAGGAATAAGCTTATGATTCCAAACTTTCCTCCAAATCTCATTTTTATGAACATCAGGGATCAGCAGATGGTAAGCAGAGTTAACCGAGAAATGACCTCTCTTATGAGGCCACCAATACAACTCGTCTTCCCTTGGAAAGAGAGGGATTATGGTACATAGAAGCATTTGTTGAATAGAACTCATTCTAGGAATAAACTTAGGGCGATGAGCACAATAATCAAGAAGATTTTTCCAAAGTCTGATACCATTCTCAATATCAATATACTGGCAGACTTTTGACCCAAAAAACTATTTGGCAATATCAGCAATAATCCTACAATCCCCCTTAGCAGCAAGGGCCTTGTCAACAACCCAAGTGTCCTCCCAGAAATTTATAGTATTACCATTCCCCAATTTCCTCCTAAGCCCCTGTTTGAGTAAGCTTCTAGACTTCAGCATTTTGTTCCAAATAACTGAGCCATGAGGAAGCCCCTCCTGATAAAGGAAACTAAGATTGTCAGCACTATGTAAATACTTAGCTTGCATAATGGCTCCCCATTCTTTATGGTTGTGGACCAAATTCTAGTTAATTTTGGCAAGGAGGGCTTTATTCATATTTCTTATAGATCTAATATTAAGACCCCCATGAGATTTGGGAAGGCAGACCTTCTCCTAATTAACCAGAGACATTCTCTTTTTATCTTACATGCCTGTCCATAGAAAATTTCTTTGGATCTGCTCTAATTTGTCGACAATAAACCTAGGCATTTTAAAAAGAGATAGAAAATAAGTAGCAATACCTTGAAGAGAAGCTGGTAAGAGCTATAATTTACCAGCACTACTCAGGAGCTTCCCCTTCCAACCAATCAGCTTCTTTTGAGTTCTTTCCAAAATTCCATTCCAAAAACCCAGAGAGACTTCTTTAACAGTTAAAGGAAGGCCAAGATAGACAGCAGGAAGATCAGCCTCAACACAACCAAGAATGTTAATAATTTTTCTCCGGAGATCACCCGGTGTGTTGAAAAAATAAACATTACTTTTCTGAAAATTAATGTGTTGACCAGAAGCTTTGGCATAGTCATTGAGAATATTCTTCCAACTTCGAGCTTCAACCACAGACGAGATACCAAAGAGGATGGTATCATCCACAAATTGCTACATAGACATAGGAGGTATAAAAGAAGCAGGTTTAATGCCCACAATTTCCTTAGAGAGAAACTTAGAGTGAACATATCTCCCAAGGGCCTCAGCCATCATGATAAATAAATATGGGGAAAGAGGATCTCCCTGTCTAATCCCCCTCATGGGAGAGATAAAGCCTCTGGGGACCCCATTAACCAAGACAAAGAATTTAGCAGTGGAGACAGCTTCCCGAATGAGATGGCAGAGTTAATCATTAATACCAAACTTTTGGATAACCTTGAAAAGAAACTACCATGAAACTTTATCATAGGCCTTAGAAATGTCTAGCTTTAGAACCATACCAGGGATCCTACTCTTCACCATAGAATGAATGGTTTCATGAGTGGTTATAACAGCATCTAAAATCTATCATCCAAGGACAAAACCTTTCTGAGAAGGGGAAATAATTTTATCCAGGAAAGGTTGGAATCTTAGAACAAGCAATTTGGTACACAACTTATAAATGGTATTGCACAAACTAATAGGTTTGAAATCAGCAAGCATCATAGGATTTGGCTTATTTGGAACAAGGACAATAAAAGTATTGTTGATCTGCTTTAGAAGTTTACCAGTTCTGAAGAAATCCCTAATAGTAGTAGTAACATCAAAGCCCACAATATCCCAATATCATAGAAAAATATCAAAGGAAAGCCATCAGGGCCTGGGGCTTTAAAAGGACCCATGGAGAATAAAACAGTACGAACCTCTTCCTCAGAAATTAGTTTCAACATTTCAATGTTATCCTCCTCAGTAATCAGCGAGGGGATTTTATCAAGGAACTGATCCATTATCTGCCCATTGCCAGCATTATCAGCCTGTTCCGACAACAAATTCTAAGAAAATAAAGTAGCTTGATTGCCAATCTCATTGTCATCCGTGATAGTATTGCCATCCTCTAAACATAATTTAGAAATAGAATTAGCTTTCCAATGCTTCATAGCTAAAAGATGAAAAAATATGGTATTACGATCCCCTTCTTTGAGCCACTGAACTCTAGACTTTTATTTTCGGAAAATTTCTTCTTTATTCATAAGGTTCTTCCAATCATAAATCAGATTACTTTCCTCATGGACAATGTCCTCTGTAACCACTCCTTGAGCCATTAAATTTTGAAGGTTGGCTAGTTTACCAGAGATAGTCTTCTTCTAAGCAAACACATTACCAAAACTATATTTGTTCCAGCCACGGACCTCTTGTTTAATATGTAAGAGCTTCTTGACCAACCTAAACATAGGAGTACCCTAAACTAGAAGTTGCCACCAATTAGTCAGAAGACTCCTAAAATCTTTATGTTTAATCCACATAACTTCAAATCTGAAAGGGAAGGGACCATGCCTATGCTAGACCATCCAATTGAGGAAAATAGGATTATGATCAGAAATAGTTCTTGGTAAAGCCACCAGACTTAGATTAGAATGATTATCCCAGTTATTGGAGATAAGGAATCTATCCAATTTAACTTGTATCATTTGATCCCCTCTTCTTCGGTTTGACCAAATAAAATTTTGATTCTGAAGCTCCACATCCAACAACCCAAAGCTATTGATAAACTCAACAAAATCAAACATACTATCAGAATAGTCAAGAATACCCCCAATTTTTTTTGAAGGGTATAAAGGAGTGTTAAAATCTCCAGCCAACATCCAAAGAGAACGAGAGGAAGTGGAAAGGAGAGTGGACAGGTCCATCCACAAAGTTTTCCACAGGGCCCTTGTGTTTGGGGCATATATGTTGATTAGAGACCAATTAAAAGAAGGCATAGAGAAATTGACAATAAGAAAATGCTTACTGGAAACCATAAGAGTACCTTGAATTTTGGCATTATTCCACATAGTAAAGATCCCTCCAAAAGCACACATAGCAAGGATAACACAAAAAGCAACATTAGGCCAGATTCTATCAACTATCAACTTAAAGTTCTGCTCAAACATTTTAACTTCCTGAAGTAAAAGAATATCAATTTTATGATCCAAAATACAGTTCTTGACCTCAAATTGTTTGGTATGGCTATTAAAACCCCTCATATTCCAAGAAAGAATTCTCATTTGGGAAGTTTTTGAGATTGAATCTCCAATGTTCTTTGTTTACCACTGGCAATCTCCCTAGCAATCTCTCGTTGTCTTGTTTCCCTGAGGGTTCATTGATTCTAGCAGACACCATTGCTTCTTTTACAAAGTTTACAGCTTCTACATGCTTCAAGATTTCATCATGTTCCTATCTCTCAGAGACATCTTTGAGGAGGTTTATTTGTCCTTCTCGTTCTCTCTTTTGGAGAGGAGTTTTATTTCCCACTAGGTTATCTCCTTTTCTCCGCTTGTGAGAGATCTTTTGTACATGGGTACCTCATCGAGCCTTGTTGCCAAGACCCATCTATGCATCTTTATACTTTTTATTAAATAGCTTACTCCCTAAGTATCACTTAAGGGGGGTGTTAGTGTGAAAAGTACTTTTACCTATCTAGCTTGACTACGTCCTATTCACACTAGCCTTAAGCTCACTAAGAGGTTATTTAGACTTTTGTCTCACCTCATATGCACGCAACATGTATCCTCACACTTATCTCAAGTGAGTCCACATGTGTCACACCTTTGGAGGGGTAGTCAGACTTTCAATCCTACCATCTCACCTCCTCATCCTTGCCTTTATATGCAAGGTCTCTATTGTACTTTTGTATGCCCCACATTTTTATCATTGTATGATAGTTATTTGGCTTGTTATTTGTGCAATTCAACTTTGTGGTAGTTCTTATATTCTTGCAAGTGATCTTGGCTGCTCCAAAATAGGTAATTTAGAATTAAAGGATGTTGCTTCTAATTAATCATTTATCTATTTTATATATCCTCCAAAGGCAATTGCAATCCAAATATTATCATTTTTCTATCACAACAATCTGTAAAATAGAAATCTTATTTAGAATTATAGTCTTCCTTTCATATGGTTTGGTTCTTCAATGAAGAGCAAATTTGTATTTTGAAGGATTTCTACCATGTATCTAGACACCACTCCATGTAACATATAGCCATTGAATAACCACAGAAATCTACCATGAAGAACAACATGTAATTACAAAACCTTGAGAAAAAAAAATTAAACAAAGATTATAAGTAAGCCCTTGAAGGATCTAGATGAAAGCATCAGTTTATTACTTGAAGTAACTATAATCTCTGAAAAAGAGGAGGTGTAAAATTAGTTATGACACTATCAACGTCACTGGGTCAAGGTTTATAAGAAAATCAAGGTTGTGAAACAATATTACAAAATCACTTAATAGTATGACCATGTATAATCATTCCTTAAGTAACTAATATGTGGACCCATTCTAATAGCTTTGTTGTAGGAGGGATGGATTTTCCTACTAGCATGGCATAGAGAATGGGAAGAGAGAAGATATGGATGATGTGGGTTGAGGAGAATAGTTGAGGAAGACAAAATAATAGGTCTAAAAATAGAAAACTACATGTAACATCATAAATTGTGTACACTGGTGTGTAGGCACAATATCACTATGTTTAGCTCCTCCCTTTTAGTGGTCTCAATCCTAGTCCTTTTTTAGGTCCACCCTTAAAACCCTCTTTTAACCCCATTTATAGAATAAGTCATAATCTCGATTAAAGTTTTGTCATGACCTCGAGAGATAAATGAAGATTTGGAGTTAGCCTAGCATTTTGAACAAGCTTGGGACTTGAAATGACCCCAAGCTCAAGGTGCTTGAGCGCCCTGGTCCCTTCTGTGCTTTGGGGGATAATTTTAAGTTACAAGTTTTCCTTAATGTTGCTTAGGCAGACCCTAAATCCAAATTTGATTTTGAGCACGTTATGTGGGTATTTTGATTTGAATTACTCTCTTTCTATAAGATTTGTATAAAGGTAAGTGAGTTGAATCATTTTGAAAGGAGATTTTTGGAAGTGCTCTTGATGTGAACAAGCTCTCTATTGCTATTGCTTTATATGCTATTGTTTATTGTAGTTTTTGATCAAGTGGAGATCTACTTTGCTCTTGGAAAGATTTGAATGAAGGCTAGGACATGAGATCTTGAGTCTATCTCATGAGCTTCTAGGTTGGAATACTTTGCATGATTGGGAGAAGGGTTGGAACCACCATCTTGAGTTTGGCTTGAGTACCCTCTAAGGGTATGGTTGCATCACCTTCTTATTCTGTAGACCTTCCATGAATCTTGGTCCTTGAGGTGAAGTTGTTAGTTCTCTTGAGTGGATCATCATTTACATCATCCCTCTCTATTTTCTTGAGTCATATAAGGATAGGATTTGATATTATTTGGTTAGATCTTGCATGTTACTACTCACACATTGATTTCTTGAGCACACAGAACATCTGGATTAATCTTGGCTATCTGTGAGGTAGGAATATAGAAACAGAGGCTTGACTAAGGCAAGCTCCTATATAGCCACAATACTTATCCTCTTATTTCTTGTGTACAGGTCTAACAAATAATTTTTAGAAGGTGCCAGGCTGGAAGACTGAATAACTTGCAGGTACAGACCTAACAAAAATAGCAGTTTCTAAAAACCCTAAAAGAGGCCCAGGGCACCTGAGCACCTTGGTCCAGTGACTTACTATCACTTAGTCCATGTTTTGAACAATTTTCTTACCTCTATTGTTCTATTTCCTGCTCTAAGTTTATTTTTGACAGTCATTTGTAGCTTAATTTGGCTTAATTTAAAAGCTTTGGATCTCATGCCCTAGCTAGATTGGTTGCATTTGGTTTCACACTCATTTATACAACAAAGAGGTAGAACCCCTGTAGCTTAAGCTCTCCCTCAAGGGTAGTAGCTAAGCTCGGTTTTTGTCTCAATGTTTTGTATAAGAGGGTTTGACCTAGTTTAACTCATAAGGCTAGATCTCTCTTTTCTACATTACACTACCTTAACATCCAAGTACATCGATTATTCAAGAATCAACTCATAACTAAAACAAAACTCCAAGAGCTATTTAATCAAAGAAAATAATACTTACAATGATCATATCCATCCATATCTAACTTTGCTTTCATAGGATAAACACTTCAAATAAAAGGAAAACAATGTGATAAAACTCAAACACACAAGAACAAAATCACATGTAAATAAAACCAAAACTAAAAGAAAGAAAACCAAAATGGTCATGCTAAATAAAAAGACTTCAAATGATTTTTATCCATGATTGTAAAAAAAATTCCAATGTGATACAAATCATAGAATAACCAACACATGTTCATATGCATGCATTATGAAGAAAAACATTATGTTTCAACAATAGGCAAATATAAGACAAATGATCATTTTCAACACATTCTTCAAGGTTTATCAATGCATACAATTGAAAATTAAAAGGGAGGTAAACAACAAGAAAAAATATCCCTACATAAAGAATGAAAGGTATATATGACATGTTTCAAATGATTTTCACTGTCTCCTATCTTTTCAATAAGAATGTTAGAAACTTCCTTTTGAGGTGGACAATAATCATGAGCATCATAGCAAGAAATAATATGGTCACAAGGTCTTGAGAATATTGATTATTTGCATGGGTAACACACATTTTAGTTTCAAAATCTACCTCTTGAAAGTCCATGATCTAATAAGCAATTGACATATTTGAATCTAAAAGATCAAAAAGTCCAAAATAATCATCACCTATATCATTTTGTTCAAGATGAGAGAAGATCTAAAATACCCACATTGTAATCCATTTCAAAGATTTCAAAAAAATTCTTAACACTTATTTTTCAAGTGTCTTTAGGAGTACCATCTGAATTAGAAGTGTTGTCATTGTCATGAGACAATTCATGTGATGTGTGGTCATGATATTCTAAAACAATATCATTTTCTAGGTGGTAGTAAAACCATTCAAAAATGGGTTCATAATCAACTTCAAAGTCCTTGGGAAAATTTTTAGACTTTTATGTATCTATTTCAAGATTATAAATTCAAACGAAGGATTATCATTAAAAAACCATCTCTAAATAAAAATTAATTTCATCTTCTAAACAACAATTAGAAAAATTAGAGTTATCACCTTCAATCAAAATCATATTGATGTGGGAATAAGAAGGTTCCTTTTCTTGATTTAAAGTTAGGTCTAGTTCTTTATGTGGGTTTTTGTAGAACTTTTTAATCATTTAGTAAACTAGACATATATAAGACTCATTAGAAAATTGATTTGTGACTTCGATAAATAAGTTATCAAATTCATTACATGCAAAGAGGTTATGGTTTAAGGAATAGATACAATAAAACATTAGATCTCACAAATAGATAAATTCCATACTTGATTCAATATCAATAATACCAATTTTATGAGTGACTTTTTAATAGTTTTTAGGAATAAGACTCATCCAACTTGTGAAGACAAAATTGCCACTTGGTCTAAAGGTGGGAGGAATTTCTAGGTATTTGAAGAGATAATGTTGTAAAAATCCTCTGAGGGTTTCATTTTTGCACCAACTAATCTTGAGCCAAGCTTCCAAATTTGAAGGTAGTCAATATTGAGCAAGATGGATGACAAAAATCCACTCATGTTACAAGAAGTTATACACATTGTAACCAAGAAAATATGCTATGGAAACCAGATCAAAGATAATCAAATCAAGATCTTGGTGAACTATCATAAATGCCTTGGTAACCAACAATAAAAATTCCACTAAAGAATGAAATGACCACTTCAATGCAAATAAATCAAAATTAAAATGACAAATAAGATCCCTAGTAGAGTCATTAAATTTGTTAATTTCAAAAAATGACTTGGTGCAATGAATCAACCCATTCACCTATCACAATGGTTAAAAAAAGAATCAAACTAGTCAATCAGAGGGACCTTAACTAGAACACTAGTTTTGGTGTTGAAGGTTTCTCAGTTTAACTACCAAGTTTAGATATATGCCTAACCAAGTATATTACATGTTTGATCATTCAACTTGTCAATGAGAACAACTGTGAAAGGAAGGCTAAATTTGGATGATGGATAAAATATGTAACTATATGTTATTAGAATGATGAGATATGATTATTAATGGACTTACTTCTTCCACAAATGAAAAATAAAACCATAGATCTAGATCACTAAACTAGTTTATAATTTTACTACTAAGTATGAAAATTATCAAATTACCTAGCATGGGATGGATAATCAAAACTTGGGGTAGAAAAGTATGAAATAATCTCTCAATCCATTATTGTCTCAAGATGTTTAAACCAAAAATAAAGTACATTCAAACTTAAATATAATAAAAATATAGACAAACAATTATGACATGAATCAAAATATTGTATAGGACAATCATTTAGATAAATAATTAGGAGATCTTTTATTCATGAAGTCTAAAATAAAAAATTTAGTTGCACAAAATGTAACATATCAAATTTGACAAACCATCATGATAGAGAGCCAATAATCTATCATGTTATTCCCAGCACGAGGTTTGCATCATTTAAAAGTAAAGTATATGAATATTGAGCAAACATGACTTTAGAACATCCATTAAATCATTAAATGGTCAATCTTGAAACAATGGTCAAATAACTAATGTGAATGAGAAATAACTAGTTGAATATACCCATTTCCTTTAAGACAAATACTCCAACATGAGAGAATGTGTTGTTGAGCATCCTCCAAGAAGATGCCAAACTCAAAAATGTCACACACAAAAATATCTACTTTGAAAATATTTTTAGAATGATAATTTTGTAGCTATAGAGAATCCCCTTTTTTTATTGGAACCCCAACCCTCTTTTAATCTCCCTACAATTGAAATGAAGTTATAATGGGAGCTATAACTAATATAAAACAAATGACTTTATAAAATACTATCGTTTAGACTTCTAGGATTACTCCATTTAAATTACTTTATAATTTAAAGTTTATTTAATAAATTATGTGGCTTATAAGTTAGGAGAAAATACTTAGGTAGAAATAAAATAAAATAAAATAAAATAATGTCACATTCTTTGAGTGGGGTCCATTCTAATCTAAGCTATGGTCAATCGATTCAAAGGGAAAAGTAAAAATCTTTCTCCTTAGAATCATAGACATTCTATCAAATAAATGGCAAGCATGGATCAAGTCCAAGAGATTGTGTTTTGTTCACACATACTTCATAATCTCTCTCTACTACTTCAATAGTCTTAAATGTAACTAAGGAAAGATCCTTGAACTGTTTGTATGTTTCTACACTTGGTATACATAGTAAATTTTGGATACTAACATTTTCACAAGTAATTCTCATGTTTCTCTATGTTACTTCTTTTGAGTTAAAATAAATTGTTTCAAACCATGCTAATTCACAAGTTAGTGGTCTCTAAAAATAAAGTCCTATTTATAAATGTAAACAAAATAGTTTGCTATCACATTTTATTTTTTTATATCCATAGTAAAACACTCCCATGACCAATCAAGTGTTGCTCCAAGATAATGCCCTCTAATTCAAAAAATTCTCTTTCATATTCTTCTTTCCACTTCTAGGTATGACATTATTCTAGCACGCCCTATTGAATTCATGTATTTTTTATCTTGATTTTAGCACACAAAGTGTAGGCACTAGCTTGTAAGTGAAATAGAAAAGTATGGCCAAATTTTGCACCATGTCATACACTGCATACATATATATCTTATGCTTTCTTCCTTTCCACATTTTTATCAATTTAGAACCCTTCATAGTATCAAAGTTTTCTTGACACTCATTGGCAATCGCACAAGCATCTTTCAAACAATTTGCAATCATTCTATATAATCATTGAATTCCAGGATACTACATCTACACTGGGCATTTTATCAAACAAATGGCATACATTCTTTTATCATGGTGTTGAGTGAATGTATAATGCTAAAAATGTTGCTAAGTAATCTATTGAAATAGTTCGACACCATGTTGATTTTGGTACCAAGTGATCCTTAATCACCCAACTGCTTATAACATGGTCATGTTGGAAGTTAAGATAGCCTATAAAGCCTATAAAAGGTGCCAAGAAAATAGAAACAAAAAGAATTTAAAATTTATAATTGGTGTGATTTGAATTTCAAAACATGTAAGGTGTAGATTTATTCCTAGTGAGAAACTCATATTGTAGAAGTGTTGAATGAAAAAGTAAAAACAAAGTGAGGAGGATAACTATCTCAACTTCCTTTAGGTAAAGTTTCATTTTTTTGTGGGTACAAACTAAATCCATGGCAAAAATCCATTTAATAATTCTCATTCAAAAATTAATAGCCTATAAGGCCATAAAAGGTGCCAAGCAAGTATAAATAAACAACACTTGAACTTTGTAGTTGGTTTGATTTAAATTTCAAAACATCTAAGGTGAAAATTTACATGTAAGGTATTTATTCCCAATGAGCAACTCACACCATAGAAATGTTGAATTAAAAAGTAAAAATAGAGAGATGAGGATCACTATCTCAATTTCCTTTAAGTAAGTCTAATATTTTTCTGATACAAAATAAATTTGTTTAGCAAATCTCATTTTGAAATTTATGTGTGAACTAAATCTATAAATATCCATTTAATTCATTAAATCCAGTACATGTAGAGAAAACTAAATTGTTCTTATCTATCATTAAAAGATCTATATCACATCAAGATGCCTAGATCATTTTCTCAACAAATTATACAATTCAAATCTTCCATTTAGTCTAAGAGTGTTGGCTTAAAACCTTCTTATAGAAATTGTTCATGTGCAATCTTACCATTTTGCATCACAAGGATGAGTATACTATTTCTAAATGAAACTTTCAAGATGAGTAAAAACAACACATATAATACATGGTCAGATGTATAGTCCCTTATTATTCTAATTCACAATGCACTTTTGTCTAGAATCTGTTACATCGTAAATTGTCCTCCTGTATGGAATGGTACAATTTCTCACAATTTAGCTCCTCTCCTTTGGTGTCCTCTTAACCTATTCCTTTTCGACCTTCCTAAATTCTGATTGACATATGTCTAACTGAAGAAATGTTGTATTTTGAGATAACTAATGACTGAAGGTGGAAAGAAATTTTGGATTTGGGATTCCCTGGACCCCCTTAATGCAGACCTGATCAAAAAATTAGGGCTTGGGCTTGGGCGCTCACGCCCTAGCCCTACCCCATTTTCTGGGGTTTTGAATTTTGGTAGGGTGTCGTCTCCCGCCATGCACCCCAAGATTTCATTTTTAAATTTTTTTTTTCGCACGATGTCAACATGTTATTACAAAATTTGAAATTCCTAAGGTTATATTTAAAGACATTTGAAAATCATTTTATCACACACAATCTATATGCAAGCTTTCAATGCCAAAACTCTACCAAATTTGCCATTGAAGAACATCACTTTGTTGAAGCTCTTGGATTTATTTGAAGTTGCTATCATGGATATATTCTATAGAGATTAGGAATCAAGATCTGGAGACTATCTTGCTCTTCCTAGGGTTTTGTACAACCTTTTGTATGATCGAGAGAAAGGTTGAAGCCTCCAACATCGAGATTGGAAATCCTCCGCGGATATGGTTACCTTGCCTTCTTGTTCTACAATTCTTCATTGCTCTCATCTCCTTAAGGTGATGCTATTGTTGTTTCATTGAGTGAAACAAGGTGTTGCTCTTTCCTTGATGCTTGAGTCATCTAGGGTTTTACATTTTCTGCATACACATTTGTTAGTGAGCACACACATCTACAAATCTATATCATTAGCTATTGTTGAGGTAGGAATACCGAAAATAGAGCTTGATTGAGGCAAGCTCCTATATAGCCACAATCATCTTTCTCCTCCTTTTGCATGTGCAGTTTACATTCAGTAAGATTCGGTGGAAAGGAGCAACAGGAAGACAGGTATTGCAGGTATAGTCATCACGGAACTTTGAATTTTAGGATTGCAAAACTTCCAAGCTCACCTGAGCATTTTCTTTAGGATCTGGAGACCTCCAGAGATTGCTTGACACTTGGTGTAGAAGATTCTGATAGCCAGAAACCTATTGAACACAAAGAATATTGAGAGGGGGGTGAATCAGTATTCTTTAAAACCTTTCTTTCACATATTCATTAATCCATTTACCAAATTCAATAACATGAAAGAAAAATAAACATGGGAAGAGCAGCATTATGTGATGATTGTACCTACAATACCTATCTTCTTGTCACTCCTTTCCACTGGATTCACTGCCAAGAGAAGACTACTACAAATGCATCTACAGAATGCTGAAATGAAGTTCCATTAATAGCTCAATACACAGATTCAAAAATCTTCATTGTATCTGCCCTGCTTTTTTTCTCTGCTTCACATATACTCTGTTCTTCTACCCTTACAGTTCCTTTCTGATCATAAAATTGCCTTAGATTGCATACACATCAAATTCACACAATCTCATTCCTCTAATACTGAAATCTATCAAATATATATCTGC
Organism: Cunninghamia lanceolata; assembly: GCA_027924645.1. Taxonomy (NCBI): domain Eukaryota; kingdom Viridiplantae; phylum Streptophyta; class Pinopsida; order Cupressales; family Cupressaceae; genus Cunninghamia; species Cunninghamia lanceolata. The sequence continues at coordinate 1,307,846 of BSBN01001346.1, read as the reverse complement.
AACATGAATTATCCCAAAACTAGGTCGGCATGCAAAATATGAAACTTGTATATCAAAGTTACCTTGTTGTCTTGATCCTTTGCACAAACAACAATGGGAACCCATACAATCATTCAATAATCTTCATATAGGTCTGGACTTATTATTGAACCACTTAGAATAATGATCTAAGCATTATCTCCTCACCGCACATTGATCCAACTGTGTGTCAGCCTTATCCCAAAATACACACTTAAACCTTATTGTCTGTCATATCATAACTTCCAGTGCGGACCATATGAAACTTCAAAATTCACATCAAACATTCATTAGACATCACCAATCATACCTTCAAAACCGCAGGTCATAATATTCCTGTGTGATGATATAAGGATCTTAGAACTGTTGCCTCTGTCTTAGTTAAACACTGTCAAACTAACTGTCGAAACTTTGAATCTTGTAGATGATCTTTCGGTGGACTTTAGATACTGTAAATCTAGAATTAGATAGCTATCATATGTATTTACAACACCTTCAAATCTTACATCGAGATAACCAATAGCGGAGGAATGCAGAGTGAATTACTCAAGTGTTTTGCACTGTTCCTCACTATACTCTGCTTACCGGACTTAGTCAAATCATAATGTATCTTCCAGATATTATAAGGACTTGAATACTAGAACATAACATTATCAAAGGATTGCGTACAACATACGAGAACCGTATAACAAGATCTTCATCTACGGAGGAGTACTAACTGGATTTTTGTCCCTAGCTCAATGTGCTACTAATACTTAGTCAATTTGGCTATGTCAATCTTACCGAACCAAAATATTGTACACATCTTTGTCTCAGGAGTTGTCTTCAAACATGTCAGGTTGTTGCCATCAATGACAACATCAAAACTTCAACATATTAGCAACGTCTCTTGACTATGTTGCCAACAATCTCCCCTTTGGCATTGATGGCAACACTTAGTGAAAAATGCTTATCTACTCCCCCTTACTATGTACACTCTGTTTTTATTCTTTCCTTAAGATGTTTGGCCATTTTTCACTGGATCTTCTTCTCCCCCTTTGACATCAATGGCAAAGGTGTGTGTACAAGTAACAAAACTTGTATTGTAAAACTGTTATACTTAGCCGCATATGTACAGGTGCAATCTTTCAATTTAGTTAGTTGTGGGTGAAAGGATATCATTTTAAATAATATTTGATTGTGCTAGTTCTCCATCCCACCTATTCTTAGCACTATTCAAAATTTGAATGTTACCATTAATCTGAAATACCAAGTCTTCTGCCTTCTGCACATTTGTAGGTGTATCAGTTATTGCCTTAACCTTTAAGGCTTCAACAGCTAGACTTGACATTGAATCAATTTTAGGGCTTATTAACCCTCTCAATTGGCATATTTTTGCTTTTCATTTCTTCCTTTTTTCTTAGCAGACTACTTATGCTATTATGAATATTTATAACTTGTATTTCCTTATTGCTTATGGAATCAACTATCAGATCATAAGACTTAAATATTCACTAATTGAAGTTCCATAGCTTTGATCTTATCTTCCATTTCCTTAGTGGTCTTAGGCCATGATAAGCAAAATTTGTATATGTCATAGGCTTCCTTAATAGCACACTCTATATTCTTGATGCTATTATCTAACAAAAGTTTATCACTGTCGAGCTTAGTCTTCAACACTGCTAATCTTTTACCATCAAATTCCTTCCTAACCTTTATATCAACAGACTTCTCAAAAGATTCTAAATGAGTACTTACTGAGTTTATCAAGCCTTTGAGATGATAAGTTGATGACAATGATGTATCCTTTTGGTATGTAGGCATCAACTTCTCCAAAATACCATATGCTTCTCTAATGAGCTCATTGTCTTGGATGTGAGACCTTAGAATTTTTTCCTGAACCTTGGCTTGCACAATTGATACTAGTTTGAATTTTTGCAAAGGAGACATTGAAGCCAAGTTTATTGGTCCTTGCAGAAACTCAGGCTCATCCAAAACTTGTGTTCCTTGTTACTTCTCCAAAAATTTCTTGATAGAATTGACCGGATCTTGTGAGGCAGTAGTGTCTGTTGCCATATTAGACACTTCTTCTTGATTCTTCTCTAGTGGTTCTAGATCCATAACCTCTTGTTTATAAATGTTTTGTTTCAGAGGAGGGCTCTTCTCAACTTGTTCATTTTCTTGATCATTAGCTTTATTTTTTTCTATAGTCTTCTCCTTGTTTTCTTGATCATCAGTTTGTTGATTAGGAGGAGGATTTGTCCTTGTTTGGTCCTTGTCAATTTTGTCTTGACCATCAGTAACAAGGGCTTGATCAGATGCAGGGGTTTGATCATCTTCTTTCTCCTTTATCTCTTCATTAGTTTTGTCCAAACCTTGATTCAAGCTGACTTCTAGAACAGATGTGTCATCACCAACAATTCTATCTTCTTTATCATATATATTTGGGATGTTAAGATCTCTTAGGATATCTAGTAATTCTTGTTCTATATTATTCACAAATTTTTCTATATCCCCAGACATTAGAGTGTTGATCCTCTTCTTTATCTCTATTTTATCTCTAAGGATCTTGAAGACTTTGGATCTCTCCTCAAGAGTCACATCTAGACATAGTTTCAAAAAAGTATTTTCTCGTCTCCAAGTCTTTTGCCATTGCTGCTTCCTTCTTAACAGACGTTATACTTGCAAGGGTGTTAGGGAGATATGTAATTACTTCAATAAGAGCTCTATTGTACATCTCCAAGTATCTGATTATAGTAGTCTCAATGATGTCTTTATCTGCATCATCATATTCATCATATAGTTGTGCTATGGGTTTTAGATTTCCATGTACTGTTATGGCCTTCAAGACATCTTCCAAATTTATTGTTACTTCTTCTTTCTCAGGCTTATTTTTCCTTGGCTTCTTGATTTGGTCCTTACCAAAGGACTTCTCCTTTTTTCTCCTAGAGGCTTTAGTAGCCTCAGTTTTCATTTTCTTCACTTCTTCATCTGTTTCAATTTCCTCATCATCAACACTTATACTCTCATGTGTCCTTTTGGCTTTGATCTTCATTCTTTTGTGCCTTTTATCAGTGGGTTTCTTTGCAAGTGCTTCCATAGAGGGTGTGGGACTGGAGGATGCAAATGTAGTTTGTGAAGTTGATGCTCTTGTTCTCTTCTTTGTTACTATAGGCTCCTCCTCTTTCCTCTTAGACTCTTCTCGAGCCTTTTCAGGCTCACCTTGCTTCATTTTTTTAGTTGCCCTAGCTACCTCAGTCCTTGCTCTTGTTTTAGCACTCTCTTCTTTAGTGAGTCATATGCTCTGGGCATATTCCTCTACCAATTTCTTCATCTTTTTCTGACTTTCTAGTTTTCTTAGTTTAACATGAACTTTTATAGATAAGTCCTCATAGGTACCAAACCTTGCCTCTTTGGTATCCCTAGGTTTGCTCACATGAGCTCAACATAACCATCTAGTATATTTTCAGCCACTTCATAGCCCATTGGAAGGACCCAGACTGTCCTAGGCTCAACAGCCTCCATCATGCATTGGTCTTTGTTTACAATAAAACATATATCATTCTTGTATTTCTCAACTATTTTCTCTAATATTCTTTCCCTAGATTGCAATGTTTTGTGAAAATTCTTTAAGTAGCCCCATAGGGCTGCATTCTGTGCATCCCGGCTTCCTATGCTATTTAGGTGGTTTCTAATTTGAATGGAAATTGGTTGACTACTAGACCAAATCAACTTCATTCCTAGTAATTCTTGCATAAAATAGAAAAATAAGCACATGATCAACGTACCAAACTTGAAGGGATATTTGTGGTCTTTTGTCTTCTTCAGATTCTCCATTAATTGCTACCGAAGCAACTCATAAAGGTCATAATCTACATTTTCCTTAACCATCTCATAAGATGTGTATATGGCAGTTTTGGAGACAAAGTTCTCCCAGTTTGTGAAGTAGATCTTGTAATCGATCACCATGAATGCAAACCTGATTGCGTGGTTTTCAATGTCATTGATTGACAATGCCCTTTTATCGAATTTGGCTTTACTGTGTTATTTTTCATGACTTTCAACACAGGCATTGTTCCAGTAGAATTTAACCCTATAACAACACTTATAGCATCCTTTGTAATCATGAATGGTGTATTGAGCCACATAAACTCATTGTGCACTCTACTTAACACGTGCCAGACCCATGAGTCCTATACAAATGATGGAAAGTCTATGTATTGCATGAATTTCTTCCTTTCTAGGGCTTTGTATTCCTCCTTCAATTCGTAACTCTCACCACATAGATGATTCATATACAGTTCTCCAAGTTTGCTATCATTGTGTTCATCTAGGGCAATGTGAATGTAAGCCCTAATATCTTCTTCATGCATCACACCATAGGGTACTTTCAAAAATGCACCGTCAAGTTCAACTTCAGTAGACTTGAATGGATGTTTCTTAAATTTTGGTCGTGGTCTCTCAGTGACATCAATAACTTGTGGTGTTGCCATCTTCGCAAGAATTCAAACAAGTTCATGGTAGGGTTTCAAACTGTAAATACCTCTTTTGTTGAACTAGGGTTTTCTTCACTTGAGTTGCTTTGAATCTCTGGAATTCATTGAGGTCGCTTGGAATTCTGCTTCAGTTCTCCTTGGACACTTGACAGCTTGAATGCAAAGTGATTAGTCTTTTGAATGTGACCCTTTTTAACCTTTGTTATAAAAACTTAGTCGTCATAAATGTTGTTTTCAAAAAGCTGCCAAGCACTCCATTGTTAGATACAATCGATTAGGATTGCTTCGTAATGTACCGCATTAGGTCCTTTTCTACCAATTTCTTCTCCAAATGATCCATCCAATACTACTTTAGCTCATACCTTAGTGTTGGATCTCAGCACCCACTATCTGGCTAGGGGATCAGAATATTCATTAAAAGCTCCCACTAAGCCAAAGCTCCCAATTTACTTCCCGGAGGAAGTATCTGCACCAAAAGTTGGTGCGGATCCATCATTGACCTCATTTATATCCTTCTTAATCCATACCTTGCTCATTTCCTTCTTGATTTCTACCGGATCAACTTTGTTTTTACCTTTATCTTCCCTCTGCTCTATTTTCCTCTTTTCTACAAGATTGTTCCTTTTCACATTCTTGCTTATACAGAATTTGGCAATATGTCCAAGTCTATTGCAATTGTAGCATACCATATTCATGTGTTCTTGATTCCTTCCATTTGTTTGATTTATTCTTGATCTGCATTGGTTAGCCATATGTCCAAATCTATTGCATGCAAATCACTTTCCATTGAAAGATTGAGTATTCCTTGCATTGTTGGAATCATTCCTTATCAAACTTCTACATTCAGTTGCTTTATGACCAATTCTTTTTCAATTAAAAAATTGACCTAAGAATGATGGAACATTTTGATTTATTTTTCTCCTACACTGAGTGGCCCTGTGACCTAACTTATTGCATTTGAAACAACAGACATTGAAGGATGGGTACCTTTGAGCATTTGGTTGCCTGACCGGAGGTCTTCTAGGTTTGTTTCTCTGATTCCAGACCTAGTTGCCTTTGACTCTCTTCATTTCAGTGTTAACTTGTCCTAATTTAGAGCTTTCTCCTCTTTCGAATCCCAAACCTTGCTTGTCATCTGGACTTTTTTAACTTGCAATCAGCTCATCAAGCTTGGTAGAGCTTATTTTGAACTTTTCTTTATAGCTATTAGCTACTTCCAAATCAAATTTCATAAGCACAACATCTTTTGCCAACTTTTCACATTCTTCAGACTTGTCTATCAAGACTTGATTTAGATGTTCCTCATCCTTTTCTTTCTCTTCAATCAGCATTGATAAATCATTTAGGGTGTCATTTGTAGCTTTTAATTGTTCACTTAGTTCTTTGTTCCTATCCTTTGATCTTTTAACTTGCTTTCTTAGCTTCAGGATGCATTCATCAGCTTCTTTGACATTTTCCTTCAAATCCTGAATATTTGCTTCATACTTATCAAGATCTTCAAGAGCAGTTTTTAATTCTTGATTACTAACATATGTGCAATCATCAATTGTGACACTGCCTGGAGCAGGATACCTTCTAGATGCCATGAGTAAACTTTCCCAGATCTTCCTTAAGTTGTTAGGCTTCTTCCAAGGAACCTTGCTCTGATACTAATTGTTGAACACAAAGAATACTAAGAGAGGGGTGAATCAGTATTCTGTAAAACCTTTCTTTCACATATTCATTAATCCATTTACCAAATTCAATAACATGAAAGCAAAATAAACATAGGAAGAGTAGCCACAAAATCATAACACATAGACACCAAGATTTCTACGTGGAAAACCCAAAAAGGGAAAAACCATGGTGAGTAGTAGTTCACAATATATTATGATATCAAAACTAAATTACATGAAGGATCACTACCTTAGGGCTCACTGCCCAAGGACTCACTGCAATAGGCTCGCTACCAAAAAGAGAAGAGAAGATAGAAGAAAGATTGGCTCACTACAAAGAGAAGACTACTAAAAATGCATCTACAGAATTCTGAAATACAGTTCCATTAATAGCTCAATACACAGATTCAAAAGTCTTCATTGTGTCTACCCTACTTTTCTGCTCTGCTTCACATATACTCTATTCTTCTACCCTTACAGTTCCTTTTTTATCATAAATTAGATTGCATACACATCAAATTCACACTATATTAGCACAATCTCATACCTCCAATACAGAAATCTATCAAATATATATATCCGCAACATGAATTATCCCAAAACTAGGTTGGCATGCAAAATATGAAACTTGTATATCAAAGTTGTACCTTGTCAGCTTGATCCTTTGCACAAACAACAATGTGAACCCATACAATCATTCAAAAATATTCATATAGGTCTAGACTTATTATTGAACCACTTAGAATAATGATCTAAGCATTATCTCCTCACTACACATTGATCCAACTGTGTGTCGGCCTTATCCCAAAATACATACTTAAACCTTATTATCTGTCATATCATAACTTCTAGTGCGGACCATATGAAACTTCAAAATTCACATCAAACATTCATTAGACATCACCAACCATACCTTTAAAACTGTAGGTCATAATATTCTTGTGTGATGATATGTGGATCTCAAAACTGTTGCCTCTGTCTTAGTTAAACACTGTCAAACTGATTGCCGAAACTTTGAAGCTTGTAGATGATCTTCTGGTGGACTTTAGATACTATAAATATGGAATTAGATAGGTATCATATGTGTTTTCAACACATTCAAATCTTACATCAAGATAACCATTAGCAGAGGAATGCGGAGTGAATTACTCAAGTGTTCTACATTGTTCCTCACTGTACTCTACGTACTGGACTTAGTCAAATCATAATGTATCTTCTAGAGATTATCAGGACTTCAATACTGGAACATAACATTATCAAAGGATTGTGTACAACATACCAGAACCGCATAACAAGATCTTCATCTATAGAGGAGTACTAGCTGGATTTATGTCCCTAGCTCAATGTGCTGCCAATACTTAGTCAATTTGGCTAAGTCAATCTTACCGAACCAAAATATTGTACACATCTTTGTCTCAAGAGTTGTCTTCAAACATGTCAGGTTGCTGCTATCAATGACAACATCAAAACTTCAACATATCAGCAATGTCTCTTGACTATGTTGCCAACAAAACCTTCAAGATAAAGGGAACAGCGTCCTAGTCTGACAGGACTCTGTTTTCTAGGTGCACACTCTCTATACCTTTTACTCTACATTTCTATGATTTATTCACCTATATCTGTGTCAGAAAACTATCTATTACAGTATATTTGTTGAATTAGGGTTTTATGCTTAGTGAACACAATAAGCTTGTAAAAACCTGATTTAGAGACTTAGTCAGTTACAATTAGCAGAAAACCAAACCTAGGAAATTAGTAGCTTATCCTAAGCTTGCTTCTTACTTCCCTAATGTTTAGTAAGAGAAAGTGTGGGACTTGATTTGGTTGGTTGAACTATAATTATCCCACATTTTTCCATTAAACATTTAGTGAACCCATGCTCTAAAAGAATTTGCATCCTTTTTAACATCAGATCTGAATTAGTTTGTTGTCCTAAATCACATTTAGATTGCAAACCCTCTTTTTTTGTGAAAGTACATACATTGAATCTCAAGTGATTTCTTTATCCTTACATTAAAAGAGTTTGAAATTACAACTTTGTGTTTTGCATAGTGCTATTGTATTTCATTTTCACAAAGTTTATGCTATATCATTTTCATTCAAGTCTTGGGTTAATTAGAACATGCTATAATGTTAGATTACTTTCTACAAGACTTTCATGTATATGATGAGTCGTTTAGTTGTGATGACTTCAATATGTTAGATGAAGCCCTCGAGGACTTTATCTTGATTGAACATTCCACTACGACTCATAAACCATCATTGTTTCAAATATTAGTAAATGCAATTTATGTTTCTAAGCCTCAAGAAGAACCTGTGAAGCTAAAAATAGTGGTCAACCTATGTATGGATGTGGCTCAACCACACTCTAAACCAATGCTCACTATTAGAGGTCTTTTGCCTTCTTCTTGACCTCCTGATTACATCTACAACTATGCTAAACAAATAAAACAACAAAATTCACAACAACCTAGTCATACTATGGTTGCTCATACATATAACACACGAAATAATAGGCAAGGCAAACAAAAATCAAGCATTCCAATATCTTTTATATCTTCTCAATCGATGTTTCCTCAAGAACCTCGTTTAACACATAAAGTTGGTCAAGACTATGATCTTGTTGAGCATCTTTGAGCTACTCGTGCTAAGATTTCTCTTTGGGAACTTATACAAACTTCACCTACATACCATGGAATGCTCCAAGAAGCTTTACAAAAGGTGATTGTACCACCTATGTCAAGTTGAATGATGTAGCGGCTCTATTAGATTGTATGCATGCAACAAAAATAGATATTTTGGTTCAATAGCATGAGTTGCCTTCTATTGAAGTTTAAAATTAGTATGATCCTTTGATTATATTCATTACAATAAACAAGAAATTGATTAAGTTATGATTGATAATGGATCAGCTCTTAATGTGTGTGGCATTAATTTGTTACATAAGATTAAATTTGATACATCTTTGATTAAGCTGGATAGAATAAGTATCTTTGGCTTTGATAATGTTGGAAGACAATCCGTAGGCACTATAAATTTACTTGTACAAGTTGGGCCTGTAAATTTATCTACCCTAATTCATGTCATGCCTGGTTCCTTATCTTATAACATGATTCTTGGTAGGCCTTGGATTCATGCATTGAGGGCAGTTCCTTCTACCCTTCATCATTTGATCAAGTTTATCTATAAAGATAAGCTTCATACTATTGATGCTAATTTTGAACCAGATAACTATTTACAAATTGAATTACAAAAGCAAGTTGTTCATCATAAGATCTTAAACAACTTGAAATTTGATCCGTCAACTCCTCTTTCCATAGATAATGTTGTGCAAGAGTCCAAACAATTGAATGCATTTCTTGGTGACGATTGGGGTTCGTTAGATTTTACATCTCCCTCTATAGGTGAATATAAAATTAACAACCCTGCTCCTAAAACATCAAATGTTGCATCAATCTCATCTAAAAGTTCAAGTGTGAAACCCAAAGTCTCTTTGGTAACAAATATGGATAATACTCTTATTTACACTACAGATTATGAGACTTATGAGGCTCCACCTTCTTCTAAGGAAATGGCTTCTCTCTATGGTTGAGGATTTCAGATCCTTTATAAGAATTGTGACTATGTAGGTAATGGTTGCGGTATTAATCAACAAGGAATTCAAGTACATATAGAATCTGCTTCACGAAATTACTCAAGTGGCATTGGGTATAATCCTTTCAAGGAAACCAAAGCCCGCAGATGTCCTAATCTTAATGAGAATATGATATCAACACTTAACTTGATGTATCTTGAGATGATAGACATGAGTTATTCTCCCAGAGATATTCCTTTGGATATGTTCTCGACAGATGAAGCAATAATGGAATTCTTGGGAGCTTATGAAGATCTCCCTTGTTATCATCATAAATGTGGATTATCTTATCAATTAAATCAAGATGCATATTTTGGAAAGTCCACTAAATTGATAAACACTTTTTTAAAATCTACGAAAGAAGATGAAGAACTCATGAAATCACCTAGTTCCTTAGACCACAGTACTTTGCTTAATGGAAAGACTGTTGATGTTTTCATGGAGAAAGATAACACTAAAAAGGTTATCCCTATAGGTGGTTGCTTAAAAACATAAGAAAAAGAAGACATGACCAAGCTTTTACATGAATTCTCAGAGTTATTTGCTTGGAATTATTCAGATATGCTCAGTATTGATCCTCAAATTGTAACATATAATATTGTATTAAAACCGGATGCTAATCTGTTTAAACAAAAGATCCGTAAGATGAATCTTAAGGTAGCATTACTTGTAAAGGCTGAGATAGAAAAGCTCTTATCCACCTGATCAATTATTCACCTTAGATTTTGAATATCATCGCCATCGCTAAACCTAATGGCCGTATTCGGATGTGTACCAATTTTAGGGATTTAAATCTTGCTTCTTTAAAAGATGATTTCCCCCTTCCAAACATTGACATGATTGTTGATTCAATAGTTGGCCATGAATTACTTTCCTTCATGGATGGTTTTTTGGGATATAATCAAATTTTTATAAACTCTCAAGATTAATATAAAATAGCTTTATAACACCCTTGGGGTACATTCTGTTGGGTGGTCATGTCGTTTGGATTAAAGAATGCTGGAGCAACTTACCAATGGGCTATGACCCTTATCTTTCATGATTACATGCATAACATTCTCGAGGATTATGTCAATGATATCCTTGTGAAGTCTATACGTCGTCAAGATCACGTCACAATGCTCCATCAAATCTTTGAGCAAATTATGAAATACAACATGTGTTTAAATCCACAAAAATGCATGTTTGGTGTAGACAGTGGAAAATTATTGGGATTTATAGTCTCGCATCATGGTATTGACATAGACACAAAGAAAATTGATGCTATTACTAATATGCCAACACCTAAGAACATATCTCAACTTCGTAGTTTGCAAGGGAAGATACAGGCCATTCGTCAATTTGTTTCACAACTCTCAGATAGGACTCACCCTTTTACGGAACTACTAAAGAAGGATTTAAAATTTCAATGGAATTCTAATTGTCAAAAGGCTTTCGAATATTTAAAGGGTTGTCTAGCTAATCCCCCTGTTCTACAGCCTGTTGTTGCTGATAAACCTTTTCTTCTTTATACTTTGGCATCTAATAATGCTCTCGCAAATTTATTAGCACAACATGATGCTGAAGATAAGGAACGTGTTGTATATTACATTAGTCGAACCTTGCTTGATTATGAAGTGTGATATACTGTTATCGAGAAGCATTGTTTGGCTTTAGTGTTCGCGACATAGAAGATTAGACATTATCTATTAAATGCTAAAATACATGTGATGGTGAAATTTGAATCGTTGAAACATCTTTTTGCTAAAACTGACATGTTCAGTCATCTTGCTAAATGGGTTATATTGTTAACTAAATTTGATCTTAAATTTATTTCTTAGAAAGCCATTAAAGGACAATCATTAACCAACCATTTAGCCGAAGCACCTTCACCCTTTGCTATACAAAACCATGAGACATTTCTTGATGATCAAATTTTAAATATAGATAATGATTACAAATGGGAATTGTATTTTGATGGATCAAGATGTCAGACTAGCTCTAGTGCTAGTGTTATACTAGTACCTCCCTCTAGTAAGCTGATCCCTATGTCTTACCATCTCAACTTCTCATGCACAAATATAACATTACTGATTATGAAGCTCTTATCGCGGGACTTTGTGTCGCTTTGGCTCTTAACATTAAAAACATCACTATATATGGTGATTCACAATTAATTGTGCAACAAATAACTGGATCATATCAAGCTAAACAAGACAAGTTATTTCAATGTCGTGATTTAGCTTTATCTCTATTAAAACAATTCACATCATTCTCAATTGACACTATTCCAAGAAAATACAATCGACATGTAGATGCGATGGCAAGTGCAGCTTCCCTTATATCCCCGGTCGATTCACCTAATGAATATACTTTCATCATCCATAATCTTAAGACACTGGCATTAGAAGAGGTCATACCTTCAAGCACTGACCTCCGTTGTAATGTGAACTCTAATGAATGGTTCTCCCATACATTCAATTACTTGCATTATGGAACCATCCCTAATTCAACATCTAAAAATGCCTGAGTTCATCTACGCAAACTTGTGGTGTGTTATATCATCCTATCTAATGTCTTGTATAGACATAGCTATAGTGGTGTTCTTCTCTGATGTCTGAGAAATTCGAAGATCCTGATAGCTTTAGTAGAAGCTCACTCTGGTGCTTGTGGAGGGCATTTTGGAGGAAAAACATTGGTACAAAAGTTAATATGAATGGGATATTATTAGCAGCATATGGAACAAGATTCCTTTGTGTATGTCAAGAAATGTTCACAATGTCAACAACATAATCATTTAATCCGAGCACCTGGCCAAGAACTTCATGCCCAAGTTTCATCTTGGTCATTTTCTATTTGGGGCTTGGATCTAATTGTTAAAATCTCTCCACCTTCTTCTCAAGGACATACTTTTATCATCACCGCTACTGATTACTTCACGAAGTGGGTTGAAGTTGTTCTTCTATGATCCACGACTACTGAGGTAATTTGTCACTTTATACAAGATAACATCATTTCCTGATTTGGCATACCTTTCTCCTTAGTTTTAGACAATGGCATTCCATTCAAGAACAAGGACATGAAAAAATTCCTCAAAAAATATCACATTCAACATTGCTTCTCTACGCCGTACTATCCTCAATCAAACAGCCAAGTAGAAGCTTCAAACAAGGTTATTAGACAGATTTTATGAAAAATTGTTAACAAACATCAAAATGATTGGCATACTCAATTAACTTACGCATTATAGGCTTATATAACAAGTATTTGAATGGCTACTGGAACTATGCCATATAACCTGGTTTATGGTGCTGATGTGATAATGCCTTTAAAGTTAGAAATTCCTTCACTATGAGTTTCCCTGTGAGTTTCCCTAAGAGACATTATTGATGATGATACGGAACGAGAAAAGTGATTACAAGAACTTGAGATGCTTGATGAACAATGTATCAATGCTCTTGAGCACCTTAAAGCCCATCAAAAGAGTATACAATGATCGTATAATGAGCATGTCATACATCGTTCATTTGACGTTTGAGATCTAGTGCTATATGAGAATCAATGGAATGTAAATGCACCTCCTAGAGAAAAAGGAAAGTTCAGCCCTAATTGGCTCGGACCATATGTCGTTACTTAAGCCTTTGGATCAAGAGTATATAAACTAGCTAATGAACAAGGTACGCCACTTAAAGAACCTATTAATGTTGTGCACCTCAAGAAATTCTATGCTTAAGATTATATGTTAGATGTTACTTTAAAAAGCAAACTTGTTAGCTAGTTAGCTTCAATTTCGACAAGATATGATTATTTTGTCTTAATTCATCTAACATAGCATCTTTTTTAGTTAATCATTGTTGTATCTTTCTTAAACATGTAATTATTAAAAGATCGCCTTTGTATAACTGAATATAGCATAGATTGTTGGTTATGTGTGAAATTCATTAATCATTGTGTTTTTTACTATGTGTTCTACAAAGAATTGTTTAGTATATACCACATTAGCATTAATCACATTTCCACATAAGCTTTAACATTTATCACTAGTTAAATTTGATATAAATCACATGTGATAGATTAAACAACATTAGAAGCAGTAATAGGAAAACATCATATATATATATAAACATCAGTTTGAATATACATCAGAGTCAACTATCTTGTACATCAAAATGGGATGTCATAGTACATAAGATACATCACATAGATGAACCTCGGTCACCGGTCCCCTACGGACCTAGTAGTGTGCGTGTGACAGAATGTGTGGCTATGGACCGCGAATGACTCCTAGAGACACTCTGCAATCATAACCCCCTGATCTCTCCTTTAAGTCCTAGCACCTTGTCATGTGACTCATGGTACATCTGTTAATATCAGTCTCTCTCAGATATGGCTCTATCTCTCTCTATCTGGGCCCTATCTCTGTCAGCTCTCACCTGGCGTAACTCAAGAAGTTAGATCTCACTCATGATAGGATCTCTCTCAGATGAGGGTACTGATACAACCTGATCTTGTAGCGTCTGGAGCTCCACCTCCACATGCTTGGCTCTTTGGATAGCCTGATCTAGAGTAGACTCGATGGCTAATCTATATCTCACAAATGGCATGAATATCTCTACATGCCGCCATGCGAATGGATGTGGTGAATACCCTATTCGCACTCGTCACTCGGCCACATTGGTATGAATTATCTCTGCTATGACGCAACTCACAAAATTGCACCATGCATCTGTCCTAACTGCAAAAAGAAAACAAAATAGATATCAATATCTCATATAGGTGTCATAAATAATCATCAAAATAACTACATCAATATAATAATAACATCTCACCTGGATCTCCATCTTGCCAATATGGATCTCAGATCACTGATGGTGTAACAAGCTCTGCAGCTGACTCTACAACTGGGGGCACCTGATCACTGGTCTCCCTGTTGGTTCCCAAATCAACAGCTTTGTAAAACCATGAAAGGATGCCAATCTTTATAATTAGGTCTTACAAGTGAATTGGCCAACAAACGGAATCAATCAAAATGATCAGAATTCCCTACACTTCAGGCTCTACTTCGCTTAGGTGGGTATTACATTATGTTTACCTCTGAATGTTAACCCCTCAAAACTAGTTGGTGAAAGTTAAGCAGATTATATCCTTTGTATAATTTTATCAATTAAATCATCCAATTCAATCTACTCCAAACTAGCATATGATTTGAATGTAGATTTTCCAACTTACAATTAACAACTACTACTCCTACAATAGAAAATTTAAATTGGATTTTGAATATTATACAAGGAAATGATTTTGGAAAAGAATTGATCGGTGCCTTTTTCTCAACTGGGCAACAGAGTCTAATCACAGATAGATTTGTGTCTTCCTTCTAGTTATAACTTGAATTACTTGGCATAATATTGTCTATGACTGGCATAAACATGCAAGACTATTTTTATCTGGTTCTCCTTAATTATCCAACTTGGATCCTCCAAATTACAATGACCTATTAAATGGAATTTAATTCCTACTTGAGGAAACCCTATCAAATAAATCACACAAAACACTAAGTATGTTTTGAAAAATTAGACATATACTTGATATGCTAATTCAAATAATAAGGAGAAAACAAAATGGAGACAACCAGATAGAATATATCAATAACATTCAACAAGTAATTGATAACTAGATTTCAGGCACCAGAGAAATGCAGTTTGCTTTTATTGATATTCTTCAGAAAATAGGTAGGTTTACAATGTCTCTTTCCAAAATCAACTTCCCAGAGAGATTTTCCCAAGGTCTTTGTTTCCTTCTTATAGGGATGAAGGAAGCAACAAGCTTCATACCTTTCCCATTCAAAAAATGACTTTTCGTATTCCCACCCCTTGGTGTGACATATTACAATATTTACTTTTAGCAAGTCTTAATAAGACCACCAGATATTCAAATACATTTTGAAAAGCATAAAAACAAGAAAGAGACAAAAAGGAGGACATCCAAGGTTCACTAATGAAGACTTGGTGCTTAAAGATGCCAGCTTGATGCTCACTCAACTCCACTGCATGCTTTGACCTATTCAATCTTCATTTGAAAGATATTGTTTCTCCCATTGATACATGGTGTAGTTGCTGGGCCATGTGTACTCTTGAATCTAAAGAAAATTAGCTTGATGATCCTTCCATCTTTTGTTGAGGAGACCCTTGCTGTCAGAGATGAACTTGGCATAACCTGTGTCTAGTGCAATTATCATGTCCAAGATCAAATTGAAAGTATGGACATTTAATTATTCATCTTTCTTCAAGTGCTCAACAATTAGAGAAACCATTTGTTCACATTCATTCTTCCATTTTTTAAATTCCTTGAGCTGGTTATCTTCACCAAGTATGCCTAGGATGAACTGATGCTTGAAAGTTACAAAAGACTCTAGCTTTGGCTTCATTTTCTGAATCTCACCAGATGCATACTAGAATTCTTCAATCATCAATTTGACCATCTTCTTTGTGGGCTTTAAGGTAGTAGGGGCATCTGAATTTCTTTGCAATACTTTACACAGAGTGATTAGAGTGTGATGAACTGGCTGCCATTTCTTCAACAAAGGATCAAGTATGGGAACATTGGCATTCATCTCCTTCAAGGCTTAAGATAAAGAAGAATAACAATTGTGCACCTCCTCAATCTTATCCAGCACCAACTTGACTATATACTCCAAAATCTTTTCAATTATGCCAAAAATATTTGACTTGGTCTCCTGCTTGGTGGCCTCATTTGTTTGTTTCAGTTTCTCAATCTCCTTCTCAAAATTCTTTTTCATGACAGTCAATTGTTCAAAAGGAATAGTATTGTCACCAGTTTCTTGTGGCACAAGGGACTGATAAGGCACAATTGCCTTACTCATAGAAAAATCATTGCCCTTCAATTCTCGCTTTAGCTTTACATTATCCAAATACAATTTATTGATTTCATCATTCATTTTAATTTGATTCTTCTCATATTCATTCATTTTGAATTGCATATTTTTCACAGCAGCCTGTGTGAACATGGCAGAGTGCATAGTCAGTGTGGTTGCTTCAAGGGATGAGGTATCCTTTAGTGTCTTGACCATTGTTGTACCTGTCAACTCTTGGTTCACATCTAGTAGTCTTGGCTTATTTGTGCTCTTCTATGTAGCCCACAATGCTAGAGTCTCAGTGTTTGGGTTATAACCAACACCACTCACACCATCCTCAAAATCAAATTTAGCAACCATCATTGGATCATCCTGACTTCTTACTTGATCCAACAAAAACATTTCTTCAACTCCATGCTAGGGATGATTAACATGTTACTTTTTAATACCATTTGTCGAGCCTTTTGGGGGCTGACATTTATTTCATCAATCTTTAGTTCTTTGAATGTTTGGGTTACAATATGATCATGCTGAGACTCATTTGTACCCATTTTATTTATTTCAACTTTTTCCTCAAATTCTTTCATCTTCATCTTCAACCAAAAATCCTTGAACTCTGGAATATTGATGAAATCATCATCATCCATAAATCTCATAGAGGCCACAATTATTTCATCTTCATTCATCTCAGGTTCACCTTGTGCCTATTCATCCATCCTTGCCTCAGGTTTATGTGCCTCTATCTCTTGACCAACAAGGGGTTGATCAACCTCTTCAACATCTACCATATGCCTCAAAATATTTGCCACCTCATCAGTGTCTCCCACTCCTTCTGTCATTTCATATGGCACCAATGGAGGCATATCATCAACTTTTTGTCTCTTGGATCCAGGCTCTTTAGGAGATAAAGGCTCTTGTACTGACATGGAATCAGGACCAGGTTCTGCAATCACAACTCTAGCTGACCTCTTCACTAGGAGCTTAGTAGCCTTTGCAGACTAGCTCTCTACTTTGCCATATATTCTTTCAAAGTTATCAATTATCAGATTTATTCTTTTCAATGGGTCATTTTCTTCAACAAAAAAATCCCAAAAAGTTAGGATTTTTCTTCTTCTTATCATCCTCAATCCTTTTCAAAATTTCCCATTTCCTTTTTTTGTCATACACTTCCTCTGGGGTGAGGTAGTTCCTGATCACATCCTCATCAAAGTTAACTTGATGGGATATCCCAGCTCTAGTGAGAATGACCTATCGAACAAAGTTCATGTGTCCCTCTAGGTCACAGACCCTCTCTATTTTTTACTTCAAAGAATATTTTGTTTTCAGGTATGTTTGCAATTCCTCCAAGGTATCTGAACCAACTAACAATTCACACAAAATAGTCAAATTAGGCAAGAATGTTCCCTTCTTCTATTTTTTCATTACATCTCTTTCCATCCAAAGCATTTGCCACATGAATTCAACAAATGCTAGTCTATCAGGCACAAACTTGGGCAAAGCATGAGGTGGTTGGGTACACCCATAAACTCTTATTATAGTATGATCAGGAAGGAAGAACCAATCAGCAAAGCTATGCATGTGGCCTTGTTCTAGCTTCAAAGCAAGAGGCCTCAACACTTCCAAATTTCCTCTGGACAATCTAGGTGAAAGGTAACCTACTGAAGCCATTATCCTTATTGCAAAATCATCATGAAACACTATGTAATTGTAGTTCTTGCAATTACTATCCCAGATGTAGCACCAGCACTACACAGGTAATCTGTGTCCTCTTTGGTCTATCATGCTCAAATCCATTATGTCGGTCCACCTTCTTCTATTTTGATACAATATCAAATGGCACAATAAAGAATAACGTTTGAAATTCATGGGAGTTTTGTTTTCCCTTATTTGGAGCAGTCCATCATGTATCTGCTAAATAAAAGATGCAAAGTCATACTCATCATTGACCTAAGGGTTTTGAATCCTCATGGCCATCATCATTATGCCAATTGGTATTTTGTCCTAAGCATCAACACCCAATACTTGGCACAAAGCAAAGTAGGTTCTCTTGAAATATATTGCAAAGTCATCCACTGAGAATGGCTCCACAACTGTAGATGGAACAGGAATCCTTCTATTGTTCACCCCTTTCCTCATATATAATGGAAACTCATCACTCCTATGAGTCTTCCTCAACCTGGTGTAATCTTCTTCACTCTTTTGGAGGTCAACTTTTGTAAGAGCTTGTTTGTTGAGCATGAAACAGTCAATTATTGAAGCTCTATCAACAACCACCAAGGGTGACCCATCTGGTAGTCTGACTGTCCTTGTTGTTGCATTATAGTGTTGTGACAGCACTCTGACTAGTTCAACATCTAGAAATACATTCGGTAAACCAAGTTTCCATGGGTTGGCAACAGGACCTTGTCTATCCTTCTTCTCACAAAAATACCAAAATAAGTTCCAAACTAAAATGGGAACTGTGGCATCACGGCAACCTTGTGCCTCATCTTTGAACATCTTTTTATAGCCTTTGTCAATTGAGTTGGGAAGGACATCCAACAGAGATTGTTGGAGAGGTCATTTTTTCTCTTTTGGAATAGATGGTTCACCTTTCTTGCTTACAGATTCAGCCTTCTTTGGTGCCATGGTTTACTACTTCTATGAACTAAGGTTTTGACAACTACTTGATCTACTGAACCACTTGAAAGAAGAATGCAAACCAAATATCAACTTTGACATAGAGATTGATGAAATTCACTTACCCAGTCAAATGGGACTTATAGAGCATACTCAGAGTTTGAATTTGCTATTGTCAAACACTTCTGAACTCATTTGAATGAGAAAATGCAAAGAAACTCAAGATTTTATTCAATTATGGAGTCGATCACCTTGCCATTACTCTGCTTCATGTCGAATGACAATCTTCGATCATTGTGAATCAATTTTGAATATACACCATCAATCAAGAATGATCTGATAGTTGACATGTTTTGCATTAAATGTGAAGCCCAACTGTATCGCAATCCCACCCAAATGGTTTAGGGGCTTTGCGGGATGGTGGGACTACAAACCCTATCTTTTCATTTGTTCACCACAATACCACAAGCTTTTCTAAACTTCATTATGGGACCGTAACTACATATGACAGTCACTTCTACCATTCACTGCTATCCCACAAGCCTTGTGAAGTTACTGCTGTGGGATGGCAGGATATGCTTTATCCCTTTAGCTCTTACCGCTTTACCACAGACCTTTCATTTGAGCATTGCGGGGCCATGGTGCCTTCTTTACCACTGACTTAACCTTTGCCATGATACCACAAGTTGATATCTTAACCATCCCGGGGCAATGGTATACACTATATATTACTTAGAGCTTTATATCGCAAGCCTATCCTAAAACCATTGCAGGGCCGCGGTGAATGTTAAGCTTGTTTATATTCTCACTCCTATCCTGCAAGTAGGCTTATCTCCTGTTGCGTAATGCGGTAACTAACATTTGTTTCCTTTGGCCCCCGCACACCTGCAAAGGGATATTAGGGCATGCTACGAGATTGCGGTAATGGATAAAAATACTCATATGGGAAAGAATACAAAGATTTCTCACATGCATGTGACATGGAATACTTATGGAGGATTATCAAAAGGCTTATTGGTATGATTGCAAAAAGAATATAGACCCTCTAAGATGGACTTGTGGAAGTGAAATCTGGGAAACTAGATGAGACCAAGTGACTTTTGAATAGTCCTAAGACTCCCCTCGCTCATGCCGGCTCAATCTCCTCACACCTATAGGGGCTTGACCATGAGCTCTCGACCGCGGTCTTGACTCGGTCTCCTCATCGTTGTGTACCTCCTGTTGATCTCATTTTGGTCTCACTTTGAAGATGTACTACAATGGGACCTCCTCATCATCATCATCATCCTCATCTAGATCATAGTATCCAACAAAATCACTAACATCATCCTCTACCCCTGTGTTACTCGCGTGACTAGCCAAGGTCAAGGATTGCCTGTAGTGTGATCGAGAGGATAGATAGGAGCAGGCCATGTTGTCTTCCACCAAGTTTGATATGCTTAGGTAGTACAGATGTCATCTACATCAGATACCAGCTTTGTATCCTCTATACCATCATCATCACTCACTATTATATCTGCTACTATTGGTCATCGGGCATTATTTGCCCTGACTACATTGCGTAGTGAGCGTGCATAGCTCAGACGTATCATAGGGACATCTTGTCTACATCCAAACTATCATGCCACTCTACCAAAGTAGAACCAAATGACTATGTGATCGAGATGACCGGCCATCAACCGATCCCTCTGCATCCTAGCTAACTACCTATGATGACCTGGCCATGCTATGTAGTCGTGATATGGTCTCCACATGATGTCGCTGGGCTACAGTCTGTCAAATATAACTCTCCAATATAGAAGATCACCATGTCTCCAACATCTGATGAGTGGATAAGCATGAACACATGGATAAGTAAATGATGGCTCTACAGGAAACTTGTAGGCCGTGTACATCTAAAATGCTCAAACACCCAGACCTATAGTAAAGTAAAAACCATCAGACTCTGCAACTCATAATGGACATATCATCCCAAGCCATGGTAGAGGTACACAAGCATACTGTACCCCCACGTGTATACTATTCTTTGCTCCTCCATCATGTGGATAGTATGAACCAAGCCCTCGTGAAGGTGAGTGCCTCGTCCATCATGTGTGACTGCTAGTGCAATAGTAGCTATCATAATCCTCCAAACCAAAGGGATATCACCACATCCCTATTCTAGTAGTCAAAGCTAAATATGTCTTCGCTCCACTTGAGTAATGGTGCAACCTAAGCAGTACGGCTGGCTCTCTCTGGTATACTTTGCTGAGCAACACTCTACGACCCTCACTATCTCTCCTCGGATAGGCAGTCACAGGATCTAATAGACATCCTCCAATGTGACATTCATCTCGTCGGTGGGCAGATGGAATGTAGATGTATCTGCATCCCACCTCTCCATCAGTTCCATGAGCATGCTGTTGAACACAAAGAATACTGAGAGGGGGGGTGAATTAGTATTCTGCAAAACCACTTCTTCACATTTTCTTTAATCCAATTACCAAATTTAATAACATTAAAGTAGAATAAACATAAGAATAGCAACCATAAAGACATAACACATAGACACAAGGATTTTTATGTGGAAAACCCAAAAAGGGAAAAACCACGGTGAGTGTTAGCTCACAATATATTATGATAACAATACCAAATTACATAAGGCTCACTACCACAGGGCTCACTACCCAAAGAAATGATCACTGCAGGTGGACTCACTATCTAGTTGGACTCACTATCCACAAAGAAAGAAAGATAGAAGAGAAGAGGAAAATGGATCACTGCTAGTAATGAACTATTGCTAGTGCATCTACAAAATGTTGGATTACAGTTCCAATGATAGTTCAGTATATAGATTCGAAACTCTTCATCATGATTGTTCTGCTTTTCTTCTCTGTCTACATATACTCTGTTCTGCTAGCCTCTAAACTCTTACTACACTTAGTCATATTGTAAAAGAGAATTAGATCACACACCCATTCATCTTTATCCACTCAACATCAAATTCCATCAAGTATATATATCCGCAACATGATTTATCTTGCAACCAGGTCGGCAGCCCAAGCATGTAATGTGTACACAAATATTATACCTTGTCGGCTTGATCTTATGGACAAACAACAATGCAGACTCAAACAATCATTCATGAATCTTCATTTTGGTCTGGACCTATTATGGAACCATTTAGATTGATGATTCAAACAATATAACTTCACCACATATTGATCTAGCATGAGTATCGGCTTCAACTTAAGTGCATACTCAACTAGTTTGATTGTCATACCATAACTTTCAATGTGAACCATATGAGACATTAAAATTCATAACCAACATTCATTATGGGCCTCTTATCATACCTTTAGAACCACAGAGCATAATAATCTTTCATAGAAAAATGTGGATCTTAGAACTGTTGTTCTATCACAGAGAAATACTGTCAACCTGAAAGCCGATACTGGAGAACTTGTAAAATGTGATCTGATGAACTTCAAGCTCTACAACTTTGGATTTAGATGCTTATGCCATGTATTTGTTGAAATTAAGGAACACTGAGAGGGGGGTGAATCAGTGTTTTGCAAAAACTTATTACTTTGTTCCTTTATTAATTTACCACATACATCCAAAAGAAAGAAGCATGAACACAAGAATAGAAGCAGTAAGATCACAACACATGAACACCAAGATTTTTCTGTGGAAACCCGGTTAAGGGAAAAACCATGGTGGGGGTTAACCCACAAGAATTTATATTATGTTAAAAGTATTACAAATGGGGAAGGCACATGCCTTTAGGGCACACTACCCAGATCTCACTGCTCAAAGAGGCTCACTGCCTACAAATCAATTATAAAAGTTCACTGGAATGTTTGAACTGAGGAATAGCATCTAACAATGCAAGATTACAGTTTCAGTTGAGCTCAATATACTGACTTTGCACACTTCATCTCTCTTTGCCCCGCTTCACTGCTCTGCCATGATCTGGAGCTTAGATCTCTTTACTTCACACTTGATACTGCTCTTCTTCACATCTCACCATTCATATTCACATCATCACACACCCAAATGCTCAAATCCATCGATCATATATATCCACTACATGAAATTTCACCAACTGCAATCGGCCTTAAGAAAACTTGGAAATTATTTCAAGAACACTATTTTGTCGGCTGAAACCATGCACAAACACTAATGCGGACCAAAAATTATGTATCCAAGTCACCTCACATGTCATCCAATACCACTAGATCTCATAAATTACTCAACCAGTCACTTCTCCTCATCCGCACAAGGATCAAACACCTAGTCAGCCTATTCTTCACCAGATTGAACTGCTTAACCAGAACCTGATACTCAGATGTTTGTAACTTATGCTCCCTTCATCAGCGGAGGCTAAAATATTGGATTTAGGTAGCCTTGACAACCCTTAACGCTCCCTCAAATTTGCAGCACAATATGATTTCTTGTGGAGAAATGCGGACCAGGATGCTGAACCCTGTCATATGCCCTGTTCCTGTCTATCTAAACTTAGACAAATCTACAATCTGACTTCCGATATGATCCATTGATGAAATGCGGATGTGTTAGATGGATTTAGTTTCCATCAGTGACAACACCTAACATGCCAAGCAGTCTCTCTTTCCAATAATCTCCCCCTTTGGCATTGATGGCAACACTTAGTGAAAAATGACTAAGTGTTAGAACAACTCCCCCTTACTATGTACACTTTGTTATTTTGAATTGTTCCCCCTTAGCTGAATTCCTCATATTTCATTTTTTTCCTCTCCCCCTTTGACATCAATGGAAAAGGATGGGATCCGCATACCAAAATTCATGCAAAAATTTTATGTACAAGGGTCAAAACTTTACATACTTCTGCATATGAACATATAGTTCTTAGGATTTGTTTATCAGCAAAAAGATATCACCAAAAATGTTTTTCAACTTTGTCAATTCATTGTCCCAGTTCTTTTTAATACTTCCCAAGATCGATATGTGCCCACTGAATAAAAATGCCAATGATTATGTCTTTTGAAGGTCAGTAGGATCACTAGTAGTAGCTGCTGCTTGGGACTTTACCAATATATCATACATAGTTTCTAACTTAGGGGAAATCATGTTAGATTCAAGACAAACAACTGAGAGGGGGAGTGAATCAGTTGTCCAAAACTTTCTTCCAATTAATCGCTTAAATCCACTTTGTAATATAGCAACATAATAATAAATCAATCATGAAAATACAATGCATTAAACCAAGAGCAGAAACACATGAGACACCAAGATTTTGATGTGGAAAACCTGGTTAAGGGAAAAACCACGGGGTGACTAACCCAAGATTGTATTCTCTATTAGAAGAATAGAAAGAACCAAATGGTACATGCCAATTAGGGATCACTACCCAAGCACACTGCTCACAAGAGGCTCATTGCCTACAAGAGACACACTATCTACAGAATAAGTATTACATACTTGAACTAAAGAGTAGCATCTTCACAATGCTTGAGTTAGTTCCATTTAAGTCCAAAAACTTATGCTCTGCCTTTCACTCTCCTCCTCTCTACCACACTCTCATCTCCACAAGACACAACTAAAATGACTTTACAATCCCTTATTTATACAAGACATCGACTTAGGAATTATCATCCAAGTCGGCATACATTACAGAGAAAATACAAAAATACATCATGATTAATTACAAAAGACTTCATACGGATCAACACACGGTCGACCACATAGAATTGAGACTTCAATCTTCTTCTAGGAACACGCCAATCATCGCATAACAACTTCAAGATCATCCACAGGAGGTGTAACTCATCTGGTCGGCTAGACTTATGAAGAACACCATCATCCGGAAGTAATTCTTCAAATGCAAGCTCAAACTTCAATGTGGACCACCAACACGAACTGGACACAATCCAAAGACCTCCACAAGCTTGCCTAAATCACCAAGAACATCCACACTACATCTTCTTACTGGAATCATTCTCTCCTTCATCCAGAACCTCAAGAACACAGTCTGTCATCACTGTCATAATGGAATAGATGCTTGCGGACCTCTAGACCACGATCCAATTGAGTTGTCAACTCACATTGACTTCCTACACACTCCACCAAATCTGCAGAACAAGATATTTCATTTCTGGATCTCACCGGACCTTTCTGTATTACTCTGTCACCTCTGAACATCTGCCATAACCGGTTTTACTTGAGTGGCCATAACTTCTTCAGATCTTCATGCGGACCTCTAAAATATTTACTGGATCATCTTAAGATATATATCTACAAACCCTTTGATGCGCATCCTCTGAGCTTCATTTTATCTTGGATCTTTACCTCACTATCTTCACTGTTCTTCTGTGTTCCTGATAAGACTAGTTTTCTCAATATCCTCAGCACACAGCTCATCCAATCCTTATCATCAATGCAACAGGAGTATGTTGACATCAATGACAACACCGGTTAGGCCCATAATTGCAAAAAAATCATTCCCCGAAGCTCATCCAATCTGCCCAAAACATTGACCTTTTCGTTCTCCAAATTACTCAATTCATTTCACAAACTTACTACTTGACATTCTTTGGTTGCTACAAACTCGGTTAAAGGGCTATATGACTAAGAAATATTAGATAGTTTGAGCTCTATGTTCTTAATCTTTTTCTCAATATCTTCAATAGATTTAGATCTATTTAGACAAAACTTATAGATCTCTGCACCTTCAGATAGGGTATTTTGAATACTCTTTACACTGGTATCAAGCTCGGATCTATCATAGCTAATTATTTTCTTTATTTCAGCAAACATTTTCTCATTAAATTCATTTTTTTACTTTAACTTCTACTGACTTCTCTAAGGTTTCAAAATGAGAACTTACAGAGTTTATCAAGCTTTTCAACTGACTGGAGGGAGATGCTGAAGAATCCTTCTGAAACGTGGGCATGAATTTCTCCAAAATCCCAGATGCAAGGCCAAGCAGCTCACTATCTTCTAAATGGGACTTCAAAATTTCTTCTCTATCCTTAGCTTGTGCAATAGAGGCCAACTTTATCTTCTGCACTAGTGATAAAGTATCAAAATTGATTGGTCCTTGTATTATGTCCTGATCTTCTACAATCTATTTATCTCTTTCTAAAATTTCTTTCACTGCATCTGCAGTGTCTCTTGCCCAAAATGATGTTTTAGACTTGTGCTTTTTAGGGCCTCCATCTTCTCCCTTTTCAGAGTCAACCATAATGTTCTACTCATCACTTTCATTCTTTTTCTTTGCTTCTGCCTTCTTTGCATCATCATCAGAAGCATCCTTGTTTTTAACTATCTTAGAAATATCTTCTACATTCTCTTCCAAAGTATTTGGTGTATCCTCAATGGCAGTATTATCAAACTTCTCAGCATCCGGAGTGGAGGAATTAATTCTATCATCAGTTCCTTTTTCTTGATCTTCCTTCATCATTTCTTCATCTTCTTTATTCAATGTTTCTTCTTCCGGACTGGAGTCATCATCTACTCCATTTTGTTGCTCATTTTGCTATAGCTCTTCATCATTCAGAACTAATGCATCCTTAATATCAACTAGTTCTTCTATAACCACAAAAAACTTATTCTTGTCCAATGCTTTCTTTAGAATTTATTTTGTTTCTTTAACAACTTCATCAATGTCTCCAATCATAAGCTTATTCATCCTTTTCTTGCTTTTGAATTCATTCTTGACTTCTTTGAGAATCTTAGCTACTTCTTTTCTGGAGATCACTGGACACAGACTGGACATTACATGTTCCCTCAGCTCTATATTTTTTGTTTTGGTAGCTTCTTTTCTTATTTCTAGAATATCTCTTAAACTCTTAGGAACTTCTGACAAAATCTCCACTAGTGCTCTATTGAATACATTCAAATATTTTACAATAGCATCCTCCAAAATTCTTTTGTTAGCATCACTATAATGATCATAGAATTTAGTCATTGGTTTTAGGTTTCCATCTACAATGATTGTCTTAACAATGTCCTCTACATAAGGAGTTGGCTTCTCAACATCAACCTCTGACTTATGCCTCTTACTTGGTTTTTTGCTTCCGGAAGGCTTCTCTTTAGACACTTTAACAACTTTAGTGCCTGAGGCCTTCAACTCTTTAACCTCATCATCTAAATTAGTCTTTTCTTCATCCTCCTCCACACCGCCATATGACCTCTTGGCCATTTCTTTTGTTCTTTTTCTTTCCTTACCAGTAGGTGTTTCTTTGGATTTATCTGCAACAAGAGAAGATGATGCACCAGATGTTGAACTAGAACTCCTAGTAGTTCTTGACTTGGAAGAAGGTTCTACTGGAACACTTTTCTATTCCCTGTCCTGCTTCTCCTTCTTAGCTTTCTCTGTCCTTTCCCTAAATTGTCTCACAGCTTCCTTGGTAAGGCCTAGATTCTCAGCCAATTGCTCAACTTCTTTCCTCATAGTCCTATTGATTTCAGGAGCCTTAAATTCAAGATGCAATTTTAATGAAATCTCTTCATATGTTCCAAATCTCTCCTCAGCTGGATCCCTAGGTTGGCTCAATAGATGTTGTGCATACAACTCCAATACATGCCCATCTAATTCATACCCCATGGGCATGATCCATACAACTCTAGGTTCCACTGCTTCCATTTTGCACTGATCAACAATAACCATAAAACAAATGGTGTCCTTGTATTTTTCAACCACAGCCCTAGGTATTATATCCCTAGCCTGCATTATACTCTAGAAGTTTTTGAAGAATCCCCAAAGTGCAGTCTTTTGTGTATCATAATTACCCAAACAACTCAAATGATTTCTAATTTGGACCGCTACCGGTTGGTTGTTGGACCAATATATATTCTTATTCCCAGGGAGCTCACTCAAGAAATAAAAGAAAAGACACATGATTAGCATACCATATTTGAATGAGTACTTCATGTCCTTCTTTATCTTGCTTAGGTTCTCCATAAGTTGGTTCAACAATAGTTCATAGAGATCATAGTTTGCATTCTCTTTTACCATCTGATATGCAGTATAGATGGCTATTCCAGACACTGAATTTTCTCTGCTAGAGAAATATATCTTGTACCCTATTACCATCGATGTGAATTTGACCCCATGATCCTCTATATCATTTATAGTCATAGCTCTCTTATCAAATTTTGATCCGATTGCCTTTGTGACTTCCTAATTTTTCACAGCCTTCAACTAAGGCAGAGTACTAGTTGAATTCAATCCTATAACTATCCTTACTGCATCTTTTGTGATCTTGAATGAATGATTCAGCCATAAAAACTCATCATGGATATGGCTTAAAACATACCAGACCCAGTCATCCTCTGCAAAACTCAGAAACCCAACAAATTGTATCAACTTCTTATCTTCCAAGACTTTGTATTCTAGTTTGAGCTCAAAATCATCACCTTTTAAATGTTTCATGAATATATCATCAAACCTTGAGTCGCCATGCTCCTCTAGAGGCGCATGAATGGAACCCCAGGAAAACGCTCCCACCAGATCAACTTGAGTGGACTTGAAGGGGTGATTTTTAAACTTTGGCCTAGGTCACTCAGTGATTTCATAACCAGAGGTGTAGCTATTTCAAAAGATTACAAGTTTAAAGCTTCGTAGAGAAATACCTTTTTCACAGAATTAGGGTTAGCTATCGAAATCATTCTTCGCACTTCAAACCTTTGAAATTTCAGCTCAGGCACTCTTCTCCTTGTTCTCTTTGAATGCAAAGTGATTCAATTGTTTGAATGAATGACCTTTTATCTTCCACAAAACCTAATTCTTCATTGTAATAAATTCTCTACCCTAATACATTCGGTTGCCCTATTTCTGCATACAGTCATTCTTTAATTTCTCCACAATCAATCACATTAGCTTCTTTTCTTCCAGATTTTGCTTCAACAGATCTGCAATAGGCTTCTCTTTCTTCATTCAACATGCCAAATTCAGGCACCCACTTACTGGTAGGGGGAATTAGATTTTCAATGTAGCTCCCCCTGAGCCAGAGCTCTTGTTTCAATTCCCAGAGGAATTAACAGCACCAAATTTTGGTGCGGACCCATCACCATCATTCACTTCACCTTTCTTTAACCATGTTTCATTCATTTCATTCTAGATCTCATTCACATTTACATTACCCTTGCCTTTATCTTGTCCCTACAATTTTTGGTTTCTGTTTACCAGACCTTTTCTGTCATCATTCATGCTTCTACAGAATCTTGCAACATGACTGGATCTATTGGAATTGAAGCACACAACATTTCTTTGCTCATTTACTTGATTTCCTCTTGATCTGCACTAATTACCCATGTATCCAAATATATTGCATGCAAAACAGTAGCCATTGAAAGAATTGACATTTCTTTTGTTGTTAGAGTAGTTCATCATCATCATACTTCTGTATTCATTGGATCTATGACCATACCTTTTACAATTGATGCATTGACAGGAGAAAGATGGACCATTTTGAATCACTCTACTTCTTCACTGAGTAGCTCTATGACCAAATTTATTGCAATTGAAATAATTTCCATTGAAAGATGGATACCTTTGAGCATTAGGTTGTCTTACCGGAAGTCTTCTAGGTCCATTTCTTTGATTCCTTGGTTTAAGATTTCTTTGACCAGATCCAGAGCTTTCACCTTTCTCATATCCCAGGCCATGCTTATCATCTACCATCTTCTAACTATCAAGCAGTACTTCAAGTTTAGCTGAGCTTATCTTGAATTTCTCTTTATATTCATTTCCAACTTCTAGGTCATGTTTGAGAATGACAATTTGTCTTTCAAGTTCTTCCTCATCGTCCCTGGTTTCTTGTAGATTAGACTCTAGATGGCCAATTATCCTATCCAATCTGTAATATTCTTCTATTCTTTCTTTCAGAGATTGATTTAGTTTTTCCTCAGTCTTCTTCCTTTCCTCAATTTCCTTGGTTAGTCTCATCACCTCGGATTCCATCTCATGTTTTAGGACAACAACTTCTTTTGTTAGCTTCTAACATTTTTTTTTCTTCTCCTTCAGGGCCTCATCCTTGTCATTGTCTTCATTTAGATTTGCTAGTTGATGAAGTAGCTCCCTTCTCTTTTCATTAGATTAGCCCAGTTCTCCTTTTAAGGTTTCAATGAAATATTTAGCATCCTTAAGGTTCTCTTGTAGATCTCTGATTTCTGCTCTAGACAGATCAAGATCATTTAAGGCTACTTGGAGTTGTTGATTAATGCCATTAGAATACTTGAATGAACACATTGAAAACACCTTCCTAGATCTTCCTCAAGCTATTAAACTTCTTCTAAGGAACTTATCTCTGATACCAATTGTTGAAATTAAGAAACACTAAGAGGGGGGGTGAATCAGTGTTCTACAAAAACTTATTACTTTGTTCCATTATTAATTTACCACATACATCCAAAAGAAAGAAGCATGAACACAAGAATAGAAGCAACAAGATCACAACACATGAACACCAAGATTTTTACGTGGAAACCTGATTAAGGGAAAAACCACGGTGGGGGTTAACCCACAAGAATTTATACTCTATTAAAAGTATTACAAATGGGGAAGGCACATGCCTTCAGGGCACACTACCCAAAGCTCACTACTCAAAGAGGTTCACTACCTACAAATTAATTATAAAAGTTCACTGGAATGTTTGAACTAAGGAATAGCATCTACCAATGCAAGATTGCAGTTCCAGTTGAGCTCAATATACTGACTTTGCACACTTCATCTCTCTCTGTCCTGCTTCACTGCTCTGCCATGATCTGGAGCTTAGATCTCTTTACTTCGCGCTTGATACTACTCTTCTTCACATCTCACCATTCACATTCGCATCATCACACACCAAAATGCTTAAATCCATCAATTGTATATATCCGCTACATGAAATTTCACCAACTGTAGTCGGCCTTTGGAAAACTTGGAAATTATTTCAAGAACATTGTTTTGTCGGCTAAATTCATGCACAAACACTAATGCAGACCAAAACTTCTATATCCAAGTTACCTCACATGTTGGCCAATACCACTAGATCTCATAAATTACTCGACCAATCACTTCTCTTCATCTATACAAGGATCAAACACCTAGTCAGCCTATTCTTCACCGGACTGAACTGCTTAACCAGAACCCAATACTCAGATGCTTGTAACTTACACTCCCTTCATCACTGGAGGCTAAAATCTTGGATTTAGGTAGCCCTAACATCCCTTAACACTCCCTCAGATCTGCAACACAATATGATTTCCTAAGGAGAAATGCAGACCAGAATGTTGAACCCTATCATATGCCCTATTCCTGTCTATCTAGACTTAGACAAATTTACAATCTGACTTCCAGTATGATCCACTGATGAAATGCAGATGTGTTAGATGGATTTAGTTTCCATCAATGACTACACCTGACATGCCAAGCAGTGTCTCTTGCCAATAGTATCTACATTGCCTCAAAACTACAAATCAAAATATTCACCTATGGAGGAATGCGGACCAATTTACTCATATACTCTGCACTGTTTCTGACTCATCTATGTTCACCCGGACTTAGACAAATCATAGTATTGTTAGATTTAGGATAGACAACTAAGAGGGGGGGTGAATCAGTTGTCTAAAAATTTCTTACAATTAATCACTTAAATCCTTTTCTTAACTCAGCATTATAATAAATCAATCGTGGAAACATAATGCAATAATTCAAGAGCAAAAACACATGAACACATATGACACCAAGATTTTTAACGTGGAAAACCTGGTTAAGGGAAAAACCATGGGGTGACTAACCCAAGATTGTATTCTCTGTTAGAAGAATAGAAAGAACAAAATGGCACATGCCAATTAGGGCTCACTACCTGAGCATACTACTCACAAGAGGCCCACTACCTACAGGAGACACACTATCTATAGAATAATAAGTATTATATACTTGAACTAAAGAATAGCATCTTCACCACGCTTGAGTCAGTTTCATTTAAGCCCAATACTTCTGCTTTGCCTTTCGCTCTACTCCTCACTACCACACACTCATCTCCACAAGATACATTTGAAATGACTTTACAACTCCTTATTTATACAAGTCATTGACTTGGCAATGATCATCCAAGTCGGCATACATTACAAAGAAAATACACAAATACAACATGACTAATTGCAAAAAGACTTCATGTGGATCAAGACACTATTAGCCACACAGATCTGAGACTTCAATCTTCCTTTAGGAACATGTTGATGGTGGTTTTAGCACACCGCAACGCAGGTGTGATTGCTGGTTTCACACCTCTCTTGAAAAGTATCTTACCCTAGGTAAGACTACTCCAAGGATAATACAGCTAGGTCTTAGCTTGCTTGAAATTTCTCAGTTGGTATGTTCTAGTTGTTCCTACAAGGGGTCTTACATGCAATCTGCAAATCTTCAGGGTTTAGGACAACAAATACACATAAACCCTATAATGATTTTCAGCTGATAAACAAGATAAGATGCTACTGAAACTCTTAATCTAATAACTAATAGTAATTTTAAAAGAAAGTGCAAAAGGTTAGGGTTTGAGAGGGGTCCTAAGTGACATTCACAATGCCAAGGCTATCTTTAGTAGACAAACATTCCAAACTTTGAACCAACTTTTTGAGTTACCAAACTTAAATGAGTGTTACAGTGCTACAAAAAATGGTGCTATCTTCAATGGAGGTCAACAGATTTTTAGATTGTATTCATTCGTTAAATACCCAATGAATGGCGCAACTTAACTAGTGAAATACAATTGAACTTTAGCACAAATAATTAGCCCAGATTAACTTTACACAGCTATTTACCATCAACAAACAACTAAAAGAATGGACTTAGAATGTTCATCAAATACTTCAGTAAACCCATGAATATTATGAAAGCACAACTAATCTAACTATGGGAGAGCAAGATGCAAACCATGAAAACCAAAAGGTGAATCAACACAAGACACAAATTCTCAGATTTACTGCAGAAACGTGCTTTGTATTAGCTCAAATGGCATAGAGTCAACAATTCGGTATCAAAATCTCTCTTACAAATAGTGGAAATGGCAGCGCTTTATATAGAAAGCAGCATACCCTAGTTTTCAAATGAATGGTGGATATTAGCTCAACACAACGGTCCAGATTACATCAATAAAGGCAATTATAACAGCCGATATCAATTCTCGGATCAGATTTTGTCTTCTATGAAAAAGACAAAAAACAACCCTCAGATACATTGAATCTAGACAAAATGGATACCCATTTGGTTGTACATGACGAAAAGTCAACTTTCAAGGCCTAATAAAGCCAAAATAGAGTCACATGACACTTGAAAACTTGAGCTGATGTGAATCCACGGGATTCCAAGTGCTGCCTGGATCAAAAAGGAGTTTTTGGCACTTTATTAGTGAAGATATATCTAGTTGGACTGATTCTTGATGACTAGACTGTTGGGACAGCTGTATGCATGTCTTGGTGATCAGATCCAAGGTCATTTGAGTGGTATTTTTGGGAAAATATCAAAAATATAATTTTTGATATTTTCTACATCATAGTAAATTGCATTTTCGGAGGCCTTCGGAGCAGAATGGGGGCTCGAAACCTATTGGTAGCTTGGCATTAAGCCTAAGAAACTAGGTAGCTCAAACTAGATAATCCATTTATCTTTCCAATGAGTCCAAGAAGTTTAAATTCTGATAAAATACTTAGGAGTTATGACCCCCGGACTGGATCACTAGGACATTGGACTGGATCTGCAAGAACAACAATGATTTGACATGATCTTCTATGTCTTTTAGCCCCTAAAACTCATCTTTATCATCTTGGACATTATACTGACTTCCTTGTGCATGTGCAACAGTAATTTGGTTGATAGAATGTCGATTCTGCATCTCTGAATCAGTACTGCATATCTGCGTGTACATCCTTTCAAGATGGCTCCAGTTGGCTCCTTTGTTCTCTTAGACCTACAATAAACAAGACCAAGCATCAATTTCATCATAAATAAGTCATTTTCCATCAATTTGGATCAAGATATGTCCATTTGCAGTCATGGATTAGTCGAAAATAGCCCATTGTCAATGTCACTTTCTTATAAACAACCTCTTAAATCCAGTGATTTTGCATGATTTTCTACATTTCTCATCATTTTTGAGTACCCATTTGGCCAATATGATGATTAGGGAAGTTTTTGCAGTCATTAGGATCCATTTGCAGACTTTAATTTCATGTTTTTCTAGCATTTTCTGTAAAAAGTGGGATTTTTGGGGATGTCCGACCTTTCATGTGCAGTAGCATTAATTATCGTAAAACATGCCAAAAATCCACACAAACATGATAAAATGTTCATCATGATATGACAAATAGATATGCAATTCAAACCCATCAAGAAAATCCCATTTGCACCTTGAAAAACCTAATTTTTGGCCCAAAATACCAAAAAATGCACTGACTAACTTAGCGGTGGCTTGGAGGGAGGTCGGTCAGAGCTAAATTTAGCGCAAAAGTCAGTTGGAGGGTGTTTTAGCACTTGTTGTAGTAGGAGATGTTTTTAGCGCCAGATTTTGAATTGGTCAGGTGTTCTTATACTTTAAATATTTTTAAATGTACTTTCAGGATGTTTGAGATAGGTTCCAGATCCATAGGATTTCATATGCAGATTCTAGAAATTTATGGTTCCATCAAATTTCAGACTTAGCCATTTTTCAAGATCTTCAGGGTTTCAGACTTAGCCAAATTAGGGCTTCAGGACCATGCATCGGGGTGAAAGCACATGAACCCCTTAGTGAAATCTAATGGAATTTGACACAATTTTGCAACTGTAAGATCTGGAAACTAAGAATTTCAACATGACACATCCTGCAAAAGCAATCTCAAGGGCAATATTTAGTGACATAGGATTTTTGAGCAAAATGCAATAACACCTAATTCCAATGCAGAAGGCAACAAATGGCTATTTTTTGAGCACAAGATCACTCAAGACACTTCCAAATCAATCATGAAAAACATCAAATGACTCCAAACATGCAAAATACTAAAATTTGAAGCAAATCATGCACTCTAAGCACAAATCCACCTTCTCATCATCATAAGTGACAAACGTTGAAACTTCAAACCAAAGCAAAAGAGGGGGTCTCCATTTGGCAAAATGGTGTGTGTGCAAGGCACAACAGAACACACCATTCTTCATAGAACATCTTCAAGATCATCCGTAGGAAGTGTAACTCATTCGGTCAGTCAGACTTAGGAAGAACATCATCATCTGGAAGTAATTCTTTAATTACAAGCTCACTCTTTAATGCGAACCACCAACACGAACTGGACACAATCCAAAAACCTCCACAAGCTTGCCTGAATCACTAATAACATCCGCACTACTTTTGCTTACTAAATTCATTCTCTCGTTCATCCGGAACCTCAAGAACACAATCTGTTATCACTGTCATATTGGAATATATGCTTGTGGACCTCCAAACCATGAAACAATTGAGTTGTCAATTCACATTAACTTCCTAAACACTCCACAAAATCTGTAGAACAAGGTATTGCATTTCCTAATCTCACCAAACCTATCTGTGTCACTCTGTCACCTCTGAACATCTGCTAGAAGTGGTTTTACTTAAGTGGTCATAACTTCTTCATATCTTCATGTGGACCACTGAAATCTTTACTGGATCATCTTAAGACACATATCTACAAACCCTTTGATCTGTATCCTCTGATATTCATCTTAGCTGGGATCTTTGTCTTATTGTCTTCACTGTTCTTCTTTGTTCCTAATAGGACTAATTTTCTCAATATCCTCAACATACAACTCATCCAATTCTTATCATCAATGTAACAAGAGTATGTTGACATCAATGACAACACTGGTTAGGCCCATACTTACAAAAATCTCCCCCTTTGTCATTGATGGCAACATATGATGTGAAAAACTATTTTAACCATCAAGACAAGAACTTCTCCTTACTGACATAACTCCCTCTACCAACAACAACCATTCACATGTCTTCTCTTCCTTTACTACTCCCCCTTTGATCAGCAACCACTTATTTTTCAAATGTCTTCTCTCCCCCTTTGACATCAATGGCAAAGGGCACATATTTGTATCACTTCATAATCATATCAGCTGCTCCCCCTAAGTGGCAGCTTCCCATCATCAATCTAGATCACAAGATATGACTGTGAGATCCACAGGACTGATGCACATCAGCGCACCTTAATTCAAAACCGGAGGGGTAATAACCCCTAACATCTCCCTGAGATAATCAAAAGAGTCCTTAGGTAGAGGCTTAGTAAAAATATTTGCAATCTGATCCTTGGAAGGCACAAACTCCAATCTAACTTCATTCTTGTTCACCTGCTCTCTTAGAAAATGAAACTTGATGGATATATGTTTTGTCTTTGAATGCAACACCAGATTTTTTGATATGTTAATTGCACTTGAATTGTCAAAGAAGATTGTGATAGGTTCTTCATACTCCACTCTGATATCTCTTAGCATTTGCTTCATCCACAATACTTGAGTGCAACTACCTATTGCTACAATATAGTCTTCTTCTACAGTGGACAGAGATATTGCCTCTTGTTTCTTACTCAGCCAAGAAACCAATCTCTTGCCCAAAAATAATGCTCCACCACTGGTACTCTTACCCTCATCCACATCTCCTGCCCAATCTGCATTTGTATATGCATGAAGAGAGAAATCATGATCTCTAGGATACCACAAACCATACTCAACTGTCCCTTTTAGATATCTAAAAATCCTCTTGATTGCCATGACATGAGATTCTCTAAGATCAGCTTGGAATCTAGCAACAAGACCAACAGCATTCATAATGTCAGGTCTAGTTTGAGTGAGATACAATAATCCTCCAATCATTGACCTGTACTTTTTCTGATCAGTCTTAGGAGAGTCATCATATTTGCTCAATTTACATCTGGTTGCCATGGGAGTACTCATTGGTTTTGAGTCTTCCATCCCAAATTTATTCAACAATTCTTTCACATATTTGGTCTGAGAAATGAAGATTTCTTTATTTGTTTGAATGATTTGTAGACCCAAGAAGAAATTCATTTCCCCAAACATGGACATCTCAAATTCACTTTTCATTTGATTTGCAAAAGTTTTACACATACTACCTCTTCCTCTAAAAATGATATCATCAACAAACACTTTAACAATCAAGATATTTTCATGATCAATTTTGAAATACAAGTTACTGTCAGTAGTACCTTTGTTGAAACCAATCTTCAAAAGATGCTTATCCAGTCTTTCATACCAGGCTCTTGGGGCTTGTTTAAGTCCATACAGTGCTTTCTTCAACTTGCAGACCATGTCACCATGATCAGACAATTGAAATCCATCCGGTTGCTTAATGTATACTTCTTCTTCCAAGTCTCCATTTAGGAAGGCAGACTTGACATCCATCTGATATACTTTGAAGTCTTTGAAGGTAGCAAAGGTAAAAAATAACCTGACTACTTCAATTTTTGCCACCGGAGCAAAAGTTTCTTCAAAATCAACTCCTTCTACTTGAGAGTAACCCTTGCAGACCAATCTGGCTTTGTTCCTAACTACTTCACCAACTTCATTTAGTTTGTTCTAGAATACCCATTTGGTTCCAATCACATTCTTGTTTCTAGGTCTGGGGACAAGATCCCAAGTGTGATATTTCTCAATTTGCATCAGCTCTTCCTCCATTGCTTTAGTCCAGCTTTCATCATTGCATGCTTCATTTATTGACTTTGGTTCAATCTTTGAAATTAGACAATACTTTTCTAAATCTTGAGCAATTTTTCTTCTTGTTTGAACACCTTTGCTTTTATCACCTATGATCTGATCTTCAGAGTGATTCAATCTTACATACCTAGGAATTTTGGGACTTTCTTGCACTTCTATTTCTTGAATAGGTTCATTCAAACTAATTTCTTCTTCCTGATTTTTTGGATCAATCTGGATCTGAATCTCAAAGGGGGCTTTGACTTCTTGGACCAAAACATCATTCTGATTATCTTCATCATAATCATAAAACCTTGAGGGTTTTTCAATACCTTCATCAACCTTTACATTTGTACTTTCTATAATCTTTCTCAATCCCTTGTTATAACACCGATAAGCTTTGCTTTGAGAAAAATAACCCAAGAATATTCCTTCATCACTTCTAGCATCAAATTTGCCTAGATCTTCATCTCTTTTAATATAACATTTGCTACCAAAGACTCTGAAATACTTCACAGTGGGATTGATGCCAAACCAGAGTTCATAAGGAGTCTTACCAATATTGCTTCTGATTTGTACTCGATTAAGAGTATAGACGGTAGTGCTTACAACTTCTCTCCAGTAGATTTGAGGAACATTTGCTTCCATCATCATGGTTCTAGATGCTTCCTGGATGGTCCAGTTCTTTCTCTCCACTACTCCATTTTGATGTGGAGTCCTTGGAGCAGACAACTGTCTTTTTATTCCATGTTTCTCACAAAATTCTATGAATTCACCAGATGTGAATTCTCCACCTCTATCAGACCTTAGACATTTAATGTTCAATCTAGTTTCATTCTCTACCATAGCCTTGAATATTTTGAATTTCTCAAGAGCCTATGATTTCTCTTTCAGAAAAGTCACCCACATCATCCAAGAGTAGTCATCAATTAATAGCATGAAGTATCTATCACCTTGCACACTCATGATTCTTACCGGACCACATAGATCAGTATGAACTAAGTCCAATAATCTGGTAGAAGATTGTTCCTTACTTTTGAATGTGACTCTACTCTACTTACCTAACTGACATTCTTTGCACAAACTATTAATAGGTTTCACCAATCTTGGGAGATCTCTCACAGCCTGGGTGTTGCTTATCTTGATGATATTATCAAAATTCACATGACACATTCTTCTATGCCACAACCAACTTTGATCAATTTGAACAAATAAGCAACTTTTACAAGTACCAACCAAGTGGAAGATATTACCTTTTGTTTGAGTACTGGATGCAATCTCTATTCCAGAACTTTCAAAGATCTTGCATTTTCCATTTTTGAATCAGAGATCATAGCCTTTTTCCACCAACTATCCAACACTGAGAAGATTGTGCTTCAGACCTTCAACATACAGTACATTACTGGTTTTGTTCTTTCTATCAAAAGAAATGGTTCCTCTACCTCTGATTTTGCCAGCAGAATTATCACCAAATTTTACCACACCTCCTTCATACCTTTCCAAATCTATGAACTTATTTTTGTCACCTATCATATGGTGGGAGCATCCACTGTCAATGACCCAATCATCTTTTTCTTCAACTTCAAAAGTCAGAGCTCTTTCTACAATTTTATGATTGATAGATTCAAAGGGCATTGGATCTTCTTCCTTGACGGCAATAAACACCCAGTCACTTCTGGATTTGTTTCCTGTCTCTAATTCATCATTTGTTACTCCTTCATCATCATCTTCAGGAACATAGTAACATTTCTTTTGGAACCTTGATCTGTTAGGATTTGGCCTTGAAAATCTTTCTGGACACCTTGAAGCAAAATGACCAATCTTATTGCAGTTAAAACACTTAAAAGGCAATTTCCCCTCATACTTACCGGATCCTCTTGGCAGTCTTTTTGCAATAAGGGCTTCAAGTTGAGCAGCTTCTGTTTCATCTTCTTGCAGGTCTTTTCTTTCTTTTTCATACCATGATAGTTTCTTTGAAGAGTTCTCTCCCAGATCAAACTTTTGTTTTCCTTTTACAGAGGCACTAGCTTTGAATGTAGATTCAGTCTTGGGGGGTGCATCTCCAAACTCGGTCATTTCAAATGCAGCCAATTTACCAACCAATTGATCTCTTATGATACTTGAATAGGATCTGAATTCTTCAATAGCAGCAACCTTGTATTTGTAAGAATCAGGAAGGGATCTGAGAACTTTGCCAACAATTTCATCTTCATCCAAGACTCCACCAGCATATCTAATGCCACAAACAAGCTCATTTACCCTTGGCATAAATGTAGTGATATTTTCATCTTCTCTCATCTTCAGGTTTTTGAATTTTCCCTTCAAACTCTGCAGCTTGGCACATTTGACATACTTGTCTCCTTCATGCAGAAGTTCTAGTTTTTGCCAAATCTCATATGTAGTTTTTAGATCAATAACATTTGTTAGCTCTGAATCAGATAAGGCACTTAGTAGAGCTTCTTTAGTCCAAAGATTGTTTTCAACATCTCTAATTTCATCTATGGTACTCGGACCATTTTGAGGAGGAGTATACTTCTTTGAATCCATGATCCAATATTGCATTCCCATACATTGCAAGTGGCATTCCATGCAACTTTTCCAAAAAGTAAAATTGGTTCCATCAAACCTTGGACTATCCTTCTTCTAGGATGACATCCTGGATCTCCTCAAGAGGTTAAGCTCCTTTTAGAGGAACTTGGCTCTGATACTAATTGTTAGATTTAGGACAGACAACTGAGAGGGGGGGTGAATCAGTTGTCTAAAACTTTCTTACAATTAATCACTTAAATCCTTTTCTTAACTCAGCAGCATAATAATAAATCAATCATGGAAACATAATGCAATAATTCAAGAGCAGAAACACATTAACACATATGACACCAAGATTTTTAATGTGGAAAACCCGGTTAAGGGAAAAATGATGAGGTGACAAACCCAAGATTGTATTCTTTGTTAGAAGAATAGAAAGAACAAAATGGCACCTGCCATTTAGGGCTCACTGCCCGAGCACACTTCTCACAAGAGGCCTACTGCCTACAGGAGACACACTATCTACAGAATAATAAGTATTACATACTTGAACTAAAGAATACCATCTTCACCATGCTTGAGTCAGTTCCATTTAAGCCCAATACTTATGCTTTGCCTTTCTCTCTACTCACTACCACACACTCATCTCCACAAGATACATTTGAAATGACTTTACAACTCCTTATTTATACAAGTTATTGACTTGGGAATGATCATCCAAGTCGGCATACATTACAGAGCAAATACACAAATACAACATGACTAATTACAAAAAGACTTCACACGGATCAACACACTGTCGGCCACACAAATCTGAGACTTCAATCTTTCTTTAGGAACATGCCATTCTTCATAGAACATCTTCAAGATCATCAGCAGGAAGTGTAACTCATCAGGTCGGCCAGACTTAGGAAGAACATCATCATCTAGAAGTAATTCTTTAATTACGAGCTCACTCTTCAATGTGGACCACCAACATGAACTAGACACAATCCAAAGACCTCCACAAGCTTACCTGAATCACCAAGAACATCCACACTACTTTGCTTACTGAATTCATTGTCTCCTTCATCCAAAACCTTAAGAACACAGTTTGTTATCACTGTCATATTGGAATAGATGCTTCCGGACCTCCAGACCATGATCCAATTGAGTTGTTAATTCACATTAACTTCCTAAACACTCCACAAAATCCGTAGAACAAGATATTGCATTTCGAGATCTCACCGGACCTATTTGTGTCACTCTGTCACCTCTGAACATCTGCCAGAACCAGTTTTACTTAAGTGGTCATAACTTCTTTAGATCTTCATGTGGACCTCTGAAATCTTTACTGGATCATCTTAAGACACATATCTACAAACCCTTTGATCTGCATCCTCTGATATTCATCTTAGCTGGGATTTTTGCCTTACTATCTTCATTGTTCTTCTTTGTTCCTGATAGGACTAATTTTCTCAATATCCTCAGCATACAACTCATCCAATCCTTATCATCAATGTAACAGGATTATGTTGACATCAATGATAACACCGGTTAGGCCCATACTTACAACAAGTATGACTTCCAGAGGAAGTCAGCACTTGAACACTGGAACATAACATCATCAAATAGCTATAAATAACATACCAAAATTGCATATCATGATCTTCAACTACATAGGAGTACCAACTGAATCACTATCGTTGTCTTGGTAAACTACCAACACTTAGTTAATTTTGGCTAAGTTAGTCTTTCTAGATGAAAAGGCTACACACAACTTTGTCTCAGGAATAGTTCCAAATCATGTCTGGTTGTTGCCATCAATGACAACATCAAGTCTTCACCATATCAATAGTGTCTCTTGACCATATTGCCAACACATGCTACAATGGAACCTCATTGTGGGCATGAAGAACACCTACCAGAACCCTATTGCCTATAGGTGACCTCTCTCTGTGTCAGTCATAGTACCAATGTGATCTCGAAGAAGCAACATCCAATGACCGCCTGTATGCTCTCGCATCTCAGGAATGACCTACACGACAAATATTGAGAGGTTGAATTAGTACACATCATAAAAACATCATTAAGCATCTACAACATCAATCTATGCCTTGCACCTAAGGCCCTTGTCCTTCCTAGACTTGGGAACCCCAGGCAGACTAGGGCGCCCAGATGAGACACTAGCACCTTGGGTGGACTCGAGCACCCCTATAGAGGACCCTTGTCCAAATAGATCTCTTCAGCATGAAAAATGAGAAAAATCAAAACAACAGGAAAGTATGAATGACATAAGTAACGTTTGGGCTCAAATCATCTCTTTGCCACTCTGGTTCAGAGCATCTC
Organism: Cunninghamia lanceolata; assembly: GCA_027924645.1. Classification (NCBI taxonomy): domain Eukaryota; kingdom Viridiplantae; phylum Streptophyta; class Pinopsida; order Cupressales; family Cupressaceae; genus Cunninghamia; species Cunninghamia lanceolata. Next base: position 1,265,068 of record BSBN01001346.1, on the reverse strand, counting down.
CAGTCTCAGAAGTTGGTATGGACATCGACTCAGCATGGCTAGTCTCTATCTCCTTCTCCTTCTCTCCTCTACACAATGAAAAGTAAGAATGAATTGTGAAAAGTGAAAACTCCCTTTACATATAGTAAATGGATGAGAATTCATATCACTATCTAGTTGCAAAAGTAAATAGTTTTCATCAAAAGCCTCTATCTTGGGCTATTGAACTCAAATTTTTGCACCGTTTGTTGTGTTGGAATCCTAGTTCTTCCCTCCATCTTTCCTAATGTGTTGTACTTGAGTGTTTTTTTGTGAAAACAACCCTCACAACACATTTCTCATCAAGTTTCCCTAGAATCAAAGTGTGTAGATATTCTCCTTATTTCTCCTTTTCAGACTAAGAAAGAAGAAACAAGGGGGGACATATATCTCCTTCAATTTCCTCCCTCATCATGTCTCATCACTCAACCCCTTAGTGTTTTTGACTAACATAATGGTGTGTTGGTTGGATTCTCTAACAAGTGTTCCTTGCAGGTTACGGTTCCTAACATTGTGGTCTTGCAGGAATATAGACTTGGGGGCTTCTTCCTCTTGTGCAATAACACTTCGGCTTCCTCTATAGTATCCTGTTGGGTATCCTTTTCATGATTGATGCATTTACTTTTCTTTAGTTGCATATGCACGTAGTGTCATAAGACCACTAAAGTGGGGGCTAAATGTTACGTCAGAAATTGTCCTCTTGTATGGAATGGTACAATTTCTCACAATTTAGCTCCTCTCCTTTGGTGTCCTCTTAACCTATTCCTTCCTGACCTTCCTAAACCCTTATTGACCTATGTCTAACTGAAGAAATGTCGTATTATGAGATAAACGATGACTGAAGGTGGAAAGAAAGTTTGGATTTTGGATTCCCTAGACTCCCTTAATGCAGACCTGATTGAAAAATCAAGGCTTAGGTGATTGCGGCCTAGCCTTGCCCCATTTTTTGAGGTTTTGAATTTTGGCAGGGTGTTAGTTCCCGTCGTGCACCTCAAGTTTCTGTTTTCAAATTTTTGTTTTTGCGCAATATCGACATGTTATTTCAAAATTTGAAATTCCTAAGGTTAGATATTTAAAGACATTTGAAAATCATTTTATCACACAAGCTTTCTATGCCAAAAATCTACCAAATTTTCCATTAAAGAACAACTCTTTGTTGAAGCTCTTGGATTTATTTGAAGTTGCTATCATGGAGATATTCTATGGAGATTAGGAATCAAGATCTTGAGACTATCTTGCTCTTCCTAGGGTTTTGTAAAACCTTTTGTATGATCGGGAGAAGGGTTGAATCCTCTAACATTGAGCTTGGAAATCCTCTGTAGATACAGTTGCCTCACCTTCTTATTCTACAAGTCTTCATTGCTCTCATCTCCTTGAGGTGATGCAATTGTTTTTTCATTAAGTGAAGCAAGGTGTTTCTCTTTCCTTGATGCTTGAGTCATCTAGGGTTTTACATTTTTTGCATACACATTTGTTAGATGAGCACACATCTACAAATCTTTATCATTAGCTATTGGTGAGGTAGGAATACCAAAAATAGGTCTTGACTGAGGCAAGCTCTTATATAGCCACAACCATCTTTCTCCTCCTTTTGCATGTGCAGGTTACATTTGGCAAGATCCAGCGGAAAGGAGTGACAGGAAGACAGGTATTACAAGTACATTCATCACAAAACTTTGAATTTTAGGATTGTGAAACTTTTAGGGCAAAGGGACTTGCGCTCAAGCCTACCTGAGCATTTTCTTCAGGATTTAGAGACCTCTGAAGATTGCCTGACACCTGGTGCAGAAGATTGCGATAGCCAAAAACCTTCATGGCAAAGGGACTAGCGCCCTAGTCTGACAGGACTCTATTTTCTAGGTGCACACTCTCTGTACCTTTTACTCTGCATTTTTGTAATTTATTTGCATGTATCTGTGTCAAAAAACTGTCTGTTACAGTATATTTGTTGATTTAGGGTTTTATGCTTAGTGAACACAATAAGCTTGTAAAAACCTTATTTAGAGACTTAGTTAGTTACAATTAGCAGAAAAAGGGAACCTAGGAAATCAGTAGCTTATCCTAAGCTTGTTTCTTACTTCCCTAATGTTTAGCAAGAGAAAGTGTGGGACTTGATTCAGTTGGTTGAACTATCATTATCCCACATTTTTCCACTAAATAGAATCTAACGATATTTGTGATTCCATGGGTATATCCTTGCAACAATTAAAAATATAATGCACATCAACCACCAATATGGATATACATTAAGCCATGAATTTCTATTATACTTATTTCCTCATATCCTTGTATTTCCATGTACTGAAGGCTCATGATACAAGATATTGAATATAGTGATGATTCAGTAAACTAGTATATGGTTGCATGTGTCTAAATGTTTTTCTACTTAGGAACCTAGGTTGTTTACCATATTTTGTGTCAAATTATCCTATTCCTTGCCACAAGTAATTAAAATTCAAAATGGAGATTTTAATACATTATTAGGATAAAATAGACTAAAATATTGATCTAGAATTATTCATTAACTTGGCTTTATACTTTGATGAATCATGATAAAAGACTATATGCCCCCATGTAGCTTTCCAACCAAAATCAAAGATGTGGATCTTCAAATGGGCTAATATTGGCATATAGTTAGTCAAGAATGGTTTAACATATGTTGGTATAATCTTTATTTTGTTATGGTCAAAACAACGCTCCTTCTATTATAACTATTATTGTTTCAACAATTATGTTTTGTTTGTAAGGAGTGAGTCACAGGCCAAACCAACTCCTACAATTGTGATGAATCTAGGTTTGGCTAGTATGTATACACATTATATAAAACATTCCATAAACATAGGCAGTAGTGTGTAATAACTTCTAAAAAATTAGAATACAATTGTTAACTTATGTTTTAGAAGGAATTCTATAGTTGTTCTAATCACAAATCATTCTTGCATGGATAGATAGGAGGGCCCACTCTCAGAAAGTGTTGGTGATGATCTTCTTTTTATTTTGGTGTTTGAATTTAATTTATGTGTTATAGTTATAAGTTTTTAAATTATAGTTGTGTGGTTTGATCTTAATGCGTATGAACTATGAATATGGTAACTTATGATAAAACATGGCTAAATTCAATTTGATTTCACATATGATCGTTTATTATGTTAAGGATTTCCACCCTTTTACAATAGGACTGGTGGACTTAAATAATGAGTTCTTAAGATTGTGTGTTTAGTTAATAGTCAGAAACATGTATCAAATCTAAATATTAACACATGTATTAAAGTAATGGAATCATATGTTGTCACAAGGTTACACAAGACACAAAGATTTATGTGGGAAACCCTAACAAGAGAAAACCCACCACCAAAAATAGATGTTCATAGTTGTATTAATCAAAATCAAAATAGATTCAATACAACAAGGTTGTTTGGATAATGAATCTTAATCTACACCATACTCAACTTTTGTAGTCACTCTAATGTTTACACACTAACAATGTGCACAATGTCTTCAATATTTATATTATGAATTCTTTACACAATGTAACCTTGGCCCATTCATACAAACTAACATATAGGTAGATTCAAGAAATACCAAACACCCTATTGGCAGCATATTGGGAGCTAGAGTAGTCACTGCATGATGGTGCAAAGGACTTGTGAAGCATCAGGCCGATAGGGGAAGATAGAAAGATGTCACATAAGAGACACACCCCCATACAATGTATATAGACATGTATGTAACAATGTAACAAAGTTAGAGAGTTGTGAGGATAAGGAGTGATATATCTATAGAGTAGAGACATAGACTTGCCTTTTGTACATGACTATATAATGAATATATAAGGAGATATAAGGAGTATTAACTGTGACAATGAATGTGTTATATTTCTTTGTGTATTTACTTATATGGAACCCTACTGCATGTTAATGTCTCTTTCGATACATTTACTTCTCTTCTATCACTGTTATTGTTGGGGTATAAATAGACTACATAAGAGTACCTTGGGTACAGATCTCTAGACTATATCCCAATCCCTCTTGCCAACATTTTGGTTCCGGCGTTGGGACCCTGGTAAGGATAGTGAAGAAGTAGGAAGAAATGTTTTTAAGAATTGTGGTAGAAATCTTAAGTCCTACCCTTGTGAGAGGGGGGAAGGCACTTAAGGGATGATAAATGGAATGGGGGAAGGATCTAAAATACCTTTGAAAATATGTACCTCTTCATGATGAGTCAACCATGGAATACATAAGGATTAATGTAATACCAAACCTAAAACATCCATGGGAAAAGGGGATAACAAGAAACTAAGAGAAATTAAAGAAATCATTAAAATAGGAATGGAAATGAACCAAGAAGAAAGACAAAGACAAACCTGGGAATGACAAGAAAGATATTGTAGAAGAATGAAGAAAGCAGAGGAATTAGGAAGAAAACACGCTAGAAATGTTGTAGAAGGAAGTGGATGAGCACGCTGATGTGGGTATTGCTAACCGCACCAATGTGTGTGTTGTCAAAGATAGTCATATAATAGAAGAAGGAAGAATAGATGAATGCACCATAAAGGTTGTCACAGAACTAATAAACAAAGATATGGACAATCTAGGACTGTTGAACATACATTTGGATAGGGCTACAAAACTACTCAAAAGTTTAGGAGGAAGTATCAATTCCTATATCAATCAATAAGGGTATGGGAAGAAAAATATAACCAGGCTCCAACCCTACTGCGAATAGGAAGAAACCTTGGAGTTCAACCTAATTTGACCAATGTCTAGATCAAAATAGATGAACAATGGGCACACCTACTTGATCCCATTACAAACCTCCAACCCATGAAATTAAATGTGGATGATCTGGATCAATTAGTTAATCAAAATATTATGAAGATGAGAGAAAGAGAAGAAGATGCAGTATACAATAAAGTTAGTTCTGGAAGGGTAAGTCAGTTTAGAGAAATGACATCTTTAAGTAATCAAATGTCATTCACAAATGAAAATACATCCGTAAGATAAAAAGGCACTTTGAAGAGTTACAACCCCCAGACCAAGAGTCATCCCTTGTGCCCTATAAGTCAAGAAGAATTTTGATAGAGGAAGAAAACAATCAAGTGGATAAGCAAGAGGAAATAGCAGAAAAGTTCCAAAGAGATTGTGAGGAAGTTTTGGGAAGAGATTATTTTGATATCAAGCTACAAATGGATAAGGGTAGAGAACATAAAACCCTAGTGCAGCGAACAAAACTTAAGAAGAAAAATAAGGAAACTCACCGCACAAAACCAAAAGTGCCAAGAAAATAAAGAGAACCACCAATGGATACACCAATTAAGCTACCAATATTCGGAAAGGGCACCATTAAGGCAGCAGAACATGTTTTTGTCTTGGAATCCATCTAGGATAGGAAGAACATAATAAGAGATAAAACAAAGTTATTTGAATTTGTCGAAACACTCCAGAATGATGCCCTAAAATGGTATAGGAAGGCCTGCCCCAACCATGACAAAACATGGGATGAGATAAAGAAGGCATTTTTGGATAACTTTGACTCACCAACAGTACCAGTGGAAGGAGTAAGTAAAATGAGGGATATGGTAATGAAAGAAGGTGAATCAATTAAGTACTTCGATAAAAGATTCAAAGAGATTACTTAGAAGTTAGAAGAACCCCTAAGTGAGAAACAAAAAAATGAATGGTTCATTTCAAGATTCAGCCCTGACATAAGAACATCACTAGATAGAAAAGAGTTCATTACATATTTAGAAGTGGTAACCCTCGCATGCCGGATAGAAGCACAAACATAGAGGAGACAAGCCAAGACTAAAGAGAACATGGAAATGGAAAAACTAGAATTAAAATTGGAACAACTAAAAGTGTGCCAAGAAATACTTGCAAAAGGAGAAAATCAATAAAAACAAAGACCAAAAATCTGGTGTTCATATTACACGAAGGAAGGTCACTTGCAGAATGAATGTCCTATGATAAAATGTGAAAAGAAGGATTTTGCAATGAAGGTAGGCATCAAAACTGTGCTGAAGATAAATAATGCAATCTATAATGGATAATGCAGAGAGTGGGATGACCTTGAAACAAAGGATTGTCATTCACAGTGTTTTAGATTAAGAGAAGATGATGATGAACTTGAACCTTGGTACAATACGCACCACAAAAATAGGGAAGACAACACAAATATGGCATATGTAAAGGGCCTTGTAGAAAGACTCCTATACATTCAAGATCACGCGTATAAACATCCTAAATGGATGAACCAAAGAAATGTTAACACTCTACAAAATGCAAACAACAACCCTCTACCTTACATGAACAATTACAATAATGACAAAAGAGGACAATATATTGGCTATAGAGGAGGAAGAGGCCAAGGCAAAGGTAGAAGGAGGAGGGATGAGGTAACTTGCTTTAAGTGTGATAAGCATGGCACTATGCAAATGAATGTTGGAAAGATAAGAAGAAACCATGTGGATTCTATGGTAGTAGTGAGCATGATATATTCAATTGCGACAAAGCGCAAACCTACTACAAGAATGCCACACCACAATCTAAGATTGATGAACTCCAAGGTTTTAAGGGAGCACACCTTATGCGGAGAATACCAAAAGACCCACTACAAAAATAAAGGAAATTTCAAAAACTGGAGATTTATGAATCAGATGTCACTATTGACAGCTCATCACAAGATGAATATTTAAATACACAAAGAGAAACCTAAATAGAAAAAGAAGAACAAGGCAGTGGTAGTGACAAGGTAGGGAATGAGCACGCAAAGAAAAGTATTGACACAAGTGCAGAAGAAAGTGGGGGAGAAGAACATGATTTATTCCCTAACAAAGAAAAACATGACCAAGTTATAAAACAAGCTGAGAAAATAAAAAAGAAAGAGTAACAGAAAGAAAAAACACGGGAAGATTTCTTTATAGAACATGAAATTAGAATACTTAAACAACTGACACAGATGAATAGGAAAGATAATCTCTTGGAAAAACTCAGACAAACCAATAAGTACTCGAATAAGCAAAAAATCCTGCAATCGCAAATTAGGAAAATTGGGAGAATAGATATAACATGGAAGAAATGTCCCATAATGATTACACTAAGCATTAACCATAAGAAGCTAAAAAATGTAATGGTTGATCTAGGTTGAGACATTAACATGATCCCTAAGTGGGTACAAGAACAAATGGGAAAGTCTAAGCTTTATGAAACACCCTATAACATTAGCTTGGCAGATGGCTCTAGGATGACAACATTAGGTACATGGAAGATTGTAGAAGTTAGTGTCATGGGAGTGAAACTAATAATAGACCTAGAAGTGGTAGCAATCAAAGAAACACTGGACTCCTTCAATGCAATGTTAGGACTAAGATGGTTTGTGGATGCCAATGGTGTTGTAGACTCTAGAAAAGAGGAAATTTCATTTATAGATGATGATAAGATAGTCCACATACCTCTGGGAGAGAACCATGATGAAACATATATAGAACAGATTAGTCCAGAGGAATATACTGAGGAAGATAATAAAAACCTATATACAATCAATAAACTTCCTAGAAATGAACTTGCGAAAGAGCCTAATTCCAAGGGGGAGATAGAACTCAAAACAGACTACTTCAACACAGATAGTGAGGATGTTTGAACTGCCTAGCTAAAAGAACCATAAATTCATACCCATAAAGTCAGGAGTACCAAAAGGGTTTATATGGTTAGACTATCAAAAGAAAACTTAGTGCAATTTACCGCAAAAGAACCAAATACACAACACAATGCATGTAGAGAATCAAACATGCACACAAAATGTACTATCCAAAAATTAGATCAAATAGACAATAATTTGAAGGGAATATTGCCTATTAAGTTACCAAATTATTCAGGAGTAGGAAACTTGACTGCATACTTATCACAAATGGAGCAAACCTTTGAAAATGAAGAAATACGACTAAAAGCATTAAACCACACATTGGTATGCAACATTGCCAATTGGTGGAATACACATAGGCACAATATCCATCATTGGACGGTACTTAGAATACTAATCCAAACAAGATATATGGTAGAAGAAGGAGATTATGAAGAAATCCCTAAGTATGATGGAACTATTCATCTAGAAGAGCATATAAAAACATGCATATGGGTACGGAAGGCTAGAAATGAATATGATGATATATTATACATACAACTATTCTATTGGACACTCACACTGATAGGCCAAACCCAGTACATTAATCAGGAGAGAAGAGCAGAGACAACATCGGGATGAACTAAGAGAAGACTTTTGTCGCACATTCTCATTTTGGGATGAGGATGATCATATCCATACCTCATTACTGAGAATAAAGGAAATAATATTCATACCTTATGAGGAAAGAAAGGAAAATATATTGCAACTCAGTTCTCCACCACCGTGGAGTGAAGGAATCTAGAAATACATTGAGTGGTTGGATAAAGAAACAAATCCCAAATTACACACACATGTTATAAAAGTACTCAAGAAGATAATGAAGATGTAGAAAAAATGGAAATAGAAGTGCACGAAGGTGAAAGGGAGTTGGAATTACCTGTGGAGCCTAAAGAAAAATACTACAACCAACCAATCAAATTAAGAGAAGAGAACATAGCAAAGGAAGGAGAACCTAGACTAGCTAAAATAGGGGACTATTGGAGTAAACAAGTGGTAGCACAAGTAGTAGAAATTCTAACTAAATTTGAGGATTTGTTTCTAAGAATATTCACAGATATGAAGGGGATCAAACAAGAAGTAGGTATAATGAAAATTCATCTAAAGGAAGGAGCAAAACCTATAAGGAAAAGACCATGCCCTAATATGAAAAAGAAGGTCAAAATTGAACTTGATAAACTGCTAGCAATAGGTATAATTAAGCCTATGGAAGATGTAGAGTGGATAAGCCCTATGGTAGTATAGAATAAGAAGACATGCAAGATAAGGATATGTGTGGATTACATAGAACTGAATAAGGCATGCATGCATAACCCTTTCCCCATCCCATTTACTGAAGAAATACTGGAGTCAGTAGCTGGAAGGGAAATGTATTCCTTCACCAATGGATTCTCAGGATACCATCAGATAAAATTGAAAAAGAGGACCAACCAAAAACAATATTTGCATCAGAATTTGGGTTCTACATGTACACAGTAATGCTATTTGGGTTGAAAATTGCATCTATGGTATTTAGCGAGATAATGGTGAATACCTTTAAGGACTTTATACATGACTTCTTAGAAGTATATCTTGATGATTGGACAGTGTATGGGTTAGTAAAGGATCACATATAGGCACTAAGAACAATGTTAAATAGATGCAAGAGCATGCATATTTCTTTAATTTGAAGAATTGCATATTTGCAGTACCTTTTAGTACATTATTAGACCATATTATATGCAAATAAGGTCTAATGGTTGACCCCATTAAAGTCACATTGATAATGACACTTCCACCACCTAATATAGCATCTAAAATAAAAACATTCTTGGGGTATACCGGGTATCACCGCAAATTTATTAAGGAATATGCGGCAGTAGCAGCACCCCTAGAAGAGATAATTAAGAAGAAAAGTGGTAAGAATGTGGAATGGAGTGAATAATGCCAGAACTCCTTTGGCACATTAAAACAAAAGATAACAGAGGTACCTATATTGATATTCCCTTATTGGAGTATACCATTCCATGTACATGTTGACGCATCAGGAATAGGAATAGGAGTGGTATTGGATCAACCTAAGGGAGATAAGGACCATCCTATAGCATTTACTAGCAACAAATTGTCAAAAGCAAAGAGAAATTATACAATGGAATGAGAAGCCCTTTCTATGGTCTATGCCTTACATAAATTTAGACATTACCTATTGTCTACTCAATTTATATTCTTTATAAACCATGAACCTCTAAAATACCTTATGAATAGACCGATGGTTCAAGGCCGGATATGTAGATGGCTACTCCTCTTCCAAGGATTTGATTTTAAAATAATGGTCAATCCACGGAAACATAATCAAGGCCCTGACTATCTATCCATAATAGAAACAGGAGAAGAACCGAATGAACAATAAGAAGATTTACGTAGCGCACATCTATTTAGATTGACCATGGTACCAAAGGAGTTAAATGACATAGCAATATTACTCTCTATAGGAGAATTCTCGCAAGATAAACAAACTCTTATGTAGAAGGCACAATCATATATGTTGGTTGAAGGAGAACTACATATATTGGGGAAAGATGATATATTAAGAAGAGTAGTATATGAACATGAGAGGGAAGCAATCTTGAGAGAGGCACACGAAGGAATATCCGGAGGACACAATTGCGGAGACACTACCGTAAAGAGAGTAAAATTAGCAGGACTATGGTGGCCTACCCTACAAAAGGATGCTAAACAATATGTGAAGAATTGTGACATATGTCAAAGGGTAGGGAAACATATCGCAAGAGATGAGATGCCATTAAGAACAGTTCTAGCACAAATGTCATTTGAGAAATGGTCCATAGATTTCATTGGACCTATAAATCTTCTAGTACAATTTTCAAAAGCAAGGTTTATAATAACGGGAGTTGAATACTTGGCCAAATGGGCAGAAGTGGTACCAACAAAAGGCTACATGGGAAATTCTACTGCAAATTTCCTTTATAAAAATATCATCACAAGATTCAGTTGCCCAATCAATATAACAAGTGATCAAGGCAAACATTTCATAAATAACATGATTGCGGAACTTTTAAACATTTTCCTGATAACACAACAAAAGTTCCTCATATCATCCTCAAGCCAATGGAGAAAGCAAAGCCTGAATAAGATAATTGGAACAACATTAACAAAAATGTGTGATAGAAATAGGGAGGATTGGGATTTAAAGATACTCGTAGTACTTTGGGCCTACCGCACAACCTACAAATGTTCCACTAAGTTCTCACCATTCTAATTGGTATATGGAACTGATGCCACTGTACCTATGAAAGTGGAATCCTGGGCTTTGTAAATGGCACGCAGCTAAAACATTATCATCAATCCAGTGAATAATAAGAAATGCAGAAATAATCTTAATACTGTATCATATGTACCATAGATCTAACAAAGAAAAGTAAAAACTTAACCATTGATAGTCTACCACTAGCTTAACGGCTAGAAAATCCTACAAAAAGGAGAATGGGTAGATGCATTAAATGCATAAAGCTACCATTAGGGAATAAAAAATCCTAACCCCTCAAACATCTCCTTAATTGCATCCAAAGACTTGTGAATTTGAGCTCTAAAGCACAAAGAAAAGAATTGTTGATTAAACCCCACTTTCAGTTGAGAAGAAGTAGAAATGGCCACACCAATGCCGATTGACGTCATAGAGAATCCTAGGCTTAAGTATAAGAAGTGCCCCTACAAGGTAATGGAGAAGGATAAAGATGATGCATTTTACAAAGTGCTAGTGGATGTGGTATACACAGAAGATATCACAAAATACATTCACTCAACAATTTCAAAAATAGATCATATGAAGTTCAAGGAACTAAGGAACAAATTGCTAGATGATACAGGATATTTACTAGAATATCAAAATATTACAAGTAAGAAGCTAGACATTTCGAAAGACTATCCTAACTTATGTGATCAACATGACTAGGTTGGAATTATCCTCAGCAAAATCCATGATGAATACATCTATTTGGACAAACCCTACCATATTACGAAGGAAGAAATTAAGGTTGTCATAGGGCTTAGTTCAACTGAACGGGTACTTGCAATGAAAGCAATTAAGAATGACAAATAAAAGAAGCTCACGGGGCCAACACTGGCTAGACATAGCCTAAGTGTAAAACAAATCATAGACCCAAGGGTCGGGTATGCGGCAATGGGGATAGCCTACAAAATATACTACACAAATAGAGAAGGATCTGCCACTACCACCGCAATCCACACTGGCTACCAGATGGTGAAGGAAGGAAAAGACTTTGACCTCTGTGAAGTATTGTGAGAGCAATTGCTGGATAATTTATAAAGAACCAAGGAGTCCAATTATAACTTATAGTATGGAACCATGATCATTTGATTAGTATTTTACTTTTTAAACAAGCTACCGAGGTTTAAGGGCAAAGTATGGCAACCAAATCTATCAATAGCAGCACAAATCAAACAATATATATAACAACTTAAGGACACAAAGACATTTAGTGCCACTTATTGGGGTTTCTTCAAATCCCTACAAAAAGAAATACAAAATAGGGAAAGAATCCCATATAAATTAGTCAAACAATATACAAACACAATTACATTCATAGTAGATAAAGACTATACAAATATAGAAATAGTAGAGCCTAGGACATTTTGGATCCCCAGGATACCATATGAGATCACCGTAACAGAAGTAAATTCTGATGTGACAAATTTGTTAAGTAAGACTAAGGATACCTCTGTTGGCAAGAGACACTATATGGATTCATGGTTGTTGTCATTGATGGCAACAAAGGTCATCCCACATATCCGCAAGTCATGATGTGTCTCTACCGGAAGTCAGAATAAAGAATGTTGTGGTCCGGTGAAGAAGAACAGAGCATGTGGCAAGGTCCGACTGATTGGTCTGGATCTCTCAGAGGAAGTGTCTTGGTGCAGTGCGGATTTGGGGAAGTCAAGAGGACTACCTTGAGTGGTATATTCCAAGGATTTAGCCTCCGGTGATGGACAAAGAAAAAGATATGAATGGTTGAGTACCGGATTCCTGAGAGACAGTGAAAACAGAGGAAGAACTGACTGGCAGAGTATCAGACTGCTTTCTGGATGTGTTACTGTTGATGACAGAGGTTGTGAAGGCATGAATCATGTTTGGCCGACATGATTAATGATATCTACAAGTATATGCTTGATCCGCATTGCTTGGTGAGGAAGGATTCAGCCGACAGAATGAGAGTTTGTAAGAAACTAGACTGTTCCGGATGCCGACTAGAAAAGTGATGAAATTACTTATGCGGATATATATATAGAGGATGGATTTAGTTGAGAAGTGTGTTGATGTGTAGATATATGCGAATAAGTCCAGATAAGAGCAGAAGTAGCAAAAAGGATCCGGTATGTGAAAGATAGCAGAATAAAGAACAGAGGAAAGATGAAGTGCAGCAGATCAGTGTACTGAGCCTAACCGGAACTGAACTCCAGCATATGCAGATGCTTCCAATCAGTTCAAGACTGTGATTCTCATCACTTTGTAGACAGTGTGTCTTCTTGTAGGCAGTGGGCCTCTTGTGAGCAGTGTGCTCGGGCAGTGAGCCCTAATTGGCAAGTGCCATTTTTGTAATTTCCTATTCTTCTAACAGAGAATAATTTTGGGTTAATCACCCCGTGGTTTTCTCCCTTAACAGGGTTTCCACGTCAAAAATACTATGTCATGTGTTTCTTATTTCATGATTAATGTTTTTGTGTTTGATTCTATGCTGCATCAATTAAAAGGAAAGTTCAATAAGGGAAATAATTAGGATAACTGATTCACCCCCCCTCTCAGTTATCAACAATTGGTATCAGAGCTAAGTTCCTCCTAATAGAGCCTAACAGCTTGAGGAAGATCTGGGATTTCAAATGGATGCATATGGTTTAAGGGAGCAACTCAAGACTGCTCTTGAGGATCTTGAACAGTCAAATTCTGAAGTCAGTGAATTAAAGGAAAGACTCAAACAGGCTGATGAATTCATGAGAGAATTAAAAGACAAATTAAGTCTCTCTATGAAAAAGAGAAAGGAGCTGCTTCAACAGTTGGCAAGACAAAGTGAAGAAAGCAATACAAATGAAGAATTGACTGAGCAAACCAAGTTATGTGAAAAGTTATCAAAAGAAGTCATTATGTTAAGACATGAAATGGAATCAGGAACTATAAAGTTTACTCAAGAGATTGAAGAAAAAAGAAAGGCTGAAGACAATCTAAGACAATCTCTTAAAGAAAAATCAGAAGAATGCCACCAGATGGACAGGATTATCAGACATCTTGAATCTGATCTTGAAGATGCCAAAGATAATGAAGGAAAACTTGAGGATCAAATTGCCTCTCTCAAAAGAGACCTTCAAACAGCAAATGAATATAAAGAGAAATTCAAGATAAGTTCTGCTCAACTTGAAGTTCTTCTTGGAAGTCAAAAGAGGACAGATGACAAGTATGGTTTGGGATATGAGAAAGGAGAAAGCTCCGGATCCGGTCAGAAGAATCTTGGATCAGAAAATCCAAGGAGCAGGCCTAGAAGACCTCCGGTAAGACAGCCAAATGCTCAAAGATATCCATCCTTCAATGGATACTGCCACAGCTGCAACCACTTTGGTCACAAAGCTAATCAGTGCAGAATGAGAATGAATCAGATTAATTCATCCTTCTCCGGACAGTGCTTCAACTGCAAAAGGTATGGACACAAATCCCATGAATGCAGAATTATGCAAGTAAACAAATCATTCAAAGGTAGATGCTTCACATGCAATAGAGTAGGTCATATGGCTAATCAATGCAGATCAAGAGGATATCAATCAAATATGCAAAGAAATGTTATTTGCCAAATCTGCAATAGGTCCGGTCATAATGCTAAAGTCTGCAGAAACAAGAATCAGGACAAAAGAGGTCCGGTGTATAATCAGAATCAAGACAAGGGTAAACAAAAGATGAATGCAGATGAGGTTAGGAATCAGATGAGCAAGATTTGGGTGAAGAAAAGTTCAGAGAATGTAGAGGTTGGATCCGCACCAGACTCTGGTGCTGATATTTCTTCCGAAAATTAAAAAGTGAGCTCAGGCTCAGGGGGAGACTCAAAGAAAATCTTGTTCCCCCAGCCAAACAAGTGGTGCCGGATGTGGCACAAGATGCGGATCAAAGGGTTTGTAGATATGAGTCTTGAGATACTTCAGTCAAGTTTTCAGAGGTCCGCATGGAGTTATGAAGAAGCTGTGATCGATCAAATAAGACCTGTTCAGGGAGATGCTCCGGTATGATAAAGGATTACAAAAAGGTCTGGAAAGATCCGGAAATGCACTATCTTGTTCTGCGGATTGGACAGAGTGTTTGGGATGTTCTTGTAATATGTTACCTCGATTTATTCATGATTGAAAGATCCGGATGATATCCACAGATCAGGACTAATCCGGGATACTCCAAACTATCCAGACAAGGCAAACCGGAATGATGTAGGTGAAGCATTTATTGCAGACAGATATTAGGGTTCGCGGAGCAATTTAAGGGATTTCTCAAAGGTCATTTGCTCATTCTGCACTCGAGAAGAAGCGAAAAGTGGAGCTCTGCAACAAGGTTCATCAAGCACACCAAGGATCTCCTGCCGAAGTTATTGCATAAAGAAATCAATCCAACCACTCCGTGCAAACCGAAGGCGCATAAGGTATTCTCCGTGTTTCATTACCTCACTGCAAATCTTTGAAGAATGGCTACTCCAAACATAGTTAAGATCTCTGATAGACCTCGCCCCTCATTCAAGAAACATCCCTACAAATCATTGGAGGTAGATCCACTAGGAGCCTTCTCTAGTGTTCCTCACGGAGTTTTACATACCGAAGACATTAGGGTTTACATACATGCAAGCATTGAGGAATTTGGGGAATTCAAATTAAGAGACCTCTATCACAAGCAACTGATAGACAATGCTTTTGAGCTTAAACCAGAGTATAAGGATATCCAGAAGAAACAATTTGAGCAATTTATTCATTTCCCCTGCTTTGAAGAAGATGAATGGGTCCGGTATGTACTGAGCAGGATGCATGACAACTTTCTATGGCTAGATAGACCCTGCAAGATCACAAAAGAGGCAATTAGAGCAGTAACTGGTCTATACTCTTCCGGAGGGGTACCTATTCTCAAATCTGTCAAGAACAACATTGTAACTGAGGCCACCGGATCAAAATTTGATAAGAGGGCAATGACCATTGAAGATATTTCGGATCCAGATATCAAATATGCATCAATGATAATAGGATACAAGATCTATCACTCCAGCAGGGAGAATTCTGTATCCGGAACTGCAGTATACACTGCCTATGAAATGCTAAGAAAGAATGCAGAATATGATCTCTGCGAACTACTGCTAAGCCAATTAATGGAAAATATACAGAAAATCAAGAAGGATAAGAAGAATTCCTTTAAGTATGGTACTCTTATTGTATGTCTATTCTTCTACTTCATGAATGAGCTACCCGGAACAAGTGGATGGGTATGGCAGAATGACAAACCTGTTGCAGTCCAGATAAGAGACTATTTGCATGGACTTGGGGATGCAAAAGCGAGAAATACAGCTCTATGGGGATACTTCAAAAACTTTCAGAGCATGATGCAAGCAAGAGAGAGAATTCCCCAGTCTCTTGTTGAAAAATACAAAGACTCAGTGTGCTTTATGGTTGACACTGATCAGTGCCTAATGGAGGCAGTAGAACCAAGGACTGTCTGGATCATGCCCATGGGGTATGAAGTGGATGAACAGATAGTGGAGCTGCATGTTCAACACATGCTAAGTCAGCCCAAAGATCCTAAGGCAGAAAGGTTTGGAACCTTTGAGGAGCTGAGTGTAAAAATACATGTAGAACTCAGGGAACCTGAGATTAAAAGAAAGGTGAGAAAAGAAGTAGAGCACATTGCTCAAGGCCTAGGCATCTCAAAAGAGGCACTTGATGCCAGCCGGGAAAAGAGGAGGAAGGCTGAGGAAGAAGAGAAAAGTAAAGAAAGTGCTCCGGTTGAAGCTCCCACCCGGACCAGATCATCAAAGAGATCTGCACCTCCCACAACCAAAAGTTCAAAACCGGAAGTCCAGGCATCCGGTAAGAGATCCAAGACAAAAGCCACAAGGGCTTATGGAAGCCAAAAGGATGAAGAGGAAACAGAGTCAGATGAGGGAGTAGAAGAAATAAAGAAACAGAAGAAGAAAGGATCCGGTAAGCCCTCCACAGGCCAAGACAAGGATGAAATGGCAGAGGTATCTGTTGAAAAGCCCACTCTGTCTCTAGAGAGCATAATCAAGTCGGTCACGGTGGATGGAAACCTTCAACCAATGACTGAATCTTATGATGACTTCAGTGAGGCCGACCAAAAGACTCTGCAGGAGGCCACAGTTAAATATCTTAACATATATAATAAGGCTTTCATTGAAATAATATCTCTTATTCCTAAAAGCCTAGAAAAGGAATTGGAAGTAAGAAAGAATAATGCTCATGCTAAAGATCTTGAGATCCGGGAGCAGATAGCTATTCAGCTATATCCTCAAATTGATCCCAAGACAATGAACATTATCTTCAAGGACTGCAAAGATGAGTTCAGAAGCAAAGCCAGGATGAATCAACTCATGCTTGGTGAGACTGACAAAGTGGCCCAAGAAACAGAAGAGATCCTCCGGAAGGCCTTCAAAAGGTTCAATCTTCCTGTTGTAGAGGACTTAGGTACAGAAACAGCTGAGGACTTGGGACCCTCTGCTCCAGAAGAAGTGGCCCATGAACAAGCTAGCATCTCTCCTCCGGTTTCCCCTACAGTCTCCGGATCCAAAGAAGAAGAGCAATTACAGGAGAAGGAAGCAGTGGTGAAAGACAAAGAGGTTGACAGCTCCAAGACTGCAGAAGAAAAGAAACATCTGTCTCCGGCAAGAGACACTGCACAAACTGTTCAACAATTTTTGAGCAAAGAAACTTTAGAGATTGATGAACCGGAGCTTCTAAAAGGCCCATTCGACTTTGACTCTCTCTCTCCGGTACAAACAATGAAGATAGCTTCATTTGCAAATGCCAAGGCAAATGAAAAGCTCCTGAAGTCTCATATGGAAGACTGTGAGTTGATAGAGGCTGCTTCCGGAGTACTTGCAAAGATTATGCCATCAATCCAAATAGATCCGACAGCCTCCACTTCCGGTAATCTAAAAACCCTAGTCAGCAGTGTTGATACACATTTTGATTCTCTAGAAAAATCAGCTGAAGAAAAGGTCCGGAAGGAATTTTTGGATAAGAGATTTTCAGAAATATTAGAATTAATCTCTAAAGATAGGAAGATTGTAAGCATTGGAATAAAGAGCTTAGAGAATGCTCTTAAGGATGGCGGTGACATCTATAAATTTTGTATATCCTGGTCAAAGGCAACAGCAGCATTTGACAAGAAAATAAAAGAGGAACAGGATAAGCTACAAAGCTTATCTCAAAGTTTTGATCCTCTCTCTTCCTCTATAATAAATCAAGAATGTCAGACTATTGCAGTCTTGAATGAAATAAAGAATCTTGAGAAGGAAAGAAAGAACATCACTAACCGGATGGGAGAACTTAGAAGGATTATAATCCCTAAGTTGGAAACTATGCATGAGGCCATCAGTGATGCTCAGACCACCGCCCAAACAAAAGATCCGACAGATCTCAAGCGGGCAGAAGCTTTTGCATTTTTGTTAAGTGGTCACATTTCAATTTTGGATAGAATGAAGCAAAGTTGGGCTACAGAAATGATCCAATTGCAGACATCCTTTGCAGACATTCTTCAGTACATGTGAGTATGTAAATATGCGGCTATATATAATTTTTGAAAATTTTGATGTGCGGACCCTACCCTTTGCCATTGATGTCAAAGGGGGAGTGAGGAGCAGTGAAAAATGAGGAATCCAACTAAGGGGGAGTTCCAGAAATTGTATATAAAGACAGAGCATCAGCAAAGGGGGAGCATAGTGAAAACACTTAGTCATTTTTCACTAAGTGTTGCCATCAATGCCAAAGGGGGAGATTGTTGGCAAGAGACACTATATGGATTCATGGTTGTTGTCATTGATGGAAACAAAGGTCATCCCACATATCCGCAAGTCATGATGTGTCTCTACCGGAAGTCAGAATAAAGAATGTTGTGGTCCGGTGAAGAAGAACAGAGCATGTGGCAAGGTCCGACTGATTGGTCCGGATCTCTTAGAGGAAGTGTCTTGGTGCAGTGCGGATTTGGGGAAGTCAAGAGGACTACCTTGAGTGGTATATTCCAAGGATTTAGCCTCCGGTGATGGACAAAGAAAAAGATATGAATGGTTGAGTACCGGATTCCTGAGAGACAGTGAAAACAGAGGAAGAACTGACTGGCAGAGTATCAGACTGCTTTCCGGATGTGTTACTGTTGATGACAGAGGTTGTGAAGGCATGAATCATGTTTGGCCAACATGATTAATGATATCTACAAGTATATGCTTGATCTGCATTGCTTGGTGAGGAAGGATTCAGCCGACAGAATGAGAGTTTGTAAGAAACTAGACTGTTCCGGATGCCGACTAGAAAAGTGATGAAATTACTTATGCGGATATATATAGAGGATGGATTTAGTTGAGAAGTGTGTTGATGTGTAGATATATGCGAATAAGTCCAGATAAGAGCAGAAGTAGCAAAAAGGATCCGGTATGTGAAAGATAGCAGAATAAAGAACAGAGGAAAGATGAAGTGCAGCAGATCAGTGTACTGAGCCTAACCGGAACTGAACTCCAGCATATGCAGATGCTTCCAATCAGTTCAAGACTATGATTCTCATCACTTTGTAGACAGTGTGTCTTCTTGTAGGCAGTGGGCCTCTTGTGAGTAGTGTGCTCGGGCAGTGAGCCCTAATTGGCAAGTGCCATTTTTGTAATTTCCTATTCTTCTAACAGAGAATAATTTTGGGTTAATCACCCCATGGTTTTCTCCCTTAACAGGGTTTCCACGTCAAAAATACTGTGTCATGTGTTTCTTATTTCATGATTAATGTTTTTGTGTTTGATTCTATGCTGCATCAATTAAAAGGAAAGTTCAATAAGGGAAATAATAAGGATAACTGATTCACCCCACCCTCTCAGTTATCAACAACCTCTATGGAGAGATTTGGCACATACCAAGAGGTTATTGACAAACAACATAAGAAAAATATAGAAGAAAACTTGGAGAAAAATAAAGCAAAATTACATAAGCAATGGGGATACCACCCCAACCAATCACATTTGCACCACATCCCACAAAATTAGGATCACAAACCACTACAGAAGTTCTACAACCAACAACTTCAACTCTACAAATAGTTACCTCTACACAAATTCTAAGAAGGTTCAAAAGAAATTCACCTACAGCAACAAGTATAGCAATTGCGGCACAACCAGAGCACTCCGCCCAAACAGTGTCAATAGGAAGAAGGGAGGCATCTGAAACTCTAATGCAGCTAAGTGCGGAGAAGAAAAAGAAAGGACCAAGACAAAAATAATGTGAAAAAAGAAACAAAGCACAAACATCAGTAGAGGAAATGGAAGAAGAAGAGGTGGAAGAAGTAACACCACTAAAGAAAAATGAGAAAACAAAAATAGTAGAGGAGGAACCTACAAAAGAGGCATCCAAACTAGAGGAATTAATGGATATAGATGCATTGGTAAATGCAATAGTGAACTTTGACTTATTAAAGGAAAGAACAACATTCTATGATTAAGTCTCCCTAGAAAACAAGGTGATACTACAAAAGGCGGTAATAAAAGATATGATGAGAACTAACAAAACATTAGATGAGATCTTAGAACTTCCAGATGGACTTGTGGATGCTCCATATAAAAGGAGACAAAAATCATTGGAGTTGGAAGAAGAAATAAGGCAGCAAGCTATTGATGTGGTAGATCCATCTATCTCTACAAAAGAAAAGGATAAACTAATACAACTACAAGCTACAGAGTTGAGGAAAAAGCAAGGGGTAGACACTCTAATGACAGAGGAAGACAAGGATAAAATACAACAAGAAATAGAGCAAATAAGAAAGAAGCTCTATGACACCCTAAAGGAAGTGGATAAAAATGTGAAACAGCAGGTGGTAAATTCTCCATAAAATGTATAACAGAATGTACCATGGGAGGAACAAGGAGATAAAGGAGAGCAACAAATAAATTATTCTCCACACAATATGGAGGATAGACAGTAAGAAGAAGAGCAACAACATTCTTACAATCAGGATACATCCTCCTCTGCATCTCCTATCCAGTCTATTGAAGACTTCTTAGTGCAATAGAAGTAGATTCAACCAATAGTCACACCACAACTTCTACAACTACCTATAATTGGAGGGCAAGTAAATTTGGTTGGAATATCGCCACTGTAGAAGTTACAGTTGGGGGACATTCTTCAATCCACCACAAGAGAGGAGATTTTATAGCAACATGTGGAAGAAAGTGAACTACTATAGGAAGCAGTGGAGATCATTCAGAGTTAGTTACCGAAAACTCAAAGGGATACTACATTACCTCTCATGACAATTAAAAAAATTGGTCCATAGATTTAAAGCACACACAATCTATATGGACGGTAAAATCAAACAAGAGGTAACTAAGGAGGTGAATAAGAATAGATTGAAAGAGGCCTCAAGCAAATGTGTCAAGGCACATACACAGCTAAAAACTTAGATAGGTAATATTGAACATGTTGTGGATGAAGCTAAAGTAATATATAAATTTTGTTTACAATGGCCCACCACCACCAAAGCCATTAAGGACCAAATAGATAGTTTGGAGGAACAAATAACACAAGTAGCCACAACATTGGATCCCATGAAGGATGTCAACGGAGCAATAAGGGCACAAGTTGAGACAATACATGGCCAGCTACACCAACTACAGGAGCAGAGGGAACAAATTAAGACACAAATAAAGAAGTTGAGAGAGGATATAAGCTCAAGACTAGCATTGTTAACCAGCATACTGACAGATGCAAAGAAAACAACACAAAACATATAGAATCCTACTACTCTGGGTGATGCAGAAGACACACATATATAGATAGAGGGGCAAATCCAAATGATAACAAAGGCCAAGAAGCAATGGGACACAACTATGGCACAACTTAGAGTTATTCATAAGAACATCCTACCTTCGAACTAGCACAACATGTCTTGAGGACAAGACATAGTTTCAAAAAGGGGGGATGATGTTGGTAGCACATTGAGAGCTAGAGCAGTCACTACATGATGGCACAAAGGACGCATGGAGCATAAGGCCAACAAGGGAAGAAGATAGAAAGGTTTCACATAAGGGACACACCCCTATATGATATATAGACATGTATGTAACAATGTAACAAAGTAAGAGAGTTGTGAGGATAAAGAGTGATATATCTATAGAGCAAAGATATAGACCTGCCTTTTATACATGACTATATAATGAATATATAAGGTGATATAAGGACTATTAACTGTGACAATGAATGTGTTATATTGCTTTGTGTATTTACTTGTATGGAATCCTACCGCATGTTAATGTCTCTTTTTGTATTTACTTCTCTTATATCACCATTATTGTTGGGGTATAAACAAACTACATAAGATTACCTTGGGTACAAATCTCCAAATTGTATCCCAATCCCTCTTACCAACACACCCAATCATATAACTAACTTATAGAGTACCAAGAGTCATGTAACCACACTCTGTACATATATGAAGTTAGCATATCACACTCTCCTCAATATATGATGTCTCCTTATGGATAATTATCTTGTATACTTTGTCACTATTGCACACTATGAAATAATAGTTACATCCTTACACTGTTAGTATAGGTATGTTTCTAGTATAGTCACCACTACTAGCTCTTCTTGTCTACAATAGAATATACAACCATATCTTAACACCTGACTGCTTACAGTACCATGTGTCATCTTCCTAGACATTGTTAGGATTAAGGCGCCATCAACTTTGTAAATCCTATGTAATTAATTACTCCTAATATTGTTTGTAAATCACCCATAAAGGAAGAAGTATTCACCAAGTAGTGATCTTATTTTAGATACATGTTTGATCTCGATACCTAACAGATAGAGGTTATCCAGGGGGTGTAGGGGTACCCCCTGTAGGGTCGTGGGGGCCATCCCCTTGGAGGAGGGTCTAGGGGTTGTGTTCCCGAGTGGGGGTCCAGGGGAAAAGCCCCTAGAAGACATATTTTATATATAAATTTCCATTGTAAATCTAGACCATTCATCATTAGGTCGCAGATCTGACAATGGAGATTTTGTTGGCTTGTCTTTCCCTAGAAGACAACCTCTTTATGAGGATATTGTATTTTGCTTATGTTGGAGTAGAGAGTATTACAGGCGCTACTAGATTGAAGATTAAAGAGGAGATTGATAGTGTTGTATTGTAAACTCTATTAAAGTTAATACAAACTGGTGCATCTCTTCTTGTGTGGAGTTTTTTCTTGAAAGGGTTTCTCCACATAAACATTGTGTTATGTGTTTAATCTTTTGTTCTATTATTTCTTTGTGTTGATTTCATAGTATCTCCATTTTGGTTCTACACTAAATTAATAGTTACAATTATAATCATATTTCCATTTTATACTTGTTCACCTTAATTTCTAGCATTTGGTATCAGAGTCTGGCTAGTTATGTGTCTTGGGTGGAAGTGTGAGGGTTTTTTGAGCTATAGTGGGAGTTCTAATTGAACTTATTTTGTAGATTTGTGTAGATGCCCTAGTTGCATCATCATCCCAATTGGACATCAAAAAATTCAATGGAATGGGTTATGAGCATTCCTTGACTTATGGAGCCTAATGACACATCATTCAATGATATTCAGTTCATGGTCAACCTTCCCCAAGATCCACACATCATTCCATTCATTTCCTGAGGAACTCTTCATGATTAGGTCTGACCTATCCGTGTACACATGTTACAGCTCTTCATTAGAGTCTGTGATCTTCCTTGGCCGATGCGGAGGAATCTTTTGTATCGGAGATGATATATATTGATGTAATAGATCCTTAGGAAAGTAGTTAGTGCAGTCACGGTAGGAGGGTTCATAGAATGAACTGTCCAGATCGTGCAGCAAGAGTAAACATAAGGGAAACAACTCAAGGAAATGGAACAAATGCAAATTTAGTCATTCAGTATATCATAGAATTCAAATATAATCTGGCCAGCAACATATGGGCTCACAATATGGGCTCAAAGGCCTGCTTACATACATGCACAAGACAAAGCTTTGAAGCTCCTTTGCATAAAATCTAAACTATCAGATTCTTCTTATGTGTATAGCTACTTTCTTAAGGATCTATTACATCTTTATATATCATTTCCGAACCAATAGATTCCTTCATCTCAGCCAAGGAAGGTCAAAACTCCAATGAAGAGTTGTAACGTGTTCACAGATAGGTCAGACCTAAATGCATAGAACACTTCATCAAATGAATGGAACAATGCATGGACCCTTGGGTAAGGTTAGCCATGAACCAAAGAACATCTAATGATGTGTCATTGAGATCCACAAGTCAAGGAATGATCTGCAAGCCTTCTCCTTTAGCTGATTGTCAGGAACTATTAGAATGCTTTGCTCTAAGAAAATAGATGATCTTCTGATAGCGATATCTTTTCAGTAACTGATCTAAATGCTCTAAATTCTTGACATGATGTAGATGAATGAATGTAGAAGCTAAGTCTAGATCCACAAGGTGTGAATTACCAAAACTGGACCACAAGTTGAAACTACTTCTGACTGAACTGCCTGAACTGAACTAGAAAATGAAAGAACTAAAATGCAAATGTTTTTGGTTGATGCAAGATTACTCTTGAACCAGGGATGCTCCTGTATCAGACATCTGAGGTTATTAAAAAGGTGATTCCCTCACTTTACTGGGGCTAGGGGAGAACCAAGACAGTCCACCTCAACCTGAGAAATCCATGATGAATCTTCTTCCAGTCTGCCTTTCCACTTCACGAGATATTCTTTGTATTATCTTCTCTAGTGCTACGCCCAACCCTGCTGTTCAAAATGTCTTCAATCTACTCTAGTTCTTGTTGTGGTAATTGCTTCTTCAAGTCTTCTTCCATGCTATCACTAAACTCTACTTCATGATACTGATATAAGTCTGTAATGTTGAAAATTGATGATATACCCAATGTCTCCGATAACTCCACTTCATATGCATTTCCTAAATTAAATTTCCTGAGTATCCTACAAGGTCCAAATTTCTTCATCTTCAACTTGTTATATGTCCCAACTGAAAATCTTTCTTTTCTCAAGTACACCATCACTTCATCTCCCACTTAAAATTCCTTATGTCTTCTCTTCTCATCAACCTTCTCTTTGTACTTACTATTCATATCCTCCAAATGCTTCTTCACATGTTATTCACTGTCTCCATATGGTCTACAAATTCTTCTGCTTCTGCACTCCTCTTCCCTTCTATACTGATATCTCTCAATTCTGCAACTCCTCTAGGATTCGCTCTAGTAACAATCTCAAAAGGTGTTCTTCCAATACTCCTATTTACTGAATTATTGTATGCAAACTCTGCTTGTGAAAGAATCAAATCCCAACTTCTGGCTTTGTCTCCAACCAAACATCTCAACAAGTTTCCCAAACTCCTATTCACTACCTCTATCTATCCATTTGTCTGTGGATGAAAAGTAGAAGTGAACTTCAAATTTGTCTTCATCTTCTTCCAAAGTGTCCTCCAAAAGTATCCAACAAACTTTGTATCTCTGCCTAAAACTGTACTCTTAGGTAATCCATGCAATCTCACAATCTCTTTAAAAAATAGGTCAGCTACATGCACTACATCAGTTGTCTTCTTACAAGGTATGAAATGAGCCATCTTTGAAAATCTATCAACCACTACAAATATTGAATCATGTCCTCTTTGTGTCTTACGTTATCCCATTACAAAATCCATGCTTATGTCTTCCCAAGGTCTCTTTGGTACTATCAAAGGTTTATACAATCCGATGTTCTAACTATTTCCTTTTGCAACTTGATAAACTCTACAACTTTGCACAAATCTCTGAACATCCTTATGTATCTGAGGCCAAAATTAATTTTCACTCAGCAAAGCCACTATCTTATCAATGCCAAAGTGTCCTGCCAATCCACCACTATGCTTCTTCTTGATCAAATTATCTCTCATGGAACTTCTAGGTATGCACAACTGACTTCCTTTGAACATTTCTTTTTGAATGAAATAGTCCAACCACTTACTTCTATCTGTCACAATAGGTTTCTTACATGCTATCCAAGGTTCTACAAAATCAGTGTCTCCCTCATACATATTCTTCAATTCATCAAATCCCAACACTTCAATTCTCATCTCTGTCAACAAGCTTCTTCTTCTACTCAAGGCATCAACAACTTTGTTTGATTTTCCACTCCTATGCTTCAACACAAAAGTATAACACTGCATAAATTCTACCCATCTCATATGTCTATAATTCAACTTACCTTGACTATTCAAATATTGCAAAGCTTGATGATTTGTAAACAACACAAACTCCTTAGGCAACAAGTAATGTCTCCACTTCTTCAAGGCTTGAATTATGGCATAGAACTCTTGATCATAAACTAAATATCTCCTCTGTGTATCATTGAATTTCTCACTAAAATATGCTACAGGTCTACCTTCTTGACTTAACACTACTCCTATTGCATTTCCACTAGCATCACAATCAACTTGAAATACCTTACTAAAATCTGATAACGCCAAAACAGGTTGATCTGTCACTTTCTTCTTCAGTAACTCAAAAATTTTATCTGCTCCAGATGTCCACTTGAAATCTTTCCTATCACCTCTTGTTGTCTCTGTCATAGGGTTACAAACTGAACTAAAATTTATGATGAACTTCTGGTAGAAACTAGCTAATCCATGAAATGATCTAACTTCTCCAATGCTCTCCGGTGTAGGCCATTCAATAATTGCTCTCACTTTTTCAAGGTCCATCTTCAATCCTTTTGCAGAAATCACAAATCTAAAATATACCAACTCTTCCTTCATGAAACTACACTTCTTGATGTTTATCAACAATTTCTCTTCTCTCAGTCTCTACAAAACTTGTCTAATATGCCACAAATGTTCCTCTTTGTCTTACTGAAAATTAGAATATCATCCAAGTACACAATCACAAACTTACCCAATAATTTCTTCAAGACTTCATTCATCAATCTCATGAAAGTACTTTGTGCATTTGTTAATCCAAAAGGCATCA
This sequence comes from Cunninghamia lanceolata, assembly GCA_027924645.1. NCBI lineage: Eukaryota > Viridiplantae > Streptophyta > Pinopsida > Cupressales > Cupressaceae > Cunninghamia > Cunninghamia lanceolata. The sequence goes on along the minus strand of BSBN01001346.1, from coordinate 1,238,116 downwards.
CTAACCACTCATACAATCCTTCATTTGTCTTAAAAGCAGTCTTCCATTCATCTCCCTCTCTGATTCTGATCTGATGGTATCCACTCTTCATGTCTATCTTTATGAAATATCTTGCTCCACTCAAACAATCCATAATATCATCCATCCTAGGTAAAGGAAATCTATACTTAACCGTGATCTTGTTTATTGCTCTGGAATCAGTACACATTCTTCATTCTCCATCCTTCTTCAATGCCAAAACTACAGGTACTTCCCAAGGACTCAAGCTTTCCCTGATCAAACCTTTTCTCAATAGTTCTTGTATCTATCTATTCAATTCTTTATTCTCTGTCGGTGTCATTCTATGTGTTGCTTTGTTAGGCAAACTTGCTCTTGGTATAAGATCCATGTGATGACTGATACTCCTTATAGGTGGTAGTCCTTCAGGCATATTATCTGATATGATGTCTTCATACTCTGTCAGCAACTCTCTTATCTCATCTGGTTCAGTTTCTTTCTTCAATGCTTTAGGCATTTTAGGAATCAAGGCATAACACATACTTTCTTGTTTCAAACCATCTAGAAATTTCCTTCCATCTACCAAACAGATTCTAGCATTCCCACATACCACATCTTTAGGATCATCCTCCAAAGGAATTAAAGTAATTCTTTTCCCATTTGTTGTTATAGTATATGTATTCTTTCTCCCATCATGTATAGCTTTTCTATCATACTGCCAAGGTCTACCCAACAAGATATGACAAACATCCATAGGCATAATATCACACAAGACTTCATCATGATAAGATCCTGTTGCAACTATGGGCCTAACTGGTGTTGTCATTGATGTCAACATATCCATGTTGCATTGATGTCAAGAATTGGATGAGTTGTGTGCTGAGGATATTGAGAAAATTAGTCCTATCAGAAACAAAGAAGAACAATGAAGACAGTAAAGCTCTATGAAGTGAAGATCCCAGCTAGATGAAGTTCAGAGAATGCGCATCAAAGGGTTTGTAGATATGTGTTTGAAGATGATCTAGTCAAGATTTGATAGGTTCGCATGAAAATATGAAGGAGTTATGGCCATGAGAGTAAAACTGGTTCTGGCAACTGTTTAGAGGTGACAGAGTGACATAAATAGGTTCGGTGAGATTCAGAAATACAATATCATGTTCTGCGGCTCTGGTGGCATGTTTGGGAGGCTAATTTGAATTAACAACTCAATTGGTTCATTGTTTGGAGGTCCACAAGCAATCCTTCTAATGTGACAGTGATGGGCGACTATGTTCTTGAGGTTCAGGATGAAGATGCCAATGATTACAGTAAGCAGAAGTGGTGCGGATGTTCTTGGTGATTCAAGCAAGCTTGTGGGAATCTCTAGATTGTGTCTAGTTTGTATTGGTGGTCCGCATTAAAGATTGAGCTTGTGATTGAAGATTTACCTTCGGGTGATAGTGTTCTTCCTAGTCTTGGCCAACCAGATGATTTACGCATGTTGCGAATGATCTTGAAGATGTTTTGTGAAGCATGGCATGTTCCTCGTAGAATATTGAAGTCCCAGCTATGTGTGGCTGACAGTGTAATGATGTGCATGAAGTTTTTGTAATAAGTCAAGTTATATTTTTGTAATTACTTTGTAATAAAATAAGTGTATGTTGTGCCAACTTTGATGATCATTCCAAAGTCGATGTCATGTATAAATAAGAGTTGCAAAGATACTCAAATGTATCCTTGGAGGTGATGAAGAGAAGGTGGTAGTGAAGAGGAGCGAAAAGTAGAGTAGAGGTGTTAAGCTTAAATGGAACTGACTCAAGCATAGTGAAGATGCTAATCTCCAGTTCAAGTATGTGATACTTATATTCTTTTGTAGACAGTGTGTCTCCTATAGGCAGTGGGCCTCTTGTGAGCAGTGTGCTCGAGTAGTGAGCCCTAACTGGCAAGTGTCATTTTATTCATCTTATTCTTTTAATAGAGACTACAATCTTGGGTTAGTCACCCCATGGTTTTTCCCTTAACTGGGTTTTCCACGTTAAAATCTTGGTGTTAGATGTGTTGAATTTGTTTCTACTCTTGAGTTATTGCATTATGCTTTCATTTGATATACTGTTGAAATATAAAAAGGTTTAAAGTGAATAGGGAACATGATTTTTGGTGACAATTGATTCACCGCCCCTCTCAATTGTCTGTCCTAAATCCAACAATTGGTATCAAAGCCAAGTTCCTCTAGAAGAAGCTTATCCACTTGAGGAGATCTAGGATGTCGACCTACAAGAAGGACAATCCAAGGTTTGATGGAACAAACTTCACTGCCTGGAAGAGCCGCATGGAATGTCACTTACAATGCATCGCAGATCAATATTGGAACATAACCACAACTAAATATGTTCCCCCAAATAATGGTCCAACAACTATAGATGAAGTCAGAGATGCAGACAATAATCTTTGAGTTAAAGAAGCCCTACTGAGTGCCTTGTCTGATTCAGAGCTAACAAATGTTATGGGATTGAAGACTGCTTATGAAATTTGGACAAAACTAGAAAATCTTTATGGAGACAAATATGTTAAATGTGCCAAGCTGCAAAGTCTAAAAGGAAAGTTTCAAAACTTGAAGATGAGTGAAGATGAGAATATCACTTTATATATGTCGAAAGTAAATGAGCTTTTATATGGCATTATATGTGCTAGTGGAATATTGGATGAAGATGAGATTGTTGCCAAAGTTCTCAGATCTTTACCTCCTGCTTACAAACACAAAGTTGTTGCTATTGAGGAAATCATATCTTTATGATGAAGGGGGTAAATCACAAAACACACAACAACAGAAATAGATCATAGAAAATAGAACTTTCTTTTATTGATCTGGGCAACTCATTACATTATAGAATCCCAATTACAATCAGAGGATGAATCCCCTACTGGCTGCAACACATTACAGCTTTCCCAACCTCAAGACTCTAGAATTTTCAGCCTTCTGTAACCCCAAATCCGCTAGGGTTTCTATTTTTCACGCCTATTCTTGACTCTACACTTGTCCCCTTTACCCTCCTACCGCCCAGGGTTCCCAAAATAGCCATAAATAACACTTTTTGGTGACCTCCAGCTAAATATCAAAATTTACAACTCCCTCCATAAGTAGGTCAACTTCCGAGAAGCATAACTTTTGATCCAGGTGTCTGATTGACGAACTGTTTTAGGCGTCGGAAAGCTTGTGATGTGAAATATCACACCATAAATTCATAAATGAATTTTTGTCAAATTTTTAGGACTTTTGGGGAAGTTTTAGTGCCTCATATCTCGTTTCAAAAAATTTTAGGGGCTTTTCAGAAAACAAAAACTTTAATATCTTTCATCTCACAAATGATCTTTGCCTAATTCCTTCACCAAAGGTCTTATATTTCCATTATGTAACTTTCTGCAAGTTTTTGCTTCAATCCATGCCCAACTGCAAACTTTCCAAAAATAGCAGGTAGACTTTCCAAAACAGGCAGGTTGCTATTTTTAGTAGTTTTGGAAAAACTGAAAGTCCTACATCATTATTCTGGATATTATGGAACCAGAAACACTAATTATGGAAAGAAATGAAAACAACTACAATGATTTTGAATTAACTTCTTTTTGGGTGATGCAAGATTGCCCTTACACCACTGGATGCTCCTGCATCAGACACCCAGGGTAATTTGAGAAGTGACCCTATCACGTCTTAGATGTTTGTGTGAGGGAAACCCAAACGGTCAACCTCTGCCTTAGATAACCAAGAGGAATCTTCAATAGGCCTTCCTTTCCATTTTACCAGATATTCTTCATATTGCTTGTTCTGAGTACTTCTTCCCACACGGCTATCCAAGATCTCTTCTATCTCGTCCATTGAAGTAGATGCTGAAATACTCCACTGCGCTTTTGTTGGTCCATCCTCTGTTCCACCTTCATGATATTCTGATAAATCAACAATGTTGAAAACTGTGAAAATATTGATCCCATTTGGCAGCTCTACCTCATATGCATTTCTTGAATCATGCTTCTTCAAGATTCTGCATGGTCCAAAATTCTTCATTTTCAACTTATTGTAAGTTCCAATTGGGAACCTTTCTTTTCTCAAGTGAACCATGACTTCATCTCCTACCTGGAACTCCTTATACCTCCTCTTCTGATCTACCTTAGCCTTGTACTGAATATTCATCTTATTAATGTGTTTTCTCACCTCTTCATGCAAATTCTTCAGATGTTCTGCAAAGTCTTCAACTTCAGCACTTGTCTTTTCTCCTTTGTCTAGCTTCCTTAACTCAGAAGTATTTCTCAGGCTATTGCCATAGACAACTTGGAATGGTGATTTACCAATACTCCTATTGGCAGATTATTGTAAGCAAATTCTACCTGTGGTAAAATCAAATCCCATCCCTTGGGTTTATATCCTACTAAGCACAATAGCAGGTTACCCAAAATCCTATTCACCACTTCAGTCTGTCCATCAGTCTGTGGATGGTGTGTAGAACTAAACTTCAAATCTATCTTCAACTTCTTCCATAATGTCCTCCAGAAATAACCAACGAACTTGGTATCTCGATCTGAAACTATGCTCTTTGGTAGACCATGTAGTCTCACCACCTCTCTGAAAAATAATTCAGCAATACGAACAGCATCCTTAGTCTTCTTGCAAGGAATAAAATGTGCCATCTTCAAGAATCTGTCCACCACCACAAAAATGGAATCATGTCCTCTCTATGTCCTTGGTAAACCAAGAACAAAATCCATACTGATATCATCCCATGGCTTCTCTTGTATAGGTAATGGCTGATATAGACCTGTGTTCTGACTTACTCCTTTTGCCATCTAACATACTCTGCAATTCTGCACATCCTGCTGCAACTGTGGCCAAAGTGTCCAACCAATCCTCCACTATGCTTCTCCTTAATCAAGTTCTCTCTCATGGAACTCCTTGGAATGCATAACTAGCTTCATCTAAATAACATGCCATCTTGGATTATGAAATCCAACCATTTTGTCCTGTCCAAAGTAACAGGTTCCGTACAAGCTTTCCAAGCTTCTGCGAAATCTGGATCTTCAGGATATAAACTTTTGAGCTTATCGAACCCAACAACCTCTATCTTCATTTCTGTCAACAAATTTTGCCTTTTTCTCAAGGCATCTACAACTCTATTGGACTTCCCACTCCTGTGCTTCAAAACAAAAGTATAGCTCTGCAAAAACTCAACCCATTTTAAGTGCCTTTGGTTCAACTTTCCTTGACTATTAAGATACTGCAAAGCCTGATGATCAGGATATAAAACAAACTCCTTTAGCAACAAATAATGTCTCCATTTCTTCAAATCCTGAACTATTGCATAAAACTCCTGATCATTAATAGAATACTTTTTCTTGGCATCATTAAGCTTCTCACTAAAATAGGCAATGGGCTTACCTTCTTGGCTCAAAATAGCTCCTATACCACTACCACTAGCATCACAATCTACCTGAAATACCTTATTGAAATCTGGAAGTGCCAAAACAAGTTGTTCTACAACTTTCTACTTTAATGTATCAAAGCTTTTATCTGCTCCTTTAGTCCATCTAAACTCTTTTCTATCCCCTCTCATTATCTCAGTTAGGGGTGCACAAATGCTAAAATTCCTGATAAACTTTCTGTAAAAACTTGCCAAACCATGAAAGGATCTTACCTCCATTGCACTCCTTGGCGTAGGCCATTCAATGATAGCCCTTACTTTTTTTGGGTCCATCTTAAGACCTTCCTCTGAGACTACAAATCCCAAGTATACCAATGGTGCAGGAGCACCAAGATGTGGAGATTCTACTTGATTTTCAAGTTGTATTATTTTGTTCAATAAGGTCTTTTTTATGTTGTAATAAGGCTTAATGCCATTCTTGTAATGGACTATGTCCAAATAGATAGACTCTACTATTGTCTTGTTGCAAGTCCTAGTTAGGACAGTCATATTGCATAGGTAGTCTTAGGGAGTCATTAAATTTTAATATTTGTATAGGATAGTCATTTTAAATTATCCATGTTTATTAGCCTATAATGGCATGTCAAATGGTGGAAAGATGTAACACCTTGTCATAGGTTAACTCCTTGTTAAAAAAAAACAAAGATTAGTCATCAAAAAAACAGTCATTGCTGTCCTAAAGAAAAGGCAGTTTCTAAAAACAGTGAAAAGACAGCAGTTACAAATCAGAAAAAAGACAAGGAAGAGAAATTGATGGTTTTAGAATGCAAAACATTTTTCAAGCATTATTGAGGCTTGTATTAATCCAAGAGAGATTGTATTGTGGAGGACATTCAGAGGTTTAGGAAAAAAGAATAGAAAGAAGACTGTTTTTTGCTGTTTTACTGTTTTTCAGTATTTTTTCCGTCACTATTTCTCAGAAATCCGTACCTGTACAGAATAAAGTTGGCATGAATTTGGAATGGGATGAAAGGGGACTGAATTAACTTTGATTCAAAGCTTATTGGAGGTCTTAATGTTGAATTTGAAGGGAGGAATCTCTGTTTTACCCAAAACTATTTTTTTCTGCTTTTTTTCTGTCTTCTTCACTGTTTTGCTACAGTACCCGCGATTGTACGGATTTGTTATTGCCAAAAATTGTGATGGATGGAAAGTACTTTGAATTACCTTTAATTTGAGACTAGTTTGGGATCTTGATGATCATCTAGGTGGGAGATATGGTCGATTTCCCAAAAACTATTTTTTTTCCAGAATTGCTGTCACAGTTAAAAATTTTCTGTTTTCTGCCTTGATCCGTACTAGTATGGCTGAGGAGTAGTTGATGTTTATAATGCATGTTTAGAGTGGAGAGTTAACTTTCATCTGCAAGTGGTTGGAAGTCTTGGCAATGGATAATAAGGAAGATATGCATGTTTTCCCAAAACTGCTTTGTAACTGTTTTTTCTGAAACTAATAGAGGACAGCAGCAACGAGGTATTTTTGACATGTCATTACTTTGCAAAGGAAGGCATTATGTTGAATGCATGTTGTAGGATTGATAAATGGCAATGATAATGTGTTTGTGTTGAGGGAGGCCATCCCAAGGTGGTTGTGTGACTGTTATTCCAATGGAACAGCAATGCCATGTTAGTCTGTGAGATTGCTGTCCTGCAGTCCTGTATAGAGGAGTTGAAGGGATGTTAGATGGAGTTGACATCTTGGAAGGTGTCTTGGAGTCCTCCTTCATATTGTGTGTGTGTTAAGAGTAAGTTGGAGATGGTGTTGAAGGCTGTCTTGAGAGACCTTTGCATGTGAAGTTATGATCATGCTATTGCTGTCCTAGATGCTCTGCATCATTTTTGGTATCAGAGCTAGCTAGTAGATCCTTGAAGGTGTTGTGGATCTTGTGAAGAAGATAAGGTTTGTGAGAATTTGTAAAGATGCCTCCAAAGAACCAGATGGCAAGAGAGAATGCTGAGCTAAGAGAAGCCTTAGAGGCAAGAGAGAAAGAGCTGAGGGACAGAAGAGAACATGATGCTGCCAAAGACAGAGAGCTGAGGCAAGTAAGAAGGGAGAATGCAACAATCTTGGCAAGATTGGAAGCATTAGAGAAGAATCCAAGAAAGGTTGAACAAAGTGAGTCAGAAGGAGATGAGGATGCAGATGAGAATCCTCCTGAGGATGAGTTAGATGCTGAGGAAAAGAAGTTTGTAAGATTGCTGAAGGCAGTCCATGGAAGTGGAACTAAGGCAAACATAGAGCTACCTATCTATCAGGGGAAGATGGATAGTGAAGAAGTGTTAGGGTGGATAGATGCCCTGGAAAATTTTTTTGAGTATGAGGAGATGAGTGATGAAAAGAAGATCAAGTTTGCAAAGACAAAACTGAGAGGAACAGCACTTACCTGGTGGAGTAGTGTGCAGACAGAAAGAATGGCTCGAGGTGCATCAAAAATCACTTCTTGGAGTAGGATGAAGGACATGATGAAGGATCAGTTTCTTCCATCTGATTACTCCATTCAGACAAAGAGGATGAGGCAGAATCTGAAACAGAAGGACATGGATGTTTTGTCCTATACTGAGCAATTTCATAAGCTTAGTATTAGAGGTGGGCTAGAAGATGAAGAAGAGAAAGTGGCAAGGTACCTTAACGGGCTTAGGTATAACTTGCAGGATGAGATTGGGTTGGCAGTACCAAAATCACTTGGAGAGTGTTTTCAATTAGCCATCAGGGCTGAAGAGAGAGTGAAGAGGAAGCAAGAAAGGCCAGGAGGTTATGGAAGAGGAAACAGAGGTATGGGCAAACCTACTAGTGAAGTTCAGAACAGCAATGAGAAGGGTAAGGAGATTTCTACAGAACAGAGAGGTGGATATAGAGGTGGAGGTAGATTTGGATCAGGAAGAGGAGTGTTCACAGGTAGATGTTATCACTGCAATGAGGTGGGACACACAACTTTCAACTGTCCTAAGAAGGATGGTGTTGACAAGACCAAGGATAAAAGAGTTCACTTGGCACAAGAGGAGGAGAAGCCAAAAGAACCAGAAATGTCGTCAGCCTCTCCAATGATGGATGGCGAGATGCTCATGGTGGAAAGAGGTAAGATGCAGCAACCACCACAGGTATCTATTTTCAGAACTAATTGTTTGAGCCATGGCAAGATATGCAAGTTGATTGTAGATTCAGGTTCTCATGATAACTTAGTTTCTTGGGAAATGGTGAATAAGTTGGGGTTGAAGACTTTTGATCATCCCAGTCCTTACCATGTCACTTGGGTGAGTCAAGAGCAGCAGGTATTGGTCACTAAGAAGGCTTATGTTGACTTCACAATTGGCCCATATCAGGACTCTGTTTTGTGTGATGTTATTCCTATGACATGTGGGCATGTAATCTTGGGCAGACCATGGCAGTATTCGAGAAGAACTATTCATGATGGGTATACTAATACCTATGTAGTGCACAAAGATGGTAAGAAGTTCCAATTGATTCCTTTACCTTGTGAGGAGAAGAAGGAACAGGTTACAATTTGCTTTGGAGAGAAATTGAAGTTGAATGTGCAGGTTCAGGGTGATTGCACTCAACAAACACAGATGCAACACAAGAAGGTGGATGACAGTCCTAGAGAGCAGCAGGCTTGGGACTTGAGTTATGTCAAAGTTGGAGACATTGAGTGTCCTATAAGGAGCCAGAAGAAGGAAAACAAACAGCAGAGAGTCCAAGAAGGAATGAATCAGAACCTTCAGTTGAGAAGAGCTGAAGCAGTGCAGCAGCAAGGTCCTCGACAAGGACACCAAAACAAGTTTTCTGGTACTAACACTGTTTACAGGAGCCATGCAGGTTGGAGACGGAGGAAGATTACTCTTGGAGAGTTCATGTTCCCTGTCATCAGTCAGAGGAACATCCCAACAAGATGGAAGACTGGATGGAGCAGGTCCCCTAACTCTTGGGACAAGAGTTTTCATCATGCCGGGGAGTATGGTGCAGGAGCACCAAGATGTGGAGATTCTACTTGATTTTCAAGTTGTATTATTTTGTTCAATAAGGTCTTTTTTATGTTGTAATAAGGCTTAATGCCATTCTTGTAATGGACTATGTCCAAATAGATAGACTCTACTATTGTCTTGTTGCAAGTCCTAGTTAGGACAGTCATATTGCATAGGTAGTCTTAGGGAGTCATTAAATTTTAATATTTGTATAGGATAGTCATTTTAAATTATCCATGTTTATTAGCCTATAATGGCATGTCAAATGGTGGAAAGATGTAACACCTTGTCATAGGTTAACTCCTTGTTAAAAAAAAAACAAAGATTAGTCATCAAAAAAACAGTCATTGCTGTCCTAAAGAAAAGGCAGTTTCTAAAAACAGTGAAAAGACAGCAGTTACAAATCAGAAAAAAGACAAGGAAGAGAAATCGATGGTTTTAGAATGCAAAACATTTTTCAAGCATTATTGAGGCTTGTATTAATCCAAGAGAGATTGTATTGTGGAGGACATTCGGAGGTTTAGGAAAAAAGAATAGAAAGAAGACTGTTTTTTGCTGTTTTACTGTTTTTCAGTATTTTTTCCGTCACTATTTCTCAGAAATCCGTACCTGTACGGAATAAATTTGGCATGAATTTGGAATGGGATGAAAGGGGACTGAATTAACTTTGATTCAAAGCTTATTGGAGGTCTTAATGTTGAATTTGAAGGGAGGAATCTCTGTTTTACCCAAAACTATTTTTTTCTGCTTTTTTTCTGTCTTCTTCACTGTTTTGCTACAGTACCCGCGATTGTACGGATTTGTTATTGCCAAAACTTGTGATGGATGGAAAGTACTTTGAATTACCTTTAATTTGAGACTAGTTTGGGATCTTTATGATCATCTAGGTGGGAGATATGGTCGATTTCCCAAAAACTATTTTTTTTCCAGAATTGCTGTCACAGTTAAAAATTTTCTGTTTTCTGCCTTGATCCGTACTAGTATGGCTGAGGAGTAGTTGATGTTTATAATGCATGTTTAGAGTGGAGAGTTAACTTTCATCTGCAAGTGGTTGGAAGTCTTGGCAATGGATAATAAGGAAGATATGCATGTTTTCCCAAAACTGCTTTGTAACTGTTTTTTCTGAAACTAATAGAGGACAGCAGCAACGAGGTATTTTTGACATGTCATTACTTTGAAAAGGAAGGCATTATGTTGAATGCATGTTGTAGGATTGATAAATGGAAATGATAATGTGTTTGTGTTGAGGGAGGCCATCCCAAGGTGGTTGTGTGACTGTTATTCCAATGGAACAGCAATGCCATGTTAGTCTGTGAGATTGCTGTCCTGCAGTCCTGTATAGAGGAGTTGAAGGGATGTTAGATGGAGTTGACATCTTGGAAGGTGTCTTGGAGTCCTCCTTCATATTGTGTGTGTGTTAAGAGTAAGTTGGAGATGGTGTTGAAGGCTGTCTTGAGAGACCTTTGCATGTGAAGTTATGATCATGCTATTGCTGTCCTAGATGCTCTGCATCATTTTTGGTATCAGAGCTAGCTAGTAGATCCTTGAAGGTGTTGTGGATCTTGTGAAGAAGATAAGGTTTGTGATAATTTGTAAAGATGCCTCCAAAGAACCAGATGGCAAGAGAGAATGCTGAGCTAAGAGAAGCCTTAGAGGCAAGAGAGAAAGAGCTGAGGGACAGAAGAGAACATGATGCTGCCAAAGACAGAGAGTTGAGGCAAGTAAGAAGGGAGAATGCAACAATCTTGGCAAGATTGGAAGCATTAGAGAAGAATCCAAGAAAGGTTGAACAAAGTGAGTCAGAAGGAGATGAGGATGCAGATGAGAATCCTCCTGAGGATGAGTTAGATGCTGAGGAAAAGAAGTTTGTAAGATTGCTGAAGGCAGTCCAAGGAAGTGGAACTAAGGCAAACATAGAGCTACCTATCTATCAGGGGAAGATGGATAGTGAAGAAGTGTTAGGGTGGATAGATGCCCTGGAAAAAATTTTTGAGTATGAGGAGATGAGTGATGAAAAGAAGATCAAGTTTGCAAAGACAAAACTGAGAGGAACAACACTTACCTGGTGGAGTAGTGTGCAGACAGAAAGAATGGCTCGAGGTGCATCAAAAATCACTTCTTGGAGTAGGATGAAGGACATGATGAAGGATCAGTTTCTTCCATCTGATTACTCCATTCAGACAAAGAGGATGAGGCAGAATCTGAAACAGAAGGACATGGATGTTTTGTCCTATACTGAGCAATTTCATAAGCTTAGTATTAGAGGTGGGCTAGAAGATGAAGAAGAGAAAGTGGCAAGGTACCTTAACGGGCTTAGGTATAACTTGCAGGATGAGATTGGGTTGGCAGTACCAAAATCACTTGGAGAGTGTTTTCAATTAGCCATCAGGGCTGAAGAGAGAGTGAAGAGGAAGCAAGAAAGGCCAGGAGGTTATGGAAGAGGAAACAGAGGTAGGGGCAAACCTACTAGTGAAGTTCAGAACAGCAATGAGAAGGGTAAGGAGATTTCTACAGAACAGAGAGGTGGATATAGAGGTGGAGGTAGATTTGGATCAGGAAGAGGAGTGTTCACAGGTAGATGTTATCACTGCAATGAGGTGGGACACACAACTTTCAACTGTCCTAAGAAGGATGGTGTTGACAAGACCAAGGATAAAAGAGTTCACTTGGCACAAGAGGAGGAGAAGCCAAAAGAACCAGAAATGTCGTCAGCCTCTCCAATGATGGATGGCGAGATGCTCATGGTGGAAAGAGGTAAGATGCAGCAACCACCACAGGTATCTATTTTCAGAACTAATTGTTTGAGCCATGGCAAGATATGCAAGTTGATTGTAGATTCAGGTTCTCATGATAACTTAGTTTCTTGGGAAATGGTGAATAAGTTGGGGTTGAAGACTTTTGATCATCCCAGTCCTTACCATGTCACTTGGGTGAGTCAAGAGCAGCAGGTATTGGTCACTAAGAAGGCTTATGTTGACTTCACAATTGGCCCATATCAGGACTCTGTTTTGTGTGATGTTATTCCTATGACATGTGGGCATGTAATCTTGGGCAGACCATGGCAGTATTCGAGAAGAACTATTCATGATGGGTATACTAATACCTATGTAGTGCACAAAGATGGTAAGAAGTTCCAATTGATTCCTTTACCTTGTGAGGAGAAGAAGGAACAGGTTACAATTTGCTTTGGAGAGAAATTGAAGTTGAATGTGCAGGTTCAGGGTGATTGCACACAACAAACACAGATGCAACACAAGAAGGTGGATGACAGTCCTAGAGAGCAGCAGGCTTGGGACTTGAGTTATGTCAAAGTTGGAGACATTGAGTGTCCTATAAGGAGCCAGAAGAAGGAAAACAAACAGCAGAGAGTCCAAGAAGGAATGAATCAAAACCTTCAGTTGAGAAGAGCTGAAGCAGTGCAGCAGCAAGGTCCTAGACAAGGACACCAAAACAAGTTTTCTGGTACTAACACTGTTTACAGGAGCCATGCAGGTTGGAGACGGAGGAAGATTACTCTTGGAGAGTTCATGTTCCCTGTCATCAGTCAGAGGAACATCCCAACAAGATGGAAGACTGGATGGAGCAGGTCCCCTAACTCTTGGGACAAGAGTTTTCATCATGCCGGGGAGTATGGTGCAGGAGCACCAAGATGTGGAGATTCTACTTGATTTTCAAGTTGTATTATTTTGTTCAATAAGGTCTTTTTTATGTTGTAATAAGGCTTAATTCCATTCTTGTAATGGACTATGTCCAAATAGATAGACTCTACTATTGTCTTGTTGCAAGTCCTAGTTAGGACAGTCATATTGCATAGGTAGTCTTAGGGAGTCATTAAATTTTAATATTTGTATAGGATAGTCATTTTAAATTATCCATGTTTATTAGCCTATAATGGCATGTCAAATGGTGGAAAGATGTAACACCTTGTCATAGGTTAACTCCTTGTTAAAAAAAAAACAAAGATTAGTCATCAAAAAAACAGTCATTGTTGTCCTAAAGAAAAGGCAGTTTCTAAAAACAGTGAAAAGACAGCAGTTACAAATCAGAAAAAAGACAAGGAAGAGAAATCGATGGTTGTAGAATGCAAAACATTTTTCAAGCATTATTGAGGCTTGTATTAATCCAAGAGAGATTGTATTGTGGAGGACATTCGGAGGTTTAGGAAAAAAGAATAGAAAGAAGACTGTTTTTTGCTGTTTTACTGTTTTTCAGTATTTTTTCCGTCACTATTTCTCAGAAATCCGTACCTGTACGGAATAAATTTGGCATGAATTTGGAATGGGATGAAAGGGGACTGAATTAACTTTGATTCAAAGCTTATTGGAGGTCTTAATGTTGAATTTGAAGGGAGGAATCTCTGTTTTACCCAAAACTATTTTTTTCTGCTTTTTTTCTGTCTTCTTCACTGTTTTGCTACAGTACCCGCGATTGTACGGATTTGTTATTGCCAAAAATTGTGATGGATGGAAAGTACTTTGAATTACCTTTAATTTGAGACTAGTTTGGGATCTTGATGATCATCTAGGTGGGAGATATGGTCGATTTCCCAAAAACTATTTTTTTTCCAGAATTGCTGTCACAGTTAAAAATTTTCTGTTTTCTGCCTTGATCCGTACTAGTATGGCTGAGGAGTAGTTGATGTTTATAATGCATGTTTAGAGTGGAGAGTTAAATTTCATCTGCAAGTGGTTGGAAGTCTTGGCAATGGATAATAAGGAAGATATGCATGTTTTCCCAAAACTGCTTTGTAACTGTTTTTTCTGAAACTAATAGAGGACAGCAGCAACGAGGTATTTTTGACATGTCATTACTTTGCAAAGGAAGGCATTATGTTGAATGCATGTTGTAGGATTGATAAATGGCAATGATAATGTGTTTGTGTTGAGGGAGGCCATCCCAAGGTGGTTGTGTGACTGTTATTCCAATGGAACAGCAATGCCATGTTAGTCTGTGAGATTGTTGTCCTGCAGTCCTGTATAGAGGAGTTGAAGGGATGTTAGATGGAGTTGACATCTTAGAAGGTGTCTTGGAGTCCTCCTTCATATTGTGTGTGTGTTAAGAGTAAGTTGGAGATGGTGTTGAAGGCTGTCTTGAGAGACCTTTGCATGTGAAGTTATGATCATGCTATTGCTGTCCTAGATGCTCTGCATCAACCAACTCCTTCTTTGCAAAACTACATTTCTTCAGATTAATCAAAAACTTCTCCTCCCTAAGCTTCTCCAAAACTCTTCTGATATGCATCAGATGCTCATCCCAAGTCTTACTAAAAATCAAAATATCATCCAAATAAACAATAACAAAACTTCGCAAAAATTCTTTCAATACCTCGTTCATGAGCCGCATGAATGTGCTCGGTGCATTGGTTAGCCCAAATGGCATGACTAACCACTCATACAAACCTTCCTTTGTCTTGAAGGTTGTCTTCCACTCATCTTCTTCTCTAATACGGATCTGGTGATACCCACTCTTCAGGTCAATTTTCGTGAAGTACTTGGCAATGGAAATCTATACTTGATCGTTATCTTATTGATGGCTCGAGAGTCTGTACACATCCTCCATTCTCCATCCTTCTTTGGTGCTAGTACTGCAGGTACCGTACATGGACTTAGGCTCTCCCTTATCAGTCCCTTCCTCGACAACTCCTGAACTTGTCTGTTCAGCTCTTCATTCTCTACAAGGGTCATTCTGCGGGCTGCCTTGTTTAGTAAACTGGCTCCTGGTATTAAATCCATTTGATGACTTATCTTCCTTACTGGTGGTAAACCTTCTAGTACATTATCAGAGATAATCTCCTGGAACTCTTCCAACATATCTGAAACTTCTACTGGTACATCTTCATAGTTCTCTTGACTAGTCTTAGGAATCAATGCAAAGCAATGACGCTCAAGCTTCATACCCTCCAAAAATTTCCTACCATCTTCCAAGCAAATTCTGGCAGTACTACATACCTTTTCTTCCACCTCCTTTAAGGGCTTCAACTTATGACGAACTCTATCCTTTGTTAGGGAATATGTGTTTGCACAACCATCATGGACAGCGCTCCTATCATACTACCATAGCCTCCCCAACAGCATATGACATGCATCCATCGGTATGATATCACACAGCACCTCATCATGGTAGTCCCTAATCTTGAACTTCACTAAACACTGCTCATTGACCAAAGCTCGGTGGTCCTTCTGTAACCATGCAATCTGATATGGATGTGGATGCTTTCTTCTTGTCAACTTCAACTTGTCAACCATCTCCTCTGAAACAAGATTATCAATGCTTCCACTGTCAATAATAATATCACAACACTTACCTTCACATTTGCACCTTGTGCGGAATAAACTCTTCCTCTGATTGGGTTATTTCTCCTCATTCAACAAGGTTCTTCTGACTAGGGTTTCTCTCTTTTTAGCATTTTCAGAATGCTCAGAATGTGCATCTTCATCTACATGTGCAACTTGTACATTGCCTTCAAGTCTTCTATTTGTCCTTCCTTGATGTTGTGGACACTCGTATGCTCGATGCCCTTCTTCTCCACATTGGAAACAGGTTCCTCTGAAACCTTCTCTTCCAGGTCCTTGCCCAGGTCTACCTCTTCCTCTTCCTCTTTTCTCACCATTGTTCTGGTCACGAGGGTGGTAGGTATTATCTCCTCTCTAATTTTGACTAGTGCCAGCTTCTTCACTTTTCTTTGCATCTTCATTTCAGCCCCCATAGGGTCTTCCACCAGTCCTTCCACCTTGACCTCTTCCCCTTTGCTTGCCGTCGAATCTTTTATTTAGCTTCTCTTCAACCTTTAGGGAAAATTGGTATGCATCTTCTATGGTGGTCATTCTGATCTGGCTCAGCTCCTCTTGAATACTCAGCCTCAACCCATTAATGTAACGGGCTACCTTCTCCTTGTTGGGTCTTCCACCAGTCCTTCCACCTTGACCTCTTCCTCTTTGCTCACCATTGTTCTGGTCATGAGGGTGGTAGGTATTATCTCCTCTCTGATTTTGACTGGTGCCAGCTTCTTCACTTTTCTTTGCATCTTCATTTCGGCCCCCATAGGGTCTTCCACCTTGACCTCTTCCCCTTTGCTTGCTGTCGAATCTTTTATTCAGCTTCTCTTCCACCTTCAGGGAAAACTCTAATGCATCTTCTATGGTGGTCATTCTGACCTGGCTCAGCTCCTCTTGAATACTCAGCCTCAGCCCATTAATGTAACGGGCTACCTTCTCCTTGTTGGGCTCTGCATGGCCTGTCCTGATAGTAATCTTATAAAACCCTTCTATATACTCCTTAATAGACTTGTTACCTTGCTTCAGTCCTTGCAACTTCTTTAGTAACTCCATCTCATAGTCCACAGGAATGAACTGCTTCTTTAGTTTCTCCACCATCCGATCCTGTCTGGTGATCTTTCATTTTCCTCTTCTATTCCTCTCTAGTTGGACCTCCTTCCACCAAATATTGGCATGGCCCTTCAACTTTGTTTTTGCAAACTTAACCCGATCTAGGTCCTCCACATCTTCATACTCAAAATACTCCTCCATGTCATTGATCCAATCAATAAGCTGCTCTGGATTCAAATCCTTAGAATATGTAGAAACCTCGATCCTGGGCCTCTTTCCAATCTTTGAAATGGCCCTCAACAACCTAACTTCTGCAGTATCTCCGATAGCTTCTTGTTCTTCCTCAGATAGCTCTTCTTCAGCTTCATCTTTGCTTTCGTCTCTTATCCTCGGCTCAAACCCTCTTCGTAGCTCCTCTTGCAATGCATCAATTTGCCTTTGCAGGGCTCTAAAGCCCTCTTCTGTCAAAGCATTCCTCCCAACACGATTTCTTCGTGGAGGCATCTTGGTCTCCGCAGCAAACCCACGACCTCAGGTCTTGGTGCAAACTGCCTCACAGTCAGTGATCTGTCTACACACTCAGGAACCCTTGCTCTGATACCACTTGATGAAGGGGGTAAATCACAAAACACACAACAACATAAATGGAACACAGAAAATAGAACTTTCTTTTATTGATCTGGGCAACTCATTACATTACAGAATCCCAATTACAATCAGAGGATGAATCCTCTACTGGCTGCAACACATTACAGCTTTCCCAACCTCAAGACTCTAGAATCTTCAGCCTTCTGTAACCCCAAATCCGCTAGGGTTTCTATTTTTCCCTCCTATTCTTGACTCTACACTTGCCCCCTTTACTCTCCTACCGCCCAGGGTTCCCAAAATAGCCATAAATAACACTTTTTGGCGGCCTCCAGCTAAATTTTGAAATTTACAACTCCCTCCAAAAGTAGGTCAACTTTCGGGAAGCATAACTTTTGATCTGGGTGTCCGATTGACAAACCGTTTTAGGTGTCGGAAAGCTCGCGATATGAACTATCACGCCGGAAATCCATAAATGGATTTCCATCAACTTTTCAAGATATTTAGGGAAGTTTTAGTGCCTCATATCTCGTTTCAAAAATTTTTAGGGGCTTTTCAAAAAACAAAAACTTTAATATCTTTCAGCTCACAAATGATCTTTGCCTGATTCCTTCACCAAAGGTCTTATATTTCCATTATGTAACTTTCTACAAGTTTTTGCTTCAATTTGTGCCCAATTCCAAACTTTCCAAAAATAGCAGATAGACTTTCCAAAACAGGCAAGTTGCTATTTTTAGCAGTTTTGGAAAAACTAAAAGTCCTACATCATTATTCTGGATATTATGGAACTAAAAACACTAATTATGGAAAGAAATGAAAACAACTACAATGATTTTGAATTAACTTCTTTTTGGGTGATGCAAGATTGCCCTTACACCACTGGATGCTCCTGCATCACTTTAACAACTATTACAAGGGATCAATTGGTTGGTAAGATATCTACATTTGAGTTGGCTAAGTTTGGTGATGCACTTCCCAAGACTAAATCTGCATTCAAAGCTAGTGCCTCTACAAAAGGCAAACAGAGATATGATCCAAGAGAAAGTTCCTCAAGGAAATAAACTTGGTATGATAAAGCAAGGAAAGATCTAGAAGAGGATGAATTAAAAGATGAACAACTTGAAGACCTCATTGCAAAGAGACTGCCAAGAGGATCCGGTAAGTATGAAGGAAAATTACCTTTCAAATGCTTTGCTTGCAATAAGATTGGTCATTTTGCCTCAATATGTCTAGAGAGGTTTTCAAGGCCAAACCCTAATAGATCAAGGTTTCAGAAGAAGTGTTACTATGTTCAAGAAGATGATGATGAAGGTGTAACAGATGATGAATCTAAGATAGGAAACAAACCTAGAAGTGACTGGGTGTTTATTGCCATCAAAGAAGAAGATCCAATGCCTATTGATTCTGCCGATCATAATATGATAGAAAGTGCTTTGGCTGCTCAGGTTGAAGAAAATGATGAATGGGTTATTAACAATGGATGCTCTCACCATATGACTGGTGACAAGAGTAAGTTCTTAAGCTTGGAAAGATATGAAGGTGGAGTGGTAAAGTTTGGAGATAATTCTACTGGCAAAATTAGAGGCAGAGGAACCATTTCCTTTGATGGAAAGAACAAAACTAGTGATGTTCTGTATGTTGAAGGTCTGAAGCATAATCTTCTTAGTGTTGGACAGTTGGTGGACAAAGGCTATGATCTCCAATTCAAAAATGGAAATGCAAGATCTTTGAAAGCTCTGGAACTGAGATTGCATCTGGTACACAGACAAAAGGTAACATCTTTCACTTGGTTGGTACTGGGAAAAGTTGCTTATTTGTTCAAATTGATTAGAGTTGGTTGTGGCATAGGAGAATGTGTCGTGTGAATTTTGATAATATCATCAAGACAAGAAACACTCAGGTTGTAAGAGATCTTCCAAGACTAGTGAAACCTAGTAACAGTTTGTGCAAAGAATATCAATTGGGTAAGTAGAATAGAGTCACATTCAAAAGTAAGGAACAATCTTCAACCGGATTGTTAGACTTGGTACACACTGATCTTTGTGGTCTGACAAGAATCAGGAGTCTGCAAGGAGATAGGTATTTTGTGTTGCTGATTGATGACCACTCCCAGATGATGTGGGTGACTTTCTTGAAAGAGAAATCTAAAGCACTTGAGAAGTTCAAAATATTCAAGTCTATGGTAGAAAATGAAACTGGCATAAACATAAAATGCCTCAGGTCTGATAGAGGTGGAGAATTCACATCCGGTGAGTTCATATCATTCTGTGAGGAACATGGGATAACGAGACAGTTATCTGCTCCAAGGACTCCATAGCAAAATGGAGTAGTGGAGAGAAAGAACCGGACCATCCAGGAAGCATCTAGGACCATGATGATGGAAGTAAATGTTCCTCTGATCTATTGGAGAGAAACTCTAAGCACTGTTGTCTATACTCTTAATCATGTACAAATCAGAGGCAATAGTGGTAAGACCCCTTATGAACTTTGGTTTGGCATCACTCCTACTATGAAGTATTTCAGAGTCTTTGGTAGTAAATGCTATATCAAAAGAGATGAAGACCTTGGCAAGTTTGATGCTAGAAGTGATGAAGGAATATTCTTGCGATATTCTACTCAAAGCAAAGCATACCGGTGTTATAACAAGAGATTGAGAAAGATTGTAGAAGTACAAATGTGAAGGTTGATGAAAGCATGGAAAGTCCCTCAAGGTATTATGAGTATGAAGCAGATCAAAATGATGTCTCAGACCAAGGAGAACAAGTCCCAACTCCAGTTTAGATTCAGACTGATCCAGAAATACAAAAGACAAGTTTGCATGAACCTATCCAAGAATTAGAAGTGCAAGAGCATCCCAAAACTCCCAGGTATGTAAGACTGAATCATTCTGAAGATCAAATCATAGGAGATAGAAGCAAAGGTGTTTAAACAAGAAGAAAAATTGCTCAAGATTCAGTGAAGTATTGTTTGATTTCAAAGATTGAACCAAAAATAGTAAGTGAAGCATGCAATGAAGAAAGTTGGGTCAAAGCAATGGAGGAAGAATTGATGTAGATTGAAGAGAATCACACTTGGGATCTTGCTCCTAGACCTAAGGACAAAAATGTGATTGGGACTAAATGGGTCATCCGGAATAAACTGAATGAAGATGGTGAAGTAGTAAGAAACAAAGCTAGATTGGTCTGTAAGGGTTATTCTCAAGTAGAAGGACTTGAATTTGAAGAAACTTTTGCTCCGGTGGCAAGAATTGAAGCAGTCAGATTATTTCTTGCTTTTGCTGCCTTCAGAGATTTCAAGGTGTATCAGATGGATGTCAAGTTTGCTTTCCTAAATGGTGATTTGGAAGAAGAGGTATACATTGAGCAACCAGATGGATTTCAATTTTCTGATTATGGAGATATGGTCTGCAAGTTGAAGAAGGCATTGTATGGTCTCAAACAAGCCCCAAGAGCCTAGTATGAAAGATTGGACAAACATCTTTTGAAGATTAGTTTCAACAAAGGTACTGCTGACAGTAATCTGTATTTCAAGATTGATCATGAAAATATCTTGATTGTTGAAGTATTTTTTGATGATATCATTTTTGGAGGAAAAGATAGTATGTGCAAGACTTTTGCAAATCAAATGAAAAGTGAATTTGAGATGTCTATGTTTGGGGAAATGAATTTCTTCTTGAGTCTGTAAATCACTCAAACAAAGAAAGGAGTCTTCATATCACAGACCAAATATGTGAAAGAACTGTTGAAGAAATTTGGGATGGAAGATTCAAAGCCAATGAATACTCTCATGGCTGATCAGAAAAAGTATAGTTCAATGATTGGAGGACTACTCTACCTTACTCAAACTAGACCTGATATTATGAATGTTGTTGGTCTTGTTGCCAGATTCCAAGCTGATCCTAGAGAGTCTCATGTCATGGCAATCAAGAGAATTCTCAGATATCTGAAGGGAACAGTTGAGTATGGATTATGGTATCCTAAGGATCATGATTTCTCTCTTCATGCATATACAGATGTTGATTAGGCAGGAGATGTGGATGACCAGAAGAGTACTAGCGGTGGTGCATTCTTTTTGGGAAAAAGATTGGTTTCTTGGCTAAGCAAGAAACAAGAATCAAAATCTCTATCCACTGCAAAAGTAGAGTATATTGCAGTAGCAGGCAGTTGCACTCAAGTATTGTGGATGAAGAAAATGCTAAGAGATATCAGAGTGGAGTATGAAGAACCTATCACAATCTTCTATGATAATTCAAGTGCAATAAACATATCAAAAAATCTGGTGTTGCATTCAAAGACAAAACATATATCCATCAAGTTTCACTTTTTGAGAGAGTGGGTGAACAAAAATGAAGTTAGATTGGAGTTTGTGCCCTCAAAGGATCAGATTGTAGACATTTTTACTAAACCTCTACCTAAGGACTCTTTTGAGTATCTCAGGGAGAAGTTAGGGGTTATTACCCCTCCGGTTCTAAATTAAGGTGCACTGATGTGCATCAGTTCGGTAGATCCCACAGTCATATCTTGTGATCCAAATTGATGCTAGGAAGCTGCTACTTAGAGGGAGCAGTCAGTATGATTATGAAGTATGAGAAGTGGTTGCAAGTATGTGCCCTTTGCCATTGATGTCAAAGGGGGAGAGAAGACATGTGAATGGTTGCTATTGATAGGGGGAGCTATGTTAATCAGTAAGGAGAAGTTCTTGTCTTGATGGTTAAAATAGTTTTTCACATTATATGTTTCCATCAATGACAAAGGGGGAGATTGTTGCAAGTATGGGCCTAACTGGTGTTGTCATTGATGTCAACATATTCATGTTGCATTGATGTCAAGGATTGGATGAGTTGTGTGCTGAGGATATTGAGAAAATTAGTCCTATCAGAAATAAAGAAGAATAGTGAAGACAGTAAAGCTCTATGAAGGAAGATCCCAACTAGATGAAGTTTAGAGAATGTGCATCAAAGGGTTTGTAGATATGTGTTTGAAGATGATCCAGTCAAGATTTGACAGATCCACATGAAAATATGAAGGAGTTATGAACATGAGAGTAAAATCAGTTCTAGAAACTGTTCAGAGGTGACAGAGTGACACAAATAGGTCCGATGAGATTTGGAAATATAATATCATGTTCTGCGGATCTGGTGGCATGTTTGGGAGGCTAATTTGAATTGTCAACACAAATGGTTTGTTGTTTGGAGGTCCACAAGATATCCTTCTAATGTGACAGTGATGGGCGACTGTGTTCTTAAGGTTTCAGATGAAGATGCCAATGATTACAGTAAGTAGAAGTGGTGCGGATGTTCTTGGTGATTCAAGCAAGCTTGTGGGGGTCTCTAGACTATGTCCAGTTCATGTTGGTGGTTCAGATTGAAGATTGAGCTCCTGATTGAAGATTTACCTTTGGGTGATAGTGTTCTTCCTAGTCTTGGCTGACCAGATGATTTACGCATGTTGCGAATGATCTTGAAGATGTTTTGTGAAGCATGGCATGTTCCTCGAAGAAGATTGAAGTCCCAGCTATGTGTGGCCGACAATGTAGTGATGTGCATGAAGTTTTTGTAATAAATCAAGTTATATTTTTGTAATTACTCTTTAATAAAATAAGTGTATGTTGTGTTGACTTTGATGATCATTACAAAGTTGATGTCATGTATAAATAAGAGTTGTGAAGTCACTCAAATGTATCCTTAGAGGTGATGAAGAGAAGGTGGTAGTGAAGAGGAGCAAAATGCAAAGCAAAGGTGTTGAGCTTAAATGGAACTGACTCAAGCATAGTGAAGATGCTAATCTCCTGTAGGTAGTCGGCCTCTTGTGAGCAGTGTGCTCAGGCAGTGAGCCCTAACTAGCAAGTGCCATTTTATTCATCTTATTCTTTTAATAGAGAATACAATCTTGGGTTAGTCACCCCGTAGTTTTTCCCTTAACTAGGTTTTCCACCGTAAAATCTTGGTTTTAGATGTGTTGAATTTGTTTATGCTCTTGAGTTATCACATTATGCTTTCATTTGATATACTGTTGAAATATAAAAAGGTTTAAAGTGAATAGGGAACAAGATTTTTGGTGACAACTAATTCACCCCCCTCTCAATTGTCTGTCCTAAATCCAACATATCCAATATGAAATTTCACCAAATATTGTTTACTCACTAGTACCTTATGATCATCCTGAATCCATGCTATTTGATAGGGCTTAGGGTGTTTCAATCTTTCCAACTTCAGCTTAGTCACCATCTCCTCTGAAACTAGGTTATCTGAACTACCACTATCAATTACAACTTTAAAACAGTTACCTCCAAATTTGCATCTAGTTCTGAATAGACTTTTCCTCTGTGATGGTTCCTCATTTGTTTCTATTTGAAATAGTGCTCTCCTCATCACCAATGATTCTCCTTTCTCAGGTTTACCAATACAACTAGGTGATTAAATAGGTTCAGCATAGGCTGCTCTTCCACTATTTTCTGTCCTCTTACTTGTACTACCCTATTTGCACTCAAATGCTCTATGTCCTTCACCTCCACACTTGAAACAAGTACCTCTAAATGTTCTCTTATCCAATCCTCTTCCTTCTCTTCTATATCCTTCATTTCGGTATGCATTAGGGTTTCCTCTTCAGTACAAATTTCTATCATCTCTCCGATAAGCATTGTTATCTCTGTCATCCTTCTTAAATGGGTTGTCAAACTTGTTATGCTCTGTAAATGGTCTATCACATCTGAAAAATGTTTTACCTCTCTAGAATTTACCTCCTCTACCTCTCTGTCTCTAATCATGTCTCTTATTCAACTTCTCTTCCACCTTCAGGGCAAACTGGTATGCTTCCTCCAAAGATGTCATCCTTACCAAGCTTAGTTCCTCTTGAATGTTTGATCTCAGTCCATTGATGTATCTAGCCACTTTCTCCTTGCTTGCTTCACTATGTCCTTTCCTTATGATCATCTTATGAAATTCGTCAGTGTACTCCTTTAGAGATTTCTCCTTATGCCTTAAGTTTTGCAATCTTTTCAACAACTCCAACTCATAGTCAGCAGGTATAAATTGATTCTTCAATTTTGTCACCATCCAGTCCCACTTTGTAATCTTTTCTTTTCCTCTTCTATTCCTTTCCAACTGAACTTCTTTCCACCATATAGCAGCATGTCCCTTCAACTTTGTCTTTGCAAATTTCACCTTCTCTGGATCTTCAATTTCTTCATATTCAAAGTATTCTTCCATATCATTTATCCAGCCAATCAATTCTTCAGGATTCAAATTACCAGTATAGTTTGGCAGATCAACTCTAGGCCTCTTTCCAATCTTTGAAATAGCTCACAACATCTTTATCTAATTTGATTCTTCTTCTTCATTACCTTCTAGGGTTTCACCAGTTTGTTTAGTAGATTGAAATTCCTCTTCATCATCACTTTCAACATTAGGCCTCGGTGTCAATCCTCTTCACCTATCTTCCTCAACAGCATCCAAACTAATTCACATCATTCTCATCCATTCTATTAGCTATTGTACCAACAGGAGGAACTCTTCACTACAGCATCTTCCTAGGATCAAGTGAAAACTGCCTCAATTCGGCGATCAGGCTACAAGTGACAACTACCTCACAATCAGTGATCGGTTGTGCAGAAGTAACCTGCCTCAGATCAGTGATCTACTCACAACAAGATCTTATGGAATTCCCTTCACCAATTTAATCCAAAGAATCAAACTTTCACTCTGATATCACTTGGTGCATTCACGGTAGGAGGGTTCACAGAATCAACTATTCGGACCATGCAGCAAGAGTAAACACAACATAAACAACTCAAGGAAATGGAACAAATGTAGATTCAGTCATTCAGTATATCATAGAATTCAAATATAGTTTGGCTGGCAACATGCGGGCTCACAATATGGGCTCAAAGGCATGCTTACATATCTTTGAAGCTCCTTCACATAAAATCTAAACTATTAGATTCTTCTTTTGTGTATAGCTACTTTCCTAAGGATCTATTACATCTTTATATGTCATTTCCAGACCAATAGATTCCTCTGCATCAGCCAAGGAAGGTCACAAACTCCAATGAAGAGTTGTAACATGTTCACAGATAGGTCAGACCTAAATGCATAGAACACTTCCTCAAATGAATGAAACAATGCGCAAACCCTTGGGGAAGGTCAGCCACAAACCAAAGAACATTGAATGATATGTCATTGAGATCCGCAAGTCAAGGAATGATCCACATGTTGGTAAGTGGCGACTGATCAGGAAAGTATCGTACACTAGCCATGTATCCTCACCTGTAACCAACATAAGGCATGATAAAAGTGGCTAAGGGTTAGGGTTTTGGTAGATATTGTATTGTAGCATTTGCAACGGTATTGAGTTGCAAGGATTGTTGGTTGTAATCGGTTTGATTTACTGGATAATAATATTGCACTCTCTGTTGGTGGATGTAGCCCGAGTTTGGGTGAACCACGTTAAAACTTGTCTCTCGCTGTTATTTTTCTGTGTATTTCCATTCCTCTATTTAATCTTTATTTGCATTTAATTGATATCTTCTGCCAGCTAACCCTAACAAGTGGTATTAGAGCGGGTTGTGTTTGATTATCGTCTACAGGAAGGTCTTACGGTTGGGTGGGAGAAATGGTGGATGAGGGTAAATTGAAGGTCGATAAATTCAATGGGCAAAACTATCAGTTATGGAAGATGCAGATGGAGGATTATCTCCATCAAAAGGATTTATGGATGCCGTTGGAAGGAGTAGCCAAGAAACTAGCAACAATGACTGATGAGGATTGAAATCTTCTTGACAGAAAGGCACTGGGAACCATTTGGTTGTGCCTGGCACCATCGATGGTATTCAATATAATAGAAGTGAAAACAATAGATGGTCTGATGAAAGCTTTGGCAAAATTGTATGAAAAACCCTCAACCTCAAATAAGGTATTTCTCATGAAGCATTTGTTTAATCTGAAAATGGTTGAAGGTGGATCTGTGACAGATTATTTAAATGAATTTAATACGATTGTCATTCAATTGACTTCTGTAAATGTAAAATTTGCTGAAGAAGTTAGAGCTCTCTTGATATTATGTTCATTGCCTGAAAGCTGGAATAGTTTGGTAATGGCGGTTAGTAACTCTGTTTCTGGTTCAAATACCCTGAAATTTGATGATGTCATTGGTGTTATTCTGAGTGAGGAAATTCATAGGAAAATCTCAAGTGGGTCCACTCAAGTAGTGTTTTGAATGCAGAAAGCAGGGGTAGATCAAAGGAGAGAGGAAAAGGTTCTAGCGGTCATGGGAAGTCACGAGGAAAATCAAAGGACGAGAGATCCCAAAATAGAAAACAAAAAGATTGTCGGTACTGTGGGAAACCAGGTCATCTGAAGAAAGATTGTTGGTCTTGGAAGAATAAAGGAGACAAACAAGAAAGCAATAAGGAGGTAAATGTGGTAAGTAATAAATTTGAAGATGATGCTTTGATTCTTTCCCTAGATAATGTTGATGATTCATGGGTTTTAGATTTAGGGGCCTCATTTCATGCTACGCCCCATAGAAGTTATTTTCTTGATTATGTCCAAGGGGATTTTGGGCTGGTTTATTTGGGAGATAACGAACCCTGTCAAATTGTTGGAAAGGGAAGAATCAAGATTAAGTTACAGAATGGGAATCACTGGCTACTACAAGAGGTAAGGCACGTTCCAAGGCTCGGTAGGAATTTAATTTCAGCAGGGCAGCTAGCTGAAGAAGGTTGCATTGTTACATTTATTGATAAAATTGGAAGGTTTCAAAAGGTGCCTTAATAGTAGCAAAAGGTGTGAAAGTAGACACCTTATATCTTTGTACAAGTCACACTGTTCCTTCTACTTTAGCTGTTGCAAAGAAAAAACAAACAGGTTCAGGAACATTTGTTGCAGGTTCGCAGGAAGAGACTGAAACAGTTGTTGCAGGTTCTGAGACAACATTGTGGCATAACAGACTTGGGCATATGAGTGAAAAAGGTATGAAGGTACTTCATTCTAAGAAATTTTTACCAGGTCTGAAATGATTAATATGGATTTCTGTGAAAGTTATGTGTATGGCAAACAAAAGAGAGTCAGTTTTCTCAAGGATGGGAAGCAAAAGAAAAATGAAAAGTTGGAGCTTGTGCATACATATGTATGGGGACCAGCTCAGGTATCTTCTCTCGGTGGCTCTCGGTATTATGTTACATTCATAGATGATGCAACTAGGAAGGTATGGATTTATTTCCTTAGGTAGAAATCTGATGTATTTGAAACATTTAAAAAATGGAGAAGCTTGGTTGAGAATGAGACAGGTAAAAAATTAAAATGTCTCAGATCTGATAATGGTGGTGAGTATTGCAGCAAAGAATTTGAGGGTTATTGTTCCTTTAATGGAATTCGTAGGCAGAAAATGGTTCTAGGGACTCCACAGGAAAATGGAGTGGCTGAATGCATGAATAGGACAATAATGAAGCATTCAAGGACCATGAGATTGCATGTTGGGTTGCCTTTAAATATGTGGGCAGAGGCTGTCAACACTGCTGTAAATTTAATTAATAGAGGTCCTTCAGTTCCTTTGGGTTGTTGTATTCCAGAGGAAGCATGGACAGGTAAGAAGGTGAGTTATTCTTTTCTCAAAACCTTCAGATGTGAAGCATTTGCACATATAGATTTTAAAAATAGAACCAAGCTGGATGCAAAATCAAAAAAGTGTACCTTCGTTGGATATGGCATTGATGAATTTGGTTATAGGCTTTGGGATTTTGAAAATTAAAAAATTGTGAGAAGTAGGGATGTTATATTCAATGAGAGGGTGTTGTTCAAAGATCAGTTGTAGCAGCATGAGAAGAAAGAAAAGGATTATGTGGTGCTGGATGATACTCCAAATAGTGATGTTCCAGTGGTTCCTCATGCTCTGCAACAGTAACAAGAAATACCACAAACTCCAGTGAATATTAGACGGTCAACAAGGCTAAGTAGAACTCCTAAAAGGTTTTCTCCCTCTTTGTATTATATTTTGTTAACAGATGATGGTGAACCAAAAGGGTATGATGAAGCTATGTAGGTGGATACACAGGTTCAGTGGGAGCTTGCTATGAAAGAAGAAATGGACTCCTTCCTGAAAAATTAGACTTGGGAATTACGTAAGTTACCTGTAGGTAAAAAGGCTTTACCAAACAAATGGGTTTATAGGCTGAAAGAGGAAGATGGAGGTAAAAAAAGATTTAAAGCCAGGTTAGTTGTAAAAGGATTTTCACAGAAAAAGGGCATTGATTTTGATGAGATATTTTCTCTGATTGTCAAGATGACTTCTATTCGTACTGTTTTAAGTATTGTGGCTACTGAAGACTTGCATTTGGAACAGCTAGATGTGAAAACTGCCTTTCTCCATGGTGATTTGGAGGAGGAGATATACATGGAACAGCCCGAAGGATTTGAGGTCAAAGGTAAGGAGAAACTGGTGTGCAGATTGAAGAAGAGTTTATATGGCCTGAAACAAGCATGTCGGCAATGGTATTTAAAATTTGATAGTTTTATGGCTGATCAAGGCTACAGTCGGTGTAATTCTGACCATTGTGTTTATTTTAAGAGGTTGGATAATGACAGCTACATTATTTTATGTTTATATGTTGATGGCATGCTTGTAGCTAGGTCTAACATGGATCACATAAGAGAGTTAAAACAACAGCTAGCACAATCATTTTCTATGAAGGATTTGGGGGAAGCAAAACAAATCCTTGGTATGAAAATTTGTAGAGATAGGAAGAACAGGAAATTGACTCTATCTCAGGCTGCTTATGTTGAAAAGGTGATGCAGAGATTCCATATGGAGAATGCAAAAGCTGTCAGCACACCTTTGCCTAGTCATTTGAAATTGACTAAGGAGATGTGTCCAAAGACACAAGAGGAGGAAGAAAAAATGTCCAAAGTACCATATGCTTCAGCTGTAGGAAGTTTAATGTATGCCATGATATGCACAAGACCATATATTGTATATGTTGTAGGAGTCGTAAGCAGGTATATGAGTCATCCCGAATTAGAGCATTGGAATGCGGTAAAATAGATTCTTAGATATTTGAGAGGTACATCCAATAAACACTTATGTTTTGGGGGCTCTAATACTAACTTAGCAGGTTATGTAGACTCAGATTTGGCAGGTGATATTGATACTAGGCAGAGTACTACAGATTATGTCTTTACTGTAGATGGGACAGCGATGAGTTGGATATTCAGGTTGCAAAAGGTAGTTGCTTTATCCACCATAGAGGCAGAGTATGTAGCTGCAACAGAGGCAAGAAAGGAGATGATATGGCTACAATCTTTCATGGAAGAATTGGGAAAACAACAGGCTAACAGTTCTTTGTATACAGATAGTCAGAGTGCCATACATCTTGTAAAGAATTATGTCTTGCATTCAAAGACCAAACACATATAGTTGAGGTATCACTTTATTCGATCGGTGTTGGATAATAGACGATTAAGGCTAGAAAAGATACATACATGTGAAAATCCAGCGGATATGTTTACGAAGGCAGTGACAAGGGAGAAGTTGAGCTCCTCTTCAGCTTTGGTTGGTCTTCAAGATTGAAACAATAAAATCAGAACAACAGAGTCTAGGGTGCTTATTTCTAGTGGGAGTTGCATGTGCAGTGGTGTCATCCAGGATCAATCTCCAAGTGGAAGATTGTTTGGTGTGGAGCTTGATCAGTCTCCAAGTGGGAGATTGTTGGTAGGTGGTGACTGATTAGGAAAGTACTGTACACTAGCCATGTATCCTCGCCGGGGTTCGAGGCCGGGTTGGGCCCTGAGTGGGGGTTCGAGAGCACAGCCCCTGAAATTTTTTTTAGAGCCGACATAAAAAAGCCTATTTTTTCAACCGACATAAGGCTTGATAAAAGAGGCTAAGGGTTAGGGTTTTGGTAGATATTGTATTGTAGCATTTGCAATGATATTGAGTTGCAAGGATTGCTGGTTGTAATTAGTTTGATTTACTAGATAATAGTATTGGACTCTCTGTTGGTGGATGTAGCCCGAGTTTTGGTGAACCACGTTAAAACTTGTCTCTCACTGTTATTTTTCTGTGTATTTCCATTCCTCTGTTTAATCTTTATTTGCATTTAATTGATATCTTCTGTTGGCTAACCCTAACACCGCAAGCCTTCTCCTTTAGCTGATTGTCAGGAACTGTTAGAATGCTCTGCTCTAAGAAAATAGATGATCTTCTGATAGCAATATCTTTCCGGTAACTGATCCAAATGCTCTAAATTCTTGACATGATATAGATGAATGAATTTAGAAGCTAAGTCCAGATCCGCAAAATGTGAATTGCCAAAACTGGACCACTACTCTTGAATCAGGGATGCTCCTACATCAGCAGTTCTCATGATTTAGAAGATCGATAGTTTACATTCTTCGTGAAGGGACTTCAAAGCTATATCTTGTGCATATTTTGATATTTTGTAATCAGGCCTTTGAGCCCTAATTGTAAGCTTGCATGTTTCCAGCCAGATTGTATTTGAATTCTTTGATATACTGAATGACTGAATTTGCATTTGTTGAGTTGTTCCCGTTGTGTTTACTCTTGCTGCACAGTCTGGACAGTTCATTCTGTGAACCCTCCTACTATGACTACACCAAGATGTCACATTGTTTTACATATGTCTTAGCATCTTTTTGTAATGTAGGCCACCATAACCTGATCAATTTTACTCTTTTTGTGGTTGTTTCTCCTTAATTGTGCCCCCTTGATATTTCTTCATGTGTTTGTCGTAGTATGGCTTCTCTTTCATGTTCATACACCACTCTCCTTATGATGTCATCTTTGTCTATACTATGTAATTCTCCTAGTAATGTATACGGTAAAGCTTTCCGCATTGATGTTTACCTATTTTGCAATGACATGTCTTCTAGATATTTGCCTGTGGATAATAGGATTGCTATGTCATGTAATTCTTCTAGTATTGCAATTGTTCTAAATAGATTTGCATCGAGAAAGTCTTCCTCTTGACTATTCGGTTCTTCCCTTGTCTCAATTCTAGATAAATAGGCTGGACCTTGGTTATTCTTTCCAAGTTTAACCATTATTTTGAAGTCAAATTCTTGGGACAAGAGTAGACACCAACATATCCTTCCTTGAGTGATTTGTTTATTCAAAAAATATTTTAAATGTTCACGGTCGGTATAGAAAGTGAATGGTGTAGATAATAAGTAGTGTCTAAACTTCTGTAATGCATACACCATAGTGAAAGCTTCTCTTTTTGTTGTTGTATAGTTCCTCTCTGCTTTCGATCATTTATAGATAGCAAACGCTATAGGGTGGTCTTTATTACCTTTGGGTTGTGCTAGCATTGCCCCTATAGTAATCCCTGATGCGTCAACATGCACATGGAATGGTATGTTCCAATATGGAAATATTAGTATAGGTGCCTTAGCAATCTTTTGTTTCAACGTGTCAAAAGAAGTATGGCATTGTTCATTCCACTCAATATTATTACTACATTTCTTCTTTATAAGTTCCTCTAGTGGTACTACTATTGCGGCATATCCCCTAATGAATTTGTGGTGATATCCTGTAGAATTTACCATCACACCAAAAGCACGTACTAGTGGTGGAGAGGGATCTCATCGTTGATATAGTCACCATGCCAACACCCCCCCACACGATGGAG
Organism: Cunninghamia lanceolata; assembly: GCA_027924645.1. NCBI lineage: Eukaryota > Viridiplantae > Streptophyta > Pinopsida > Cupressales > Cupressaceae > Cunninghamia > Cunninghamia lanceolata. The sequence continues at coordinate 1,206,166 of BSBN01001346.1, read as the reverse complement.
CCAGATACAACCACGTACCATGTGGGATTTGTATCCACTACGTACCACGTCGATAAGCCGAGCTTACGCAAATGAAGGGTCGAGGGCTTGAGGGACTCGAACCGATGACTTGCACTCTGATACCATGTTGAGACATGGACCAGCTAGGACTTGAACCTAGGACCTTCCATTTGCTGCTGGAGTGCTCTACCACTGAGCTACTGGCCCCTCTTGGACTAGTCCATCGTCGGTCCGGGTGTGGCTTACACCAACACCCCCCCTTAAGCCACACCTCTCGTGTGCTTGGGGCTCCTAGCCTAGCCTGGCTTTGATACCATGTTGGCATAGTGACTATATCAACGATGAGATCCCTCTCCACCACTAGTACGTGCTTTTGGTGTGATGGCAAAATTCTACATGGTATCAGAGCCAGGCCCAGGCTGATGAGACATAGACCAGCTAGGACTCGAACCTAAGACCTTCCATACGCTGCTGGAGTGCTCTACCACTAAGCTACTGGCCCCTCTTGGACCAGTCCATCGTTGGTCTGAGTGTGGCTTACACCAACACCCCCCCTTAAGCCACACCTCTCGTGTGCTTAGGTCTCCTAGCCTGCCTGGCTCTGATACCATGATGAGACATAGACCAGCTAGGACTCGAACCTAGGACCTTCCATACACTGCTGGAGTGCTCTACCACTAAGCTACTGGCCCCTCTTGGACCAGTCCATCGTTGGTCCAAGTGTGGCTTACACCAACATATCCAGTATATCCCAAGAATGTTTGGTGGAGGAAGTGTCGTTATTAGTGTGACTTTAGTGGGTCAATCATAAGACCTTTACAAATGATGTGTCTTAATAAGGTACCAAAAGGTACCACAAACATGCACTTATTCAAGTTTAACGATATTTTCAAGCTTCTACATCCATTTAGCATCATTTTTAGTACTTGTACATGATCTTTCAATAGTCCATATACTTTCCAATTGTCTAAGTATACTTCCAAAAAATCATGGATGAAGTCTTTGAATGTGTTTACCATTATTCTACTAAATACCACAAGTGCATTCTTTAGGCCAAATGGCATAATAGTATACATGAAGGATCCAAACTTGAATGTAAAAGTAGTTTTTGGTTGATCCTGCTCTCTTAGCTTAACTTGGCAATAACCAGAAAATCCATCAATAAAAGAGTAGATTTCCCTACCAGCTACTAATTCTAGTATTTGGTGAAAAGGGATACTCTCCCTTTAAATCTGCAACATAAACCTACACAATAGCCTATGCAAGAAGGCTGCAAATAAAGTGAACAGTAGAAAATAAAAAAGAAATCTGCAACATTGATTTTATTAAATCTAAAAATTCATTACATCCACTTGAAGCTTATGAGCTTCCTTGATTCATACATATAAAATACTTTCACAACATCCTGGACTCATTCCAGTAGCATCTAGGTATGTAAAAATTTTCTTCTCCAAAGCACCCCCTCACCAAAAGAGCAAGCATCAATATATAGAAATTGTGTGAGAAGAAACCACTATTGGTTTCTCAAAACAACCTCTAATAAACCACCAAGAAAACCTGTCACTTTCATCCTATCACTTCTCCCTCATTTTTCATAATTGTCTAAAACGGTTTCTGGGTTTTGTGTATCTCCTTCCTAGCTTTCTAGAATATTTTGAATTTTTCTATTTCAATTAGAAATGAGATAGTTATGCCCATTTTACTGAGACTGGGTTTCATAATTATGACCCAGACATGCAACAACATGCAAAGCTTGTGGCCCACATGGTTTCATTAAAATTTCCCATGGTTTCACTAAAACCATCAACTAGAACCACCTCTTGGAAATCCCCTCCCTTCTTGGAGGTTACAATTTTGGATATAAAAATAGGAGTTGTTGACCCACTTATGACGGAATCTTCCCAACAAATCAGCCCCACCAAACAAAAATTAATGCATATCTCCAAGTGGGCACCTAGGAAAGATTCTCCCCACTAATGGAGGAATTTAAAAATTATCGAGGTATTTTTCATCAAAATTACATTTATTAATATACCCCAAGAAAATGCATTTGTTGCAAATTTAAATATTATTTTTCAAAGCCCACAAACCTTATTGAAAACAAACAAATAGAAATTAAAATATTTTTGGTGATGCAAGATTGCCATTGACCGTGGATGCTCCCACATCAGTATTTCCTTAGTAAATGGAGTGGGGAATGGGTCATGTATGCATGCTTTGTTCAATTCTCTGTAGTCGACATATATTCTTACTTCACCAGTTTTCTTATTTTGCACTACCATAGGACTTATCCATTCCACATCTTCTACCAGTTTAATGATTCCTACCACAGTCATTTTGTCCAATTATATTTAACCTTCTTCCTCATGTTAGGGTTCACTCTATATGGTCTTTTCCTTTGTGATTTAACACCCTCTTTTAGTTGTATTTTCATTACCCTGGCTTCTTCTTTTATTCCTTTGAGGTATGTAAATGTTCTAGGGAATAAATCCTCAAATTCTGAAAATAGTTTTGCAACTTGCGCTACTACCCTTTCATCCCAATAGTCTCCTATATTGGCTAATTTAGAATCTCCCTCTTTAGCAATGTTATCTTCTCTGAGTTTTATTGGTTGGTTATAGTACTTCTTTTTGAGTTATGTTACTATTTTAATCTCTCTTTCTCCTTAGTGTACTTCAATGTCCAGGTTGTGTTCTTCCTCATCATTTTGTTGTGTTCTATGACATCTTCGTTTAGTATGTTTGATTTCATCATCCATCCATTGTATTAGTTTCCAAATACCTTGGGTTTTTGGTGGTGGAGGGCTTTGTTGTGGTATTTCTTCAACTTCTTTAGTTGTTTTGAATATTATTTCTTTTATTTTCCTAAGTGCAGTGTGGATATGTTTGTTAGTATTATAGAATGAGAACGTGTGTATAAAATCTTCTTGTAGTTCATTCCATTCTCTCATTTCGGCCCTATATTCTTGGTGTTGGCAAGAGACACTACTTTGCATGACAGGTGTTGTCATTGGTGGCAACTAAGACTATTCCACTCATCTGCATAACCTAATTTGTTCATACTGGAAGTCAGAATAAGAATTTATCTAAGTCCGGGTAGCCAGAGATAGAGCATGTCATAGGGTCCGATACCTTGTTCTGGATCTCTCCGGTGGTAAATCAAAGTATGATGTGGATCTAAAAGAGTCATAAGGATTGTCAGGGCAATCTAAATCTAGAATTTTAACCTCCGGTGATGAAGGATTCAAAAGTTATTTGCATCTAAGTATGGGGTTATAGTTTGATAGTGCAGATAGCAGAAGAACAGGCCGACCTTGTAATTGATCTTGGTTCTGGATAAATGAAAGTATTCAGGTGGATGATTTGTGATAATCAGTGGTAGTGGCTGACATGATTGATGATTTCTGAATGATATTTTTGGTCCACGTTACAAGTTATGCAAGGATTTAGCCGACAGAGTAGAGTCTTCAACAAAGTTCTAAGTGTTCTTGAAGCCGACTGAAAAGTGATTGAATATCATGATGCAAATATATATAGTCAATGGATTTAAGTGATTTGGGTGTGTGTGTATGTGTGTTGCGACTATGGAATAAGTGTGAAAAGGATAGAGATATAAGGTTCAAATGTTAGCAGAACAGTAAGCAAGGTAGAGTGAGGATGAAGTGTATCAAGTTAGTATTATGTGCTTAACCGGAACTAAATCCTTGCATTGGTAGATGCTAATCATCAATTCAACCTTATTGTAATATTCTTTCTATAGGCAGTGAGCCTTCGGTAGGTAGTGAGCCTTCTTTTGAGCAGTGAGCCCGAATGCATGTGCATTCTCCATTGTAATACTTTTAACAGAGTATAATCTTTGTGGGTTAACCCCCACCATGGTTTTTCCCTTAACCGTGTTTCCACGTCAAAAATCTTGGTGTCAAATGTATTATTTCTACTTCTGCTCATGTGTTGTTGATTCTTGATTTTCATGATAACATTATTAATCTATTAATGAAGTAGTAAAGAGGAATTAACTGCTGCAAGTTTTGAAGTTTTAAGACAACTGATTCACCCCCCCCAGTTGTCACCTCTAATTCCAACACTTGGTTTATGTACCAAGTTTGTGTCACTGGTGATAATGTTCAGTAGAATAGTTGGATGTATAATGTTGTGTTGTACTCATTTCTTCCTTTCTAGACCAATATGCACATCTCTAAGTGCTCTTGCAATGTGATTTACCCTTGGTATTTCAGTATAATTTCATACTCTCTTTCTTCTTGTAGGTATCTAGTTTTTATCAGGATCTTGAAAATTGGCAAGTGTTGGATTTGTGTTTGTGTGTATTCCACTCGCTTTTGGAATTGCATATTAATGTGTGTTGTATAGCATCTACTCTAGACTGTTCATCATGAAAAAATTTCCCCATCTTAATAAGATAATTATCTATATTTCCCACTCCTAAAAATTTTGGAAGTTTTATATGGGATATTCCTCTTGATATGTGGTTTATTCGTCGGGATACTTGGAATGTGTTATGTAGTTGATGTTCTAAATTGTAGTGTGTGTTTTGTAATGTGAGATCATTAAATGTGGTGGTTTGCGGTAAGGATCCATCTATAATTTTGATCATAAAGACCTTACGGAACCCTACTATTCTCTAGGTTCTAGTTTTTGGTTCATCTTGTAGCCATGATGTGGGTACATCCTCACTATCCGTGGTGTTGTTATCACTTTCTATGTAGATCTCTCCCTCTGAATTTAGTTCTTCTAACATGTCATACTCTATGGATTATAATTGTTTTGAGTATTTGTTTGTATAGCTTTCTTGGTTGATTTTCTCTATATAGGCTTCATCAATACTTCTTCCTAAGGGAATATGTATTATTCTCGTGTCATCTATGAAAGATGTTTCTTCTTTCCTTGAATCTACAATTCCATTACATTAACAAACTATTGGAGACCTAATAGTATGTTGAAGGAATCAAATGGTTCCTTCATTGCTACTATGTCAAAATCAACCAACTGTTTGACCCCCATTATGTTGACATCTACTTTTTTCCAAGTTCCCAGTGTATGCATTGCTAACCCATCTATCGGGATGATATTGTAGGGTGTTTCTATCAATGTTGGTCTTCTTAAGTATTCCCATACTCTTTTTGGTAACATGTTTACATCTACGCCCAGGTCAACCATAACTTGTTTGATTTTGTGATTGTTTATGTGGGCATTTATCATTAGTGGTCTTGTCTTCTATTGTCTATCAATTTTCCCCATTTTTCTGATTTGTGTTTGTGATCATGTTCTTTATTCTAGTATTTGCAGAATTGTTTCAATTTGTCTATAAGGTTATGTTGTGTTAGTTGTGTTAGTTGTTTGAGTGCCCTTACTTCTTCTAAAAATAAGTGTGTTTTTTGTTGTTGCTTATGTTGTTGATTGGTTATTAACTATTTTGATTGTTCAACAATTCTGTCATGTTGGTTTCTATTAGGAAAGAAGTTGTCTTCTTCCTCTTCTTCCACTTCTAGATCTTGGTATCATTGTTTTCTAGTCTTGTGGTATTTGTACCTTGTCTACTGACTACCACAGCTTTGGTTTTATTATTCTTTTTCTTTATGTTTGTTTGTTTATTATTTGACTTATTAGTGTAATGTTCCTCCTTTGATGTTTCCTCTTCTATGTTATCAGAGTCATACTTTTTTCCTTATGGTACCTTTTAGTTGTTTGTGTTGTATCCTTAGGTGTTCTTCTTATAATGCAGGCTCCCTTTTGTGAATTGAATCCTTGTAGATCATCACTTTTAGATTTGGGAGGTGCATTTCTAAAATATTGTTGGGCTTTATCACAAGAAAACAAATCATGATCGGAGCTATTGCATAATGTGCATTATTTCTTCTTATCACCCCAGCACTCGTTTGCAAAATGACCTTATTTCCCACATTTATAACAACTTGCATCAGTTCTCCTTCTCCTACTTCTTCCATAGCCTATACCTCCTTTATATCCATTGTATTGGCATCTTTCCTCATAGTTATTCATGTAATTTGGGTTTGTATTTTGCAATGTATTAGCATTCCTTTGATTATCCCAATTAGGGACTTTTTATGTGTGGTTCTAGATATATAAGGGTCTTTTTGCCAATCCCTTTCTGTAGGCCATGTTGTGGTTATCTTCTTTATTATTGTGGTGTGCATTGCACCATGGTTCATGATCCTCATCATCTTCCCTTAGCCTAAATTTTTTTGATAAGCAGTCTTTTGTCTCATGGTCATCCCAGTCTCTGCATATACTACAATAAAGTATATTATTCCATTTTGGTATTTTCTTCAAATCTACCTTCATTGCAGCAGCCTTCCTTTCACCTTATATCATCATGCATTCATTCCAGAGATGTCCTTTTGTACAATAAGAGCACCATATGTTCGGTCTTTGCTTTTTTATGTAGGAGCATCGACTTCTCCAAGATTTGTTTCGTTTTGCTTTCTCATGTTGGTTTCCAATTTTGGCTTGTTGTAGTGTTTGGAGTCGCTTGTGAACTGGTGTAGTATTTACACATCTATGTTGTGGTGTTTTTCTTTAAATCTTGTGGTTGGGTGGTCCCACCCAAAGGTTCATTTGTAATCAGGTGTGGCAAGAGGTTATACTTGGATTCCTTTTAACCTCTTCCCATCTCATAACTTACCTTCATGGGTTCACGACCAATAATTCCTTATGCATATGTAAAACTAAAATATAACATATCATTCTCCATGCAGGACACACATTCAAGAATTAGTTACACCTTTAGAGAGTTCAGGTCTCTATCCACGAGGAGAAAAGAAGAGGAAAAACGGTTTCTTTCTGCAGGCTGCCTTTGAGAAATTAGATATTGAAAGACAAAAGAAATAGTTTGATTCTGGGTGGAGGGTGTGGACATTTGAGAACTCCCCAAATAGAAGAATAGAGGAGGATAGATTGCTGAGAGTTTGAGAAAACAAAAGGAATTGGTTACATAGGTTTTTGTAGATATACAACGTAATTCCTGACTAGTGAAGGAAAAAGGTTTACAGACGATTGTGGTCAGTCATAAAAGAACATGCTGGGCAAGTCATTTATCACCACGGGTAAATAAGGGTGTGGGTGGATGGTTAATAGAGAATCTCAAGGAATGTGTTAGCATTTGTTCCTTAAATAGAGCAATTTTGTTCTTGCCTTATATTTCTATCTAAAATAGTCATTTATTTCTATGAGAACTATTTTTTTCTTTTCTTTTGGTAGCAGTCAAATTGTATGTTGTTTTAAAACATATCAATCATGGATTATGGAAGTGAAAATATGTGTGATGTTTTGGCACTGTTCATACATAGCAGAGAGATGAATGTCTTATTATAGTATTACAATAAGATTCATGTTTGTCTTGTTTGGCACTATATAGAATTAGTACATGGTTTATTAAGGCAGAAAGAAGCCTAGCATGGAGTGAGAAGATACCGAGAAGAGGCTTTGTTTTGTTGGAAATAAAATCATTTATCCTCTGGAGTCTGTGTAGTGAGTTTTAATCTAAATTTTTTGACTGACCTAAGAGGACAACGTTCTTTGTTTTGATTTTCCACTCAGACAGAGAGGGAAAAACGATTGTGTTTTTTTGTATATTGAAACCGCAGCCATCATTTTGGTATCAAAGCCCTAAGATTTTGGGCAGGGAAAAATTGGGCACAATTGGGCACAATGCCGCCAAGAAGAATGTGAGGAGGTGCAAGAGGAGGTGGTCGAAGAGGTCATGATGAAGGTGTTTTGGAGATGCTACAAATGTTAAATGCACAAGACAACTGAGAGGGGGGGTGAATCAGTTGTATCAGAATATTCAAACCCTCATAAACATATTCACATCCACGTCAATTCACTTAAACACTTAATATGTTATGATGATTAAACATGAGAAGAAAATAACAGAAACTTATACACATCAACACCATACACAAGATTATGTGGAAACCCCTAAAAGGGAAAACCATGGTGAGGATTAGCTCACAATATAATGTAGTAACAATACCGAATTATAAAAGGCTCACTATCAAAGGAAGAATGCTCACTGCAGGGGAATCACTGTCCAAGTGGACTTAGTGCCCATTAAGAAAGAAAGAAAGGAGGAATGGCTCACTGCCATGCTTTGAAATGATATAATTGAATCTAACCTATGCATGGAGTTCAATTCCAATGAAGCTCAATATACACCACAACATACACAACACCTTCGCAGCATCACCAAAAGTTATAGACACCTCCTGCTCACTACATCTAGTAGCCCAACACATGAAAGCCCTCGCTGCCTAGATTAAATTTGCATCATAACATCATATCCCCCACACACACACACACACATCCATGAATCCTTAACACTTATTTATACCATCATTACCTTTGAAACAATCTTCAAGGTCGGCAACACAATCTCCAAGGTCGACAAACACACAATTTATTTGAATTAGGTCTAAACCTAAACATTCCACGACACAAGGGAATGAAGGTAGACCATTCTATTCCTTAGCTCAGACCCAAATCTATCCAGACACGCTACACAACACTCACACAATCATCAAATCAACTCCTCGATTAGCACAAACATTCAAGGTCAGCCAAACAGTGTAAACATAAGGAATTCTTGATCACATGCTTCCATGATCACAACCATATCTTGCGTACCATACATAGGGATTTAACACAATCTAGAAACATCCATGAACATCTTGAAGTCACTTGGAAACAAACAAATTCAGCCACAATAACTTTCACCTGAACACAACAACTTTCACTTGAACTCAACAACACTGTCGAACTCTGCCACACAATAAATTACTTTCCAAAGCACCAAATCACAAATCTTTTGGAATAGATAAGATCCTTATGAACACATATCCAAAATCATAGCCCCTGAAACCTTTTTGCGAAGGAATACTAAGCAAAATACTTTCTCCCAGACACTTCTACACAACTCAAAAACACTGTCAAATACTGTCCTCAAACTGGTGAACATAACTTTCACTACACAGCAATCCAGAGCACCAAATTTTGGATTTAACATCTTCAAACACTTCTTAACAACATATCCAAACTACACACTTAGATCTCCAACACGGAATAAATGTGGAGCAAAACCTCGAACAATATTCTGTAAGCCGGAAGACTCTTCAACACACTGTTTTCAGTATTAATCCAATTTTCTCAAAAGCACTTGGAAAATAAGCAACAGGAACAATCTACTAACATCATTAGCACCTCTAAAAGGAATTTAGATCACTTTAACACAATAACTTAATCAAATAACAACAGCAACATCATAAGACACAGTTGACACCAATGAAAGCACAAACATGTTGACATCAATGACAACACCAATTAGCACATACTTGCAACAACAAAACCTTACAGGGAGATTACAGGTCATGGAGCAGGTAGTGAGGAGAGGAATACCTACTAGAGATGTAAGTGATAATGAAGAAGAGGTAGTTCAAGGTGAAGGAGCGGAAGGATTTGAGAGATTGATAAGAACAGTCATGAATGTGGGATTCAGGCCAAAAATTGAAGTGCCTATTTATTTAGGAATCCTCAATGGTGAGGAAATAATTGATTGGATCAATGGTCTTGACAAATACTTTGAGTATGAGGGTGTACCAAAAGAAAAGAGAGTCAAATTTGTATGCACAAGACTCAAAGGCTACGCTGCAATGTGGTGGGACTATGTCCAATTGGAGAGATGAAAGAAGATTAAAGAAAATATTACTTCGTGGGATCAAATGGTTGCAAAGTTGAAGGCAAAATTTCTTTTGGGAGATTATTAAACCAATCTTTTTAAAAGGCTGCAAAATCTCAAATTGATGAGGAGCCAAAACTTTAACATACATTCACCGATGTATGTCTCCACATTACTCACCTATTGGCCAAACCATATGCCATCGGCCAATCAAATACCTTTTGCACCGAAGTCCTTCCTCATACCGATGTGACGATAGACTTCCTCCAATCTGTCGATACAACTAATCTTGTATGTGCATGGTGTGACTTACGATCACTGGTTTCCTGCACTATCGCTACCGGTCACCCCAATGTATGTGCACAATGTATACTCTCAATATACATTCCGAAGACACATTCTAAACATGTATTCAGAATATGCATTTAGTGAAGCCGACCGTTGACTTTCCTTGTATCATATGAAATGCACTTTCACCACATGCAGCCGCAACATGCACTTGTGAGATACACACGAACATTCAACTGTCATATACACATGAATTGTCCCCGACATTCATTAGCGATATACACACATAATGTATATCTGGTGAAACAACACAAATCTTCATTGATCCAAACCTCTGCAAACCCTATAACTTCACAGATCCTTTTCTTCGACAACCACACAGATCTTAGATTTTGCCAACCTAGCACATGAGGATGCTAAGATCTATCAGAGCATATTGCACGCGATCCTGCAAACACAAATGAAAAGAACTCATGCCCCATGAGTTAAGTCTTTGTTTTTCTCTCCCTGTATCCTCTGTTGTCTCATGTCTTCCCCATGATCTCTAGACTACAACTTGTTTCCATGGAATCAAAGACTCATGCCCAACATTGTAGGCTCTACTCACACCTTGCCATGAGTGACTGCTTGCAATCAAACCCAGACTTTTCTCGCCATTCTTCCTTACTGTCATCTCTGCCTGAACACCTACATTCAAAACCTTGTTTGACACTGCTTGTACTGCTGCTATGGTAGGATATGTTTGTCTTGCAACTCCTATTGGTCCTAGAGGACAAACAATAGTCCCTACTATTATAGCATTTTCTTCTTTCCAATCAACTTGTGACTACTTGCAGTCCGGCTCTTTGACCTCCTATTGATCCATTTCAATCATTACCATCTAATCTTCATCAGTCAAAACTGAAATTGCCTTCAAACTTTGATCTTTGGCATCCTCACTCCTTGAGGTATCTTCAACTTTCCTTGTCTCTTCTTCATTGATCTTCACAGACTCTTTCTTACCCATCAAAATAATCTTGGCTACCTTCTGTGTTGTAGCATCCTCCTGCAATGGTGTCATCACAAAAGTCTTTCCATCCTTCTTGATGGTGTATGTGTGAGCATATCAAATTGCCATGGCCTACCTAAAAGTAGGTGACAACACTCCATGGGCAAAATGTCACATAAAATTCTCTCCTTATATTCTCCAATCTGAAAATCAACATATGCTTGTTCACTTACCAAAAGTGATTGGCTATCACTTACCCAAGATGCCTTGGAAGGGGTTTGATGAGGAATCCTTTCTATGTTCAATTTATCCACCATTTCCCTAGACACCATATTATCTGTTGAACCAGAATCTATGACTACCTTGCATATTTTACCTTTGCTTTTGCAATTGATCCTGAAAAGAGCTTTCCTCTGTGACAAGTCACTCTTCACTGGTTCTTTTAGCAACGTCCTCTTGATCATCAGAATTTCTCCCATTTCTGATTCTAGATTCACTTCAGGAGATATCACACTCCCTATGTCCTCTTGAGTTAATATGGTTCTTCTCTCATTACCATGAGAAGTTGAGGCCTTCTCTGGACACTTATAAGCTGGGTGCCCTATCTAATTACAGTTATAACATCTCATGTTGGAGAACTTGGATTCTCTATCTGATCCATTTGTCCCACCTCTGTCATTTGGCCTTCTTCCTCGGTAGCCTCCTCTACTACTTGAGTCCCCAACTTGCTCTTCTTGGCTAGACTCACCACTAGGCCTCTGGTTAGGACTTCTTCTTCCAAAACTACCTCTAGAATTTCTGTCACCTCTTCCTCTACCATTCTGCTCACTTTTTCTTTTTATCTTCTCTTTAGCCCTTAAGGCCATCTGGAAACACTTGTTCACTGTGTCTGGTGCTAAGATACTGATCTCATCTTAAATGTTCATCCTTAGGCCATTCAAATACCTGGCCACCTTCTCTGACTCTTCTTCTTGTCTCTTTGATCGGAGACTAAGTTTATGAAACTCTTGTGTGTATGCATTCACATCAAGGTCTCTCTGTCTAAAATTATACAACTTCTTATACATCTGTACATTATAGTCCAAGGGTAAGAACTGTGTTTTAAGTTTGGTCTTCATCCTTTCCCAAGAGATTATCATATTTTTGCCCTCCTTGACTCTCTCTCCTTGTTCATAATTCCACCATGCAAGAGCAGATCCCTGCAATCTTGCCTTTGCCAACTTAACCCTCTTATCATCAGGGATTTCTTTGTATTCGAAGTGATTGTTTAATGCCTCAATCTAGTCAATCACCTCTTCAGCTTCCATACTTCCACTATACATAGGTAACCCATCTATGGTGTCCCTATTGACTGACTTCAATGCATTTAAAAATGCCCTCTGGTCTACTGGTATCTCCTCTGTCTTTTTACTAGTTTCCCCAATTTCTGTGTCGCCTTCATCGCTATCACTTTCATCTTCCCTATCTTTGGCTTTGGACTACTTGAACTCTCCCAACTTAGATTCAAGCATCTCCTCGATCAACTTCTTAACGGCATCCTGCAACATACTTTTGGGAGGCATCCTCTCTGCTTTTGTCTCACTTTCTTTGTCTGTCATAAACATTCACAGTCAGCACCCAAACGCCAACACTTATGTAAGTCCTCAATTTGACTTGCCGCCCAAATTTTTTTTTTCGTGCTCTGATACCAATATGATGGGGAACCAAAACTTTAACGTACATTCATCGATGTATGTCTCCACATTACTCACCTATCAGCAAGACCATATGCCATCGGCCAACCAAATACCTTTCGCACCGAAGTCCTTCCTCATACCAATGTGCCGATGGACTTCCTCCAATCTGCCAATACAACTAATCTTGTATGTGCATGGCATGACTTACGATCATCGGTTTCCTGCACCATTGCTACCAGTAACCCCAATGTATGTGCGCAATGTATACTCTCAATATACATTTGGAAGACACATTCGAAACATGTATTCAGAATATGCATTCAGTGAAGCCGACCGTTGACTTTCCTTGTATCATATGAAATGTACTTTCACCACATGCAACTGCAACATGCACTTGTGAGATACACATGAACATTCAACTATGATATACACATGAATTGTCCCCAACATACATTAGCGATATACACACATAATGTATATCCAGTGAAACAACACAAATCTTCGCCGATCCGAACCTCTGCAAACCTTGTAACTTCACAGATCCTTTTCTCTGACAACAACACAGATCTTAGACTTCACCAAACTAGCACATGAGGATGCTAGGATCTATCAGAGCATATTGCACGTGATCCTACAAACACAAATGAACAAAACAAACTATACAACCATTCCACCGATTTCGAAGAAATCTAACCGGTGGAATGGATTAAGAATCCATCTCGGCCACAAAATGGCAATTTGATTTATACAGAGAAAACCTAAAGAATCTGAAAGACCAAAAGATACACAGAACAAAAGTTTATTTATTATGCCTTTCAGAAATGTTCATACAGATGCTTTGTTTCTCAATTACAAATCACACTGATCTCTATTACAACTCCACTGAACTGATTACATTCGATCTACTCTGGGGTATTTATCTACTCGCCCTCAGTAGTATTGAATTGACTCCAAGCGGCTAGGAAACCAATCCAAGTGGCTGGGAGATCTAACAACCTCCAACTGCCTAACAACCTTCGTGATTACAGATCGACAAGTGTCCTTGGGTCTTACAACATAAACCTAGATACAAACTAGAATGACATGCATTGGTCAAACAGACCTTATTACATGGATGGTCTTATAGGACCTTATTGGAATCAACAAAATGAACATCAAACAGTTGAATGCCTCATGGAGGCCACTGTGGATTAGGTGCTCCCGCACCATACACCCCACCTTGAAAAGAACTCATGCCCCATGAGTTAAGTCTTTGTTTTGCTCTACCTGTATCCTCTGTTGTCTCATGTCTTCCCCATGATCTCTGGACTGCAACCTATTTCCATGGAATCAAAGACTCATGCCCAGCATTGTAGGCTATACTTACACCTTGCCATGAGCGACTGCTTGCAATCAAACCCAGACTTTGCTCACCATTCTTCCTTACTGTCATCTTTGCCTGAACACCTGCATTTAAAACCTTGTTTGATGCTGCTTGTACTGCTTCTATGGTAGGATATGTTTGCCTTGCAACTCTTGTTGGTCCTAGAGGACAAACAATAGTCCCTACTATGATAGCATTTTCTTCTTTCCAATCAACCTGTGACTGATTGCAGTCTGGCTCTTTGACCTCCTGTTGATCCATTTCAATCATTACCATCTGATCTTCATCAGTCAAAACTGAAATTGCCTTCAAACTTTGATCTTTGGCATCCTCACTCCTTGAGGTATCTTCAACTTTCCTTGTCTCTTCTTCATTGATCTTCACAAACTCTTTCTTACCCATCACAATAATCTTGGCTGCCTTCTGTGCTGTAGCATCCTCTTGCAATGGTGTCATCACAAAAGTCTTTCCATCCTTCTTGATGGTGTATGTGTTAGCATATCCATCATACAATGCTTGCTATCAAATTGCCATGGCCTACCTAAAAGTAGGTGACAACACTCCATGGGCAAAATGTCACATAAAATTCTCTCCTTATATTCTCCAATCTAAAAATCAACATATGCTTGTTCACTTACCAAAAGTGATTCGCTATCACTTACCCAAGATACCTTGTAAGGGGTTTGATGAGGAATCCTTTCTATGTTCAATTTATCCACCATTTCCCTAGACACCATATTATCTGTTGAACCAGAATCTATGACTACCTTGCATATTTTACCTTTGCTTTTGCAATTGATCTTGAAAAGAGCTTTCCTCTATGACAAGTCACTCTTCACTGGTTCTTTCAGCAGCATCCTCTTGATCATTAGACTTTCTCCCGTTTCTGATTCTAGATTCACTTCAGGAGATGTCACACTCCCTGTATCCTCTTGAGTTAATATGGTTCTTCTCTCATTACCATGAGAAGTTGAGGCCTTCTCTGGGCACTTATAAGTCGGGTGCCCTATCTGATTACAGTTATAACATCTCATGTTGGAGAACTTGGATTCTCTGTTTAATCCATTTGTCCCACCTCTGTCATTTGGCCTTCTTCCTCGGTAGCCTCCTCTGCTACTTGAGTCCCCAACTTGCTCTTCTTTGTTGAGACATGGACCAGCTAGGACTCGAACCTAGGACCTTCCATTTGTTGCTGGAGTGCTCTACCACTGAGCTACTGGCCCCTCTTGGACCAATCCATCGTCGGTCCGAGTGTGGCTTACACTAACACCCCCCCTTAAGCCACACCTCTCATGTGCTTGGGGCTCCTAGCCTGGCCTAGCTCTGATACCATGTTGAGACATGGACCAGCTAGGACTCAAACCTAGGACCTTCCATTTGCTACTGGAGTGCTCTACCACTGAGCTACTGGCCCCTCTTGGACCAGTCCATCGTCAGTCCGGGTGTGGCTTACACCAACATTCTTGGCTAGACTCACCACTAGGCCTCTGGTTAGGACTTCTTCCTCCAAAATTACCTCTAGAATTTCTGTCACCTCTTCCTCTACCATTCTGCTCACTTTTTCTTTTTATCTTCTCTTCAGCCCTTAAGGCCATCTGGAAACACTTGTTCATTGTGTCTGGTGAAAAGATATTTATCTCATCTTGAATGTTCATCCTTAGGCCATTCAAATACTTGGCCACCTTCTCTGACTCTTCTTCTTGTCTCTTTGATCAGAGACTGAGTTTATGAAACTCTTGTGTGTATGCATTCACATCAAGGTCTCTCTGTCTGAGATTCTGCAACTTCTTATACATCTGTACATTATAGTCCAAGGGTAAGAACTGTGCCTTAAGTTTGGTCTTCATCCTTTCCTAGGAGATTATCATATTTTTCCCTTCCTTGACTCTCTCTCCTTGTTCATAATTCCACCATGCAAGAGCAGATCCCTGCAATCTTGCCTTTGCCAACTTAACCCTCTTATCATCAGGGATTTCTTTGTATTCGAAGTGATTGTTCAATGCCTCAATCCAGTCAATCACCTCTTCAGCTTCCATACTTCCACTATACATAGGTAACCCATCTATGGTGTCCCTATTGACTGACTTTAATGCATTTAAAAATGCCCTCTGGTCTGCTGGTATCTCCTCTGTCTTTTTACTAGATTCCCCAATTTCTGTGTCGCCTTCATCGCTATCACTTTCATCTTCCCTATCTTTGGCTTTGGACTACTTGAACTCTCCCAACTTGGATTCAATCATCTCCTCGATCAACTTCTTAACGACATCCTACGACATACTTTTGGGAGGCATCCTCTCTGCCTTTGTCTCACTTTCTTTGTCTGTCATAAACATTCACAGTCAGCATCCAAACACCAACACTTATGTAAGTCCTTAATTTGACTTGCCGCCCAAATCTTTTTCCATGCTCTGATACCAATATGATGGGGATCCAAAACTTTAACGTACATTCACTAATGTATGTCTCCACATTACTCGCCTATCGGCAAGACCATATGCCATCGGCCAACCAAATACCTTTCGCACCGAAGTCCTTCCTCATACTGATGTGCTAATGGACTTCCTCCAATCTTTTGATACAACTAATCTTGTATGTGCATGGCGTGACTTACGATCACTGGTTTCCTGCATCGTCGCTACTGGTCACCCCAATGTATGTGTGCAATGTATACTTTCAATATACATTCTGAAGACACATTCGAAACATGTATTCAGAATATGCATTCAGTGAAGCTGACCATTGACTTTCCTTGTATCATATGAAATGCACTTTCACCACATGCAGTAGCAACATGCACTTGCGAGATACACACGAACATTCAACTGTCATATACACATGAATTGTCCCTGACATACATTAGCGATATACACACATAATGTATATCTGGTGAAACAACACAAATCTTCGCCGATCCGAACCTCTGTAAACCCTGTAATTTCACAGATCCTTTTCTCTGACAACCACACAGATCTCAGACTTTGCCAACCTAGCACATGAGGATGCTAGGATCTATCAGAGCATATTGCACACGATCCTACAAACACAAATGAACAAAACAAAAAAAAACACCAAAACGAACTGTATAGCCATTCCACTAATTTTGAAGAAATCTAACCGGTGGAATGGATTAAGAATCCATCTCAGCCACAAAATGATAATTTGATTTATACAGAAAAAACCTAAAGAATCCGAAAGACAAAAAGATACACAGAACAAAAGTTTATTTATTATGCCTTTCAAAAATGTGCATATAGATGCTCTGTTTCTCAATTACAAACCACACTAATCTCTATTACAACTCCACTGAACTGAACTGAACTGATTACATTTGATCTGCTCTGGGGTATTTATCTACTCGTCCTCAATAGTACTGAATTGACTCCAAGTGGCTGGGAAACCAATCCAAGCGGCTGGGAGATCTAACAACCTTCATGATTACAGATCGACAAGTGTCCTTGGGTCTTACAACATAAACCTAGATACAAACTAGAATGACATGCATTGGTCAAACAGACCTTATTACATGGATGGTCTTATAGGACCTTATTGGAAACAACAAAATGAACATCAAACAATTGAATGCCTCATGGAGGCCAATGTGGATTAGGTGCTCCTGCACCAGACACCCCACCTTGAAAAGAACTTATGCCCCATGAGTTAAGTCTTTGTTTTTCTCTACCTGTATCCTCTGTTGTCTCATGTCTTCCCCATGATCTCTAGACTGCAACCTATTTCCATGGAATCAAAGACTCATGCCCAGCATTGTAGGCTCTATTCACACCTTGCCATGAGTGACTGCTTGCAATCAAACCCAGACTTTGCTCACCATTCTTCTTTACTGTCATCTCTGCCTGAACACCTACATTCAAAACCTTATTTGATGCTGCTTGTACTGCTTCTATGGTAGGATATGTTTGCCTTGCAACTCCTGTTGGTCCTAGAGGACAAACAATAGTCCCTACTATGATAGCATTTTCTTCTTTCCAATCATCATGTGACCGCTTGTAGTCCAGCTCTTTGACCTCCTGTTTATCCATTTCAGTCATTACCATCTGATCTTCATCAGTCAAAACTCAAATTGCCTTCAAACTTTGATCTTTGGCATCCTCACTCCTTGAGGTATCTTCAACTTTCCTTGTCTCTTCTTCATTGATCTTCACAGACTCTTTCTTACCCATCAAAATAATCTTGGCTGCCTTCTGTGCTGTAGCATCCTCCTACAATGGTGTCATCACAAAAGTCTTTCCATCCTTCTTGATGGTATATGTGTTAGCATATCCATCATACAATGCTTGCCTATCAAATTGCCAGGGCCTACCTAAAAGTAGGTGACAACAATCCATGGGCAAAATGTCACATAAAATTCTCTCCTTATATTCTCCAATCTGAAAATCAACATATGCTTGTTCACTTACCAAAAGTGATTGGCTATCACTTACCCAAGATGCCTTGTAAGGGGTTTGATGAGGAATCCTTTCTATGTTCAATTTATCCACCATTTCCCTAGACACCATATTATCTATTGAACCAGCACTACCTTGCATATTTTACCTTTGCTTTTGTAATTGATCCTGAAAAGAGCTTTCCTCTGTGACAAGTCACTCTTCACTGGTTCTTTTAGCAGTGTCCTCTTGATCATCAGAATTTCTCCCATTTCTAATTCTAGATTCACTTTAGGAGATGTCACACTCCATGTATCCTCTTGAGTTAATATGGTTCTTCTCTCATTACCATGAGAAGTTGAGGCCTTCTCTGGACACTTATAAGCCGGGTGCCCTATCTGATTACAGTTATAACATCTCATGTTGGAGAACTTGGATTCTCTGTCTAATCCATTTGTCCCACCTCTGTCATTTTGCCTTCTTCCTCGGTAGCCTCCTCTGCTACTTGAGTCCCCAACTTGCTCTTCTTGGCTAGACTCACCACTAGGCCTCTGGTTAGGACTTCTTCTTCCAAAACTACCTCTAGAATTTCTGTCACCTCTTCCTCTACCATTCTGCTCACTTTTTCTTTTTATCTTCTCTTCAGCCCTTAAGGCCATCTGGAAACACTTGTTCACTGTGTCTGGTGCTAAGATACTGATCTCATCTTAAATGTTCATCCTTAGGCCATTCAAATACCTGGCCACCTTCTCTGACTCTTCTTCTTGTCTCTTTGATCGAAGACTAAGTTTATGAAACTCTTGTGTGTATGCATTCACATCAAGGTCTCTCTGTCTAAAATTATACAATTTCTTATACATCTATACATTATAGTCCAAGGGTAAGAACTATGTTTTAAGTTTGGTCTTCATCCTTTCCCAAGAGATTATCATATTTTTGCCCTCCTTGACTCTCTCTCCTTGTTCATAATTCCACCATGCAAGAGCAGATCCCTGCAATCTTGCCTTTGCCAACTTAACCCTCTTATCATCAGGGATTTCTTTGTATTCAAAGTGATTGTTCAATGCCTCAATCCAGTCAATCACCTCTTCAGCTTCCATACTTCCACTATACATAGATAACCCATCTATGGTGTCCCTATTGATTGACTTCAATGGATTTAAAAATGCCCTCTAGTCTGCTAGTATCTCCTCTGTCTTTTTACTAGTTTCCCCAATTTCTGTGTCACCTTCATCGCTATCACTTTCATCTTCCCTATCTTTGGCTTTGGACTGCTTGAACTCTCCCAACTTGGATTCAAGCATCTCCTTGATCAACTTCTTAACGGCATCCTGTGACATACTTTTGGGAGGCATCCTCTCTGCCTTTGTCTCACTTTCTTTGTCTGTCATAAACATTCACAGTTAGCACCCAAACGCCAACACTTATGTAAGTCCTCAATTTGACTTGCCGCCCAAATCTTTTTCCATGCTCTAATACCAATATGATGGGGAGCCAAAACTTTAACGTACATTCACCGATGTATGTCTCCACATTACTTGCCTATCGGCAAGACCATATGCCATCGGCCAACCAAATACCTTTCGCACCGAAGTCCTTCCTCATACCAATGTGCCGATGGACTTCCTCCAATCTGCCGATACAACTAATCTTGTATGTGCATGGCATGACTTACGATCACCGGTTTCCTACACCATCGCTACCGGTCACCCCAATGTATGTGCACAATGTATACTCTCAATAAACATTTGGAAGACACATTCGAAACATGTATTCAGAATATGCATTAGTGAAGCCGACAGTTGACTTTCCTTATATCATATGAAATGCACTTTCACCACATGCAGCAGCAACATGCACTTGCGAGATACACACGAACATTCAATTGTCATATACACATGAATTGTCCCCGACATACATTAGCGATTTACACACATAATGTATATCCGGTGAAACAACACAAATCTTCGCCAATCCGAACCTCTACAAACCCTGTAACTTCACAGATCCTTTTCTCCGACAACCACACAGATCTTAGACTTCGCCAACCTAGCACATGAGGATGCTAGGATCTATAAGAGCATATTGCGCGTGATCCTGCAAACACAAATGAATAAAACGAAAAAAAACACCAAAACGAACTGTACAGCCATTCCACCGATTTTGAAGAAATCTAACCGGTGGAATGGATTAAGAATCCATCTTGACCACAAAATTGCAATTTGATTTATACAGAGAAAACCTAAAGAATCCAAAAGACAGAAAGATACATAGAACAAAAGTTTATTTATTATGCCTTTCAGAAATGTGCATACAGATGCTCTGTTTCTCAATTACAAATCACACTGATCTTTATTACAACTCCACTAAACTGAACTGAACTAATTACATTTGATCTGCTCTGGGGTATTTATCTACTCGCCCTCAGTAGTACTGAATTGACTCCAAGCGGTTGGGAAATGAATCCAAGCGGCTAGGAGATCTAACAACCTCCAACTGCCTAACAACCTTCATGATTACAAATCGACAAGTGTCCTTGGGTCTTACAACATAAACCTAGATACAAACTAGAATGACATGCATTGGTCAAACAAACCTTATTACATGGATGGTCTTATAGGACCTTATTGGAAACAACAAAATGAACATCAAACAGGTGAATGCCTCATGGAGGCCACTGTGGATTAGGTGCTCCTGCACCACAAACAAAAGGACATGTCAGTGAAAGAATACACAGAAGAGTTCTACAAGTTGGTCATTCGATCAAGCCATATTGAAGATGACATGGAGAAGGTAGTTAGATACCTTAATGGTCTAGGATACATTTTACAGGATGAGTTAAGCATATTGTCCCCTAGATCACTTGAGGAATCCTATCAATATGCTATCAAAGTAGAGGAGAATCTTGCAAGAAAGCATAGTCAGCAAAGTAGAGGTAAAGGAAGAGGCTATAGTGGAAGAGGATAGAAGTTTGGAAGAGGACAGAAGCACTATCAAGATGAAGGGGCAAGTAGTTCTAGTGGGATAACCAATCCAGAAATAGGACATTTCTAAAATAGAGGAGAGAGACCATTTGAAAGAGGTGGTTATCAAGGAAGAGGAAGAGGTTTCTCTGGTAAATGTTTTAAGTGCAACAAGTATGGGCACAAAGGTTGGGAGTGTCATTAATACGTATAAGAAAGTCACACAAGGCCTGAAAGGAGTAATTAGATTATGCAAGTAGACCAAGAGAGTGTAGGATCACCTTCTCATCACATGGAGGAACCTAAGTCGAGAGAGTCATTGATGTTCAAAAGATTGTTGTTGAAGCCACCGAAAGAGAACCATGAACCTATGCAAAGGAGAGCTCTATTCAGAATGAAATGCAAGGCCAAAGGTAAGTGTTGCAAACTTATTATTGACAGTGGTAGTATGGATAATATTGTGGGTATTGAAATGGTGGATAAGTTAGGACTTAAGAAAACTAAGCATCCTACACCTTATAGGGTTTCTTGGTTACAAAAGGGGAACTAGTTATTGGTAGATGAGCAAGCTTTGGTTGAATTTAAAATAGGGAGTTATAAGGACAATATTATATGTGATATCATGATTATGGATGTGTGTCATGTGTTACTTGGTAGGCCTTGGCAATTTGACCGAAATGCTATACATGATGGTAGAACCAATACTTATACTTTTGAGAAGGATGGAGTCAAACATACCTTGTTGCCTTTGCAAGAAATAAAAGAGGACAGCAATAATAGCAGTAGTAGTAAGGTGATGTTATTAAATGTGAAGGAGTTTGTAAAGGGTAGGAATAAAGAAGAAGTCGCAGCAGCAACCAAGGAGGAGTTACTTCAATTTTATGAGTTGTACAAGGATAAAGCCAATGCTGATTTACATGTAGGACAGAGAAAAGAAGATGTTGAAATAAGTGCATGTGATGTTAGGACAACAATACAGGATGGTCTCATGAAGGACATAGAACTAGTACAAAGTTTGGAATGGCACTAGATCAAGATGAACATATGGATGAGATGCCTCATGGACAATGTGAAGGGGCGGCCAAACAAGATGATGAAGATGACCTGTGACTACAAATTGTAGCCGTGGAAAAGGAATGGATTGAGTTGACAAAAGGTGAAACAAATATTGTAGCAAAAGATAATGGGGTACATGTTGTGTTTTCAAACTCATGTTTGACATACCTATGTTAGTTTCTCCAATTTTGTTCATGTTTATGTTGAAGCTGAAAATTGTTTGAGTGAGATGGGAAAAGAGGTTGTAGAGGATGAGATGGAGTCTAATGGAAGAATTTCTAGGCAAAGGAGGATGGATCAAGAGGAGTTAATCCTCATGCTAGGTTGTCATAACAAGAAGCCAACAATTGGGAGGTAAAGATGGAGGAGTTGGATTCATGGTGGACATGGATCCACAAGTGGTCTTGAAGAGGATGAATTCATTTTGTCACAGTATGCAAGATCTATTTAGGGCACATGTTGGAAAAAAGAGAAAGAAGTAGATGGTTGCAGGTTACTAAGTCCAAGCATTGGAGTATGTTGCAAGTTTCTATAGCTTGAAAGGGTAGTTCTACTACCCAACTCCATTTGTGAGCTACGCTCACAAACATCTCTCCCGGGGAGCCTGATGCAAGAGCATTGACTTCTCCAAGCTTCCGTTTCATTTTATTTTCTCATGTTGGTTTCCTATTTTGGATTGCTGTAGTGTTTCGAGTCACTTGTGAACTGGTGCAGCAGTTAGACATTTCTGTTGTGGTGTTTTTCTTTAAATCTTGTGGTTGGGTGGTGATCCAGAGAAAGGACTCTAACACAAATCACTTGACACATTACAAGCAATGTTTGTTGCATCCTAGTATACTTTGGCACTTTGATCCTGAAACCTAATGAAACTCAACAAAGGGAAAAATAACAAGGAACATGGAAAACTTGGATTGTTTAGACCTCTTACAACACATATCATTGATCCATCACACATTCATGATCAAACTTTGCAATAAGCCCTCATGGAACTAGGGTTTTATGACTGTTTTCTTCCAAAAGAACATATACATGTTAGCATAACTTTCACATACAGTTGTTGGGTGCAATTTCCTTTAATGGGTATCTATAAAATGGCCTTAAGAATCATATCACCAAGTTTCATAATTTTTCCATGGTTAAAATAAAAGTTATGAATTTCTTACACTCGCTGGTTCTAAAACAAGGCAACTAGTAGTAAATTTGCCATAACTTGAGCAAAACTCAATGAAATCAAGCCAAACAAATTGCATTTGAACCTTAATACATTCAATTATCATTCCACACCATCATAGACCTAAAAATATATCGTACAAGGTCATACCAATCTATTCTTTGATGTGTTTTCAATAAAAATCTGCAACTATCAACACTAAAACGGCCATAACTTCTTCAAAACACAATAAAATTCACTCAAACCAAAAGAATTTGAAAGATAAAAACATTATTCAACTTTTCCAATCAATTACAGGTCAATACCATTCTGTACCAGTCCATACAATATAGTTTTCAGTCTATTTTCATAGAAAAATGAAAGTAAAAGTGTGCAAAAATGAAGTGTTTCTCATTCAAAACTCTCCTTCTGCCTTGGTTGGCATGTATTAATGTCTTTTACATTGAATTAACATCATTGATAACTTCCCAAATAACTACTAACTCCCTCTAACCAATATTGTAAAGTTGATGCACTTTTTGTTAACAATAATGACACTTTTTGCAACTTTGACAACATTTGACCCAAACATCAAAAAGGATCCCAAATGACTCCAAAGGATCCAAGGTGGTCAAAAATGACCTTATTGATACAAACCAAACTAAATCAAACCAAAAGTAAACATCTACCATATGCACCCAAAGGATGCTCCTGCATCATAATCCCTAGGAAAAAGAAATTTGAGTTCCATCTCAAATGATGGTCGGTGTTTATTTCGCTTCTTCCAATTATGCTACATGCTTAGCTATTCTCTAACATCCTCTTGATCCTTCCCATGCTTGGTTTGATCTACTCCATGATTCTTGCTCTTCACTTTTTTGTTTTGTGCTTACTTTTTGTACCTCCTCCTGAGGATCTTCTTCTCAACTGCAAGACTCCAATAGTCTATGTCAATTTCATAGGCCACATTATTGTTGTCCATGTCTTCATCCTCATCAGTATCTCCTTGGTCTGCACCTATACAAACATTATCAGCAATGTGCATTAGATAAAAACCATGAGGCCAATTTAGCTCTTCACTATCTCCGGGTGCTTGTTGTCTTAGTTCTTCCTTGATCTCAGCTATGCCCATCTTCTTGTCAACTATCTGATCATCACCAACCTATTGGTTTCTTGGATGTATCTCTTGCCAATAGACCTTTTCATTTGTGTCTACTTGAGAACATTACTCTTCCATGATTTCTACACTTTCCTGAAGACACTCTTGATCTTTCTTCATGCCCATGTCAATGAATGTCTCTTCTTCCTTTGTTTCATCTTCTCTTTTCAAAGTAACCATATTTTGCTTTCTCCTTTTGTGAACAATCACCTTTATGGGCCATTTCACTTTCTTATGTATTTCCCAATGCCCAACAAATCCTTGGTATGCCTCCTTAAGACACTGTTGTACTATATTTTTAATACTTTTTCCGAACTCTGCCATTCTTCTATCAAACTCTTCATCTGATCTTATTTTATTGACTTTCATCTTCTCCTTCTGATTTCGTTGTTGCATCTTGCTATCTCTTCTCTTTTCTTGGATTCTTCATTATTGGAGTACAAGACCACTGAGAGGGGGGGTGAATCAGTGATCTAGAAACCTTAAAAACTTTTTGCACCTTTTAACACACTGAATAGAAAATGAGATTGACACCAAAGAATCATACAAGTATAATGATGAGTAGAATGTACAAGACCTTAATCAACCATAAAGCATTAGGGAACACAAACACATAGAGACAAACATGAACCATAACACATGTTCTGATGAGTGGAAAACCTTTAAAAGGGATGAAAAACCACTCTTTATTTCTTCCACTTTATTGTGCCCCACTAGCAAAACCAATAACCTTTACTAGGTACAATTAGTGTCTCACTGACACAGCCTCACTGACAAAATGTGCCTCACTGGAAAATAGGTGCCTCACTAACAAATAGTTGCCTCACTAGCAAATAGGTGCCTCACTGGCAAAATGAACAGAAGAAGGAAAAGTTAATTCAGGGGGTTACCCTGGTTCACTACAATGCATCAAATGATTTAACATTCTTCACCATACATACAAAATCACTTATCATTGATTACATAACAAAAAGAGTACTTGGTAGGAGGGGTTTGAACATTTTTGACAATAGAAGATTTAGGAGTACCAGAAGAAGGAGTACCTTTGAGAAACAGCTTAGGAGTAGTATGAGCAGTTTCCACAGAGGTAGTAGGGGTATTAGCAAGAGGTTCGAGACCAGAGGGCTAAATAGAAGAAGCAAGGGACAGAGCCAAGTGAAACTGGTATAACCTATGGATAAACCCTTGATGGAGGGGAATAGGCTTTTCATCAAGCTTTTTAAGCATAATCTTCTTAACATGTCGAACAGAGCACTCAAGAGAAGAAAGCAGAAAGAAAGGGAAACTAATAGTAGCATTCCTTCTAAAGTGGTTAACAAAGGAAGGTGATAGTAATAGAACCTGGTGAAACAACCCTCCAAAGTGAAGTACTTCATCACCATATAGCACATATCTGCCCATGGTTCAGGAAGTCTGGCTCTCTCAAATCTTCCCTGATAGGGCACCAACTCCTCACCTTCACCAAGGAATAGTTTCCAGTTTTGGGCATCTGAAACCCTAGACTTCTATTGCAGATTCATACCCTTAACAGATAAACCCATAGCCAAAGCAATTTCATTCTCTGAAACCTCAAAACTGATATTCCCAATTTGAACCTTACGATTTTCCCATGACTGAGCAAATTGAATGGACAAATTTTCATCATGTCCATTCAAACATTCAAGGAACAGAGTGATACCACCTTCTTTAATATAATGTCAAACCAAGGCATTATCTTTAAATTCCCCACAGTTATTAAGTTCGGTTCTGATCCTGTCCCCTCCCATAATGAAAAACCAACAAACCCCAAAGAGCTCAGAGAATGAAGTAGCAGAGGTTTGAAAATCTCTGACCTAAAGGCTTGCAACAATATTGTAAAGAATTGGAGAGACTTCGATCACAGAGCTAATGAAAAAGGCAATAATGTAAATACGAGCAAAAGTAGGGCAATCATTACACCAATAGCCCAAATTTTTTATGCAATAATTTCTCATTAACTGCCCATCCTTCACACGCATGCTTAGCTATCTGAACTCACTCCAATCACCAGCAAAGTGTCTAATCAGCATGAGCTGAGTTAAAAGACAAGACACGTAGGTAAGCCAAGTGAAGTGATGTGTCATTATCATATGGTTACTTGCTCTTTTTGAATGATATCCCCAATGTGGCGCAGGATATTATGAAAATGATGCCAACAATGCTAGTTTTGAAACTGCTAACCAAAATTTGCCAGGCTGTCAGCAACAGTGTTCCCTTCTCTATAAATATGAGAGAAGGAAATGATAGGAATGGCCTATATAAGAGTTTGAATATTAGACACAATGTCTCTAAGTTCCCATCCACACTCCGAAGCTTTGGTGATAGCATCAAGAATAATTTTAGAGTCACTCTGAACATGAGTGAGAAATTAGAGACATTAAAATCTAAAAAAAGTCTCTCTGATTATGTTGTGGAAGCTAACCTTTTCAGAGAGGACATTGGGGATTCTGGGCCCCAGAATGAATAGGAACTGGTCAGGGAGGGACCCTCAAGAAATTTGAAAAAATTCAAATTGGAGGGTAAATTTGCTGTTGTTAGGCGGTCTGGTCATATTGCTGGCAAACCGACTCCTAAGTTGAAGTTGATTGATTACTCTGAAAGCAATTCTGAAGACTCTACTAAAGAGGGGGAGGATAAGTCCAAGAGTGATGATGTTCAGGAGGTTGCTATTGAAGATTCAGGTGGTGTTGAGGAGATTGATGGGCAAGAAATTCTTGTGGAGACCTTTGATACTAAGGGTAATAAAGGGTTTGGAAGTTCTACTCCCATTGGTGACTGTATTGATGAGGGAGCTACTACTACTCATGTGGAGGCTACTGACACTGATGATAACAATGGGAAGGATGTTCACTCTGTTCCTACTGAGGTTCCTATAGATCTTGATTTTATTCAGGAGGATTACAACAATGCTGAAGATGGTATGGAGAAGGAAGCTAATGAGGAAGGTAATCATTCTGATGTTTTGACTCAGTTGAAGGAGCGGGTCGATTTTCTAGAAAAGAGGGTCTTTTCTCTTGGTAGATTCATTACAAGCATGCTTTGTAGGTTAGCTATGGCTAATCTCTCTCTGCTGCAGGAACATGAAGTTCTCACTCATGGTGTTGATGATGACAGGGCTAAAGAATTTGACAGAGTGTTTGAGTTTCTTTTTAAAGGCTGGGAAGACACCCTTTACTAGTCTTCTTTCTAAGCTTTATGTTAGCTGGTTTTTTACTGATAGTTTCTTTTTGTTGTATATCAGTTGTATGTAAGCTGTTTGTGGTGGTTTTGGCTCTTTTTGTCTTCTGAGCCTTTTTTGCCCTTTTTGGGTTTTTCTTTGTAAGGGTTCGGCGCTTGGTTTTGCCGCCTTATACTATCAAAAACAAAAAGAGTACTTCAATGTCCCTTGCATAACCTATCAAACTCCTCTGCAAATAACTTCATCCCTCTCTGCAAATCACTTCAACACCTTATGTCTCCTTTTATCTCCAACCAACACAACATTCAACCATAACAATGATAGTAAAATCACTAAATCGGGACTTTAAGATGAGACCATATAATCAATAATACAAAGGGCTTATTTTCTCTGCAAACATAAAAATATACAGACAAACACCTATAACATGCTAAGATAAATTCACTTACACCTCCTTGTGTAACCTTAGAGCATCCTTCAAGTCTAACCCATTCAAAGCCTTTGTTTTCCTTGATCAAACATCATAATGTGCATATTGGTAGATAGATCTCATTTTGTATACTGGCATGTAGATCTGTCTCTGTAGAACACAACTCTCCAACTCTCCTATTCTCATCTATTAAATAGAGTGAGCAATGAATTTTACTAGCCCTCTGAGTCATTAAAAAAGTTGTTACAAGGCAATTGAAACTGTTTTTAAAAAGCCATCCGTCAATTTTAGGTAAGTCAAGGTTCCGTTGGAATTTAAAACGACTTTAAATTCCCACCGTAGATAAGATCTTTCGCGCCTAAGAAAATTTAAACAATAGTGGTGCAGGAGCTCCATAGTTTTATTGTTTTTCCTAGTTAATTTTCATACCTCTAAGGCTTTGAAAGCCATTTTGTTGTGTTAAAATAAAAGACTTAGTCATTTTATTGACTAGTCTACTTTAGAGTTAATCTAGGCCTATTTTCTAGGAGTTATATTTTTGAAATTTGGAGTTTTCTTTAGAAACTCTAGTTCTCATTGATTTACTGCCTTCTTGGGCAGTTGTACGGATAGAAGAGGAAGTGCAAAGGATGGCAACTTCCTATAAAATTGGTTTTTATGTTAACATGCCATATATGAATGGAGATAAGAAGTTTTTCCTTGAAAAAAAAGCTATTTTTTTCTGTTTTTCTGAAAATAGTCCTCTTGTATGGCTAGGTACGGACTATAGGAGATCAATGGTCTGTGAATTATAGATGTAGATCTAGTTACCTCTCATTTGCAGTTATTTGGAGCTCTTGAAACATTTTTATTGTCTTGTTTGATTTCATTGTTTGCAGATTGGTTTCTAACCCTCCATAGCTAGGGTTTGTTGATAAAATGTTTAATTCTTCCTCTGCCGTCTGATGGTGGTCACCCATTTCTAGGTGGGATGGAGGAAGATAAAGTAATTTTAATGTTTTCTTATGGTAGGCAGATGAACTCCTTATCTACAGGGTGCAAGGCATGTATCTAGCTAGTATCATTAGTTACTAGTTGAGAAATTGAAGGTGGCTGCATTGTGACAGTAAAGACAACAATTGATTTTGATAGATTGGATGTGGAATTGTGTTTGTTGGTGGAGATTGAATAGTATAGGACTTGGTATATCTTGTGTAGGCATAATAGATGCATTTACTTCTTCATTTCTTACAAGTTAGACCCTTATCATCAAGGAAAAGACAGTTTATTGTCTTCAAGCACCTACAGTACGGTACAGTACTACATGCATGGATGAAAGTACATATTTTGATGAGTATTTGAATGTGGATCTAGTGGTGTAGGACATGTGGAGTTATAAACATATAAGGTGGTCTAAAATATCTCTTTGACTATAGAGTTAACCTTCTTGAAATGTTGTTTTCTTGTGACAATCACAGACAGTCAAGGTTTTATGTCAAGATAAATGCAGGAGTACGGTATTGGTCAATAATTTTATGACCTTGGGTAGGTGTATGTTCTATTGTGTGGAGATCCTTGGTGTTAAGGGTTGGCATTGGCTTTGTTATTCATAAAGTCTGAAACTGTCATGTTGAAATTGTCATAGGACAGTCACCTAGCAAATTGTTGTCCTCTGCCTTTAAATACAGTGTGGGCCTACAAACAAGTAAATGGTTGTTTTGTTTCACACCTAATGGGGAATATGCATTCAATGTTGATGGTTATCTGAAGTCTCTGGAAGAGTGTTGAAGGTTTAATCCTTGTGTAAGCTACAAGGTTAAACACTCTTGACTGCTGTTCTTCCATGACAATCATAAAACAGTCCAAATTCAATTTGTTGTCCTCCAAGTTTGATGCATGTCAGTGAATGGTTGTTGTTGTGTGAGCACCTAGGTATGCAATTGGAGTTGAGGTCCATTAGAGACCTTGAGAGGTTGTTAAACAAGACCCAATCCTACTCTAGAACAGTCCCTCTGTTGTTATTATCCATTTACCAAGAAATGCAGAAAATCAGTCTTTTATGAGTCTTTGACAAGTGAGTGTTAGTAGTTGTATGAGGACACTGTTGGTAGAGGTGTGGGTAGTAGATTGTGAGTCCTTGGAAAGGTGTTTTGTGAATCTAAGTTGGATGGAGCAATGACTCTCCAAATTAAGAAGTGGGTAGCCTGTGAGGAGGACACTAGATAGTGGTCCTAGGCTAGGTGAATCTCAATAATAGCCTTGTGTAGGCTTTGTTGTCACAAACACTTTTTGTAAACCTCTACGAAGGAAGTTTAGTTCCTTGAGTGAACTACAACCTTTCTACCTTCCTCTGCATCAAATTGCCCTCGATATCTTTTACCTACTCATTACACATGCATTGAACCTAAAGCATCAGTGTCTCTAGCAACAAGGGACCGATCATCATATGTTTGAAGACCCTTCAACGGGTCACCCTAAGTGACTTCTCCTATTATAAAAGGTCAATCACAAATTATAACATAAAGTAACATTTAGGCTTGATAGGCTATTTTGTGCCTTTGAACAACAAACCAATGCTTTAGGGTTTTAGATCCTTAAACCCTAACTTAGGCACACAACCAAAGATTACCTAAAAATTCAATCACGTAAATTGGGGCAGCAAATTGCAGAATAGGTATACAGACAACTAACTCCTTGAACTTGACAATTAGAAGGTATGCATTTTAGACAAACCCTTAGACATCAACTATGAGAGTTTAACCTTCAACACAAAACACTCTCAAGAAGACCAGATCATCAACTTATGCAAACATGATGAGCAAAGGTAACTTTGTAACACATACACAAGGACACATCCTAACATGACGATTATGAAGATCATACTTGAGATGAATCAACTAGTCTTGAACCTTAACATGCAACTCCACCTTTATGAAGTAACTCTTTAAATGTTTTGAATGTGACAAACACTTAGACATATATGATGAATGTAACACATAGACTCTCTACATGAATGACCATGTGTGAATGATAACCATGAATATCATGAATACTATGATATGATTGACAATTTTGTGAGCAACCTTTTGTGTGCATCCTTTTGATGAAGAAAAGTGAACATGAACATTAATGAAGCATGATATCAACCACCGCATCTCTTGGATCCTATTCCATCAAGTCAAATGAGGTCTTGAACATGATCATTCACATCTCAATAACCTTCCTTATGATTATCCTGATCAAGCTATGAACATGAGAGCCCGAAGCAACTCCTTTGCACTTTGCAAGCTTTGTAGTACCAACCCATGTCATCAAATACACCTTTGACATCAATGACAAAAACCTTATTCAACCTTCTTGTGATACCTCACCTAGGTTTTCTTTTCTTTTCCTCACTACCTAGTCTTTTGGCATCTAGGTTCTTCACTTCAACCTGTCAAATGCAATGCACAAACTTCCAAAACTTCCTTGCCCAAATCTTTGGGCTCTAATACCAAAAATGATGCAAAGAAAGGACTCTAACACAAATCACTTGAGACATTTCTCACAATGACCCATTACAAGCAATGTTTGTTGCATCCTAGTACAATTTGGCACTTTGATCCTGAAACCTAATGACACTCAACAAAGGGAAAAACAACAAGGAATGTGGAAAACTTGGATTGTTTAGACATCTTACAACACATATCATTGATCCATCACACATTCATGATCAAACTTTGTATTAAGCCCTCATGGAACTAGGGTTTTATGATTATTTTCTTGCAAAAGAACATATACAGGTTAGCATAACTTTCACATACATTTGTTTGGTGCAATTTACTTTAATGGGTATCTGGACAATGTCCTTAAGAAGCATTTCACCAAGTTTCATAATTTTCCCATGGTTAAAATAAAAGTTATGAATTTGTTACACTCGTTGGAAACCCTAGTTCTGAAACAGGGCAACTAGTAGTAAATTTGCCATAACTTGAGAAAAACTCAATGAAATCAAGCCAAACAAATTGCGTTTGAACCTTAATACATTCCATTATCATTCCACACCTACATAGACTTGAAAATATTCCGTACAAGGCCGTACCAATCTGTTATTTTTTGTCTTTTCAATAAAAATCTACAACTATCAACACTAAAACGACCATAACTTCTTCAAAACACAATGACATTCACTCAACCAAAAGCATTTGAAAGATAAAAACATTATTCAACTTTTCCAATCAATTGCAGGTCCATACCATTCCATATTAGTCCATACAATACAGTTTTCATTTTGTTTTCACAGAAAAATGCAAGTAAAAGTGTGCAAAAATGAAGTGTTTCTCATTCAAAACTCTCCTTCTACCTTAGTTGGCATGTGTTAATGTACTTTACATTGAATTAACATCATTGATAACTTCCCAACCAACTACTAACTCCCTCTAACCAATATTGTAAAGTTGATGCACTTTTTGTTAACAATAATGACACTTTTTGCAACTTTGACAACATTTGACCCAAACATCAAAAAGGATCCCAAATGACTCCAAAGGATCCAAGGTGGTCAAAAATGACCTTATTGATACAAACCAAACTAAATCAAACCAAAAGTAAACATCTACCATATGCACCCAAGGATTCTCCTGCATCAGGTGGTCCCACCCAAAGGTCCATTTGTAATTTGGTGTGGCAAGAGGTTATACTTGAATTCCTTTTATCCTCTTCCCATCTCATAACTTACCTTCATGGGTTCCTAGCCAATAATTCCTTGTGCATATGTAAAACTGAAAAATAACATATCGTTCTCCAGGCAAGACACACATTCAAGAATTAGTTACACCTTTAGGGAGTTCAAGTCTCTATCCACGAGGAGAAATGAAGAGAAAAAATAGTTTCTTTTTACAAGCTGCCTTTGAGAAATTAGATATTGAAAGACAAAAGAAACAGTTTGATTCTGGGTGGAGTGTGCAAACAGTTGAGAACTCCCCAAATGAAAGAATAGAGGAGGATAGATTGTTGAGAGTTTGAGAAAACAAAAGGAATCAGTTACATTGGTTTTTGCAGATATACAACGTAATTCTTGACTAGTGAAGGAAAAAGGTTTACAGACGATTGTGGTTAGTCACAAAAGAACCTGCTGGGCAAGTCATTTATCATCGTGGGTAAAGAAGGGTGTGGGCAGATAGTTGATAGAGAATCTGAAGGAATGTGTTAGCATTCGTTCCTTAAATAGAACAATTCCATTCTTGCCTTATATTTCTATCTAAAACAGTCATTTCTTTTTATGATAATTATTTTTTGCTTTTCATTTGGTAGCAGTCAAATTGTACGTTGTTTTAAAACATATCAATCATGGATTATAGAAGTGAAAGTTTGTGTGATGTTTTGGCACTGTTCATACATAGCAGAGAGATGAATGTCTTATTATAGTATTACAGTAAGATTCATGTTTGTCTTGTTTGGCATTATATAGAATTAGTACATGGTTTATTAAGGCAGAAAGACGCCTAGCATGGAGTGAGAAGATACTGAGAAGAGACTTTGTTTTGTTGGAAATAAAATCATTTATCCTTAAGAGTCTATGTAGTGAGTTTTAATTTGAATTTTCTGATTGACCTAAGAGGATAGCGTTCTTTGTTTTGATTGTCTAATCAAACAGAGAGGGAAAAAGGATTGTGTTTTTTTTTATATTGAAACTGCAACCATCACTTTTGCAAACTTCTTTCCTTGCTAGGATTTCTTGCTTGAGTTTAAGTTGTTCCAGTTCTAATTTAAGTTTTTCTATCTCCATATTCTCCTTAGTTTTGTCATATTTTTGCTAAGTCTGAGACTCTATGCAGCATGCTAGAGTTACCGCTTGTGAGTATGAGTTGAAAACTTTTCCATCAAGGGGCATCCTGATTTCCAAGCTTAGTCCTAAAATGAACCATTCTATCCTCTACTTTTCTATCAAAGGTTCTTCTAGTTTGAGGGATATTTTCTTGAATCTTTTGTCGAAATCCTTAATAAACTCTCCCTCTTTCATAACCATGTCCCGCATTTTGCTTACTCCTTCAGTGGGTATGTTCAGTGAGTCAAAACTATCTATAAATGTTGTTTTGATTTCATCCCATGATTTGTCATGGTTAGGACATGTTTTCCTATACCAATTCAATGCTTCATTCCTTAGGGTTCTAACAAAATCAAATAGCTTGGTCTGGTCCCTTGTTGCGTTCTTTCTCTGCCATGTAGATTCTAATACAAACACATGTTCTACTACTTCTGTAATATCTTTCCCGAACACCAGTAGTTTGATTAGTGAGTCCATTTTTTGTTGTTTTTGTGTTTTATGCTCTGTACAGTACTTTTGTTTTGTATTCTTTTATTTCTTAGTTTTCTTTGTGGTAAGGGTTTTCCTTCTCTACCTTTATCTCTTTGTAATTGTGTATCAAGGTATTATTTCCCTAATATCTCTTTGCAAGTCCTTCTAATTTATTCTTCTCTTTCTTTTTGTGAATTTATCTCTTTATTTTTCTCTTCTATCAAAATTCTTCTTGATTTAAAGGGCACTTGGGGTGACTCCTAGTTGAGGGGTTGTATCTTTTCAAATTGTCGTTTCATTGTAGGGGATGTCTTTTTGTTTATTAGTGAAATTTCATCAATTCTTAATAATGGTTCTCTTGAGTGTCTTAGACTACTCAAAATCAATGTTATCTGGTACCGCATCTACTCCTCTTTCTCTTATTTTCATCACACTTTGATTCACCAAATAATCTAGATATTCCTCATCAAAATTTAAAGGCTAAAGATTTTTCATGGGGTTCAATATTGATTCCCATTGCTCATTGATCTTGATCTGGACATTAGTGAGATCAGGGTGAACATCGGGTGATTCACCCAATTGCGATAGGGTTAGGGTTTTAGTATAGTCCTCTTCCCATGTCCTTCTGGAATTGTCATAAGCAGTAATACTTCCTTCTTGATTTCTAAGAATTTCTTTGGCCTTGTCAATGTGTATTGTTATTGGTTCTAGATTTTTATTTTTGTCAATCTCAGTTATCTCTACAGTAGCCCCTATGGCGCGCTCTTCTCCTATCACTAAATTTGTTATATCTTTTTATTCAGCTGCACCCACCTTGGCACGCTCAACAGTACCCTCATTGGCATGCTCATCTTCTTCCTTTTCTTCTGCAATCTTCATACTATGTTTTCTCCCTATTTCTTCTTCTTTTGTCATTCTTTTGCGGTACCTTTCTTGTCTTTCCTGGGTTTGTTTCAATCTCCTTTCTTCTATGTCTGATTCCATTTTGGTTTGTATTATGTCACTAATTTCTCTTAATTTCATGTTATCCCCTTTTCCCATCGATGTGTTAGGTATGGTATTTCATTAATCCTTATGTATCCCATGGTCAGCTTAATTTGAATGGTTATATCTTTTCATAGGTCTTTTCAGATCCTCCCCCTTCCATTTGTCATCCCCTTAGGTGTTTGCCCCCCTCTCAAAAGGGTAGGTCCTAAGAGAATTTACCGCAAATCATAAAAAAAATTCTATCACTTTCCTACTTTTTCCCTCTACTCTGTAGTTTTCTTTTATTTGTTTATCCTCATTTGTTCTTCACTGTTCTGTATAGGGTCCTAAAAATGGAACCAAATGTTGGCAAGAAAAAGTAGGAACACAGTCTAGAGATATGAGCCTGAGTTTATTCTTTAAGTCTGTTTATACCCCAAACGTGACAGTGATAGAATAACAGATAAATACGGGAGGGTATAACATAGTGCGGTAAGATAGAATCATACATACAACATTATTAACAACATAAACAATTAAAATGTAACTCCATCAATCCTTATATATATATATATATATATATATATATATATATATATATATATATATATATATATATATATATATATATATATATATATATATATTAGAGTGGTTTGATTCTTAACCTACTCGAACTCTTCCTCGAGACTATAATTTTCTCTTTCTAAGTAGCATATTCAGAAGCTATCTTATTGACCTTGGGTATTGCATCCCACATTTGGAAGATTATTTCCTCCTCCTTTGTAGGAACCAAGATTTCCCCTTTCATCTTTTTGTCCATAATAGAAAGCTTAATATTAAGTCCATTGATCTCTATAAAAACCATTTACTAAGGTTGTGCTGCATATCAAAGGCATCCTAGAGAGAACCCAAATTCTAAATAACTTGGTTCAATACTTCAATAACACCTTGCAAATATTCAAGATTGGTAAGTCACTTTCATATTGTTAAATATGTACATTGTATCTGATTTTGATCAATGCATAATGGATGAATGTTAAGAACTTAATTGACTATTGTCCCATCCATTACTTTCCATTCCTAGGCTTGAAAATGTATGGATGATTTCACAATTTATGATAATACTTATGAAGAAGCAAAGGATAATCTCGAAAAGGTCCTTGAATGATGTGAAGATACCAACCTTTCTCTCAGTCATGAAACGTGCCATATTTTAATGATTAAAGCTATTGTATTGGGTCATTACACCTTCTCTAAAAGTATCGAGGTAGATCCCAAGAAAGTGCAAATTATTATCTTCTATTCTAGAATGTTAGAAAGATGTTTGCAGTTTTTAGGACATATAGGATATTATCGATGATTTCACCACTTTTTATTTTACTAGGTAAATATATCAACTTTTATTGGATTGATGAGTGTCAATGTGCCTTTGATGCAATGAAGTAAAAATCATAACTAAACCAATATTATGAGGTCCAAATTGGGAGTTACCTTTTCATGTTCATATAGATTCTTCAAATACATCCATGGGGGTTGTCCTAGGATGAAAAGAAGGTACATTTTTCTATGTTATTTATTATATAAGGAAAAATTGTATCGGTACAAAAGTGAATTATATAGTTACAAAAAAATCCTAGCTATCATGTATGCTATTAATAATTTTTGTCATTATATAGCTAGGTATAAGGTATTTGTTCATACCAATCACTTTGTTATGCATTTTTTAATGAATAAACCTATTGTGAATGGTAGAGTAATTAGGTGGGAGTTATTATTACAAGAATTTGATATCACCATACTTGAAAAACTTGGCCATGAGAATGTTGTTATAGATTTTCGATCCAGATTAACAAATTCTAATGAACATGTTTCGGTTGATTATACCTTTCTAGATGAACACTTATTTTCTATGTCTACTAAAAGTCCCTTGTTTGTAGATA
Organism: Cunninghamia lanceolata; assembly: GCA_027924645.1. NCBI lineage: Eukaryota > Viridiplantae > Streptophyta > Pinopsida > Cupressales > Cupressaceae > Cunninghamia > Cunninghamia lanceolata. Next base: position 1,168,642 of record BSBN01001346.1, on the reverse strand, counting down.
TTGCCAACTACGTGGTCACATGCAAGTTTCCCCCACATTTATCTCCTCGAGATTGCAAGAAACTTGTAGGACTTAGTGGTTAGTACTCATGGATTAGTGGACTTCTCTTTCACACCAGCATAGATAATGTCACGCATCGATGTGTGGCTAAGGATGATGTCTTTGACATACTCTGAGCATGCCATACTAAGTCATGTGGGGACATTTTGTAGCACGACACACAACTAAAATCCTTACTGTAGGGTACTACTAGCCTACTCTTCATAAAGATTACAAGAAATTTGTTCAACACTACAACAAGTTCCAACACATGGGCCAGCCCATGTATTCTAATGAAATACCACTTCAACCATAACTATCAATAGAACCTTTTGAAAAATGGGGATTGGATTTTGTAGGTCTTATCAATCCTCCATCAAAGAATAATGAGTACATTTTGGTTTGTACAGATTATGTCACCAAGTGGGTTGAGGTTACAACCTTGAAGCATGCTCAAAATACTAAAGTAGTTGAATTCTTGTACACAAAAAATCTTCACATGGTTCAATGTACCAAAAGAGATTATAATAGATCAAGGGGCACAATTCACTTCTAATTTTCTTGAAGCCTTTGTACATAAATATGAGATTCAGCATCACAAGTCATCACCATACCATCCATAAGCTAATGGTCAAGTCAAAGTAACAAACAGGGAGCTTGAGAATATCCTTATAAAGATTGTCACACTTCATTGGTGGAATTAGGTCACTCATCTTCCTAAAGTTGTATGGGCTTACCAAAAAACATGAAAGGCCACCACTGGTCTTACATCTTATGAGCTTGTCTACTGCAAGAGGGTAGTATTACCTATATAATTTAAATGAAAACTTTACGTATGACTTTGGAATTAGGCATGAATCTTATTGGTACCCAAAAGGTGAGGATTGAACAAATTCATTCTCTAGATGAAACGCATCAACAAGCACTCTTTCACACAGAAGTAGTTCAATGATAATGTGACCTATGACATGATTGCATCATTCCTAAGCAATCATTTCAACTAGGAGATTAGGCACTATTGTAAGTTTCCAAATTCTAAGACTTCAAGGGTAAGTTTCATATGTGGTGGTTAGGGCCATATGAGAATGAGACTATATATGATAATGGTCTAGTCAAATTACACGTCGTGGATTTAGACCAGATAGCTTTGCTTATCAATGAATGTCGGTTGAAGCTATATAAGAAGCTAGTGTCAGAAGAAAGTTTTATTTTAGAATTGCAAAGGAACTCCATGTGTTGGATGATATCCATATACTCTCCACCAAAGTTCACATTGTTCTTTAATATTTTTACAAATATCAAAAATGAAAAAATAAAATAAATTCTAACAATGAAAACTCTCAATCATTGTTAGAGAGTCATAATTTAAAATCCAGTTTCTGTTAGATTATAACTGAAATAAATTCTTAGAGGTGAAAAGTGTTTTCATGGCTCCCCTAAGCAACAAGGGATTGAAAATTGGTTTTGCATTGGTATCTTACTATGATTAAAAAAATACAACATACATATAAACAAAAAAAATTTAAAAAATTAAATACAAAATTGCAATAAATATAGTTTGTACTATTCTTATATTTTGCTTATTACAGGTGGTCTACATATACGAGTTCTTACTTCTTGTGATATGCTACAAATTATCATGTCCTAGTATGAAAACAACAAATTGTCACTGAAGTCCTTCACTAGAAGATCTTTAGGCCACTTCTACCCTTCTAGCAACAAGTTTTTGTAGCACCTCCTATAGTTATCTTCCTATTTTTATAACTGATTAGATTGACATGCAACATGACATATTGACTGATTAGATTTACATGTAACTTAATCTTTCATAGTTTATTGGATTAACATACAATATGATCTTTACATGCTTACTAAATCTACATGCAACAAGACCTTTACCATGCATTGTCAATTCTTTTAGTACTCCTAATCAGTAACTTTTGTTTATTTTAGTCCTTAAACTATTAAATATTTATTCATTTCAAAATTTATTATTATGTGGCACATAGGACTCCCTAACTAGGATGGTTTCATACATAATTTTGGGGGTAAGAGCAAGTCCTTTTTTAGCTTGTATCTTTAGCTTGTGTCATGATATGTATAAATATTTTTGTAGTTCACACGTGTGTAATATTTAGTATCTCTAACCTCATTATATGGTAAGATTTTCCGATTCCCATCCATTGCATCCATTCGTGCTGCCATTTTCTTCGCTATTTTTGCCTTCTTCATTTAAGCTACAAGAGCATTGTTTATTACAGTCATTTTTGTATTGTCATTGTTTCACCAATTTCATAGGCTATAGGAGCTCCAATCGTTGCTAAGATTTTTCTCAATTTTGATGTTTTTTGAAACCACAAGTGGTACTCATACTCGTTGAGAACCCATCGACACTAGAGGGCTAAAAGATAACAGATAAGTTTATGACATTTTCGAAAATGAGACCATGTTTTTGATCGCCTTTGCAAGTAAGATGATCAAATTGCACTAGAATTTACACTTGGATGTTCTAAGAATAGCATCACACCGAGAGGAGTAACCTTTCCGGTTGAAACACCCTTTATTAATCTAGTGACAAACTTACCTGAAAGAACGTAACAATTCTTTCCAACCACATCTAGCCAATTTTGACTTAAAATGCTTGCAAAAGCAATTCTTGCAACAGGTGGAACAGGTGAAGTTGATACCCGGTCACGGCATGGTCTAAACATCTTTGCTAAATCTCTAGGATGAAGTTGTAAAAGTGGTCATTATGTATATTTCTTGCAAAAGCTAATGTGCATATATTTTTTCCCATCAAATTATAGATTGTTAATGTCACGATATCGACAAACTATCAATATACCTTATTTCCTCTTTCATTATCTATGTCAAATGTGCATTAAAGTTCAAAAAGGCCAAACAAAATCTTTGGCCCACTGTGGGCTCATTAAATTACTTATATTAGAAGGTCTAAAATTGGTAACATTACTTAGGGACTAGTAATAATTTGTTGAAGCTACATGGGATGAAGCAAAAATGATTGATAGTTTGGCTAAAAAAGTGACACTTGAGAAGCTACAAGTCCAGTGACCAACAATCTTAAAGCTCATAAAGCTTTTGAGCAGGAGCCTTCAAAGCCAAAATCCATGTAACTGAAGTTCCTCAAGCAATGGTAACAAAAAATAGAGTCTCTATCACTAATACCTCGATAAGTCCCTCTACCATCAAAAGAAGAAAAAAGAAAATTAAGATTACATCTAAAGGATGATGACTCGCATCCAATTTACACTAGGCTACATAGTTTGGGTGCTATTGCTAGTAGCTTTGCAAGAACAAAAGAACAAGAAGCTATAGATTCATACCTCGAGGTATTGGCCACAATGTTGGAAAAGGGCACTGTTGGAATAAGGTGTCAGTAACCTTGTAAATTCCAATATTGTATTTTATCCCATTTATTATTTGTTATTTGTAACTACCCATAAGGGAATGAGGTAGTCTCATTGACAGTGGTAATTTTCGGAGTTACCGGCGGAAGTTAAGAAGTGATATTTACTGTTGGCAAGTGTAAAACTCAGAGGTAAATGAGGGTAGGCGTTTCCCTTGAGGAATCTACTATTTTTGGCATGTTTGACAACTTGTCATAATGTGGTGTAAGTAGATTTATGGCAGCTGCAAGTTGTCATAAGATTCCATGCATGTATGATGCATATGACACCCATTATAAGTTGTGGTTGCTATTTTTAGCTCCAAGCACCCATCTTGAGAAGATTTATTGTTGGTGGTATCTATGACTGTTACGACGCGTTATAAGATGCTATTACATGCTATTCTTGGTTTTGGGTGCCCAACTTTGCATGGGTCACATTTTGACACTTGGTGGTTGCATGTATGACGACATTTAATTTGCATGTGGAGTTATTTGAGGAGAGAAAGTGGACACCTAGAATGGAGGGAAAACTCTTCTATAAATATTTGCCATTGTATTTGTTGTTGTAATACAGATTTTAGGTACTCAGGTGTTGCCAGAATGCTGTCAGGTTGAAGACTGGTGGAGAGAGTTGTTGAGTTGTTGTATTGTACAATCTTTTTCAAATTAATACAAACTTGTGCCTCTTTCTTGGTGGAGTTTTTTACCCACAAGAGTTTTCTCCACGTAAACACTGTGTTATGTGTTCAGTTTTCTATTTTGCATTTCTGTGTTGCATAGTTTCTATTTCATGTTACAATCTCCATTGATAATACACAGTTAAAGATTGCAGAAAATTATATTTGAATTAGATTTCCATTGTGTAGTTGTGCCTTTCATTTCTAACAGGGATGAATCGCCAGAGTTAGATGTAGAGACAACAAAACTGAAGAAGGAACATTAAGAACCTCCAATAGGCTAGGTAGGTATAATGTGAAGCTTTAGAGATATTTGTTGAAGAAGAAGCTGAAACCCCTATATCTACAGGTAGAGAAGGTGAAACCCCTACTTCTACTAAAATAGAAAGTGAAACTCTTGTGGCTACATCATAACAAGAATTTATAGATCCTATGCATACTCCTGCATTAATAGGACAAGGAAGGAACACTCCTATAGATAGAACAAAGGAGGAATGTGTACATCTTATTGAAACTATTGCAAAGGTAGAGCTTTGTGAAGCATTTGAGTCTCTAGAAAAATAGGGCCATAATTTGGAGGTTGACGAAACTATTTAAAAATAGAAATAGGAACTTTGGGCATTGCAAATAAAATGACTCAATTGGAAAGTGAAATGCAACAACTATAAGAGCAGTTACATGAAGTACAGTCCACAAACCACAAACAAAAAGAAGAAATGTGCGCACTTAAAAATCAAGTGGCTCAATTAACATAGGAAAGGCAAGAACATAAAGCAAAGGGTCTATATATTTCCATTGGGGAACATGAACAACTAATTAGCAAATTGAAAGCTTCTTGGTGTGAAGGAATTGGGACCACACTATAGAGGTTATCAACTAAGGAAACAAAGAACCAAACAAAGTGACCAATCAATGTGCCCATTCACCTTACAATATGTTATTTTGAATTGATTGCACATAAGGACATGTAATTTCATAAGTTGGGGTGAATATGACGAGTTAATAAAATGGGATACATTTGCATATGTTTAAACCTTTTTCTACATTAGGAACCTAGTCTATTTACCCTATTTTGTGTCAAATTATCCTATTCCTTGCCACAACTAATTAAAATTTGGAATGGAGATATTTAATATGTTATTGGGACAAATAAACTAAAAATATCAATCTAGAATTATTCATTAACTTGGCTTTGTATTTTGATGAATCGGGATGGAAGACTATATGGCCTCCTATAGATTTCTAGCCAAATTCAAAGACGTAGATCTTCAAATGGGCTAATATTGGCATATAGTTAGTCTTGAATGGTTTTACATATCTTTGTTTAATCTTTATTTTGTAAAGGTCAAAATACCACTCATTATGTTATAATTGTTATTGTTTCAACAAATATGTTTTGTTGGTAGGGAGTGGTTGCAAGCCAAAGCAACTCCTACAATTCTGATGAATTTGGTTTTGGCTAGTATTTATACACATTATATTCTCCCTAGACATAGGTGGTAGTGTGTAAGAATTTGTAAAAATTCAAAATACAATTGTCAACTTATATTTTGGAAAGAATTATGTAGTTGTTCCAATCACAAATCAATCTCGTGCAGATAGAGAGGAGGGCCTACTTTTAGGAAGCGTTGGTGATGATATTCTTTTTATTTTGGTGTTTGAATTTAGTTTATGTGCACTATAGTTATAAGTTCTTAAATTTTAGTTACATGGTTTGGTCTTAATGCATATGAAGTGTGAATATGGCAACTTATGATAAAACATAGATAAAAGTCAGTTTGCTTGCATATATGTTTTTTTATTGCTTCAATAATTAATTGTAGTTAAGTCCTTGAACAAACAATCACTATGTCTTTCACAAGTTTACGCCCCATATTGACATAGGATTAAATTGTATTTAAGCTTTGAAAATAAATTGTTACCAAACATAAAGTTAAAATTATCCCACCAAATCAACCCAAGTTTCGGTCAAAAATATAGCAATAAGGAAAATTATATCAAGAGCTACATAGGTTGGCTAACTTGGAATTAAAGGATGTTGCTCCCCATTAATCATTTATCTTTTTTACGTGGTCTCCTAAGGCAAACTCAAGTCTTAAGAGTAGCACTTTTTCTACTATAGCAATATGTAAAATATAAATCTTATTTGAAATTTTAGTCATTTGCTTTTTGTATAGCTTGATTCTTCAGTGAAGAGCAAATTTGTAGACTTAAGGCTTTCTACCATGCATCTAGACACCACTCCATGTTACAACATACATCTATTGAATAATCACAAGAGTCTACAATGAAGAACATAATTACAAAACCCTAAGAATAAAAAGATTAAGCAAATATTATAAATAAGACCCACCAAAGGATCATGATGGTGCCATTAGTTTATTACTTAAAGCAAGTATAATTTGTCAAAAAGAGGGGTACAAAAATTAGTGATGATTGTTGGCTCAGTCAATATAAAATCTTGAGAACATGTAGTAATAAACCACTTATTTATAAGAAGTTAATATCACAAATGTATGATTGGATCACCTAAAGATATTCACACTACCATGGTTGAAATACATACCCCATGAAGTAGTTGTTGAAATTAAGGAACACTGAGAGGGGGGGTGAATCAGTGTTCTACAAAAACTTATTACTTTATTCCTTTATTAATTTACCACATACATCCAAAAGAAAGAAGCATGAACACAAGAATAGAAATAGCAAGATAACAACACATGATCACCAGGATTTTTACGTGGAAACCCGATTAAGGGAAAAACCATGGTGGGGGTTAACCCACAAGAATTTATACTTTGTTAAATGTATTACAAATGGGGAAGTCACATGCCTTCAGGGCACACTGCCCAGAGCTCACTTCTCAAAGAGGCTCACTGCCTACAAATCAATTATAAAAGTTCACTGGAATGTTTGAACTAAGGAATAGCATCTAACAATGCAAGATTATAGTTCTGGTTGAGCTCAATATACTGACTTTGCACACTTCATCTCTCTCTGCCCTGCTTCACTACTCTGCCATGATCTAGAGTTTAGATCTCTTTACTTTGTACTTGATACTACTCTTCTTCGCATCTCACCATTCATATTCGCATCTTCACACACTAAAATGCTTGAATCCATCGATCATATATATCCGCTACATGAAATTTCACTAACTGCAGTCGACCTTAGGAAAACTTGGAAACTATTTCAAGAACCCATGTGGACCAAAACTTATGTATCCAATTCATCTTATATGTCATCCAATACCATTGGGTCTCATAAATTACTCAACCGGTCACTTCTCTTCATCCGCACAAGGATCAAACACCAAGTCAGCCTGTTCTTCACTGGACTGAACTGCTTAACCAGAACCCGATACTCAAATGCGTGTAACTTTCAATCCCTTCATCATTGGAGGCTAAAATCTTGGATTTAGGTAGCCCTGACATCCCTTAACACTCCCTCAGATCCGCAGTACAATATGATTTCCTGTGGAGAAATGCGGACGAGGATGCTGAACCCTGTCATATGCCATGTTCCTATCTATCCGGACTTAGACAAATCTGCAATCTGACTTCCAGTATGATCCACTAATGAAATGTAGATGTGTTAGATGGACTTAGTTGCCATCAATAACAACACCTGACATGCCAAGCAGCGTCTCTTTCCAACAATCTCCCCCTTTGGCATTGATGGCAACACTTAGTGAAAAATGATTAAGTGTTAGAATAGCTCCCCCTTACTATGTACACTTTGTGATTTCTAATTGCTCCCCCTTAGCTGAATTCCTCATTTTTCACTGTTTTCCTCTCCCCCTTTGACATCAATGGAAAAGGCTGGGATCCACATATCAAAGTTCATACAAAAATTTTATGTACATATTTCTGCATATGAGCACACAGTCCTTAAGCCTTGTTCATCAGCAAAAAGATATCACCAAAAATGTTTTTCAATCGCGTCAATTCATTGTCCCAATTCTTCTTAGTGCTGCCCAAAATGGATATATGTCCATTGAACAAAAATGCTTGTGATTCTGCCTTTTGAAGATCATAAGGATCGCTAGTAGTAGCAGCAGCTTGGGATTCTGCCAATATATCATACATAGTCTCCAACTTAGGGGAAATCAGTCCCTAGAGCTCATCCAATCTGCCCAAAACTTTAACTTTTTCCTTCTCCAAATCATCCAATTCATTTTGCAAACTCACTACTTGGCATTCTTTGATTGCTACAGACTCAGTTAAAGGACTATAGGACTGAGAAATGTTAGACAGTTTGAGCTCTAAGTCCTTAATCTTTTTCTCAATACTTTCAACAGCTTTAGACCGATCTAGACAAAACTTATAAATCTCTACACCTTCAGAGAGAGCATTTTGAATACTCTTTACACTGGTATCAAACATTGATCTATCATAGCTAATTATTTTCCTTATTTCAGCAAATCTCTTCTCATTATATTCATTTTTTACTTTAACTTCTGTTGATTTTTCTAAGGTTTCAAAATGAGTACTTATAGAGTTTATCAGACTCTTCAACTAACCGGAGGAAGAGTCGGATGAATCCTTTTGAAAGGTTGGCATAATCTTTTCTAGGATTCTGGAGGCAAGACCAAGCAACTCACTATCCTCAATGTGAGTTTTCAGAATCTCCTTTCTTGCTTTTGCTTGTGCCACAGATGCTAACTTCATCTTTTGAAGAGGGGAAAGACTATCAAAACTGATAGGTTCTTGAATCAGCTTCGGTTCATCAAACTCAAGCTTGTCTTTCTCAAGTAGTTTCTTCACTACATCTATGGTGTCTCTTGCCAAAAATATAGCTCCATCTTTTAGATCCTTGTCGGTACTGTCATCTTGCTTTTGCTCTTTAATATTCTCTGTTGTTTCTCCTTCTTGTTCATCCTTGTCCCTGACCTCTTTTGCTTCTTGCTCTTTATTCTTCACAGAGTCATCTTCACTAGGAGCATCTACTTCTGTATTCATCTCTGTATATCCTTCAGCAGATTGGTTAGGAGGAATTTGAGTGTCCTTTGCACCATCAAAATTAGCTTCCTCAACCATCTCTTCATCTCCTTTATTTAGCATTTCATCTTCTAGAGCAAAGATGTCAACTTGTTGTTCACTTTCTTTCAATTCCTCAACATTTGGAATAGAGGAATCAATTTCATTATCAGTTTCTTCTTCAATAGCGGGAAGATTATGCCTTTTCAATGCATTCAGAAAAATCTCCTGAGTATCTTCAACTACCTTGTCAATCTCTCCCAGCATGAGCATATTCATTATGATCTTACTCCTGAAGTCCTCTTTCACTTCTTTGAATATCAGGTTCTTTTGATCCAGAGTAATTTGAGGACACAATTTTATTAGCACATGCTCCCGGAGCTCAAAGTCTTTAGCTTTTGCATTCTCTTTTCTTATTTCTAGAATTTCTGCAAGGCTTTTCAAAATTTCAAAAGTTATTTCAAATAAAGTCTTATTATAGATATTCAGGTATTTGACTGTTGCTTCCTCCAAAACTCTCTTATCAACATCAATGTAGTGATCATAAATTTCAATCATTAGCTTCAAGTTTCCATCTACAGTAAGTGACTTAATGATGTCATCCACATAAAGAGTAGGCTTCTCAACATAGGCCTCTGTCTTATGCCTTGTACTTGACTTTATGCTTTCGGAGGGCTTCTCCTTCGACACTTTAGCAGCTTTGGTGCCTGAGGCCTTCAACTCCTTAACCTCATCATCTGAGTCAGTTTCTTCTTCATCCACTTTCTCCAAACTGACAAATGTTCTTTTGCCCTTTACCTTTGTCCTTTTTCCTTCCTTACCGGTAGGTTTTTCTGTAGCAGGAGAAGGTGACACACTGGAGGTTGAACTAGAACTCCTAGTAGTCCTTTCTTTAGAAGTGAATTCCACCAGAACACTTCTCTGTTCTCTATCCTGATTCTCCTTCTCAACTTTCTCTAACCTTGCCATGTTTTGTCTCACAGCTTCTTTTGTTATGCCAATGCTTTCTGCATACATTTCAACTTGTCTTTAAATCTTTCTCTTAGATTTAGGTTTCCAAAGCTCAACATGCAGTTTCACACTGAGTTCACCATATGTCCCAAATCTTTCAACTGTGGTGTCCTTTGGTTTACTGAGAAGGTGTTGAGCATACATATCCAATACTTGCTCATTAACTTCATACCCCATGGGCATGATCCACACAGTTCTTGGTTCAACTGCTTCCATTAAACATTGATCTATATCCACCATAAAACAGACTATATCCTTGTATTTTTCAACCACAGATGTAGGGATTCTTTCTCTTGATTGCATCATGTTCTAAAAATTGTTGAAATATCCCCAGAGAGCAGTCCTTTGGGCATTGGAGTCACCAATCTTGTTCAAGTGCTCTCTTATTTGTATGGCAATAGTCTTATCACTAGTCCAACACTTGCTTTTCTTGTCGGGTAACTCATTCATGAAATAGAAGAACAAACATAATACCAATTTACCATACTTGAATGTATTCTTCTTGTCCTTTTTTTATCTTGTTCAGGTTTTCCATCAGCTGGTTCTACAGCAACTCACACAAGTCATAGTCAGCATTCTCTCTCAACATCTGATAAGCTGCATAGATAGCTATACCGGATACAAAATTCTCCCTGTTGGAATGATATATCTTGTATCCAATCACCATTGATGCAAATTTGATATCTAGATTAGTGATGTCATTTATTGTCATTGCCCTCTTGTCAAACCTTGAATCGGTAGCATCAATTACAGTTTGATTCTTTATTGACTTCAACATTGGTAGTCCACCGGATGAGTTCAACCCTATCACAGCCTTGATGGCATCCTTGGTGATCTTGAAGGGTTTCATTAACCACATAAACTCATCATGCATCTAACTCAGCACATACCGAACCCACTCATCTTCATCGAAGGATGGAAACCCTAAAATCTGAATGAAATGTTTATCTTGCAGTGCCTTATACTTAGGTTTAAGGCCATGAATTTCATCCCTCAGATGATTCTTGAACAAATCTACTAGCTTTGAGTCCCCAAACTCATCTATGTTAGTATGAATATAAGCCCCAATATCTTCAACGTGCAACACACCATACGGAACACTTGAAAAGGAACCTAATGGATCAACCTCTACTGATTTGTGTGGATGCTTCTTAAACTTTGGCCTAGGTCACTCAGTGATATTCACAACCAGAGGTGTAGTCATTTCAAAAGATTACAAGTTCAAAGCTTCGCGGAGAAATATCTTTTTCACAGAATTAGGATTAGCTGTCGAAATCGTTCTTTGCACTTCAAACTTTTGAAATTTCAACTCAGGCACTCTTCTCCTTGTTCTCTTCGAATGCAAAGTGATTCAAGTGTTTGAATGAATGACCTTTTATCCTCCGCAAAACCTAATTCTACATTGTAATAAATGCTCTGCCCTAATACATCCAGTTGCTTTGTTTCTACATACAGTCATTCTTTAATTTCTCTGCAATCAATCACATTAGCTTCTTTTCTTCCAGATTTTGCTTCAACAAATCTACAATAGGCTTCTCTTTCTTCATTCAACATGCCAAATTCAGGCACCCACTTACTGGCAGGAGGAATTAGATTTTCAATGCAGCTCCCCCTAAGCCAAAGCTCCTGTTTCAATTCCCAGAGGAATTAACAACACTAGATTCCAGTGCGGACCCATCACAATCATTCACTTCACCTTTCTTTACCCATGTTTTGTTCATTTCATTCTGGATCTCATTTACATTTACTTTACCCTTGCCTTTATCTTGTCCCTGAAATTTTTAGTTTCTGTTTACCGGACCTTTTCTGTCATCATTTTTGCTTCTGCAAAATCTTGCAACATGACTGGATCTATTGCAATTAAAGCACACAACATTTCTTTTCTCATTTACTTGATTTCCTCTTGATTTGCATTGATTAGCCATGTGTCCAAATCTATTGCATGCAAAACAGTAACCATTGAAAGAATTGACATTTCTTTTGTTGTTAGAGTAGTTCATCATCATCATACTTTTGCATTCATTGGATCTATGACCATACCTTTTACAATTGAAGCATTGACCGGAGAAAGATGGACCATTTTGATTCACTCTACTTCTGCACTGAGTAGCTCTATGACCAAATTTATTGCAATTGAAACAATTTCTATTGAAAGATGGATACCTTTGAGCATTAGGTTGTCTTACCGGAAGTCTTCTAGGTCTGTTTCTTTGATTCCTTGGTTTAGGATTTCTTCGATCAAATCCAGAGCGTTCACCTTTCTCATATCCCAAACCATGCTTATCATCTGCCATCTTCTGACTATCAAGCAACACTTCAAGTTTAGCTGAGCTTATCTTGAATTTCTCTTTATATTCATTTGCAACTTCTAGGTCATGCTTGAGAATGACAATTTGTCTTTCAAGTTCTTCCTCATTGTCCCTGGTTTCTTGTAGATCAGACTCTAGATGGCCAATTATCCTATCCAATCTGCATCATTCTTTTGTTCTTTCTTTCAGAGATTGATTCAATTTTTCCTTAGTCTTCCTCTTTTCCTCAATTTCCTTGGTTAGTCTCATCACTCCGAATTCCATCTCATGTTTTAGGACAATAACTTCTTTTGTTAGCTTCTCACATTCTTTTGTTTTCTCCTTTAGGGCCTCATCCATGTCATTGTCTTCATTCAAATTTGCTAGTTGATGAAGTAGCTCCCTTCTCTTTTCATTAGATTTGCTCAGTTGTCCTTTTAAGGTTTCAATGAAATCTTCAGCATCTTTAATTCTCTTGTAGATCTCTGATTTCTGCTCTGGATAGATCAAGATCATTTAAGGCTACTTGGAGTTATTGATTGATACCATCAGAATGCTTGGATGAACCCATTGAAAACACCTTCCCAAATCTTCCTCAAGCTGTTAAACTTCTTCTAAGGAACTTAGCTCTAATACCAATTGTTGAAATTAAGGAACACTGAGAGGGGGGTGAATCAGTGTTCTACAAAAAATTATTACTTTGTTCCTTTATTAATTTATCACATACATCCAAAAGAAAGAAGCATGAACACAAGAGTAGAAACAACAAGATCACAACACATGAACACCAGAATTTTTACATGGAAACCTAGTTAAGGGAAAAACCACAGTGGGGGTTAACCCACAAGAATTTATACTCTGTTAAAAGTATTACAAATGGGGAAGGCACATGCCTTCAGGGCACACTGCCCAAAGCTCACTACTCAAAGAGGCTCACTACCTACAAATCAATTATAAAAGTTCACTGGAATTTTTGAACTAAGGAATAGCATCTAACAATGCAAGATTATAGTTCTGGTTGAGCTTAATATACTGACTTTGTACACTTCATCTCTCTCTACCCCGCTTCACTACTCTGCCATGATCTGGAGCTTAGATCTCTTTACTTCGCACTTGATACTGCTCTTCTTCACATCTCACCATTCATATTCGCATCCTCACACACCAAAATGCTCGAATCCATCGATCATATATATCCACTACATGAAATTTCACCAACTGTAGTCGGCCTTAGGAAAACTTGGAAACTATTTCAAGAACGTTGTTCTGTCGGTTGAATCCATGCACAAACACCAATGTGGACCAAAACTTATGTATCCAAGTCATCTTATATGTCGTCCAATACCATTAGATCTCATAAATTACTCGACCAGTCACTTCTCTTCATCCACACAAGGATCAAACACCAAGTCGACCTGTTCTTCACTGGACTGAACTGCTTAACCAGAACCTGATACTCAGATGCATGTAACTTTCAATCCCTTCATAACTGGAGGCTAAAATATTGGATTTAGGTAGCCCTGACATCCCTTAACACTCCCTCAGATCCGCAACACAATATGATTTCCTGTGGAGAAATGCGGACCAGGATGTTGAACCCTGTCATATGCCATGTTCCTGTCTATCTGGACTTAGACAAATCTATACTCTGACTTCTGGTATGATCCACTGATGAAGTGTGGATGTGTTAGATGTATTTAGTTGCCATCAATGACAACACCTGACATGCCAAGTAGTGTCTCTTGCCAACAGTAGTTTAACTCACTCCATTGTGCATACAATGCATCGAGCAACCAAACACATTAGTAAGCATGTCATGAAAACCATCTACTCACCATTTCAATACCCATGTGTATGCCACTTCAACTTTTTTATTTGCCAACAAGGTACCTATAGTCCCAATGGAGAGAAAACCTTGCTAGTTAATCTTCAAGTCACAAGCTCCACCTCTTCTCGACTCCAAGTTAACAAGGTCCAAGAGCACTTTTTCATATGATGGCAACAAGCATATGTCATCTAAAATCATATCCAATCTAAGTATACCACTTAGGTTCATTTGGATAAAAACATGTGACTAACCAAACCCCACTTATTACTTTGTAAACCTTTATGAGCTAACCAAGAGTTACTAACTAGTTAAGGGCATGGCCAAAGATACTACAATAAAAAGGATGAAATCTAGTGAGAATATTGTTTGTTTCCAAGGAAATAACAAAAAACATTCACTATTCATTGAAAAAAACTCCTAAGATCGCACCTCTATGCCACATGGCCCAATCCTCAAAAAATAAGCATCCCCTTCTGGACAACCAACTTTAGTCTAGACATCCAATATCAATGGATTCAAAAAACATCAGAGCTCCATTTTAAGGGACCTACATAACCATCCTTTAATACATATGAGTCAAGTAAAATTTTACATACAACATCCTTCTAGCACACAATCCAAGCTATCAACTTCATTATAAAATGGATAGTTGAGATCCACTACTAAGAAAATAAACAATGTCAAGTAAATCTATAGATCAAAAGGTGAACATCTAAATGATTCGTATTTATCCATAGAAACAAACTAGGGCATGCCACTTGGTTCTATCTAGGAAAAACCATCATAAGATTGACAAATCTTCCTTGGGCCCACACTAATTATCTATAGAAACATAGAAGACAAGCACAATTTGCCACATCATCACATGACTTTACTAAACCATGTCGGCCCACCACAAATTGCCAATTTTGTCTAGCCAAGTATTGTACTCCTCGGGATGAAGCAATCAATAAATGAGACATTGACATACCTCATAAGAGATGTCATGTGTGGAATCAACTTAGTCTTGACTAACATTACCTCAGACAATCTATAGATCAATGTTTACAACCCAAACTGGTCCATAGATCCATAGACGTTAATTCCCAATTACAATGCAAAAGAAAAAAATTAAAAAGATAGATGAATGATTTTCTTGATATAGTCCATTAAAAATTATAAAGACCAGGTGGTTAAGTGAAACAATGTTACCAATAAATTGTTACTGGGGCGAATATGCCTTTCACGATGAACAATTCAATACTTGTTAGAATTTCAAAGGGGTGAAATGAGGATCATGGTATGAACCAAACATCAAATGCAAAACACAACTTGAAGAGGATCCATGATTACTAACAAGAATCAAAAGCAATGTCCATAAAAATTTATGTAAAATTGAATCCAAAAAGCCCTACCCTCAAACCCCAAATAGTCACAATCAAACCAGCCCAATTGACAAACTTTTAAACCCATCAAAATGACCAAGCATTCCAGTTAAGTAGAACCATCATCCAATTTGATTTAGGTTTGATCTATTCTAACATGGAGGACCAATGCAAGACATTGCCATTAATGCACACCTAAGGGAAATCTAATATGCTAGATAAAAGATGTCTAATTTACAAATAGGAAATTTGTGCCATACCTTAATAAATTTAAATCAATGCTTCATTGACATTCTAGACTTGATAAACCATAAAAAGTAATCACTATCATATGCCAAAATCCACTCTAACAATGTATGTGTTTTGACACTCTAACATCCATTGACCTTACCAAGGTGTGTGTGTGGATAATCTCTTGGGGTGTAAAGTTAACTCATGATAAATATGTAAGTTGTACATGGTATGTAAGAGCCAAAATAAGGTTGTTGTCAAGCTATACACAAGGGGAACTGCTATGCCCATAATCTTACATTGGTATAGGGTTATGAGTAGTCAGTGTGTGGCTACCTTAACTCTTAATTAAGTTATATAATCATTAATATAGACTTATATAGGTATTTAGGTCAGCCTAGGTGATATATTTTGGTATCTAAGTCAGCCTGGGTGATATCCAAGCCTTGAGTATGGTATATATATGAGGTATAGGATTGCCATTATGATCATATTACGAATTGTGTTCTTCATTTGAGACTTTTCGAGGTTTCCCCCTCGCGGCATTTTATTATCAAGTATTTTTAGCATATTTCCTATTATATTCTTTTATTGTGCAAGTTGTTTTATCACAAGTGGTATAAGAGCATGATATTGGCATCGTGAAGGCAAAAAATAAGACAATTATTTTCAATTTTGGAGGTAATAGTGGGAAGCACATATCTCTCTCATTTTGGCGAATCTTTTCAAGATTTTTAGTGGGTTTTTGGATGACATATTGAATCTTGTATAGTCCAAATTTGAGGCCATTTGGATTAGATTTGAGGAAGTTATTGTGAAAATATGTTTTCCACTAATTTCTCTCAAGGCTGTAGATTAACAAATTTTTGGGAGATTTTTTTTGGGAAGCGAGATCTAGGCGGGCTGGTAAGTTACAGTAAAAATTTCATATTGATTGGATTCATTTTGTGTGATATATTCCAAAATTATTTTTTTCCTATCATGGCAGGGCCTGCAACAAGAGCTAAAAATAATGTTGTCACACCTAAAAAATCTCTAGGCAATGAGGATGTGGAAAATGAGGAGATTATTCATAAAGAAAATGAATATATATTTGAACACATTTAGAAAGAAACCAACAAGATGAAGGATGAAATTTTGTTAATTATGTTAGAATGAATGCAAGGATTAGAGAAAATGATGCCTAAGTCAAGTGATATTGAGAAAATGATGGGGAGAGATTTGTTGGTGGCCAACATCCTAGAGATCCCAAACATAGGGACTCACACAACTGGGATTGGGAGGAAGAGGAGTGTGATCCTAAGGGGAAGGGTGCTTTTGGTTTTGAATCAAACCTCAAGATGGATCAACACTCCAATCATTCTATGGATAGGAACTTCATACCAAATATGGATATGTGAAAGTTTGACGGTCAAGATCCCACCAATTGGCTCTGTCAAATGGAGCAATTCTTTGATATTCACCATGTTCCTTGTCAATAAAAGGTGGCCATGGCTTCCTTATACTTAGAACCTGACCAATTCATTTGGTATTGTTGGTTATGTGAAGAAAAGAAAAAGAAGGGATGTGTTGTCACTTGGTTCATTTTCTAAGAGGAACTCACTACACATTACAATGACAATCTTATGGATAGCTACTTTAGCCATTTCACCAGATTAAGGCAAACAAGTATGGTCAAGGATTATATTCATCAATTCTGCACTTGTCTTTAAGAGTTGAAAATGTGGCAATGGAAATTTGTTGGAGTTATTCCTCAAAGGCTTAAAGGATCACATCAAATATGAGGTATGCATGTTTCATCCAAATTCTATCTCCTAAGCAATGATTATGGAAAGGCAAGTAGAGGAAAAATTTATGGTTAATAAAAGGCAAGGTTTTGTAAACATAAGAGATAAAATCACTCCTACAGTCACTTCCTTAGTCTACTAGATTAACGCCACAACAAATTAAAGAGAAGAGAAAAAGGGTTATGTTTTAATTGTAATAGCAAATACAGTCGAGGACATAAATGCACTGAAAATAAATTATTCTATATTGAAGGGCCGAGTGAAGAAGAAGAGGAGGAACAAATATTAGAGGCTGACAATGAGTTAGATGAGGAATCAAGAGATACTCACCCAATCATTTCTTGTCATGCACTTGCTGGAGTTAGCGCTCCACAAACTCTCAAGGTGGTGGGGTTCTTGAAGAAAGAGAGAGTCATAGTATTGATAGACCCATGAAGCACTCACAACTTCATCAACAAGAAGTTAGCGACTCATCTGAATTGTTCTATATTTTCTACTCTAGAAGTTTAGGTTTAAATTGCAAATTGAGGTACTGTCAGTTGTTCAGGAAAATGCCATAGCATTAAATTAACCATGGGAGAATATCAACTTGATTTTCCAATGTTTGATATTCCTATGGGGGCAACAAATATTGTGTTGGGAGTAGAGTGGCTCACCACATTAGGGACAATTGAGATGATAATTCAGGCCTTATAGGTACCCATATATGCAAAAAAGTGAGATCACGAAGATAATTCAGGAGATGCTAGAGGCAAGTATTATAAGGCATAATCAGAGTGCCTACTCCTCTCCTATTGTGATGGTGTGTAAGAAGGATGACACTTGGCACATGTGTCCAGACTATAGAGAGCTAAACAAGTACACCATCAAAGATAAGTTTCCTATTCCAGTCATTGATAATTTACTAGATGAATTGAATGGAGCTATGTTTTTTACAAAACTGAATCTTAGATCAAGTTATCACCAAATTCAAATTAAGGAAGAGGATATTCCCAAGACAAGATTTATGACTCATGAGGGTCATTATGAGTTTCTAGTGATGTCATTTGGTCTTACTAATGCTCCATGTACATTTTTTATGAATGACATCTTTAAGCCATTTTTGAGGAATTTTATATTTAAGTTCTTTGATGATATATTGATTTATAGCAAGACTTGGGAAGAGCATTTGCATCATGTAGATCAAGCATTACAAGTTATCAAACAACATTAGCTTTATGCTAAACCTTCCAAGTATGTTTTTGGTCTCAAAGAGGTGGAATACTTAGGTCATGTTGGGACCAGAAACCACAAGTCTAAAATCCTAGAGCATTTCTTCTCGTTCCAGGCTAGGGGTGTCGTTAGAGAGGTGAGAAAGAGGCTTATCCACATATTAAGGATGGTTAAAGGCCAAATCTACGAGAGTGGTAATGCTCTCCTACACTTTGGGGTCAACTGGATCTAAGAGGGATATTCCTAGATGCATAAAATGGAACAAAAATAAACAGTCATAGTCATACCCAATGTACACTTGACCCTCATCATTGTCACTAGGTCAAGACAACTGGCTGCACAAACCTCCGATTAAGATGATTACACATCTTGTACATGTACCCACATATGACAACATTTATATCCTCATATGATGGATTCATTTAATATTCTTTACATAATGACAAGATGTAGACATACCCGAACATGATTCACAAATGATTTAAACAATTTTAGGTCACTCAGAATTATTCTCTGGTTATAAAACAAAACTATGAATAGTATGTAAACTAAACCTAACCCTACTCCTACTCCTACAACTAACAAGACGAGGGTTTGATAAAATGAGAGTAATTGATCCTTCCTCAATATGAACCAGTGTCTACTCCAATGGGAAACAAAGTCATGAGCAACAAAGAGGAAGGAAATGGATCTAATAAGCATCAACATAAAACTAAAATGCATTTACATACATTTCTCAAATTATATTTCATATAATGGACATACTTATTAATCCCAATTAGAACTACAATGATTTGTTTGCAACAAAAGAAATGACCCAACACAAAGATTATACTGATTTAAATGTTGTCACACATTATCAAATCCTTGTTACAATCACACCAACAAATGTGGTGAAGGCAAAATACATAGCTATAACTATACATTCCCTTAAATCACTACAAATGGCCATAAAGACATACCATTGCATGAAGATGTGCACTATAATCCCTTCCTACATTGTATCAAATGCATCCCTTCGTTTACCACTTGGATTGGCATGATTTAAAGCCCTAAAATCCTCCTAAGGCACTTGAAGACCAGACAATTGGTTCGATGACCAACCCTTCTTACATCTTCTTTTCATGTATATATAACATTATTTTCCATAGTTGCACTTGGGCAGGAATCACCTGCCCCACCTATTGCATTAATTTTGGCATTTCAATTCATCTACCATGCCAACGGTCTCCAAAATGATCATTAATGGTGGCACATAGAGTCATGAGAATGTCCCATTGCATACTGAATAGTTAACTGGTCAGCAAGGCAAAATCGTCGAGCCCTAAAAAATAGAGCTTCCATCGAACCATCATCTTTTGAGTAGATGAATGAGCACCAACCTGAACTCCAAAGTCCGCAAGCAAAGGAACACTTTTATAGCTTTGACAGTTAGGTCGTCGCAATACATCCTTCTCTAAAAATGGGTGTAGAAGGAAACCCTAACCTCTGAAGAAACACTTATCGGGATTCAGCAATTGGGCCTATGCCAAGCATCCAACAATCGATCACGCAAAACTTGCACTACCTGATTCCTTGATCCCAAAACACTTAGAATAACTTTGAAGTTGTCAGGAATCAGGCCCACTGTGAGATGTTTGCTTTTGAAGTAAAGGAGAATAAGGACGACCGATGGCCTGACCCTGAAACACCTAGCCAATTTTGCAAGACACTAGGGAGAGTTCGAAGTTGATAAGGATGGCATCCCTGTAAGGGAAACCCTAAAACTTTGAAAGGCTGAAAAAGATATAAAACCTAAGGGGAAAAGCCAGAAACCTTTTAGACTTAGATTTTTATGGAATTTCATGGCATTTTGACATAGTGAGAACCCACTTAGGATATCTCATATCAATTATCATCAAATAAGTCAAATGGGCCAAGGAAAATAGAGGCAAAACCATGGGATTTTGAAGAACTTGGCACAATTTTTGCAAATTTGGGACTCAAAAAATATGGGTCCCAATAGGTCACATAGTGTCACATGAAGGAGTAAAGGTTGATCCTAACAAAATAAAGGCTATAATAGATTGGCCTATTACTAAAACCATTAAGAAATTGAGGGGTTCCCTTGGACTCACTGGATATTATAAATGATTTGTGAATAACTATGGATGCATAGCAACACCGCTTATAACTCTGTTGAATAAAGATGCTTTTCAATGGAATGAGTTAGCTAATACAACATTTGAGATATTAAATGAGGCTATGTGTACCACTCCAATTCTAGCCACTCTAGACTTCACCAAGGATTTTATTGTGGAGTGTGATGCTTCAAGAAATGGTATAGGAGCAGTTCTCATGTAGGAAGGTAGGCCCATTGCTTTTGAAAGTCATCAATTGAAGGGTAAGAATCAACTCAAGCCCATTTATGAGAAGGAAATGCTATCTATTCTTCATTAAGTGAAATAGTGGAGGCCATATTTGATGGGTAGATACTTCAAAGTCAAGACAGATCATGACAACCTCAAATATATTTTGGAGCAATGATTATCATCAAAAGAGCAACAAAAATGGGTCACTAAGATGTTGGGGTATGACTTTGAGATCATCTATAAGAAAGGAAAGGAGAATATAGTGGTTGATGCACTATCTAAAAAGAATGAGAAGGATGAGGCATTATTGTGTGTGATTTCAAAAGTACAAGCAGATAGGGTTGAAGAAGCCAAAGCAAAGTGGCAAAATGATGTGGCTACAAGAAATCTCATTCAACAGTTACAAATTGATCATAGCATTTCAAATAATTTTTTTTGTAAGGGAGACTATTTGTGGCATAAAGAGAGATTGTACCTATGCAAAAATTCCATCCTCAAACATTGTTGCATATGTGTTGTCATTGATGTCAACAGAGTTGTGTTGTGGAAGGTTTCATGTGATGTCAATAGTGTAAGAGTTTAAAGCAACAGACAAAGGAGTGATGATCAGAGGTGTTGTGATGAAAGTCATGAGCATGCTGATTGATCGGTATCATCTGTACACAGTTGTGCATTATCTTCTGAAGTTCATGGACAAGTGAAAGTTATCAAGTTGAAGAGTATATTGTTATGAAGAAGTTGTAGTTTCTTGTTTTTTGATGAAAAGAGATGTGATTGTTGTCTATGGTGTTTTGAATGTTGTATTCATTGCCTCTTGATGAAAAGTATTACAAAATATATGAAGGAAAGTGTATAAGGTTTCAAACAATCAAAGGCATAGAAAGATGAACTGAAGAAGCTCGAGAGAATGCTCCGCATTTGAAGGTATAGCCTTACGGTTTGGAAGTTAGACAAAGGTAGATGTGAAGTATGTATGATACTAATTTTAGAGTATGAAAGTTAACACAGAACTTTCCATAGCTTGTAGAGTGAAGACGACAATTCAGTAGTGTTGCAGTCAGAATGAGTTAGAGAAATGCTCCGCATTTCTCCGCATTTGAAGATTTGGTCTTGCGGATTGGAGGATAAGCAAATATAGATCAAAGGTATGATATATTTAAGTTTCATATGATAACATGTACTGCAGAGGTTCTCTGGAGTCAGCAGAGTAAAGACAAATCATGTTGTTGATTAGGGTTATCAAAAGGAGAAAGTAAAAGCCACCGCATTTCATTGCATTACAATATTTGGCATTGTTGTTTGATGGATAAGTTCAAAATGAATGTATGTTTTCTCATTTGGAGTTTTAGGTGTTGAGGAGTACCACAAGTTTGTTTTTCAATGTTTTATTTCAAAATTGTATGTTCAGAATTTGCAAGAGATGTTGGGTTCAGTGTCTATTTGTTTGCACCAAAAAGATGATGCATAATTTAGTGAAAGGAATGTATGAGAATGTTTTTGTAAGTCATATATTGTTTGTGAAGTAATCCACATGATGCTATTTGGTCTCTCCAATACTGCTTTAGGTCTGGAGCTAATATGTGGAAGGATAAGTGTTTATGAAGCCGACTTGATATATCTAGGTGATTGCGCCATGTTTTTTGAAGTATGTGCCAACATGGAAGAACGTGCTAAGGTAAAATAGGTCTGGATTATCATCTTGGTTTGAACATCTTTGATTTCTATTTTACCGCTAATGATTTGGGAGCCAACTTGTGGCCATTGCACATTTCATGTTACATGTTTCATCTTGGCCGACAAAGGAGAAAGTTTTTGAAGCTTGCGGAGAATATAAATGAAAGATCAAATTTTGTTGCAAAAGTATGAGTGTCTGAGAGTGTGCAAGGATGTATGTGCAAGTGTGGATGTGAGTATGTGTGTGTGGAAGTGTGTTGAAGGTAGCAGAGTTTGTTGAGCGGAGGAGTTGAAGATATATCTTAGTGTGAAGGGTGTTGGTGTTGTGGAAGTTTTTGATCAGTGGAATTTATCACGTGTTCTATACAGAGGTTGTAGCCTCATTTTGTAAGTGTTGTAGCACTGTAGGGAGTTGTAGGGTCCTTTGGTTGAAGCCATAAAAACTATGATTCAGAGAGTTGTAGCTTCCTTTGGGTTGTAGCCCATAAAACTTGTAAATATGTTTTATTATTTGTGAGGATGGATTTGGATAGTAGATCCAACCAGCTTTCTCACTATGGTTTTTCCCTTATAGGGTTTTCCACATAAATATGGTGTTATGGTTGTGTGATTGTGTGTTGTGATTTGAATTGCATAGTTTGATTCTTTATTTGTTTAAGGTAGTAAAAAGATTTGGTTGATAAAGTTAAATTGGATTATGTTTTTGGCATATACTGATTTACCCCCCTCCTCTCAATATATCAGTGTGTTCTAACAAACACAAGATTCTCGAAGTGCTCCATTGTTCTCCAATTAGGGGTCATTTGGGATTTTTGAAGATATATCATCAAATCAAGTAAGATTTCTTTTGGGAAGGGCTTAAAAGGTGATGTTCAAAAATTTGTGGCAGAATGTTTGATATGTCAAATTTAAATAAAGGAGAGATGGTTAAGACACCTGGTCTCTTATAGCCCTTAGTTATCCCCAACTAGCGGTGGGAAGAGATCTCCATGGATTTCATCACAAGCCTTCCAAGATCTAAAGGTAAGAGTGCCATCTTGGTAGTTGTGGATTGCCTTACCAAATATGCCCATTTTATTACATTATCCCATCCTTTTACAACAAGTATAGTGGAAAAAGCATTTATGGAGAATATACAAAAGTTACATGGTACCCCAAGGTTATTGTCAATGATCGTGATCATATCTTTACTAGTAACTTTTGGATAGATTTATTCTCTTTTTTGGGTACTCAATTGGTGTGCAACTCTTCATACCATCCTCAGTCTGATGGGCAAATAGAGGTTGTCAATAAGTGCTTGGAAGGATATCTACGTTGTTTCACTTCAGATAAATAGTCTCATTGGATGGATTGGCTACCACTCATAGAATGGTGCTACAACACTTCCTTCTATACTTTTGCAAAATATCCCCATTTATGGAATTATATGGATACCATCCTTCATCCATCACATCAACATTGAAGGTGACACCAAAAGTTTAGGTAGTGGAGGATCACATGAATAATCAACAAGTACTTTTAGGACTCAATGAGAATTTGGCCATGGCACAGAATAGAATGAAACAAAAAACAAACCAACATCATAATGAAAGGAGTTTTGAGGTCGGTGATCGGGTTTTCTTGAGATTATAGTTCCCTAAAAAGCAAATGTCCATGAAGCAGCAAACAAAGAGTAATAAGTTGTCACCAAAATATTATGGGCCATACTAGATTCTACAAAAGATTGGCAATGTAGCCTACAAGCTTGAGTTACCACCTACAACAAAGATACATCCAGTTTTTCATGTTTCTTGTTTGAAGAAGGTGATTGGTCAAAAGATTCCCATACAAACTATGTTACTAGAGCTAGATGAAGAAGAAAGAATCATTTTGGATCTAAAGTTAATTCTCCAAACATGCACAAAGAAGTTGAGTACTAGGACAATCATCAAGTATCTCATTCAGTGGAAGAATTCACTAGTTGAAGATGCCACGTGGGAAGATGAAGATTTTGTGCAAAAACATCCACATTTGATCAACATTGAGGGCAATGCTTCTCTAAAGAAGGGGGCATGATACACCCTTAATCTTACATTGGTATAGGGTTATGAATAGTCAATTTGTGGCTACCTTGACTCTTAATTAAGTTATATAATCATTAATATAGACTTATAGGTATTTAGGTTGGCCTAGGTGACATATTTTGATATCTAAGTCAACCTGGGTGATATCAAAGGCTTAAATATGATATATATAGGAGTTAGAGGATTGTCATTATGATCATATTGCAAATTGTGTTCTTCATTTGAGACTTTTGGAGGTTGTCCCTCAAAGTGGCATATTATTGGCAAGTATTTGTAGTATATTTCTATTATATTCTTCTATTGTACAAGTTGTTTCATTACAAGAACTTGTGCACCAGATGAGATGTGCTCAATCAAGGTTGTGCCAAACCAACAGGGTTTGCACAAGGCTAAACGATATTACACCAACAAACATAGTGTGTGCGAGACAACCAAAACTACCCAAATAAAATAGACAACACGTGCATGCAAGTTAAGCATGTGAACAAAAATACCACACATAGAACACCATGTACACACAAGCTAGGGTTGCAAGTGAGAATCTATAAAAGCAAAAATAAAAAATGAGTGATGCAAAATTGTGCCAATTCAAGATGCTCCTTCATTATAAACCCTTGCTAAAAAATATTAGGAGCTAGGAGCTCACAATTAGAATTGTGTGAACAACTAATTTGGCCACCTAAGGAGCTTACTTTAGCTTTAGAAATCCATGAGTCTTCCTTGGGCCCTTTACCCTTCCAACAAATAAGATATTCCTCATACTCACTTGATCAATTATTCTTGCCAATGCTCATGTCTAAGATTTGTGTAATTCTTTCTCATTGCTTTTCAAGTATCTAATTTATCTAGTTTGGAGCTTCCACCAACTACTAAACCTCTAAATCCTCAGGTGCATGGTAGGAATACAAATCAAATACATTGAATAATAGTGAGATATCCAACCCTTTTAGTAGCTTGATCTCATATGCATTCTCATAAAATATGTGCATAATGTAGCAAAAAATTGTCATCTTGGGATCTATCTTGTTGTATGTTCCTTTGGGTAACCACTCCTCATATGTGCCATGAATAACTCACCATCTACGTAAGTATTCCCCCTTTGACGTTCATCTGCGTACAACTTATACTTTAAGATACTCTCCTATGGTTGCTTGTTTACTAGTGTTTAAACCTCCTCCATGTATTGTGTGAAGTATTTAGCCTCTGTGCTTACATGCTAACCATCCTCCACTCTCAAGAGATCTTTGACACCTTGCAGGGATGTCCTATACACCACTTGGAATGATATCTTCCCTTGTGATCTATTTACCAAGTTGTTATACACAATTCAACTTGTGCCAACACAGAGTTCCATTGCACAGGTTTGTCTTCTACTAGACATCTGAGTATATTTCTAAGACTCTAATTGACAACCTCTATCTATTCATCCATTTTTAGGTGATATGGAGCTATGTGCCCAATTATCTAGAATGTGAGCAAAAAATGGATAAGGAACTTCCTATCCCAATCTGATGTAATACTCTATGGCAACTCATGCAACTACACTATCTCCTTGAAGAGTAAATCAGGTATCCTAGATGCATCATTCAACTTATAACAAGGTCATTTTAGAAAATTTATCCACCACTATGAAGAGAAAATATTACTCTTCTACATGCATGGCAATCCAAGGATAAAATCCATAGATAATTCTTTCCAATGTTTTTATGGCATGCATAATGGCTCATGCAACCCAATGTTTTGCACCACTCCCTTTGTTGTTTGGTAGATCGTGCTCCTCTCCATGAAACCGCACACATTTTTGTGCAAACTTGGCCATAGATCCCTCTCATCCAACGTGACTTGCAAATTGTCTACGGCAAAGTGTCCTTCAAGTCCACCTCTATGTAACTCTATAATTAGGTTCTCCCTCATTAAACTTAGTGAGGTGCACGATTGTTGTATCCTAAATAGGTGTCCCTCTTGCATGAAGTAGTCCTTGTATGGGCCTCTTGTGCTCACCTAGAACTCCATGCATGCATGCCATGCATCTACAAAATCTAGATTTATAGCATAGAAACCCCTCATCACCTCCATGTCCACTAGTTTAACAATCATTTTGGACAACAACATCTACCTCTCACTCAAGGCTTTTGCAACCCTATTGATTTTCCTTGCATAATGTTTTATTAACACAAAAGAGTAACCTTGTAGATACTATACCCACCTCACATTCCTCTGAATGAGCTTTGTCTAACTATTGATGAACTTCAGTGCCTAGTGGTTTGTGTACGACACAAACTCCTACAAAAAGTAATGCCTCCACTTGCACAAAGCTTGTACTATGATGTAGAATTTCTGGTCATAGATAGAATCATTCAATTTCTCATTGAAGTATGTGATTGGTCTACCCTCGTGACATAACACAACACTAATTGCCATTCCACTAGCATCATAGCAGACTTGGAAAACCTTTCTAAAGTTGAGTAGTGCTAACATGGGTTCCTCTATCACCTTCTTTAAGAGTGCAAAATTCTTGGCAATAGATGTTGATCATTCAAATTTGCCCTTCTACATGTAGTGTGTCAAGGGAATGCAAATGTCGCTAAAATTCTTGAACTTTTGATAGAAGATTGCCAACCCATGGGAACTCTTAGTCTCAATCATGCTTCTTGGTTCCAACGACTTAATGATTGTGTATACGTTCTTTGGATCTATCTTTAATCCTTCTGAGGATATTATAAACCCTAGGTATGCGAGTTCCTTTCACATGAACATGTGCTTCTTCAATTTGATGTGCATGTCCTCTACTCTCAACTGCACCAACACCTATTGTAGTTGTGCAAAATGCTCCTCCCTTGTTTTGATGAGTAACAAAATCTCGTCAAGATATATAGCCATAAACTTGTGGAGAAATGACTTCAAAACCTATTCATCAATCTTATGAACATGCTCGTGGCATTCATCAACCCAAATAGCATCACGATCCATTTGTAGAAGCCTTCCTATATTTTGAATGTGATCTTCCATTCATCTCCTTCTCATAACTTGTTCTAATGATATTTGAGATCTATCTTGGAAAATTAACTCACACCACTTAAGTAATCCATCAAGTTATCCATGTATGGAAATGGAAACATATACTTGATGTATATAACTCCTTTCATTGAATTCTTCAATTTTGCTATCTAACTTTGGAGGCAATTTTCTCAACCATACAAAGGCCTTTTTCAAAGCAATTATTTTGATATAGGCTATTTTTTACTATCTACAACAAAGATACATCCAGTTTTTCATGTTTCTTGTTTGAAGAAGGTGATTGGTCAAAAGATTCCCATACAGACTATGTTGCTAGAGCTAGATGAAGAAGGAAGAATCATTTTGGATCCAAAGTTAATTCTTCAAACATGCACAAAGAAGTTGAGTACTAGGACAATCATCGAGTATCTCATTCAATGGAAGAATTCACTAGTTGAAGATGCCACATGGGAAGATAAAGATTTTGCGCAGAAACATCCACAGTTGATCAGCATTGAGAGCAATGCTTCTCTAAAGAGA
Source organism: Cunninghamia lanceolata (assembly GCA_027924645.1). Classification (NCBI taxonomy): domain Eukaryota; kingdom Viridiplantae; phylum Streptophyta; class Pinopsida; order Cupressales; family Cupressaceae; genus Cunninghamia; species Cunninghamia lanceolata. Next base: position 1,140,192 of record BSBN01001346.1, on the reverse strand, counting down.
TGGCATGATACACCCTTAATCTTACATTGGTATAGGGTTATGAGTAGTCGGCTTGTGGCTACCTTAACTCTTAATTAAGTTTAGATGGAATATACAACCTCGATAATATAGTTCTCAAAGTTCATAAAATGAGTAAGCTATCAAACGACAATCTATTATAGGGCTTCTATTCCAAGTTTCATTGAAGGAAAGCCCACACCTATTTAGAGGGGATTGTTAAGCACATGCGACCATTAGGTCCAAAACCCTATGCTTTATCGGTGTGGATACCACAAACGAAGGGGAGGAAAGGCAGGGTGGGGGCGAACCGTCATTCTAGAATTTGTAGTCCAACCCATTGCCCCATTATGTTACCCAGCCTTGGGATGAGCATGAACCGACACATAATATTTGGAACGAGAATAATAATAGATAGATAGATAGATCAAGCAAACTTCAAATCTTAATGGAGTGGTGATAGATATAGATTTCTGGTGGAGGGGGATAGACTATTACATAGATAATGAATGGCGGGCTATTCAAGCTTCCTCACCCGAGGTCCGCATCTTCACCGAGTTGTGCTCAACTAGTTCAATCGAGGGAGGAATTGATCGAATCTCACATGGTTGGATCAATTCAAACGAGAATTCAACTAAGTGTTGTGACAACTATAGTTGTCAGTTCTTGGTGCATGGACTCGTCCCTGTCCCTACTATAATGACGAGGCTAATAACGAGGATAGGATTTATGTATTGAATTTACTCTGATTCGGTATTGATTTGGTTGTTTTTTAGTTGTGTCTACAGTCAATTGGTCGCCCCTAGTGATTTTGATGCATAATCAAACCATTACAACCTATAGGAGAGAGGAGGCAGAACGTGTGCACCCAATTTTCGATGGTCCACGTGGCATAGGATAGGTTTTATGTATTGAATTTACTCTGATTCCGTATTGATTTGGTTGTTTTTTAGTTGTGTCTACAGTCAATTGGTCGCCCCTAGTGATTTTGATGCATAATCAAACCATTACAACCTATAGGAGAGAGGAGGCGGAACGTGTGCACCTAATTTTCGACGGTCCACGTGGAATGCCACGTGGACCAGTAAAAAAAATTTACAAATGAAAAACATAAATAAATTCAGAATAAACAATAAAAAAAATTTAAAAAAATTATTGAATTTGACACATGGGACGACGCGATTGGTCGATCCAAAAAAACTATCATTCTTTGCTATGCGACCGAAACATGCTTGGTCGGGATGCTAGTTGGTGAGTGGCATGGCGTCCAAAGTGGAAAGCCTTGCCATGTTACCAAAAATCACTCTACCACCCTTTCACTCCACTGCCTCACATTAATCTTTCGCCACCTCTTCCTTTACTTCTATATAGTCGTGTTTACTGCACATCAACTTCTGCTACTTCCACGACATCCCGCGTAAACTTGGAGCCAACCTTCATTCAATGCTCCCAGTGCCTCGCACAACTCGCCAACTTTAGAGCCTTTCAATCTACCATCTCAAATTTTCTTCACTTCGACGCCAGAAGGTGCTCGCTTGAGGTCTCTGCAACTTCCAGCCCGCTACCACAAGATACAATAGGAGGACTCCAAATGAGATTCAGCCAGGCATCAGTGGTTGAATGACAAACCCAGCTTGAGGTCCACCATGCAATGTCTCGCATTTGTTGACGCCATGCAGGTGAAGCAGATTTACAAGGGTTTCTGCCTTACTCCATTCGACCCAAGTGAGCAAGCTCACTAAGGCCTTGCCATTATTCAGTTTTAATGTGTTTGCGTTTGTTTTTTTGTCTTTTCTCTATTGCAAAATTTGTTCTTGGTATGAAGCTTTTGTGTTTTTTAACACTATGGAACCTATGTTCATAAACACACTAATTCTATGGAAATTAATCTTCTGTTCAAGCATCGCTCTCTTTAAAAATGGGGTTTTTTTTATTTCATTACAGTAACAAATAATATTGTTGGTTGTTTCGGTGCCATAGATAAATCTGGGGTTGTTTTTATTTTCATTACAGTAACAAATAATATTATTGGTTGTTTCAGTGCCATAGATAAATCTGGGGTTGTTTTTATTTTCATTACAGTAACAAATAATATTGTTGGTTGTTTCAGTGCCATATATAAATCTAGGGTTGTTTATTTTTCATTACAGTAACAAATAAATCCAATATAAATCTTGGGTGTTCTTTTTTTAATAGGTTATGCATTATCATTCACTCTGGGTATCATATTCTCATAGGTTCTGCATTATCAAACAGTTAGGTTTTCTTTGATGCTGTAGAAAATATTAGGGTGTGTTCTTTGTTTCATAAACCAAAAATAATTGCATGGATTTGTCTTTTAATTAGGTTTTGCTTCATCTATTCAGTGACTTAAAACATGTAGGTTTTTTCGGTGCCATAGAAAATTTTTGGGGTGTTACCTTTTTCGTGGGTTGTGCTTCATCAATTCAGTCATGCAAAATAGAAGTTATCATTTATGCCCGCGAATGAGTTGGTCATGCACAAAAGATGTGAGATTTGTTAAACTCTTATTATTCTCCATTCATAAGCTTTATATTGTTCTTCATTACAACCATTACAGTCATAGGTTAGCAGTTGTGTTTCCCTACGGTTTATATTGTAATCAGTCATAGTTAAATAGTTGTGTTTCCTTGCTATAAAATGTAAGTGTGGTTACCAGTTTGTTGTGCCTGAGTATGTTTATGTTGTACATGTCTTTTAAGATATGAGATGTGGTTCTCTTTTTCATTGGTTTTATTTCATCTATTCAGTCATGTAACTGTACTAGCTTTTTTAGGTGCCACTGATTAATGAGGGTTATAATACATCATAAGGCATGTTTGGTTTGGATTAATGTTATTCAGTAATGCAACTATTGTAGCTTTTTTGGGTGCCACTGATTAATTTGGGGGTGTTATCTTTTTCATAGCTTCTACTTAATCAATTCGGTCATGCAACTATTGTAGATTTAGGGGTGTTCTCTTTTGCAAAGGTTATGATTCATCAATTCAGTCATGCAATTATTGTAGCTTTTGTCCAATGCCTTAGAAATATTTGGGGGTGTTCTATTTTTCACAGGTTCTGCTTCATCAATTCAGTCATGCATTAATTGTAGCTTTTTGAGGTAACATAGATAATTTTGGGGGTGTTATCTTGTTCGTAAGTTCCACTTCATCAATTCAGTCATCATCTATTCTACCAGTTTTAGGTGCCATTTACAATTTGGCGGGTGTGAGGTTTTTCATAGGTCCTGCTTCATCAATTCAGTCATCAACTATGTAACCTTCTGTAGGTGTCATTGATAAGTTTGGGGGTGTTAGGTTTTTCATAGGTTCTGCTTCATCAATTCAGTAATGCTACTATTGTAGTTTTTTTAGGTGCTATTGATTAATTTTGGGGTGTTATCTTTTTCATAGTTTCTGCTTCATGTTATTCAATCATGCAACTATTGTAGCTTTCTTAGGTACAATAATTGCATCAATTCAGTAATGCAACATAGATAGCTTTTTAGGTGCCTTAGATAAATTTGGGGGTGTCTTCTTTTTCGTAGGCTCTGCTTCATCAATACAGTCATGCAACTATTGTAGCTTTTTTGGGTGCCTTCGATAAATTTGGGATTGGTGCCATTGATTAATTTGGGGGTGTTCTCCTTTGCATAGGTTCTGCTTCATCAATTCAGTCCTCAAACTATTGTAGCTTTCTTAGGTGCCATTGATTAATTTGCCATAGTGGTACACCGGTCCTCCACAAGTTAGGAAAAAACTCTTGCATAAAAAAGCACAATGAGATCAAACACAAATCAGATATTAAATGCACATTTAGTCACATATATTTGTCAACAAAACAAGCTAAGGCTGGCAGCCAAACAAGTGTAAGTGTTTTGAAATTATATATGACATATCACCATAAAGATCCAACTTGGAAATAAAATAGTCGTATCATAAAAGTTTGCACCCTTACCCACAAACATTCAAACCCAACTATCGCACCAATCTAGGCATCACTTATAAATTAATCACAACTACACAACAAAATAGAGGTGCCACGTCAACACAATTCAAACCCATGTGTCTCAACTTTGACCAAAATGCTAATCCATTACAATCATATTTCCCACCGTAGCATAACCTAAACAACACACAAATGCATCCGCCTGTCTCATCAAACATGAGACCTACAACACATATCAGCAGGATTCTGTCCCATCTCGCCATGTAATCTGTGCACGTACTGGCTCCTTCCTCTAAAAACCCACCTGCATCCAAAAATACTTGCTGTAAGGCCACCATTATTCATAAAAAAATTATGGAAACAAATGCAAACAATACACCAAACCAATCAACTCAAGAATTAATGGCCGAAATCAATCAAATCTATAATTCATATCACCCAGAATGCAACTATTGTAGCTTTCTTAGGTGCCATTGATTAATTTTCTTCACATTGATGCCAGAATGTGTTGGCTTAAGGTCTCTGCAACTTCAATCCCGCCACCGTGCTACATGTTACACTTGGAGTCCAATTTCCCTTCCAACTTCTTTATATATATGTATATGTATATGTATAGACATATACATATACATATACATAGACATATACATACACTACTTCCACAACATCCCACGTAAACTTTGAGCCAACCTGCATTCAATGCTCCTAGCGCCTTGCACACCTTGCCAACTTTAGAGCCTTTCCATCTACCATCTTCTCGAATTTTCTTCACATTGATGCCAGAATGTGTTTGGGGGTGTTATCTTTTTTTATAGGTTTTGCTACATCAATTTACTCATCCAACTATTGTAGCTTTCTTAGGTGCCATTGATTAATTCGAGGGTGTTCTCTTTTTCATAGGTTATGCTTCATCAATTCAGTCCTCTAACTATTGTATTGTTTTTAGGTCTCATTGATTAATTTGGGGGTGTTATCTTTTTTATAGGTTTTGCTACATCAATTCACTCATGCAACTATTGTAGCTTTCTTACGGGGCATTGATTAATTCAGGGGTGTTCTCTTTTGCATAGGTTATGCTTCATTAATTTAGTCTTGCAACTATTGTATTGTTTTTAGGTGCTATTGATTAATTTCGGGGTTGTTATCTTTTTTATAGGTTCTGCTACATCAATTCACTCATGCAGCTATTGTAGCTTTCTTAGGTGCCATTGATTAATTCGGGGGTGTTCTCTTTTGCATAGGTTATGATTCATCAATTCAATCTTGTAACTATTGTATTGTTTTTAGGTGCCATTAATTAATTTGGGGGTGTTATCTTTTTTATAGGTTCTGCTACATCAATTCAGTCATGCAACTATTATATCTTTCTTAGGTGCCATTGATTAATTCGGGGGTGTTCTCTTATGCATAGGTTATGCTTAATCAATTCAATCTTGTAACTATTGTATCATTTTTAGGTGCCATTGATTAATTTGGGGTTGTTCTCTTTTTATAGGTTCTGCTACATCAATTCACTCATGCAACTATTGCAGCTTTCTTAGGTGCTATTGATTAATTTAGGGGTGTTCTCTTTTGCATAGGTTCTGCTTCATCAATTCAGTCCTGCAACTATTGTATATTTTTTAGGTTCCATTGATTAATTTGGGGGTGTTCTCTTTTGCATAGGTTCTACTTCATCAATTCAATCCTGCAAGTATTATTTGTTCATCAAATAGTGATAGACATTAAAAGATGTCTATCTATTCAAGATATACGTGATCTACCATGGATGTTTTGATCCATGGACATCATGTATATCCTGGATAGGTAAGACTTCTATTTGTGTGTTCATCATTGCATAAACTTTCGCACTACAAATTGTTTTAAATATTTGTATGGATGGAAGTTAAAATTATTTTTGATGGTTCCAAGATTAAGGTCTACAATACAACTACCCCCAAAATTATCTATGGCACCATTAAAGAGTATAAGTTGGCCACCCTTTCACTCCACTGGCTCACATTAATCTCTCACCGCCCCTGCCAATTCTTTTGTACAGTCATGTTTAATGCACATCCCCTCCTATTACCTCCACGACATGCTGCGCAAATCAGATAGGAGATTTGTTTAACTCTGACTTACTATTTTTTCATCCCTTTGAGTTTGCAACCATATGAATCACTTTCACATTGTCTAGGCATTGGCACTACACTGCCAATAATTCATTGCATATATTGACATGTATTACCATAGAACAATAATCAATAGTTGGACTTTGTTACAACATATATTACCATTACTGAATGTAACAATTACCATAATCCATTCATCCATGTCACATTGTGAAGTATTACCATAGAACACTAATCTTCAATTGTACACGTGTTACTATAGAACAATAATCATCAATTCTACTTTGTTACATGTATTTAGGGGACTTGGTTTTGAGAAGGTCTTTCATGGTTGCCTATGCAACACTTCACAAATCAAATGGAATTGTGGACAAGTGCAACATAGGTTTCCATTAGAAGAGCATTCATAAAATCAAGTCTCCCTAAATCATTACTGAATGCAACAATTACCAAAATCATTTATTCCACGTCACGTGTCTGTCATCCCAAACGTAAGCATAAGAATTACACCATATAGGCATGTAATTGCAGTTCCAACAACAGTTCAATCATTTTCGACATGACTCTATATACAATTGCTTACATGCATTCTTTTGCTTACACTGAAACAACCAACAATATTATTTGTTACTGTAATGAAAATAATAACAACCCCAAATTTATCTATGGCACCAAAACAACCAACAATATTATATTGTATAAACATATATATACATATTCATATATATGTATATGTATATATATGTGTATACATATTTACATGACTGAATAGATGAAGCAGAACCTATGAAAAAGAGAACACCCCCAAATTAATCAATGGCACCTAAAAAAGTTACAATAGTTGCATGACTGAATTGAAGAACAACAACAAAATAGATATATGTACATGTATGTATATATGTATGTATATGTATATGTATATGTATATGTATATACATATATACATATGTATAAGTCTATGTATATGAATATGTATATACATATGTATATGTATCTAAATTAGAGGAGCCGGAACGTGCGCTCCCAATTTTCGTGGGTCCACGTGGACCAGTAAAAAAAATTACAAATTAGGGACATAAATAAATTATCTGATTTGTTTTGACACATGGGACAATGCGATTAGTCGATCTTAAAAAAGTTACAATAGTTGCATGACTGAATTGAATCACAACAATAAAATATATATGTATAAAGAGGTATATACTTGTACATACATGCATACATTGGTTACTTGCATTGTTTTGCTTACATTGGACAAACCAACAATATTTATATGTCTGAATTGAAGAATAATAGCAAAATATAATTGTATAAACATATATATACATATTCATATATATGTATATGTATATATATGTGTATACATATTTACATGACTGAATAGATGAAGCATAACCTATGAAAAAGATAACACCCCCAAATTAATCAATGGCACCTAAAAAAGTTACAATAGTTGCATGACTGAATTGAAGAACAACAACAAAATAGATATAGGTACATATATGTGTATGTATATTTATATGTGTATACATATACATATATGTATATGTATATGTATATTTATATGTATACATATATGTATATGTGTATGTGTATGTATATGTATATACATATACATATACATATGTATAAGTCTATGTTTATGAATATGTATATACATATGTTTATGAATATGTATATACATATGTATATGTATATGTCTATACATATGCATATACAAATATATATATGTAACAAAATAAAAAAGCTGGAAGGGACACTGGACTCCGAGTGTAACATGTGGTGGCGGGATTAAAGTTGCAAAGACCTTAAGCGAGCACATTCTGGCATTGATGTGAAAAAAATTCAAGAAGATGGTAGATTGAAAGGCTCTAAAGTTGGCAAGGTGTGCGAGGCACTGGGAGCATTGAATGTAGGTTGGATCGAAGTTTATGTGGGATGTCGTGGAAGTAGTAGGAGGGGATGTGCATTAAACACGACTATATAGAAGAATTGCAAGGGGCGGCGAGAGATTAATGCGAGGCAGTGCAGTGAAAGGGCGGCGGAGTGATTTTTGGTAACGTGTCAAGGCATTCCACTTCACACACCATGCCACACACCAACTGGCATTCTGACCGAGCACATTTCGGTCGCATGGCAAAAAATGGCATTTTTTAGGATCGACTAATCGCATTGTCCCACATGCCAAATTCAATAAAAAAATGAAAATGAGAAATTGTCAATTGAACATAGGTGGAAACAAGAAGCATAAATACAACACACATTGCAATCTGATCAGAAAATATTGCAAATCATTACAATAACGCTGCATCTGTAGTTATCATAAATTTAAAACTGTCAACAATAAGGGTGCATTTGTAGATATCAAAACTTATAAACTGTCCAAAACATCAATTGCAAATGAAATCAAAATAAGGTTACATCTAGTTGTTGTGATAGGGAAATGGTGGTTGGCTTCTTCGGGTGCCAATGGCCATGTTCTTGTCCCCTTCCAGTCGATGAGGAGTGTTGCTTACATGACTGGGAGTTGGACTGGAAAACTGGGTGCAAGTGACATGTGTTGGGGGTGGTGGTGAAAAATTTTGTACATCCCGAGTGGCAGTCTGATTTGGATATTGAGTGCACCTGAACTCAGATTGGGAGAGGGTTGAATAATTCATTGCTGTGGAGAAGTGAGGGATATTGACATTGAGAATATCACGGAATACTCCATTACTTTGAGACAAGGGATTAGCAGGGGTCCTTAACTGCCTTTCTCTTTGTAAATCCCTCTGAGCCTCCTCAATCTCTTTTTCCTTTTGGTCCTATTCCCTCTGAAGCCTCTCTTGCTCCTTTTTGGCATCTCTATCCTTCTTCTGTTGTATTTTCTATTGCTCTTTTTCTTTACGTTGTATCTCCCTCTCTATTTTGGCTTGCTCCTTCAACTCCTTTTCCAATTTTCTTGTTGCCTTTTTCTCCTCGTTCTCTTGTCTCTTTCAGGCTTTTATCTTCTCAACCTCTTTTTTCCTTTCCTCTTGTTGCATTAACAGATTCATGTAGTCATCTGTTGTCAACAAATGAGACTATCTGCTCAACTGAATTGCACCACCTTTGGATTTTTTTTACAGACAGTGTGCATAGGAGGCTTAAGGAATTTGCTGATGTGCGGAACTGTTTCTGTTTATTTTGTCTGATCTAACTATGAGACAATGTTCTCTTCCACTGCCTGTGAGTCCTCGGTGAAATCTTGATTGCCTCCTAAATCTAAAGTGCAAGAAGGAGCATAGTAATGCACAACTTCAGATAGGTCAATTGTAGGTGGTGGTGATGGGAAACTATAAGTACCCTGTTGTTCTGGGACATGCAAATCAATGCCTACATTCATTGCTCCCTCCACCAACCAGGATGGTTGGCTACATTGTGATGGAAGACCTAAACTATCACTGAATTGGTCAACGGGGCCCTATACACGATGGGAGGAGTTTGTTGATCATCCACCACTTGTACAACTGAATCAACAGGACAACTATCAGGTGACTGCTGTGATTCTGTCTCCGAGTGCAATTGTCCATCTGGAAGAGTGGACTACAATTGTGCTACATCATCTCTTGACACAACAACTCCTAAAAGGCTAAGAATATTTTCCACTGCAAAAGCATCTTCGCTGATGTCAAATGTCTCACTGGGATGCATGTCGTCCACGAGTGCATCTGGATTGAGTGGTCATATCCCAGTCCTTTTAAATCCTGCTTTGATGTTCTCAACTGTCAAAGCTCTTATTAGTGCTTTGCTGCCTAACATTACAAGTTTTGTCCTCCTCACTTCAATGCTTGGAAACCTTGCCAAAAATATTGCACGTTCTGATTTGAAGTAAGATTTTAAAGGTGAAAAGACACTCACATCCAATGGTTGTAGCTTATGTGAGGTGTATGATGGCAATGTTAGTAAATCTACACCCAACTCTCTTGCTTCTTGGATGGTTTCGAGCGCTACATGGCTTCCATGCCCATCAAAAATCAACAATTGTCTATTGGTGGGTGACACACTGCCTGGAACTAAGTTTTTAAAGTGGGTCAACCAATCTATAAACAAGTCTTTAGTCATCCATGCATGGGGCTAGGCTGCCATGCAAGCACTTGGTTCGCAGTCTACAATGTAATTATCTATGCTATGTTTCCCCTTGAACAAGTAAAAGCCTGGAATGCTCTACATGACAATATTGACATATCATAGAATGGTTATCCATTCATGACTCTTTGGAATAATGTATGAGACATTCCTATTATCTTTTTTGGCCAGCACCTTCATGGACCCATTTCTGTCTACTTGGATGCCAGTTTCATCACAATTCCAAATGTGATGAGGACCATATGGCAGTGCTTCATATGCTGCAAACAATGTATTGTAGAAAGCTACTACAATAGCAGGTCTAAGGTTGAGTGCGCTATCTTTGTCTAGGCCTTTAGCAGCCTGCAACACAAGTTCAAGATGTCAGTTCTTGAAACCTGTCCACCAGAACTTCCCTGGGAACCCATTGTTGAAAGGCTTTGGCCTTTTTTGACAAATTTGGGCAACCTCTACCTTAAGATTGACTATCTCAAGACCATGGTCAACCTCAACCATTTCCTTGCACCATTCCATAATCAGATGTTCTTCCTCTTCAGTGAGGACTGTTGGTGGACCTTTCTTAGACGTTGTTGTTAGTTCGCCTAGCCATTTGGAGAGTGTGGCTATTGGGATTTTCCACTTTTTGGAAGCTCCCCTTATTGACATGTCATTGTCCTCAACGTCATAGAGTGCCCCTTTCATTTCCTCCGAAGACCACAGCTATTGTTTCATTGTTACCTTCTGCGGTATTCAAGGTGTAGGAACCTCATTCTATGGTATTCGAGGAGTAGAATTCTCCTCTACTGGTGCAACAGGATATGCTTCCGGGGGGAATTTAGCCCCTCGTTTATGGGAGGGCAACTGTGTCATGGTTGTTTTCCTTTTTTTGGTTCTAGTACGGGTCACCATTGCATTATTCTTAGCCATCTGCACAAAATAAATACAATCAAAACCAATAAGGGAAAACAACATATATTTACTTCTTCTGACAAAAATAGGAAGGCATTTTCATATTGAATGACAATTATCTTTATGTATGAAGAAAGTGATGCTTGAACATAAGATTAATTAGTTTCTGTATGTGTTTTCTTTTTAGTTTGTTGCATTAACATTCAGAAATACTGTTAACAGTTTACAGACTTACATTTATTCTGGAGTGAGCGACATAAGGAAAAGAGGAGTGACAAGCACATAATTAGATTCTATGCAAGGGAGTTAGAGTTTAACAATATCTCATATCTCTTAGGCATGTACAACATAAACATACTCATGCACAACAAACTGGGAACCACACTTACATTTTATAGCAGGGAAACACAACTGTTTAACTATGACTGTAATGATTGCAATATAAACCATAGGGAAACACAACTGCTAACCTATGACTCTAATAGCTGTAATGAAGAACAATTAAAATCTTACAAATGTAAAATAGTAAGGTTGAGCTTAATAGATCTCATATCTTAAACGTAGGGAAACACAAGTGCTAACCTATGATTGTAACAATTGCAATATAAACCATAGGGGAACACAACTATTTAACTATGATTGTAATGGTTGCAATATAAACCATAGGAAAACACAATATAAAGCTTACGAATGAAAAATAGTAAGAGTTTAACAAATCTCACATCTTTTGTGCATGACAAACTCATTCATAGGCATAAATTATTGTGAAATTAAATGATGCGATATTTTGAATGACTGAATTTATGAAGCATAACCTATGAAAAAAAGATGAAACAAAACCTAATAAAAAGAGAAACCCCCAAATTTATGACTAGCATCGAAGAAAACCTAACTAAATGATAATGTAGAACCTATGAGAATAAGATAACCATAGTGAATGATAATGCATAACCTATGAGAATAAGATAACTACAGTGAATGATAATGCAAAACCTATGAGAGTAAGATAACCAGAGTGAATGATAATGCAGAACCTATGAGAATAAGATAACCACAGTGAATGATAATGTAGAACCTATGAGAATAAGATAACCAGAGTGAATGATAATGTAGAACCTATGAGAATAAGATAACCAAAGTGAATGATAATGCATAACTAAATATAACCAAAGTGAATGATAATACATAACCTATGAGAATAAGATAACTAGAGTGAATGATAATGCAGAACCTATGAAACACAAATGCTAAACTATGACTGTAATATTTGCAATATAAACCCTAGGGAAACACAAATGCTAAAATATTACTATCATATTTGTAATATAAACCTTAGAGAAACACAAATGCTAAACTATGACTATAATATTTGCAATATAAACCCTAGGGAAACATAAATGCTAACCTATGACTGTAATATTTGCAATATAAACCCTCGGGAAACATAAATGCTAACCTATGATTGTAATATTTGCAATATAAACCCTAGGGGAACATAAATGCCAACCTATGACTATAATGGTTGTAATGAACATCAATATAAAGCTTACGAATGGAAAATAGTAAGTTGCCTATTAAAAAATATCATATCATAAAGGCATGTACAACATAAACATACTCACGCACAGCAATCTGGGAACCACACTTACATTTTATGACATGGAAACACAACTGCTAACCTATGACTTTAATGGTTGTAATGAAGAACAATATAAAGCTTACGAATGGAAAACAGTAAGAGGAATACCTTGAACAATGTGGAAGTTGCTGGACTGGAATCTGTGCTGCTGCCTCCTCTTGCTGTTATGTCGGTCAAATATGTGCTTGTCACTCCTTTTCTTATGTTGCTCACTACAGAATAAGTGAATACTTGAAGGTTTTCACGGCTATTTGAATTGGGAATTATTTGAATCTGATTGATGCTTGTTTGGTGTGGCGAATTAAATCCCTGTCTTGTTTCAAATTTGAATTTTGGGTTATATGAATTACAGATTTGATTGATTTTGGCCATTAATTCTTGAGTTGATTGGTTTGGTGTATTGTTTACATTTGTTTCCATAAATTTTTTATGAATAATGGTGGCCTTACAACAAGTATTTTAGGATGCAGGTGGGTTTTTTGAGGAAGGAGCCAGTACGTGCACAGATTACATGGTGAGATGGGATAGACTCCTGCTGATACATGTTGTAGGTCTCGTGTTTGATGAGATGTAGGCGGATGCATTTGCGTGTTGTTTAGGTTATGCTATGGTGGGAAACATGGTTGTAATGGGTTAGCATTTCGGTCAAAGATGGGACACATGGGTTTGAATTGTGTTGACATGGCACCTTTATTTTGTTGTGTAGTTGTGATTAATCTATAAATGCGCCTGGATTGGTGCGACAGGTGGGTTTGAATGCTTATGGGGAAGAGCGTAAACTTTTATGATACAACTATTTTATTTCCAAGTTGGATCTTTACGGTGATATGTTAGATACAATTTCAAAACACTTATATGTGTTTGGCTGCCAACCTTAGCTTATTTTGTTGACAAATATATACGATTAAATGTGCATTTAATATCTGATTTGTGTTTGATCTCATCATGATTTTTTATGCAAGTGTATTTTCCTAACTTGTGGAGGATCGGTGTATCAATGTGGGCCGCAACGTGCGCCAATCCTATCGCACGTTAAGGCCCTTGCGCACGTTCTAGCTCCTCTCCCCTAGTTTCCTTAGGCACTCCAACCCCATTCAAAGAATCCAAACTAGCTAGTGATCAACATCTATACCACTCTTGGCCCTATCCTGTTTAGTCATTTGAAACATATGACTTTGATGTTGCATTGGTTGTTTTTGGTTTCCCTGATGATGATAGGGTGCATAAATTTATCTCTTCCCAGTGGCCTGCTCTGACCTCGAATACTCACTTGTAATGGGTATGACCAAGAGAGCATTAGAATATAGGTTGGTTCTTGTCCAACACAATTGAGGCCCTACTATACTAAAGGGAACCCAACTAATAAGAGAACCTCTAGTGGGTATGGGAGGAAGTTGGGTCTTATGTGGTTCAATGCAATCCCCATTCCATTCATTCAAGTTACTCCATTAATGTTTCCCCAATTCTCAGAGTGGTTTGTTTTCTCGTCATCCATCCCGCTTATCATCGTGAGCACCTAAGATTGAATAGAGTGCTTGGTATCATAATTTGTAAGGACTTACAGAGAGTTCAAAATATCATGGCTTGTAATGGCCCACAATATAGTCTCAACTCTTTCTCACTTTCTTGGAACTATGCAACACACATACAATTATAAATAGATTTGTAAATGTACTGCTTTACTAGCAATCTCACCTCAGTGTGCAATGGGTACGCTGAAATTGAAAGAGTATTGGTGGATTTCATTTTCACAATCAACCACCATTGATTTCATTTTGTGAATCTTTCGTGTTTCTTCAATTTTTTTTTTCATATAAAATGTATAAATATAATCATCAAATAAATATATATATGTCTATTAAATAAAATGTTTACATTTATTTAAGGGGGAGTGGAATAACGTGGAGTGAAGGCCTTGTTTATGTGGGCTTCGAGATTTGAACTCTCTATAATATGCTAACTGCCAGCTCTGACTTCCATTGCACATCTTAGAAAAGAAGTAATTAGTGTGCAATGGGTACGCCGAGAATAGATGTGGAAAGGAGTTCTGTGTGGATAAAGGCAAACATTATTTTGCATATGGGAAACTTAAAGTATACATAGTTTGTAAAATTGAGTCGGTAAGAGAAATAAATAAGGGGGGCATATTTGTAAAGAGTAGTAAAGAGGAATTTTTTATTTGTTTCTAATATTAGTATTCTCAAGAAGGGAGTATATCTAGAATATTTGCATTAATTTTTTGGGTCTATTTTGATTTGTTGAATCCTGGTCATCATTTGAACATTACAACCATGTAATGATGTGTGTTGTTATTTTGTAGTGGTAAGTAAAGTTTGAGTAGATGATTTGGATCAACACATACCAAGCTCCACTTTTTACATTGTAAAATTACCATAGCTCAATCTTTGATGTAGGGTTTTTTATTGGAATGCTTGACCGTAACCTCAAGTCTATCACACAATGGAACACTTTTTGTCACTATGCTTATGCAGTTAAGCTTAGTTTTATAATTGGATGATGGGTAATGATTTTATGTTTTAGGAAATGTCTCTTCAATTGTGATGGGTGGTAAAGGTAAAATTTAGAAATAATTATTCATAGGAAGGATATGCATGTAGCCATGTTCTCTACTTGAAATTGAAAGGCTCTCTCTCTCTCTCTCTCTCTCTCTCTCTCTCTCTCTCTCTCTCTCTCTCTCTCTCTCTCCATAACATCTCAAGGGTAAATTGATTAAGGTGGAAGATGTACATAATTTGACAAAAGAAAGACTTGATGAAATGATTAATTCAATTGGAGGTTTTGATCTAATAATAGTTGGAAGCCCCTATAATAATTTAATAGGAAACAACAATATCTCTCTACATATGTTTCTCTCTTCTCTCTCTGTCTCTCTACCTCTCTCCTTTCTATTTCTCGCTATCTCTCTCTATCTTCGTCTCCCTCCCCCTTCTCTCTCACACACTTCCTCTCTATGATATCTCTCTCTCTCCCTATGTTTTTCTCATGTTTCTCTCTTCCTATGTTTTCAAAATGATACTCTAAAAAGACTATTGGTGCATCAGAGAGATTCCCAAGAATAAGTCAATAATCTTGCATGGAGTTATGATGTTCATATTCTTTTCTTCATCACTTATAGGCAAATCAAAATATTGTTTTCAAACACAAGAAAGTAAATGAAACCATTAATTATATAATTCTATTAATAACATATATAAATAATAACAAATGCCAACACTTATCGTCTTCTAATGTTAATAACATTTTTCCTTGCATGGTATTGTGTACGCTACATTTGATTTCGGTGGGCGTGTTTTTCTTGCATCCTTTCATTTTGTACTTCAATAATGGAGTATGTTGAAGATTAAAGGAATGCAATGTATTTGTTCATGGCGAACATGTAAATATATATATTTGAAGCATGAAAAATGAAGATATCTAATTATTTGCAAATAATATTTTATGGAATTAATTGACACAAATGTGCAAACATATTTTTAAATAACATGACTTACCATTATAGAGAATCCAAGGAGACAATGTGGTGTGAAAATAAAATTGGGAACATACCAAAAATACACAACGTATCTTTATATATATGTTTATTTGAGGTTAACCATCCTTACATATATGGGCATTTGAAGTACATAACATAAAAGGAGTTATACAAATGGATATATGAGTCTACATAGTGATCTCAGTAAATGCATATGTTAAATGATTTGAATGGCTATAATAACAATGCTTTATCTTTCTTGCCCACCAATGGAATCATTTTGATGGCGATATTAAGTAGGAATTGACAACCGACAACATTGTCTAAAATGTGGTTGGCAACATCAGGCTCTGCTAGTAGAAGTTGAAAAACTTTCTCTATCTCTCCCCCTCTCTATCTAATTCTATGTCTATTTTAAATTACTCTCTCTCTCTCTCTCCATCTTTCTCTCCCCAACTCTCTCCATGTCCATTTCTCTTTATCTCTCTCAGTCTCTATCTCCCCTTCTCTCTCTATTCCACTTTATGGCTACGTAAAGCTTATTCATTTGATAGAGAGATATGAGAAAATCAAATTTAAGATTTACCCTCCCCTCTCATTCTTGGTGAGCCTCATTCACCGAGAGCTAAGTGAAACAAGAGTCTTCTTGATGGTAGTGGCTCTCTCTCTATATGTCTGGATTTCTCTTTATCTCTCAGTCTCTATCTCCCTCTCTCTCTCTATCCCTCAGTCATTATCTCCCCTTCTCTCTCTCTATTCCACTTTATGGCTACGTAAAGCTTATTCTTTTGATAGAGAGATACGAGAAAATCAAATTTAAGATTTACCCTCCCCTCTCATTCTTGGTGAGCCTCATTCACCAGGAGCTAAGTGAAACAAGATTCTTGTTGATGGTGGTGGCTCTCTCTCTCTCTCCCCCTCTTCCTCCTCCCTCTCCCACTTCCTCCCTCCGTCCCTCTATCTATCTCCATCTCCCACTCCCTCCCCCTGGCATAATTATATAACTATTCTACATAGAAAATCTCTATTGTAACTATATTTATTAGGTATATTATATTTGATATGATGTAAATTATATGTATATTCTATTTTTATGTATACTTATTATGTAACTATATATTTATTTTATATTTTAAATCTATATTGTAGATATATGTATTATTATATATAGATTTAAAATAAAAAAATATATATATATTTATATAAAATAGATATTTATTTTATATTTTAAATAATATAGATATATGTATTATTAGATATTATATTAAATAGATATTTATTTTACATTGTAAATCTATATTATAGATATATCCTCTCCTTATTGATGACATTAAGAAGTTTGATCATTGGTATACAACCTTTGTCAAAATCCTTTCCTTCCTATTAAATAGGGATATAACTCCAAGTATTTCGTAGTTTTAAAGACATTTGAATATTTCAATGTGGACAATTGTATTTGCATTTTAACTCGATTTCAAATGAGGATAATAATCACCTAGCACTTAAATAACCCTATTAAATGTGGGCTTACATTTTAAGCTTATAAATGGACTATTTGTTCTCATCGGGTAGTATTTAACATGTCGCAACATAAATGTCTTGTTAATATTTTAGTTAATTAAATATTTATATATATTTGTTATTTAAGTTAATATAATATTTAATTTTAATATTTATATACATTTTAATATACAATGTTATATATATTTTATATTTTATTCATTGAGAAGCCAATCGCAGTTTCCCATGTGGCTAAGTAGTTTATGTTTGGCTCGTCGAAGTATATTGGTGCTGATTTTTGTATTGAGGCAATGGAAAGTGGGCTACATGCTCTATTATAATTGGTGATAATGAAACGACATAGTTATGAGCTCACAACCTTGCCCAATGCATTTTAACCCATGTTGTTGATCTTTAGTGATCCACGTCAACCATGGTGTCAAGGATGAATTAGGTAGCAAGTTCATAGGTGAATTAAAGGTAATTGGGTGTCATTAAGTGGCAGCCATGGTGGGCCTATTTAATCCTATCACCTTCTCTAATCTATACTATTACTCAAAACGGGGTGACGTGTCCTGTCATAGTTTGTACTAGCAAACAAATAAATGTTGAAGCCTTCATTGTGCAATGAGAAGCAATATATATAAATAGATGGCAAGACAAAGATTGCATGCATGAATGGAAACTGATGAATGAAAAGAGAAACAATGATGGCTGATGAAACCAACAAAAAAACATCGACGGAAAAAACACAATGATGATGACTGACTTTCATACATTTTTAGATCCGATGGCACCGATAAATCTTATCGTCTTGCATCATTGTAGAGTAACATCCGCCATTGATTGCCAATTCCAGGTTGGTCCCTCTCACAGAGGGAATGCCATTGGCGTAATAAAGAGCCACATTGTACTTACTAGGGGGTCATTTATTTTGTACTTTTAGTGCCCACCACATAATTTGGGGGTATGTTATGTAAAAACCATTATTGGACTAATTGTAAATGCATTTAATTATAAAGTGCCACTTGATTTAGGGGTTTTGAAATTCGTTCTTGGGTATATTGTAATCAAACAAACTAAGATAAAATTCTATTTTTGGGGATCGTTTAATTGGTACTTTTATTGACTAATCAAGTTGGGGTTTCATCATGTATTCTAAACATTGTGTACACTATTTTGCTATCAAGTTGGATCATGAGAACTATTTGTCTTGGAATAAAGGGCTCAAGACTAATTGCGACATGCATGCTCTTTTACCATCTATCCATGGACTTGTTCGTGAACTAAGTGACATAATCAAAAAGTTGAATGATATGACGATAATAAATAAATCATTGACATCATTGAGTTCATTGATTCCAAGGATATTTTACATGATATAGAGCACATAAAATGTCCTTTCACTAAATGGATCATCATCTAATAGTTGTATAGAGATCTTGAATCACAATTTGGAAGTGATGCTTTCTTAGACAAACTTGCACGTGTGGATGACATTGAGACACCACCATTGACCCCTTCTATAGTCGTTCATACTCAAGCATCTAATGTGGACACATCATGGGATGAGCAATGTAGTCACATGACATGTACTTAGATTCGGCCTTCACTCGATACTTCAACAAAGATCTTGGCTTCTTCAAATTCTCTTCAATGGATTCATTTGTAATTTTGATTCACCTCATTGAGATATCTACAAGTTATTAGACATCATCATATGTTTGTAGAATCTCATCTTGATGATCTTGAGGATGCTATCAAGGACATCTATCTCCTCTTTGCTGATAGTTATCATGGAGTTACATCTCCTTCTCTAGATGTTATGAGGGTACATTTTGATCCTCACATTCCTTCTTTACATCTACATTCTTCCATGGTGACACATCCCATAGTTCTGAAGTCATCTAATTCACCTCCATCATTGCTCACATCAACACCCTTTGTAGGAGTACATGATTCTTATTGGTTTAGATCTCATACATGTGTTAAGAGCCATTCTTGCATGGTTATTGTACCCAAATCTTACATAGAACCTATAATTTCACTAATTAGTTTGAGTCATAGTTCAATATTGACATGAAGAAGTTTGGGCATATTTTGGAAATATACATCTTGATTCCTTCCCACACTCCACTAGTTGAGTAAGATTTCAATCAGTTTACAACTTAGGGTTTCTTTCTTTTGAAGGGAAGATGCATTATTCATCATGGAGGCACATACTATAACACTTGCCACGTGGCTATTTATGTTTACATTCTCTCTCTTTTGTATGTGGAGGTAGTCACAAGTCTTATCTTGCAAGGATTTGGGGAGAATATTCCATCTTCTCTCTCTTTGGGAAGAAGCTTTTCCTTCTCATATGGAGGGTGAGTTTCTTTCTCTTCTTTTGAGGGGAACATCTTCTATATGAGTATCTAACATGGCTACACATTTGTTAGGACACATCCATACCCACCTAATCTACATTTATGGGTCATGCATTCTTTATTTTTTACATTTAAGTATTTACTTTATTGCATATTATGCACCTAGGATAAGCTTACTTAGGTAGGTACCTATTTAGATAGGTTACATTTTCTTAATTAAGCTAGTAACATGTGTCAACATCTTGTGTCACTATATGAACCATCATTACAAATCTTTCTTCTACTATGATACTCTCCTTGACATTGTTTATATCTATGACACCATCTCTAGTGCCATGACCATCTCTCTCATCATCATTGATGTCTTCCATCATCATCACTTCTCACCACTACATGTTTTCTATGAATTTGACCCAATCTTCCATTGCTCTCAATATATCTTCTAGATCTATGATGTGGGTAGCTTGTTTGTTTCCCATACTTTCTCTTCCAACTCTACAAGCCACCTTCTTTGGTTCACCCATCATGCAACAACACTCACACAAATGCCTAGGTTAATATAAACTTGTGTGGGATCACCTCTAGGACTTAGAATGCTCACTCCAATACTAGACTATTGTGGCTATTAAATGTGAGTCAAATAAATAACCCATGAACATGTGTACAAAGCACACAAATGGAAGTAAATAAGGAAGAACAATAGAGATCAAACAAGAAAACAAAAAATTCAAATTTTCATTTAAAAGAATTACAAATGGGCCGCCTATATGTGAAATCCAACACACATCATGCTACTCAACCATTAGAGAAATAATTATGCATTTGACTCTTTGTAATAAAATCACACAAGTGCACTTAGAAGTTGTATCCTAAAACTTCAAATGATCAAAATCAAACTAGTCTAATTTATGAACTTTTGAATCCCTTTAAATAACCGAGCATTCCAATTAAGTAGCACTACCATCTAATCTAATCCACACTACATGGAGGACAAATGCAATTCATCACTATTAATGTATGCCCATGGGAAATCTAATCTATGGGATAAAAGACGTGTAGTTTGTAAGTGAAACATTCATACAATACCTTAAAATTTTGAATTGATGCTTCCCTAACATTCTAGACTTGACAAACCATCATTAAATTTAATTACTATTGTCTTGCAGAAGCCACTTTGATGTTGACACTATGTTCTAATATTTTGACATTCATTGACCTTTCCAAGGTGTGCATGCATGGATAAGTTGCATGGGGTGAAAAATCAACACACAAGGATTGTGTGGGTTCTACAAGGTATGCAAGACCTGGAGCAAGGTTGTCACCAAGCTCTACATAGGGGTTCTTGCATGTAGGTTGAGATGCACTCAAGCAGGCTATGCTAAACTAGTAGGGTTTGCGAAATGCTAAACAACGATATGCCAACAAACATATGATGTGTGAGAAAACCAAAACTACTTAGACAAAACAAACAATATGCATGCACAAGTTAATCTTGTGCCCAACAAACTACCACAAACAGAACAATGCACACACACAAGTTGGGTTTGTGCATAAGAATCTACAAAAGCAAACAATAATATTTTTGGGTGATGTAATATTGTGCCAACCTAAGGATGCTACTACATCAATGTCATCAATGATCAAATGTAACCAATTGTAAAGTACATTGAAACTCTTGACACGTGCATGTATGGAGGCCAAAGTCATGGGTTAGTGAGAATCCATAATAGCTATGTAAAACACAATAGGGGATTTGCCAAGCGACAATAAACTAAGGGCCAAACCCTAGATGAAGCACCAAATACACAAGGACTAGTCAAATTAAAAAAATGAGAGAAGTCATGTTTAAAATTCAAAAAATTATAACTCCAAGGGATAAGAATGCAAGTTATGGGCTCACCAAAATGTATAAGAAAATAAACACTCTACAAATATCTAGAAGTGTATGAATTAATTATAATTTAAAACCTTAGATAGAGCTGCACATTATTAATGGATTGAAGTAAAGTAGTTGAGGTTATAAATAAATGCATGTGGTGAATTGAAATTGGGATGGAATCAAGTGCTTACCGAAGAATCAAATTAATGTTGTCTTCAATTGATGTAACATTGCAACATGGACTTGTAAATTAAAAATTGATATTGGATTATGGATCAATGAACTATGACATCTAAAATTAGAGAGAGATATCTATGGACTCAATTGCACTAGCATGAACTTGTCTAGGTGGCGTGATTCTTTCCTTAGGAAATTCTGTGCTCTATGGAATCTGACCTCTATGGAATCTAACCTTTAGTACCTATAGAAAGTGCTCACTTGATGTATATTTAAAAATAGGAAAACAATGTGGTGCTAAAAAGCACCATTGGGAGTTCTCTATGCAAGGGTTGAAATTTCAAACTTCCTTGTGCCCTACTTAGACCCCTAGGATTGACTTAACAACTATAAAAGATAGATATAGGGTGACAAAGAATGTTGTTGTGCTGATCAATAGTATCTTGTCAAAGACTGATGCAAACTGATACACGATTTGTTAGGATTAAGGTGCCATCAACCTTGTAAATCCTATGTATTTAATTATTCCAAGACATTATTTGTAAATGCATTCATAAGGGATGTGGGGTCCATTTGGCAATGGTAATTATTTAATTATATCTATCGGTTAGAGCATCTTGTATTTTGGAGTGATAAGGTCAATCTTGGTGCCCATCTTGGAGTAGCTAATTTTTGGGGAGTTATGACATGTGTAAGAATATTTGCATATCTATTTATTAGCCTATGACATCTTGTAAGAGTATCCCCTAATTTATAGGATTGTATGACAAACTAGGCACCTAAATTAGTGGGATTAGTTATAATCATTTATGACAAATTTGTAAGACATTGGAAGAGTCATGTAAGAGGCTAAGTTTAGCATGATGGTGGGTCCCAAAGGAGGCATTGGAAATTGTATAAATATGGATGCCATAATTGATGCAAGTTTGGATTCTTGTATATAACAGGTGCTTGAGGTGGTAGAAGGGTGAGAAAGAAGTGTGAGGTTGCACATGTTCATAGATGTTGTTAGTTTGGATGTACGAAAGATGGAAGTGATTGTATTGTATTCTTGTTTCGAGATAATACATACTTGGCCTCTTTTCTGGTGGAGTTTTTAATCCGAAAGGGTTTTTCTCAACCTAAATACCGTGTTGTGTAAATCTCTTATGCTTGTTGTTTTGTTTGTTGCTGATTTACATTTTCTTAAATCTCCATTGATATCATATAGGTTAAATTTTAGATTTGCAACATATTTTTATATTTCCATATCATAGTAGTTTACCTTCATTTATAATATAATTATGTTTAAGGATGTCCTTGAAGAGTGCTTTGACAACGATTGTTGATTATTTATAAATGCTTGATGCTAATAAATGAGGACTCGTGATTGATTTTTGTAAATGGGAAATGCTCTTTGTTCTTTTTTCAATATGTTATTTCATTGATTTGATGACGTGCACATGTCCTAGTGTGATGCCTTTATATACACAACTCTAGATACACAATTCAAACTTTTGGTGCCTATGCTAATGGGTAACAGTCAGATCCCAAGATTGTCAACCTTGAAAAACAAGAATTTGAATTTTGAAAAAGAGGGACATGATCATGCTCGTGATCTAGTCTAAGGGAAAGAACCATAGGTGCGATCTAGTCTAGGATGGGCAACTTGGGTTAATAAGACTCTAAACTAAGGAATATTGCATATTAGAGTGTAAGGTTTAGGCTTGGGGTCAATGACCATACTGGAATGACCAAATTATGTGCTAAAACCATACATCAAAACCATTAACTGAATAACCAAATTATGTACTAAAACCATACATCAAAACCACCAACCTAAAATGACATCGGATTAGTAGAAAAAGGTATAAAAATATACATTTTGCTCTAACTTACATAATTTTTAAAATAAAATTCCAACGTTAAGCCTTTTAATATTAGTGCCTATTCCCGTTTCATTAGCATAGTTGAAGCTAAACCACATTTAGCACAATAAACCCAACCAAATATACCCAACCAATATTATAATAGCACAATAAACTCAACCAAATACCACATTTTTACTGAAT
Organism: Cunninghamia lanceolata; assembly: GCA_027924645.1. NCBI lineage: Eukaryota > Viridiplantae > Streptophyta > Pinopsida > Cupressales > Cupressaceae > Cunninghamia > Cunninghamia lanceolata. The sequence goes on along the minus strand of BSBN01001346.1, from coordinate 1,116,030 downwards.
TTCTTTATAAAAAGTATTTGCTTCCTCATAAAACGTTTCTATACATTGATCCCTTCAAATGTTCTGTACATGGGTTTAAACAGGGTTTTAGTAATGCAGAGGCTTAGATCAAGCCAGCATTTGCCTTCAGTATACGCAGGCCTAAAGCAGCCAGCAGGAGGATGGAGACGACCCCTTACTACAAAAATTTCCGAGATCGATGAAAATATTGTCTCTGCAGTTGTATTCGAGAGATTGCCAGTCATTCTTCCCAAGCTCGATCCTGCCCTTGAAAAATTTCAACAGTTCTCGTAAGTAAAATCTGCTGTCCATCAGTTTTTTTAAAACCGAAATGTTCAATCATTTTCTGTTGGGTGTTCTTGCTATTAAATTCAATCAATAAATCCGAAATGCCCATTTCTTTGCTTTGGCCATTCACACACATACCAATGTGTATATGTAGGACTTCAGACATAATACAATGCACAAAGGGCTAAGCATTTTGTTCAATCCTAATCAATATTGTTAATTCCAACAGTCTTGAAGGCGAATGAAGCTCTGTACAGGCAATCAGCTCAGATTGAAAAATTGACACCCATGTCATTTTTGCGTATATACCCATTTGCCAAATCCTTGAAAATTGAAAGTTGTTGGTTTTCTTCGGTTGAAGCAGCCTCAGTACTTATGATGGCGTTTCTTTGATTGCAGTTGAGGTTTCTGAACATGACGGAAACCTGTATTTTTTTATAATGACCAAGAACATGTATGGTTTCCTCTACATTATATTTTAATGAAGATTAATGTTTAGAGTCACAAGGAGTGTCCCAGATATGTTGGTTTGAAGAGTGCCAAAAGTTGTTCCTTTAAATTATTGGTTCCTTTTTTCTTTTTCTGATTGGAAGATCTTATTTGAGGTTATGGACCAGATTTAATGTGTTGTGTGGGTATGGTTGGATCACATTGTTAAGATTTGTAAACATGGACCGCTACTCAAGCAAGCCTCATAATCATTATACTACAACCTTGCCACATGCTCCCTGTTGGAAGAACAATCTACACTCTGGACCACAAAGGACAGGTAGCACATTGCTAGAGCATCCGAGCATGCAAATTAGAGGTCCTAAGTTTGAATCCTAGATGGTTGTTGGAAAATAAGATCATATCAGGAATAAGAGCCCTAAGCAGAAGCATGTCTTGAGTATGCGTGTTGGAAGAACAATCTACACTCCATATCCCAAAGGAATGGGATGCAGATTTTCTCTGATCTACAAGGAATAGTCCAGCTCATAACTTTGAGCAAGAAATTAAAATAAACTAATAACAGAAGCAAAATTAAAAACAAATCTGACAAACACACTAATAACAGAAGCAAAATTAATAACAAATGTGACAGACACTCTTATTTCAGAGCTTGATTACAGCACAAATTCTTTTTAATGGCTATCCTAGCCCAATTCCCAAAACTCTCCTCCCTAATAAATAAAACTGCTATTCTAAAAAAAGAAAAGCTCCTAAATGACCCACTACAGCAGCTATAAACCCACCAACGGCAGTTCCACAAAATTTCCTCAAATATCTGAGCACAAAAACAAACTGATGCACAACAGGAGACATGACATTTAAAGGTCAGTTACATCCTCCTTCCCATCTTTAAAATTTTTTGAACCTCCTGGCTCAAAGAACTCAAGAACCCGATTGCCATGGCCTATCCTTTGTAATGTCCCTTTCTAGGATCCTCTTATTTTTGCTTTAAATAAATATTCTAACTCACAAAGATAGTGGCATAATATTTATAAATATTACTTTATCTAAAATTATGAATTTTATTATAATACTCAGATTTATAACTTTTGAAATAATTCTGAAAATAGGACTTATCTTTATTTTGTGCTATGATTTTCCTTTAAATTTGCAGCTATTCTCTTAGAATTATTGTTCCTAATGTGTACCCAAGTTAGGGGTTTCCGTCCACTAACTTGCTAAGAGAAGTTAAGGGGTTTCGTCCTTAAATCTCTTAATTAACCTTGGAGGGGCTTCGTCCTCTTTGGCTGTATCCTTATCTTGTATTGCACAAGGAAAGATATTTATGTCTTCATGATTGATATATTTGATTGATTGATGATTCCTCCTTGAATGATCTCTCTTATATATCTTATTACTTCAGAAGTCACAACCCTTCATATACCCATTGGCTTTTCTTAACAACTGAAATATTTATTTAATTCCAGTTTTTTATTATATTAATTATATTGTCTCTTGGGCGACTCCTTTATCCCTGCGACGTGATTATATTTACCACTTTATTGGTGCGCTCTGCCTTTCTTAAATTAACAGCAATCCTCATATTGTGTGACTTTGTCTCTAACCTGGGTGAATGATGGATTTTGGTGTCACTGTATAGGGTGAACTTATGGACCAAGAGTTGATATTCTTGCGTCCAATTCTTGGGTTCTTCACTCCTTAGAGAAAGAGTTCCAACTGAGTTACTTCGGCGACTGTGTGTTCTTGATAAAGTGACCGATCGAGATAAGCTTGGAAATCTATCACCGACCCCTCTATCCACATTCCCAACTAGCGCTTATGCGACTATGGTGTCGGAGACACCTTTAGCACCCAATCGCGATTGTGATATCCGATAAAGTCACCTTCATTTTGCTTATGCCTCGAACCTGTTTCAGAATGGTAGAATTCGCGATTCCCTTCCGAGTAGATCTCTCGCTTTCTTCCCCAATCAGACCTGATGTATATTGGCGTTGGTAAATGTTTGGTTCACTAATGCCTAGACGGTGTCCTCTTCTTCCACGGGAATAAGCGATGATTTCTTTGGCGTTGCAGACACCTTATGCGCTAGATCAATATCAGTGACTTGTGTATGTTGTTACTCCGGTGACCTATGGCTGTGCTCTTACTTAAGGATATCGAGTTCTTTATGCATCCTGATATAGTAGTGCTATTATGCCATGTCTGACTGAGTATATTGAATGTTGTTATATTGCATATTCTGACTCAGTGTCATCAATTTAAACATCATTTTCTTGCTCCCAGGCTAAGTTGTAGGGTTCGTCGGCCCCCTTGCCGGACCCGGGTGCGATTCGCACTGGGTGCGATGTGCGGTCCGGTGCGCCTGTGGGTTCGGGCAGGGCGTGGTTAGAGAAGATCGGGTGCGTACAGGACGCACCTGGGCAGTTCGGGTTCGAACCCGGGGTCCTAAAACAGCACCCGCGGTGCACTCAGCGCTCAAACTTTTTTTTTTTTTTTTTGATTTTTTTAAAACTTTTAACAATTTTTAAGTCATTTTTAGCATTTTTTATTTCTTCTAAAATGCAAAAGTAACCCTAAAAACACATTATAAACACAAACACAAAGCCATTTCAACTCATTTGTTTCCAAAACACAAAAGCTCTCCATTGTGGCTGAACTCAAAAATTTGTTTGTGATTGAAGAAAGAAGCTTGAAGATTGAATCTTGAAGGTTGGAAATCTATTACACCACCATTCCTATTCATTTGCAACAGTTTAGAGGCTGCCAAGAAGATCAAAGGAGGAGATTTTTGCAAAGAGGTAGGTTTTCTTTTCATTTTTTTTGCATTTTTGAACAACAAACAAATTCTTTTCAACTTGTTTTTTTTTAATCTTAGTTTATATGAATCATGAATGTATCACCATGCTTTTGTTTTTGTTTTGATTCTTGAATGTTTTCATTGTTTTGTTTACAAAACTTATTGCCACACCCACAGGAATCACAATGGCAGCTAGTTCTAGCTTCGTATCCCAATCAAAATTCAAAATCGATCCACACTCACCTCTTTGGAGGCATGTTGAAATGATACAACAGCAGCCAGGTGGTGGGGGTTACCTTTGGAAATGCAAAGGCTGTGATGTGCAATATAATAGTTCATATAGTCAGGTGAAAGCCCATTTGTGTAACATCCCTAGGATGGGGATCAAAGCTTGCCCAGGAAAGAATAAAAAACCTATACCACTAGAGCAAGTGATGGCATATATCATGGAGCAACAAGCAACAGATGAAGCAACAGACCGTAAATCATTAGCAAACTTGTCAAGAAAAAGAGGCAGAAATCAAGGAATGGAGCCTCCATCTATTCCCAGTCCCAATGTTGTGATAGAGAGCCACCCATTTTTGGTCACTCCTCAAGAGCAACCCACAAGCACTACAAACAAGAGACCAAAGGGACCTTTGGAAACATCATTTCAAAATGAGGCTCAAGATATTGCTGACCAACATATAGCCAGATGCGTTTATGCAAATGGTTTGTCATTCAATGTTGTTCGCTCGCCATATTGGAAAGAGATGGTGAGAAAAATTAATGAGGCTCCAAAAGGGTATAAGAGCCTAGGTTATGAGAAGGTGCGTGGCACCTTATTGGAAAATGAGGTCAAGAGTATAGATGATGCATTGAAGCCCATAAAGGATTCATGGAGTGAGACAGGGGTGTCGATTGTCTCTGATGGATGGAAAGATGCAAAAAATCGGCCTTTGATCAATGTCATTGCAGTGTCCCCTAAAGGGGCAATGTTTTTGAGAGCTGTGGATTGTGAGGGGCAGGTGAAGGATGGAGAATTTATTGCTAAGATCCTCATTGCAGCCATTGAGGATGTGGGACCTCGTAATGTTGTTCAAGTGATAACGGACAACGCAAAAAATTGTAGAGCTGCTAGGTTGTTGGTTGAGGAACGGTATTCACATATCTTTTGGACACTTTGTGCTGTCCACTCTCTCAATTTAATGCTACAAAAGATTGGGAAAAAAATTGATTGGATTAGAGAGTTGTATGCAGAGGCCGAGGAGATATAAATGTTCATCACCAACCACCACATGTCCCAAAGCATATTTAGATCATTTTCTACATTGGAATTGTTGAAGGTAAGTGAAGCAATATATTTTTAAATTTTTCATAGTGCTTTAATTTCACATATTCTAATTCTTCTTAAAGTTTGTTTTTAATTTTTTAAATGTTTAAATTTTAATTATTGTACTTCTTTATTTTTGATATTTCAATAGGTTGCCGAGACCCATTTTGCCTCAAACACAATTGCCTTGAGACGACTTGTGAAGGTCAAACAGGCTCTTATCAGCATGGTAACAAGCACTAATTGGTCCGTATGGAGGCAAAGCAACACTGAGAGGGCAGCAAATGTTAAGGGGATGATCCTAAATGACTATTGGTGGGATCGTGTGTAGTATCTCCTTAGTTTCACCGAGCCCATTTTGAGCATGATTCGTTATACGGACATGGACAAGCCTTGCATGGGGGAGATATATGATGGCATTGATTCAATGATAGAGAAGATAAAGACCATCATAAATGAGAAGGAGAAAGATCCTCAAGAAATTCTCTTCAACCAAGTGCATGAAATTATTGAGGCTAGATGGAACACAATGACAACCCCGCTGCATCTTCTTGCATTTGCATTGACTCCAAAATATTACAGTAGTGAGATTCTTTTGGTGCCAAATAGGGTTCCCCCGTGGAGAGATTTAGAAGTGTCTGATGGGTACAAGGTAGCATTTCGTAGACTCTTCCCTGATCCAGATTTGCATGATATGGTCACGAATGAGTTCACTGATTTTGTACTCTCTAATGGTCAAAGCATTGAGGCTCTTCGTGATAAATTCAAGAAAGATGCTCACAATTGGTGGTACTTTCATGGCCAACAATTCTGGTGCCTACAACCTCTTGCAATCAAAGTTTTATCATAGGTAAGTTTACTAAATTTATATGTTTTTTATGATTTATCTTAAAGACTTTTAAAATATTTAAACTTTGAAGTTTCATAATTTTTAATTATTATAAATTTTATAACTTGTAAGTTTTAACTTTTTAAGTTTTTATTTTTAACTCTCTCTTTACTTTGTCTTCATAGGTTGCTAGTTCCTCTGCATCTGAGAGGAATTGGAGCAGATACTCTTTTATCCACCCGATAAAACCGATTGCACTCCAAAAAGGTGGAGAATTTAGTGTATGTGCATTCCAACTTGCGCCTCCTTTCGCATAAAAAGCAAGACTATAAGGAGGGGGAATCAAAGTTGTGGGATGTGGAGCTAGAGCAAATTGACATGGATGCTTCTACTTCCCAATCGCAACATATTGCACTTGAAGGATAAGAGAGCGAGCACACTTTTTCAGCGAGTGTCGCGAGTGGCAGTGGTGTTGGTTGTGGTTCTTCAAATGATCCTGCTAATGTCCAGGATGATGATGATGATGTGGAGGATTTAGCAAATCCATATGATGATTGACATTTGTCATTTGACATTGAAACAATGAAAATTGATTGTTGAACATGATATTATTATTTTGAATCTTGTTATTGAACTTGAAGTTCGAGTTTTATGTTTTATGATATTCAAGTTGATGGTGGTTTTGTTGATTATATGATGCTATGTGGTGTTCTACACTTTATTCTTGCATTTCTACACTTAATTCTTGCTTTTACGCTTAATTTTTTTCCATATATATATATAAACGAACCCAACCCCCCAAAAAAATTTTGGCCGAACCCGCGAACCCGAACCCGAACCTGAACCCGCACCAAAACCGGCAACTTAGGAGCCATGACATCTTCCAATTCTTTGTGACATCGTTATGTATTTGGGAGTGGTGGCTTAATTTTAAAAACGGGACATTACATCCTTCCACCATGTTAGGTACTTTGCAATTTTTCACATAATTTCTTCCTCGGTTTCCAACCTCTTGTTGGACCATAAATTGTCCACTTCTGCCAATTTGTTCTCTTTCTATTTTCCTAGCTTCTTGTGGACTTAGACCCACCTCTACTTGTCCTCCTTCACCGAAAGCCATTTTTGCTTTCCTCATTGCTTGTCTGACCTTCCATTGCACCTGCAGACAAACAATTAGAAACATAAATCAAGTTAAAGGAATAAAAGAATTCCCATAGGTGCTTTTTCCTTTTCTGCACTATGCCATCTAGGCATGCTTTCCAAATTTCCTTTGCAATCTGTATCTTTTCCATGACTTGTTGCCCTATCATGGACTATCAAGAGTCCATTTTCCTTTTCATCTATTTCTACTGCCATATCAACTTATGGCATGCTCACAATATCATGCCCTTCACATGCATTCTTCACAATGTCTCCTCTTGTATGAGGACTTTTTCTTCTCCGTCATCAAATATGGGGCCTTCGGAGATCCCCATCTTTGCTGTTGCTTTATCTCTAATGTGGATTACTTCCCACAACTACAACAACTTGGGCCACCTCTAGTGATAGGCTGCATCCTTCTTCATTGCAGTCTTCTAATTCTTCTCCTCTTCTAGGGTGATCATCAATACTTTCCCCTTCTTCAGGGTAACACAACTCGACATCTTTAGCTCATTCATCTATCTCCTCTCTCTCAAACTCTTTGCAAATCACATTTAAGGGTCTTCCATCCACTAGTTATTCTATCGACTCCTCAAGGGATTTAATTTTTCCTTGTTCTAGCAGTTTTATCCCTTGGCTAATCCTAGACTCTATGGCTTTCCTTTCGGAGAACAGCTTTTGCTCACAAGGTGAGTATTTATTCCCACCAATCTTTTTCACTTTGTCACAATCCTTGAATGCCTTTGCTTCAACTTTCCCATTATTACTTGCCTCGTACTGCTCCAATATCCACCATAATTCCACTAACTCAAAATCCAATTTTTGCAGCTTCCTTTGAATGTCTTTTGTTTGCTTCTGTCTCATCCTTTATCTTATTTCTTCTTTCAACTTGGTTATCCTTTTTTTTAACATCATGAAACAACTCCATCTATACATCCATAGCCATAGCCACAGCTCTCCCACGAACTATTCATAACTCTTCTCACTAATTCTCTACTTTCAGCATCTTTGGATGCTCTGACACCATCTGATGCAGACAACCTCTGTTGCTGTAAGTTCAATACTCTGTTCTCACTGATAATGGATCTAAATAGAATAGCAAAAAACACAGCATAGCAACTAATGCAAATACTCCAAGCATTCGCTGGGCTGGGATAGCCATTTTGGAGGTGAATTTGCTGCTGTATTAAAGTTGGGAATAAAAGTTTTTATTTTATTTTTTTCAATCTGCTGCTATATTTTCTGTATACCGCATTTGTTTCTTTGTCGATTCACATTGTGCGTTAACAGAGTATAGGGCAGAGAATAGCCATTTTGGAGGTGAATTTGCTGTTGTATTCAAGTTCAGGAATAAAAGGATTTTTTTGGTCTTCTGCTATCTTTTCTGTAAACTGCATTTGTTTCTTTGTCCACTGTGAGTTAACAGAGTATAGGGCAGAGAATGCTTGGAGTATTTGCATTAGTTGCTATGCTGTGTTTTTTGCTGTTTTGTTTAGATCCATTTTCAGTGAGAGCAGAGTATTGAGCTTGCAGCAACAGAGGTTGTCTGCATCAAGATGAGTATCTCAGTGGTCGACCATCCCAGCATGCAAACTAGGAGGTCATCAAATCAATTATCAAGTCCTTGACAGCCCATGTATAATAGCAGAGTTATGGGCTGCCTTATTGTGGTGGGAGGATTTGAAACTGGGTCACTGCTCTTATCAGTGCCTCACCATTTTTATTACACCGCATTCCCCTTGCAATACTTTTGTTGGTTCTGGCAATAGATGATCCTCAGCTTGTTTTTTCTAACTAGATATACTCCTTTTGAACATTGAAGAGAGTACTTAACTCCAGAAAATACTTATGAGAATACTCCCAATATAACAACTGAATAATCATGGGGATCATGCCCTCCAAATCTGAACCTGGGTCATTGTGGCTGTAAGCTTCAGAATTTGGCCTAAGAAGCTCTATACACAAGTGGAACCTTAAGTAAATCAATCATGTTACCTTCCAGCTCAAAAGTATTGGTAACTCTTTCAAATGTAATTTGACCTATGAGAACGTTTTACTTTATCAGATGAAATAAATGGAAAAAACTCTCCAAATCCAAAATATATTTAGCTGTGACAAATCAACCTTACTTGAGATGTAGCTCTGACAAAGCCAATAAGTATGTGTAAGTGCCTCCGGTGTTCCAGGATGTGGTCTTAGTCCAATATGAGAACCCAATTGAGGAGCTAGGACCATGGCAACCCTCTGCAAAGATGCTATGCCATTACGTACATACCAATGAACCATGGATGCAGTATTCTCTCTCAGTCTCAAAGGATTCTCAGAAGTGAACTGGAAAACAATTGCCAATACTGATCTTAGGTTCCTTGAATTACCACCATAAACAATAGCTGGTCGACTTCCTGTTGGATCAATTTCAAGCACAGATATTAAATCCAATGTTTGGTTCCTACTAGAGCTATCCTGCATCATAAATACACTCTCTCTTGTAAATACAAGTAATTTCATCACAAAATATTTGCATAACCTATCGACATATTTCAAAAAAAAAAAAAACCGATCATATTCAGTTGGATGATGTGCTTTGTGAATGTATTTACTATTCCAGAATCCAATGTATGATTCTAAAACCCAAAGGTGACAAAAGAGCATTGTCAGTCAAAATTGCGTTGTATGGGAGCAGACACAAGTTTAGCACAAGCCCCATCTGCATTTTTATCAATTCCACTTCAAAGCTATCCAATTCAAAAGGCTAATAAGTTCATCAGCTCAAAGGATGTTATGCAGGTTACATTGTCCATTGCAGAGATGATAGTAATGAAATAAATATTTTCAATTAAATACCTGCAAGAGAAACATATCCCTAGATAGCAATGCTGCTTCCTGTGCAAGGCTGTGTAATGTCCCCTTGCTGGATCAATCTCTATTCTGTCCAAATTCACAAGACCAAATGGAACAAGCATCTAAGGTAGTTAGGGATACATCTCTTTACTTAGGAATAAGATGAACTAATTCTGTTCTGGAAGAGCCTGCAATCAGTTAGGTAACATTGCAAACACAGTTCATAAAATAAACCTATTATTATTGCAAGGGAATCATGTATTCATCATTATGCAGCAAGTTTGATTTGTATGTGAATCTCTAATTTCATCAACAGTTCCTCAACGAAGGGGTTGGAAGGGAAATTGCAATAGGGTGCCCTTAGGCGTTCTCTCCCTTTCACAGTGCAATAGGGTGCCCCAATAGCTGTTCTCCTTACTTTCCACTGTAGCAGGGTGCCCTAAAGCTGTTCTCCCTTAAAGCAGATTTCCTTCCTTACCCTTGGACAAACTGTTGCAATGTTATATGTATATTTTAATGCTTATTAACATATGGCAGAGATGTGCGATAGATTCATATATAAAACTAAATAATAATCTCTCTATTACCACAGTGGATTGGAATATTAACACCTTAGATTCTGATCTGATTAATAAAGTGTTCAGTACTATGTATTCTCCTCTGATGTTCGACCACCTTTTCTTTTCTCCTTTTCAGATATCCCCCTTTCCTTGGATGCTGGACTTGATCCTTATACCCTTTGTTTGGTGTTGGAAAGTCATGACCCCTTCTCGTGGTTGTGATGGTTTGTGTAATGTCCCTTATAAGAAGATCCTTATTTTCCACCTTGCACACAAGAATTACTTCTTAAAGGAAGCATTAGTAATGGATATTAAAATAATCAAATCAGGGTTAGTAACCACATAAACAATATCAACATAAATCAATAATTCAATTATTCAATCTTTAAGTCGATTCATACTTAGGGTTGTCTATTATATGTTAATCTTATTCATTTTCAAACCCTAGTGGAGATGGGGTACTATCTCTTGTTAGGTTGCATGAATCATCCTCTACGGGTAGTGCCTTTGTATGATGTAACACATGCCCATTCCACCTTAGGTCTTACTAAGTGCCCTTGTATGATTAACACACGCCCATTCCATCGCAGGTCTTGCTTATTGCCCTTGTATGATGTAGCATATGTCCGTTCCACCGCAGGTCATATCCATTGCCTAAGTATGATGTAACATGGTCCATTCCATTGCCAGTCTTATCTACCTTTTGAGGTATTAATGCTGCTTCTTCCTAACAAGTCTACCTCCAATCTCTCAATGTGTTCTATGATCTTATATCATGGGTTTGTTTCTAAGGACCTTGCCTTCGTTATGTAAATCAAGTATGATTACTCTTATAAGATTAGCATAAATTAGCATTTAGGAATACAGGTGTAGCATACTTATCTTATTTTCCCAAGCAATTAATATTCAATCTGCTGTTATGATAGATATCTACTCAGAAATTATTAATTTTATATCTGCTTGCTTCATTGTATTTTGTTTTGACTCATTGATATTCCAAAGCTTGCTTGTGATGGGATGATTTCTATTTGAATGGCTTGATTCCTCCTTATATACTTAATTCGTGCCTTTTCACTGAAGGTGGTGATGGGCTGTAGTCAAAGGGGGCGACTCTTATCAATTATTAACCTTTCATCACAGACCTTAACATATATTTAAATGGCCTTTTTAACTTGCTTATCGCTGCGTCATCATTTGTCTTTATTATATTAGACTAACGGCAGGGTGGATAATATACATGCACTGCCTTACCCTAGTATTCGTTGCCTTTAAATGTTATATACGCTTACCTATATTACATTCGCTGCTATGACTTTTCTCTAAGTCTTAATTTATAAAGTATAATTTATATTTATGTTTATAATACATTTATTATTATATTTATGTATTATATATTCTATTTATTTTATATTTATATTTATATATTATATATTATACTTATATTTATATTCATATATTATATTTAATAGTATATTATATTATTATTATTATATTTAAATTGATAATATTTATATATTGTTATTATATATAATAATATATTTTATTATTTAATATATTGTTGCTTCAGATACAGGAACATAAGAACATTGTTTGGATGGAGGGCCCGCTTGGTTGGACGGCTTGGGTTGATACCCACTATGATTTCCTTCATTAGTTGTTCGCTGCTTCATTTTGATCCTCTTTTGTATATATGATACTCTGATTTCGTGGTGAGGCTTGACCTCTTTGTTGATACTCTCAGTGACGTATTTTTTGTAATTGATCCACCTATAGTTAATATAAAAAAATTATTTAAATAAATAACTTGATTTAGAATATATAATATTTAATTTATTATTTAATATATTATTTAATGTAAATATATTTGGCTTACAATATTTGATATGCATATTAATTAATATGTTCCATATTATTTGCTGCCTTAAACATAGGGCTGCCTATAATCTTAATCGCTGCCTCTAAATAATATGTATACTTACCTTATGACATTCGCTACTTGCAACAAGCATATCATTTTACAATATTTTTTATATATGGTTATAATATTTAAATTATTATATAATATTGAAAATATTTAATATTTATTTTTATATTGATAATTATAATTTATATTATATAAATTATGATTTATATTTGTTTACATATTATATATATATATATATATATATATATATATATATATATATGTGTTTATTATATTATAATCATAATAATAATTAATATTAATATTTATATTTATTATCATATATTGTTATTATATAATAATAATATGCTATTTTAATATTTATATTTATATTAATGATTATAATTGTTATTTATATTTAATGATATATATTATATATTATATTTGTATTTATAATATATTTATATTATTATAATAAATGATTATAATAATATTTAAATTATTAATATTTACAATAATATTTAGAATATTTATAGATAATATCATATAATATTATGTATATTTATTAATGGACTATGGCTAAATCTTTAATTTAAACAATGCCTTGATATGGGGACATGACAGTTTGTAAAGAAGTGCCTCTTCATGCTGACCGTTTCTCCTCATAACTAATCCTTGTTTAAGATGCTTTGCTTACTCGTTTGAACCATTCTTATTACTTGTTATCATTCAGATGGGATCGCTGTCATGAAGATAATGGGGGTGATAATATAATCAAGCACCGATTTATGTATAATGATTTCCTTTTACACAGTTTGTTGTCGACGTGCATACATAGTGCTAGGGTTAGCGATTAAAGGGAAATTGTGAAGTCTTACTATTCGTAAGACAATTTCCAGATATTATTCAATGTTAATTGTAGTGTTATGATGGGAACATGACAGTCCGCCCTTCCCAAAATTTGCTTGCCCTCAAGTGACTTCAGATTCGGATGGTTGAAGATCTCTTCTCCTTCCCACGTAGCATCTTCCTCAGGGAGGCCCTTCCATTTGATCAAGAATTTGGGAATAGTCTTATTCCTCAATCGCTTTTCCCTCATATTGAGAACTACTTCAGGTTCCAAGATTAGTTTACCCTCATTGTCAAGTGGGGGTAACTCTACACATGGGGTGACTTGTTGCCCCAACACTTTCTTGAGTCGAGATACGTGAAAGATGTTGTGAATACGGCTATTCTCGGGCAACTCCAATTCGTAAGCTACTTCGCCGATCTTCCTTAGGATCTTATATGGCCCATAAAATCAGGGTTTTAGCTTTTCCGCCCCGCTTACCTTGATTGAGGATTGTTTATATGGTTGTAGCCGCAAAATACTAAGTCTCCAACCTCAAATGTCCTCTCAGTGCGATTTTGATCAGCATAGATCTTTTTTTGATTTTGTGCTTGATGCAAATTGTCTTTGAGGGTATTCATGATGTCCATACTTTGTTGCACGGAATCTTTTGCCCCTAGTACTTGGCTTTCTTGTGAGACCAAACTTTCGAAGGAAGTTGGTTCGTAACCATATGATGCCTTGAATGGACTCATCTTGATTGACATGTGATGAGTGGTGTTGTAGCAATATTCACCAAGATGTAACCATTTCATCCATGTGTTCTGTTGGTCCGTGACATAATTCCTCAAGTATCCTTCTATCCACTTGTTAACAATTTCAGTTTGCCCATCCGTTTGAGGGTGGTAACTCGTGCTGGGTGTAAGATCAGTCCTTGCTAATCGGAAGAGCTCTTGCCAAAATAGGCTAAGGAATCGACTATCTCGGTCGCTAACTGTGTTCTTTGGAAGACCATGTAATCTGAAGATTTCTTTGAAGAATACTTCCGCTATTTGTGGAGCTCGATACTCAATGGATATTGCGAAGAAGTGTGTATACTTGGTGAGCCGATCAACTACTACATAAATGCAATCCTTCCCTTGAACCTTAGGTAACCCTGTTATGAAGTCCATCGAGATGCTTTCCCATTTTTGATTTGGAATGGGCAACAGTTGTAGAAGACCTGCTAGGTGGCTTTGCTCGGTTTTGTTTCTTTGACAGGTCATGCATTCTTGTACATGCTTTAGGACATCTTTCTTGAGGCCTTTCCAAGAGTATCTCTCTCGCACCTATTTGTAAGTTTTATAGTACCCTTGGTGGCCCGCTAAGGGATTGTCGTGGTATTCCTTAAGGATTTTTTCCTTCATTTTTGAGTTGGGCATAAGGAATAACCTATTTTTATATAGGATAAGCTCTTCCACTACTTTATATTCTTCATCGAGTAAATTTCCTTCAAGGATACTATTGGCTTGTGGGTCTTTGACATATTTTGCAATGATATCATTCTTCCAATCCGCGGTAATGCTTGTTAGGGTGTTCAAATAGGGCCGTTGTGATAAAGCATCTTCTACAACATTATTTGTCCCTTTCACATACTCAATATCGAAATCGTAAGCTTGTATTTTGCTTACCCACTTTTGCTGTCTGTCATTTAGGTCCTTTTGATTCATAAAGAACCTCAAGCTATTGTGATCAATCTTAATATTGAATTTCCCACAAACCAAATATTGTCGAAACTTGGCTAAGGCGTGCACGATAGCTAGCATCTCCTTATCATAGATTGAGTAGTGTCTTTCAGTCTCGGTGAGCTTACGACTTTCAAATGCAATGGGATACTTATTTTGCATAAGGACTGCTCCAATTCCTTCCCCAGAAGCATCACACTACAATTCGAAGGGTAATGTAAAATCAGGGATAGCTAAAACAGGGCATGAGCTCATTGCTTCCTTTAGTCTTTCGAAAATCTATTGAGACATTTCACTCCACACAAAGGCCCCCTTTTTGGTTAAGTCTGTGAGTGGGGCGGCAATTTTGGAGAATCCTTTTACAAAGTGTCTATAGTAACTGCATAATCCCACAAAGCCCCTTAGTTGTGTTAGGGTTTTGGGTTTTGGCCATTCCTTAATGGCTTTAATTTTTTCTTCATCTGCACTTACCCCTTGCGCATTGATCTTGTGACCGAGGTAAAGGATCTCTTCCAAGCTAAACTCGCATTTTGAAGCTTTAGCATACGAGGACTCTTGTTCCAGAATGCTTAGGACTTCCTCAATGTGTTTGAGATGTTCTTCCCATGTCCTGCTATAAATGAGGATGTCGTCAAAAAATACGAGTAGAAATTTCTTTAGCTGTTTCCGGAATATATGATTCACGCACGACTGAAATGTTGTTGGGGCATTTGTTAGGCCAAAAGGCAGGACCAAGAACTCAAAGTGCCCATAGTGACACTGGAAAGTGGTTTTAGGAATGTCTTCTTTTCTCATCCTTATTTGATGATACCCTGATCACAAATCAATTTTGGAAAAGTATCTGGCTCCATGGAGTTCGTCGATTAACTCATCAATTCTTGGTATAGGGTAACGATTTTTGATTGTTTTCTTGTTTAAAGCCCTATAGTCTATACACATTCTCATGGTACCATCCTTTTTCTTGACTAGGACTACGGATGATGAGAAGGGACTAGAACTGGGTTGGATATGACCCATTTCTAGTAGTTCCTTAATGGTTTTTTCAATCTTTTCTTTGAATTTGCGGGGGTGTCGGTAGGGTGTGGTGATTACAGGTTTTGCCCCCTCTTCCAATTCTATCGTATGCTCAAATCCTCTTTTGGGGGGTAGCCTCGGGGGAATATCATCAAATACTTTCTTATATTTTCTAAAGATGGGTTGGATGTCAATATGAATTGTTTTGCCATGGGTGGAGGTTTTGTCTAGAAACATACATTGTGCGACCCACTCCCCTTGGCCATGTGTAAGGATCCTTTCCATTCTTTTGGACGAGACCGACCTTGGGGAGTCATTGGGTAATCCTCTTGATGTAACTTCTTGTCCATTATGTTGGAAGCAAATTTCTAAGTTTGGGAGATCCATAGTGAAGTGTCCCAAGGGGTTCCCAATATCACATCATTATCTAGTGTTACCACATAGAAATTCCCTTTGATGGTGTGCTTTCCCAAGGTAATTTCTAATTGGGGAATCATTTTGGTGCATTGGGCTATAGATCCGTTAGCTAGTGCTACGGTAAAACCCTTGAAATCCTTGGCTTCTAATTTCCTTTTTGCCACTATATTCTTAGAAATCATTAATTTTCCACAGTCCATATCATTATGATTGAGTGCTTCTGGATTTGACTGTGTTCAAGATTTTTCTCTCAACGTTTCGGGATCACACTCCGCGATCCATCATCAGGAGAAAGATAGCCAGAGAAGAGAATGATCCAAAACGTTGAGAGAAAAATCTTGAACACAGTCAAATCCAGAAGCACTCAATCATATCACTATATTCTTGTTAATAAAGTTGTGGGATGCCCCACTATCCACTAGGGCGATTACCTTTTGCCCTTTTAGGGTGCTTTTGATTCTAAAAGGGCGGTGCTCGGAGGCTTGTGAGATGGTAGCCAAAGTTCCATACTCTTTATCATCATACTTTGCCTTTTTGCTAGGATTTTCTTCTGTTTCTTCATTGGATGTTACTTCTATGTTATGCATTCGGCTTCCTTTCCCGCATATGTGTCCATGTTCCCATGGTTCTTTGTGCTTGAAGCACAAATTCTTCTTTTTTAGGTCATCTCGTCGTTTTTGGGCATTTTCATTTTGGCATACATGTCCTCGTTCAAATTTCTGATTACAATGAAAGCATGTTCTTCTTTGGAATTCCTTCTTATGCCTTTCATCTTTATGAGGATATTTGGAGTGCGTGTTTGATATAAAGCCTTTGGGTTTTTCTTTTGATGGGTTAGTCTCAAATTTCATTGCCTTTTGAATTGCCTCTTCAAGGTTTTTTGGGTCTAGGGCACTTACTATGCTATGCTCTTGATGGATTCTTTTAATCCTTCCACGAATGAGTGTGTGAGTCTTCTTTGAGAAATTTTGGGTACCATAACGGCTAGCTTTTGGAATTCCATAGAGTAGTCTTCTACTGTTCCACGCTGTTTTAATTGAGTCAGTTCTTTAAAATACCACTCGGGGTGTTTTTGATCAAACCTTGTGATGAGTTTTTGGGTGAATTCATCATAAGTGGTTACATGTTGGTGGCCTTGGGTAATAAGGCCATGATGCCACCAATTATGGGTTGTCCCTGTTAAATGGAGTATGGCGAACTTAATGGCATTTTCTTCGGTCATGGGACTAAGCGAGAGGTAGGTGTCTAGTTTTTTGAACCCATGATTGGGCTGTAAATTTCCCGGACCCATCAAAATTAGGAAGGGTCATCTTACTTACCCTTTCTTTTAAATCTTTGTTGGGGTGTCCCCTTCACCTATTAGGGGCAATTTGTGTTTTAGCATCACAATAATTCCTAAAGGAGATATTCCTTCTTACTTCGGGGTCTAATCTTGAGTATATTTCAGCAAGATCTTCCATAGTATCTAAGGCTGGATTATTTACCTCTTCTTCTATTATGTGCTCTTCCCTAGGTAGGAAGGGAGGTCTTGTTGGTCTAGGTGTTGATACCCTTGTTGGGTTGTTGTTTTCAGAATGGTTGGAGTTGATATCCCGCCCATTGTTTTGGTTGGATCTAGAAATATTGTTATTCATGCTTTGGATGGCTTGGAGGAGAAGTTGGGTTGTTCTTTCAAAATTTTCCTTTTGATCTATGAGAGTTTGATTGGTTTGCTCCATGAAAGTCCTTATTTCGTTGTCCATTTGTTCACTCATGGTGGATGTAAGCTTCTTCCTTTCTCTTTCCAAAGCCCTTTGAAGTTTGAGCCTTTTGGCTAGTTTGCATTAACTAGTCTTTGTCCCTTAGGCTGGTAGGAACTTTGTTCTGATACCAATTGTAATGTCCCCTTGCTAGATCAATCTCTATTCTGTCCAAATTCACAAAACCAAATGGAACAAGCATATAAGGTAGTTAGGGATACATCTCTTTACTTAGGAATAAGATGAACTAATTCTGTTCTGGAAGCCTGCAATCAGTTAGGTAACATTGCAAACATAGTTCATGAAATAAACCTATTATTTATTGCAAGGGAATCATGTATTCATCATTATGCACAGCAAGTTTGATTTGTATGTGAATCTCTAATTTCATCAACAGTCCCTCGACGTAGGGGTTGGAAGGGAAATTGCAATAGGGTGCCCTTAGCCGTTCTCTCCCTTTCATAGTGCAATAGGGTGCCCTAATAGCTGTTCTCCCTACTTGCCACTATAGCAGGGTGCCCTAAAGTTGTTCTCCCTTAAAGCAGATTTCCTTCCTTACCCTTGGACAGATTGTTGCAGTGTTATATGTATATTTTAATGCTTATTAACATATGGCAGAGATGTGCGATAGATTCATATATAAAACTAAATAATAATCTCTATATTACCACAGTGGATTGGAATATTAACACCTTAGATTCTGATCTGATTAATAAAGCGTTCAGTACTATGTATTCTCCTTTGCTGTTTGACCACCTTTTCTTTTCTCCTTTTCGGATATCCCCCTTTCCTTGGACGCTGGACTTGATCCTTATACCCTTCGTTTGGTGTTGGAAAGTCATGACCCCTTCTTGTGGTTGTGATGGTTTGTAAAGAGGTGCCTCTTCATGCTGACCGTTTCTCCTCATAACTAATCCTTGTTTGAGATGCTTTGCTTACTCGTTTGAACTGTTCTTATTATTTGTTATCATTCAGATGGGATCGCTATCATGAAGATAATGGGGGTGATAATATAATCAAGCACCGATTTATGTATAATGATTTCCTTTTACACAGTTTGCTGTCGGCGTGCATACATAGTGCTAGGGTTAGTGCTTAAAGGGAAATTGTGAAGTCTTACTATTCGTAAGACAATTTCCAGATATTATTCAATGTTGATTGTAGTGTTATGACGGGAACATGACAGGCTGTTGCACTCCATCTTTATAACCCCCAAAACTGCATACACATTCAAGCAAGCAAAGAAATTGATTGAGAGTCAACTTGTAGTAGTATGTCTAAATATTATAACCATAAAATTGATTGTTAAAATTAATATGCATAGGAAATTAATAAACACTCAAACAAGGAGGTCAAAATTAAGTATAACAAACAGTTGATGTTGACGTACCTCTTCATGCTTCACAATAAGGGCTATGAGAAGGATGCCCTAACAACCTCCAAAACCACCTACCTATTCACAAAGTAGGAGCAGCAGGAGGACTTGCCTCCAAGCAGCTGCAAAAAATGAATAAGTAATGACTGAGGCACAGTCTGCGGAACTGAGATGGGCAATCAAGTCATGGTAAGTAGTTAATCTCTTTAGCATAAACTTCTTTGAATGCTCCAAAATAGTCGAAAGGCAACAATGATTGTCAATCTGCAATAGTATGGAATCTATGGAGATGCTTTTGTGCACAGAGGATACCCTCTTGAAAAATAGGAATAATGTTTCAAATAATCGAAAGGCAACAATGATTGTCAACCTGCAATAGTATGGAATCTATGGATGCTTTTGTGCACAGAGGATACCCTCTTGAAAAATAGGAAGCTTCACTAGAAGAAGCAAATTATGTACCCAAAAGTATGCTTGGAGATGGATTGATGGGAATAGTATCATCATCCATTCCCTCACTTCCCATTGAAAACCAACTATCATTTGTGAAGCTATTCCAAGAAGCATTCCATCAAAGGCAATATGAAGACATATGCAATACAAAGGCATATCTCATGAAGAGAATACTCACTTGCACAATCTTTGGTTAAACGTCCTTTTCTTTGATGGGTGAATGAGGGTAGAAGGGACATGTGGTGAGTGGGGCACAAACGGTGGCCCACTCTCTAGGCTCTTCAGTGTCTTTGGATTAACACTTCAAAGCTTGCTCATACCTGGAGCTTGCCCAGCAGTTTGCAGGGGGAATCAAACTCAGGTTGTCATTGTGCTAATGCTTCATCTTTACTACTCAGTCTAGCCATCTGGACTAAGTAGCTTTTAAAGCATGAGGCAAGTATGGGAGTTGAGGAGTTTTTCTGGGCGGCAAAATTAGAATATGAGATTCGAACATTTAACCTCTCGGCATGCAATTGAATGTTTTTATCAAAGGGCGAGTTACCAACTCAGCTATATGTAACTACCTGGTTAAACATCCTCAATCCAGCAGGTTGCCTTCCCTAACTAAGGATCACATTGCTTGAAATCTCTTGTGCTACTTCATGCAATTGACATAAATCCTGTTTGAGAAAGAATAATTTATTCATAAGTTAGAAATAAAGAAATATGTCTGATTAGAGATTATTATAGAAATAATAAATTGGTGAAATCTGGTATCTAGTGAATGTATTTGTCTTCAATTGGGAACACTAAGTTCAGTGGAATCTGAGAATTGGACATGGTTTAAGCCTTGACTGCCATTTTAGTTTTTGGAACAAGTAAAAGCAGATGATTCATGCAATAGATAAGAGTTCTTCAGGGACTGACTATGGCTGCAACATTTTCATTGGAAATAAATCACCTGTGGTTTGAATAAATGTCAAATTAAACTAATCATTCTATATTTCCAGGATGGGTTCTTTCAGACCTCCAAATCCATGCGATTAACAGTGGGAACTATTGAGCTGTCACCTTCACAAGGCCGGATTAAATATTCACACGGAAACATTTGTGCTTTTGTAAAATTTAGCACAGGGGGCATGCTTTGACTCCCATTGTTACTTAATGATCTCTCACAAACTTTACAGAACACTTCAAATTTCGCATGAGTTACTTTTGCATTGGTTGGAATAGGGTAGAAAGATGCCAATTAGAGCAAAATAACATAAGGGGAAAAACTTAAATATGTTAGAAAGTATGTCAATTAGCATGCCAATGTGGGTTAAATTTAACATGCCACAAGACTACTACCTTCCATAGTGCAAAAATCTTGAGCAGAAGCTAAGGTAGCTAGACAATACATCTGCAATTGTTGTTATAAAACTCAGGCATTGTCTTACATATGGAACTTATAAATGGCCTAAGTTCAATTGAATTGGCATATAATTCACTTCACCTGCACATGTTATGTCTCCGTGGTTCCTCCATTTCCAATTGAGAATGAAGTTAGCAGATCCACAGACTTGGAATTCCAAAACGATGTGTGATTTTGGAGAATCTCTGCCACCTGAACTAGCCAAATCCAAAGATTCAGATACTCATTCAGCCTTCAATGAAATAAATCCATAACAAATTCCTGGACACAATGATCCATTATCTTTGTAGGCGTTAGAGTCTAGATCTACAAAACCACAAGCTTTTGCATCTACTCTATTACATAACATGATAACTGTGTGAACTAGCAACAATAGCATCTTGACCAGGCTGCATCAAATATAAGAAATGCCAATGACAAAACAGTAACACCCCACAAAAATAGCAGCCAAAGATGTGGTATCTGGATCCTCTCAATCTCAGTTCCTATTGCCTTTGAAAGAAACTCTGTTAAAATCTTATCTGCAATAGAAAGGAGTCTGCAGAAAAACAACGGTAAACAATATATTACCAATCAAGCTATATTCAGACAGTAGGTTCAAAAAGGAAAACCAGAGTAAATGCCAGAGCCAAGGACTCTGTGCAAGAAAACAAAACAAAATAAGTTCCCAAAACTGGAAAGGGCAAACACATTCATGAGCTATTGGCATGGCATACCCTGCAGGCATGGCATCCCTTGGGAACTGCTGCATTGCCAGATGATTTTTCTGTTGATATTGACTGCTTGTTACTATAGACTCACAGATGTTGTCTGTAGTTGCTATGGATGCCTGCAAATAAACAAAACCATAAAAAAAGAACAGCTGTGGTAAGCTGCAAAAAATTTACTGCAGTCAACCTCTAAATAAAAGATGGTAAATCTGCACTAAATCAACAATCCTTAATACGAAATATAAGATCGGCCATGACATCCCACAAAATTAACTACATCAATACTTCAAAAATTTAATATTGATTCTGCCCTGATGCAACAATCAGAAAACACAGAATCCAAGTACCGTAGCCCACAAAATTTACTGCAATTCCCTTAAAAAATTGTGCAATTCCCTTAAAAAATTGTAAATTTGCACAGACAAAACAACCATGCCTGCTGTAAAGGAAAAAACAAGAAAATTCACATCATGGAAATGCTGCGTGAAATAACTTTTCTTATATACCAACTGAGAAACCTGCTTCTTAGAGCAGTCATTTTCCTCCATCAAGATCTTTTTCATGACATATTGAAGCCATAAAGCCTGTTTTCTCTGTTTCTTCCTGCACCCGAACGGTCATCATACTAAATTAAAACCACAAACAAAAGAAAAAAGAAAAAAATCTCTCTGCACCTACACAGCCATCATACCTGTTGTGATGTAATCACACATCGCCCCATTGCAAGTGGGGACCCTCTCTTTTTTTTGCTTTCTCGCTTCGTTTTGCTTTAAAGTTTAGTTTTGCTCTGAGGTTGTAGGGTTTTGGTAGTGTTGTTTTGCCCATGTCTTGACAGTTTCTTGCCAAGAGGTCTATATGCCTTCATCCTGATGCATGTCACTGAGACCCTGAAAATGACGAAGTCTGATATCCTGAAAATCCTGAAAAAATGACCAAGTCTGAAATCTGGTGGATCCTCAGAAATCTAGAATCTGTATGCTAAATCCTATGGATCCAGGACCTATCTCAAACATCCTGGAAGTATATTGATAAATATTTAAAGTATAAATATCTGACTTATACTTAAACATATTTTCAATATACTTCCATTCAGGAAATCCAAAATTTGACTAAGGCAAGAAATTCCTCACTCCATGTCCAAACCCGCCCAGCATGGGCGCCTTGGCACAAGGTCATGGATTCAACGTCATGCACATGCACTTGTCCAAACAGACCCCTCAAATCCGCCCAAGGGAAAAGTTGTCAAATTTACAAGGTTTTGAGGACAAAGATGATAAAATTCAAAGAAATTTTATAACTCTGAGTGATTCTAAGGCTTCACATGACACTATCCAAGCACTCCTTCCTAGTCCGCCCAGCATGGGCGGCCTCACAAGGTCCTCTTGGACATTGTCTTCACCTCTAGGAGAGTCAGTCCAGACGACACCCACAAATCCGCCCAAGCAAAAATGGTTAAGTTTTCAAGGTTTTCTTGCACAAGATACTAGGATATGATGAAATTCCAATGAAAGTTTGCAAGTTAGATAGAATCAAGGGCATTTCAAGCAAAGTTCCATGGGTCACCTCCAAACCCGCCCTACCAGGGTGACCTCAAGATGCATTCATGGACTTTGTCTTGTGCTAGGTGGCATTGTCCAGACAATACTCTCAAATCCGCCCTAGGAGAAAAATAGTTAAGTTGTGAGGTTTTGATGCACAAAACACTGAGATATGAGGATTTGTAAGTAAGATTTATGAGTTTGAGTGAAGTCAAGTGGATTATAAGCTACATTCCAAGTGTCACTCCTCAACCCTCCCTACCTGGGCGGCCTTGGCATGAGGACATGGATGATGTCTTCATCTTCACATGGATCTCTCCAAACAACACTTACAACCCCGCCTAAGGAGAAAGTGATCAAGTTTTTGAAGTGTTCCAAGTACTATGCATTAAAAGATGATGAAATTCCAATGGAAGCTTGAAGGTTTGAAAGAGTTGAATGAGTTTTAAGTTAAAATCCAAAGGTCACCTCTAAAGCCGCCCTACCTGGGCAGCCTCAAGAGGTCCTTGTGGATTATATCACTTGCCACATGAAGCACTCCAAACACTGTCTCTAAAACCACCTAGGGTGGAGAACAACATAAGTTGCAAGTTTGTTTGATTTCAATGATCAAGATCACACTCAGGAGATGATATAGTCAAGTTGAGATGAGTGAAAAGTTTCTAAGTACTAAAATCCAAGGCTCACTCTCAAACCCGCCCTACCTGGGCGGCCTAGAGAGGTGAGTCTGGAATATGATGTCTAAACGCTACAACTACTCCTTCCTGACTCTCCAAACTCACTATGATGCTTCATACTCATGCAAGATCACTCAAGAAGAGGGAAGTTGGTGAAAATTTCAAGTCATAAGGTAAAATCCAAACTCTACCACCAAGGTCGCCCTTCTTAGGTGCCCTAGACACCTGAGCATGGAGAGTGTGTTGTACTCCTCAAGATCATTCCTAAATTCCTCCTAACAACGATGAATCAATTGAAAAACAAGGAAAATCACTAAGTCATGCAAATGGAGGAGGGAAAAGTGTCAAGGTTAAGATAGAGAGTGTTCACATTGAATAATCCTCACAACCTCTCCAAAGCCACCCTTCCTAGGCGGGTTTCACCAAAACATGTGGATAGAATCATCAAACATCTGAAGTTTACCTTTCAACTTCACACAAACACCTTAAAAATGGCTAAGTCTTGATGAAGTTGGAGAGGCAGGCCATCAAAAGGAGGAAATGAACATTGAATGAAGTTTAAGTTTAAAATCCACATGCTACCCCCAATCTCGCCCATGCTAGGCGGTCTTGAGCCCTTCATCTAGACAACATCATGTCATTCACTTGACATTCTCCACCTGTCACTTTCAAACCCGCCCAAGGAGAAAGCTTACCAAGTTTGCAATATTTTAAGTTCAAGTGCAAGGAGATCATGAAGTTTTGATGAAAGTTCATAGGTTGAAGGTATTTGAATACATTTTGAGGAAAAGTCCAAGGGTCACCTCCAAACCCGCCCTACTTGGGCGGCCTCAAGAGGTGCCCATGGACTCTGTCTCATCCACAACACACCCTCCAGACAACACTCCTAAAGCCGCTCAGGGGTGAAAACCACAAAATTTGCAAGCATAAATTAATGTAATAATGAAGATGAACATGTCAAAGGTGAAATGAGCAAGTTTAAAGGAGTGCAAAGTTGTTTAAGTTGAAAATTCCATGTGTCATCCTCCAGCCCGCCCTTCCTAGGCGGCTTTGACCCCTTTGCTTGGACTACATGTCCTCCACAACACACATTCCGCCTAGACCCTCCAAACCTGCCTAGCATGGGCGGCCTAGAGAGGAGGTCTTGGATTTAATCCATATCCACATACACTCTCTCCACACTCAACCTTCTAACCCGCCCAAGGAAAGATTGGAGAAAATTAGCCACTAGAAGATGAGGTAAAGATGATTAAGATAGCTTTCAAGTGAATTTGAAGAATTGCAGATGTAAGACTTCATGGTGGGCATGTTTAATGGAAGGCCAAGAGAGGTGGTTATGGAATCAGTGGTTCAAGCACTTATGCCAGTCAACAAAAGCCTTTTAAACTTCGCCCATTGCTTTAACATACCTCTAAGTTCAAACAAAGGTGAAGATCATTGAAAATTACAAGTTTTGAAAACAAAATTCCACACATCATCTACAATC
This sequence comes from Cunninghamia lanceolata, assembly GCA_027924645.1. NCBI lineage: Eukaryota > Viridiplantae > Streptophyta > Pinopsida > Cupressales > Cupressaceae > Cunninghamia > Cunninghamia lanceolata. The sequence goes on along the minus strand of BSBN01001346.1, from coordinate 1,090,549 downwards.
CCGCCCAACATGAGCGGCCTTCACCTTTGCACTTGGAGAAGTTGTTAAAAGCTATGCAAGTCACTCCAGGACATTACTCAAATGAAGGTGATCAACAAAACTTTGAAGAGAAAGGTCTAAGGCATGCTAATGAGGGTCAAGTGATTATGAAATGAAGTTCACATCATACATCCATACACACCCTTAAGGATTGCCTTGCCAAAGTGCCTTCCACCATCATGCATGTTCTTCACATCACACACTCCATACCTTGTCTTCAAATCCGCCCATCCTTCTAAGGATTTCCATCTCATTCAAGGAGGTCAGGTCATCACTGAAACAAGTGAAGAGGGTTTAGATTATCAAAGTAAAGCCCAAAAAATGCTTAAGTAATGAAAATCCACATGCAACCTCCAATCCCGCCCATGCTAGGTGGTCTTGAGCACTTTGCCTAGACAATGTCATGTCATTCACAAGACACTCTCCGCCTATCACCTCTAAACCCACCCAAGAAGGTCGGCCTAGACACTCAAGCATGGAATTTCATGTTCCACAGTCCAGACATGCCTTTCAGATCCGCTCAGGCAGGTCGGCCAAGAAGAGAGGTGAATTGTCAAGTGAATTCAAAGTGTAGCTTTCCAATTTGATTTTGACAAGTGATGGATGCTTTGGAATGTCATTGTTTTAATCCCACATACATAAGGTGAATGTAATTTGTTGTTGAAAATCCTTTATATCGAGTCTTAATTTGATGTGTTTCTTCTTGTAGGTGATGGAGGATCGAAGGAGGTGAATGGCGAGAGCTCATACACGAGAAGTTTGGAAGGTGGAGGAAAGTTGCTCAAGTTTGTCATCATCACCACACGGAGGAGAGCCCCTGCATCAAGTTTATCTTACGCCATGCATGAGAAGGAGGTCATCATCCAGAGTTGTCTATTTCATGTGCATCCATCATATGCAAGAAGTCAAGCACAAGACATCTTCCACCTCAACACTCCAATAATCCTGCACAAGCATAACAACATCACAAGATGAGAGATGAGCATGATCATCAAAGCGATCCATGAGTTACATCAAGACAACAAGAAGAAAATATTCTAAGTAAAGTGAACATGAGGTGAACTAGACTAGTTTGTTTGAAGAGGCTGAGGTTTCACGTGCACATCATCAGGCCAATCGCATTCCGCCATGTCATTCATCAAAGAAGGCCCACCATAAAGATGCTCCAAAGATGCTTATCACATTGGGAAATGTGCCTTCATTATCTCTTTCATGTTCTAAAAATAGCAAATTTGTAACAAACTGCCTTGTTGTCTCGATCTCAGCCGTTGATTGTCAAATCAATCCTGGCCCTTCATGTAATTTCTGGAGTCTATAAAAGGCTCATTCTACTCATTTGTAAGGGACAATAGAGGGGAGATTAGAGATTAGAAGTAGAGATCAAGTAGGAGTAGAGTAGAGAGGGAACTCTTTGAAGTCATGAAGAGAGACATGAGATTGTTGTAATCACACATTTCAAAAGTAATACAAGCTCATTGTTATTGTTTTGCATGGTGATCTTGTGGCCTTGAAATGTTAGCATGGTTTCAAGTTCTTGAATATTACGGAGATGTGTTTCCAAGAAGCTTAAATAGTAGGGTAGATAAAGTTCATTGATGTGATGTATATGCTAAAGATATTTGATGAACTCCTCCTTGGTTCATACTTTTGATGGTTTGTCGTTGGCAAGTCATCGTGCAAAGTTAGCCTGAACTACATTTGCTTAAGTTCGATTGTGAATGCTTGTTCAAACTGCGCCAGTTGTGGGTGTTTGGATGGAGGTTTACAGTATGAAAATCATTGAGTTACCTTTGGAGATTGCACCTGCTTCGTGTAATTGTTGGTTCTCATGGTGAAGCGGAGTAAGGTTACACGAGGGATTTGTCTATCGTAGCATGTGCATTATATCATTGTTCTTAGATTAGAATCCTCTCAACCCTTTCTCTTTTTTCATTTTCTTATAATCAATTTGAAAAGTTCCATTTCATAAGGAGGAAGTAACTTGATTGAATGGAGTGAGGTGACAATTCTACGTAAGTCCCTTTGTGACACAGCAAATCACATCACACCACCAAGGCTATCCGTTGCAAATCACGTACAAGGAACCTTGGAGCGTTCTTGTTTGATCACTTAGTTTAGCATTCGAGATGCTTTGTTCAAGAGAGGATAGAGCACTTGGTGTTTTATTCTAATGTTGTTGTCAAGAAAACATCATCAACAATACCATGTTAAAACCTTAGCCAAAAGATAATAGAAAAACACTAAGTATATGGATGTCCTAAGTTACCTTTGGAGATTGCACCTGCTTCGTGTAATTGTTGGTTCTCATGGTGAAGCGGAGTAAGGTTACACGAGGGATTTGTCTATCGTAGCATGTGCATTATATCATTGTTCTTAGATTAGAATCCTCTCAACCCTTTCTCTTTTTTCATTTTCTTATAATCAATTTGAAAAGTTCCATTTCATAAGGAGGAAGTAACTTGATTGAATGGAGTGAGGTGACAATTCTACGTAAGTCCCTTTGTGACACAGCAAATCACATCACACCACCAAGGCTATCCGTTGCAAATCACGTACAAGGAACCTTGGAGCGTTCTTGTTTGATCACTTAGTTTAGCATTCGAGATGCTTTGTTCAAGAGAGGATAGAGCACTTGGTGTTTTATTCTAATGTTGTTGTCAAGAAAACATCATCAACAATACCATGTTAAAACCTTAGCCAAAAGATAATAGAAAAACACTAAGTATATGGATGTCCTAAGTTAGAATTCCTCATAAAAACAGACCACCTGCACAATCATCACAGTGCAGTAGACTCCAAAAGAGAAATTGACATAGACATGACAGTTTAAACCCAAAGAAAAGACATTCTGAAGAGAAAACAGAAAAGAGCCCTTACAGATGTCATGAATTTGAACCACAATAAGAAATATTACCTAAGATTTGGAAACCTGAATTTGATTTATGTTAACTTGATATTAGTAAGTATTAGGGCTCCAACTTACCACTACTACACAACCTGATGGACGATAGATGATCCTTAACGTGGATTGCATGTTCAGATTACATTTGTCAGAGAATTTAGACTGCTTAGATCCACATTATGGACTTGGATTGGGCCTATGTTTTTTAACAGGTGCTAGAAAACTTTTTTGAGTAATATGCAAAAGTATGGTTGTAAATATTATCTGTTTCAGGACTTACTGGAAAGGCAAAGAAATTGCCACTGTAATGCCACACTGGGATAAATGGGACCCAAACAGGTGTTTGACCTACTGGTTATCAGCCTTAGAGAGTGCATAAACCAATATGGTTTAGCATTTGTTGGTGAGGTTCAATTTCTAAAGGGGTAATACTGATTGCACATCCAATGCATGCAGGCAAGACGACCTATTTTGTGAACTAACCCTTCAGTATTAAAGTGACACTGATCTAGATTCGGTCCAAAGTTGTCATGGATGCTGCATCCAATGCTATATTGTGAATTGTCATATTTAGATTCCAGTGTCACAAATATGATGACAAATCAATTTAATATTGTTGAGTAATAGGGTCCACAAAATTCATGGGAAAACTCATTCAATATTGTTGAGTAATAGGACACAAACTTTGGTGATGTTTAGTGGGGCATTCCTTCATAGCTTAAGACACCACGTTATCTCAAACAGGTTCTAGTAATTTTCAGGAAAAATCTATCAGCTGGCAATGAAACCTATCAAATAGAAATAAGTGCATCATTCACCAATACATTTCCGTTTGGAATGCTAATCAGGACAAAAAATGCCATCTGAGCTGAAAATTAAAAATAACCAGACACAAAAATAACAGTAGAATGAAGTAAATCTAACAGAAATAGATGCTGCATTTAACTGCCAGATACACCCCATAGTTTTGAGCTGTTCAATAACTTCAAATATTGTACACAGGACAAGCTTAAAATAAGCACAGTGGTTTCTAAGAATCGTTTCTCGCTGAAATACAAGGATGGGCTCCCAATGGCACAAGCTAATGGACAATTAGATCAACTTGAGTTAGAGACTTATTGTTAAGATGTTCAACAGATCTCTTTTAAGATATTTTGACAACTTAAAATTCTTTGGGGATATTGAACAGGGAAAGGAACGTTCTCATCATTCGTAAAATAAGAGGGATTATGAATGCAATGTCTGCCCCTTGCTTTTTAGGTATAACAAGAACTATTAGTTCTAGATATTAGTTTTTGAAATTCCAGAGAGAGAGTCTAGTTAGGGGTTTTGATCTGGAAAATTTCTGAATTTGTATAGAGTTTAGATTGATGTAGTTATGAAGAGACTGACTCATTATTTATGATGTTTGATATCCTTTATGGAATTAAGTGCAAACTATTTTCAAGACAGAATGGAATATCGGGACTTTTACCAGATGACTGTGTGGCTAGATCACTGTTTCTGCTATCAGGACTTTTGTTTAAATTCTGCATGTTGTGATTTCATCATGGTTTATTTCAGCTTTTTTTTCTTTCATTACACAGGAATAATATTTATTATGAATCTGTAAACTGTAATTACATAATACATCTAGAGGATCGGTGTATGTGTCTGCCAAACAGATATGCTTACTCGATTGTTTTTTGTTCAGGTTCCAGTGGCAGCATCAGTATCGTAGACAATACCCAGAAGAATTTTTGCAGAAACCCATGACAAAGTATGTTTCTATTTGCTTGCCTTTTCGATATTCCTTAGATATTATCTAGAGTGATAATGTAACTTATTTTGTCTTTAGGGAGAGAGAAGAACGAGCAGTGGACTTTACGCCAGCTCCAAGAGTTACAGAAGCCGACAAATCAAATGACAAAAGGTCGTTTTAAAAGTTGAACTGCATCATGGTGAACATTGCTTCATCTTTTCCTTTTAAAACGATACTCTTCGATGTCTTTGGATTATATTACCTAAAAAATTAAAAACAGTGAGCTTGCTTCAAAAGGGAGGTCTTAAATGAGAGTGACTTCTTAAGTAACACGGTAACACCATTATATTGCTGTTTGGTCATATTTGTTAACCTTTGGAATGAGGAGAGCAACTGACTCTAAATACTTCTAATGTGTTGTATTTTGTATCAGATATACTTTTTCTATTGAATAGTTGATTTTTTCTACAGGTCACTACACAGGGCACTTGATCGGAGACTTTATCTCATAATCCATGGAACTCCATATGGTGCTTCAGAAGATAATCCTGTATGGCACTTTCCAGAGAAATTGTATGCTAAAGAAGAAACATTGCGTAAGGTAAACTAGAGAGAGGATTCTAAAATAAGACTATTGATTGTTTCTTTTAAGCTATTTCTTGAGGGTAATAAGTTAAGTGTGCGTCTATGTTGTTCATCTTTCTCTGAATAGTGTGCAGAGTCTGCCTTACAATCTATAATTGGAGGCCTCTCCAATGTTTACTTTGTTGGCAATGCTCCTTGTGGCCATCTCATTGTACAATCCAAGCAATCTGGGCATAAAGATCATTCAAACTTCAAGGTACTTGTCTCCACTTGTAAATTATTTTGACTGACAAACCAAAGCAAGGGATAACAGTGACTCATCTATCGATAGAGAGAAGTCATTTTGTCTCTCAAGGGTGGAAGCTCGGGCAAACATGAGAAAAAATAGTGTAGGCGTTTTTAAATGAGTCATTTTACAGAACATTGTATGAAAATTCCAATCATTCATCATTCATAATGATAAAGAGTCCTGTTTATTACTGATATGAATGTACATACAGTATCATTTTCCTGTCTACCTTCCATCATCTACTGTAACCATTGTTACATGAAGTCCAAGAACATAAGACTCCAAGAGCCCATAAAAAAATGTAGTGCCAGATATTAGAAATTTCATCTCTAAACCATCATCAAGCTGAGATTCAGTAAACCACTATGCTTCAGTTCATTAGACGCTTCAACTATGACATATCTACATTTCAAAATGAATTTACTGCCAACAAATGTTCTACTTTCATGACATTTGGCCTACCCCTTGATCGAACAAACAGCATTAAGAGTGCCATTATCACTTAGTCTGGCATCCAATCAGGCAAGAAATAACTTTGTATTACCTAGTTTTGCAAAATTTCTCATCAGTAATATCCTCTATAAGCATAAGCTTCCATTTCCCCAGGCACTGATCTGCAGCAACTCTAGTTTCCTCATCCACAGAATGGATTCCTCACTTGAAGAAGCTTAAACTTGGCATTAGATGTCTTAAAATTTGCAGCAATAATTTCAAATTTGAATTTCTGAGTGTCTTATTGTGAGTATCCATCTTTTCCTTGTTAAGTGCATAAATCCTATAAAACTCCTTTTCATCTTGCCTTATTGAGAGGTTAAGTTGGGGGTCATTTTGCAAAGAGGAAGCAATTACCCATCTACACTCTTTTCTTCTTTTTTCAACACCTCCAATTGGCAAGGTAATTTGCCACCGAGTTTCCAGAACTTTCCATCATTCCCAATGTTCCTAGAATGATTCTGTTAAGGTTTCAATATGCATTGTTATCTTTTTCAGTGTGTTTAGTGGCATCATCGTATCTCCCTCAATGATAGTCTTTTTCTATTTCTTTTCAATTGCAACTCTAATTGCTCCATAGAGTGCTTTTGCTTCGGATAGATAATTTGAAGTCCATCCAAAACCTTTGCAATAGATTAGCAAGGTCCTTTTTTCAGAGACCCTAAATACCCCCCTCTTGCAGAACCTGGATTTCATTTGGTAGTTCTGTTGTAATTGAGCTTCAACCATCTTCTTTTGGAGGGATCCATACTAATGGGTCAGCTTCTTATTCTACCAACCCCCTTATTGGGGAATGCTCTCTTCTTGTAGTTAATCTCATTGTGAATTTTTTTTCCCAAAGGAAATCATCATATCATGTGCATACAATTGTTGATAGATGCAAGTTCTGTGCATTTCTATAATATCCTTTTTTCAAAATGAAGACAAATTGAAACCCAAATGGCAAACACCCATCATTCATATCCCACAAGTCTTGGGAATTTTGCCAAAAGGGAATTGTGAGTTTGCAAAAGAAGACAAAGGAAATCATCACAGTTTTATTTTAAAATAAAGTCAATTGCTGTATTTCTAGTGAGAAGATGCCATAGAAGGAAGGATGATCGGCCAGTCGCAAGCATTTGGTGAGCTGTTCATTTGGTGAAGTCTGCAATACTTGGTGAAGTCCACAGAAAAAGACACGGAGATTGCAACTCGTCTATAATATAGCCGCCGCAGAATTGCATTTGGTGAAGCTGCCCGCATCATGTGAAGTCCCGAAGCAAAGGCAATGGTAATGTCACCAAAGGAGAACAATACATGCTAAAGGAAATGTTTGGAAGTTAATAAAAATGCAGTGATTCGCATAGGCAGTCCGCAGACAAGGAGAAGCCGCCTCTAGGAGATTGCGGGTTGCCAAAAGAAGGATTAATTAATATTATAAAATGCAATTTTAATAAAAGTATATTTTTAATAATATCAATTAAGGGGCATTTGAAGAGTTATGACTGTTGGAGGAAAAATCTATTTAAGAGAGACCAAGCAAGGAGAAGGGGCCATATTGAGAAAACATTTTATTATCTGATTTCTACTCCTTGTTGGAGCATGGAACTTCGCTTCAATTAACTTGAGGACAAAAACCCTCTAGATCTGGAATTGGAGGACGAAAACCCACAATTCCTTAGAGTGATTTCACATGGAGATCACCATTGTGCAAATTTGATTAATTTCAGTTTGAATTAAAATATCCTTTCAACTAGCAGCTGGTTGTGGCATTTTAAGGGCGGATATCAGGCAGATTTTAAGGTGTCTCAAAGGCATTTCAGGAAGAGATAGATTGCTGCTGGATATTTGGGACAAAATAGCAGCCGCTACAAAGAATTAATTTGGTTTTTTCTGAACTAAATTCTGAACATTAAACCTGATTTACAGAATAAACCATTAACTCTAATTTCTGAATCCATCTCATCAAGAAAAAATAAGGATTTCACTGCAGATTGTGCTAGGATTTGATATTGGCAGTATTCTCTTTGTGCAAACTATTATGATTGTGAGCTAGGGTTTGTTATATTTCGAAAAAAAATTAAACGGGATATTACAATTTCATATGTTGGTGATTATTGGTTTATGACTGGTATCCCTAGTTCTAAAGTACAAGTCAAACTGTCAAACAAAATGCAGATACACCGACTTTCTTTTTGGATGAAGTTTAAGAGCATTGTATTAAGCCTTTAAAAATTTATAGCAAAAACCAAAACACCAACAACACTGATATCTGAGAAGTTTTTTGAAAGATATTACAATGAAGGGTTCAAATATGAAATAAAGACTAGGAAAAGAAAAGACTCTATAATGACCAAACTGTTATGAACCTAATTTAATCCATAGTTCTAAATTGTCACAAGGTTCGTGTTCGTGTTCGTGTTTGGCAACGATAAAATTTGGATTAAGTTTTGGGCAAGGAAAAAATTCGAAAAAAAAAATCGTGATTAAATTCGTCTAATATAAATTTGATTTAAAAACATATATATATATATATATCCACAAAATTGTCAAAATAGTTTAACATTGCCAAATAGATTTGAAATCTTTATAAAAAGATGCCTCATTTATAAACCATGATCAATTTTACAAAGGTAAACCATAAGAAACATATGAAATCACGATTGTGAAGATGTTTTTTTGTCAAAAAGTGACAATCAAGAGTCAAGACTCTAAAACTTCAAAAATAATTTAAAAAACAAAATAAAAAATACTAAATTTTATTTTAAAAAAATATATTAAATTTTTATTTTTAACTTTAAAAAACAAAATAAAAATATGCTAAATCTTATTTAAAAACCATAAAAATAAAAATATATTAAATTTTATTAAAAAGCATAAAAACAAAACCTAAAAATTAAATTCAGAGATTGAAGTGCCTACCTTTGTTGCCTACAACTGTTCACTCACCCGTAGTTGTAGCTTGCTCGGCCTTGTTTAGTTGCTGCTCGCTCAACACGCTCATGAACCAGGGCACCAAACGAAAATCTAGTCGTGACTCACCCTCACGGAGTCACGATCACCAAATGCACTTGCAGAACCAAGAGATTTTGTTTTGCGGATTCGAGAAGAGTCATCACTAAGCACGAAAAATACTAGAAAGGAAACAATGCTAGTCTCTAGATGTAGCATGTATGATAATGTAGGGCAAAAATTAACTCACACACCAAAAATAGTAGTGAAAAAAACATGTCACAAGTGTTAACTTTATAGGGAAGAAACAGTTAAAAAACCCTAATAAATCACTTTTTTAAGAAGATTTTATCCGTACAAATATCAAGGTGAATGACAATGAATTTTAAGATTTTTTTCAAGTCCACCGAATTTGAACTTTATAGATGAAATTCGACGAACCTTTTGACTAAGGTTCTAACAACCACTGTAATTAACAACTGGAATAGTTAAAATTTTTGGAGATGCACTTTGCCACCACATAATTATAGAACAAGTATTTAAACCTAAAAAACAAAGGGAGATTTCAAATGCAATAGCTCCATAATTTGGAATAGTGGACTAATACCACTTTGGTCTCTGTTGTTGTGTGACGATTCTTGTGGTGAAACAACTACATCTAGAGTTGAAGTCAACTTAGATCTTTGTCTTTGATATACTAGTGGTTTAAGAAAAATATTAGCCAAAGGCTGATAGATTGGTGACTATGGAGTATAAGAAGAGCTAGAGCTTTCAATTTTCAAAGGAATGACAACATTGTTTCTAGACTGACCACTTACAACCTGCTAGTTAGAGTTACAATCTATGTACCTCGGGGATGCGTCCCCTACATATTTTTACTTGTCCCTTATAGGGGACATTTCGGGGACGGGTCAGAAATGTTTTCAAAATGTCAAAACTCAAGCAGGAAACAACAACGGACGACTTGCCATCTGGCTATCTAGATGTCCTTGAATTGTCTAAGGATGGCTAGCCCTCCCCTATGGCCCAACCAACATAAAAAGCAATTTAAAAAAACACAAAATTGAAAAAAGAGGGATGGGAGATGACCCCCAACCATCCCAAGGATGGTTAGCTGCCCCCTATGGCCCAACCAACATAAAAAACAAATTGAATGAAAAAATACAAAATTGAAAAAAAAGGGATGGGGGTCCCCACAAGGGCTCCCACACCCCTTTACTCCAACTTTAAACCTAAAACAACCACACTAACAACTGAAAACAAAAAAAAAGAAAACTTATTTTGCCATTTTCCAAATTGTAAAGAAGAAGACAAAGATAATAGTTGTAACACCCACTCATATTTAACAGATTATAACTTACATTTAACAGAATTTCAGCAGAAAGAATAACTAACTATTATAGTATCGAATGAAATAAAATTCAGATATTACAATTAACTTTCATTTTCAGCTGAAATAATCTTTTCTAATCAGCATACATGTAAACCAAAGTAATCTAACTAACTTTAATTAACTATCTTTCTTTTCAACAAACTCAAATATTAAAATAGGAAGAGAGGATAAGGAAAGTACAACTTGAATAGTTTCCTGCTGATTTGTTTGTAGATCCTTCTTTGGATTCTAGAAAAAGAAATATCAATAAGGGCTTTATCCACCCAACCAAGACCAACTAGTCTCCCGTGCTTGTTCAACTGAAGAAACCCGACTCTTCATGAGGGTGATTAACGAGGAATCAAATAACAACAATATGCCTCTGAGCCTGGTGTCAAGATCCTATATCTCCTGATCGATCTTTTCTCTAAGGTACCTCCTACTGGAAAGAACACTTTGACAAGTGGTATATCTGAAACTTGATACCTAACAGATGCCTATACTGCATCGTAACCTTGGCCAAGGATTTCTAATATATTTATCTGACACTACTCTGTCGTCAGCATTCACCCTTGCTCGGCATTGACATTATTTCATATGTTTCTTTTTGGTTGCAGGTTTGAAAGAAAATCATGTATGATCCACTTGACATACTTATAGATTCACAAGAGATGCAGCATAAAAACATATAGACAGAAAAATATCTTTTCTTACTTAGTGACCGAAGTCATATATCTCAAGGAAACTATAAATATATGAACAGATATATATATATAAGGTGTAAGGAAGGACAATACTTCTGCAGATTCGAAAGACTTGATAGATGAACATCTATTGATTCAGAAGACCGATCATGAATCACAGAACAAAGATTACAGAAAGATAGAGTGATTTGATAACTACGGCTATCCCAATGATGTATTTCTATTGCATGACAAAAAATATGATGAAGGAACTATGGTCTTACCTGGACGATTCTTTTACTGATCAAAAACTGAAGGAAGTGCTGAGCAAGACAAGACTGGACTGCCGATTTGTTCTTGCGATTGCTTTGATGATAATAACTTGACAGAGTTAGCAAGTACGCAGTTGATACACCAAGGAATGTATGATTCGGATTACTGAAATGCAGAGTAGAAAATACTTCCGAAGAATGCAAAACAATGCTCCAGAATATGTGATTCAGGTTTCAGTATTGTAGAGACGAAGCACTTCAACGGAATGCAAAAATACTGATCAATGCATAGCTTACAATTCTTGCGAATGCTTTTAGAAATGGTGCAAATGCTATTTTCTATCCAAGATTGAGTAAAAAGAATGAATGACAAAGAAAGAATGAACGCCAATAATTATATGCGTGCTCCTCCTAGCCTGTCTGCATGCAAGAAGGAGCGTTTCCTTCTTGCGTGTGGGCAGAGTGGGAGTTACAAAACAAGACTCTAGCTCACACACTACCAAGTGCTCCTCAAAAGGTAAGACACAATTTATATTTTATTTAATAGACATAAGGAAAAATAATTCTCACCAACTAGAAATATATTTATACTTATATGCATGTGCCTTGGCCAAGGCTACAAAGACTTAGGCTTAGACATTATTATTGTTTTTCGATTCCTGCAATCACCCTCTCCCTGTTGATATCCCTTTTTCCTTGTCATTTGATTTATCCTGCAACCACTTCGACAAATAGTAAAGGTTAAATCATTTCTTCGATGCGAAAAATAATATATATTATAACCATACATTCATTTTCACATACAATTGAAAAATATTCGCATATAAAAGAAAATCATTCTCACATAATCATACACATTATTCAACAAATAATTTTTCATATTCACATGAAAGCAGTTGTATACAACTAACAACATAACTAACATTTCATCGTTCAGAAGAAGGGGATGTAACATATTCTTCCCATTAAGAATCATCGTCCTCGATGATTATTTATCAATAGATATATATAAAAACTTAACAACATAGTTTCACATCAGTCTCAATTGTTTGGAAATAAATAAGAAAACTTTTGATGAATCTCATCATAATCTTCTTAGGTGGCATTCTCTTCTGAATACTGGTCCCACTAGACCTTACATTGTACCACCTCGCGATTACGTAAGTGCAACTTACGTATCTCGAGTACTCAGAGTGGCTCTATTGTGATCACCCCAGGGTCCCGTACCTGCAATGATTTCCAATCAATCATATGTTCAGAGTCTGCATAATATTTCTTGAGATAGGAAACATGAAATACATTGTGAATTCTGGCGAGAGCCAGGGGTAGAGCAATTTTGTATGCCAGAGGATTGATGATTTCTGGAACTTCAAAAGGTCCCACATATCTTGGGGCTAACTTAGAGGCTTTCCCAAATTTTATAGAGCTTTTCTGTGGTTTTACCCGCAAAAGAACTTTTTCTCCTACTACCAAACTGTCTGGGAATATGTTTTGCATCAACATAACTCTTTTGCCGGTCATTGGCTTCTTTCAATCTTTGCCTGATTATTCTTACCTGCTCTTCCATTTCTTGAAGTATTTCAGGTCCTAGAATGATCCTGTCTTCCCACCTATTCCGTTGTTGCTGTAATATTTAACTGAGTCCCCAAGGTTGAAAATAGAGTCTGCCAAAATCTGGATGTCATCCTGGCATCTCTATCTGATATGATCTTTTTTGGTATTCCATGGAGACGAAAAATTTCCTGTACAAATTTTCGTGCGATCACTGGTGCCCTATTTGTCAAATTCCCTGGTATGAAATGAGCTATTTTGGTGAGTTTGTCCACTATCACCAATATGGCATTATGCCTGTTCTTAGTCAAAGGTAAACCTTGTACAAAATCCATGCTAATAATTTGCCATTTCCAATCAGGTATGCTATGAGGTTGAAGTAATCCTGCTGGATGCTGATGCTCTGTCTTGACCTTCTGACATTTGAAACATCCTGCCACAAATCTTGCTGCATCCTTTTTCATTCCTTTCCAAAAATATAACGGTTTGACGTCAGCCATCATCTTGGTTACTCCTGGGTGTCTTGAATATGGTGCGGTGTGTACTTCTTTCCATATTGTTTTCCTTAACTCAGAAGACTTTGGAATATACATCCTACCTTTAAATCTCAAAAGCCCATCTACTTGAATGTGAAAACCTTCATATTTAGGCTCCTGTGGATTTGACCGAAGAACTTCTCGAACTTGCAAATAATATTCATCTTCATTCAATTTTTGAATCACCTGGGTTCTAAAATCAGTGTTGATTGACACCATTGCCGTTATATGCTTCTATCGACTCAAGGCATCAGCTACTCTATTTTCCTTGCCCTTAATGTAACTGATCACAAAATCATAATCTGCGATTAACTCCATCCATCTTCTCTGGCGAGCATTTAGATTGTGCTATGTAAATATATACTTCAAACCTTGATGATCTGACTTAAGTTCAAAAGTTTTTCCTAATAAATAATGTCGCCACATTTGCAGGGCATGAACAATAGCTGCTAACTCTAAATCATGGGGTGCATAATTTTTCTCATATTGTTTCAGTTTCCGGGATTAATAAGCCACTACCTTTCCTTCTTGCATTAACACTCCGCCTAATCCATCTCCCGATGCATCTATTATAACTACAAAACGACCATTAGGATCTGGTACTATCAATATTGGGGCAGCTGTTAATTTTTCCTTTAATAGGTTAAACTCCTCTTGACATTTTTCAGTCCATTCGAATCTTTTTCCTTTTCTTTGAAGAGGTAATGGAATGAGCAATTCTAGAAAAATCTCTGACAAACCTTCTGTAGTACCCAGCTAATCCCACGAAACTTCTAACCTCAGGAACATTCTTCGGTACTGGCCAATCCACTATAGCTTTTATCTTAGCAAGATCCACTGCAATTCCCTTAGCTGATATTATATGCCCCAAATACTGTATCTCTTTTTGGAAGAAGGTACATTTTGACAATTTTCCATATAGTTTATGCTCCCTTAACCATTGAAGAACTATTTGAAGGTGTTGAAGGTGCTCTTCCTCATTTTGGAGTAGATAAGAATGTCATCTAAGAATAGCGATACAAACTTATCCAGGCAATCTCTAGAAACTTTGTTCATTAAATTCACGAATGTGGCTGGGGCATTGGTGAGCCCAAATGGTAGAATTGTGAACTCATAGTGTCCATATCTAGTTCTGAATGCTGTCTTATGAATGTCTTCCTCTTTTAACCTGAGCTGATGATATCCTGACCTCAAATCTATTTTTGAGAATACTGCAGCCCCTTTCATTTGATCAAACAGATCATCTATTCGAGGTAAGGGATATTTGTTCTTGATGGTGGGCTTATTTAACATTCGGTAATCTATACATAAACGAAGAGTCCCATCCTTCTTTTTAACAAAAATCACTGGGGCACCCCATGGTGAAACACTCGGTCGTATCAAACCCTTATCCAGTAATTCCTGTAATTGTGCCTTCAGCTCCACCAGCTCTAAGGTGGTCATACGGTAAGGTACTTTTGAAACAAGTTCGGCCCTTGGTACTAGATCAATGGCAAAATCAAATATTCTTCTAGGGGGTAACCCAGGTAGTTCCTCGGGAAATACATCTTGATATTCCCGAAGATAAGGGTATTTTTCAGCGAAGGTCTCTTCCTTATCTTCAATTCCCATTTTCCTCTTCCTATTTTGGGAAGGCTCTGTCCCTTCTTTTCAGTACTTTTACTAGTGTGGTTTTCATCCTTCCGGGGGTTGTAATTATTCTTTTTAAACTGATTATTCTTGTACCCCTTCTTTTTGAAATTTTGCTGTGGCTGCTCCCACTTACCTTTGTTATGCTTCCTATCCCTGAAGGATTCATCTTTCTTCAATCTCTGTTCTTGCCGAACAATTTTCTTGTAAGCCTCATCCATAGTTCGAGGCGCCAAAACATCTATTGGTCCTCCAATACGATTGTTTAGCCCCATTATGAACTTTCGTACTCGAAAGTTTTCATCCTGTTGGTACTGTGGAACATATTTGAGCACAGATGCAAGACTCGCGAAAAACTCGCCAAGTTTCAAAAAACTCGCGAGTTTTTTTTGATGGCGAGTATTTCGTGCAAAAACTCGCCTATTTCACTCGCCGAGTTTTTGTGAAAAACTCGTCAAAAACTTGGCGAGTTTTTCACAAAAACTCGGCGAGTTTTTCACAAAAACTCGGCGAGTCTGTAAAAAAACTCGGCAAAAGGGGCATTTTCAGTCTCTTAAAAAACCAGAAACATGCTTGGTCAGTATATTTCAAAATATATTTTCCTATACTTTAAATATTTTGAAATATACTGTCAGGATGTTTGAGATAGGTTCCGGATCCATGGGATTTAACATGCAAATTCTAGATTTTTGATGATCCATCAGATTTCAGACTTAACCAAATTTTCAGGGTTTTAGGGTTTCAGACTTAGCCAAATTCAGGGTTTCAGGTTTTAGACTTAGAATCCGCCATCCACACGAAGAAGAGGAACAAGCTAGCTCAGAAATGCCTCAATGACCTTGTCTATATGTAATATAATCTTTGGCTGCGCACAAGAAGGGTAGAGGAAATATCAGATGATCCAATTGATTTGGATGAGATAGATCCTTATAGTGATTGGACAGGGTGGGATGAGCAACCTTCATTGTTTTCTAAGGATGAGATCTATGATTTGGAGAGATAGGCAATGGACGAGGGGGGTGGAATTGGTGGATTGGGATTCTCATTGGATGACATTGAGGATGAGGAGGATGAGGAGGAGACATTGCCACCAGTACCACTACCAGCATCTACATCAAGGATGGAGGTTGAGCCATGGTCTGTCATGCCGAGGATGGAGGAGCCACAACAGATTCCTAGGACTAGACCCTCTAGTTCTACCACTCCCCTAGTTTTCACTAGGCTTGGGATGAGGAAAATGTAGTATTTACTTTCAGTTTTACAAAAACAATTTGCTATTTTCATTTTGTTTCAGACTATCAGTATTAGCGCATTCCACATGAGGATGCCATTTTGTATCCAATTTGCTTGGAAATCAATCAAATACAACTAGACTCAGCTTGTTTCTCATTTATTGACTCATTGAATGCATCTTATCATTGAATTTTGCAAAAAAAATGCGTTTTTAATGAAATTTAAACAATTTTTTAAGTTGCCGAGTTTTTGGCGAGTCGAGTTTTTCGGGCTTGGCGAGTTTTTGCTTTTGGCGAGTTTTTCAACTATGTATTTGAGTAAATGGGTATATTTCTCCCAGTACTCATTGACAGTTATGGGTCCCTGCCTAAGGTTTTCAAAATCTAACAGTTTTTGATCATAAAATAACTGTGGAAGCCATCTTTGGCGGACTATCTTTACAAATGATCCCATGACACATCAGCCACTGCCAATCCCATTTCAGCCCTTTGGTTTTCCCACCATGTGGCAGCTTCTCTTGCCAACTGGTAGGCTGTCCATGCTGCTTTAGAGTTATTAGAATAATCTCGAAGTTCAAAATACTTTTCCATCTCCGTCAGCCATGCCTCCGCGACATCTCCTGAAGTAGGGCCTTTGAACTTAGGAGGTTTTATCTTTTTCATATCTTTGGCTAACTCATCGGCCAATCTACTTCTCTTGTATCCCATACTTAAGGCTTTTGAATTATCTTCATGTGGGTCACTTTGGTTTTCATACCTCTCATCTCTAGCTTTAGATTGCCCTTCTACCTTTTTCTCTAGGTGGGCTAATCTAGCCTGAGTTGCTTTCATCATACTCAATATCTGATCAAGTTTATCCATGGACCTATTGTCCTGATCTTCTCTGAACTCATTTCCGGAATTTTCCATTCCAATGAAGTCCCTGAAGAAATTAAGAGTTTTAACTAGTTTTTGGTTATTGTTGGTTATCATCCAGTAGTTTTCATAATGAATTAAGGAGTCTTCCTTTTTGCATAAAATTATTTTTAAAGTCAAGTCAAATACAAATAGTTCACAAAATTTTATTTATTTGAAGAAAAAGACTATCACTCCCTGTGATAGATTCATTAATAATTACAAAATTTCTATCACTTCCTGTGATAGATTTATTGCATATTACAAAATTCCATCACTCCCTGTGATAGATTTATTTCAATTCAATACAAAATGGTCATCACTTTCTGTGATTAGTTTTCTGAATCTTTTTCATTATCAGTGATAGGTTCCTCCTGATCACTAAATTCTGAAAATGGGATAAGTCTATATCCAGGAGTTGGAACTCGATCTCCTTTAGATGTTTCTGGTTTAGTGTGGTCTTGTTTATGTCTGCAATTATGGCGGACTTCACCTTCTCTTTTCCAGAGACTGTCCATTCTCTTCTCTCCTTCCGAAGTCTTTTCAGAGCTTCGGCTATCGTTTCCGAATCTGCTAGAGGAGAACAACTTGAATAATCATAACGAAGTCTGATCTTCCATAGTCAAATAGATACAGGGTCACGAATCTTTTTCCGGGGTGTTTTTCTTATCAATACCATCTTGAATAACTATTTTCAATGTTCTAAGTATGATGAGCCCCAAGGTTCAGTGTGGAACTTGGTAGCTCTAATACCATATGTAACACCCACTCATATTTAACAGATTATAACTTACATTTAACAGAATTTCAGAAGAAAGAATAACTATTATAGTATCGAATGAAATAAAATTCAGATATTACAACTAACTTTCATTTTCAGCTGAAATAATCTTTTCTAATCAGCATACATGTAAACCAAAGTAATCTAACTAACTTTAATTCACTATCTTTCTTTTCAACAAACTCAAATATTAAAATAGGAAGAGAGGATAAGGAAAGTACAACTTGAATAGTTTCCTGCTGATTTGTTTGTAGATCCTTCTCTGGATTCTGGAAAAAGAAATATCAATAGGGGCTTTATCCACCCAACCAAGACCAACTGGTCTCCCGTGCTTCTTCAACTGAAGAAACCCCCCGACCCTTCACGAGGGTGATTAACGAGGAATCAAATAACAACAATATGCCTCTAAGCCTGGTGTCAAGATCCTATGCCTCCTGATCGATCTTTTCCCTAAGGTACCTCCTACTGGAAAGATCACTTTGACAAGTGGTATATCTGGAACTTGATAGCTGACAGATGCCTATATTGCATCATAACCTTGGCCAAGGATTTCTAATATATTTATCTGACACTACTGTGTCGGCAGCATTCACCCTTGCTCGGCATTGACATTATTTCATATGTTTCTTTTTGGTTGCAAGTTTGAAAGAAAATCATGTATGATCCACTTGACATACTTATAGATTCACAAGAGATGTAGTATAAAAACATATAGACAGAAAAATATCTTTTCTTACTTAGTGACCGAACTCATATATCTCAAGGAAACTATAAATAT
This sequence comes from Cunninghamia lanceolata, assembly GCA_027924645.1. NCBI lineage: Eukaryota > Viridiplantae > Streptophyta > Pinopsida > Cupressales > Cupressaceae > Cunninghamia > Cunninghamia lanceolata. The sequence goes on along the minus strand of BSBN01001346.1, from coordinate 1,071,842 downwards.
ATGCGCATATATAATTGTTATATATATATAAGGTGTAAGGAAGGACAATACTTCTGCAGATTCGAAAGACTTGATAGATGAACAACATATACTGATTCAGAAGACCGATCATGAATCACAGAACAAAGGTTACAAAAAGATAGAATGATTTGATAACTATGACTATCCCAATGATGTATTTCTATTGCATGACAAAAAATATGATGAAGGAACTATGATCTTTCATGGACGATTCTTTTACTAATCAAAAATTGAAGGAAGTGCTGAGCAAGACAAGACTGGACTGCCGATTTGTTCTTGCGACCACTTTGATGATAGTAACTTGACAGAGTTAGCAAGTACGCAGTTGATACACCAAGGAATGTATGATTCGGATTATTGAAATGCATAGTAGAAAATTCTTCCGAAGAATGCAAAACAATGCTCCAAAATATGTGATTCAAGTTTCAGTATTGTAGAGACGAAGCACTTCAGCGGAATGCAAAAATACCGATCAATGCATAGCCTACAATTCTTGCGAATGCTTTTAGAAATGTGCGAATGCTATTTTCTATCCAAGATTGAGTAAAAGGAATGAATGACAAAGAAAGAATGAACGCCAATAATTATATGCGTGCTCCTCCTAAGAAGGAGCGTTTCCTTCTTGCGTGCGGGCAGAGTGGGAGTTACAAAAGAAGACTCCAGCTTGCACACTACCAAGCGCTCCTCAATAGGTAAGACAATTTATATTTTATTTAATAGACATAAGGAAAAATAATTCTCACCAACTAGAAATATATTTATACTTATATGCATGTGCTTTGGCCAAGGCTACGAAGACTTAGGCTTAGACATTATTATTGTTTTTTGATTCCTGCAATCACCCTGATATCCCTTTTTCCTTGTCATTTGATTTGTCCTGCAACCACTTCGACAAATAATGAAGGTTAAATCATTTCCTCGATGAGAAAAATAATATATATTATATCCATACATCCATTTTCACATACAATTGAAAAATATTCGCATATAAAAGAAAATCATTCTCACATAATTATACACATTATTCAACGAATAATTTTTCATATTCACATGAAAGCTGTTGTACACAACTAACAACATAATTAACATTTCATTGTTCAGAAGAAGGGGATGTAACAATGGCAGTGAGAAGAAGGCAATAAATCATCAAATCTACATCATTTGAGGTAAGTTTACTATCCATTGTTCCTTTGCATAAATTATTTCATTTTTTTCAAAGTTTCAAACACTTAGGGAGAATTGTTTGTTTTATGTTTGCACTTGCAGTTGTGTTGTGAACTTACAACAAAAAAAAACAATGAGTATCAATGAGAGTAGTGAGGGTGAAGGGGTTCAAATTCAACAAAGAGGTCGTAGAAGTACTATTGGGAGTTCTTCTGGGAGTGGAAGCGTTGTAGGGATTGTGAGTTCAAATAACCTACTTGAGTTCCCTTTTGAACACCTCAAAACTTATGCAAGGGACCCATTTAATTTAGAAAAAATATCTTACAATTGCAACAACTATAGGTAAAGACAAGAAAAAAATTTAGGAGGTAGTAGAGTATGGCTATCATTTGTGCATCAAGGACTATAGGGGCAACTACAAAAGGGTTTACACTCATCTTTTGTGCATAATTGGACAAGTGGTAAAAGTTTGTGAAAAAATAACCCTAGTTGAGAAGGCTGAAGTGACTAGGTTGTACATGAAGGGCGAGGCAAGAAATAAGATAATGCCAATAGAGACCATGTAGCCTAGTATGTCGTTGCCTACCCAAACCATAGATGCTGAGAGTCAAAGGGGAGAGGGTTCTACCAAGGGAAAGAAAAGGCTACTAGTGTTGCAGGAATGTTTAATATGCAATCATGAGTAGTGGTTGAGTCTTCTATTGCCAAAATTTTTCTTTGCCCATGCCATGCCATTTCATTTGGCATATTCTCCCTATTTGAAACAAATGTTCAAAGATGTAATTGTTGTTGGTCCTTTGTTTGCCCTCCCTAAAGAACATAAGCTATGCACCACCCTCCTTGATAGAGAGTATTCTAAGGTGGGTGCAATGATGGAGAAAACGAGGCAAACTTGGATAATGGATGGCTGCTCAATCATCTTGGATGGGTGGACCAATATTAGACATCGACCACTCATCAATATTATTGTCACATGTTCAACTGGCTCTTATTTTGTTAGAGTTGTTGATTGTTCAAGAAAGAGGAAAGATGCAAACTTCAAATTTTAGATTTTGAAGGATATCGTAGAAGAGGTTGGGCCTTCTAATGTTGTATAAGTGGTGACCAATTGAACCTATGTATGTAAGTTAGCTAGTTTGATGGTGGAGGGTGCTTACAAACAAATTTTTTGGATCCCATGTGTTCATGCATTGAACAATGCGCTGAAAGACATTGGAAAGATAGATTAGGTGAAGGCATTGGTGGTAGAAGCTTGAGACATATAGATGTTCATTTGCAACCATCAAACCTCACTTGCTCTGTTCAAGACTTTTTCAAGGAAGGAATTCCTCAAGCTTGTGGATACTAGATATGCCAATGACTTTATTTTGTTAGGGAGGATGCCTGAGGTGTAGGAGCCTTTATAGTTAATGATGGTTAATCCAAAGTGGGATAGATACCAAGGACAAGCACAACTGGAGGAAAAAGTGTGAAGCAAAAGATTCTTGACAATAATTGGTGGTCCACAATGAGGTAAGAAATTGCTGATTTTATTATTAAATTGTTAATTTATTAATGTTTTTAGCTTGTAAATTATTTTGTAATGTCCCCTTTCTAGTGGAAACACTTGAAACTGAATTTGCATTCAAAGTGATTCTCAAGGAGACATTAGAAACATTAAAGATCAAGAAATTTCAGTGACAATATTGAATAAGATCAAAGATAATATAAATATTTTATTCTTGACAAAGGATTATTCATTTCCTTCTTGTCATTCATTAATGATGATTATTTTATAACATATTCCATAGGTACATTAGGGTGAATATTAAACATATTTCAAGATCCATATCTTCCCCTCCTATTCTTCATCAAGGAATTAGGTTTTATATGACTAGGGCGTATGGAAACCATCCCTGAACCCAGCTTCGAGAAAGTTAGTCCCTAGCCCTTGGGGTCTATACACGGAGTCTCAGATCTAGCCTCCGAAACTATGTCCCAGCCATTGGGATCAATACGAGATCTCTGGACCCAACATCGGGAACTATATCCCAGCCATTGGGGTCTATACAGAAGATGGAATTACTCCACCTTTCCCTACAATACCCAACATTCCTTCTTGGATGAAGTAATAGGGTCTACGGAGATATGATCTTTATACAATATTCCCTTGTACTATAGATGGAATTCTATTATATCATAATGTATGAATAAAAGATGTTTGTGAGTTTTACTTGAGGATAATTTGAATGAGTATCAATGTTCTTGTCGAATTGATTCTTATTTGATGGCTGCATATGTGAGATGAGATTTGATGATAATTGAAAGATAGAATGGTAGAATTATAGAGTGATAGAAGAGTAGAAGGATAGAAGGAGAGAATGATGTAATAGAATAATGGAATAGAATGACATAATGATAGAAGAATAGAACGAAGGATGAATAATAGAATGATAGATTGATATAATGATAGAGGAATAGAATGAGAGAATAATATAATAATTGAATAATAGAATGATGGGATGATGGAGTTATAGCATGATAGAATAGCTGTAATACATATTTCTCATACATATCTGCACATAGTCTCCATATAATGCTGCATATTTTCCTTTAATATCAACCTGAGACGTTCTCTGCTCTTACTCTGCTTTTAGATCTGCCCACATTCTATTTTTCTCCTCCTTATATCCCCCTTTCTATATATTCAGATGTATATAAAATCAAAGTTATGTATAATCATTCTGCCTTGGACGTTTATTTCTTTTATTTCTTCTTTCATACCAGACTGTTCACTTCTCAATATACCCGATATATTTATTTAGAGACATATATTCTTGCTTCTTTTGCTTGCTGTATATATCTGAAATATATATTAAACTCCCCAATTGTTATTATTCCCAATAATTTTCCCTTTTATATCTATTTAGATATATCTTCCTATCTATATTCCTTTTTCAATCCAATTCTCTTCTGTCTTTTATATCTTCTTACTCTCCTTGAAAGAACGTGACTTTTCTAAAAGGCATATCCTTTTGCTAACCATGACCGCTGCCCTTATACTAATCGCAGCCTTTATAAATCAATAATGAATAGTTTAATTATTAAAAGGGAATTAAAGTGTGATACAATTATCATGAAAGAAGTATAGCAATAAAAAGTTTATTAAGTGAAAGGATTTTAAGTGAAGGTTTTATAAAAGGAAAAGGGTAATCGCTGCTTTCAAAGACTTTCTCTAAGTCTTTATTTAAACTACTTTATACTTATATTCTTATAAGAGATATTCGCTGCCATAAGTATTTCAAAGGTATAATTTATATTTATATTTATATATTATATTTAATAATATAATATATTATAATCATTATAATTATAACAATATTTAAATCGATAATATTATATTTGTATTTATATTTATTATTTATAAATACAATAAATATATTTTATTTATATAATATTATTTAATGTTATTATATATTATTAAATATTATTATATATATGATAATCATCCAAATTGACGATGACGAATACCATATTTGACAAAAAATGACTTCTCCGTTTTTACCATAATGTTTAAATCTTTAATTTAAACAATGCCTTAATGTCGTGATATGACATATTTTCATTCTTTGTAATAGTATTCACTCTTTGTCATTTGAGTCTTAATCTTTTTTTGAAATTTTAATTTTTGTAACTTGTTTGAAGATATGTTTGCTCCTTCATCTCACGTGTTGTGCGGGTCATAAGATATGTTGATACAAACTCTTTTAGCCTTGGAGAGATTTATGAGACATTTGATAGCATGCTTGGGCAGATGAAGCAAGTTACTTGTAGTAGGCATCCTAATTTGGGATTTCACGAGGAGCATAGTAGGCCCATTATGACAGGGTGGTGGAACACCATGAACACCCTACATCATATGGCAATCTATGCTCTAAATCACAAATGACATGTAGCAAGGCTTGACAAAGTGCCTCCATCTCATGGTGAAGAGGTGAAAGAAGGGCTCATGAAGGCCCTTTGAAAGATGTATATTGATGAGGAGTCTACTTTACTTCGAACATAGTGGTCAGCCATTACCAATCTCTATAGTTCAACATTTAGCAAAGAAGAGGTGACGATAGATAGAGCTACAATAGCTCAAATTGACCCTATTGTATGGTGGATGTGGCATGGCAAAGATGCAACAAAGTTGAGGATACTTGCCACTTGCCTCCTTTCACAGGTTGCCAGTTCCTTTATTGCAGAGAGGAATTGGTCCACATACAACTTCATCCATTCAGTCAAGAGGAATAGGCTTACCTCTTGACAAGCGAAGAAATTGGTGGCCATGCATAGTGCCTTGTGGCTTCAAGATTGTCAGACTCTAGCTACACATTGGGGTGTTAATCCCAAAGATGCCACACAGGTTGATGAGGAGGCACAAGAGGGATTGGTTGGGGTTCCACTCGATGAGGTAGCCCCTTGTAGTGGTAGTGACTTCGATTCAGACTCCAATTTTGATGCAGTGTTAGCAAATGTTGATTAGGGGTAGTGACAACATATGTTGATTTTTTGTCTTTGTCATTTTGTAGTTGAAACTTGCAGTCTTTGGGCATTTTGTTATAATTTTTATATAATATATATGCATGTAGACAATGAAAGCAATTAAATTTTGTTAGTTTGTTTATTGACCGTCATGTGAAATCTCAATTCAACTCTAATGTTATGTATTAAGGTTCTATAAGGTATATGATGAATGCCTTATCAATATTATCATATGAATATTTGAAATTTCCTATATTTTAAAATTTTTCCTATTTTTTAGTAGTCATCGCCTAAAAATGGCCTCCTAAAAAATTTGTCTTGGAAGCGCATCCTCCCGTTACCTGCCATCCCCATCTTGGAAACCTGGTGTAACATAGGTTACAATCAAAGAAAGATTTTGTTTCTTTTACATCAACATCCTGACTAACCATCACTTTGTTAGTGAAATTATCAACGAGTCTGTATGCTTTAGATTGTTCATTATACACAACAAAGAAATATCTAAAACTCTTAGGTTCTAGTCTACTCCTTTTGTTATTAGGCACCAAAACATATTCAAGTAAACCAAAAACATGAAAATGTATTTTACCTTCAATTTGAGCGTGAACCATAATTCTTCAGATTTTGTATGGCATGCCTCTACTGTGCATCATGCACCATGTTGGTGCCCAAATTTTTCGGCTCTCAAACCTGCAAAATTGTGTCCAAAATCCATCAACAAATCCCATATTGTGCCTCTGTTTGCCTTTGCCTATTTTGACCCATTATTTATAACCGATTTGAGACATTTAAAATGGGTACCCATCCTAAGAAATTCTCCTAAAAAGTCCTCTGAGCCCTTCGTGAAAATCCTCTAAGTGTCTATAGAGCCTCACACTCAAATTCTGTTTCAAATCTAGAGTCAGTGGCAACTCTTTTGAATCATCTAACTGGCTCTGTTGAACAAGTGACGAGCCGTCAAATTTATGACCGAGCGATGCCACATGGAGGCTTCTTGCAACCTCCTAGGGCTGCCAATTCTGACACACTTGCGTGTTGCACCATTGGTCCATTTGAGTGAGTCACCCATGGTGGGCCCGAGGCTTCAAAAGACTCAACGAAGGAAGGTTGGTGGGGGCCATTGATTTAAAGTGATGCAGATGGTGCCATGTGTTGGAGCCTCGCACCTCCAAAAGGTTGCAGTTCTAATGCAAGTAACTTGAAGCGCCATTAAGACATGTGGCACTGACTCATTGTGGTGGGCCCCTTATGAATCAAAAGAGAAGGAAATATCAAGGAGGCATTTCCCCGGGATAGGTGTCATCATGGCGCATCAATGTTGAGTCTCAACATTGACACCTCAAGGCGCTTGCACCATTGGTCGGCATCATCTAGGTTGGATTGTGGCGGGGCCACATAATTGAAGCCAATAAAAGAAAAGAGATTGGAGTCTTAGGAGAGACACATGTCATAAGCACGCATCATTTTGAACAAAACTGGTCCGATACTCGCAAGGCGATCCACAATTGTTCCACGTGGCGGGCGGACCCACCACATAATAGAGGCTGTGAAAGGGATTCTGAATTGTTTGATCATTCATCGATCCAACGGTCGATGTAATACAAAGAGGAACCCGAAGGAAGAGTGAAGGGATACACGTGGCGCTTTTGCGCAATGTTTCAATGATCCAACCTTGCCACACTTTAGGCGCAATGCGATGGAGACACGTGTCATGGGAGACTCACTATGAAGAAAGAGGCTTTCGAACCACTCGATAATGAGCCCAAGGCATTCGACGGTCTACGCATTATGAAGGACCTTTCAAGGTCAGCAAGGGAAGCACTGCACTAAAGTGGATGAGTTGGCAACTCTCTTACCTTGCAAAGAAGACAGAGGCATCTTTAGGGTGACTCAGTAGTACGATAGCGCGTTGGAAGGTTGTTGAGCATCCCGCGCAGATTCTTGGTGAGTTTTTAAATACATCAGGGTTGCGCCCGAAACGCCATAAAAGCGATTCAAAGGCCGAGGCACTGGTTGATGACTGGGTAGCTACAAATTTGATGTTGATCCGTCAGAGGTGGATGGGGTAGGCTTTTCCCACCCAAATTCAGCTTTGCGAGTCATGGCCAAAGTTATTGAGGTAGATGGAGTAGGTGATTCTCGCTCAAGCGCAGCGGTGGAAAAGGAGTGCTATATATATGTGCTTAGAAGAAGTATGAAGTGTGCTTTTATCTTTTCTCGAGGTGGCAAGTGTGCAGAAGCAGTTAGGGCTTCAACTAGCGATAGTCTCAGTTCTTCAGGAAGCAGCGATCAAAAGTATATGAGGATTTTAATGTAAAATCAGGTATTAGTTTTGGATTTCTCCATTGTTGTATGTATTTCTTCAGGAAGACTCTTGATCACAGTCGGAATCTTCTCTTACCATGTTTTATGGTATATGAGGATTTGAGGAATGCGACAAGTTCTTAAAACATTGCAAGTCTTGTAATGATCATTTTTGTGTTGCATATGGATGAATACACTATAATAATGGATCACTAAGCATGTTCATTGTTTGATACTATTTTCCATAGCAGCAAAAATCTTTTGGGAAAAAAATCGGCAAATCAAAAGTATAAGATTTTTTCAAAAAATCATGAAAAAATTGGGAAAAAATTGGATTTCCAAAAAACATAAAAAAAGGCAAAAAAGAGAGGAAAACCTGTTGTTTTTTAAATTTTTGGGGGTTGGGTTTGTTTTATAGAATGTATAAATATAATATAAATATTATATTCTAATATTATAATATATAACTATTAATAATATAATATATAAATATAATAATATTTTTATAATATTTATTATAAGTATTAATAATATTAATAATATATATCATATTAATAATATTAATAATATATATATCATATAGTGAACGGGGTTGTGCTTGAATGGCAAAGGCCAAAGGTTCTCACGATGGAGATCCAAGTTCGAATCCCCCAAGTAACATCAGTGGCTTATGTGACTTCTAAGTTGATTATGTGGTTTCTATGTTGGATATGTTGATGGGGAGGAGGTCCCCCTTGTGACCTCCACGCTTACCAATAAAATATATATATATATATCATATTAATAATATATATATATATAAATCATATATATTAAATATTAATAATATATTATATATTAATAATATAAATATAATATATTATAAATATTATTATATTTATATAATATATTGTAATATAATAATAAATATTAATAAATTATTATATATTAATAATATTATATTAGAATATATTAATAATATAAATATTATATTTTAATATTATAATATATAACTATTAATAATATAATATATAAATATAATAATATATTATAAATATTATGGTATATAGATATAATAACATATTATACTAATTCCACAGCGAGCAAACCTTCTAGTTCAAAGTCGAGATTGAAACCCTTTCTCCTTTGCGATACAACACGACAGTGCTCCTTCACGATCCAACACAGCAGTGCTCCTTCGCAATCCAACATGGCAGTGTCCGAGTCTATCAAGGGTTGGGGGATCTGCGTCGGTTCAACCATTCCATTGATTGAATTGGTCAACTCGACTTGTTAATCAGAGCCATATCTTCTCACCAAAGCCATATTCGGTGAGCAACTACAGATACATGAGAGTCGAAGCTGCTAAGGGCATTCCATCCGACATGATTCAAACCTAAATTATTGATCGACCCGGCCCGAATGCACGAATCTGCATGATTTAAACGTGCAAAAACTTGTTGAAAATCATAGTCAACGATTTAATAAGAAATGCAATTTAAACTAGGGTAAAAATCGGCTATCCTCCCGATTCACGATTTTTTGAAAAAATCACGCTTTTTAAACGATTTCTGCTTATATGCTATTTTCTATGCATCTGGGTACTTCGGATAGGCATTCATATATTCTTTTCGTTACTGTTTACTTTTGATAAACTGGAGACTCTGTAGCCCATTGGATAGGCACCGATCTGAGAAGTATTTGATCACCCACACCCCTTAAAACTAAATCAATCATTCAAGTGTGAAACATAAATAGGTAAATCTCTATGCATCTTTTGGGTTACGCGCTCTAACCAGGGAATATTTCAAAGCAACCTACCAAGTTCCATTTTTATGAAATAACCCCTGCTGGTTCTAACTAAGCCAAACTGATATGATGTTGAAGTTTGTTTTGTTTTTTGATTGTTGTTGCAATTTTTGTGTTTTTTGAGATAAATGCCAGGAAAGAAATACAATGCAAGAAATATACTCATTCTGAAGCAAAGCTGAAACTATATTGAAAATATATAGAGCTGCAAATGATCTTTATTATCTATAATATTTTCAAAGCTTCTTTTTTTCAATTCTGCATACCCGGAGGTCCAATAGGTTCAATTACATGAAATTCTGGAAATGATCAGCAATGAAAGGGGCTGATAAAATAAATGTTCTGCAGCAAAGACCACGTTCTCCACCTTTTAAAGTATGAAAGATGCCTTATCTGGGCTTGGCGTCCACAATGGAAGCAAGAAATGCCCAAACAAGGAGGTGTTTTGGCCTCAAGAGAACACACTTGGCTGTATATGCAGCATGTGAACCTGTAGAAAGCTGGTATGGCCTGGTATTGAGTGAATAAACTGTTAATAATGGCAGCCGCTCACTAATTTATGCTTTCTCTTTAAATCTGATCTGAAACCCTTGACTATATTTCTCCAATCTGCACAATTTTGGCTCCTGAGTGAAGCCAAATCACTTTGCAAACCTTCGATGGATCTTTCACCACCTCAAATTGCTGCAACACTGAAGAATGAACGTTCTCCAATGGCTGAAAGAAGACAAGCAGCTGAAACCCTAGGTCTCAAGCTCAAATCCCAAGAACATACAAAAGACAAAGTCAAAATGATCATTCAATAATAATCAGATAATTGCTTTTGAAGCCTTTATATAGAGTCTCCAAAGAGGTCGATCCCATAAGTGCATTTAATAGCACTTTTAAATCCATTTAATGTTTCATTAATAACTTTATTCAATATCTTCATAAGTGGGCGCCCAAGTCAAGGTAATAATAAATGCACTTTAATATCATTTAAAATAATATAACTTGTGTGCACATTGACTTAATGTAATACTGTAATATTTGGCCTCAAAAAATATAATTCATTAATTGCACTTTAAGTCACTTAATTGAGGGTCATGGCCTCGTTGAATATAAAGTGACTTTAATAACTTTATAATATGCCTTTAATGATTTAATTATTAATAAAGTCACCTTTATTAATAATTAAATATTATAACTTCCACAATGAACCTTATTTCTCCAAGCCAACTGAGAATTGGGATCAACATTGAAGTTACCACATGTCTAGGTGCCCTGCTATATATAGAAACACTGAGTCCAAATCACTAGGTAACTTACTATAAATAGTAAGTGTATGCAAAATGAGTCTAGAACCATCCCTGATGACAAATCCATAATATGACTAGGGCCCTAACTATTAATAGCAATACTGACTCCCTTGAAATGGTGACTTACTATAAATAGTAAGTGTGAGGAACTAAGTCAAACGAAGGCCAATCCTGAACCAAACTGAGTTCCGGAGAAGGAAACACTTTGATAACTGCCAAATAGGACCCCCTAACCATCTGCATTGACCTACGAGGGTCAGGAAATAGGCTAATCCTCTGAAAATTGATGCTCTCGAAAATGGGGACATTACATCTTAGCAACCAAGTATGCATACCTGCATCTGGATTTGTTCCATAGATGCCATTCACCAACTATATTTAAGTACCTGGGTGGCTATTTGTTCTTGGCTCAATGACAATATTTGGAGCCAAGTCAATAAGTTGGGTTTAGCCGTCGGCATTTTAGTTGTCCATCTAGTACCTCTAGGAACACCCTCCTTAGTTTAAGTTGAGCCAGAAGTGAAGAGGAGATTACCCACTCCTACAAGTTGCCCCTAAATCATCCTCAACTTGTTGATGAGCCTTTTCCTTGCCTCCTTGTTGACATCGCTGGCCTAGGAGATATGGAAACACTCTAGGGTTTTGGACCTGCGTTTTTGGGACCCAATACACCAACCATCTCCACGAGAGTTCTATTTCCCTTCTCAACCACCCCATTTTGTTGTGGGGTGTAAGGAGTTGTTAATTGTCTTTGAATGTCTATTTTCTTAGTAGTCTTGCAATTACTTAGAAGTGAACTTAATACGATTTTTGGACCTTAGGGCCTCAATCCACCCACCTTTTTGATTTTCATCCAATGCTTTGAACTTGACAAAGATTCCAAAACAATGACTTTTCTTCTGAAAGTATACCCACATTTTCTTTGAGAAATCATCAACCAACAACAAATTATCTTGCACCAAAGATTGCTGATGATTTTCAAGATGGCTAACATAGATTTGCATGAATGAGATATAAAGCCCACTTTTTGCACGCCATGACCATTTAATAGTAAAGGACTTCCATTTCTACTTACCATCCAAACATCCTACATATATCTTGCTTTTCTGGTTTTGCTTAGTTTGGCTAAATATTCAAGATTTTGATGTCCATATTCTCTCATGCCAAAAAATACTATCACTAATCTCCATAGCTAAGGCATGCAAATTAATTGTGATAGCATTCAACTAGCTTGTATAAACTTCCTCACTCTATGACTAGGGCAACTATCATGTCCTATCTGATGTTAGTTACAATACTCTTCTCTTAACATAAATTCATAGCAAGCTTAGGATTTGCTGTTGAGTGACTAAAAGACAATAGGTTTTTGTTCATGTTTGGATCAAACTTACATCTCTAGTTATGAATTTTATTGCATCACTACAAATAATTTGAACATATCCTATTCTTTCTATTGCATGTGTTATACCATTATCCAAAGAAACAAAATTTGTAGAACTATAATCAATAGTAAATTTGACATACTAGTCTTTGTGGCAAGCGAAATGTCGAGGTGCACTAGAATCAAAGAACCAACAATTGGTGGCATCACTATTATTTTGAAAATAGCTTGAGCTTGCATCTTCTTATGGGTCTAGATCATATTATTGTTTTCGTCATTCTCTTTTGATATGCCCAAACTTATGGCAGTAATAGCACTTGACTTTGTGTTTGGAGGGCGAATGATCCAAAAGGTTGGGTCAAAGTCTATTGAACAATTGGTGTCATGGTGTTTCATGTTCGTTGGAGTGTTGACAAGGAGCTAGGGGATGGAGTTCATCACTTCTTGGTGGGTGGTTATGCAAACAAGAGTTGTCAGGGTGATTGAGGATGATTAGGGATGGTATGGGACATCATCTGAAGTCTTTGATCTAAGTTGTAAACCTCCAAATGACATGGAAAACCTCTTTTTGCGAGTTTGCTGGTTTGTACAGGCTATGAATTCACCAAATACTACAACAAACACCCTCTCTACTATGGCGGATGCTCCAATTCTATGGTGAATGCACAAGATTTTGTGACAATCTCCCAAATATCGTGGTGCTCTTATGATCGCCTCAACAAATATGCAAACGCTACAACAATTTCTTAATTGGTGGAAGCGATGAAAGTGCTTTGTGATATACAAAGCATGGAATATGAAGAGTTTGTGTCATTTGATTCTCCAATTTGTGGAATGGTTTCTCATTTTTTTGAGGATGGGAGACTCAAGGGAGGTCATATGGTGCTTTCCCACTACTTGGGTGGGGTTGGCTCTCATTTTGTATGGTGCTTTTAGTCCACCTTTGTTGGTTACAAGTGTGTAGTTGGTAGTCTTTCATGGTGAGAGTAGTATTGTAGGTGTTGTTGGAGCTTCTAGGTGGTTGTTGGAGTTCATTGAAGCCATAGTGGCATTGTAAACATTTGTAATCAACATTTTTGATAGTGTAACAAGGGGGTATTTGCTCTCAAGAGTTGGAGTTTTTCATACAATTAAGATTTTCTTTGGGGAAAATTGTGTTCTAGTTTTGTTTTGTATGTTACTCATGTGTTTTAACTTGTTTGTTGAGATTATATGCATTATTCCCTGATGTGCACCATTGCCATGTTGTTTTAACAACCATTTGAGGTGGTTGAAGTGTGTATTGAGGGTTTGTAAGACTCATTTCTTTGTATATCCATTTCTAATGGCAATATGAGGAATATCCTCCATGTTTATGGATTAGTGAATTAGAAGTTGAATTTATCTTTGCTTTGCCCTTATATTGTGTAGCAAGTGCATCCTCAAATTACCTAGAACTAGACTTAATCATTTGCATTTATCTTTGTTCTTTTTGCAACAAATATGAATTGATTTTTTAAAAGGTGAGAGTTTGGCTTTCTGCCAATAGATGCGAAGACTACACAGAAGTTTCAACTGGTGGCAAACTATAGATGACTAAAGCAATCATATCATCTTTATCTATTGGTTTATTGATAGCAGAGATTTGATGTCTTAGGTCTTTTATTCTAAGTAGATGCTTTAATAGTGACCCATCCTCATCCAACCTTGTGGAAAACAATAGATTTTTCAAGTACAAGACTCATCCTTTGTTCAGAATTATGATACTTGCTTTTTAGACTCTCCTTAAGATCACTAGTGGAAGTGGCATTCCAAACTTTTGGGATCAGGTCATTAGAAACAAACCATTTAAAAAAGAGATACACTTCTTTATGACAATTATCAAAATTTGCAAGATTTGAAGCTGTTTTGGTACTTGGTTTTATGAGTATCATATCACAACTCCTATACTTAGCAATGGTGAGTATTTTGTGAATCTAGACGTTAAAGTTTTAGCCTATCAATTTTTGAATTATGATACTTGCTTTTTAGACTCTCCTTAAGATCACTAGTGGAAGTGGCATTCCAAACTTTTGGGATCAGGTCATTAGAAACAAACCATTTAAAAAATAAATACGCTTCTTTATGACAGTTATCAAAATTTGCAAGATTTGAAGCTGTTTTGGTACTTGGTTTTATGAGTATCATATCACAACTCCTATACTTAGCAATGGTGAGTATTTTGTGAATCTAGACATCAAAGTTTTAGCCTATCAATTTTTGGGCTTTGTGCAAAACAAAATTTTGAATATTGGCCATTGCTAGGGTTTCAACTTATAGGAAAAAAGCTTACAATGTTTGGATAAGCAACCGCAGATTGATATAAAGCAGGTTTTCACAACATTTTTGCAGAATATTAGGCTTATTTTATAGATTTAAAAATCAGAATTAACAAAGGGAAATAACGGTATGCAAAATTTTGATATCAGTGTTAAGTTATATTGCATGTATTCTGTATAGCTTTATCTTCTATTTTTGTTTGCCTGCACCCGCACTATTTTTTTGATTTTTACCTGAAAATATTCTAATAGAAGCATTTTGATGACAAGTTCTTTTTTTTCCATGGATAGAGATTTATCTCTTGGGTAGCAATGTGTAGTCCTTCTCAAAATGACTCCTTCAGTGAATTCTTCTCTTTCCAAATGGATTGGATGAGCTTATCCTTCCTTGTTTTGATTTAGCATAGCCTTTCCAAGGGCTTCCTCACGTTGAATCAGTGCACCCTTCCTAGGGCTTTCTTGCTTTGATACTGAATGTTGGAAGAATAAATGCATGCAGTTTGAGAGAATTGGATGCCACACACTTCAATGTGTGTATGCTTGTATTTATTATTAAATGGAGAAGTTACATTGGTGGTCGTAACTTGCATTGCAAGTTTTTTTTAAGATATAATCAATGTGGTGTTATTACATCAATAATATAAGCAATAAATGCCAACATGTGCAAAGTGTGGTATAACATTATATTATATCTAATCGTGAGGGGTGGAAACAAAAGGCTGTGGGTTTACCAAAAGCACCTAGTTAGAGGTATGTTTAATATACTTGCTAGAGGCGAGGAAGATGAGACCATTGGCAAATTCTTATTCGTCAACGATAATTCTTTCTATGTTTCTTGATCTCCTTATTACAAGGAGGTTATGGCAAAAGGTAGGCAAAATTGTTGTTGCTTATGTGCCTCCCAGTGAGACCAAATTGAGGACCACAATCTTGGAAAAAAATTATTCTAAGGTTAACTTGTTAACCAAGGAGATGAAGGCCATGTTAGTACCAAAATTGGTACCCCTGTGAAACTTTGTTTTTCATGTCATCCTTGTCACATTTTCAATGTCAGCTAAGTTGTCCTTCCTATCAAATCTTTAAGGTTATCAGGTCTTGGTCTATTTTGTTTGTTAATAGTGATTGCAGATTGCTCAACTAAGGGGAGATGATGAACGGAGATTAGCAAAGTCTTGACAATCGGATGGTACTAGCACATAATGAAAAAGGATATATCTGGACATGATGGGGGCACTAGAGCAAGTCCAATAAGTCATATAAAACATGCTGGTGGTCCTAGGGAGCTTGGTCTTATGGAGACTCATCGAACACTTATTGACAATGGGCTGCATGAGAGAGTTGTTCTCAGGGTTGATGGTGGGTTCAAGAGTGGAGTTGATTTCACGTTGGTAGTTGCAATGGGTGTAGATGAGTATGGATTTGGCTGAGTAGCTATGATAACCTACTGTATGTGTAATGACTAGAATCTGCCACACAAGCAATTGTCCTGTTGATGTTGCTAGCCAGAGGAAGGAATTGCGTGCACGTTTTCCTGGGGTTTGAGGAGTTTTGTAAACTTTTTCCTGTATGTTATAGAAGAGGTTAGAAGCATTCTAGCACAGCTAGGATATGAGAAGTTCGATGATATTATTGGAAGAACAAATTTGCTAAGGCCAAGACACATATCTCTCATGAAGACCCAACAACTTGATCTCAGTCACATCCTTTCTAGTGTTGGGCTACCAAAATGAAGTAGCACAAAGATAAGATAGTAGGAAGATCACACAAATGGATATGTTTTACATAAAATTTTGCTGGCAGATCCTCAGAGTTAAGTTGCAATAGCAAAAGAAAGTTGGGTAAGGAAAACCGTAAATATCTATAATGTAGATTGTGCAGTCTGTGGCCGCATCGTTAGTGTCATTGCCAAAAAGTATGGAGATACAGGTTTTGCAGGACAAATTGATATAACATTTGCCAGTTGTGTAGGACAGTCATTTGGATTCTTTTTGACACCCGGCATGAACATTCAACTCGTGGGAGAAGCCAATGACTATGTTGGCAAGGGCATGGCTGGTGGAGAAATCGTTATAGTTCCAAGTGAAAACACAAGTTTTGTACCACAAGATTTAACTGTTGTTGGAAATACTTGCTTATATGGTGCAACTGGAGGTTAGCTGTTTGTCAGAGGGAAAACTGGGGAATGTGTTGCTGCTAGGAATTCTCTTGCTGAAGCTGTTATTGAAGGGACTAGTGATCATTCCTATGAGTACATGATTGGTGTTTGTGTAGTTGTCCTTGGAAAGGTTGGTCACAATGTTGCTGCAGTTATGACTGGCGGTCTAGCTTACCTTCTTGATGAAGATGATACACTCATTCCAAAGGTAAACAAGGAGATACTGAAGATCCAAAGAGTAGTAGCACCAGTTGGTCAGTTACAACTAAAACAATTGATACAAGCTCATGTGAACAGAAGTTTCAGCTTACAAGAGGTGTCAATTTGCCAAATAAAGAATGCTTGATTAAGAAGAAGAGGACAGTCTAGTAAAGTGGCACACATTTTGGGTAATTTAGCCATAAGAATTCTGCCAAGAGTGGCATTTGTCGCATGAAATCACAACTGAAGTGGCTTGGTGGGCATAAAACTATGCCAAGGTGAAATTATGAAAGTTTTAAGTGCTGGAGACACTTTTTCAATGGTCTAATCACAAGTGAAAGGCACCTAAGATTGCTAGAGAGTTAGAAATCTGCGACACCAGCAAAAGACATGATAAACATTCATTTAAGTGCCAAATCAGATGGCTCAGCCAAGGAAAAAAAATGACCAGGATGGCAAGAGGACCCTAACAATGTGACGTGTTAAGGCAGTTGCACTTTTTCACTGGATGTGCCAACTTAAAAAATGCAATTCAAGTGACCACTAATGTAATGTCCCCTTTTAGGGTATTCTTGATTTCTTAACCTACACACAAGAATAACTACTAGAAAGGGACATTAGCATTATTAAAGATCAATTTAACAATGAAATCAATACATCATAATCATAATCAATGACAATGAACAAGAATGTAATGTTACCTGTGCGTACATATATTCCAATCCTGCAATCAAAGACATCAGCACATATACAAGTACATATATTCTTTCATGATCATTAGGGTTAGCAATATTATGATCATAATTGATAACAATGAACAAATACATATATCCAAATAAACATTCTCTTATACTTATTCTTTCTATGTTTAGGCCTCATGATATACTTCAGGAATGGTGATCGTCGTGCTCGGTCGCTAATCTAACCTAATCGTTAACTGTAGCGGAGGTGGGGAATATATACGTTAGGGCGCTGAATAACAAAGCTCCACTGCCATAGGCCCAAGGGTTTCATTGCTACACCAGACAATTCTTCACCACTTGGCTCAAGGGTTTCATTGCTACACCCAGCAATTCTTCACCGCTTGAGGGTTACCTACCGTGTATGACTAATAATAATAATAAATCGCCATTCCCTAATGATTAGTCGTTAAGGCGCTGAATAAAATCGCCGTTCCCTAACGATCACTCGTTAAGGCGCTGAATAAAATCACCGTTCCCTAACGATCCACTCGCTCTTGTAGGACGATAGACAAGATTAACGACGCGGCAATATCGCACTCATCCCTAGTATATCATGAGTAAGGTTAGAGAGATATAACGATATTGAATTCATCTTCTTGAACGATCTGCGATATTCTAGTGATTCTTTAGATCAGGAAAGTAATATTTCTTATGCATATTGTCCCTTCAATGGGGACTAGATAGCATACCATCACTACCGGATATATATATATATATATATGGCAATATTAAGCCTTAGCAGTTTTATCTCAATATGTGTATATTCATTCCTTGCTTAGATTGCTGATAATATTGATCTTATAATAAGATAAAAGTGCTGATATGTATACCTTATAATGAAGTTGCAATGACTGCTCTTGAAGAATAAGAATGTGATCTGCTGAAGCTGTGAGATGATAAGAAGAATAATAGTAAGACTGCTGATATGATTTGATGGTGAATGAATGTTCTTGGATGCCTGAATGAATGTTGAATGATTGATATATATTTCTGCCTGCTTATACTCAGAAAATATATATAATTCATTGCTTTATATTCAGAAATTTATTCTTCTTTATGCTCAGCAAATATATATCCTTGATTGCTTGCTTATTCGATGGTTGATGGCTGGGTATTCATGATTCCTTCCCTTTATTGTATTCCCTTCTTTTTTATAACCTCTCAAGATAACTCTCAAGAGGTGTCTTTTATGAAGTGGTAAGCCTTTTATATATTACACCTTTTTGAGGTAGTTGCTGTTCCTAATCGCACCTCTTGCTGTTCTTAACAACCTCATTGCTCTTAATAAATAGATCGCTGCTAAAGACATACTCATCCACTGCCTGCACCTTTTAATAATATTTGTCTCCTAAATAAAACAGATCATATTATATATTAGGGATAATTGTAGCCTTTAATTGCTGCTCTCTAATCGCTGATATTAATCTGCCTTTTATTTTTGTGATCATTGTCTTATTATTACTATTGCCTTTGACTAAACTTCTAATAATACATGCGCTGCCTTATTCTTAATCAAAGTCTTTTCTTAGTCTGCCTTAATACTATGTCTAATATGTGATCGCTGCCATGAGATTACTTCTTATAATTATTTCTATTTAAGTTTATATTTATATTTATATTATATTATATTTATATTATTATTATTTATATCTTATAATTATATTTATATATTATATATTATATTTATGTTTACATTTATATAATATATTATATTATTATAATTATAATAATATAATGATAATTATAATAATATAATGATAATTTGTATTTATATTTATTATTTATAAATACAATAAATATATTATATTTTAATTATATAAAAATATTTACAAAATAGTATTATTTAATATGGATTTTAATGTCATTCAATATGTTATCGATTTAATTATAAATCATTAGTATAGGGACATGACAACTAACTGGTAAATCCGCACCCAATGAAATGTCAGTTTTAAACATAAAGTGGTGCTTTTGGCATGGCAATGCCACCCCAAAATGGCATCCAAACTAGCAATCTGTTCATACTGTGCCTTAGCTTTAAACATAAAGACAATCATGACTTGGATGTGGCAATGTCACTTTGGAAGACTGAATCACTTGACGACATCATAAAAAAAGCTTGACAAGCAGGTTAAGTCGAATAACGATAAAATCAATGCCTGGTTTCGAGTTGTAAAGCAAAAATTTAGACCATTCATGGTGCTTTATACCAGTCAG
Organism: Cunninghamia lanceolata; assembly: GCA_027924645.1. Taxonomy (NCBI): domain Eukaryota; kingdom Viridiplantae; phylum Streptophyta; class Pinopsida; order Cupressales; family Cupressaceae; genus Cunninghamia; species Cunninghamia lanceolata. The sequence continues at coordinate 1,051,767 of BSBN01001346.1, read as the reverse complement.
CGCATATGTTTAGAATGAAAGTAGATTTTAAAGTGAATGAAAGTCTGATTTAGGCCTATTTTGAGTGAATTATTGCCCCTTCTAAAATGATAAGGTTAGGGCTGCTTTAAAGCATATTATCTTATTATTATTTGAGCTGTAAAAGCTGCCTCATGAGGGCTAAAAATGTGTATCAAACACATTGTAATAATAGTTGGACGCTAAACTTGAATAGAGATTGTCAATAAAAAATTGAAGTCAAGTCATTGTGTTTGTGTAGCAAAGGGCGATGATTGTAAATCTTATGCTACAAAAACCATTTAGCTGTTATTGTTGTTCAGTAATTGTTCAACTTATGTTTCTAATCCCACAAGTTAAATTGAATTGATAAACCCTGTTAAGCTTTGCATTAATGCTCATTACTCATTAAAGTAATAACTTTGTATCTTGCTTGCAATTTATGTAAGGTGCGGAAATTTTACCAACTAATAATAGTACTCGAAAAGAAAAGCATATTCCATAAGTAAGATAATCAACCAGTAATAGTTTCCAAAATTAAGCATAGAATGACAAGTATCCATGAATAAGTATCAATATCCATATACTAGAATGAATTACAACTAGTTTACATACACCCAACTTGGTGTTACAATACATCTGTTTCAATGTTACACAAGAAAGTATTATCATCAAGATATCCATGAATCTTGTTACAATTGCAACTTGGCAATGAAGCCATACAAAGAAATATATATAAATCAAATATCCATGTCAATAATAATATCCAAACTTGGTTGCTTCGATCCTCCGATCATCTGCAAACCAAGACCAAGAGAGTGGTTGAGGCGCTTTTTCCACCCAACCACGAAGTACTGGACTTCCCTGGGTTTCTTCCTATCTCGAAGAAAGCACCAACCCTGCACAAGGAGCCTAGCAATCTAGAACGGTATAAGTAGGAGGGAATCACTCGATGCGTACCTGTTGCTTGTATGCATTCTAATCTTAGAATGACATAAACTCTTGCAAACAGGATGTGGCAGAGACACATAGTTCTAGGCTTTTAAACAAATCCATCTGTTTCAATGGTACAGTAGCTTGGCCAAGCAAATAAATAAAATGATAGTTTAGAAAAAGTAAAACTATCGTCTCTGGCAGTCCACATTCGGCATCCTGTCCTGAAAGTTTGTACTTTACCAAAAATACACAAAGCACAGTTTCCTAAGTTTGGTTTTCCATAGTCATAAATATCTGAATTCAATCATTGCTTCCATTATTCAATTGATTTCACTAGTTTGCTTGTTGGAAAGTTTACTATTTTCCTAATTTTATCTCAATTTTTTCCGATCTAGTTAATTTTAGATGTGATGATCTACCAGTTAAATATAATGCATTTCTTTCATAATTCAAAGGATTTGATATATTGCTAGTTTTGCTAAATGAAAAATAAAAATAACATTTATCAAGAAACTCAAATCATTCAAAAGTTCATACAAGTTATTTTCAACGGTGCAAATATAAAATAGAATAAATATTTCTTCTGCTGCAGTACAATAAATTCGATTTCAGATATTATATATATATACATATTCATATAATTCAATTTTGACAAATTAAACTGTAATGTCCCCTTCTTGCAAGCCAAAATTTTCGCAACCTTGCAAACAATTTCAACTTGTAAAGAGCACATTAGTATTCCATTTTCATTTTCCTTTAATACATAACTATATATCATTACTTTCATAACAATATGTTTTTCTTTTTATACTTCATTATTTACCTTGGATGAGACAACCTTAAGCCTATTATTAATCACTCCTTCCACCTCATGGGAGAAGATACTTTAGGATGTAATGTCACCCCAATCCTCATGGGTTCATCATTATTCCTTTGATTATTACATCAAAGGCCTATTCCTTCGATTCTCCAATTGAAGGCCTATCATTCCTTGGTTCGTCAACCACGGGCTATTATTCCTTGGTTCTCCAACCAAGGCCTATTATTCCTTGGTTCTCCAACCAAGGCCTATTCCTTCAATACTAGATTGAAGGCTTATTGGCTTCCTTGATTCGTTAATCAAGGCCTATGATTTATCCCATGATTTGGTCAATTACTTTCCTCGTTATCCACCCCATCTCTATGGTTAGGTTGATTAATACTAAGGCCTATTATCTATCCCTTGTGTAATCATGCCTTTTACAAATCCATTTCATATTCATAACTATGAACTTATAACCTTCTTGTACTCATTATCTTATTTAAACAAGAATCATGCATTTATGTAGGACATCTATTAGTTTCATATTTATTTGAGTTCATAAGACCTCTGCCTTATATCTCATTTATAATGGATCATCTTTTCTTACTTATATGCAGTTCTAAGACTAATCTTAGATTGTTATTTTCATACATAAACATATATATATTAGATCCTTCTTAATAATCTTATCATTTATTTTTACCAATTATAGATTGAACAAATTAAATATAAATACTTACTTACCTGCTGTAGCTTTACCTTGGATTTCTTACCTATTGCTACCGTCTTCTTTTTATTTTCTAATGTTTTCCTTGCTCGATGGAATGACTAATATAATTTTTATTGTATTGCTGCTGTTGTTTATATATTATATAATATATACTTTCACACCCCCCTTTTTTTCCCATCATACTCCCTTATGCCCTTTTATAAATTTCCAAGGGTTTACCGTGGGTAAAAGGATATACCCTTTCCAACGGTTGCGGCTTTAATTTGGTTAACAAGGATACATATTAATAATGTTTGTCTTTTTTATTTATTATTTATTAAGGTGATCGTTGGTGTCAACCAACTTAATCGCTACACAAGTCTTATTACTTAATAAACTTGTCTTATAATAGTTGTAATTATAATTGCGACATACATACTTTTATTTATATTTGATTGCCTTATATAAGATTCATGGGAATTACTTCTCTCACTTTATATTAGTTTATATAATCATAGTATAGGATAATATTATTTATATTTGATTGCCTTATATAAGATTCATGGGAATTACTTCTCTCACTTTATATTAGTTCCTATTATCATAGTATAGGATAATAATAATATTATTTATACAATATTGATATTTATATCAATATTTATGTTATTTATATTTGTTCCCATATATAGTATAATAATATATAAATTATTAATATTTATATTTATAAACATGTATTGTTATATTATAATCATGTTATTATATAATAATAATATGCTATTTTAATATTTATATTTATATTAATGATTATAATTGTTATTTATATTTAGAATATTTATAGATAATATTATATAAATTTATTAATAGACTATGGCTAAATCTTTAAGTTAAACAGTTCTTTGATATGGGGACATGACATAAACTCAACTCGGCATTGTGTTTCTGTCTCAGAATATACATCTTCCAACAAATATAATCAAGTACGAACATAAATATATATATATATATATATATATATATATATATATATAATTGTAAAAACTAAGTTATCAAATGATGTAATCGAATATAGTCATAAATCATTCTGTTTCCAGATAATAAAAATTATAGTTAATATATCTATATGCAGAGGAAATGAATTTCGTATGAATATATATAATTACCATATAAACCATAATCGGGAGACTGACAGCGCCCAAGCGCAGCAAGAATAGTGATATTGATTTCATACTAAATATTTATATATTTGCGAGGGTTTCAGATGTAAGCCATACACAATGCAAACATTTGAAAAGAATTAAAGTAGTGATAAAAGGGGGCTGTTGTCCCCAAATGGGGTTGCAGTCCCTAAGGGACTGCGGCACCATTTGGTGACGCCGTGCTATTTCTATCTTCCAGCGGCCTTAGTGCCATCTTCAATATTCCTTCATTATAATGTGTTGTCAATTCATTATACAATGCAATCGTTCCAATCATATAGTCGATCCAATATACATACAATCGATCCAATGTAAAATACAGTCAATCCAATATAACATACAATTGATCCAATGTAAAATACAGTCGATTCAATATATATATATATATATATATATATATTGAACAAAACATTTCTTTTACAATGCCACAGCTAGTTGTATATATTTTTATATATCAATTTCAGACAGAAGATCATGAATTTTGCACATAAGAAAAAGATTCATACACACAAATAGCCACAAATGATCTAAGATTAAAATAAGAACCTGGAATTCGCTAGCTATTCCAATCGAATGCTTGATTCCTACAGATTTTTACAGAGGTTTCTTGATATGAACTAATCCTTCCTTTTTGCCCAAAAATGCTTCCACACTTTTTTTTTGTTTTGTTTTGAATGCAATTTCAGAGATGAAGAGCTTCCCCTCTTTTTGAGAATGCAAGATGTTAAATATGAGTTTTGGTGTGCAAGAAAAGAATTGTAACTCTTCTTTTATTGTTTTCTCTTTCTCAAGCGGTTTCGTTTTCTAGAGCTTTTCTTTCCTAAATTAAGTTTTTGTTCCAAAATTATGTTTTATTCTATTTCTAGTTCTAAAAATATTATTAAAATAATTTACATATTTATCACAATGTATCTATAAAACTAATAATTAAATAGAATATGATTTTTCTCTAAATGAAAACAAATTAAATAACTAATTCAATTATTCTATTTCTAAGCACTCACAATATATAAATAACAATGAATTAAATAATCTAATTAAATCACCATTAACTAACTATGCAATAAAATCATATAATTTAAATAAAATAAAAATGCAATTTGAATTAAACTAATAAATCATTCAATATGCAAACATATGCAGCTACATGTCACTACGTGAAGTGTGTGAATGATATCGCTCCGTCTTAACCTTGTCAGGATGTTAATCTCCTTTACCTCAACCACCCCATGTCTTTAACAACCTGCAACTCATAGATTAGCAACCAAATAGCCGAAGCATAGCCGAAGCATTACTAACATAAATATTACATTCATTTTATTACATCTTTCCATATTAAAATAATCATTCATCTTTCAAAATAATAAATTATCTAACACACATAATTATCCATAGATTATTTCCACAAAAAGTAACCACAGATAGTATCAAAGTTTGAGACGTGACAATTTATCTTCTAAAATTGTGTGATGTTCATCCATTTAATCATTTTTTGTTGATGTAAAATATTGGTCTCTAATTTAGTCAAGAGTCGGCGTTCGTTAGTGTTATTCCATTAAATCTTTGTTTGCAGCCATATACTGGTCTCTACTTTAACAAGGAAGAAGTTGTGTTTGTTTGTGCTTGAATTGTTTATCCTCAAAACTGAAAATCTTGTTGCAAGCCTTAACTGTTGATAGTTTGGTGCTTGCATCCAGGGTAAAAACATAGTCATCTAGTAATTTACATTTAATGCAAAAACCCCAATGAAATCTTGTATAGCGTGCATACTTGTAAATTCTGTTAGTTTTAGGTTTAGTTAGATCTCAGGGATCTTCCCCTTTTAATTTGAAGAACAATTCTACTGTAAACAGTGTAGTCGGTCATAATAGTAGTCGGCCATAGTCGGCCAAGTAAATAATCATGAATTAAATATCATTTGTGCACAGTTAGTTTAGGAGTGTTATCGGGAATTAACCTCGACGGTTGGATAGTTATATAGTTGTTGCCAACGGTTGGTATCTCTGCATCTTTCAAAAACCTGCCTCAAATGTGAGAAGTGATCTTTTGCATCTTTTGAAAATACAGTAATATCATCTAAATAAACCAATACAAACCTATTCATGATACCGTGAAATGCCATATCCATGGCTCTATGAAAGGTTGCTCCAGCATTTGACAGCCCAAATGGCATTTTCTGGTAAGCCATGGTTCCCCATTTTGTTGTGAATGCTGTTTTGTATTGATCCTCTTCCTTAACCAAAATATGATTATACCTTGAGAATCCATCCAGCAATGAAAACCTTTCAGAATTTGATACAACTTGCAAAATTTGCTCCATTGAGGGCAGCGGATAATGATCTTTCAGTGAGGCTCTGTTTAAGTCCCTAAAATCAACACACAACTTGATTTCACCATTTTTCTTCCTCACAGGCACCAAATTTGACACACAGGTTGTGTGTTTGATTGGAAATATAATGCTTCTCTGAATCATCTTATTAAGCTCAGTTTTCATCAAAATTTCCAGCTTGGGATTAAGGGGCCTTTGTTTTTGCCTTACTGGTTTTGCATCCGGTTCTAGCTCAATGGTGTGCTGAGCTAGTTTTGGATTAAAACCGTTTAGATCTTTGTATTCCAAAGCAAAAATGTCATCAAATTCCTGACATAATAAAACAAATGCATGTTTATCTTTTGCAGTACATACCTTTACCAGTTTGAGAAGTTTGGCTTTGAAAATCTCAACTGATTCATATTGTTCTTCCTTGATCAGTATGTTGGCTTTTTCTCTTCTCAGCTGATCATTTGAATTAAAAATTGATTCCAAGGTAACAAGACCCTTTGGCAGCTTGTTTGTCTTGAATTGGAGAATCTGGTCTGCAAATTGCTACTGTAATTTTTGTTGATTTCTAGCTGAAAACTCAGCGTCTTCAATGAGAAAATTGGTGATCTGCTCATCACTTTCAAACACCTGCCAATGGATGTTGTTATTTGGGACTGATGGTCTCACAACTGCCTTTACATATTGCTGTTGTTCAACATTTCTGATCTCTTTTGGGATATCAAACTCAGCTCCCATGGCTGCTAGCTTATCAGCCTGTTTATTTTGGTTCCTAGGCATGGACAACAAGTTAAATGCATCAAAATCTTCAATTAAATCCCATATTCTATGCTAGTAAGTCATTTTTGGTGACATTTATGTTCCTTACTTGATTTGCAACTAACTCACTATCACCAAATACCTGCAAACACTTGATACTTCTCTTTTTGGCTCATTCCAAACCATGAATGAGTGCCTCATATTCTGCTGTATTGTTAGTACAACTGAATGCAAGATGAAAAGCTGCATAATATTTCTTACCTTCAGGAGAAATGAGCATGGCTCTAGCTCCAGCACCAATTTTACTTCTTGCACCGTCAAAATACAGTTGCCACAAATCATTACTTTGCTGTTCAGATTGTTGTTTCTGCTGTTTTTCCTCCATGAGGTTAGGAACAGCCTGATTCTGCTCATGGATCATATAAATTCCTAATCCAGCCTCTTCCATTTGTTTGTAAGGGTCATCTTCATGATTTTCAAGATGCCCATTCATCTAAAAACAGGTCAGCAATGTTGTTTATTGGGGTGTTATTTTCATGGACAGCAGGCTATTCCTCTTCATAATAAGTTAAATTGGCATTGACAGCACTAGGAACATAAGGTTCAATATGATCTTTTGCAATGGGTTCAGATTTGACAGTTACTCTTGTACCATATCTTGTCCTAAAACACATATGTGACCAATCAGTTGACAAATAACCACCCAACTTTGCTGTGAAATCCCTGGAAAGGCATAAGGCAAAGAGCGGGGGTAGGTCTATCACATTTATATCTTACGAAATTGAAAAATTTGGGCAAGCATGCAAGGTAAGACCCAAGTTCTTGATGACTCCAATGGTATTGATGGATGAACCATCTAGTTGTACTACTGCTTTGGATAGTGGTTCATAAGTCAAACCCAACTTATCTACTATCTGTTTAGGGCCTTAGGCATTACTGAGCTGATTGGTTTTGCCCTTGTGTATGGTTTACCCCACACAAAATCCTCAGTAATGCCTAAATAGATAGTAGATAAGTTGTGTTTGACTTATGAACCACTATCCAAAGAAGTGGTACAACTAGATGGTTCATCCATCAATACCATTGGAGTCGACAAGAACATGGGTCTTACCTGGCATGCTTGCTCGAATTTTTCAATTCTGCAAGATATATATGTGATAGACCTACCCTCACTCTTTGCCTTGTGCCTTTCCAAGGATTTCATAGCAAAGTTGGGTGGTTATTTGTTAGCTGATTGGTCACATATGTGTTTTAAGACAAGATATGGTACAAGAGTAACTGTCAAATATGAACCCATTGCAAAAGATCATATTGAACCTTATGTTCCTAGTGCTGTCAATGCCAATTTAACTTATCATGAAGAGGAACAGCCTGCTGTCCAAGAAAATAACACCTCAATAGACAACATTGCTGATCTGTTTTTAGATGAATGGGCATTTGAAAATCATGAATATGACCCTTACAAACAAATGGAAGAGGCTGGATTAGGAATTTATATGATCCATGAGCAGAATCAAGCTGTTCCTAACCTCATGAAGGAGGAAAAACAACAGGAACAACAATCTGAACAGCAAAGTAATGATTTGTGGCAGCTGTATTTTGACGGTGCAAGAAGTAAAATTGGTGCTGGAGGTGGAGCCATGCTCATTTCTCCTGAAGGTGAGAAATATTATGCAACTTTTCGTTTTGCATTCAGTTGTACTAACAGTACAACAGAATATGAGGCACTCATTCATGGTTTGGAATGGGCCAGAAAAGAAATATCAAGTGTTTGCAGGGTATTTGGTGATAGTGAGTTAGTTGTAAATCAAGTAAGGAACATAAATGTCACCAAAAATGACTTACTCAAGTCATATAAGCATAGAATATGGGATTTAATTGAAGATTTTGATGCATTTAACTTGCTGTCCGTGCCTAGGAACCAAAATAAACAGGCTAATAAGCTGGCAACCATGGGAGCTAAGTTTGATATCCTAAAAGAGATCAGAAATGTTGAACAACAACAATATATAAAGGTAGTTGTGAGACCATTAGTCCCAGGTAACATCCATTGGCAGGTGTTTGAAAGTGATGAGCAGATCACTAATTTTTTTAGTGAAGAGGCTGAGTTTTCAGCTGGAAATCAGCAAAAAATACAGTAGCAATTTGCAAACCAGATTCTCTAATTCAAGACAAACAAGCTGCCAAAGGGTCTTGTTACCTTGGAATCAATTTTTAATTCAGATGATCAGCTGAGAAGAGAAAAAGCCAACATACTGATCAAGGAAGAACACTATGAATCAGTTGAGATTTTCAAAGCCAAACTTCTCAAATTGGGAAGGGTATGTATTGAAGAAGATAAACGTGCATTTGTTTTATTATGTTAGGAATTTGATGACATTTTTGCTTGGGAATACAAAGATCTGAAAGGTTTTAATCCAGAACTAGCTCAACACACCATTGAGCTAGAACTGGGTGCAAAAGCAGTAAGGCAAAAACAAAGGCCTCTTAATCCCAAGCTGGAAATTTTGATGGAAAATGAGCTTAATAATCTGATTCAGAGCAACATTATATTTCCAATCAAACACATCCTGGGTGTCAAATTTGGTGCTTGTGAGGAAGAAAAATGGTGAAATCAGGTTGTGTGTTGATTTTAGGGACTTAAACAGTGCCTCACTGAAAGATCATTATCCGTTGCCCTCAATGGAGTAGATTTTGCAAGTTGTATCAGGTTCTGAAAGGTTTTAATTGCTGGACAGATTCTCAGGGTATAATCAGATTTTGGTTAAGGAAGAGGATCAGTACAAAACAACAATCACAACAAAATGGGGAACCATGGCTTACTAGAAAATGTCATTTGGGATGTCAAATGCTAGAGCAACCTTTTAGAGAGCCATGGATATGGCCTTTCACGGTATTATGAATAAGTTTGTACTGGTTTATTTAGATGATATTACTGCATTTTCAAAAGATGCAAAAGATCATTTCTTACATTTGAGGCAAGTTTTTGAAAGATGCAGTAAACAAACAGTGTTCCATTTTGAGTTGTCTTGAAAGAGACAAATCAAAACACTAATAGTTTTTGGCAACTTTGTTGAGGAATGAGATACAACAAGCCGAGCTTATTAGCAAAAAATCTTACTGCCATTGGTTGAAATCGTTTCATTTTGGATAATAATTTATACACCAAATGATAGAGGAAGGCAGTGATTTTTGATCCTATTTTCTATAGATCTCCTCAAGCACATACAAGTGAAGGGTCACCTTCATCAACGGTTTTAGAACTCATTAATAGGTTTGTAGGAAATCAAGATCAAGATAGAGAACCAATTCAAGTAATGGGTGATAACATCCATGACAATGATCCACCTCCATTTCCATTGCCGAGGGGAGCCACCATCGATCCCTTGGCACTTGTAGCTCGTCATGACTTCCCACAAGGCTCAAGGAATTTTTTTCCAAAGTTCCATGGTGACAACACACAACATCCTGACAAGCATACCTCGACATTTATCATAGCTTGTGGTATATTAGGAGTTTAATATAGGATGTTGCAATTAGACTTTTTGTTGAAAGCTTGGTTGGAGCAACAATAGATTGGTCCCACCATTTTTTTTTGATTGGTAAATGATGGTCTAGGGGGCTCCCATTGTTTAAAATATCCAAAAGAATAAAATAAAGTGCATCAGACCCATAAACAGGGGTGCATTACAAATTAACTCTGAGACTAAAAGATAAAGCCTGCCCATGACTGAAAGAAGCCATTCACTAAAAGGAAAAAACCATTATGGCAATTTTGCATGTGGTTCCAGCTTTCCCGCTTTATCATGGGAGCACAAGTCATTGGAAACCTGCCATTTGACGATTTTGCCTTTTTCCCACGTTGGATAGGAGTCTGGTCATTTGTGTTATCCTTGCACGGATTTGAAATTTGGTTTATTTCCTCCAAGGATGACATTACACCATTGGAAACCAAATTGGCCTTCTCCGATTCTTCTTTAGCATTGACTTCATCATTGTTCTTTGTAGCCGGTTTAACACCACTGGAGACCCTATTAGCTATCTCCAATTCTGCATAAGTATTGAACTCATCCTTCTTTGAAGTCGGTTTAAAATGCTGGCAGTTGATATTGGCTCCTTTCCACTAGGTAGCTTGCTTTGGGTGATCAGATTTATTTCCAAAAGGGAAGGATTTTGAACAATCCTCAGCGTTGTGATTTGTTGCATAACATCGCCTGCATCTGAAAACGATGCCTTCATAATCCACCATTTGATTCCAAGTTTTGGAATCGGTCTTAATTTTTATCTTAGCCAGTAGGGGTTTTGACATGTCAATTTCCACTAAAATTCGAGCAAAGGTGAAGGAAGAACGCCGAGTGAAGGAAGATTGGGCCTCAGAAGAGGAAGGGCTTGAGATGAATTTCCCGATCGAATTACCAATGAATTGGAGGCAAGAAAAACCCCAGAAATGCAATGGAAAATTTGGGAGTCTCACCCAGATCGGAGTAGCAGCAAATTTATCTGTAAATGGATCAAATTTTGGATACCACGGTTTCATTCCTAGGTAGGATTTGTCCCAGGCCCAGGGACTTTTTTGGAGTAGCATATCTCTATCCTCAAGGAATTCATAGGTAACATAAAAAAAACCTTTAGTGCAAGGACCGATGCAGAGTTCCGCATCCAACAGACGCTGCCAGTGTTTTATTATCCATTCATTCAACTCTACCAAATTGGGCTAGTGGCTATGGAAGTGGCAGATCAAAGAGTGTTTTCTGTGTAGTTCTTCCTCCTCTAGCATAGTATCCCCAATATCAATAATAGGGGTATTCTCGCTCGAAGCCACAGGTAGAGGCATCCTCCCCTTTTCTTGCATTAGTGAGCTTGCAGAGTGCCATGGTTTGGGTCTCGAGGCATCATCAATGGTCATATGCTTGGGAGCTCCCATTCCTGTTGCATCTTTGAAGAACAACCCTAAAATCGGTGAAGAACTCGAGTGAGGAGCTCCTTGTCATAGTGGTTCACCATTAATAGTTGTGCAAAAAGCATTGTCATTCATGTGAATGGCCCTCGAATGCATGCCCTTACCAACGCCCTTGTTCGCACCATTCCCAGGCGGGTCGCACAAATGAGACCTTGATGCAATTATAGGGCCAGTAGAGATCTGTGGCGATCTAGGAGCCGTGGTATGACGTCCAGGCGAAGCAGGGCGGTCTCCCTCTGTAGCGCTCCAGATTCTGTAAAAGCACCTCCTCTGCCTGCTTCATTCCCATACCCTGTAGGTGATGCGCCCTCTAGGGATGCAAACTTGCTTTCGGAAACCCTAAATCCAAGAGATTTCGGCAGCGACATTGTTTTTCAACAATGTATAAATATTCCTACAGGTATCCAAATAAACATGATTGGTTCCACCATCTTACTATAGGTTGCACCACAAATTGGGAAATCATGAGGGAGAAAATTTTTATCACACTTCAAATCACTTGAGGACGATTACTTTCTTTTTTCTCAATTTTCAAATGAAAAGATTCAAGAATGATAACAATGAGCACATGAGGGAGTTTGTTGTACGATTCAACCAATTTGTTGGAAGAATCAAGAATGCTTTAAGGCTTTCTCCACAGATTCTTTTGAGCTGCTTCAACAACGCTCTTCCATCAAAGATTGCCTTTTTGATCAAAACCTATGAAAATGATGAGTTGGATGAAGCTTAAGCATACACAGTCAAGATGGAAGATGATATGATCACTATCTACTAATTCAGGAAGGATTCCATCAAGCCCATGGTTCCAAGTTCTGTAACTCCTCTCCTACATGAAGAGACAATTTCAACATAACGGTTCGGCACAACAATATCAAGGGCAACTTCAAAGGAATAACATAAGTGATAGATTTAGAATACCTCCTCCACTTGAAAGGCTTGCCTTGGAAGCACCTTTTGATGATAAGACAAACAATTTTTGCCCTTTCCACGAGACAAGTGACCATGATACTCAACATTGCTTAGAGATGCACCACATGATGCAACTCTTAGCAGCTTCCACATTAGATTATCAAAGGTTGTGTAAAATTCCTAACCCAGATTTTAACTCAAACTTGCATTATTTCAGATTTTTGCTAAGCTGGCATTTCGTCAAACACTTAGCATACAATAAAAAATGAGGAATTTCTGAATGCTAACAATCAAAACAGCTGCAACTAAAATTCAGAATCATATATACCTCATTAAACCATGCCAATGTTCAATTTCAGTATTCAGGCATTTTGTCAAACAATTGTTATGACAGCTGAGTATATTGTATTCCAATCCAGTCAAGCAGCTTCCTTAAGATAGTGCTCGACAAACAAATAACAATTCCCAAAGAAAGTATGGCAACCAAAGAGAAATAGTAGTTGGGAACTTAAATTTATATAATATTCAGAAAAGTCCAATCTCATACAAATTTACATGGTATGCTGTGGGACCCACAAAGCATTATAAATTCTGAATAAAGAGACAGCTGATTTTAGTATCTATTAAATCAGAAAACAAGAGGAAAAACCTGAATTTTTGACATGTCCAAAGGGCAGCACCTATCACAAAGACTTCAGCACACTAAAGAAGGTGCGATCAGCTTTCTATTAAGGATTTCAAGCCACAAAAAGGTGTGGCTGGGTCTTGGGCCCACAAACCCATATCTCCACGTCACTTTCCTTGTGCGCCTCTTTCCATCTCCATGCATTCTTTCAAAACATATGCTAATTCAGAAACTCCAAGCACTACTCCTTTTCCTAGTACGGCAGTCCTCTTAGGCCTAAAATATGGTATGGCTTGTAGTATGGGTATTTTTTATTTTTTTTATGAACTTCACATATGGTACGGCCTGCCTTCTACTCTGTGAAATGGTACAGCTGGAAACTATAGGGTCTTGAACCCTCACAAAATCAATATTCAAGATTTATCTGTAAATGGTATCACTTCACACACTGCATTGTATTAATCTGATTTATATTTCAACTCCACACACAACACGTACAAATTTGTCGTTTGCTGGAAAATCTTTGACAAATTTGTATCCTTCAACACTCAACACAAAATTGGAAATAATACTCCATTTGGCACCAAACTCTTCAAATCTTCAATCAATCAATCTGCATACTTGGAAAACTCCGCAAAACAATAACAAACACCACAGAACTAAATAGCCCAAATGTTCAGCTCAACAGTGAAATCTGTATTAATCCACCTCTACCTTGTCTAGGGAGAAATCCTTCCCCGAAACCAATCTTCGCCTTAGGGTTTTCGTCCTAGACTGTTGTTGAACAAACCTGCTCAACCTCCACAACTGGGGTTTCAATAAAATGCAAATACGAAGAATAACTCAAATGAATTCCATTCCCAAATCTCCTTTAATATCTTTTCAAGAGGAATTACTTTTATTTCTCCTCTCACATTATAAAGTGTTTTTAAAAATAAATTCCACTTTTGACAATTTATAGAGTTACTTTATTATTTTCCTTTGTTTAACACAATAATTCATTATTTAATAAAGAAATCCTTAGAAATACTTAGGATAACTTATAATTTAATTAATTAAATATTCCCTTTATTAAATAATTAAAAATATTTTCCGCACATTCTTCCAAGTTGACGGAAAATATTAAATGGGCCAAAAAGGGACATCACATTTTGAGGTAACCTTCAACATCTTAACGATGAACTTGGTGGCAACTCTATGACATGATATAATCAATATGGACCAATTTGTGCTGTAAAGGTAAACACATCTAATGATTCTTTGTGTTCATGGAATCAAGCAACCGTGAAAGAACACATATTCAAAGAGAGAAAAGTACACGAAGAGCATTCATTGGAGAAGTCATCAATGGTGACTTGTTTTCAAGAGCCAACGTTCATTCCTACATCAGCTAATTTGGATGAGTTTGATTTCCCATCCACCTCATTGACGTTGCCTATTTTCTTTGGAGAAGAACAAGCTGTTGTGTTAGAACAAACAACATATCATTTGCTTGTTGATTAAGTTCCCCAAATATCCATAGAGCAAAGCAAAGATTCAATTGTTTTCATTGGGCAAGAAGGCATTGGCTACACAACAAAAGAAGATGTATCAGGTGAATTCTTATTTGCATTTGAAGGCTTGTTTGAAGAACTTGTATGAAGAAGTAGAACAGCTAGATGAAGTGTTGTCTCCTCTTTGTGGGAAAAATGAAGTTTCAAACTCAAGAAATGGATCAAATTTAGAAGTGGAAGATTCATTGTTGGTCTTGGGCATTTTCTTACAACTCAAGGGTAGATCTTCAGTAAAAGATACAATGGACTTCTTAATGAAGTTTGACTCAGTAGCTCTATATAACAAAATGTAATGTTCTACCCCAAATGTTTTCTGAGTTTTGCTGAACCTAGTGCGTTTTATGTGTTTTGAACATAACATTGGGTTTTTTGCATGCATACATATATTCAAAATAAAAGCATTTCAAAACTACCCAGATGCTTATTTATGTGGGAAACATCCATAGAACTAAAAATATCAAATATCCAGAAAGATATTTCTCATTAAACTCAATTTCTGTACATACCCATATGGCTGTTATGATTTTCTGAGTTGATTACAGCAGATATCATGAAATTGGGTGCTGCAATGGCTTCATACACTGAATACTCCTTGCTGTTTCTGCATACAAATGTCTTCTACCCAGATTTAAACCCTAGATGCCTCCCAAAATTGGCAGAGTGAACCCCTAAATCAAGCGCTCAGCCTCATAGAAATCCCACGCCTCACAGCAGAACCTGTATGGCCTCTAGCAGGTCTGTAACAGTAGCAAACAAACCCTATATTCGCTGGAAATTATGTGACAGCAGTCTCAACTCAGTCCAAAAAGTGTGCAGACAAAAAATGGGATTACATTCCCTTTTCAAACCCTCACATCCTTCCTGAATTTGTACAGCTGCAAAGGAGAAGTACGGCCTGTTTTTGAAGGTCTGAAAACTCACAAAAAACACTTAAATCTGTATGCAAAACACCCTCCTCGATTCTGTCCTTAATCTTCAATAAACTCCTTCAAACGAATGCAACATTTGAATCTCTAAGCACAAACATGATCCTTGAAATGAGACCACCAGCAATACCCTAGAAAGATCTTTCACTTCCGCAGGTATTCAACTTCGTGAAGGTTTTCGTCTCGCTCAGCCAACAAGACTTTGCTTTTTCACAAAATATCCAATGGTAAGAAAGAATGAATGTTCATGCTTCTTTTATTCTTTTCTTCACATTTCCCAACACACCTTTTGGGGGAAATAAAACAATTTTTAATATTTTCACTTTATTCACCCTCTTGAACATTGGCGCCCAACATTAGGGACATATATGACTTTATTTTATTTAAAATACTTCAAGTTTATAACTAAGTTAAATATTTAATCTAACTTAGGAAAATATCATGCCATTAAAATAATTGCTCAAACAAACTTTGAAGATGGATTTCGAAGTACCGACAAGAAGGACAATATAAATCGAGTGAAGTCCAGGAATATCGCACCAACTCGCACCAAGTCCGGGGACCCTACTAAAAATAGTAAGTTCATATTATATGCCCCAAAATCACTCCAGAAAGAGTCAGAAGTGATATCCCGCCAAAAGGAACTCAAATCAAATCCCCAAATATGCTGACTGAACTTCGAGATGAACAAACCCAACATGGGTTCCCTAACCATCCACGTTAGTCTATGAGAACCCGATTGGTAGACTAACCCCAAGACTGAAGCTGCTTAGGAAGGGGACATTACACAAAATTGAAGAATCGGGAATTGAGCATTCAATAGTTGTCAATGAGCTTATGCTAGGTTTGCGTATGCATGAAGAAGAAAAATGGATGATTAGTGAAGATAGCAACTTTGAAATTAATGATGAAGAGTGCAATTACTTCCTCCCTCTTAGAGACATTCTTTGAAGTTGATTGCACTAATAAGACAGAAGAGACCCAATTTGCCCAAGGCCTGCCACTAATTGGATGATGGATGGCAAAGTTTGTCACCATAGGATGACTATTTGCTTCAACACATACACTTTGATAAATATCTAGTGCTTGAAGATTTAGACCTAGATGGGTTGTTAGATGAAGATTCAATGGAGGAAAATGCTAAAGAAGTGTTGCAAGCACAAGGTGCACAATTGATACCCATTGTGGAATTGGAAAGTCAAGAGCTGGTTATTGAAATTTCTCTTCAACATCTTCAGCCTTTTTTGGAGGATGATGTTTTAACTGAGTTTGGGGTTGAGTATGTTGAGTTTTTTTAGCTCAGTTTTTTTTAGCATAGGTTCAATGTGAACGTGCAGGTAGTTCGAGGTGTAGGAAGTTCGAGTTATTTCCATTTTGTAATTCACTTTAGTGATTAAAGTGAAATATTTTATTTAGTTAATTAAGTCTAATAAAGTGCGAAAGCTCTAATGACTTAGACGTATCTTCCAAGTCATCTCTTGCGTGAGATAAGGTTGCTTTCTTTTGCTTTCATTTTGAGAGATAAGATTGCTTTATTGGAAGATTAGATTTTTAGCTAAATAGTATAAAGGCAAGATAGAAATTAATTATTCAGATTGTCTTTTGAAGGACTGAAAGACTAAGTTTTCCGAAGGATTGGAAAACTGAATCGAACTCAGTACAGTGTAATATTTCCGTGCAGTTGTGTGTAACATTAGTTGTGGAGGTTGCTTGTAAGTTTCCGAAGGAATGTGAAGCAGGTTATAAGTGTAAAATATTGTGTTTGGTGTTCTTCGTTTGCATTGTTGGATTTCAATGATTTGTATGTTTAATTCAATGTTATAGCATCATTAGGAAGTTAATCATCAAGATTGAAATTCGAACATGGTATCAGAGGGTGGGGTTTGAAAGACCAAAAGGGCAGATTTGTTTGGAGATCGTGCAAAAGGATTTTGTGAAGAAATCGCGCAACTAGTCAGAGGGGGAATTTGTAGCCTTGGAGAAAGTTTTTTTAAGGGATTTTTTGTGGAAAAATTGTTCCAAGAATTGGTAGAAATTATGGCTAGTAAAAGAAGACAATTCGTAGGATTTTTCATGAGGAAAAATCGCGACCTTTTTTTTGTAAAGCTGCATGGCCAAGTTTTGGTAAAATCTACTGTTTTTTAAAGGCAGATTTTAGGTTTGTTTTGGAGAGAAATCGCGGCAAAAATCTCCGGTAAAATTTGTGGTAGTTTTAATGTGAAATCGCGCACCATTTTTATGTAAAGATTCGCATGTTGATTTTAGTGTAGAAATCACAACTTTTGTTTGAAAATCGCGGCACCAAGCTTGAGAAAATCGTGGCGCAAAAGTAAAGGAAAATTCGCGTAGGGATTTTGGAACAAAATCGTGCCTAGATTTCTTGTAAGATCACGACGAAATTCATAGAAAAAGAATGCGTGCATGTGTTTTGTAAATGAAAATCACGCCATTTCTAGGAAAAACGTGGCTAGGAGGGATGTCTTTTGCAAAACACAGCCAAGAGGAGTTTAAGATCTACGCGACAACTTGCAAAAAATCGTGATTGTTTCAGTTTAAGCCTGCAATTGGGTTTTGGCAGATGATGAAGTGAAGTTGCAGGGGTATACAGACTCTAATTGGGCAGGCGGTGCAGCAGACAGGAAGAGCACCTTAGGGTGTTGCTTTAGCTTGGGTTCAAGAATGGTGACCTGGCTTAGCAAGAAGCAGACTTTAGTGGCACTTAGCACAATCGAGGCAGAGTATATGGCGGCTAGTACTGCAAGTTGTGAGGCCATCTAGCTTCGCAAGTTACTTGCAGGGTTATTTGATCAGGAGTTGGATCCCACTGTCATTTACTGTGAACCTAAGTTGTGTCAAACTCTTGGAAAATCCAGTGTTTCATGACAGGTCCAAGCACATAGAGATCAAATATCACTTCATTTGAGACAAGATTCAGAACAGAACTTCTGCATAGGTTCAGTGTGAATGTGCAGGTACTTCAAGGTGCAGGGAATTTTAGTTATTTCTATTTTGTAATTCACTTTAGTGATTAATCTTTTATTTAGTTAATTAAGTCTAATAAAGTGCAAAAGCACTAATGACTTAGACTTATCTTCCAAGTCATCTCTTGCGTGAGATAAGGCTGCTTTCTTTTGATTTCATTATGAGAGATAAGATCGCTTTATTGGAAGATTAGATATTTAGCTAAATAGTATAAAGGTAGAGGCAAGATAGAAATTAATTATTCAAATTTTCTTTCGAAGGACTGGAAGACTAAGTTTTCCGAAGGACTAGAAAACTAAATCGAACTCAGTATAGTGTAATATTTCTGTGCGGCTGTGTGTAACATCAATTGTGGAGGTTGCTTGGACATTTCTGAAGGAATGTGAAGCAGGTTACAGGTGTAAAATATTGTGTCTGGTGTTCTTCAATTCTATTGTTGGATTTCAATGATTTGTATGTTTAATTCAATGTTATTGGAGCATTAGGAAGTCAATCATCGAGATTGAAGTTCAAACAGAGTATGCCAAAGTGATGGGAGAAGAGGAGGAGATCATAAATGTAAAGATAATTATTCCCATTGATGTGTTGCAGCTGTAAGACCTTGCCATATATCTTGAAAAGTTTTTTTTTTTTTTTGGTGGAAGAATATCATTCATAACTAACACACATCACTTAGTTTGTGCTGAATTCTTTGCTACATGATCATTCCTACTTGCCTAAACCTTGGATCTTCATGAAAATTTTGCAAAAGTTTTTGGGATATGAGTTGGCATAGTTAGAACCCTAGCTTGAATGAAGGGGTTGTTGCTTTTCCCAACCTGTTAACGACTTTGACTAGCCTGTGTGTCTCCTTTTTGTTTGGAGGTAGATAGGTAGCCGTCGTCTTTTCTTGTATTCATGATGTCATAATGTTTTTTCCTTTCGTGTAATGTGTTTGCTTATCATATTGTTTTAGGTTAGGTGTTAGTTGGTGGGCTTACTCTTTTGCCTACAAATAAGACACTAGTTGCTTGCATTTTTAGAGATTTTGAAGTTTTCCTATGGGTCCCATGGTCCTCAAAAAGAGCCACTATTAGTACCAAAATTGGTATCCCTACGAAACTTTTGATTTTCATGTCATCCTTGTTACATTTTCAATGTTAGCTAAGTTGTGGTTCCTATCAAATCTTAAAGGTTATTAACTTATTAGGTCTTGGTCTATTTTGTTTACTAATAGTGATTGTAGTTTGCTCAATGGAGGGAAGATGATGAATGAAGATGATCAAATTCTTGATAATCGGATAGTATCGACACATAATGAAAAAAGATATATCTGGACATGATGGGGGATTGGAGCAAGTTTAATAAGTCCTATAAAACGTGTTAGTGGTCTTGGGGAGCTTGGTCTTACAGAGACACATCAGACACTTATTGAGAATGGGCAGCGTGAGAGCTGGTCTTAGGGTTGATGGTGGGTTCAATTGTGGAGTTTGCATCATGTTGGTAGCTGCAATCAGTATGGATGAGTATGGGTTTGGCATAATAGCTATGATAGCTATTGGATGTGTAATGGCTAGAATCTACCACAGAAACAATTTTCCTGTTGGTGTTGTTAGCCAGAGGGAGGAATTGCGTGTATGGTTTCTTGGGGTCCCAGGAAATCTAGTAAACTTTTTCTAGTATGTTGAAAAAGAGGTTAGAAGCATTCTAGCACAACTAGGATATGAGAAGTTGGATGATATTATTGGAAGAACAAATTTGCGAAGGCCAAGACACATATCTCTCATGAAGACCTAGCAACTTGATATGAGTTACATCGTTTCTAGTGTTGGGCTACCAAAATGAAGTAGCACAAAGATAAGATTGTAGGAAGATCACACAAATGGATATATTTTACATAAAGTTTTTCTGGCAGATCCTCAGAGTTAAGTTGCAATAGAAAAAGAAAGTTGGGTAAGGAAAATCGTAAATATCTATAATGTAGATTGTGCAGTCTGTGGTTGCATAAATGATGTCATTGCCAAAATGCATGGAGATACAGGCTTTGTAGGACAACTTGATATAACATTTGTTGGTAGTGCAGGACAATCATTTGGATGCTTTTTGACACCTAGCATGAACATCCGACTTGTGGGAGAAGCCAATGACTATTGGCAAGGGCATGGTTAGTGGAGAAATTGTTATGGTTCCAAGTGAAAACACAGGTCTTGCACCAAAAGATTCAACTATTGTTGGGAATACTTGCTTATATGGTGCAATGGGAGGTCAACCCTTTGTCAAAGGGAAAATTGGTGAATGTTTTGCTGTTAGGAATTCTCTTGCTGAAGCTATTATTGAAGGGACTAGCGGTCGTTGATATGAGTAGATTGGTGTTTGTGTATTTGTCCTTGGAAAGGTTGGTCGCAATGTTGCTATAGGTATGACTGGTGATCTAGCTTACCTTCTTGATGAAAATGATACATTCATTCCAAAGGTAAACAAGGAGATAGTGAAGATCTGTAGAGTAGTAGCACCAATTGGTTAGTTACAACTAAAACAATTGATACAAGTTCATGTGGATAGAAGTTTCAACTTACAAGAGGTGTCAATTTGCCAAAGAAATAATTCTTGATTAAGAAGTGGACAATTAAGTAAATTAGCACACATTTTGGGTAACTTAGCCACATAAGAATTCTGCCAAGAGGCATTTGTCTCATGAAATCGTGATTGAAATGGCTTGGTGGGCATAAAACTGTGCCAAGATGAAATTATGAAAGTTTAGAGTGCCGAATGCACTTTTTCAATGGTCTAACCAGAAGAGAAAGACACCTAAGATGGCTAGAGAGTTAGAAATATGCAATACCAACAAAAGACATGATAAACATTCATTTTAATGCACTTTTTCAATGGTCTAACTGCTGGTGTGAAAATGGTTTATTCCCTAACTAGTTCCCTTATAAGACCTATTCACACTTAGTTGTTTAAGTTTACTTAGGACATTCACTTATTGTGTCTCAAGACATAAGAATAAGACACTTGTCATATTCTTATGTGTTCTAGGTTTTCATCTTTGCCTTTATAAGCAAGGGCTCTCATGTCTTTATTTCATATGGAGCATATTGAGCACATCTTGTATGCATTGATTTTCTTTAGCAATATAGCATTATTATTTTGCTACTCTCTTGTGGAAGGTTGTTTTTGGTATTGTAGGTGATTCTGAGTTCCTTGAGTCAATTGTGTGACTCTTACATGGTATTAGAGCACAGATTTGCAAACCCCTTCTCTTTTTCAGAGAGTTTCAGTCAAGAGATTTCATACAGTGCATCGTGGTCCAGATTTGGCATCACGGTTGAATTCAGAGCAGCTAAGAAAGTCAGATTTGACTTTTGTTTCATCAAATTTCGATACTGGAGGCCAAACCTACAAGGGTTTGAAGTGGTTCCTTTTTTTTTTGTTTTTTAGATTTGACGGGTAACCACAATTTCAGAGTTTTTTTGGTCAAAACAACCCCCTCACCATTATAATTTTGTTTTTTGCACTTGAACTTCAAACTATGATATCTTGGCCATACAAAGGTCTTTTTTAGTGCAATTTTTTCCATGGGGCAGAATTTCGTGCTCTCCATAGTGGTGGAGATATTTCTTCTTCATGCACCATTTGATGTTGCAAGTTTTTCTTCTTGCACTACATTGTGACACAATTTCAATGGATCTGCCATACCTCTCCCTTGTTAGCATTATGGAGGGTATCATACTATTTGTACTTGTGCTAATGCTTCCTTGGTTTCGCTTTGGAGGCCACCTTCTCTCTTCTTCAGATTGATCAAAGTTCTTGAGACTATTGGTACCCTTTGGTGTGCCATCTGTATCTTCGACTGTGAGATTGTTGCCTTATTTTCCATCTGTACATTGCTCGAGTAGTGTCGTTGGGGTCAGTCATACAGATTTGTGCCTCTTTGATCTTGATCTTCATCCTGATTTTAGTGGAGGTTCTTCAATTTCAGCAATATAGTAGTTGTTCTTCGACAGTTATTGCAGCTTCTTTGTGCTTTGGGATGTCATTTATGGAGGCTTCTTAGTCCTTCTCTCCCTCTATTGTAGGAGGGTTTGTTCTCTCTTTTAGGGAGGAGCTTTTCCCCACGAGGTTTTCTCTTTTTCTTCGTTTGTGAGAGATCTTTTGTACATGGGTACCTCATTAGGCCTTGTTGCTGGGACCCATCTTTGCATCTCTGCATTTATTTGTTCCTCAAGTTGCACGTAAGGGGGGTGTTGGTGTGAAATGGGTTTATTCCCTAACTAGTTCTCTTTTAGGACCTATTCACACTTAGTTGTTTGTGTTTACTTAGGACATTCACTTATTGTGTCTCAAGTCATAAGAATAAGACACTTGTCATATTCTTATGTGTTCTAGGTTTTCATCCTTGCCTTTATAAGCAAGGACTCTCATGTTTTCATTTCATATGGAGCGTATTGAGCACATCTTGTATGCATTGTTTTTCTCTGGCAATATAGCATTATTATTTTGCTACTCTCTTGTGGAAGGTTGTTTTTGGTATTGCAGGTGTTTCTGGGCTCCTTGAGTCAATTGTGACTCTTACACAAACCATAAGAGAGGCACCTAAGATGGCCAGAGAGTGAGAAATCTGTAACACCACCAAAAAACATGATAAACATTCATTTTAAGTGCCAAAATCAGATGGCTAGGACAAGGAAAAAACATGATTAGAATGGCAAGAGAACTCTAAAATGTGATGTGTTAAGGCAATCACACTTTTTCACTAGTCGTGTCAACTAAAGAATGCAATTCAAGTAGTGGCTAACTAATAAATCCATGCTCAATGCAATGTCAGTTTTAAACGTAAAAAAGTTGCACTTTTGGTGTGGCAATACGACCACAAAATGGCGAGCAAATTTGCAATTTGTTCATAAAATTATGCCTCAATTCTAAACATAAAGAGCTGGACCCTGAAGATGAAGCAGATCCGCCCATTGGTACCTTTCAAAGTGACCGATATGAGCATAGTAGCAACCAAAGATGTTGTTGGGAACAATAGATGGTTATATGGTTCATAGTATATGCTGTTTTGTTACTGTATTTTGTGGTCGTTGATAACTGATACTTGAGAAATATGTTTTTTTGATATATAGTGGGATGTAATATGTATTGACTGTAAGTGATGGACTGTAGTCAGATGGACTAGCAACTCCTATATTGTAACTTCTCTTTTTTGTATACGATATCTAATATTAAAAAAAACATAAAGACAATCGCGACTTTCATGTGGCGATGCCACGTTGGAAGGGAAAAACACTTGACAACATCATCAAAAAAGCTTGATAGGCAGGGTAAATCGACTAAGAATAAAATCAACACCTGGTTTCCAGTTGTAAAGCAAAAATCAGACCGTTCATGGCACCCTTATCCTAGTTAGCAAATATTGTTGGTGCATTATTTTATTTTCTTGCATTTAGTTAATTACTTTATTGCATTATATGCACTTAGGATAGGATAAGCTTGCTTAGGTAGGTATCTAGTTAGGTAGGTTGCATTTGCATCATGTTACTTGTACTTTCCTAGCCTAGTGGAGATGTGCGCACATGTGACTACATCTCCTTTATCTCACATTGGTTGTACATTCATATCTCTCGGTGGTGTATCCTATATATACCCACCTCTTGCTCTCATATAACAATCATTTATGAATTTTGTATCATTTGCATCCATTGATTAGAATAGAATTATTCTATCATATTGGTTTTCTTTGTGCTTTCCTTTAGGCCTTTTTAGTCTTGGGTGGCAATCTCCATAGCCAAATCTTACATGGTATTAGAGTAGTTGAGAGCCTTGGGTTAGTCCTTCTAAAGATCTAGGATTGTAGATCTTGTCTTTTCTTGAAAGACTAAGTATACTCTTCTTTTACATCGAATGGTGATCTGAAGAATTAGAAAAGTTTGATAGAAAGACTAGATTCTGGGGGGTTCCTTTTTGGCTTTATATTGCAGGTGCATTTTGGAGCTTGATGGAGCAAATCGGAGGATACCATTGAGTCCAGTGTTCGATAAAGTCAATTTTGCCTTTTGTTGTGTCCAAATTGGACATTGGAGGCCAAATTTGCAAATGGTTTCATTTGGGAGGTGCTTGCCAAATCCAATAGGTAGCCATCATTTAGTAGTATTTTGGGTCAAATTTGATCTTCCCATTTCATTCAAAAGGCCCCAAAACCCATAGATTGACTCTTAAATCATTGAAATAAGAGCACTTTGCCCCGGGCCCTTGATGAAAACTTTTGCCCTCCCCCATCGTATGGATCATATTGTTGAGAATATTCTTTGCATAGGTGGTATATCCTATAGAATCTGGGCAAATATGAGCTACAATTGTAGGCGAATTGGAATTTGGGTGTACTAAGGGATCTTTTGCAAGTTTTAAGGTTGTTTTCTACAATTTTGATTTGCTAGAGGGTTCAACCATATGTTGTCGGCAAATGGACTACATAAGTCACTAGTGAGTGCCACATGGTAGCCCCACTATCAGCAACCCAACTACCAATGGCCTAGCCCTAGCCAACCACACTACAACGGTGGTGCCACACTCCGCTAGCCAACAACGACAATAGCCTCCTGAAAACCATCCATTGCTGGCCTAATAGACTCCCAAATCACCTCTATGCCCTGAGGTGGTTCCCTGCTGCCAGTCAGTTGCTTATGGGAACTTAATAGCAATTTTCCAGCTTTGGAGGCGGTTTTTCATAATTGACAAGCCGTTTTGAGGTCTTGAAGCATATTCCATTAGCTAGGCAAATATAATGTTAGCTGACATCATCATGACATCAACAGTCTTCCCCCCAATTTTGTATCCTTCATTGTTCACGTTTTGGTTTTAAGACCTGAACTTTGGAGGCTTCATTATTGCACATACAAGCTCCTTTATCAGTACATTTTTTTTTTATTTGGGCTATTTTTTGCGTGCTTTCCGGTGGTGTAGGTATTTTCTAATCTTGATACATGGATTTTCCAAAATTTGTAGATTCTTATAGGTGTTGCTGCACCATGCTTGTTTTGGGACCTTCCAAAGCTTTGTTTGGGTTCATACAAGCTTCTTTTTGGGTGCATTTTTTTTTTTTGAAATTACATAGTTTTTCGAGCTCTATGTAGTGGTGCTATTGGTTCCTTTGTCTCTCTATTGGGGGGGTGGTTCTCTCTCTTTTCTTGGGGGGAGTTTTTCCTTGTATGAATTTTTATCATTCATAGTTCCTTGAGGGACATATTTCATACATGGGTACCTAACATGGCTACACATTTGCTGGGACCCATCCATCTTTCCTACCTACCTAAGCTACACTTATGGGGTTGTTGGTGCATTATTTTATTTTCTTGCATTTATTTAATTATTTTATTGCATTATATGCAACTAGGATAGGATAAACTTGCATAGGTATGCATCTACTTGAGTAGGTTTCATTTGCATCATGTGATGTGTACTTTCCTAGTTTGGTGGAGATGTGTACACATGTGACTATATCTTTTTTATCCCACATTGGTTGTACATTCACATCTCTTGGTGGTGCATCCTATATATCCACCACCTTTTGCTCTAATATGAGCAAGCAATCATGAATCTTGTATCATTTGCATCCTTTGATTAGAATAGAATTATTGTCATATTGGTCTTCTTTGTACTTTCCTTTAGGCCTTCGTGATCTTAGGTGGCTATCTCCATAGCCAAATCTTACATATATGTTTAGAATGAAAGTATATTTTAAAGCGAATGAAAGTTTGATTTAAGTCTATTTTGAGTGAATTATTGCCCCTTTTAAAATGATAAGATTAGGGCTACTTTAAAGCATATTATCTTATTATTTGAGCCCTAAAAGCTGCCTCTTGAGGGCTATAAATATGTGTTTCAAACACATTGTATGTAATGATAGTTGGAGACCAGACTTACGTTGCAGAGATTGTCATTCAAAGATTGAAGTCAAGTCATTGTGTTTGTGTGTAGTGAAGGATGGTGATTGTAAATCTTATTCTACAAAAACTATTCAGCCATTATTGTTATTTAGTAATTGTTATACTTATGTTTGTAATCCCATGTTAAATTGAAGTGAGAAACCCTATTAAGTTTTGCATTAATGCTCGTTATTCATTGAAGTAATAACTTTGCATCTTGCTTTAGCAATTTATCTTTTTGAAACTATGTCAATTTATCTTCTAAAATCGTGTGATGTTCATCCATTTAATCATTTCTTGTTGATGTAGAATATTGGTTTCTAATTTAGCCAATAGTCAATATCCATTAGTGTTATTTCATTAGATCTTTGTTTACAGCCAAATATTGGTCTCTACTTTAACTAGTAAGAAGTTGTGTTTGTTCATGCTTGAATTCCTTAAAATTGAAAATCTCACTACAAGCCTTGACTGTTGACAGCCCGGTGCTTGCATACGGGGCAAACATATTGTCATCTAGTAATTTACATTTAATGCAAAAACCCAATGAAATCTTGTATTGTGCGTACTTGTAAATTCTATTAGTTTTTGATTTAGTTAGATCTCAAGGATCTTCCCTTTATAATTTGAAGAATGGTTCTACTGTACACACTGTTTCGTTTTGTCTTGTCTTGAAAGAGACGACTAAAAACACTAACATGCCACATGGTTGCAAGATAATCATAAATGGATGGACAAACATTAGATATCACCTACTTATCAACATAATAGTTACATGTAAGGAAGGACTTTATTGCCATAGGGTGATTGATTGCTTAGAAAATGCAAAGATGTGTTTTAGTTTTATATCCTAAGAGATGGTATTGAGGAGGTTGGTCCTCAAAATGTAGTGCAAGTGGCTTTTGATGTAGCAAATGTGTGTAGGGCAATAAACATATTAGTAGAGTGCATGCTAGGAACAATGCACTCAATTGACTCAAGGGCATTGGCAAAACCAAGTTATTCAAAAAAATTATGGTGGATGCAAGGGAGGTGCAAATGTTCAATTTCAACTATCACATATCATTGCATTGTTTTGGTCTTTTTCGAGGAAGTAATTCTTCAAACTAGTATGGACCCAACTTGCTTTGTACATCATTCTATTGGAGAGTGACTTGCAGTAGCCCATGCAACTTTTAATCATGACACAAGATTGGACTAGGTGGTGGGAGTCCAAGATGGAACAAGGGAAGAGGGTGAAGGAGATTGTTTAGTGATGTTTTTTGCTTAGATGTGAGATACATCACATCTTTTGTATCCCCTATTTTTAGCGTCATCAGATTAGGGGATTTTGATAACCTCAACCTTTAGGAGATTTGTGATTGCATTGATAACATGCTTGGCCAAATGAAGGCCATCATTTCTAAGAAGAAAGAAAGAAAGAAATAAATTATATTAATGTCCACGGATGACCAAAAGTAGGTCAATGGGACTCAAGAGAACAACAATATACAATAAAGAGTTCTAGGAAGAGAAACCTAGAAAGGTCCCATCAAGAGGAAGAATAAAGGTAAAAAATACAAAACAATAGGGGACCACCAAAACAAGTGGTCAGAAAATAGGTACAAATAGCCAAGAAAGGGGAACAAGAACCTTGAAGAGCAAAGAGCATCTGCTGAGGAAAATCGAAGAGCATCAAGTATCACTGTTTGGACTAGAAATAGCCAGGTTGCTAGTATCATCATCGATCACTGTGAAGGGACCAATACAAGATCTGATAATGCTCATCAGGGAGTGGCGAGAGCCGAGAGGGGTACTCCCACTAGGAGAAGATGAGCAACCCTCTACAGATCGCTATATATGGCTTGAATTAAAAATAGCATGGAGAAACTTGGCAAAATCATTCCTCTCAATGACCACAACGTGAGGAATGTCCTCACGAAGGCCCTCAAGAAAATATATAGTGTGGAGGAAGCTTTATTGGTTAGAGTTGAGTGGATAAGATTTACTTAGTGGCTACAAGAGTTCAACAAAGATTGATAGGCACACTTTGGCACGTGATAGGCCAATTAGTTGGTGCTAGGCGGTGACTATATGGGCCTCCAAGATAATGTATATACTTGCCTTTCATCTCTTCTTGTAATTTTCTAGTTCCTTTGCTGTTGAGAGGAACTAGCTCGCATACAACTTTGTCCAATCCCTGAAGAGGGGTGAACTCACCCATAAGAGAGGAAAAGCTTGTTGTACACAGTGCCTTCCATCTCATTGATTGCAAGACACTCAAGTACAAGCAAAGCCCAATAATATGGTGTTATTTAGAGCTTGAGGAGCCATTAAATAATTTTATGAGTATTTGGTCCAATTGGGATTATGGGTGTTACCCTAACCCAATTATGTTATGAGTAGGAGGTAGTGGTTTTTATCATCATAACTACGATTCTATTCTCATTTTAAGGTTGTGGGAGGTTGCCCCCTTTGAGTGGTTTAGTTTGATATTCAACATATTATCTTTCATTTCACTTATAT
The DNA here is from genome assembly GCA_027924645.1 of Cunninghamia lanceolata. Lineage (NCBI taxonomy): Eukaryota > Viridiplantae > Streptophyta > Pinopsida > Cupressales > Cupressaceae > Cunninghamia > Cunninghamia lanceolata. Next base: position 1,022,690 of record BSBN01001346.1, on the reverse strand, counting down.
TGCATGGATTTTTTCTATTGTACTCTTATTTGTGATGTGTTGTTTTTCTTTTTTTTGTTAGAATCTGTAAAGATGAATAACCTAGAAAACTAGTGCAATGAATATATTAATAAACTATGAAGCAAATGATACAAGATCAAAATAACAACACAAAGTTAGTCTCCATGAGAGTAATGCAAATGCTCCAAAAGTAAAATAGCATTATTGAAGTGCAAAAGCAAAAGATGCAAAATACAAGCTAGGTAGTGAGTTTATATAGACCAGGGAGAGGGGTGGAGGTGGCAAAACCGACTAATAGGGAGAGACCACCAAATGGTCTAAACATAGTAAATGTAACTCCTTTGTAGGATGGTGACACCTCAAATGACCCAATCACCTAATTAAACTCACTTTATTTAACCTAAGCAAGCTTAATAAAAGTGTAGGAAAAACTTAGGGAATAGGGAAATAAAATAACCCAACTAGGAAAATAAAAACGTACACTAACACCCCCCTTAAGCACAACTTAGGTGGGTGAAAAGATGGGTCCTGGAAAGTGAAGCCTGATGAGGTACCTAGAACATGAAAATCCCCCCCAGAAAAGAGAGAATACCCCCTCAAGGTAGAGAGAGTTAGGACTCCGAGTGAAAGGACTAAGAAGCCCCCCCAAAAGAGGAAGCCTCCCGCATCTCAACAAAGCTCGCAAATGAATATACTTGCTTTCTTTGAAGGGTTTGGTGAAGATATCAGCAACTTGCTCGGAAGTCGGATTGTAGCGAAGGTTGATGATGTGGCCATGAACGAGCTCTCGGATGTAGTGCATGTGGACCTCAATGTGTTTGGTCCGTTCATGATGGACTGGATTCCATGAGATCTGAATAGCACTCTGGTTGTCATAAAATATGACTAATGGCCATTTGATTTGGATACTGAACTCAGTGAGAAGATTCTGAAGCTAGATGGCCTTAGTGGCTGCATTCATAGCCCCCTGATACTCGGCCTCAGTAGAAGATAGAGCAATAGTAGATTGCTTCTTGCTCGACCAACAAGCAGGACTTGAACCAAGTGAGAAGCTGGAACCTGAAGTAGACTTGTGATCCTGAGAATTGCTTGCCCAATCTGAATCTGTGTAGCCCACTAAGTCAAGATCAATGCCTGCTGCGTAGTGAATCCCAAAATTGTGTGTACCCTGAATGTAGTGGAGAATCCGCTTGGCTACTTTCCAGTGCAGCTCATGGGGCTCCTGCATGAATCGAGAGACCATGCCTACAACATATGAAATGTCAGGTCTCGTATGAGTTAGATAAATGAGACTCTCAACAAGCTGTCGGTACAAAGTGCCATCAACCAAGGGTGAAGAACATTGAGCCTCAAGTTTGACTCCAGAAAGAAAGGGAGTCGGAGTAGGCTTAGATTCAGCCATATGAAACCTCGAGAGCAAATCTAGAGCATACATGGATTGTGTAATGGTGATCCCGGAAGAAGACTGAAAGATCTCAATCATGAGAAAGCAATGCAACAAGCCCAAGTCAGTCATCAAAAATCTGTCATGGAGGGCAATTTTCACTACCTGAATGGTGGATGAGGAACTCCTTGTCAACAACAAGTCATCAACATAGAGAACAAGGAAGGTGAGAGTATCATCCTGCTGCAAAATATAAACATTGTGATCAGAATGGCACCGAGTGAACCCAACTATCAGAAGAAAGGAGTCCATCTTGGCATACCAGGCCCGAGGGGCTTGTTTGAGGCCATAGAGAGACTTTCGAAGACGGCACACAAGTGAAGAATCCTGGATGAACCCCTGTGGCTGCTCTATATATATCTCCTCATGTAGGTCACCGTGAAGAAAAGCACTCTTCACATCCATCTGGTGAACTTTCCAATGATTAGCTACAACAATGGCAAGGGTAAGTCGGATGGAGTTCATCTTGGCAGCTGGCGCAAAAATCTCGAGAATCCTTTTGCAACCAGGCGAGCCTTATGCTTATCAACCGACCCATCTGCAACAAATTTTGTTCGATAGATCCATTTACATCAAACAAGTTTTCTTCCCTTAAGAAGAGGGACAAGATCCCAAGTGTGGCTCCTCATCAAGGAACTATACTCCTGCAAAGCTGTGTCCTGTTCAAGAATACCAGAAGCCTCTCGAAAGGACTGTGGATCAGAAGCAGTAGCAATGAAGACATGTGGAGCATCTTGGAACTGTGAACGAGTCCACTTGGTGTCTGATGGATCCGCAACCCAATTGCCTACAAATTATAAAGTTTGTCGAGCCCAAAGTGGACCTAAAGTTGGAGAATCTGGAGGAGAATCCCACTGAATGATGACTAGGAGAGGAAGGACGCGAATCCTCTGAATCGCTCTTAGCATCAGAAGTGGAGGTAGAAGACTCCTCAACATTAGGAATCTGCTCAGGTGAATTTGACTCATCAGAAGATTTGTCATGTAGCCCAAGTGATTCCAATGTCAATGTAGAAGATGTAGAATTGATAAGAGTTGAGCTCGAAGGGCCCTCCTCAAACTGAACACTCCTCTCGATGAACAACTCATGAATATAAGGGTGGAGCAATCAATAACTCTTTACACTGGTATCAGGATAGCCTACAAATATGCAAGGCTTGCTTTGCGTATCCATGGCCTTACATTTCTTTGTAGGAATGTGGGCCCATGCAATAGAACCAAAAACTCAAAAGTGCTTAACTGATGGTTTCCAACCGTTCCAAGCTTCAAAAGGAGTGACTCCCTTCAAGGCTCGGTGAGGAACATGGTTCTGGATGTAACAAGCACAATTAATGGCCTCTGCCCAATACTGTGGAGCAAGAGATTTGGAGTGAATCATTTAGTTCGCCATTTCCTTCAAGGACCTATTCTTCCATTTTGCCACACCATTTTGCTGAGTGTATGGAACTGAATGTTGCAAATCAATCCCCTCTGAAGTGCAAAACTGCTCAAAATGATGGTTGACATATTCACCACCATTGTCAGTGCGCAAAACCTTGATGGCTTTCTCAGATTGCTTCTCTACAAAAGTTTTGAAGTCTTGAAAAAGATCAAATACCTCAGACTTCTATTTGAGAAAGTACACCCAAGTATATTGAGAAAAGTCATCAATGAAAGTTAGAATATATCTAGCCTTGTTGAAAGAAGGATGTTGAAATGGACCAGCGAAATCACTGTGAATTGACGCCAGTATCTGTGAAGCTCTCCATGCCTTACCTTTGTCAAATTTTTCCTTAGGATACTTACCAAGAATGCAGCCTTGGCAAACACCACTCAAAAACTAAACTGAAGGCAACCTTGTGACTATGCTCTGCTGGTTGCGCTGCTGCAAGTAGCAGAAATTAAGATGGCCAAATTGTTCATGCCATAATCTACTCACGTCATCAGAATGAGTGAGCAAAACAGACGGAGGATCAAGAACAAAGTGAGAAAACATGTAAAGTCATGACTGATGATCTGCTTTCCCAACTGTAACTGTAGAATCATTGTGCAACTCACGAATCACCATTGTATTAGGAGTGAACTCAACCCGCTTCCCTGAACCTGTGTGAGTGATCTGATATACTGACATGAGATTAGTTGATAGTGAGGGAATGCAAAGAACATCATGGAATGTGCCATCCCCCATATCAACAGACCCTCTCCCACACACCTCAACAGGGGTGTCATCACCTATCAAAAGAGAAGGCATAGTACATGGCTTCAAAGATACAATTTCATCCTTAGATGAAGCCATGTGGTGCGAAGCACCCGAATCAAGAACCCAAGTGGATTGTTGTAAAGCAATTGCTATGAGGGCTTTCCCCTTGCTGTTATCTTTCGCCTTGTTAGACCCCTCATTTGATCATTGTTTTACTGATTCAAGAACATTGATATTATTCTTCTCAAGAATGTGTGTCAAGTGATCAATTTGTTTCTTCAAACATTTATGTTCATCATGACCAGGTCTTTTACAATAGGCACATTTGACCTTCTCTTTCTTGGTCTTGTCGCCATTAGAAGATGAGGTCTCATTAGTTGCTTTTGAGGCAACTTGTTTCTGATCCTTCTTCTCCTTGCTATTCTTTTGTTTCTTATTCTTATTGTTACTACTTTGTCCTTTCTGTTCATTTGTGCCTTGGTTGGCAGCCAGGGCATGTGACTTAGAGGATTTTAGAGTGCCCATCTGAATTAGCTTATCTTGCTCGCGTGTGAGAGAGATAGCAAAATCATCCAAAGATGGCATAGTGAACTGTGTCCCAAGTGCACCCTTAGTAGCATAGAAGGTAGAAACAAACACTGAATATACATAACTTAGCTTAGAGAGAATATTGAGAATCAATTGTTCATCTTTCTTTTCAGTTCCACACTGTTGTAATTGTTGCCTTAGTGATTTTAATTTTGTGAAAAAATCCTGGATTGTGTTAAAGTTGCCAGGACTTAAACTAATTAGTTCATTTTCCAACATATGACCCCTCATTGAATCTTGTGTGCCAAATAGTGTTTCTAGCTTTGTCAAAATTTCATTTGGTGCATTCAAAGGTTCAATATGAAAGACCAAATCAGGAGAAACAAACAAACACAATGTTCCATAGGCTTCATAAACCACTTAGGTTTTTCCTCATCTTGAGTAGGTTCAGTTTCCAGTCCCATTGTTATCATATGCAACCCAACTTTCCTTAAGTAGATTGTCATACGTGATTTCCAATCAAAATAGTTGTAAGGAGTTAAGATGGGAATTGTTGTTTGATACATGATGTAGAAAATGAAGTGCTGAAAATAAGTGAACACAAGAATGCCAAAATAGTTATAAGGAGTTAAGATGGGAATTGTTGTTTGATCCATGATGCTGAAAATGAAGTGTTGAAAAGAAGTAACACAAGAACGCCAAAACACCCCCCTTTTCACTAGTATCAGAAATTGCTCCTCCCAAAAGTTACAAGGTTGACAGTTTATAATTCAGTGCAATTACAATTGCTACAAGCCAAAACAACAAAGTGGTCTTTGATTTTGATACAATGCAAATGCCAAAATTGGGCTATAATTGAAAGTACAATTTCTGAGCAAAACTAGATCAAACTGTTTGTAGATCTGAGAAATACTCAAAAAATTATGCACTTTCAAAAAAAAAATTTCCCCAAAAAATGTTATTGTATGAGCCCGAACAGAGCCCTAGAAGGTCTGAAAATGGGAACTACTCAGCAACAACGATAAAAAAATGCAATTTCTGGAAAAACTTGGCACCAAAATCAAAATCCATCTACAACACTACGAAGCTTGTGAAATTTTAGCCCAAATAGAAAAAATGCTTGAAAAAATGAGGTCGTGAGCCCAAGATATGAGCCTCCAAAGTTTGCCTGGAAAATCAAGCCTGCCAATGGACAGGGGGCCTGTAAAAGATTTCTGATTAAGTTTCCACAAGATTTGTTTGTTGCATGCAAAAACTAATAGATACCTAGAAAGTTTTTCGATGCTATGAACAAAACGTAGAAAATGTTTTTCTTTCTGACGTGCAGAAGATGTGAATCTAATACAAAAACTCCTTCAGTAGCAAAAAAAAAAATGGCATGTAGAAGCTGAATCGGCCACCTAAGACAAGCAAAGGCATGCTGCAACTTGCAATACAAGGCCACAAAGAGGAAACCCTCATAAATTTGGTATTTCTATCAAGTTTTTCTGATTCTCTAGGTCATCATTCGATGCAAGAGAAGAGCATATTCAAGTTTTCAAGATCCACCATGATTTGCATTCAAGATCTCTCAAATAAGGAAACTAAAATCTATTCTGCACTAGAATAGCTCTGATACCATTTTAGAATCTGTAAAGACGAATAACCCAGAAAACTAGTGCACTAAATAGATTAATAAACTATGAAGCAAATGATACAAGATCAAAATAACAACACAGTTAGTCTCCACGAGTGTAATGCAAATGCTCCAGAAGCAAAATAGCATTATTAGAGTGCAAAAGCAAAAGATGCAAAATACAAGCTAGATAGTGAGTTTATATAGACTAGGGAGGGGTGGAGGTGGCAAAACCGACCAATAGGGAGAGACCACCACGGTCTAAACATAGTAAATGTAACTCCCTCATAGGATGGTGACACCTCAAATGACCCGCTCACCTAATTAAACTCACTTTATTTATTCTAAGCAAGCTTTATAAAAGTGTAGGAAAAACCTAGGAAATAGGGAAATAAAATAACCCAACTAAGAAAATAAAAACCTACACTAACATTTTTGTGCATTATATTTCTTTTTGAAGTGGCGTTATGATTCAGTTTGTCCAATGTAGTAAATTTAATACATAAGGATTAAAAAAATGTGAAAGGAGAATTAAAAAGGGTCATAAGAAATGCCCTGGTGCAAAAAAAAAAGTGGGCAGGTGCAGGGACAATAAATTATTTTTGAGGGATTAGCTTTGGGCAAGGGGAATAGATATAACATGAGGATGACTAATCGTGTTGAAAATAAATGTTAACATAGAGTTTAGGTTGAACTTAACTACGATGAATGGTGATTGTTGCTCATTGTTCTTGTAGACTATGTGTTGGATGGTGGAGGATTAATCAATCTCTACCTTGAATATACCTGGGTTGTGTTTTGGGGGCTGCTTTGTGGTGCAATTGGCTCAATGATCAATCACTTTATCTTTATGCTTTTTTTTGTATTTTGATTTTGGCTAACAAAGTCATGCAGGTGGTTATGGACTTGACAATATTTTTCATTGTCCAATGACAATGGATATTTAAGCCCCCTGCTCTGGTATAACCTTTGGAGGCCTAGGATGAGCTGTTTTTAATGATATTGGTTATTGGAAGAGAATCTCCTTTGTCTATTAATATTTGACACTTGATTTGTTCCGCAATAGGAATGTGAAAGTGCATAGCTTTGAGCTTTGCATTATTATTGGTTTCTGAACCAATGCGAGGACATAAGCTTAGAACTGATGCATGCGTAGAGTTTTGCAGGGTAGGTGGGCTAGTTTGGTTCATTGTATGAATTTCATCAGCCAAAAAGACTCTCCTTTTTGCAGATGTGCCATTGCCAAATGAACTGTGTACCATCTAGTGGTCCCATTGGACTTTAATTGCTGGTTCTCCGTTTGGGATTCAGACCAACTAATTCATGGATCCAATCAATTTGCAATATCCTTCATTCCCCGAACAGAGTTGTGGTATAAACCAACTACCTCAATTACAGTCTATAGTCCCTAGTCCTATTGTTATTATTTAATCCATGTTTCCTCTACCTAGGATCAATGAAGTGTTAAGTTAGGGGCTAGGTAGAGTTTCCTTTTCCATTGAGTATACAGTGAGGGAAATCCCCAAAAGACGTATCTCTTTCATTTGCATATTGCTAATACAATACAGAGTGCTGCCATTGCATGATTATTCTTGTATTACAGTTGGATTTACAGGTCCAGTCCATCTCGGTGGAGGAGTGACCTGTGTGTCTACATATTCGTTTTCTGTTATTCAATATTTTCTGAGGAATTTAAGGATGCAATAAGTGGTATCAGATCATAGGTTGTTTCTCATACCTTTGCCAAAAACTAACAGAGAAAAGGTTGAACAACAGACAACAAATATGTAAAAATGGGGGCACCTGCTCACCCAAGATGGATTGTTCTTGTAAATGCAGCTGTAACATGAACACTCACACAATAGTGGCTCTTTGTATTGTATTATCAAAATAAGATTGAAAAAGACACATCTTTTAAGGCTTTTTCTAGTTATATATTCGAGGGGAAAGGAAACCCTAACCAAACCATGACTTAACTGTTAATTAATCCTAGGTGAAGTAAACATGAATTAAATAATAACAGTAAGACATAAGTCTAATAATATGTTGTGCCTAGGTACACAATACAGCAACTATATCACATCTGGTATGCACTTGCAACATGAACCCACAACTGTCTACGAGATATAACAAGTTGATGTGTGTTTGATGGACATTATCTGCAGGAAAATAAAATGAATAAATAGGGGAATTACCCAACATGACACGTTAAACTTTCTATTGTGTTTACCAAGAATTCTTTATTTCTCAAAATAATAATGTATTGAACACAATAAAGTGGAATTTTTGAATTCTTTATTGAACATTCAGTATACTGTAGTATGTCTAGTACAGTCTACTATAAATTAAATGTAGAGATACTTACTCCCATGACAAAGATTCGTTCTGTAAAATTGCTGTGACAATGCCCAGAAATGATATCTTGATGCAATTTTCCAGAATAAGTCGATTAACAGCTGCAGGGAAGTTGCTAAAACTATCAATAAGTACAATTATTCTCCTTAAAGTAGTGCACATCTTTTGAAAGATAAAGATATTTTTTGGGAAAAGTGCCCCCTTGGTATTTTTCTATTTCTCTAGGATCACTTAGTCCTCCAAATCAGCCTAGATGCCCATCATCTGGGTGCTTTTCAAGATGGGTCTAGATGCATCCTCTAGAGTGGCTTACACAAGGATTGAGTTGGCCATCTATGGGGTTAAGGTGGCTTTCCTGCTGTCTCATTCTTTTCATACAATGATGTGCAAGCTATTCTTTGTGTAATTCAATATACATGAATGTTGGGCGATAGCATATATGTCATTGTCAACCCATAAATCTATTACTTAGATGGCATTGTTAAGGTAAAGGTAGTCTTTTAGTTCACCACCCAGTGAGGCACCAATTTGGTGTATGAGACCTTCCTTGGGGATTGTTTGTTCATGTTCCATTTACCTTATATATTGCTCAAATTTGTATGCATGTAGGGATCAAACCTTTGGACAAACTTGCGATAGATCAAGCCTCTTTTCCAATCCAAGTCCAAGGTAATTCTCTAATTCTAAAGATTTAATTTGACTAATTTAAAATCCTTGATAATTTTAGTAACCGCTATCATTCCCTTCAACTGATAGTTTTTGATATGCAATCAGTTGACACTACAAGGACAGATAACTGTCTGGTAAACTTTCAGAGCTAGTAGTTACTTTTACTATCAACTTACTTTTCATTCAAGTAGTTCAAACCTATAGAATACATCTGATCTGAATTAAGCTGATAATTCAGGGGAGAATACACTAATTGAGGAACTTAATTTATTATAAGTAGCAATTGAACAAAATTCAAACAAAACAAGATTGATAATTGCTGAATAGCTGAACAAATTATATTCTTATTTCAAATAAGAGCTTATACAAAATGGATAAACTCCATGGGAGAGGTGTATGCCTTCTATTCTGATTACATGCTTTGAATCTAGTTATTATATGGCTTTTCCATAGAAGAAACAAAAAACTTACTAAAAATATTAAATTAGGGTTTTTGGTCAGAACCAAGAGTCACCACACTTGGTAGTGACCCACATACTTCTTCGATGTTGAAATGAACTGCCAGATAAGGACAAACTTATTAGGAAACTGAAAAAGTTTGTTGGCTATTTAATTTTGGTACCCCTACTTGTCAGTGTCATAACACCTGGCCCGTCACCTAGAATTTGAAGTTCATATATGTGTTGGAAAACTTATTCATGAACTAATCAATCCAGGTTAGATCATAGTGTAAGAAAGGTCCAACTTTGCATCACCTAATTCCACTCCAAAGGGCCCAAAAAATTCAAAATACTAAAACATAGAAAATACCAAAAAAATAGACTTACAAAATATTCAAAATGCTGCCCAAAACCACTAATTAGATGATCTAAGATGTTTTCTAGATCTTAAATCTCTTAACTTGCCCAATGTTCTTGTCTTTTCTCAGTTATCTTATCTAGGTCCCATAACTCAGTCGTGTTGTGACCTAATCACACATCGCCCCATTGCAAATGGGGACCCCCTTTTTTTGAGCTCTGATGTTTTGCATTAAGTTTTTTTTTGATGAAGTTTTGATGATTGCATGATGAAGTCAATGGTGTTTGAGTCCTATAGTCCCTTGATGACCTGATCCTGATGTTTGAGATCTTGAAAATGACTAAGTCTGGTAGCCTGAAATCCTGAAAAATTGGCTAAGTCTGAAATCTGGTGGATCCTCCAAATTCTATAATCTACATGTTAAATACGGTGGATCCGAGACCTATCTCAAACATCCTGAAAGGTATATACTTAAATATATTTTTCAATAGACCTTACCTTGCGGACTTACATTTCTAGGCGCAATCTTTGCTCTAAGAGGTTAGGCACATTTTCCCACTTGCAGAAGCCCAGATGGCGCCTAAAGGAAGAATCCCAAATGTGCGCCTTGACCGAGGAGAAGTAAAGATCAAGGTGCCTTGATGGAAAAAGTTGCCAAAAGACTTTAGGCATTGAAAATTTGACAAAAATAAGACAACTCAAGTTAGGCGCCAATTCTATCCCTCAAGTCTAGGCGCATTCTGCATGTGTAACCACCATTTTTGGGCGCCTTGATGTGGGATGAGGTTTAAATCAATGATAGATAGCGCCTAAGGATGAGGTGGTCTCACAAGGGTTTAATCAAGTGTTGAAGAGCCTTAAAGATGTCAAGAATGAGCAAATTTAAGTTTAGGCGCCCTTCATGCATTAGACTACCTCATTTTGGCGCCTTAGCATGAAAGAGATCTTTCAATCAATGACAAATGGTGCCTAAGCCATGAGGAGGCATGAGAATATGAAATTTAATGTTGTCTAAGGTGGAGAATCCTCTAGATACCTTTGTGTTGTGTTGAAACCTCCAAACTAAATTAGATTATCATCTCTTGTACCTTAGGCGCCCTTTGCCTTCAAAAGAACCTTGTATTGGCGCCTTAGAGGAAGTCTTCTTCATCAATGACAAGTCTTGGAGGTTTCTCATTTTGGATGATGTCTTTTGAGATTAACTACAATGATTGAAAGTTAAGATGAGTGAAAAAGAACCTATCTTGAACCTTAGGCGCCCTTCATGTAATTTCCCACCATCATGAGTGCCTAGATATAGGAAGGAGTGAGTGAAGGAACTTAACATCAAAAAGCATGTTATCAATCAATTTGGAGAAGTCTTGGACAATAATTATGATGAATTGAGTAGATGTAAGTAAAGGAAGTACATAAAGAGTCTATACGCCAATCCATGATCATTTCAACTCCAAAGTGCACCTAATGATATTTTGAGGTTGAAACATATAGGAAATTCTTCCAAAGCAAAGGCGCTCATTATGAATTTTCCTACTAGTTTTGGCGCCTTGAAGCCTAAGTGTTAAAATCATAAGGATAAGTGCCTAGGGATGAGATAGTCTTCATGAGAGACTTGAGATCATCGTCAAATGCCTAAAATAAGCCAAAATATCTATCTCCAATCTAGGCGCAAATTCTAGCTCCTCCCAACTCAAATGAGCACCCAAGTTGAAGTCAACTTTCATCTATACAACCCTCAGATGGCACCTTGATTGAGAAAGGGATTTGAACCTCAAAGTTTAATCATCTCAAGACAGAATCTTCCTTAGACACTTGGCATTTGATTGAAATCATTGAGAATTAGAAAGAATCACCTAAGACATGTAAGGCGCACTTTAGCCTCTGAGGACACCTCAATGAGCGCCTTGGGAGAAATTGCATGAGATGACCTTTTGGAGTTGGCGCTTGAAAGATAGAAGTCATTCTAAGACATGTCTCATCATTTAGAATTGCAAAATTGCAAGTATAAAGACATTTAAGTCTAGGCGCCAATTTGCCATCAAGACAACTTCAGTAAGCGCCTAAGGGGTATAGGGTCTTTGAAACCTTCAACAAGTGTTTGAAGTCAATGGAAATGCATTAAGACCTTAGGCGCCATCTTTTGTAGTTTTAGTCATTTTTAGCGCCTAAGGAAAACCACTCAAATCCATGTCCAGAAGTGAGCGCCCTGAGGGGAGAAATCATTTTAAGCTATCACAATTGTTTGAAATCCTTTAAAGTGACAATTATGAAGATATATGTGCTAGGCGCACTTTGCACCTCCATAACATTAGATAGGCACCTAGATTGAAGTAAGGTTATTCATATGTTTAAAGTTACTTCTTTGTGTTATGAAGTGATTGATATATTGTTTCTCTTGTCTTGTAGGAACATCAATAAAGCTAAGGAGTTGTTCAAGGAGTCACCTTCAAGCAAGAAGCCTGGAATCACCTTCATTCAAGGAGTGAAGTCAAGAAATTGTCATTGTAAGAAGAAACAACATGCTAGCCACCCTTGGAGATCACTTCAAGATCATCCTGTTAGAACACTTCATCATCAAGTTGCATCATTGAGAGGAGTGTTGGTGAAGCCAAGGAGTCATCTGAAGGACAAGCCCTTGAATCATCTTCAAGTTGCAGAGGAAACACCACTCTAAAGGTCATATCAAGTTCAACATTCATCAATGACATCATGTTAGATCACATCAAGTTCAAGTATACTTCATCAGTTGCATCATGTTCAAGACATTCATCCATTCAACTTCAAGTTCCTTCCCAATCTTCAAGTCCAAGAGAGATCTCCTACTCCGATTCATGAATCAAGCATCATTATCTACAAGCTAAGAAAGCAACATCATATCTCTACTCTACTCTTCATGAAGAAGCATCAAGGAAGATCAATCTACATCCTGCAAGAAGAAGGAATCACATTGCTAGTCAAATGAGCGATAAGTATCATATATCATACTACTTACAATGAACAAGGCAAGATCAACAAGGTACATCTCAAGTGTTCATCCTTAAAAACAATCACATCGAAGACATCACAAAGATGATACAACTTGGGAATATGCCCACAAAGCAAAATGAATTAATTGTTGGAATCCACAAGTTTACTGAGGTGGCATCTACGTGGTAAGTACATATTATCATCCAATCATAATCAGCTACATCATTTCAACTGCATTCAATGTATCATTTAATAAGAAAGAAGCCAAAGGGACCCATATGCAGAAGATGCTTCAAAGATTCCATCTTATCTTATCTTCTTGGCGAACGTGCCTTCATTGCCTCTCTTTTGTACTAAAAATAGCAAATTGTTGTAACTACTTACTGAGGTGGCACTATCTGGACCCTTGGCTATCTGGATTGATCCAAGCCATTCATTGTATTTCTGGACCACTATATAAAGGCCTTGTTGCCTCATTTGTAAAGTCAGTAGTCATTAGATATTAGATTGTAGGCAAATAGAGTAGAATAGAAGAGACTCGAAATTCTCTGAGAGGACTTGAAATTGTTGTAAATATTTCTCTAGATTAATGCAAAGACATTGGAACTCATTTGGTGTTAAGTGTTGTCTTGTGAAGTGACATGGTTTCTTGTACTTTGAAGAAGTGGAGAGATGTTTCAAAGTAGATTAGAAGTTCATTGATATTATATTGAATATTTGATCAACTCCTAGCTCATGCTTTTAACATTCATCGCCGGTGAAGTGTTGTGTAAAGCTAGTCTGAGCTATCATTTGCATAAGTTCGATTGTGGATGCTTGTTTGAGCTGCACCGTTTAATGGGTGCTTGTATAAGCTTTCATGATTTGAAAACCATTCGCGTACCTTAGGAGATTGCACCAACTTCATGTAGTTGTAGGCATCCTTGGCGAAGTGGAGTTAGGTTTATCAAGGAGTTTGTCTATTCAAGCATCATCATTTACTTCATTGACCTTAGATTAACCTTTCTAAACCCTTACCTTTTTACTTTTCTTCATTATTGAAACCTTGTACATACATCATCCACACTGAAGGAGGACTAAACTAAGTGAATGAAGAAGAAGTCTAATGTAAGTCCCTTTGTGATTATCAGCAAGATCACATGTAATCACTGAGTTAACCCATCATGAATCATAAATAAGGAACCTTGGAGTTACTTCACTAGATCACATAGTTCAGCGTTTGAAGAGCTTTATTCAAGAGAGTGGGATACTCTAGTGTTTTACTCTATTGTTGACTTGTCGAAAAACAAACATCAACAAGTCATCTTTCTGATTTGTTCAAAGGTGATATCATTGTGCAGGCACCAGGCAGTTAGCTTCAATAACTTAAACAGTCTCATGTCTCGCTGACTTCATATCTTGCTCACATTAGTCTAAACTTGTGCTTTGTTTTAGTTTATTTTATTTCAATGTGTCATGTCATTCTAAGACCAAACATCCACACTTCCTTGCCTTATCCTTGGTGGTGGTTTAGGTTTCCATCTCTTTCGGATACCTTTTCCTTCTTTAATATTTGCTTAAAGTTCTTTTTGCGTACTTAGTTCCTTCAATATAATTCTAGATATGTTTGATCCCCTACTACTGACACTCCCCTTGCTTTTGGAATTCTTTCTTCTTTAACCTTACTCTTGAGCACACCTATTTGGACCCCTTTGTTGCAGATTATGTGTAAAGCCATGGATTCTTGGTACTTTTGCACTTTCTTTTTTTCCAAGGAAAGTATTTTTTTCTAGCTTCCATTTTTTGTATAACCATTCTACAATTTTGCTGGTTGACATCAACCTTCTTGTTGCTTCCAAACTCAGTATTTCTTTAGCATATACTCCTGTCCTTAACTGGTTGTTGATTATTACCAATTATTCATGTAATGCTACTTTTCTCCCATAGTTATTTAACTACTTGCAGCGGATTTATTATAGTTAACACTAGAGTCGAGATAATTTAGAATATTCAATGATGCTAAAATAGATGTAAATAAAAAAGGTAAATTACATGTGATAATTTTGTTGAACATGTCATTGATGTCAAGAAGGTAGTTATGGTGGTTATGATTGACGAAAAGACGAGAGTATAGGAAATGGTTGTCATTGATGTCAACATAGCAATATGATTGAATGCAAGACACAAAGCTATTGTTGAAGGTTGTTGTCAAAGACATATGATGAGATTGGTATCAGAGCGGGTTCCTTCGAAAAGTTTAACTGCTTGAAGGTAGATCATAAGAGCACATATGGCAAAAAGAAAAGGAAATAAGGAAAAAGGAAATACCAAGCAGAGCATAGGCCAACAAGCACCAACAACACCAAATGCAAGTGATGATAGAGATGCAAGCAAAGGTGATGGGATGACAAATAGAACAAACATGGCAATAGAAACTTGCAATGATGTCGTGTCAGATGGAGACAACTTTGTGAGCAAAAGAGAAGAAGATGATGAAGAAGGAGTGGTTGTCTGGAAGCAGAATTGATTTCCACCCTAAGTGAAATCAAGAAACTTAGGAAAGAGAATCATAACCAAAAGGAGCAAATCCAAGAGGATATTGAATTTAAAGTAAAACTGTCGGATGATCTTGAAGAATCAAAGAAGATGATTATAGATCTGAAAATTCAAATCGAAGAAGGAACAAGGCCCGAGAAGGAGATAAGAATTCAGCTAAAGGAAAAGGAAGAGATTTGTGAAAGGTTAGAATCCGAAGTTGTCTACTTAAGAAAGGAATTGGAGAAAAGCAAATAACAGAAACCTGAAAAATGAGAAAAGTATTGGATAACATTCTCAATTCTCAAAGGCAAGTTTTTGATAAAAGTGGTCTTGGCTATAAAGAAGGCCAAATTCAAAAACATCACAATCATTGAATGAAGATAAATCAAAGGGTTATGCAAATGTTCTTCAAAGTCCCATAAAAATTGAAATCAGCAAGGAGGAGAACCAGAAGCAAAGCATGCATCCAGAAGCAAAGAATGGGACATTCAAGAAACCACTTCCACCAAGGCAAGTGCAAATGAAGGCCAAATTCAAAAACATCACAATCATTGAATGAAGATAAATCAAAGGGCTATGCCAATGTTCTTCAAAGTCCCATAAAAATTGAAATTAGCAAGAAGGAGAACCAGAAGCAAAGCATGCATCCAGAAGCAAAGAATGGGACATTCAAGAAACCACTTCCACCAAGGCAAGTGCAAATGAATAGGTTTCATCATTTTTCTATGGTTATTGTTATTCTTGTAATAACTTTGGACATAAAGCTATGGATTGTTGGAAACATGCAAGAAACTTTGATTGGACCAAGAATAGATGTTTTTATGGGTTGCCAAATAGAAAGAACAATATCATATGTTATAAATGCAACAACCTTGGTCACAAAACAAGAGATTGTAGAACTCAAGCAAGACATGTTGGCTGGAACAAAAATATTTCTTATGGGTTCTCAAGAAGGAACTATAACTCGTTTGCACCTTTGGTAGATTATAATGTCATATGCTACAATTGCAACAACTACGGGCATAAAGCAAGATTTTGTAGAAGTGCTTTTGTGAAACCATCTAGACAGCACAAGATGGAGGATACCATAACCAAACAAGAGGGGAAGTCTATAAAAGTATGGAGTAGGAAACAAGAGCAAAATAATGAGAAGGAAGAATCTATGCTTATGCAAAATGCACCTCATGAGAGGTATCACTAAGTTCATAAGAAGAAGCACGAGTTTAGGGGGAGCTAACCATTGCACTATCTTTCAGCTCCATAGAGAAGACAATTCAAGATTGATCAGCTGTGACATGTTGGTTGACAAAAGATGCATGGCAGCAAATTTGAAGGACAAAGAACAGTGGAAATTGTGACAATGTAGTCATTAAAGGCATAAGAAGTATGACATATTTAGAATGGTGATAGTCTTCAAGTCAGAAATAGTAATCTCCAGTGATAAAGAGATAATGTACTCATAGAACATTGAAGAGGAAGGTTACAACATGACAATGGTTAAATGTGCAAGAGTGACAATCAAATAAGAAAGATCATATATGAATGATAGAATATTACATAGTATTTGATGGCACTGTAAGAAGTGGCAGAGGTTATAATAAAAATATGATAGAAAGCCTAGAAGGTTTGAGACAATGAAAGAAGAAAGAAATCATGATAAAGATGTTAGTAAGACTTAACTTGATGAGAGTCATTCACAAAACCCTGTCAGGAAGATGAGAGCAATCCAAAGAAGTCCTTGCCTAAAGAGTATGCTTGTATATTTGCATTTGACAATGTGTTGGCAACAACAAAAGAAATTGATAGTGGAAAGATTGATGGTTGTACTTATGTTTGAATTCACATTAAAGGAATTTCCATTGATGTAATGACGCCATAGAAGACAGTGGATGAAAAGATGATGAACATCCCTTTACCATTAATGAAAAAGGGAAAGTTACAGAAAGAGGGAGAGCTACAAGTTCCTGATTTGTCAAACAGCTATAGAAGAAGCATATCACCCAAGTGACATAGAGACAAAAGGAGGAGCCATACACACAGGGGAAGCTTCACAGAAAAGAGAAAATCACATCATGAAGGAAAGAAGTATGTTACTTCCCTTTGCCATTGATGTCAAAGGAGGAGAGATAGAGTAATCAGGAGCAATGCAAAAAGAGAGGATTATGTTTGTGTTACCATCAATGACAAAGGGGGAGATTGTTGGACATGTCATTGATGTCAAGAAGGTAGTCATGGTGGTTATGATTGACGAATAGACAAGAGTATAGGAAATGGTTGTCATTGATGTCAACATAGCAATATGATTGAATGCAAGACACAGAGCTATTGACGAAGTCATTGGTGTCAAAAGCATATGAATGAATGTTGAAGGAAAAACTTGAACAAAAGGCCTTCGAGAATCTTGGTTGACGGAAGCAAGAACATCTTTATGAAGAATGGGTTGGCAAGAGCGTTGTCGTTGATGTCAAAGAGATTGATAGAGAAGATAATGTTTAAATTAAAGATTTAAACATTAGCCGACTAAAAGACTATATGAGGCCGACTTATTCTAATTGGCATTCATGGAGATTGTTATGGGATTGACTTCATTGAAGTTTACAGTTTGAAAAAACAAGTCTATTCAATAGGGACGACCCCATGTATGAAGAGCCTACATAATAAGACAAAATTCTTATTCATAAAAGACAAGTGATAGAAAGTAATATGGAGAGGTGTGGTTTTAAATAAGACAAACTTCCTCTATGAAATGTTCTTAAGACAATAGTATTACTAATAAATATGAGGTTGAGAAATCATAAAAGTGGCCGACTCAAATAAAATAAAAGAAGAGATGATTTAATACGAGCCGACCAAGCATAAGATTAGCGCTTCCTATAAAATGTCTTATTAATATGAAGAGGTGATACGATTTGAAAACAGAAATCCAATGATTTATATACAAGACAAAAGTCTTATTATGTGGTGCGCTTGAGAAAAATACATAGGATATGGGCGATTTGTTAAGGGTTTAAGGAGCAGCGATTAATTATTAAAAGGCAGCCTTTGATATCTTAAGGATGGTGCGATTTATATCAAGATTTGTTATATATAAGAGCAGCGAGTTTTATTAAAGCAGCAGTGGTTTTATTTAATGAGGAGCAATGATTTATTAGAAGAGAGCAGTGATTTGTTTGTCTTATTTAAGAGAAGTGGTGTGATTAGTAAGAGTTGCATTTCTTAATAAAAGGATGCATTCCTTCATAAAGATCGTGGCTGTTCATATACATATATAATACCATTTGTGATATGAGATGAGGAGAAGTGTGTGTAGAAAACAAAGTGTGAGAAGAGTGGAAATAAAATGAATTAGAGATATATTTCTGAGTAATAAGGAAGAGAAGGAGCAACACTATGAAGTGAAAATCTGATTTATATTAAGAAGATATATGTGTGATGAAGTGGGAAGAATAAAAGTACTATTTGAAAGATAGACATGCAGATTTAAGAGAGAGTTTATGGCAGGTTTGTGAGAAGAATATGTTATATAAAAGAAGAAGATCTAGCAGAGATAAAGGAAGAGTTTGAGCAGAGATAGAGGACAAGTTTGAGCAAATTTCAAGGCAGAAAATTATGAAGAGTTGATGCTATGATTTGACCAGTTTTGTGTGAAGAAGTGGTATGTGTTTTGGATCAGAATTGAAGGAAGAGAGTAATCATGTTTTGGATCAGATTTGAAGGAAGAGAGTAAACATAATTGTAATCAGATTTGAAAAAAGAAGTTGAGCATATGTTGGATCAGATTTGAAAGGAAGAACATTGTGTGATTTGGAAGAAGAGATATTGTGTGAGTTGCAATCAGATTTGTAGAAGAAAGTGATCAAGCTCCATAGAAGTTTAGCGCTTTAACGAGAGATTGGTCTCTTACTGGGTTGGTGCTCATGAAACCTACAAGCGGGGATTGGTGTCTCCAGTGGGTTGGTGCTCACAAATCATATAAGAGGGGATTGGTGTGCTACGTAGGTTAGAGCCTACAAAGATTGTAAAAGAGATTTATATATATTTAAGCAATATTTTGCCATGGTTTTCTCCCATAAGGGTTTCCACGTAAATCTTGTGTTCTTGTGGTGCATCATTGATAGATCTTGTGTGATTGATATTGTTATGATTGTTAAGTTGTGAAAAATAAAAGTTTGTATTATACTGATTCAACCCCCCCCCCCCCCCCCCCCCCCTTCTCAATATAATTGTGTGTTCTTCAAATTTAATAAGAACTCTAAGATAAATAATTAACATAGCAAATTGAATAACACAATCCCATGATCAGATTAACTTCAAAACCCACATATATATAATAATAATAATAATAATAATAATAATAATAATTCCAATATTTTTTATTAACAATAAGTTTAGTACTTATCTGAATTAGAGTACTTGGATTGACCACTTTCACCCTAGGAAGATTTCGGTGATGTTGGCCTTCATAGCTATGGAACACTCTAGGAGGAACAATTCTTATTCCGAACATAGCGTAACATGCTCAACACAAGTGCTCCAGAGCCATGCTCAACACAAATGCTTAACAGCGCAAACGCTCAACACAGGTGCTCCAAAACCATGTTCAACAGAACAAATACTCAACACAAGTCGTGGCTAGGACAATCCCGAGTGTACACTGTACCCCGAGTTGGGCACACTCTGTGTGCCCCTTCTCCAATGCCCATAGCCCACCAAAACCAACTTCTTCCTTGAGTGATCTCCATGCTCTTTCCAAGTCTCACATAAACGCCTTATATAACCTTTTAAGGGGTGGTTTCTAGACCATCACTCTTTTTTTTTCCTGCATATTGTTTACAAATATTCTGCTCATACGAGCATCAACATGAGACCAATATAAGCTCTTTACAAACAAACACATTAGAAATCACCTATGGAAGACCAAGAGTCACTACTTAGAAATCCACTTTATTTAGAAACCACATCCACATTAGAAGCCAACTATGGAAGACCAAGAGTCACAACTTAGAATTCCACATTAGATGTCCCTATGGGGTTTTGAACTTGGGTCTCCACAATGAGAACCCAACATTTTAACCAATTAAGCTCAACCCCTTGGACCATCACACTCTTTCACAAAGGTTATCATTAATAATTATTCAATAAACATAATAATTCCTCCCTTTTAAAAAGGGTCTTAATAAATATTCTTTATTTATCTCCATTTTAACTAAAGGATCATAATATCCTTTATTTTTTCCATCTCCCTTTTAATTATAAAGGGTTAAATAAACTTTATCCTCTTATAAGTTTAAAAGGGTTATTCATAAAATAGCTTTCTTTTCCATTTTGGGGAAAAAGTCCCATAACAATTCGGGTAAACTAATGGATCATGGAATGCAGAGATTCAATCTAGGGGGCATAAATGCATATAAATTTTCAGATTTTGAGAGCTAAAAGATATTTTTGTTTGTATCTAGATATACCATTACTTTGTTTATTGCTCTTGGACATTCTAGCAATGCTTTTCCATTTCTCCTGATGCTGTTTTTCACCCGAGCCCATGCTGGACACATTGTTCGATAGTTGGATTTGCTATTAGTGCCTGAGTGACAAGAATGGAATTTTTCTAGGAGACATTTGGAAATAGTAATATTCAGCAATTCAAACAGTACAAGATTGGTTATGATACTCGTTCATAAGCCAGGGCATTTCTGATGTTTGAAATTGTTTTTTCGTTGGCTATGTTAATGGGTGTTGTGGTTTCCCTGTACATTGCTTAGCAAAATAGGTTTTATATGTCACCAGTTTGAAACTCAAAATAACAAATTTGAGACCACAGCAGACGAGGACCAGAAATAACCAGTTATTATAACATATAAAAATGGGAGCATAGCTCCACAAACAAGTGTCTGCAAGGTTCCACTATCCACTAATAACACAACCAAACGGAACAACATGAACACGAAACCTACACTACCAAGCACAAATTTAGCGGAAACAAAACTAAATGAACCAGACCAAACCAGTTGAAAAAGCAAGGGAACTAAGAGCCATCATTGCTGCTGCCAGGACCAGCCTCCATATCTGGATGCAACTTCTTTTCATGCGGGAGGAACTCTTGACCTTTCTTGAGATCAGCTTCAAGGGAGGCGGGACAACCCTGCTTATACTTCGACAGAGCTTGAACACACATTGGTTGGCAGGGCTGAGTCCCATACAGGGTGCTGCTAAGTTTGAGGAAGCCAAAGCCATATGCTTCTGAATGATGTTGAATGTTTCGTATGCAACCCTCTTCAACACTTCTAGTTCACTTTGAGGGCTTGTTGTGGCACCCTTAACAAATGTTTAGGGTCCTCAACTACCATGGGTTGGGCAACTCTACCATTCCTTCATTTGTAGAAGAACATGGCAGATGAAATCAAAGATGACAAGGTTTTTCACAGTTATGTTAAGACGCTTCAGGAAAACCTTTTGCAAATCTTCTTAGGCATGGATTGAGCCTAATTCTTCCATACCCAAGACTGCAGGTACGAAATACAACATAAAGCAGTTGAAAATGTTGAAGGAAGCTTTCAATTCTTGGGTGGTGACCACCCATTTGGAAACATCAGTCATTGGGCTGAAAGGGAAAAATGGGGAGTGCCAATAGAGCAGGAATGAAAAATGGTGAAGGTGGAAGTAGCATATGAAATTCATGTGAACGTTTATTGCATATTCAAATGACAGAAATGAACCAAAATGTGAAGTACTGCAGGAAGGCATTCTACTTGTTATCAATTACCATGCTTTATTGCTTAGTGAATGCACATGGAGACTTATCACCAACAGACAATAGTGTTGCAAATATGTGCATATGATGTGTTGTCATTGATGTCAACATCTCTTTGTCAGAGACAGTGAAGACAGTGCAGTTCAGGAAAGTAGATTGCTCAGCATTTCCAGTGAGACGAAGATCAGAGTCTGCAAACTAAAGGGTTTTGTAAAGGATTGTCTGAAGTTGCTCCAGTTAAGATTTGAGAGGTTTGCATGAAGGATTGGTGAAGTTATGGCCATCTGAGTAGAATCGGGTTTTGCAGTTGTTCAAAGGTAACAGAGTGACAGAAACTTGGTTTGGATTGCTCTGCATTGGAATATTATGGTCTACGGATCTAGAGGTATGTTTGGGATGTTGGTGTGTGTCCTCAACTCGAGTGGTTTGTGGTTTGGAGGTCCGCAAGCAATCTTTCTAATGTGACAGTCATGACAGTTAGTGTTCTTGAGTTCCTGTATAAAGGTGCAAGTGATTCTGGTGATTTGAGGTGGTGCGGTTGTTATTGTTGATTTCATTGTGCTTGTGGAGGTCTCTGGATCGTGTGCCTATTGTGTTGGTGGTCCGCATTGAGGATTGAGCTCATAGTTGAAGATTTCTCTTTGGGTGCTGTTCTTTCCAGTTTTGGTCGACCAGATGCTTGGTGCGTATTGCAGATGATCTAAGAAGAGTTCTATGGAGCGTGGTGTGTTGTTCGAGGAAGATTTGAGTCCCAGCTTTGTTTGGCCGACAGTGTAATGGTTCGCATGTAGTATTTTAAGTCTTGTAATTGTAACTACTTGTAATGCCTATCTTGGAGAATGTTCCAGATAGATGATTGGAAGGTTGACTTTGATGTTCATTCCAAAGTCGATGTCATGTATAAATAAGTGTTATGAAGTCGTGGAAATGTGTGGATGTGAGCGAAGATGCGAAGGTAGCAAGGAAGAGTTCGGGGGCAGAGCAGAGGTGTTGTGAGCTTCAATGGAACTGAACTTTGGCACGGAGAAGATGCTGTTTCTCAGTTCAACCTTTTGGTGTTAACCAAGTGAATGTTTCTGTAGGCAGTGAGCCTCCTTTGAGTAGTGAGCTCTGGGCAGTGTGCCCGAAGGCAAGTGCCTTCCCATTTTTATATTCTTTTAATAGAGAATAAATCTTGTGGGTTAACCCTCACCGTGGTTTTTCCCTTAATCGGGTTTCCATGTAAAAATCCTGGTGTTGTGTGTTGATTGTGTTTTTTGCTCATGTGTTGTTTCATGATTTCATGGTTATATCATTAATCTGTTAATAAGTGGTAAAGAAGATTAAATGCAGAAAAGTTAAAGTTTTGTGACAACTAATTCACCCTCCCCTCTTAGTTGTCTGCCCTAATTTCAACAATTGGTATCAGAGCCGGTTCCTCTAAAAGAAGCTTTACCGCTTGAGGAGATCCAGGATGTCGACTTACAAGGACAGTTCGAGATTTGATGGAACAAATTACTCTCTTTGGAAGAATCGCATGGAGTGTCATTTACAATGCATGGGTGATCCTTATTGGTTGATAACTAAGGAGTATACTCCTCCGCAGAATGGTCCTACAACTCTAGATGAAATCAAAGATGCTGATAACAACATTCGGGCTAAAGAAGCATTGTTGAGCACCCTGACTGATACATAAATGACAAATGTCTTGGAATTGAAAACTGCTCATAAAATTTGGAAAAAGTTGGAAACTCTATATGAAGGTGATGCATATGTCAAATGTGTAAGTTACAGAGCCTGAAGGGTAGATACAAAAGTTTGAGGATGAGTGAAGATGAAAACATCACTTCCTACATGCAGAAGGTGAATGAACTTGTGTGCAGTATCAGGTGTGTTGGTGGAAAACTGGAAGAATTAGAGATTATTGGCAAGGTGCTCAGATCCTTACCTGCTTCATACAAGTATAGAGTTGCTGCTGTTGAGGAGATCAGGACTGTGACAACTGTTACAAGGGATTAGTTGGTTGGCAAGCTTTTAGCATTTGAAATGAGTGCGTTTGGTGATTCTCTTCCTAAATTAGAATCTGCATTTAAGGCCAGTGTTTCCGGGAAGCAAAGATTTGATCCAAGTGAAAGCTCTTCAAGAAGACTAATCAGATATGAGAAGGCAAGGAAGGAACTTGAAGAAGATGAGTCTGAGCTTGAAGAACTTGAAGCTCTTTTTGCCAAAAGATTACCAAGAGGATTTGGTAAGTATGAAGGAAAGTTGCCTTTCAAATGTTTTGCTTGCAATAAGATTGGTCATTTTGCTTCAAGATGTCCGGAGAGGGTCTCAAAGCCAAACCCTAACAGACCTAGGGTTCAGAAGAGGTGTTACTATGTCCAAGAAGCTCCTGATGAAGGAGTCACAGATGATGAATTTGATATGGGAAGTACCTCTGGAAATGAATGGGTGTTCATTGCTATTAAAGAAGAAGATCCGGTGTCTACTGAATCTGCTAGCTGTGTGAATGTGGAAAGTGCCTTGTCTACTCAGGTTGAAGAAAATGATGAATGGGTGATTGACAGTGGATGTTCTCATCATATGACTGGTGATAAAAGAAAGTTTGTAAGTTTGGAAAGATATGATGGTGGAATTGTGAAGTTTGGAGACAATCCAGCTGGTAGAATCCGTGGCAGAGGATCCATCTCTCTTGATGGTAAGAATAACACTAGTGATGTTTTGTATGTAGAAGGATTGAAGCATAATCTTCTCAGTGTTGGACAATTGATTGACAAAGGGTATGATCTTCGATTCAAGGATGGAAGATGCAAAATTTTGGAAAGCTCCGGAGCTGAGATTGCATCTGGTACACAGACTAGAGGTAATATCTTTCATTTAAGTGGTACTGGTAAAAGTTGTTTGATTGCTCAGAGTTGGTTATGGCATAGGAGAATGTGTCATGTAAACTTTGATAATATTGTCAAGATAAGTACTAATTCTGTGAGAGATCTTCCAAAGCTTGTGAAACCCGCTAATAGCATGTGTAAGGAATGTTAGTTGGGCAAACAGAGCAGAACTATATTCAAAAGTAAAGAACAATTTTCAAGTGGATTGTTGGAACTTGCGCACACTAATTTGTGTGGTCCTGCCAGAGTTAGGAGTTTGCAAGGAGACAGATACTTTATGTTGCTGATTGATGATTACTTCCGGATGATGTGGGTCACTTTCTTGAGAGAGAAATTAGAGGCTTTTGACAGATTCAAGGTATTCAAAGCTAGGGTGGAGACTGAGATTCGTGTGAAGATAAAGTGTCTGAGATCTGACAGAGGTGGAGAGTTTACCTCCAGTGAGTTTAATGTATTTTGTGAAAAGCATGGAATAAGAAGATAGTTATCTGCTCCTAGGACTCCTCAACAGAATGGAGTTGTGGAAAGGAAGAACCGGACTATTCAAGAGGCTGCTAGAATCATGATGATGGAAGAAAATGTTCCACGTCTATTGAAGAGAGGCTGTGAGTACTGTTGTCTACACTCTTAACCGGGTGCAGATCAAAGGTAATACTGGTAAAACACCTTATGAACTATCATGTCCCTATAATGATTTATAATTGAATCGTTTATTTAAATAATAAGTTAGCCTTATATAAACTAAATATATAATATATTTATTTAAAATATATTATTAATAGGTATTAGTTAATAAATAATATTATTAATTTAATATAATTTAAATATTATAAAATATATGAAATATATATATTTTAATATAATATTATATATAAAAATAAATATTATGAAGAGTCTCACCCATTAAAGCTAGAAAGTAAAGTAATTTAGAAAGTAAAGTAATTTGGAATAAGGCAAAGTAATACGGTTAAACAAAAGGTCAAATTCAAAATAAAATCATATAAAGATAAAAGTCTAATAAGACAATAACATTATCCCACCATATTATATGCTTGTGAATAAAATAAGATAAAAGAGCTCCCATACTTAATAACAAATGTATTTATTTATACTATATATATTATATAAATAATGTACTTTAAAAAGATTAAGGGGAGGCCGAAGGAGGATATTTATAAGTGTAGCGATTAAGTTGGTTGACACCAGCCATCATATTAATAAAGAATATATTATAAATATATCTAATAATATAAATACAAATATTATTATTATTATCTTATATTGTAATATAAATTATATATCATTTATTATGATATAAATGATATAATATAAATAATATAAAATAAATAATATATCATTTATTATAATGATATAATATAAATACAAATAATATAAATAAATAATAATATAAAAAATCTTTTAACCTATCCTCTTATGATAAGAGAGTTATGTATGGTTAGAACTAGTTTTACCACAAAAGGGAATTAATATAAAGTAATAAAAATTATAAGAGGGTAAGTATGTCTTTTACCACCAAGCATACCAAGCATAATAAGAGACGTGCCTCTTCGAACATATCCCTTGAAAGAGAAATAAATAAAGGTTGTGAGATAGAAGGAAAACATCATTGGAAGAAAATATAAAAAAGAGTATCGGATAAGGATAAGCATTATATATATATATTTCTGAGTCATAAGTAGGAAAGATATCATAAATTAATATATAGAGATATGTACATCAACAGCAAAAGGGAGAAATGATTCAAGTAAAAATAAATATATATAGTAGATAAAGGATGTGATGTCCCGATAGAGATCAACATGATTAAACATTATTAAAAATTATATTTATGATAATACTATAATAATAATGGTATTATAATAACAATAATAAATAATATTATAATAATATATATATATATATATATATTATATAATAATTAAATGATGTCTATATATATATTTATAATAATAATATTATAATGATAATAAATAAGTAATATATTATAAAGTTATGTTAATAATAATACAACAATAGAATGCAAGTGCTAGCAAATATATATACATATCTGTTGGGTGTATAGAAGAAAATAATATATTTTTGGATTTCTAAGAGTATATAGATATTCTAAAGTGAATTGTGATATTCACATAAGAACCAAGATACAATTTGAATTAATTACAACATCATATGGATAATGATATAATAATATGGTGATGACAATAATAATGATCATTGATCATTATAATAATAGTGATTAATTATTATAATAATAATAATTGTTATGTAATATAAATAATAAATTTTTTATATATAATAATATAATATAGAGATTATAATAAATATTATAATAGAATTATATATATATATATATGGTCTAATTGGAATCTACATGTATGAAAATAACAATATAAGATTAGTCTTAGAACTACATATAAGTAAGAAAAGATGATCCATTATGAATGAAATATAAAGGTAGAGGTCTTATGAACTCAAATAAATATGAGACTAATAGATGTCTTACATAAATGCATGATTCTTGTTTAAATAAGATAATGAGTACAAGAAGGTTATAAGTACATAGTTATGAATATGAAATAGATTTGTAAAGGCATAATTACCCAAGGGGTAGATAATAGTCCTTAAACATTAATCATCTTCACCATAGAGATGGGGTGGAAAACAAGGTTTGTAGTTGACCAATTCATGGGATAAATCATAGGCCTTGATTGATGAATCAAGGAAGATAATAATCGATGGTGACTCTATCCTGCCTTTCATGCTGGGAGGTTCGGCTGGTTTAACTCCTTCACTCGGGACTACCTAGAACTCCTTGCCTTAGAAAGGGGAGGGCTCAAGGGTACGGGGTGGGGTAGACTCCAGCCCATGCCTGCCTAAGAGCCGTGCCAGCAAGCGACTCCCTATCGGGAACAGTGGAATCGTTCCCATGAGGGACAAGTAGGCCCTTGGTCGAATCCCGCCGTTAGGGCCTAGGGAGTGAGGCTCATACGGGGATGAACAACTCATATTGGGTGGGCCCTCTCATCCCCACCCACCCATTGATTTGTATGGCCATTCATTCTCCTATCCTCCTTCTGAATCCAATCTCCTTGTTGCGGGACATGGATCGATAGTCGATGGTACTTCCTTCTGATTGATCCGGGGCAGTTACTGTATCCAGTGGTTAATGAGTGGGTCTGGTCCCCATTATCCGCCGGAGAAGTCGATCGGGGTGCATCCGATTTCATTGAATCCGCTGTGGGTGGGCCGAAGGGGCTGTCGAAGCGGGGTTCAGAGCGATGAAGAAAAGGGATTCCGTCCAACAGATTCAATGGGTGGCGCGGAGAGGTAGTTGTGTCATGGTCTCGGGTAAAAAGGATCGATTGGCATCAAAAGATGGAGGGGTAAGGATGGAAAGGTCATTAGCGCTCCTACTCCCATTTCTTTTGCTGGAGATCGGTCCCTCCCTTCCGGATAGAGAGGTACTGTTGGAATCAACAGATAGAAACCCATTATTCCCTTCACTGACCGACTGATCTCTCATCTTCACTCTATTCAGATGAGGTCTTCCCCAGGAGGAGGGACAAAGGAGATACGGCACCGAAGAGACGAGGGGGAATAGAGCTGCTTCATTCACGATTGATTGGTTGTAGACGGCTAGAGGAGACAGTGGGACTCGGCCTCAACTCATATACCTATTACAAACTCGCATTGAGGGTGGGGGAGGAACCGGATTCACTCGACCTTAGGTAGCGATGAAGTGGCGGCAACTCGGGTAGCCGGTGGTTGGTCCGATCGTTTGGATGGATAGCTTACTGGCCGGTGCCTACCAATGCTTGCCGAATGATTGGAGCTTCCTATTCCGTCATGTGTGTCCCTCTCCTCCAGGACTCCATCCAAATCAACTAGCTTGTGATCGGGTCGAATGGGTCCCAATGTACGCTTCGATAGGCCAACTCCATCTTTCCCATCAATCCCCTCGAACCCAACGGACCCCTCGGGTCACTCGACCGTACAGGAGAGGGAATGGAGAATGTCCCTTCCCACCAGGGATAGTCCTAAGGTTGGAAGGCGAGAACTTCTCAAAGTCGGGTCACAATATTACCTCCCGGGCACCTTCAACTAATCTAAATCCGAGGTCTTAAGAACTCAAATAAATATGAGACTAATAAATGTCCTACATAAATGCATGATTCTTGTTTAAATAAGATAATGAGTACAAGAAGGTTATAAGTACATAGTTATGAATATGAAATAGATTTGTAAAGGCATGATTACCCAAGGGGTAGATAATAGTCCTTAAACATTAATCATCTTCACCATAGAGATGGGGTGGAAAACAAGGATTGTAGTTGACCAATTCATGGGATAAATCATAGGCCTTGATTGACGAATCAAGGAAGATAATAAGCCCTCAATCTAGTATTGAAGGGATAGGCCTTGGTAGGAGAACCAAGGAATAATAGGCCTTGGCTGGAGAACCAAGGACTAATAGGCCTTCGATTGGAGAATCGAAGGATTAGGCCTTCGATTGGAGAATTGAAGGAATAATGATGGACCCATGAGAATTGGGGTGACATTACATCCTTAAGTATCTTCTCCCATAAGGTTGAAAGAATGATTAATAGGCTTAAGGTTATCTCACCCAAGGTAATTCATGAAGTATAAACAAGAAAAGCATATAGTTGTGAAAGAAATAATATATAGTTAAATATTAAAAGAAAAAGATAGAATACTAATGTGCTCTTTACAAGTTGAAATTGTTTGCAAGATTGTAGAAATTTTGGCTTGCTAAAGGGGACATTACATGAACTGTGGTTTGGTAATGTTCCTACTGTGAGATACTTTAGAGTTTTTGGTAGTAAATGCTATATCAAAAGAGATGAAGATCTAGGCAAGTTTGATGCAAGATGTGATGAAGGAATATTTCTGGGTTATTCTAACCAAAGCAAGGCATACCGGTGCTTTAACAAGAGATTGAAAAGGATCGTTGAAAGTGCTAATGTCATACTGAGGGGGGGGGGTGAATTAGTATAACACAAACTTTTACTTTTCAAACTTAATCAATCACATCAATAACACATGCAAGATCTAGCAATTAATAGAACACACAATTTATGTGGAAACCCTTGTGGGAGAAAACCACGTCAAAATATTGCTTATATATATATATATATATATATATATATATATATATATATATAAACTATATATATCTTCTTCTGTAGGCACCAACCTACCTCTCTTGCAATTCTTCTTTTGTGAGCACCAACCCACTGGAGACACCAATCCTCGTTGGTAGAATCTCTAGGCACCAACCCATTGGAGACACCAATCCTCACAACTGAGCACCAACTCAGTAAGAGACACCAATCTCTAGGCACCAACCTACGAATTTTTCAATGGATGATATCGTTCTCCTTTACACACAAATCTGATCCAAATAATGAACTTTCTTCCTTCACAAATCTGAATACCAATATTTCAATATCTTCCTTCAAAACTGATTACACACATTCTGTCTTTCTTCAAAACTGATCATACATATTCTATGTCTTCCTTCAAAATCTGATCACACACATTCTATGTCTTTCTTCAAAACTGATCATACATATTCTCTGTCTTCCTTCAAAATCTGCTCATATCTATTATATACAATCACACACTTTTCCTTTTAAAAGGAGTCTGAAATACACTTCATTTTTCTGCCCCTTACACTCCTTCTAACTCTGTTCTTAAATCAGAAATATATCTTTTTCATTGCTTGCTTCTTCTAAACTCACATCATCTCTCTCCTTATATTCTATCTCAAGGGAGGTGTCTTCATCAAACAATGTCTTTTTCAAAGGGAGGCGTCTTGTCTTATATACACACCCTTTCATAACCATTTTGTCTTATTGTGTGGAGTGCTCCAATAAGGAAATCGGCCTCCTTTAAATTTGAAATTAATTTATTTTAAATACCAAACAAGGGTCAGCCCATGCATGAAATTCAGCCAGCATTTAATCTTAATTTCAGGTGCCAATGTAGGAAGTCGGCCCAATAAAATAGTCTTAAATTATAGTCGCTTCACCATATTGATCACTGTCTTTAGTCCATGATATTTGCTGCTTTTATAAACTGTAATCACTGCCTTATAACATGTAATCATTGCTTTAAAGTTTAAACAAATCGCTGCCTTTTTGTATATCTGCTCCTCATAATATATAAATCGCTGCTCTAATTGCTTTTGCGAAGTCGGCCAGCTTAGAGAACTAAGTTTAAATCTTTAATTTAAATTTTAACATTATCTTCTTTGCCTTTAGAGGAATCGGCCACCTTAGCATATTTTATCCTTCACCAATTTGCTTTAATGGAGACGTTTCTTACTTCGACATAATTTCCAACCTTTGACATCAATGATGATAATCTTGTTGCTAGTCTCGTCCATATACCTTGCATTCAATGATATTGCTACGTCGACATCAATGACAACCATTTCCTATACTCTCGTCTATTCATTAGTGATAACAGTAATGACTACCTTCTTGACATCAATGACAATATGTCCAACATCTAATGCCCTTGCCTCACCTAGGACAATATCTTCAAGTCCGGGCCAGCTTGATGGGGGAGGTGGGGGGATGAGACGATGTTGAGTGAATCTAAATATGAGTTTGGCAAGACATTCAATTGCTCAATCACCTTCTCATAGACATGAGACCAAGAAACTTGAATCAATCAAGCTGTGAGTTCTCTTCCTTCTAGAATGAAATTAAACTTTTAATCTAGACATTGATCCTTCAGCTTTGCCTAACGATCACTTGCAAATATTCTTTAAGCTCAAAACGAGACATTGAATGACATTGCAAGTTTGAGGCTTTCCACTAGGCTTATGGATTCTGCTCTGTTGTTGTTATCCGGGCCCAACTTAATTGACTAATCATGAATACACAAGCCTATGGCCATTGGAGAATGCTACCTGTTCTCAAGGAGCCAGGGTTACTCCTGGAAACTCCATCATAGTTCAGGTTCAGTAAGTCAGTAGTGTGGGCTTCAATTAATAACACCAACCCTTTAATTGTCCTTATGGCATTCCACATTATCGGGGGCTGATGTCCAACATTATCCATAAGAATAAGCCTTGGAGGATTTCCAAGAAATGGAGGAAAAAACATTGAACCAATGAACTCATATTTCTTTTGTGTCTAACAATAAATTGTGCTTGCTGGAAGAGTGACATATTAATTAACAAGATTGTATTTCCTATATAATTTGACTGGCTTTGGTGGGAATGCCCAGCTCTTTTCAAGCTTTTTTGTTTTTACTCTATATGGTATGTCAGCTCATAATCAGCAACATAAATTTTGCTTTAGAAAGCTTGTCTTAGGGTCGAAGGGTATTCTATTGAGTTGCTTAAGTTCCAAATTTTATTTAGTCAATTGGAGTTTTACTATGATTTTACATCTTACTTAAGGGGGATAAAATCTGTAATAATTCAAGCTCTCTTTATTTACACATTTATTTGATTTTTTTCTCAACTTTTATTTTGATTATTATAATTCCTAAATTACTTCTAGTAAGTTTTGGGGTTCTGATTGTTTTCATGTTTCATTTTTTTTTTTTGTCAGCGCTTTTTTTCCAAAGCACAAGTAATTGACTACCAGAAAGGTTATGTTGTCAGTAAGGGCGATGATTTTCTCTGGGTGAGTAAAGATGAACTGCTGGAATATTTTGATACGGATGAACAACTATATTTAAAGAAAATGCTGATCCATTAAATTCATATCGAGGTAAGAAAACACTGATGCTTTCCAAAAATGTTTTTGTTTTTCCATGTATTTTTTCTAGTTTCTGAAGTGCTTTGAGAGATGGGTTCAGGCATCCCTATTTTTACATGGTACATATTTATATGCATGTCTTATAATTAGGTGGGAGATAAATATCATTGGGTGGGCTGCATGGCACATGAAAAGAATAATGCCTTTTCAAGGTGTTTTGCCCGAATAACAGCAACATATCACATAATACTGGGCAGTGTTTGGAATGTGTGCAGGAATCCCACGTGATGATTTTTATGTGTCCTTAGCATTAGGTTCGTCAATATTGCTAGCAGGTTATTATATTGTAGGTTCTGACATAATAAATTGACTCAAAAGTTCTTTCTTTACATGTGCTTTGCTTTCTTGTAGGTTTACATGATATAATATTTTTCTTGTGAACCAAAACCCAATTCAGAGGGAGGACGATTTCTGTCCTAATTGTATGGCAAACCCAATTTGAGAATATGCCTTAATTTGAAGTTTTGGCATTTTTGGTGTATTTTTTTGTTGTTGGTGGGATGCCAAAATGGCATTTGTAACAGTTTTGAAATGTTAGCCTTTTCTTGTCATCATACAAATAGACAGGAGGTCATTGCATAAACAATCTGTAGGATCCCCTCATTAAGATACGAACTCTTGCTCCCTTTGAGGAAAGGGCCAACCATCCCCACTTGGACTATGGCTAGGTGGCTACCTATGATTGTGTTTGGGGTTTCAATATAGTATGATGGTGAAACATATTTCCTTAGTTTTAAACTTTTTTTCCCTTGGGAAACAGAATACTAAAAGTAAGAGGGTTTATAAAATTGTACAATTGAATTTTTTTTGTGTCCTAAGTATGAATCAGAACCCAAAACAATGTTCAAAAGAAGTTTTTTTTGGTCCTAAATATGAATCAGAATGCAAAACAGTGTTCAAAAGAAGTTTTTAGTTTATTTGTTTAAATGTCAAAAGCTTGTTGCAGTGTTAAATAGGAGAAGAAAGTCTTCGAGGATTTGCATTTGAATTACTTATTTAAAAAAATAATATGGTGTGAATTCTTTGGGGACAAAAAGGTTGGCTACTCAACTTTTGGGGGGAGATACTTTTGACCCACTGAAAAATGGTTTAATTACACAATTTCTTTCAAACTTCTATTATCTATAATTATAATAGGCACAATCTAATTTCAAGTCAAAATAATCAAATAAAGCTTGGAGACTTAATTACAACTTGACACGAACACATCTAAACAAGAAGATATACTTTGATCGGTTTTAGAGACTAATTTGGAGTAAGGATTTTAAAAGTATCTCATTTTTAATTGCAATTTGTCAAGGATAAAGTTTATTGAATTATATTCAAAGATTGTATCACAATTATTGTTTATGGGTGTTGATTAAAATATTATTTAAAAACAAGTTATTATATGTTTTTTAATAAAAGTAGATGAGGTTTTATAAGGGCTCTTGTCCAAGAAAATAAAATATATAACAAACTACATCATTAGCATAATAAAGAAAAAATCTAAATTGAAGGCAACAATTAGAACAAAAGACAAAGACCACCATCCACAAATCGAGCGTGAACCACACTTATGAGCCAAAAAACTAGCAGACCTAAATCCTAGAAGCCCCTACGAAAGCCAAGATACACCCCATCCACTAACACCGACAATAACACTAAAAGCCATATTCTCACTTTTTAGTCTGTCAATCCAACCATCACTTGTGATTAGTACTTGCTTAGGCACCACCTCCCTACCATTGCTAGGATTATATAGAGCTTCAAATTTGACATTGAATAATTTCATACCTTTTTCACAACCCTCTTCAGTAGACCTCCAACAAAAGATGGCAAAGTGTAAGCCCTTGTCACCTTTAATGTCCTTTGATGATGAAACACCAATACGTATTTAATCACCAACTATAAATCTTGACAAAAGGAGGTATGCTCTTCAATATCACCATTAATTGTAGTTCAGTATTTCAGGATTTAACTGTGTGCAAGTTTTTTCCTCAATGTTACGGATCACACTCTGTGATCCATCATCAGGGGAAAGAGCAAGAGAAGAGAAATAGAATCTGAAATGTTGAGGAAAAAACTTGCACACAGTTAAATCTTGAAATACTGAACTACAATCCTTATGGACTGTGAAAATCTGATGTCTATCACCATTAATTATTGAAGTTGCTCTTTCAAGGTGCCAATTTTCAATTCAAGTTCCATTGGAATGCTTGGAGTTGAAACACCAATCCCATTCCCATAGATCTTTTGTTCTAGGGCCATCATCTTTCGCAATTTTTTGCTCTTGGAGGAGAAGTTCAACCCACTTCCTAACCTCTAACAAGATTGCCCTTTCCAAATTTGCATAGAAATTTGCCACTATTGTTGTTGTAGACCTCATAGACCCATTGTCTTTAATGCCTTCTTTCCTTGTAGTGCTCTTAATAAGTTTAAACATAACAAAATCTTGGCAACGCAAGATCTTTTGAACCTAATGGTTTGAAGCCTTACCACGAGATAAAGGATCTCTGCTACTCCCCACCAAGCGCTTGTGCACCATACCATTGACAAAGAACAAGCCAAACACTAGAGAGAGTCACCATGGTCACCACCAAACATTGCATAGAGCAGCCACACATATAAACGACCACATACCAAAATACATAAAATTATAGAGTTGAATTAAATTCATAATAAAAAGCCAACTCACACGTCCCCTACTACTCATCAAATCTCGAATGACACCATATACATATGTTGCTAGGGGAAGCAACAACTATAAACTACCTTGGCAATTTAAACATGGTGTTTTGCACAATAGAAAGAAGGCTTCAAAGGGGCCCACCAATCAACTTATCACAAGGGTTTTTCTTACAATAAAAGGACTTTAAGACCCATACAAACATTAGCTTGATTATTGACCAATGCTAAAAAGGGCAATTTGTCAATTTTGACATTGGCTAACAAGTCCACCACACCATTACCTTCATGAAAATAGTGAGCAAAGACAATGTCTTGAAAGTCCTTACAATAAACACTTCTTCTAACATCCCTCTTAACTTCCAATTTTAACAATCGAATTTTCTTGACATTGAATAACATTTGTTGAATCCCCTTCAACTAACAAATTTCTCCAATCCACCTATTTAACCAATGAGAGACTAGTGACTATCACTTCCCATTTCACCTTGTTAGTGATAGTTTCTAAAAAAAGAACACCCTTTACAAAATTCCTAAATTCATTTCAAAACACTGAACCAACCCCAACAAATCTAGATTACTCTCAAGAGACCTCATCAAAATTTAACTTGCACTTCTTAGGCTAGGATTGCCAATAAGAATTATCATTTTGAAAGACCATTACATGTAGCTTATACATAAACCTTTTTCACATTTAAACATCAAAATTTAGTGATAGGGCTTTTTTGTTTGTTTGTTTGAAATGAGTAATGAATATTTCCTTTTGTGAGATTGATAATTTTTCTAGGAGCTCATTTTAAACTATAATTATTATTTTTATTGTAAGTTTATTTTATATTATTCAAGATGCAATGATTTTTTATATGGAAATAAGTAATAAACAATACTTAATTAATAGGTCAATTTTTTTAATTATGAATTAATTTGTCTAGGAGCTCATTTTAAACTATAATTATTATTTTTTATTGCAAGTTCATTTTGTATTATTCAAGATGCAATGATTTTTATATGTAAATAAGTAAAAAAATAAATAATTAATAGGTTAATTTTTTTAATGAATTTTGGTTTAAAATTTCTTTCATAGATAAGCAAACATTTAACAATGAATATACTAGTATAGATATCTTAAATACATTTATCTAAAAAATGTTTAGAGATTTTTATTTTATCTACATTGTTTATTTTATTTTACTTTTTGATCGATAAATAGTGATCATAGGGATTGTGCCCATTCTATTAAAATTTTGCATGGAAAATACAAAGTAGGAGGTCCTAAGGGGACAACATATATTGCATAGTTAAAATATTTTGTGGGTAGATAGTTGCAAAATTGCCTAGAAAACCTATCCTAAGAGAAAACTAAGCTAATATTGATAAGGGCATGACAATACAAAAATGCCCAGTTATATTTTAAATCTTCATAGTCATGTATCAAAAAGAGAGCCAAAATAAATGATAAAAATCTTCATTTTCACCAAAATTATCAATAACCAAAGTGCTCAGCCAGGGTCTACATTGTACCCAAAACTTGTTTCAGAAACTCAACAACTTTTGAAGCTTTCTTCCTTTTGTATTCTTCATTTTGAGGAAAGGTTGAGATCATGAAGGGTCTCTATGGACTAGACACCATGCCATCCTGAATTGTCAAAGTCCTTGTAATTGGAGGCATTCTAGAGCTGTAGATCACTTCTTGTAGAACATTATCCAATCCACCAAGTAGATGTTTTTTCACCAAATTTGTTGTTTGCTCGTGGATAATCTCTTTTATACGCTATATTCGTATTTACTCTCTAGCAATGTTTGGAGACCATAAATTCCTCACCAAGGACCCATTTTGAACCAAACAGAAGGATGCTTGACCTTGTTTTGAAAAGATGCTTCAACCACAACCAAAAATGCCCCCATTAAAGGCCATTTGTCTCTATCCACTTAGTAGTCTTACACAAGTGTCCATATTTGCTGGGGATGAGGCAAATTCCAACCCCAACATACTTGCTCATAATTTCGTATGCTCCAATCATTAGTGATGGTATCTTTGTAATAAATACCTTGCATGTCATTCCTCTTCTAAAAGCCCCAACCACAACATGTGAGTTAATTCCAAGTAGTTGCTAGAGGGATATGAGATACAACGAAATCAAGAACATCATCGATTCGATTGCTTAAGCATGCGAAGAGATTAATTTTATAATCAACCACCTTAAAATGATTTTTCATTAATAATCTATTTCTCATATGTCTATTGAAGGTTGGTAGTAGGATTCCATAGCAAGGAGCATTATAGGCTCAACTTTGATTTTAGGGGTTCCCATGTTTCAGCATTGTTTTTGATTAAGGGATAAAATAGGTTTTGAAAGAACCTAAACCCTTTTACAAGGCAAGGCATTGACCACTAAGAGTCGAAAAGTAGCAAAACAATAGCCTTGTTGCAAAAATCGAACCTAGGAAAACAAACAACAACAAAAGGTCAACAACCTACACAACACCTAAACCCACCCTAGAAATCTGCACACCCTTGACTTAGGTATGGGATTCAGAAACAAATTTGGGAAGACCTCTCTTCCTTCTTTGTATAATCATCTAGGATACATCATTATCTAGATCCTTAGATCGAGGAGAGAGGAGAGAGATATCCTTTACCTTCCTTTCCTTGACCAAAGATATCTCACGCAAAGAGGGAGACAGTCTAACTAAAGAAGCCGAATGCCACATTAAATTTGAAGACAAATTTGGAGTAGGGATCCTATCACGTGTCGTGGGCGGATGGGAACCAATGAAGGAGCTACCTAAGCCATGTTTGAAGAAGAGGTCTTGACAGAAGTCAAGGAACTCGCCAGAGCTGTGCCAACCACAAGTGAAACCTCCTCAAGTATGTGACTCCCCACAGGGGGGATGAGAGAAGAGCCAACAACCTGAGAGAACTTGTTATCTTGAGAAGATCCATCATCCCGAGAGTTAGGATCTTTAACTGTCAAGTGGGTGATGTGGGCATTCTGCCACCACGAAGTTGCGCCGACCTTGCGAAAAGAATGAGGACAATCAGAAGCTAGGTGTCTGATGGCAAAACATCGTCTACATCAAAAGGGTAGACCCTCATAATCAAGTGGTTGAGTGCATGGCCTATGCTCCATCATCAATACAATATCCCCATGAAGAGCCTTGGAGATATCGATGTTGACAAGAATATGGGCATACATAGCAAGAACCATGATGGTCGTTGATTTATCAACCTTTAGAAAATGACCAATAGCATTGCCGATGGCCTCATAACAAGAGTCTTCCCAGAACTAGAGAGGGAGATTGGGTAGCCTGACCCAAACTAGTCTGATATTGAGAGGTTCTAAAAGAGGGTTGAAAGAGGAAGACCATGGCTTGAGCGAGAGGGAATGCTCGCCCCACATCCATAACTTGTTGTCCAACATGAAGTCCCTATCATCTGCAGAATAAAAGGTTGTTATGAAGAAATCCTTAGCACATGGATATAGGTCGATGTTGCCCTCAATAATAGGCTTCCAAGATTCCAAAATCCATTTATGCAATGTGCAAACCAAGCCATGACTAACATAAAAGCCTTCATTTTCAATGACATCCTATCCAAAACCATGACAAGGGAGGTTTGGGAGCAGGGAAGGGGCCGGATTTTTTCCTGTAGTGGCGGATGAGCAAGAACTCTTGAACCAACCATGGCCACAAAGGACAGAGGGGAACCCAACCCCTACGCCATACTAATCCTTTTTGCCACCAGTAATAACCCTACTGGGAGAAGCCGCAATCACCAACACATTCTCTTGAGAACCCATGCTAATACCGGTCCTAAACATTATTGCTAGAGGACAACATAGGGAGTTTTGCCACCAAAACACTAGTCCCGTCACCATAAACATTAACGCTACTTTCAGAGGTAGGGAACAGTAGGAAAACAACATTCGACTATAAAGTTAGGGTTTCAACATTATTATTGATAACACATTCTGCTACCATATCTATTGCAAAGTTGGCTAACAGATCAACCTTCCAATTGATTTCTCTATATATATGTTGAAAGTGAAATTGTTCAAAGAATCCAGTAAAGTCCATGCTAACAGAAGGATGCTAATTTTCCAATCGGTTGATTTTCATTTTCTTATGGCATTTATAACTACCATTGAGTTGCTTTCTATCTCCACATTCCTAACACCATACAAGTTATAGATTTGAAGGCCGAGAATAAAGGCTTACGCTTCTGCTTCATTTTTTGTTCGCTCTTTTAGTTTTTTTGACGTTGTGCCAATCAATTTTCTTTCTGCATCTCGAATCAAACACCTTGCACTAGATATACTAGGCTTTCCACTTGTAGCGACATCAAAATTCAATTTTGATCATCCCTAGAAGGGTGGTTTCCACTTAATGCCTTCTCTCAGATTATTGGAAGAATTAGCTCTACCGACCTCATGAATGGGGGATCTACATTGTTTATTTCATTTTATTTGTAATACACTTCTTTTACTTTTGTATGTAACTTTTAATTTTACTTTTGGAAAATGCACCATTCATTATTTCAGTAATTCTTTTGTTTTGTTTTTACTTCGAAAAGTGTAGTAAATATTATATACTTATATGTTACTTTTTAATAGTTTTTATTTTTTTTTCATAAAATATGTTGGTTGTGTTTTAGTTTTTATGTTCATAATTTTAAGTGTAATAAGTTAAAACACAACTACCAAGAGTGTTTGTTATATTAAATGTGTCGCATATTAGTGGCTTAAAAACTCACCTAAATATTTTTATCAAGTATATTTTACACCATTCATGGGTTAATTGTGTAAATCTTTAATCTAATGTAAAATCTCATGTTTGTGTAGAAAGTCTCTTATAGGTCAAGAAACATCATTTAGTAAAGTGATGATTGATTCAAATCATACCTTTACTCTTTTTGAGTTGCTTTATTTAATTTTTAGTTGTTTGATTTGAATTTTGACTTTTATAATTTAATATTATTTTTAATCTTGATTATATATTTATTTTATTTTTTAAATATATAAGTAATTAATTAATTAGAATTTTTTAATTTAATATTATGTTTTAGTAATTCATATTATATATTTTCTTATAATGGTGAAAATTATATATTTTTGTTTTGGGTTTACGATAATTGGTTGTTTTTGTGTATTGAATAGTGTGTAAGATGATGTATCTTGTATGGAAGTTGACAAATAATTTTATTTTGACCTATTCCATCATCATTCATTTCTAGGATATAGATTTGAACTCCATATCTAGTTGTTCATCACCCTAATTCATATATTTGGATGTGGAATTACAAGTTATCATGAGTTGATTAAAGTGTAAATTATTTTAAATTTACATGCTAGGATAATGTATTTAAAGACTAAACCTTGTTCATTTAGATTATCAATGTTTATCATGTGAGCATTCATATGGGAACATCATGAAAGGAAGCCAGGTGTGCGGAAATCGCTTCCTACACTAATCTAAAGAGGAGAGATGAGTTCAAATTTGTTTTAATTTTTACAGTTACAACAATGTTAACATAACAATAGAAATATTGCAGCAATACACAACACAAGAATGTAAGACAGAAGAGAGAGAGACAAGATATAACTTGGGAAAAACCCTGACAGGTGAAAAACCCCACACTCTACAACCTGCACAATGTATTATCTAAACAATGAAGTTTACAACACACTTGCAATGCAAGTCTTTACAGGAGTCTTCAACACTCGTATTTGGAGACAATCTGGCAGCATAACAATACCTAGCAATCACATAATACATCTCCTCTCCAAGCACCTGCTTAAATAGAAGTTTACAAGGCAAAAATGTACTTTCCTTGAGATGGGTGTCCAACTTGGCCTCATGGCCCAAAACCCACGCCTAGGGACACTTGTCCAACACTGCAGCATGGTCATGACACTTGTCACATCACCCCATCCCAAAGAGGTCGTCTATTCCCAAGTTGGGAAATGACATGCTCTTACGCATCTTACGGCTATCATAGAATTCGTCATAACTGACAATTCTTACAACTGTAAGAGAATCTGTCATAACTGTCTAAAAATAGCATATTCTACTTACAACACATCATCACCCTCCTTGGTGCGCCCAAAGATGCCTTCTTCCAAGATGCCTTGCGGCACATGTTTTCATGTGTCATAGAACCTTTCATTTACGACTCTTATGCGTCATAGATTCTATCATAGGAATCTGTCATAACCGTTTCGGTCAAGATTCACTTACACACTAGTCAAAGTGCTGAAACATGGCAAAATACCTCTACCACTAAGTGGGACACCTATCTCCTCATGTGAGGACAAAATGACATGTGGTCACCTTCCACGTAGGATGACACATCACCGTGCCAACTCCCACAAGATGGCGAAATAGGACTTGCATCCAAAATACATTAATAGGCAATAAATAAATACATACAATTAATTAATACAAGGAATCATCAAGGTTGAGACACCTTAATTCCCAGCACATCATAGAAGCATTATAGAGCATTGTAATTACATTAGTTGCTTGCATCATCATCCTAGACATATTGCATGCTTGGTTGTTTTTGTTCTTGGTTCACTACCATTGAGTTGGGTCGCTTAGGGGGTTTGACTAAGAAGAATGTGACCCTTACAATTCAACAAATTTCTCAAAGGTGTTTGTAAACATCGCCTATTCCTTACTACAATTCAGACATCAGAAGACCAAGGCAAATAAATTCAATCAACCATATTTTTACTGGTTCATTCTTGTAGGTATAGGTTCAAGTCTGTGTGTTAGTTCACTTCCATAGATTGAATATAAGCTAGAACAAAACACAACCAATTTATATATTAAAAATAGTTACCTAATCATGCCATAAAATTCTAGTACTTTGACAAATATATTTTGATAGCTTCAACATTTTTCTTCCATCTCCAAAATCAAACTAAATGTTATGTTTAATTCATTTAAATTTCACATTTAACATTTAATTTAAGCATTTAAACAAATAATATTGTATGTAAGTTCAATATGGCGTCCTTTGACCGTTTCCCACTCACTGCAATTTCAAATGGTGATTTGGAGAAAACTGCGACAAAGACCTCTGATGCCGGAGGGTAGATATAAGTGGATTTGTGTGTCCTTTTTCCTGTGCTTGGGGTTGCG
The DNA here is from genome assembly GCA_027924645.1 of Cunninghamia lanceolata. NCBI lineage: Eukaryota > Viridiplantae > Streptophyta > Pinopsida > Cupressales > Cupressaceae > Cunninghamia > Cunninghamia lanceolata. The sequence continues at coordinate 980,374 of BSBN01001346.1, read as the reverse complement.
AGGATGGATCCTAGAGGCACTGGCCCTCCCTCGACGTCTGAGGAACGAAAGGGGGGTTTGTTTTTTTGAGCGTAGAGGTACTACAGGGTCTTCTGTGTGCGATGACATTACACCCTCCTTTGCGAATGTTGTTGCTTTGAGAGCCCATGGACGCCCTCAGAAGTCAGCTATGACTAGCTTGGGGGCTCATTCTCGCCCATCACATAGTATGCTCGCTCGACCATTGCCATGTGCCCGATCATCCGTAGTGGTGGTGTGTGGCCAAGATGTTTTAGAGAATGAGGAGTTTTATCTTAATCGTAGGGTGATTTGTAGATTCAATGGTTTATGACCCTCTTTTCCCAAAATTCACAAATGGGTCATCGAATCATGGAAGCCATTTGTGGAGGGTAAGATAGAGCTCTTCCCCTATGCAAGGGGATTCTTCATTGTGACATTATATTACTCGGAGGAGCGGGACTTAGTGCTTGACGGTAGGGTTTGGTTGTGGGGTGAGCATTCCCTCTCAATCAAACCATGGGTTCGTTCCTTCAACCCTATCATCGAGCCGCTTAATATTGGGCCAATATGGGTTAGGCTTCCAAATCTTCCTCTCTAGTTTTGGGAGGATTCATGCTACAAGGCCATTGACAATGCTATTGGTCGCTTCTTAAAGGTAGATTCTATAACTTCATTTATGGGACACTTTATAGTTGCTCGCATTTTGGTGGATATTGACATCTCCAAACCCCTTCATGGAGATGTAGTTTTGATGGTGGGGGATAGGCCTTGTATGCAACTACTAGATTATGAGAGTCTCCCCTTCAGATGTAGATGTTATTTTGCTATTGGTCACTTGGCCTCTAGTTGTCCCCACTCTGGTCGCAAGGGTGATGCAACTTGGTGGAAGATTTCCCTCATTAATCACTTGACTATCAGTGCCTCTGAATCCCCAAAGGATGGTTCCTCCTAGGAGGACAAGCCTTCTTAGGATACAGTGTGTGTTCCCCTTGTGCCTGATGGCGTGCCAATGGATGAGGCTGTAGCGAATCTCGCAACTTCTCCTGAGTCTTCTGAGTGAGTCCAGATTGCTTAATAAAAAACATTTAATTTAAATATCAATCCAAGTTTTAAATCTAATCTAATTGTTTATTTAAATAATTTATTTATTTAATTAACCTACATATTTAGGTTAATGATGATTTTAATCGTAAATATTTTTACACAATTAAAAAACATAAGTCAACATCAAAATTCTCACTAAAACCAACTTAAATCAACATCTAATATCACACTAAACATCAAACCTAAAGACACTAAATACATCCCAATGTCAATTTAGTACATTTGAGTTGGCCTAATGGTAAAGAACTTGTGTTCTTTAAAGAGGCCAAAAGTTCAAATCCCGCGGGGGTAAGGTAATATCTAGTATTCATAGCATAGTAAGGTGTCTCCTACATAAATAAGAGCATGGGCTAGTCCCATATGCTATAAGCCACTTGCATCTTAAACCAAATCACTTATCATTATAAACTATAAAAAAATTCCATTTCCAATACTAAAATTACCCCAACATCATAATAAAAACACTCTACAATCACATCTAAAGGCATCCTAATGTTAGGCTTATGTTTTAAGCTAAATTCAGCCCTCACAATATCTTAAAATCATCCTAGGGTTAGAGTTACAACTAGCCAAATATCATATTGAGTCTTCACATCATGTTAAATTCAATTTTTTTGGACCTTAAAGTCCGTATTAGGATATTAGGTCATGATTCCTAATTTAAAATTTAAAAAATGAAAAAGAGAATCTTAATGTATTTAGCTTGACTTTATGTACGACTTGATGAGCACACAGTTATACTGAGAGGGGGGGCGTGAATCAATATAAGACAATCTTTTTACCTTTTTAAAACTTAACAACCATAAGAATATCGATCACACAAGATCTACCAATTAAGAGCACAAGATTTACGTGGAAACCCTTTCAGGAGAAAACCACAACAAAATATTGCTTATATATAAATCTCTCTTACAATCTTCGTAGGCACCAACCTATAGGAGACACCAATCCCCTCTTATATGATTTGTAGGCACCGACCCACTGGAGACACCAATCCCCTCTTATATGATTTGTAGGCACCGACCCACTGGAGACACCAATCCCCACTTGTAGAATTTATAGGCACCAACCCACTGGAGACACCAATCCCCACCACTGAGAACCAACTCAGCAAGAGACACCAATCTCTTTGGTGTGAGGCACCAACCTTCAAATTCTTCAATGGATGATGTTGTCATCACTTTCCTTCACAAATTTACGTGTATTTCCTTCATAAATCTGCATATACTTCCCTCACAAATTTGCATGTATTTGATGTAACATTTCCACAAAATTTTCCTTTAAATATTTCTGCTCAATGTCTGCTCCAAATCAACTCTTAGGTCTGCTCCAAATTCACATGAATATCATTTCATTTTCCATGCTAAATCTACTCCAACTTCTTTCAATATAAATCTTCAGCACCCTTCATATTTTCTATTCTAGGACTACTTGAAATAGTCTGATTTATCATTGTATTTTTGCTCTTCTTCTTCTCCTTAGGTCTGTTCTAAATGGGAAAATGATTTGCATTGGATTGCTTGCTTGAAAGATCTCCAAACACCTTTTATTTATATGCCATCAGGTGCCTTTTCACAACCTAGGTCGGCCTCATAAAGATCTGATTTTAATTTACTGAAACTTAATAATTTTTCTTTACTCTCCCAAAGTGGCGCTTGCATAAGGAGGGTCGGCCACATTTAAGTTAGTTTATTTATTTTAATTTTCCCTAAAAGGGGCAACTCACTAAGATGTAATAAATACTTCTCATATTACTTCTCATATAATCGGCCATGATTTATACTAGATGCTCCTCGCATAGTGCTTCTCACATAGGATGATTTAGTGGCCTTTGGCCTATTACGCTTTTTCTCTTGGACAAGCGAATTTCATCGTGACATCCATTCCATCTTTCTTTACATCAATGACTAAACTTATCAACAATCTCCCATGCGCCTTTGACATCAATGACAACAATCTTGGACAACGAATTCCTTCTTGACATCAATGATAACATTTGCAACAATCTCCCCCTTTGTCATTGATGGCAACATAATTCTCCCCCTTTCTCTAATTCTCCCCCTTTGACATCAAAGGCAAAGGGATGTAACATTCTTCTCTCCTTTATGATGTGATTCTCCCTCTTTTCTGTGATGCTCCCCCTATCTATAAAGCTCCTCCTTTTTGTAATACTTCCTGTTGACATCAATGGCATCATTCTCCTTTTACCTATAACTCTCCCTTGTTGTAACTCTCCCCCTTTTACATCAATGGTAAAGGGATTCTCATTACATCAATAGGAATTCCTTTAATGTGATGTTGAACATAAGCACTAACACAACCATCCAACTTTACACTATCAATTTCTTTTGTTTTTGCCAACACATGCTTGTGTGCTCTAGTAATTGTCAAATGCAAATATACGTGCATTCTCTTTAGGCAAAAACTCCTTTGGATCGTTCTCATCCTTCTATCAGGCTTTTGGAAAGATCTCTCATCAAGTTTAGTCTTACACATATCCTTATCAAGATTTCTTCCTTCTCTCATTGTCTCAAGCCTTCTAGGCTATCATCTTGACATTAATTCTCATTATATGGTAACTTTCTAATGTGCAGTCTCCTATTCTCATATCATTCTCTTTTCTTGTCTTCATGGCATAACCAAATGAAATTCTTCTACTACTACAATAACATTCTCATTCTTCTTTCCAAGCATATCTTCTCTTTCTCTAATATTCTGTGAGACTTCATCCTTTGAGTTGTTTTTTCCAAAAAGCTGAAAGATAATACAATGATTAGCTCCCCCTGAATTCATCCTTCTTTTGACTCAAGAGAGTTTCTTTCTCAACTTATATGTAGACTAACACCACTTGTACAACTTTGCATACAACCTCCTTCACATTTATCTAAATTGTGTCCTCTAAGGAACATCCTTCTTAAATGATTTGTAGTTATCCTCTCTTCTCTAACCTTTATTTTTGTCTCACTTAGGTGACATGCTTCTTTGCTATTGTCCAAAGTTCTTTGAATCATCTTCTCTCATCTACCTTGCTTGTTGACATGGAGTGCATTGTATGCATTTACATTGGGTTGAATCCCTCTTACCTTCATTTCATTTTTCAATTTTAAAAGACTATTCAATTTGTTCTTCCTTTGTTAACCCAGAAATCAATGTTGTATAAATAACTTCATCGACCATCAAACCAACCTTTCTTGCTTGCAATAAGCATGAATCATGGTACGACAAGTATTAGCATCCAATGTCGATGTACCATCGGTATCCTTCATTTTATGCATGAAATGTAGTTTGCATAGATTTCTCCTTTTGACTATTTTGGTCTTGCTTTCTTCTCCAAACTTTTGTAGATTTTTTCTTTTGTTTGGCAAGGATATCCACCTTTTTGTTTTGTCTAGGAGGTTCCATATAACCACTTCTACAAAACCGGGCTATATGATCAAAGTTGTTGCACTTATAACATGACATTGTAATCCACTAAAGGAGCAAAGGAATTATACTTCCTTCTAGAGAACCCATAAGTACTTCTATTCTTGTTCCAACTAAAATTTCTTGTATGGTTCCAATAACTTGTTGGTTTATGACCAAAATCATTTCTTGCAAAAGTTCTACAATCTCTTGCTTTATGACCAAAATTATTTCTTGTAAAAGTTCTACAATCTCTTGCTTTATGACCAAAATTATTATAGGAATAGCAATAACCATAGAAAGAATGTTGAAACTTGCTTATGTGCGATCACCTTGGAGGAAAGGATCTTTTGAATTTATCCTTGTCTTTTGGAGGAGTGCTTGATTTCTATGGAACATGATTCTTCTTCTTCTTACTACTTTCATTTTTGATAGGACTTTTGAGGGCATTTGCATAACTCTTTGGTTTTTCTTCATATGTCTCTTTTGGTGGCTCATTGGAAACTTGATCTTCCTTTGCTTCATAACTAAGACCTGCCTTTATGAATGGTGACCTCTGCCCATTTATAATATCATCCAAGATCTTAGTACTTTTATCAAACTTCAAATTTTTGTTCAATTGAGTGGTTGTCTTCTCTAGTTCCTTCCTTAAGGAAACAATTTTAGACTCTAGCCTTTCACAATCTTCTTCCTTTTCCTTTAATTTGAGCCTCACCTCTTCTTCAATCCTGTTTCCTTCTTCAATATGAATTTTTAGCTCAACGATCATCTTCTCAGATTCTTCAAGACTTCGTAATAACACTGCATTAGATTCACTGTCCTCTTGAAGTTGTGGCTTTAGTTTTTGGTTCTTCTTTCTAAGTTTCTTGATTTCACTTAAAGCACTTATGAGTTCTGCTTCAAGGTCCACTTCTCCATCTTCGTCATATTCTTCTCCTTCTAACTCTACTCCTTCTCTTACAAGGTCGTCTTCACTTTCCAATACATCATTCCTTGTTTCTATTGCCATGTGTGATTCCAAAATCTACCTTCCAGCGGTTAGACTATTTTTGAAGGAACCCGCTCTGATGCCAATTGAGGAGCACACACTTATACTGAGAGGGGGGGGTGAATCAGTATAAGACAATCTTTTTACCTTTTTAAAACTTAACAACCATAACAATATCAATGACACAAGACCTATCAATTAAGAGCACAAGAACACAAGATTTACGTCGAAACTGTTTTGGGGGAAAACCACAACAAAATATTGCTTATATATAAATCTCTCTTACAATCTTCATAGGCACCAACTTATAGGAGACACCAATTCCCTCTTATATGATTTGTATTCACCAACCCACTGGAGACACCAATCCCCACTTGTAGAATTTGTAGGCACCAACCTTCAAATTCTTCAATGGATGATGTTATCGTCAATTTCCTTCACAAACCTGGATGTATTTCCTTCACAAATCTGCGTATACTTCCCTCACAAATCTGCATGTATTTGATGTAACATTTTTCCACACAATTTTCCTTTAAATATTTTTTCTCAAGGTTTGCTCCAAATCAACTCTTAGGTCTGCTCCAAATTCACATGAATATCATTGCATCTTCCATGCTAAATCTGCTCCAACTTCCTTCAATATAAATCTTCAACACCCTTCATATTTTATGTTCTAGGACTGCTCTAAACAGTCTGATTTATCATTGTATTTGTGCTCTTCTCCTTGGGTCTGCTTTAAATGGGAAAATAATTTGCATTGGATTGCTTGCTTGAAAGACCTCCAAACACCTTCTATTTATATGCCATCAAGTGCCTTTTCACAACCTAGGTCGGCCTCATAAAGATCTGATTTTAATTTAATGAAACTTAATAATTTTTCTTTACTCTCCCAAAGTGGTGCTTGCATAAGGAGGTTTAATCTAGTTTATTTATTTTAATATTCCCTAAAAGGGGCGACTCACTAAGATGTAATAAATACTTCTCATATTACTTCTCATATAATTGGCCAGGATTTATACTAGATGATCCTCACATAGTGCTTCTCACATAGGATGATTTAGTGGCCTTTGGCCTATTACGATTTTCCTCTTGGACCAATGAATTCCATTGTGACATCCATGCCATCTTTCTTGACATCAATGACAATAAACTTACCAACAATCTCCCATATGCCTTTGACATCAATGACAACAATCTTGGACAATGAATTCCTTCTTGACATCAATAACAACATTTGCAACACGACTTTAAATAGAAAAATGTTGTAGGAATGGATAGTTAATATTTATGTTGAGAAAACCTCCTCCAAGTTTTTTTTAAGAATGATTATTCTTATGTATGGTATGGAACATAATTTATGATTTGTTTTGTCATTATCATAATTAGAAGTTTGTATTTGTGAATATTTTTGGATTTGATTGTCTAGTAATTTTTAGTATAGAAAGAAGAAACTAGATTTAATTAGATTTAATTGTGTAATCATTTTTAGGATCAATATTTTAGAGCTTCATAATTTAGATTTCATTGTGAAGTCATTTTAGTTTTAATGGTCTTTCCTTATCACGAAACCTAAGAGACAATGAAATGGTATTAGAGTCAAGTAAGAGAGTGAGTTTTATCTTGAATAATAACCAATTGATATTTATCTTACAAACTCCATGGACAATTATGATCTCACTCTCCAAGATTATTCCAAAATTATTAATCTCGATTGTTGAGTAAAGCCCGAGACATTCAACAACATCCAATAATATTATGCATGTTTGTGACAAGTGGAAGTACACACATATGGTTTGTCCACATATATATATATATACACACACACACACACACATGTGGGTTTAGTTAGTATGAATTTATGATGCAAATCACTTATTATTGTGCAGGAAAATAATATTTTTAAAAATGGGTTATTTAGGTTAATTATATAATATAATTAATCTAGGTAATTAGAGTTGAGAGTAAATGAATCAAAATACATGTTAAGTTAGGAAATTAAATGCAAGAGATTTAGGTATTTAGTTTTGGAACTAACAATAAAGATAATAGATTGATGTAGCGTTGAACTCTGTCTTCTAGGTGTAGAATTTGGATGTCTATGAAGTACTTGTCTAGATCTTTGTGTGGAATTTTATCTCATTGGAGGTTGATTTTGTGCATCAAGATTAATTCTACACTATGCGGACTTGGCCTTTAGCACGTGGTCTTGATTTGGTATAGTGTAGACTTCTACCATTTGATTTGCTGGGTTTTGTACTTCTCGTTGACTGTTAAGGACTAAAAATATTTAAAAATATCTTTGGGAGATTGTTCGATTGCTAGGGTCATGTTCTCCTAGGTTGATCCCCTTGTTTGGACCAACTTTATAGTCATGAAAATGATTAGCAAACAATAGACAAAATGCAAGTGATCTAGATGTTGATTCTAACAATAAGTATTATTCTTTTTAAAGCTCCAAATCGAAATGTGGGTCGTAAATGCTCCTTATATGCTCTAGGATTTCAAATGGTAATAAGAAGACTTAATGCTTAAATGAATGCATTTAAATATCAAGATATAACGAATTATCACACAAATGTGTATTGAGTAGGTTCTCTATGACTATGGGAAAAGGGTGTATTGGGACCTAAAAAACCCAGTTCCGAACTTGCATTATTTTGCCCCAAATCCATCAAAAATCCTAGTTTGTGCCTTTGCTATTTGAACCCATCATTAATACCTGATTTGAGATAATTTCCATTGGTTCTCTTCATAAAAATTCTAAGTATAAAATCCTCTTGCCCCATGTGTTTTTCCTTGTTATTTGTCTAAGTGAAAGTCCTTCAAATATTGCTTAAGTTTTGCCTTATTGGCAGGTTCGCAAGTTTTTGAACTTGCCGATTTGCTGACTAAGGTTCGTAAGTTTGTGTTTTCACCGATTTTCTGATCAACCGACATGGCGATGCAAAGGGGAAGGAGTCGGGCCTTTATCGGCGAAGTTGGCAGTTTGCGAACCGAAAGGTTCACCGATGGTCAAATTCAAGGATAAAGGATGAAGAGAGAAGAAAAAGAGAAGGCGGGAAGAAGAGAGAACCAAGTCTTTTGTCGGCAAAGTTTTGGGTTTGCGAACTCAAAAGTTCGCTGACAAGAGCTTTCTTCGACAAAGGTTTTCTCCGACGAAGGAGATGAAAGAAGAAAAATTAAAGTGTTAGTCAGCAAAGGTGATGGTTCGTGAACTTGGAAGTTCGTCGATAGCCCAGATCAATGACAAACAAGTGGAAAATTTTCTAAGGAAACAAAGATGCAAAGGAAGAAAAAGGCAAAGTCTTCATTGACAAAAGTGTGAGTTCACGAACTGTTAGGTGCGCCAATGATAAAGTTTGCCGATGGGGTGAAACACCGATGAAGAGAAGAGAAAAGAATAAATAGACAAAGAAGGGAGGATGACGTTGACAGTTTGCCGCGGGGAGGATTTGCCGACAAAGAAGAAAGAAGAAGAAAAGGCAGAAAAGAAGATGACAATGAAGTTCACGAACCGAAATGTTCATCGATTTCACAGTTTGCCGATAAGGCAAAAAGGTTGACAAATAAGGCTAAATTTCCAAGAAGAGATAGAGAGAAAGAAAGGAAAAGAAAGACACTCCGAGGTTCGCGATAGAAGAATTTTTCCGATAAGGCAAATTGAAATGTAAAAATCAAATGTGAGGCATGAAGTATAAATGTAATAGTTTAAAATATTTTAAAGTAAGTTTTAAAATATTTTAAAGTGTTGTAAAAGCTTTATAGACACTTTCGGTGGGATTTTATTTTTAAAAGCCCATTTACTCCCTGGCCGCCATGAATGTGAAATTGATGAAGATGCACAGGTTGGTGGCAGAGTTAGGTGGAATTAATGGTTGGAGTAATGGCAGTTGGTGGGGTAGTTTGTTCCCGCCCAGAATGTAGAAGAGAAAATAAATTGCTATATGTACATGATTTAGAGATGTTTTACAAGTTGGTCGCTGAGCCAATTGTCTGGTTTGCGAGTGCCTCAGGTTGATTTTAGGGCTTCAAATCAAGCTAGTCTGGATAGTGAATGGAGGAATGCATTTGATACAACATAAGAAAGGATTGTAATGCACATCTTCATGTAGTGCCATGTCTCCATGACAGATTGTGATGATTAAGGGGAATATATGTACCCAGTTATGTATTTTATCATACCACACTTGCTGGTATGTTGTAACAAGGATTTGATAATGTATGACAACATTTAAATCAATACAAGCTTTGTGTTGGGTCATTTCTTTTGTTGTAAGTGGATCATTGTAATTTTTCTCGGGACTAATAAGTTTGCCCAATGTATGAAATGTAATCTGAGAAATGTATGTAAGTACATTTTAGTTTTCTATTGATCCTGGTTTGATCCATTTCCTTCCTCTTTATTGTTTATGACTCAGTTGCTCAATGGAGTAGGCATCAGTCCATATTGGGGATGGATGAATCACCATTTTAATCAAACCCTCGTCTTGTTAGTTGTAGGAGTAGGAGTAGATTTAGTTTAGGGCTCTACATGTTGTCCATGATTTAGTGTAATAACTAGGTATAAATCTAAAGTGATGCAAAACTGTTTTAATCATTGGTGAATCATGTACATGTATGCTTGCACTGTGTATCTTGTGTATGAGAAGTTAAGTAGATTCATCTCAATGAGTATAATATTGCCATGTTTGGGTGCAAATGCATAGTGTAGTAATCAACTTAATTAGAGGCCTGTGCAGTCGGTTTGTTTTGACCTAGTGACAACTTTGAGGGTCAAGTGTACATTGGGTATGACTGTGTTTGTTTGTTTGTATTCTTTTTCATGTCTCTAGGAATATCCCTCCTAGGTCTATCTAAGCCTGAAGTGCAGAGGAGTATACCCACTCCTGTCAGTTGGCCAAAATCGCCCTTGACCTATTGATAAACCTCTTTGAATCACCTTGACGACACCCCTGGCTTGGGTGATTGTGAAATATTTTAGGGTTTTAGGTTGCAGTTATTTTGGGTCCCAACTAGGTGGACGTGGTCATTTGAATTAAAAAAATGATTTTAAAGTTAGATCCATGCCATGTGGGATTGGTCTTACGCACCATGGAAGTGACCCGAGATAAGGGATACAAAATTTGGGGATCAGGGATGGATGCATGGGAATTTGGAAAAATAAATGATAGGAATGTGGCAGAATAAGTGTAGATGGGATAAGGATATGGATGGATGTATAGGAATGTGCATAAGGAGTAAATAAGGGTGGACAAGGATCAGGAAAGGAGTCAAACTCAACACGAAAGTGTGCTACATGTTGCTATGTATTTGTATTAAGACATCCTCTTAAAATAAACCCAAAGCTAAATGGGAATGACATAGGTATGCTAATTCACAATTATAATTATATTATTATATATTATAATTATAATTATATTCTTATATATTATAATTATAATTATTGCTCTTGATGTTTTAGTGGAATAACTGTGTTTCATTAATTGTTATATGTGAATTTGAATAATTAGTACACATACTCCATTCACCATTCTTCTTGGGTGCTAGTACTGTGGGTACCACACATGGGCTCAATCTTTCTTTGATCAAACCTTTCCTCGACAAGTCTTGCACTTGCTTATTAAACTCTTAATTTTTTTCTAGTGTCATCCTATGCGGTGCTTTATTTGGAAAACTGGCTCCTAGAATCAAATCCATATGATGACTAACACTCCTTACTAATGGAAATCCCTTTGGTATATTGTCTAATATGATGTCTTTGTATTCTATTAGCAACTTTGATATTTCCTCCTATGGTGTCTCTTCATCATTTGCAGTGGTGTTCTTTGCATCTGTTGTGCCACATACCTTAGGATTCAACACAAAATATACATTCTTATGTCTCAGGCCATCCAAGAACCTTCTCCCATCCACCAAACATATCCTGGAATTACTATAAACTTGACTTTCTCTATGTCTTAGTGAAATCAACTTGTGTCTCCTACTATAGACACCTAAAATTGTCCATTCATTGTCTTGTCACTATTCATCTATAATCAAAACATCCCTAAATCATCCTTAAACATCCCTAAATTGCATTTTCTCACCTTCTCCCATCCACCAAACATATCCTGGAATTACTATAAATTTGACTTTCTCTATCTCTTAGTGAAATCAACTTGTGTCTCCTACTATAGACACCTAAAATTGTCCATTCATTATCTTGTCAAAATTCATCTATAATCAAAACATCCCTAAATCATCCTTAAACATCCCTAAATTACATTTTCTCCACAATTAACCAAATAAACACATTTTTAGACAATTAATTGATCAATTCCCCTTTAAATCATGATTAAACAATATTTTATTATCAAAATCACTATTCATGTACTATTCACTATTCATCGATACCTGCATCAGTACCTATGCCTAGCTTGAATAATTAATTAATCATTTATCACATATCCCCTATAGTCCAAACATTAGATAAATTTTATTTATCTAACATCGCCTTTTCCCATCCCATGAATTAAATAAATATACCTATTTGTTTAATTCCCTATTTTCTACACTTTTGATTAGGTTGCCTAAACCTAATTAATTAGCCCCTCACTTGCATATTACATTATCCTAATCTAATCCTAGTCAAACCTCCATAACCTCCCATGTGTACAAAGGCATGGCCCTTTGTACAAGCCCACATGGCCTTCTTACAAAGTGATGGGCAAGTCCTTTGTACAAAATGTCCTTTTTGTCTTCACTTCATCTTAAGCATTCCCTTCTTCCAAGACCACTTTTCTACCCTTGATTTGGTCTTGATCCAAGGACATCCCTCATTTGCCAACTAAATCAATCCACTTGGCACATCCAAGCCTCTCAATCAACATGATCCATTGATTTCTTGAATCAATCTTCACGCTTCAATCCTCATCCAAAAAATCTATAAATAGCCACTCATCCTATCCATTTTAAAGACTCCATGAGAAGTAAAGTAATGCTTCCATGTTGAGGAGCCATCTACATTCATCAACACTTCAAGAGCACATCCACTTGATTAAGGTTTGCATGGTAACTAGCTTAGTTTAGTTTCCTTTCTTGTATCCATGCCTTATTTGCTCTATTAGAGGTATATTAGGATTTGAGTAGAATAGGGTAATATTGCTTTGGTTTAGTCCCCTTTGTTCAACGACCCTGTCTAAGTTTCAACGACCCTGTACCCTATTTCAGCGGCCCCTTTGTACAAGCCCACATGGCCTTCTTACAAAGTGATGAGCAAGTCCTTTGTACAAAATGTCCTTTTTGTCTTCACTTCATCTCAAGCATCCCTTCTTCCAAGACCACTTTTCTACCCTTGATTTGGTCTTGATCCAAGGACATCCCTCATCCACCAACCAAATCAATCCACTTGGCACATCCAAGCCTCTCAATCAACATGATCCATTGATTTCTTGAATCAATATTCACCCTTCAATCCTCATCCAAAAAATCTATAAATAGCCACTCATCCTATCCATTTTAAAGACTCCATGAGAAGTAAAGTAATGCTTCCATGTTGAGGAGACATCTACATTCGTCAACACTTCAAGAGCACATCCACTTGATTAAGGTTTGCATGGTAACTAGCTTAGTTTAGTTTCCTTTCTTGTATGCATGTCTTATTTGCTCTATCAAAGGTATATTAGAATTTGAGTAGAATAGGGTTTTATTGCTTTGGTTTATTCCCCTTTGATCAACAGCCTTGTCTAAGTTTCAACGACCCTGTACCCTATTTCAGTGGCCCTATTCTTGGGACTGCATATCCAACTTCCACTTTTCCAATATTCTTCCCATCACTTTCTACTCTTTTCATCATTTTATTTTCTGACGGGTAGTCCATTTTATAGGGGGATATGTTGTTCAAATTTCCCCTCATCATCTAATTTCATCAGAAACTAATCATTTTCTTGTCAAAATTATCATTTTCAGCTCTTGAACCCAAACCAACAACCCTTTCTGCACTTCAATGGTTCTATACCTCATTTTTAGTGGTTCTGTAAGCCTAGAAACATAACCATTTTGCCACTAACTCTAATTTAACAACCTTGTTTGCATTTGGATGGTTCTATTCTGTATTTCAACATATATGTTTTGCAGGTATTTTTTTATCAATTTTCTAGGGTTTGTTGGCATCTAACCTCTAAATCTTGTTATTCCTTGCATGTTCCTTGGTGTCCAACCCCTGTTTGTGTAGCTCACGTTGGTCCAAGACAAGAATCAAACTACTAATTTGTGTCTTGTAGCACGCTTGTTGAAGGATCCATCATTTTCCACTAAACTAGGAACATTTCATTTTCTAAAATCAATGAACATTGTTTGCTTTGTTTGAGATCAAATCCAAGGTGTATGCTCTTCCCTTGCACTTTGTGTGATCTTGTGGATCAAAAACCTTGATTTGATCTAATCTTGTTATCTTTGTTCATCCCAAGAACTTTGGTGTGTAAGCTCTCTCCTTGCACTTCGCATGATCTTGGAGATCAAAAACACCTTAGTCTCTTTCCTCTAGGGGGCTTGCCTTGGATTTCATTACCAAGGGGATGACCTCAACCCTCATGTTCCAGTGGAGTACACAAATTTGGGAGAGAATCGAAAGACTCCCATTGGGGGACATTTGTTGTTTGGGCAAAGCTTGCAAGAACTTTATACCTTGCAAAGTGAAGGAGAGTGGGTTACCCTCTCACACCATGCCATTATACATACCCCTCATTTCATGGACATAGGCCTCACTCACCTTGAGTGTATAGAGGATACCCTTAGTCACCTCATTCCTCCTAGCTAAGACCTTTCAGTTGTCTTCTAGTGTAGTGTAAGGGATGTATACTACCCCTTGAAGTTACTCACCATGTATGAACTTGAGTTGAGATAGAGGCTCCTTGGGGAAGCCATCAAGGCATCCAAGGAAAGAGATGTCATGTGTACATAGGACACACTCTAGCTATCCACTACTGGGAATGGTATTAATGGATTAATTTCCATTAATGGGCCTACACTAGGAGTCACTCCCACTTGAATAATCTAGGGTGTTGTGTTTGGTGTGTCTTCATAGTTGAAGCTCGTGCACTCCCCCTTAATCCAAATCCAAATCCTTTGCAAGAATCATGCATGTATGTGTGTGAAATTTTATTTGCAAAGTTGCCTAAGGTCAAGCACCTAGACATCATCCCTAATCACCTCTTAATCACCCATTTTAATTCAAATCTGAATGATCCATCTTCCTAATTGAAGTCATCCAAATCTAAATTCTTCCTAATCCACCTTATCTTAATCCAATTTCCTCCTAATCATTCATCTAATTATCCTAATCATATTCCTAATCCATTCATAATCCATCATCATTGGACCCTAATCCCAATCAGTTTGCTAAATCAAGACAAGGTGATAATCTCAATCCATCCTATTCATCTAATCCACTTCCTAATCATCATTATCCCTATTAAATCCCAAAACTTGAGCTTAATCAAATCCCATCATTTGAGCTTATCAATTCCCATTCTTGAGCTTAATCCCAATCTCATCATTCTAATCACTTCCTAATCCATTACCCTAATCCATTCTCATCGTTTACACTTATCATAATCCATCATCTCTAATCATTTCCCAATCAACCATCCTCTATCCATTATCATGCCTAATCCATATCCTAATCCACTTTCCATTATCCTAATCATCTCACTTCCATCCTAATCCAATTCTTCATCACCATATTAACCCCATCTTAACCATAATCCACTTCTCTCAATCTAATTTCTTAATCCATAATCCAATCTTAATCCTTTCATTATCACCCTAATCTAATCCCTTATCACTCAAAATCCACATCACAATCCTCATTAAATATATTAACCCTAATAATCTCATCTATTACCCAATATCAACATCCTAATCCAACTCTCCTTATCCACTAAATCCACTATCTCCTGATCCTTATTATTTCATCTCAAATCTTAATCTAATCCATTCATCCCTCATCCAAAATCAATCATCCATCATTCCTTTATCCATCCCTAATCAAAATCCAATCCTTCACCTTTAATCAAAAATCACCCTTTGCAAATCAAAATTTGGTTAAGAACTTAACCCCCTTCAACCTTCTCCAAATCCTAATCATAACCCATTCAGTTTCACCCAAATATTAATCATTTTCTTCCAAATTGCCATCCAAACCATGATCCAAGGGTTCTATACGCCATCCTTAATCAAATCAAATCAAATCCAACCATCCAAGGGCCTTTTGGCCTAATCAAAATCAACCCCAATCAATCCAAATCCAATTGTGATCAAGTATCACATCGTTGACCTTGATTAATCAAATCAAATTGACGTAGTCAAGACCAGGGGGTTTTATCAAACTACCCAGTCATGTAGCCAGTAACACACAATAGAAGCATAAATTCATTAACAGATCTGAAAATATTTTATTAACATCAAACATCAACATTTACAAACTCATTGGCCTTCCAAAGCTTCAACATTCAACATTACACTGCAATATTCAATTGATTATGTGCTTACAACACCAAATCGCTTTCCAACCGATACATAGATCACCCCAATTTACTATCGTCTCACCTCTGTTCTGAGAGGAACCTCCAATAAACAACAGATTCATCTATCTCCCGAGAAGAACCCCTACAATATGCATTGACTTCCCAATTATACACAGAATGGCAAGAAACTAAAAAGTTGACAGTTTCATAACTAAATCCCAACAGTTACCAAATAGTTGAACAACCACCAAGCAATTGAATAGTTATACAATTGAACCATCACATCAAACATCCACGATGGAATATTTGTCACCCTTGCGTACATTTGACAATTTAGACATACTTCGGGCTCTAAGATAGTCATCGACAAAATGCCCTTTGCACAAACCACAGAGTTCTCTATTGGTATTCCTTCAAGTTTTTAAACTCAAACTTTCCTTGACACACCACTACAAAGAAGTCGGCAAAAGTTGTACTTTGCGAACTCAAAAGTTTTCTGTCACATGCTATTGGCAAATTTATTAGTTCGCAAACTAAAAGGTTTTCCGATACAAGCTTTTAGCCACTAAGACCATTTATCGGCAAAATTGACCTTTTTTGAACCTTTATCGACTTATCGGTAAATTTTGAGAACCATGAACTAGTTCGCAAACTTAAAAGTTTGCCAATACAAAGTCTCAAGGCATCAACTTTTTTTATTGACACAACTTGTCTTTTACGAGCTCTTTAACTTCTCCTCAAAAGATCCATTCATAGTTTTGTCGGCAAATCGACAACTTTTGGAATCCGTGAACTAGCCAAAGACTTGAAACTTTCCTTCTATCGGCGAAATTCCAATTCCGCGAATCAAAGAAATTTTGACTTCAACTTTGAAAGCCTTTATTGATGAAGTGAGTCATTGACGAACCTAAGGGTTCACAAACTAATGACTTTGTCGACTGAGTTTGCAACTTCAAACTTTTATCAATTGAAGGCCCCTTTTCAAGGAACTTAAGCACTTGCAAACTTGCCCTTGAGCTGATTTAGATAAATCGCCCATCGGTGAACTAAGTAGTCGGCAAACTGAAGAGTTTGTGAAGTAAGAATTTTCCCAACAAAGCTTCCTTTGACCAACTTTAAAAATGTGACTTTCCTTTATGACTTGTTGGCAAAAGTTCTTATCGACAAACTGTTAGATCAGGTAACTGTTGGGTCGATGAACTGAAGAAATTGCCGACTGGCTATAACTTAGCCAATTTTTGCCCAATCTTCCCAAAATGAAACTGGGGATACCCAATTGGGTCTTTAACAAGATGGTGCCCTCAATTTGGCCAAACAAATCTGAATTTGCTCCAGAAACACAAAACCAACACTGCAAAGAAAACAAAGCCATAAACCAACTTAGAAAATAAAATATATTTTTGGTGACATAGGATTGCTTGTTCACTCGGGATGCTCCTGCATCACAAATCAAACCCATCCTAGTATCAAGTATCATATATCATTGACCTTGATCAATCCAAAACCAATCAATCCCAATTAATCCAAATCAATCTAATCCCCATTTAATCCAAACCAAACTCATCAAGATATCCTACGTCACATCATCCCAAATCCAAACCAATCATTACTTCATATTCTTTCGATGATGATAGTCCTTTTGACCAAGCTAAAATTAAAATCCTTGATGAAATCCTTGCAAGCAAGCTTCCCATAAATTATCCTCACGCATCCATAAGTGTGCAAGCACCATTTGACCATGCATTGGCTAGCACAAGCTACGCCCCCATGCCTCATTGCATATCCTATGATCATCCTTATGCTACCCTTGACAAGGGAAATCCATTCTATCCACCATCCACATCGCATCATCCATTCTCATATGAGATCCCCATTATCTCAACCCCTTACCCATATCCTTCATCCCCATATCCCATTTATCCAAATCCACCATCTCCTTTTCTACCAACCTTGCCATCTACTTTATCATCCAATACACCAGCCAATTCTCCTATTAAATCCAAATCATTCTTTCTCCAAGGACTCCTCACTAAGAGTATTGAGAAATATCATGAAAACAAACTTGTGGAGTCATGCCACCCCAATCCTCCCCAATCACTTAAATGTGTCGTTGATGACCCCGTCATCCACCTCATGCCCATCAAAACTAAATCACCCTCCATTTTATCCAAAGTCCTATCCAAAGTATCACCCATTTCTCCATCCACCCATTGCGAGGGGTCTATTCACATGTAAAATGAAGTTAAACACTCCTCCCCACCACACCATCCAATCCGACTATGTGAAGAGCCTAGTCCAAAGCATGTGGAAACATCCACCCCCTTCCCAATAATGATCCAAGCATCCCAACTTCTCCCTCACCCAATCTCACACCATCTCCTATTGATCCCCCATCGTTCCTTTACCATCTCCCATCACCTATCGACCCCATCCCAAATCCATAATCCTATCCTCTTGGTCCCGCTACCTTCATCTTTGGTGGTTCTCTCGTAGGAGGGGAACAACTTTTCTCCACCACCCATCCTCCCCCATCTAACAATAGACTTGCTCCATGTTTCTAAAACAACACACATCTCATTGCACATCGCATGCTGCAAAACATGCACTATCAAGGTAAAGGCTTAGGACTTCATGAACAAGGCATTTTGGAGCCCATCTATGTCAAAATCCATCCATGCTCGCATGGCCTTGGTTATACATCCCAAGGAAAACAATCCAAACATGTTGGTACCTCCCCCACACCTTCCAAAATCTGTTCTTCCAATCCCAAACCCGGTGCATCTCATCACACCCCCAAATCATATGCCACCATCCCCCCTCCATCTTATTTCATCCATCAATCCAAAAAGTATGTGACCATAAATCCCCCATCTTATCCTATCCATCAATCCAAATGTCTTTCCATCCCTAAATCCACTCTTCCTCCCCTTCTTCCAACTCCTAATATCCCCATCCTCAAATCCCCTCATCCTCCCATCCTCAACACCCTTGGTCCATAAATCTTGTGTCCCCAAATCCCCTAAATCTCGATCCGCAAAATCCCTAATCAAGATCAACAAGTGCACACATCGCATAAACATGAAGCTATCAAACACCCCATGGGATTCAAAAATAATACTTTGGATGCCTCCCCACCTAAAACGCAAAATCCACAAAAGCCTAAAGAATATCATGCCATAGGGCATCGATACCCAAAATCCAAAAGGCTACATAAGCCCACACCCCAAAAAGAAAAAAACAAAAATGGTGTGGGTCCCCAAACAAAAAGAACTCAATCCAAGTGGAGCATCCACATCCCCCTCCACTCCCAAAAAGCCTACTCCCCATCAAAAAATTCTAAAAATCCTAAGTTTGTTTGGGTCCCTAAATCCCCAAATCGGCAATCCCAAAAATCCTGTTCCCAATAAAAAATCATAAAATTCCTAAGTTTGTTTGGGTCCCTCAATTCCCAAATCGGCAATCTCAAAATCCCCATCCCGATCCCGCAAAACCATCATGAACTTTAAATCCCCATTGCTCCCTACTCCTCATACCAAACATAAGCTTCGCCATCCATCACGATGTGTGCAACTGTTAATCTTGGTTCCCCTCGACCGCTTGACATTCCCGCACACCCTCATTCCTCCATCCTACATCTCTTATCCCACATGATGAAAACCCCTCATGGGTGTCATGTGTAATCCCCCATCAATTTGCACCCTACACTTGGGGGTAAATCTCACCTCGCCTATCCCCTCTCCATTCATTACTTATCCTCATCCTATCGTCCTCCCCATATACCACCACATCGTTCCTCGGGTCCATTGGTGGTGTTATTATGTCCATAGTTCACACCACCAACAAGTTACCTGGCTGGTCATTCCATCCATCCCTTATCTCCCTATCCATCCTATTGTCCCGCTTGTGATCCTAATAAGGATAGGGGAAAATATGTGAGACATGCCTTGGACACCTCATGACATCGATCCCTTGCAAGTATATCCTATCGCGTCCATCCATCCTCACACATCCCATCGCCTCATCATGAGTGACACACATCTTGAGTGGGGCATTTTCTTCCTATTCTACGTAGTCCTTGGAGATCACATTCGATTTCCCACCATCCACCTATCTTCCATCATCCATCTTTTCCTCCCATCCATTATTGACTATCCCTTATCCACTATCCCGGTCTCCCCGACTCCTCCTACTAGTCCAACTCCCCTCCATTGGCCTATTCCCGATTTGTGGTTTTGCCACAGTTCCAGAGGCTGAAGCATTCCCCATCCCACCTTACATCTGAACTCATCCTTCATCCATCCATCATTCTTCCTCCATCCACCTATCCTAAATACTTCATCCACCTATCCTAAATCCTTTATCCACCTATCCTACCATCCCCATCTTATTGTCCCCCTAGTCATGGTTTTACAGTTTGAGCACTCTATTCCCCCATCTATCGCACAATCACTTCATCCCTACATCCTTTCCTTTTACTCCCTATCCACCATCCACTATCGCTTATCCATTATCCCCTTATCATTAGTCATTCCTATTCCTTATCCATTATCCCCTTATCTGCTCATCCCAATCATCCCATCATGCCTTGTCGATAGACTCAACTTTCCCTTGTCATTGGTATCTAGCTTAAGGCTACCTACATGCAAAC
Organism: Cunninghamia lanceolata; assembly: GCA_027924645.1. Lineage (NCBI taxonomy): Eukaryota > Viridiplantae > Streptophyta > Pinopsida > Cupressales > Cupressaceae > Cunninghamia > Cunninghamia lanceolata. The sequence continues at coordinate 959,727 of BSBN01001346.1, read as the reverse complement.
CAATGTATCCTCCCTCAACAATCCAAATCTCCCTAACATCAAAAATTGTAAGAACATCCCAATTAATGCACATCTCAAGCTAAGCACTCTACGCAAAATAATCCAATCGCATCCACGGTCTTGTTCCCAGCGTTGTTGCAAGCCTTTGATCCAAATTATCCATCATCATTATAGGGATATATTGTTCCCAATCCTTGTGTTGTTCTTATCATCAACAACACAATCCAACATCATCAGTCCATTAACCGTTATACATCCCCTTTGGAGAGCAAAGCAAACAAGAGAATATTGATTATACGTTACCATTGCATGTTTAAATTAAAGATTTAAATATTGGAGAAGTGTCATGGGCCGATTTGTTTTTGAAAGGATAATGTGCATTTAGTATGGGCCGACTTGTGTTTGGGAAGGATAAGATTTAAATTTAAAATGAAATTCTCCTAAATGGCTGACTCTATGAGGGCCGACTCATTTTGGTTTACAAAGAGGATCTAATATGGTTGAACATGCATTTAAAAAGCAACGATTAAATATGGCATGTGATTTATGAAGGAGCGATTATGTTTATGAAAGGGCAGTAATCCATTTAGAAAGAGGTATGATTTGTATTACAAGAGTAGCGATTTATTATTGAAGGGCTGCGATTTGTTTGTGAAGGGAAGCAAGATACAAAGAGACATATCTATTCCCCAAGACATATCCATTGAAGGCATATAAGAGGTAAATGATTTGGATATTTGAAATCAAGCAATCAATGAATATTTTCTGAGTATAAGGAAGAGGAAGAGTAGAAATATGAAGAGTAAATCTGATTTAAATTGAAAATATTTGTGTGATAAAAGGAAATGATAGATGCTAGTAAATCGAATTGATAATATTTAGATTTGAGAAGGAAGAGATTAGTGATTGAATCAGATTTGTGTGAAGGAGTATATCATATCAGCCATTGAAGGATTAATAGGTTGGAGCCTCTTGCTGGGTTGGAGCTCAGTTTGTGTGGGGGTTGGAGCCTCCAATAGGTTGGTGCCTATAATTCTGTCGAGTGGAGATTGGTGTATCCTGTGAGTTGAAGCTCACTATTTGTATGTAAAGTAGGTTGGAGCCTACAAGAAAGAAAAGAAGATTAATAAGATATATATATATATATATATATATATATATATATATAAAGTGTTTCCACGTAAAATTGTGTGTTGTCTTTGTGCTCTAAATTGCTAGATCTTACTTGAGTATCTTATTGTGGTTAATTAAAGTAGAGAAAAGAAAAGTTTTATTTTATACTGATTCACCCCCCTCTTAGTATAACTAAGTGCTCATCATACCCAACATTGTTGATTGACCATCACCTTATGTTCCTTCTGTAGCCAAGAAATCATATATGGTTTTCTATGTTTCAACCTCATCAAATTCAATTTATCAACCATTTCTATAGATACTAGATTATCTATATTACCACTATCAATGACAACTTTGCAATAGTTACCTCTGACTTTGCATCTAGTCTTGAACAATTTATTTCTTTACATATCGCTTCTTCTTCATCATAGCATTTTAGCAAAGCCCTCCTCATGACAAGTGATTCTCCATATTCGAGTTCATCCTCTGATTCATATGATTTGTGGGGTTCCTCATCACAAATTCAGATCTTGTGCTACCTTCTACTTTCTTTCTTTGACATTGAGAACATTCAAATGTTTGGTTCCCTTCCTATCCACACTTAAAACACTTTCCTCTGAAAGATCTTCCCTCATTTCTCTCATATCTTCCTCTACCTTGTTGATATCTATCATTGCAGTATGTATCACTATCTTACCTACCTTTGCAATGGAAATTACTATCATCCCTATCTTTGCAATAGGTATTATTACTCCCTCTTTCATTGTGGTACGTACCATTGTCCCTGTGGTATGTGCTATCAATATTTCTTTCCTCCCTATATGTTATTCTATTGTTTGTGATCTCCCTCTAGGGTCTTTCTTCTCTTCCTCTATGCCAGTTCTGCCTACTTTTAAATCTCCTACTCATCTTTTCTTCCACCTTGATTGCAAATTGATATGCTTCCTATATGGTTGTTAACCTAACCAAACTTAGCTTCTTTTGAATGCTTTCTCTTAGTCCATTTATGTATCTTGCAACCTTCTCTTCACTTAATTTACTTTGTCCTATCCTAATGATCATCTTGTAGAACTCCTCAGTATACTCCTTTATAGTCCTATCCATTTGTCTCAGATTTTATAACCTCTTCAACAATTCCAATTTGTAATCAATAGGTATAAATTGCCTCTTCAATTTTGCAACCATCTTATCGCATTTTGTTATCCTTTCTTTTCCCCTCCCATTTCTTTCTAACTGTACTTGTTTCCACCAAACAACATGTCCTTTTTGTTGGGACCCAATTCAAAATATGCAAAAAATCTTTTGTCATGTGCTCTTTTGTTGTCTTGGCCTTTCCCCTGCCTTTGCCATGTGTTGAAGTGCCCAAGATCCAAAGAAAAATCCAAGTTGGGCCTTCCCTTAGCCTTTTTGTTGGGGCTTCCTGAGTTTTGTTGGAACAAAGGGATGTTCCAGGCCCAAGAATTTTCCTAGCCCCGGCCTATTGGCCCTTTGGTCCTTAGTTCCCTCGAAACCTAAGTCCCCTGTCCCTGATCATTCTTGGACCTCAGATCCCATCTTTCTTCGCGATCACCGTCATCTATCTGGACCTGATCCTGGACCCGATTGCGTGTCCTTCTTGGACCGTAGATCCCAGTCTTCCCCATGTTCCCTATTCTTGTTTCCTTGGTCCCTCTTAAATCTTGTTTCCTAGCCTACTCTATTACAGGGTCTACTTGTTCAACTGTCCCCTAGAAACCCAAAAGCTTGAAAAACATCGTGTTTCAGATTTTTGATAGGTTTGTGAACTAGTGAACCTACCGAAAAGGTTTGCAGGTTCTCAAAAGGCCCGAAAGGCTAACAATAAGAAGGAAACAAAGAAAAGCAAATGTTTCAGCGAGATTGTAGGTTTGCAAACTCATTGAGTTGCCAAAAGGAGAAGGAAGAAGAAATGATGATGTTTCAATAAGTTCATAAGTTCGTGAACTTACTGAAACACCAAAAGAGTTAACTAGTTTCAAAAATGCCCAAAATGTTGAAAGAGATAAAAATGCGAAAAGGAAATAGATATGAAATGATGATGTTTTGGTTGGTTTGCAAACTTGCCGAATTGCCAAAAGACAAACAAAGAGAGAAAAGAAGATAAAGGGTTTCAATGAGTTCGTTGGTTCGTGAACTCATCGAAATGCCGAAAAGGTTCATAAGTTCATTGAAGTGCCAAATAATCGAAGGAGACAATGGAGGATGAAGAGGAAAAGTAAAGAGCAAATAAAAATATGACATTTCAGCGAGTTTGAGAGTTCGCGAACTCACCGAAATGCCAAAAACAATTTTTAAAAGGAATTTTCAAGAGTTGGTGCAAAAGAGAAAATGTTTTTAAGAGGTCACCAAAAATAAAAGGCAGTTCAACTAAAAGGAAAATGGGTATTTGTAACAGTGTTGATGGGCATTCATACTTTCATCCTCTCGAGTACACTTCAACTACTTTCAGAAATCACCATTACTGAATCCTTGAGGGTCGTAGGATTGGTAGGTGGATTCCTTACAACCTATGACTCTTGTAGGTCCTTCTGTGATGAATTTTATGTACCAAGTCATGGGTAGGCATTCCAAACTAACTCTTTTCTGGTACCAACCCACATGGAATTGATGCAACAGGCTTGAGCGATTTGTAAACATGTTGACTACTCCAGATCCATGTCCAAAAAAAGATGAAATGTAATGCTATATACATGTTTGTAAGATGTAATAGGGGTTGGTCATTGAACCAATTTGTGATTGTAGGTGCTTTAGGTAGTGTTCTAGGGCATCAAATAACATAGTATGATTTGTAAGGGGATGAAATGCACTTTGTAAAGCATAGGAAGGTTATTCAAAGATAGATGCATATAATGGTATGTCTTAATGGTAGTTTATAATTATTTAGGAGAGTGTTTGAACCTAGTTGTTCATCCTCTTTTGCCATATTTGATGGTATGAATGGAACATAGTTTAGAGAAATATGTGACAATATTTTAATTCATTACAAGGCTTTTGTAATGATCTTTCTTTCTATTCCATGTGGATTTTTGCAGTTTTGTTTGGGTTACTGAGTATGTGCATTACATGAGATGAGATATATGCATTGTATGATGATGCACATATGATTCCATTTATGTTTTACAGCTGCATTTATTTTCCTTCCTGCAATCTATGACTTTGTTGCCTAATGGAGTAGGCACCAGTCTCATTGGCGAGGGGCCAACATCCTTCAAAATTATTAATAGCTCCTTGGTTAGTTGTAGGAGTAGGTTTAGGTTTCACTATGCTTGCATGATTCAGTGTTGTAAAATCAGTCATACCTTATGCAATTCTGAAATTCAACATCGTTAGATAATCATGCATGTATGTTTCTCTCTTATCCCTATGTATGCAATGTTAAGTGGATTTATCTATTGGGGAATATATAATAGATATCATCTTTGAGTGCAGGGTAAGAGTGAATTTTCATCTGTTTATCAGGGGTCTAATAGGTTTGTATGTAGCTAGTGCTGACATGGACTTAGTGACAATTGTAGGGGTTCATAGCACATTGGGTATAATTGCTTAAGGACCTAGTATTTGAATTGTTTATGCTATTAAGACCTTAGGGAACACCCCTCTTGGCCTTTACAGAGCCAAAATATGAAGATGAGTTTACCCACTCGCAATAATTGGTCCATTCATGTGACAATTTGACCATAAGCCTTACCCAAGTTGCTTAAGCTCAACATATCCTTGGCCTTAGGTTCTGGTGTTGAGTCTTTAGGATTTGTGGAATTGCATGTTTGAGCACCAATAAAAATGGCCTCATTGTCAGGGAAGACATTGATGGGCTAAAATCATTTGAAGACTCTTTTGGTGAGTTGAACCCATAATTAGTTTGTGCCTTGGAGATCAATTTCCTTCAAGGATTTCCTCTTTGGAAGAGGTGGTGACTCTGCTATCAGAAAAGGAAGTTTGCTCTTGTTATCGTGTTTGTTGTTGGTGCTTCAAGAGCATAGTTTGTTTGTAGCAGTTGGAAATATAGATACATGGTTTTTCTCCCTACCTTTGAGATATCGTTTCTTTCATGGTAAAGAAACATAATTTGTAATTCCTCTACTTTTTGCAAAACATTGTAGAATGTTCTAGTCATGGCTTCTAGGTATGGATATGGTTACTATAGGGATGCTCTTGCATATACATCTTCTTATGTCTCATATCTTAGAAACCATGTTGGAATTGATGCCCATGACTACTCTAATGACCCAAAGATCATGCTATTCTAATATCTCTACATCTGATGTGAACCCATGCATGAACATTCAGGCATCCATGCAAAAGAAAGATGAACTTGCTAGGCAACAATATGAAATAGAAAAACAAAACTAGTTGTTGGAGTCCATGTTATAGCAGGAAAGAGAAACTGAAGATCATATTAGGTTGCTGGAGTCTAGGGTGCAGTCCTATGCTTGCCTTGCTACTATCAAAAGCCAAGTTTCTCAGTCCCCTATTATTCACGTAGACACAATTTACAAACAGCTGGACCTCTCTTGGGTTGACTACCAAATGCAAAATATTCTAAGTGAGGTCTACAATCAGATGCCTATCTTTGATGGGTATTATATTTGGGAGGGGACACACATGTTGATGATTTTTTAGAAATTATGGAAGATTTTTAGTTTGAAGATGAAGACATGTAGATGAGATTTTTTGTCAACATGAAAAGGTAAAAGAATGGATTGAAAATTTTCCAGGGCATTCATTTGCCTCTTGGAATGAACTTGTAGTTGCATTTGAAGAAGAGTTTGCAAAACATCTAGTACTTGTTGATTTAGACAAGAGGGAGAGTCTAGCATGGATTTCAATAATAGGTTTACAGTTGCCCTTTCCAAAATCCCAAGTGATTTCAGACTTGACACACTTGTCTACATTGACATGTTCGTTGAAGGTCCGAGTTCAGTGCGGGAGGATATGAGACTAATGAGCATGCAACAAGCCTATTTATGCTTAGACTCCATGGAAAAGGTAAAGAATGATTACATAGCAAGGTTGTTGTCCACAAATACATATGTTGCTAGTAATGAACAGGCTAATGCGAACAATAGTAATGTGGATACAACTAATCAAATGGATATAACATCCAATCATGATGGATGTGTGATGAGAAGGGTAGAAGATGAAGGTGGTGCATTGTATGATAGTGATGCAGATGATGAAGACAATATGTGCACCTACCTTCTTATGGACATGCCATTAGTTGAAGGTGAACATGATGAAATATATGATGACTTTCAATGTGAGAGTGATTTATGTGGTTGTATGAACAAAGAGGAAGATTTGTGCATAAGTGAGCAACCAAGTGAATTAGCTTGTGAGGCTAATTATGTTCAATGTACACAAGTAAGTGACAATCAGAGAGAGAGAAACTAGTTTCTTGTTTGGTTTGCTTCCCTCCTTTGTTCCATTAGATGATAATGAAGTAGTTAGTGTTTATTTGCACGAGGATGATATGGATGTGCCTGCACTTGATGATAACGGATCTGAGATAGATGTTAGTGCAAGGTCCTTGATGAATGTGGAGATGGCAATCATGTGGATGCATATGATAACTTGTTTCTTTGGTGAAAGGTTTGTTGTCTTCTCCATGTAGATTGTGCTTCAAATAGGTCACAAAGAAATGATAAAAGAATGAATGAGGAAGAAGAAATGTGTCATCAGTCAGTTTGTAGTAGTGAATATGACACAACAAGTGGCCAAAATGAGCTCCAAACAATGGGAGAATCAGAAGAACTTGGTTCTTCATATGAAGTGTCTCATGGTGTTGATACTTTAGATTGCAAGGTGAATCATGCTTATGCTTCAGATATTGAAGATTATATTAGCATATATGAAAGTTGTGTTCAAAGGTTCGCTAGAGATGCAAATGAATATGAATCTTTTCACTTTGATGTTGGGTGTTCACCGACTCTTGAAGGTGTTGGTGCTACAGTAGAGGTTGAGTCCTTTGAGTGGGACATTGATGTAAATGAGCAACAAGGCATGTGTATGCCTAAACTTCAACAAGTTGCAACCCAACTTAGTGTACCTGAGCTTGAGGCATTCTAGTTTGGAATGCAAGATGATTTCCTTCATTTTGTCGAGTTGGGTTGCAGTCATGTATGCTTTTCTTTGTCATGTGAATTGGAGGCATTCTCCTTTTCCCTTGATTCACACATAGGTCGACAAGTATACTGATACTGTAGTTGATGATGGATGCTTGTCTACATCCATACATTTTGAAGTTGACCTAAATTTTATTGTCACCCCTTCCTGTTGAGAACAAATATGATATGATGTGGAATAGGCCATGCTCCTCTCATCTATGGTCTCCTTGTAGCAGTGGTGATATTCATAGTGGAGTTAGTCTTCATTTCATGGGCATTGCTCGTGGCTTGGTGCATGCAGATAAAATATATATCATTTGTTGTAGTTGGGTGGTGAACGTGGCTTCAATTTGAGAGAGATCAGCTCCTTCATTCAACTTGTCTTTGACAGAGGTGAGTAGCTCCATGGATTCTTTTTGTAGGGTTTGATATGCAATTGTGTTAAAATTTTGTTTACAACCATCCTTTCATTGTGTCTTTGTGTCTCCATGTCATTGGTTGTATGTTTGTTCTTGTACAAAGTCTCTATGTTGTGTTTGCTTCGTACATATTGGATTATTTTGTCTCCCCTCCCTCCTCGCCCCTTTTTTCTTTTGGTATGCTCCCAGAGATAGTTAGATTCTCACTATGCCTATAAGAGACACGTGTCCCCAACTAGAGCCAGTGTTGGCACCTAATTCAAAGTTTACAAAAAATCTTTTGTCATGTGTTCTTTTATTGTCTTGGCCTTTCCCCTACCTTTGGCATGTGTTGAAGTGCCCAAGATCCAAAGACAAATCAAAGTTGGGCCTTCCCTTAGCCTTTTTTTCTGCCTTCCCAGGTTTTTGGGTTTTTCTAGAACAAAGGGATGTTTCATCCCTAGTTCCCCCCAAACCCTGGTTCCTGATCCTTACTGTACCCCGGATCCTGGATTTCTCTGTGATTGCCATCCCTGGTCCCTGTCCACCTCCGGGACCTGATCCCATGTCCTTTACAGACCCTAGATCCTAGTCTTCCTCATGTCCCCTGTTCCTGTGTCCTTGGTCCATCTCAAACCCCGATTCCCAGCCTATCCTATTGTAGTGTCCACTTTTCCACTTGTCCCCAATAAACCCAAAATCCTGAAAAGCATTGTGTTTTGGATTTTCAATAGGTTTGCGAATTTTCAAACTTGCCAAGAGGTTCACAGGTTCTCAAAAGTCCTGAAAGGCCAAAAGAAAGAAGGAAATAAAAAAAGAAGAAAATGTCTTGGCAAGTTCATAGGTTCATGAACTCACCGAATTGTCGAAAAGGAGAAGGAAGAAGAAATGATGATGTTTCGGTGCAAACTTCCTGAAATGCCGAAAGAGTTTTCTAGTTTCCAAAATACCCAAAATGCCAAAAGAGAGGAAACAAGTGGAAGTGAAAGAGATATGAAATGATGTTTTGGCAAGTTAGTTGGTTTGCGAACTTACTAAATCAACAAAAGACAAACAAAGAGAGAAAAGAAGACAAAGGATCTTAATGATTTCGTTGGTTTGTGAACTTGCCGAAATGTCGAAAAGGTACATAAGTTGTAAAAGTGTCAAATCACTAAAGGAGACAATGGAGGATAAAAAGGAAATGTAAAGAGCTAAGAAAAAATATTTTGACAAGTTTGTGAGTTCGTGAACTCACCGAAATGATGAAAAGTATATTTAAAATGAAGTTTCAAGACTTGACATGAAAGAGAAAATGTTTTTAAAATTAAAAAGAGGCTGCCAAAGTAGAAGGAAACCCGACTGAAAGGAAGATGGGTAGCAGTAATAGTGTTGACAGGCATTCATGCTTCCATCCACCCCAGCATGCTTCAACTACTTTCACAAATCACCATTATTGAATCTCTGAGGGTCATAGGCTAGGTAGGTGGATTCCTTACAACCTAGGACTCTTGTAGGTCCTTTTGTGATGAATATCCTGTACGAAGGCATGTTTAGGCATTCCAAACTGAGGATTTTACAGTACCAACCCACATGGACGTGATGCAACATGTATGGGCAATCTGCAAATGTGTTGACTACTCCAAATCCACATCCAAACAACAAGATGGAATGCAATGCTCTATATAAATGTTTATAAGATTGTAATAAGGGTTGGTCATTAAACCAATTTGTGACTGTAAGTGCTTCAAGTAGTGTTCTAGGGCATAAAACGATGCAGTTCAATTTATAAAGGTATGCAATACACTTTGTAAAGCATAGGAAGGTTATTTAGAGATAGATTCATGTAATGGTATGCCCCTATGGTAGTTTATAATTATTCAGGAGGGTGTTTGAACCTAGTTGCTCATCCTCTCTTGCCACATTTTTTGGTATGAATGTAATAGAGGTTAGAAAAACACGTGACAATATTTTATTTCATTATAAAGATTTTGTAATGCTCTTTCTTTTTGTTCCATGTGGTTTTTTATAGTTCTGTTTGAATTAATAAATATGTCCATTACATGAGATGAGATATATGCATTGTATGATGATGCACATATGATTCCATTTATGTTTTATAGCTATGTTTTGATGGTGGAGGATAGGCCTTGGACTGAGCCAGTTGATTATGAGGGTCTCCCATTACACTATATATAATGATGATTTGCCATTAGACACATGGCTTCTGATTGTCCTTTGTGTCACAAGGCATGTTCAACTATGTGGTGGTGGAATGTCCTCGTCAAACACTTGATTGTTGGTGATTTTGACTTTCGGGATTATAGACCATCTTCTCTTATTTCCTCTGTAGTGAATCTCATGTCTGAGGCAGTTTCCCCAAGTGGTGGTGTAGATTTGGCTATTTCCTCGATTCCTATGGAGAGCTCTTCAGAATTGATTCTGGTTTCTCCTCATTAGTTCTCATTCCCCCCACAACTTATTGTGATGGGACCCTTGCTCTAGTTGTGTCTATTGATTTTGTGTGGCATCCGACTTTCGTGGATAGACATTCTCCCTCCTTGCTGGAGGAGGCTTTGGTTGAGGTTGTAGTGGAAGATTCTCCTCTCCTTTCTCCTTAATAAGAGGATTCAAATAATGGTGCTTCCTAGACAATTGTTTAATGTAAGAAGAATGGTCTTCCCAAATATGTGTCTGAATCTCACCCCCAGGTCAAGGGTGAGCAAATTGCCTGTTTGGGGTCTAATGTTGTGTAGGATGGCCCATTATGTTTTGGGAGTTTTTTTTTCCTTGGGGTAGCTTGGCTACATCTTTTTAAGGTTTTAGGTCCCGTCAAAAGCTAAGGATGGTTATTTTTGTTGGAACCTCTACTTTGTACAGGTTTATGGTCCCTTTAAAACTGAGTTATCTTAATCAAAACATGTCCTTTCAATTTAGTCTTTGTTAATCTGACCCTTTCAGGATCTACCATATCCTCATACTCTTCAAAAATATTCATCCAATCATTTATCCAATCAATCAATCCTTCAAGATTCAAGTTATCAAAATAATTAGAAATCTCAATTCTAGGTCTCATTGATTTTAGAAATAGCCTTCAACATTTTTACCTAATCTAATTTTTCCTCTTCTAGGTCTTCCAGATCATGTGCATCTTCTTTTACATTCTCATCCTCATTGTTGTCATCATCATCCCTAGGGTCTAGACCTCTTTTCTTGTCTTCTTCTATAGCTTCCAAACAGAATTTCATCCCTTTTACCTCTCTCAATATTTCATCCATTTTTCCAGCAATGTTAGCAACACCTTGGACTCTTTGTGGTGATATCTTTCCCTTGGATTTGGTGAAAACTACCTTAGGTCAATGGTATATTTTACAATCACCCCTTGCAATTGCCTCTTGATTGGTGATTTATTAACAAGCTTCTTGTAGGTTGTCTTAATTTGGTGATTTATTCACAAGAATAACTTTTGGAATACCAACTCACACTCCTCAGGGTTTTAATCTTATGCTTTGATACCACTTGATGCAGTCATGGAGAAAGAATCCAATGAAGGATTGTCCAAAAGGATGCAACAAAAATCAAACAACATACACAATAGAAACTCAATGAAACAACACAAACTATATTGAACTCTGTCCTGAACAATTACAATCTACCGCAATGGGCTTCCTACATGCTAGGTCGTAGCCATTTGATTATAAAACATAAAATTACAACATTCTAAAGATATTACAATGCATTCCCATCAGTTGAAATTCAAAAATTACCCTCTTCACCTCATTTATATTCTCTATCCTCCAACTCAAACTAAACTCCTTCAAATGATTGTGAGCGGTGTTTATATATCAGTCTCAATCTTTAGAAATGATCCATGTTGGTTACAAGGTGATGCAAAGCTCTATGCTACATGAAATGTGTAGTCAGCCAGGCATGTGGTTAAGTCTTCTGATCAAGTGTCGTGATCATGGAATGTTGGATCTTTGTGCGGTGCTCATCATAAACTCCCCTGAGTCTAATGTACCTTCGTATGTAGTCATTTGTTGGCCCAAACTTGTAGAAAAATGGCACAAGTGAAGAATAGTGAAACTATGCAAGCTTGATAGCTTGGTAAAGGTTCAAAAACCAAGTTATGAGTTTATGGTGCTTCAAATCTCCTAAGACGTGGATATGATGTTGATGCAACATTGTTGAACATATTCTCCAAACCACGAGATTCATTGTGCATGTGCGGTGGAGTGTAGTGGATTCTTCTGTGATTGACTGATAACTAGAAACTTGCAAATAAATAAAGTGAAAGAAAAATGTTTTTGGTTGATGTAATATTGCTCTTACACTTTGGCATGCTCATGCATAAAATGATTAAGCAACAGGGTGTTACTTTATCCACAATAGAGGCAAGGTACATGGTAGTTACTCATGTCTACAAGTATTCCATTTTGAAAGGAAGCAAGGTATGCGGAAACACTTCCTACATTGATCTACTAAGGAAAGACTTATGCAATTTTTTTCTTTTACAGTTATAGATTAAGATGCACATTAACAAAAAGATAATAACAACTTCCAAATGCAAACACAAAACTCACAACACAAGATATACGTGGGGAAAACCCTTTCAGGTAAAAAACCCCACACTCCAAAGCTGTGTAATATATTATTCAGGAATCACGAAGATTACAATATACTTGCAGAGCAAGCTTTTACAGGAGTATATCCAACCAGAGATCTAGGAGATAATTCGACATCTATAAGATTTTTACACACAACCTCCATCTCCAGCTCCTGATATATAGGAGATACAATACAATACACCACCAACGGTAATTACAAAACCATGAGCCCAAACCACCAAAAGTGGCACCCAAATTATCTCCAATCAAAGATGCCTTGTGATGTGCCAAACCACACACCAACATGTGTAACTCTCCCCTTTACAACTCTTTTATGTGTCCAACATGTTTTTACATTTCCCAAAAATAGAAGGTCCAACTTTCGGAGGCCATAACTTTTGATCTGGGTGTCTGATTAACAAACCATTTGATGCGTCAAAAAGCTCATGAAGAGATCTATCACCCTATAACTAGCTATGCCAGTTATAACAATTCTCAGGAAGTTTAGAGAAGTTTGGATTTTGTTAATTGAGTTCAAATTTTTTTCCAGCAGTTTCAAAAAATAGAAACTTTAATATCTCGTGATCCAGATATGATCTTGAAATTAAAATCACCTAAGATGTTCACTTAGTTGTTCCGCACCTTCCAGGAAAATTTTCAGGTCAATCCAAGCTCAATCGAAGGACTTACTAAAAATAGTAAGTCTCACTATTTTTAGCTCATTTGGAAACTTTGAAAGTTCCAGACCATTATCCAAGATAAAGGGTATTCAAAAAGACCAAAACTGGGAAAATTAGTAATCTTTTAAAGTTGCAAGGTTGAGACACTTTTCTTAACATTCTCCCACTTGTCAAACACCTTGCAAGAGCAAAGGGAGTATCAACACTATGATTTAATTGCTAGGGGTCGTGAGGCCCATAGAATCTGAACACCATCTAAACTTCTCTGTGCTCATAGGTTTTGTTAAGGAATCTGCAACATTCATCAAAGTTTCAACTTTTTCCAAGTTTACCTTCCCATCCTCTACCATGTCACGAATAAAATGGTACTGGACATCAATATGCTTAGTCCTTACATGGAAAGCAGGATTCTTCACCAAACATATGGCACTTTGACTATCACAACAAATAGTAATCTTACCTGCATCAAACCCAACATCAGAACACAATCTCTTAAGCCAAATGGCTTCTTTACAAGTATGAGTTGCTGCCATGTACTCAGCTTTAGTAGTGGACAAAACGACCACAGGTTGCCACTTACTCATCCAATTAATAGCACCACCAAACATAGTGAACACATAAGCACTGGTAGATCTCCTACTATCAATGTCACCTGCCCAATCTGAATCCACAAATCCACAAATACAAAGTGAATGTCGAGGTCCTGTAGGATAACCATGATAACATAAGGAATACTCAGAAGTACCCGCAAATATCTGAACACTCTCTTCCCTGCATCCCAATGTACCCATCCAGGATTAGCCATAAATCAACTAAGGACTCCCATTTCTTGGGCAATGTCTGGTCTTGTACAGACCATCGCATACATCAAACTGCCAACTGCACTAGCATAAGGAACTCTTCTCATATCCTCTATCTCAGAAGGAGACTTTGGACAATCTGCAACAGATAACTTTGTCCCCATTATAACAGGAACAGTCAAAGGTTTGCAATCCATCATTCTGAATCTCTCCAACAGAGTGTTAGCACACTTACTTTGGCCTAACCAAAGTTTTATGTTTGCTCTGTCTCTTTTGATCTCCATCCCTAGATTTTTTTGACATTTAGAGAAGTTTTGATTCTGATAATTGAGTTCAAATCTTTTTTCTGGTAGTTTCAAAAAATAGAAACTTTAATATCTCGTGATACAGATATGATCTTGAGACGAAACTCACTTGAAATGTTCACTTAGCTATTTCGTACCTTCTGGAAAAAAATTCAGGTTAATCCAAGCTCAATTGAAGGACTTAGTAAAATAGTAAGTCTCGCTATTTTTAGCTCAATTGGAAACTTTGAAAGTTCTAGACCATTATCCAAGATGAAGGGTATTCAAAAAGAATAAAACTGGGAAAAATAGTAATCTTTCGAAGTTGCAAGGTTGAGACACTTTTCTTAAAATTCTCCCACTTGTCGAACACATTGCAAGAGCAAAGGACAATCAACATCATGAATTAATTGCTAGGGGCCATGAGGCCCATAGACTCTGAACACCATCTGAACTTCTCTGTGCTCACATGTTTTGTCAAGGAATCTGCAACATTCATCAAAGTTTCAACTTTTTCCAAGTTGACCTTTCCATCCTCTACCATGTCACGAATAAAATGGTACTGGACATCAATATGCTTAGTCCTTGCATGGAAAGTAGGATTCTTCGCCAAACATATGGCACTCTAACTGTCACAACAAATAGTAATCTTCCTTGCATCAAACCCAACATCAGAACATAATCTCTTAAGCCAAATGGCTTCTTTACAAGCATGAGTTGCTGCCATGTACTCAGCTTCATTAGTGGACAAAATGACCATAGGTTGCTGCTTACTCATCCAACTAATAGCACCACCAAACATAGTGAACACATAAGCACTGGTAGATCTCTTACTGTCAATGTCACCTACCCAATCTGAATCCACAAATCTATGAATACAAAATGAATGCCAAGGTCCTGTAGGATAACCATGATAATATAAGGAATACTCGGAAGTACCCCGCAAATATCTGAACACTCTCTTCACTGCATCCCAATGTACCCATCTAGGATTAGCCATAAATTGACTATGGACTCCCACTGCTTGGGCAATGTCTGGTCTTGTACAGACCATCACATACATCAAACTGCCAACCACACTAGCATAAGGAACTTTGTGATAGGGAGGGACTCTAGAATGTCAATTCTACCTATCTTGAATCAATTCAAGACTCTGGACAACTCTAGCCTCTCTACCAATTCAAGTGCTCAAGATAGGCTAGAGTTGTCCAGAGTCTTGAATTGATTCAAGATAGGTAGAATTGACATTCTAGAGTCCCTCCCTATCATTCTGCTCATATCCTCTGTCTCAGAAGGAGACTTTGGATAATTTGCAACAGATAACTTTGTCCCCATTGTAACAGGAATAGTCAAATGTCTACAATCCATCATGCTGAATCTCTCCAACACAGTGTTAACATACTTACTCTGGCCTAACCAAAGTTTTCTATTGGCTCTGTCTCTTATGATCTCTATCCCTAGAATGTATCGAGCTGCCCCTAGATTTTTCATCTCAAACTGTGCTGACAACTGAGACTTCAAATCAAAAATAAAAATTTTAGCATTCCCAATCAGTAACATATCATCGACATAAAATGCAATAATGAGAATGTGATCATTGTCGATCTTGTAGTAAACACAATGATCTAAATTCGATCTCTGAAATCCAATACTCAACACAAAGGCATCAGACTTCTGGTACCACATCCTAGGAGACTATTTCAAACCATACAAAGACTTTTTCAACTTGCAAACCATATTTTCTTTACCTTTCACCAGATAGTGCTTTGGCTGTGACATATAGATTTCCTCAAAATCACCATGAAGGAATGATGTTTTCACATCCATCTATTCCACTTCTAGATCATACGCTGCTGCAAGAGATAACATGAACCAAATAGATGTCAGCTTTTCAATGGGAGAGAAAATCTCACCATAGTCAATTCCCTTTGTTGCAAATATGTGCCTAAGCGGTGTTGTCATTAATGTCAACATATTCTTGTTGTCATTGGTGTTAATTGTGCCTTATTTTGTTGCCTGTTTAGGAGACATGAATGTTGAGGATATTGAGAAAATTAATGAAGACTCAAGGTTCGCAGACCTTAAGGTTGTATAGAGGATTGTCAGAGGCTGCTCCAGTCAAGAATTGAGAAGTCCACATGAAGATTTGAAGAAGTTATGGCCATCTGAATAGAACTGGATCTTGCAGTATTCAGAAGAGACATAGTGACAATAAGTTGGTCCGGATTGCTCCACAATGAAACATTATGATCTAAGGATTTGAAGGCATGTTTGGGAAGTCAGTGTGTATTATCAACTCTAGTGGTTCGTGGTTTGGAGGTCCACAAGCCATCCTTCTAGTTTGACAGTCATGGCAAATAGTGTTCTTGAGGTTTTGGAGGAAGATACAAATGATTCTGGTAATTTGGTTTAGAGTGGATGTTATTAGTGAGTTTAATGTGATTGTGGAAGTCTCTGGATCATGTGGCTACTATGTTGGAGGTCCACATTGGAGTTTGAGCTTGTTATTGAAGATTTCCTCTTTGAAGTTGTTCTTCTTCCTAGGCTTGGCCGACCGAATGTTCCTAGCATGTTGCAGATGATCTAAAGATCATTTTATGAAGCATGGTGTGTTAATAGAGGAAGATTCAAGTCTCAGCTATGATTGGTTGACAATGTAAAGATCCATGTTAAGTTTGGCCGACCTTGTTGATCATTCCAAGATTGATTAATTGTATAAATACTTGTTGAAGAGTTGTTAAACATCATCCTTGAGCAAAAATAGATTAAATCTGAATAAAGGATCAGAAGCAGAGCAGAGAAGAAAAGGAGTGAGAGCAGTATAGAGTGTGAAGTTAGTAAAGAAGAATTTTGGGCAACGCAAAAGTTTTTGAGCATTCATTGAAACTGAACTAGGCATGAAGTAGATGCTATTTCTTAGTTAATTCTTTCTGTTCTAAATAAATTTTGTAGGCAATGAGCCTCTCTTTTTGAGCAGTGAGCTCTAGACAGTGCGCCCGAAGGCATGTGCCTTCTATTTTCTAAAGTACTTTTAATAGGGTACAAATCTTTGTGGGTTAACCCCCACTGTGGTTTTTCCCTTAACCGAGTTTCCATGTCAAAATTTTGGTGTCACGTGTGTTGATTATGTTTTTGCTCATATGTTGTTGATCTATACTTTAATGTTTACATCATTAATCTAGTAGTAAGATAATAAAGAAGGTTAAAAGTAGAAAAAGTTTATATTGTGTGACAACTGATTCACCCCCCCTCTCAGTTGTCTGGTCTAATTCCAACAATTGGTATCAGAGCCAGATCCTATTTTTAAAAGCCTGACTGCTTGAGGAGATCCAGGATGTCAACCTACAAGAAGGATAGTCTGAGATTTGATGGAACAAATTATTCTATTTGGAACAATCACATGGAGTGCCATTTGTAATGTATGGGTGATGCCTATTGGGCGATAACTAGTGTTGAGTATAAACCTCTGGAGAAAGGTACTTCAACTCCAGATCAAGTCAAAGATGTTGAAAATAACCTTCAAGCTAAAGAAGCCTTGTTGAGTGCCCTAACTGATTTAGAAATGACAAATGTCTTTGGTTTAAAAATTGCTTATGAAATCTGGAAAAAGTTGGAGAATCTATATGAAGGCGATAAATTTGTCAAATGTGCCAAGTTGCAAAGTCTGAAAGGAAAATTTGAAACTCTGTGGATGAGTGAAGATGAAAACATCACAATCTACATGCAAAAGATAAATGAACTTGTGTGTGGTATTAGGTGTGCTGGTGGAACTTTGGAAGAATCAGAGATTGTATCAAAAGTACTCAGATCTTTACCTGATTCATACAAACATAAGGTTGCTGCTATAGAGGAGATCAGGACTGTCTCAAAAGTTACAAGAGATCATCTGGTTGGCAAAATTTCAGCTTTTGAATTAAATGAGTTTGGTGATTCTCTTCCCAAGTCTGAATTTACATTTAAGGCCAGTGTATATGGAAAACAAAGATATGATCCAGGTGAAAACTCTTCTGCAAGATCAAACAGATTCGTGAAGACAAGGAAGGATCTTGAAGATGTTGAAATTGAAACTGCAGATTTTAAAGCTCTTCTTACCAAAAGATTACCAAGAGGATTCAGTAAGTATGAAGGAAAATCACCACTCAAATGTTTTGCTTGTAATAAGATTGGTCATTTTGCCTCAAGATGTCCGGAGAGGTATTCAAAACCAAACCCTAACAGATACAAAAATTAGAACAAATGTTACTATGTCCAAGAAGATGGAGAAAGAGTCACAGATGATGAATCTAATCATGGAGGTTCCTCTAAAAATGATTGGGTGTTCATTGCCATCAAAGAAGAAGATCCGGTGTCTACTGAATCTGCTAGCTATGAAAATATGGAAAGTGCCTTGGCTGCTCAGGTTATTGAGAAAGATGAATGGGTGATTGATAGTGGATGTTCTCATCATATGACTGGAGACAAGAGTAAGTTTGTGAATTTTGAAAATTATGAAGGAGGGCTTGTGAAATTTGGAGATAACTCAGCTGGTAAAATCTGGGATAGAGGATCCATCTCTTTTGATGGTAAGAATAGCACCAATGATGTTCTGTATGTGGAAGGACTGAAACATAATCTTCTCAGTGTTGGACAATTGGTTGATAAAGGTTATGATCTTCGATTCAAGGATGGAAAGTGTAGAATCTTAGAGAGTTTCGAAACTGAAATTGCATCTGATACTCAAACTAGAGGTAACATTTTTCATTTAAGTAGCTCTGGCAAAATTTGTTTGATTGCTCAGATAGATCAAAGTTGGTTATGGCATAGGAGGATGTGTCATGTGAATTTTGATAACATTGTCAAAATAAGTACCACTCAGGCTGTAAGAGATCTTCCAAAACTTGTGAAACCTAATAGCATGTGTAGAGAATGTCAATTGGGGAAACAGAGAAAAATTTCATTAAAAAGTAAGGAACAAGCTTCAAGTGGATGCTTGGAATTGGTACATACTAATCTCTGTGGTCCTGCTAGAATTAGGAGTGTGCATGGAGATAGATATTTCATGTTGCTGATTGATGATTACTCCAGGATGATGTGGGTAACCTTCCTAAAAGAAAAATTAGAAGCTCTTGACAAATTTAAGGTGTTCAAAGTGATGGTGGAAAATGAAATTGGTGAAAAATTGAAATGCCTAAGATCTGACAGAGGTGGAGAATTTACTTCCCGTGAGTTTGATGCTTTCTGTGAAAAGCATGGCATAAAGAGACAGTTGTCTGCTCGTAGGGCTCCCCAACAAAATGGAGTTGTGGAAAGAAAGAATTGGATCATTCAAGAAGCTGCTAGGACCATGATGATGGGAACAAATGTTCCTCAAGTTTATTGGAGAGAAGTTGTAAGTACTGCTATCTACACTCTTAACCAGGTGTAGATCAAAGGCAATTCTGGTAAGACCCCTTATGAACTATGGTTTGGTCATCCTCCTACTGTGAGATATTTTAGAGTTTTTGGTAGTAAATGCTATATCAAAAGAGATGAGGATTTAGGCAAGTTTGGTACATGAAGTGATGAGGGAATATTTTTGGGATACTCTACTCAAAGTAAGGCTTACCAGTGATTTAACAAGAGGTTGAAAAAGATTGTTGAAAGTGCTAATGTTAGAGTTGATGAGAGCAAGGAAGGACATTCTAGGTTCTGTGGATATGATTCAGATGATCAAAATGAAAGTCAAAGTCAAGGAAGGTTAGTTCAAACTCTGACTCAGATTTAGATTGATCCAGAAACTCCAAAAACTCAAGGAATTAGTATAGATGTTGAGGAACAAGCTCAAGAAATAGAAGCTCAAGCAATTCCCAAAACCCCCAGGTATGTAAGAATAAATCATCCTGAAGATCAAATCATAGGGGATCGAAATAAAGGTGTTCAAACTAGGAGAAGAGTTGTTGAAGATCAAGAAGAGATTTGTTTGATTTCAAGGATTGAACCTAAATCAGTTAGTGAAGCCTGCACTAATGAAAACTGGGTAAAAGCAATGGAAGAAGAATTAATGCAAATTTAAAAGAACCACACTTGGGATCTTGTTCCTAGACTTGAGGACAAAAATGTGATTGGAATCAAATGGGTCTTCCGGAATAAACTAAATGAAGATGGTGAAGTTGTAAGAAACAAAGCAAGGTTGGTATGCAAAGGCTATTCTCAAGTAGAAGGAATTGATTTTGAAGAAACTTTTGCTCCGGTGGCAAGAATAGAGGGAGTCAGATTGTTTCTTGTATTTGCTACTTTCAAAGATTTTAAAGTGTATCAGATGGATGTCAAATCAGCATTCCTGAATGGAGATTTGGAGGAGGAAGTCTACATTGAGAAATCAGAAGGATTTTAGTTGTCTGATCAGGGAGACATGGTTTATAGACTGAGAAAAGCCTTGTATGGACTCAAGGAAGCTCCAAGACCCTGGTATGCAAGATTGGATAAATATTTTCTTAAGATAGGTTTTAGCAAAGGTACTGCTGATAGTAATCTTTCCTTCAAGATTAATCATGAGGACATCCTGATTGTTGAGGTCTTTGTTGATGATATCATTTTTGGTGGAAATGAATGTATGTACAAAGCATTTGCTGACCAGATGAAAAGTGAATTTGAGATGTCAATGTTTGGAGAGATGAATTTCTTCCTAGGTCTTCAAATTGTTCAGTCAGATAAAGGTATCTTTATATCTTAGTCCAAGTATGTGAAAGAATTGCTGAAGAAGTTTGGAATGGAAGATTCAAAGCCAGTAGGTACACCTATGGTAACCAGATGCAAGTCAAGTAAAGATGATGATTCCCCCAAGGCAAATCAGAAAAGGTATAGATCAATGATTGGAGGATTGCTCTATCTGACCCAGACCTGACCTGACATCATGAACGCTATTGGAATTGTTGCTAGATTTCAAGCTGGTCCAAAAAAATCCCACATTGTGGCAGTCAAAAGAATTTTCAGATATCTCAAGGGGACAATTGATTATGGATTGTGGTATCCAAAAGATAATGATTTCACTCTTCATGCATATACAAATGTTGATTGGGCAGGAGATGTGGATGACAGAAAAAGTACTAGTGGTGGTGCTTTTTTCTTAGGAAGAAGATTAGTCTCTTGGATGAGCAAAAAGCAAGAGGTAATATCTCTGTCTATTACAGAAGCAGAATATATAGCAGCAACAAATAATTGTACTCAAGTTCTATGGATGAAGCAAATGTTGAAGGACATCATAGTTGTGTTTGAGGAGCCAGTCGCAATCTTTTGTGATAATTCTAGTGCAATAAGCATCTCAAAGAATCCAATGTTGCATTCAAAGACAAAACATATATCTATCAAGTTTCATTTCTTGAGAGAGAAGGTAAATGAGAATGAAGTCAAGTTGGAGTTTGTGTCATCCAAAGATTAGATTGCAAATATCTTCACTAAGCCTCTTCCCAAGGATACCTTTGAATATCTTAGAGAGAAGTTAGGGGTTATTACCCCTTCGAATCAGAACTAAGATGCACTAAGGTGCATCAATCCAGTGGAATTCTTAGTCATATCTTGAGATTTGGATTGATGTTGAGAAAATACTACTCTAAGGAGTAGTCAGTATGCAAACGTTAGAGACCAGTTTGAAATAAAAAGGGGGAGTGAAGGTTGCAAATATGTGCCCTTTTCCATTGATGTCAAAGGGTGAGAGAAGACATGTGAAAAACTAATTGCTGATGACAGGGGGAGCAATGAAGGAAGTAGTTGCAGAAGTTAGGGGGAGAAGTTTTTGTCATGATGGTTGAATCAATTTTTCACAACATATGTTGCCATCAATGACAAAGGGGGAGATTGTTGCAAATATGTGCCTAAGTGGTGTTGTCATTGATGTCAACATATTCTTGTTATCATTGGTGTCAACTGTGCCTTATTTTGTTGCATGTTCAGGAGACTAGAATGTTGAGGATATTGAGAAAATTAATGAAGACTCAAGGTTCGCGGACCTTATGGCTGTATAGAGGATTTTCGGATGCTGCTCCAGTCAAAACTTGAGAAGTCCTCATGAAGATTTGAAGAAGTTATCGCTATCTGAATAGAACTGGATCTTGCAGTATTCAAAAGAGACTGAGTGACAGTAAGTTGGTTCGGATTGCTCCACAATGAAATATTATGATCTACAAATCTGAAGGCATGTTTGGGAAGTCAGTGTGTATCATCAACTCTAGTGGTTCGTGGTTTGGAGGTCCGCAAGCCATCCTTCTAGTTTGATAGTCATGGCAGACAGTGTTCTTGAGGTTCCAGAGGAAGATACAAATGATTCTGGTAATTTGGTTTAGAGTGGATGTTATTAGTGAGTTCAATGTACTTGTAGAAGTCTCTGGATCGTGTGGCTACTATGTTAGAGCTCTGCATTGGAGTTTGAGCTTGTTATTGAAGATTTCCTCTTTGAAGTTGTTGTTCTTCCCAACCTTGGCCGACCAGATGTTCCTAACGTGTTGCGGATGATCTAAAGATTATTTTATGAAGCATGGCATGTTAATAGAGGAAGATTCAAGTCTCAGCTATGATTGGCCGACAGTGTAAAGATCCGCGTTAAGTTTGGCCGACCTTGTTAATCATTCCAAGATTGATGAAGTGTATAAATACTTGTTGAAGAGTTGTTAAACATCATCCTTGAGCAAAAATAGATTAAATCCGAATAAAGGATCAGAAGCAGAGCAGAGAAGAAAAGGAGTGAGAGCAGTATAGAGTGTGAAGTTAGTAAAGAAGAATTTGGGGCAAAGCAGAAGTTTTTGAGCATTCATTGAAACTGAATTAGGCATGAAGTAGATGCTATTTCTTAATTAATTCTTTCTATTCTAAATAAATTTTTTAGGTAGTGAGCCTCTCTTTTTGAGCAGTGAGCTCTGGGTAGTGCGCCCGAAGGCATGTGCCTTCTATTTTTCTAAAGTACTTTTAACAGGGTACAAATCTTTGTGGGTTAACCCCCACCGTGGTTTTTCCCTTAATCGGGTTTCCACGTCAAAATCTTGATGTCACGTGTGTTGATTATGTTTTTGCTCCTATGTTGTTGATCTATGCTTTAATGTTTACATAATCTAGTAGTAAGATAATAAAGAAGGTTAAAAGCAGAAAAAGTTTATATTGTGTGACAACTAATTCACCCCCCCGTCTCAGTTGTCCAGTCTAATTCCAACATCATCCACTTGAGAATACCCCTTCGCAACCAATCTAGCCTTATATTTCTCAACACTGCCATCTACACCAAATTTCTTTTTGAACACCCATATGCATCCAATAGGTTTTCATCCTTCAGGCAAAGGCACCAAGTCCCAAGTATTATTTTTGTTACATCCCTAATTTTGGCTTATTTTTTTACATTTACTTTTACATGGATAGAGGTGAATCTATTGGATAAAAATTTTAACAATGGGATAAATGTCATTAGAAAATATCAATTTTATGGAATAACATTTATGTGATTAAATGCAATGCATATGATGTGATGATTTAGTAATTTATGATTTATTAATTATAAGGTATATAAATGGACTAACGATGCACTGATCAAGATTTGGTGAATTGCAAGTGATATCCAGGATAACAGGTTTAAATGACTCTCTAAGAAAGAGAGAGAGTATCTTCTGAGGAGAGGAGAATAGACCTTAGGTTACAAATGGTCATTTGCCAACTGAGTATAGTTTACCACAGTTAGTTAACTCTAAGCCATTTGAGGTAAGTCACGTTTTATTTGCTAATTCTTGGATCGACTCGACAGGTTGTCGATGTCATTTAGTATCTTTTGATGTCATTTAACATCAACCTTGTCATTTTGGGGAAAGTGACATTGTCAGGTTATACATTAGTCATTTCGTGACTAAGACAACTTTTTGATAAATACGCCATTCTTTACGTCGTAAACAAGATTTCGTATGCATCTTCGATGGCGTAGTTGGTATAATTAATAATATGATTTTTGTCAGTAGTCCAATGTCAAATTTTGTATCTTGTTTAATTGGAAATGACGTGATTTGCCTTTATACGTGAAGGAGAGAATATCTTGACCCAATCATGTATTGTGCATAAATTTACGTCACATTATTATAAACCTCATTGCTATTAATATTTATGTTTGTTTTAGAATATTATATTATGTAAATACTTATGATAGTTGATGCAAGGTTGCTAGTGGTTTTATATGATAACTACCCATGTTTTTAGAAGAAACATTCCTTCTTAACCAACTCGATATCATTGAATGCTATTAGAGAGTCGTTGTTTGTTTGAGGAGTGGCATTTAGTACCCACATTCCCCTCTATTTGCATGCTCGAGCTAAGAACATTTGGAGGCATATAATATGGAGAAACAACGACTTAAGTGGAGTCTTAGTGGACTTTAGGTGGGAACCGTTATAGGATGAATGGTTTCAGTTTTTGAGGGTAGTGATATAGCTTTCACAGGAGATAGAAGTCAATTATTCTTTGGGGGGAAAAGCCTTGAGAGATCTATCTTGAGGAGTTGAGAGGCAAATTCATAGTTTTGGATTATCTTCAGGGGAGAATAGCTTGGTAGCGGCAGAGATATCTAGAGTCAAGAGCAATAAGAGCTCAGGTTGTCATAGATTAGAAGAAGGTAGCAGATGTGTAACATCATAATTATATTTGTGAAGATTTCTCAGGTATGAGCCAAGTCTTAATGCTAGTTTTATGATTACATTTTACCCTCAAGTTAGATGAAATGCTTCTTTATCAAGACTTCTATTTCTCACGAGAACATAGAAACACTTTTAGAGAGTGTGAAGAAGCTAAGTGATATCATAGCAATGTGGCTGAAAGGCTTGGATAACACTATGTTACCTCTATAAAGACTTGATATCGCTATATAAGCTTCCACCATCATTATGTTATTAGGACATAAGCTATGATACCACCGTATAAGTTTAGACATCACTATGTATAAGTACGATTGTCACTGTATAAAGGTTTTGGTTATCTCTATACTTAGATAAGGCTGAAAGACTTTGTAACCCATATGGTTAATTAAGAGGCCGATATATATTGTGTCTCTATGTAAAAGGGGAGCCGATAGACTTTTATAGGAGAGCATTATTATTTTTTTGCACTAGCAAAGTTTCAAAACTCTTAGATTGTTCCTAACGACACATTCTTGAATCTTCTATGAGCATGAGTCTACAGTACGGATGGAGCTCTTAGAAAAAGAGACTATACCCATTAGATAGGAAGATTAGATTATGTTTTTACATAGCTTCTTAGCATAGAAGAATTTGGAAAGGAAGTGTTTAACAAGGTAAGGACTGTGCTTTCCTTGATTAGTAGCAGTAAAGAAAATGCATAAGGTAGGCATTTATACCTACAAAACTTGATTCTTTATTTCTTAAATAATAAATCTATCTCTTGTAACTAGCATGGGAGATTCTTCGCATTATTTTATTTAGAATATGTAGGCAAGAGATTAGATTGAACACTCTTTGTGTAGTAGACTTGAGCCGAAAACATGGCAAACTATGTACGCCAAACTTTTGTTAGACTGAATTCGGGATAGGTGACAGTAAGGTAAATTAACCCAGCTCCTTATGCCAAATGGTCTAAAAAGATATAGGAGTTTGTTCCTGGTCCTGTTTCAGTGGTTTGAGAAAACCAGATACATATATTTATGAGCTGAGATTAAACCTTGTTGAAGATTTTATTTAAACCTAGAAGTAAACTTGATGGGGATAGGTCTACCTTTTCTAGATTTACATGTAAGTGCCTCTTTGTACTATTAAGGGCTCAGTTATAACCTGCATTCACTCTAAAGTGTTTTGGATCGTAGAATACACTTATAGATACCATACATTAAGATATATGTATTATGACAATTATTTTTATTACATGCATAGGTGATGAGCATGAATCCATATTCTTTCTAAATCTAGAATGGGTATACAAAAGAGACCTAGAGGTCAAGTTTATTATCAATCTTGACTCAAAACACATTGAAATTTAAAAGATTGAATTTGATCTAGAGTACTTGTAATGATTGTATTATCATGATTCTAAAGAGATGATAGAACCTCATATTAGATAAACATAAAATGAGATAAGGTCATTATGATATTGGAAATGGATATATGATGACAAAAATATAGTTTTCCTTATGAGAAACACATTTCTTCTTGTTATGTTATATTACAATTCTAAGGGAATAGGTGACCCAAGAATGCGGAACCTTGATAAGCCCTTGATTAGCAACTATTGCTTATGTTATTTAACCTTGAGGAAGAGTATACTCGGAGACTTAATTAACTTCTCTTGTTTTTCAAGATTTAAACTAGAAAAACCAACTCAAAGGTATATGCATACCAGGAGATGGGTAATTATAGTTCTTATTTTTTAATAAATTCAACTTATTTTAGTGTCGTTGATAGAGTTAACCCAATGTTGGGTATTCCTGATATAATGATCTTAGTCAAAGACTAGTTTCAAAAAGTGTGTGTATCCATCAAGATGTTATATGGATGAGGTCATACCTCGTATATTATGCTTATTCATGTTATGTGAATTATGAATTCGAACAATGCCAAGTGGTCTAGGGAAGACTAGAGGTATTTTGTTCGCATGTTTAGTTATATTTATGTTATTATCTATTGAAAAAAAGGATGTTTAATTTTTCCACATATTGGGTTAGAGACATTAAACCCTAGTATTAAGACCAAAAGGACTTGGGAAACCTACAACTCTTATGTTGGATGTGACATTGTTTATATTTATATGTAGTAGTTGATAGTGAAAGGTTGAGAAAACCATATTGGTTGACAGTGAAAGGTCAAGAAGACCATATAGCAAGACAGGAAGAGTCTTTGTAGTACTTTATCAAAATTAAGTGATTCTATGATAACATCAGAACTTATTTTAATGCATCAAGATGTTTGATATTTGAATAGAGAGTAGAGTGACAAGTGGTCATAGACCCTAGAGATTGCAAGTACACAAAGATGGACTCTCTGGAAGGTTAGAAATACCTAAATATATATATTTTGCAAGTATATCCAAGATTGTTCTAAGTCAGATTGACTAGAATGGATTTACCGTATAGACAAGTTTGTGTCTAGAGTTACTAAATGAAGGGGTAAGTACCCTTGCTATGTTTATTTAATCTTACTTGTAAGAAAGGAAATAATTACCTAGACTATGATGCTTAACTTGGGTAAGGTAACCATCTTAGTTGTTAATGAATCAACTTAAAGATATTTAAGTGTTGATAAGTTTTGGATCTCGAGTATTGCAAAGTTACAATGAGTATCCTTGTATAGAAAGTTAATCTATAAGGTTTATAGAACATAGACGGTGTTTTGAAAACCTGTCGAAGTTAGGAAGACTGAATTAGAGTTTATAAAACTATATAGTCAAACATAGTTGACCAAGTCAAATTACAGGATGCGATAGTATCCAAGTCAAGTTGGGGTGGGTGAACATTACAACTTCATTCATTGTGAATGTCTATTTATAATGAATCTTTGGCCAAAGTAATGCATATGTCTCTACATGCATTGTCGGTTCACCGTATCTGGATTGCATAACCTATTAGAATGATCATACTAGCTAGAGGGTATCTAGGGGATGGTATGATCGATAGTGTTATGTAGGATACAACACCAGTACTCAGATGGCAAATCACTGTTGGTCACCTTGGTCTATACTCTTCGTGAAGGGTAGGGCCACTTCCTATGTGGAAGATGTGTGGGAGACCACTGGTCTATGGTTGGAGGAAAAGCACTAGGAAGATGCTCTCTCTCTCTCTCTTCAGTAGAAGACATGCCGAGGCTTGCGATAAGGATGTCAAAATTCTGGATGCAGTATATCTTTGGGTTATATGACTTGTGTTTATTAAGACTATGTAAAACATTATCTATTGCAGATATTTGTAATGGTAAAGAAAAAATGTCATCTTTGTATATTATAACATGTATGTTTCAGAAAGGAAATTATGATTTTGTGATGTATCTTGCTTTGTTGAGATTGTTTTAATTCAAAAAAAAAGATCAATCTTTTTCACCTTATGTGTTTTTATCTCATGGTAAATATTTGACTTTAGTCTTGTGGAGATCTTGGTTGTTACAATTCTTTTCCAAAGAAGCCATCTCCTCTTCCATGGCCTCCTTCTAGGAACCTACATCCTTCATACCCATAGCCTCTTTCACAGTTCTAGGCTCATCAACGTTAGAAATCAAAGCAAAAATACAATTGGAATCATGCAACGAATAACCAAACCTATCAGGTTGCTACCTTATCTGTGTGGACCTTCTCAAAGGTTGAGGTTGAGGTTCTTCATCTTCTTCTGAACTTTCAGAGCTACTAGAGCTCTCCTCATTATCAGGTCCAATAGATGTTTTTGGTTCAACTTTCTCAGTGGTGGAAGAAAGTTGAACCACATCATCTTTCTTCTCTTCTTTCTTTGGCTACAAGACAACAGAAGAAGGATTGATCTCTTTAAAGATCACACTTCTGCTATATAGAACTCTCTCAGCTACTGGATCCCAAAGCTTCTACCCTTTCACACCGATGCCATAACCGATGGAGATACACTTTATAGCCTTGTTCTCCAACTTAGACCTCTTCTCCTTAGGCACATGTGCATATGCCTCACAACCAAATACTCGAATGTGTCTTAATGAAGGCTTTTTACTAGACCATACCTCCATAGGTGTCTTATCAATGATTGCTGATGTAGGAGACCTGTTAACTAGGTAACAAGTAGTAGCAACAACTTCAGTCCAGAACTTTTGTTCAAGACCAGCTCCACTTAGCATACTCCTTGACCTCTCCATCAACATTTTATTCATCCTCTCTATAAATCCATTCTGCTGAGGGGTATACAGAGTTGTCTTGTGCTTCTCAATCCCCTGTTCTTTACAGAACTTGTCCAAATCTGCTGAACAAAACTCACCACTATTGTCAGTCCTCAAACACTTAATCTTTCTATCCTTCTAATTCTCTACAAAAGCTTTGAACTCTTTGAATCTATTAAAGACTTCAGATTTACTTCTAAGGAAATACACCCATGTCCTTCTATTGTATTCATCAATGAATGAAACAAAGTAAACATATTTTGAAATCAAAGGAACATTAACAAGACCAAACACATCAGAATGAATCAAGTCCAACACCTCAGAAGATTTGTGAGAACTGGTATAAAACTGAACACGGTTTTGTTTTCCTTAAATGCAATGTTCACAGAAATTGAACTCAAGGTTACAATCATTCATACCCTCAACAAGATTTTTATTCTTCAGGGTCCTCAAACCCTTTTCACCAATGTGACCAAGCCTTTGGTACCATAACATTGTCTTCTTAGCTGGAAGTTTCATCTCCATAGAATGAGCACCCTTAGGTACCTAGAAAGCACGACCATCGGAAGTAGATGCAATAGTCTTCTTTGCTGCTGGTTCCAATGGTGAGGATGAAGACTGTGAAGCTCTCTTCTTCGAAACAAAGACACTATTGCACTAAACTACGCATGCATCAGGCTGAAACAGAGTGCATATCCGAACATCCTTAGCCAACACCATAGATCCTCTAGTCATCTTGCATCCTCCATTCAAGAAAACAACCTGTACACCCACATCATTCAACTTACTTATATAAAGAAGGTTCCGTGTCAAACTAGGGATATGCAGAACACCATTGATTCCCTTTACTCGTCCATCAGGGAATCGAATCGAGACTCTTCCACGGCCAACAATATCCAGGTGAGAATCATCACCCAAGTACACCTTTCCACCATCATATTCTTCATACTTTGAAAACTAGCCCCAATGTGAGGTCATGTGAAAAGATGCACCAGATTCAATAAGCCACACATCCTTAGATGCATGCGTTGCCAAGGCAGCGACAAATGCTTCTCCTTCATCCTGAGAGGACTTGCATACTTCTTTTTCTTTTTCTCCTCCTTGCACTCCTTGCGAAAGTGACTAGGTTTGCCGTAGTTCCAACATAGGGCCTTGGACTTTCTGGGAGACTTAGATCTCCCACGAGATTTGGATCTTACTTTTTCTTCCTTCTTCTTATCATTTTTCTTTCCCTTCTCTTTAGATCTACCACAAACTGAAAGAGCCTCCTTAGCTGATTCAAAAGACTTTCTCTGCATCTCTTCAGACAATAGCGAAGAAACCATTTCATCCATCTTGAAGGTGGTAGTGGTACTCCCAATGGCCATAACAAGGTGGTCCCATGAATCTGGTAAGGAACACAGTAATGTCATACATTGATCCTCCTCCTCCATCTTCACACCAATAGAAGTCAACTGGGCAACAAGCATATTGAATGTATTCAGGTGATCAGCGACAGATTCTCCATCTTCTATCCTCAGAGAATACAATTTCTTTCTGAGGAATAACTTGTTCACCATGGATTTAGCCTGATAAACATCTCCAAGCTTCTTCCAAAGTTCCTTTGCAGTCTTCTCTTCATGGATATTCAGAAGCACTGAATCAGCCAAATAGAGTCTTATCAAACCATTAGCTTTTCGATATTTGAGATCCCAGTCTTCTCGAGACATTGTCGTTGGTTTTGTACCAGATATGGCTTCCCATAAATCTTGATCTACAAGCATGTCCTCCATTTTGAGTTTCCACAACTCAAAATTATTGCCGTTAAACTTCTCTATCTCAAACCTCCCAGATGTGCTCACCATCTCTTACCTACAACAAAGATTTCAAAATCCTCTGCACAAGCTCCCAGTCAAATGAAGTTCCGCTCAAAAAACCCTCTACCCAACAACTAGAACCAAAGGTGATTAGGCTCTGATACCAACTGAAAGGAACCAAGGTATGCAGAAATGCTTCCTACACTGATTTACTGAGGAAAGACTTATGCAATTTTTTTTTTACAGTTATAGATTAAGATACACATTAACAGAAAGATAATAACAACTTCCAAATGCAAACACAAAACTCACAACACAAGATATACGTGGGAAAAACCCTTTCAGGTAAAAAATCCCACTCCAACGCCGCCCAATATATTATTCAGGAATCATAAAGATTACTATATACTTGCAGAGCAAGATTTTATAGGAGTATATCCAACCAGAGATCTAGGAGGTAATTCGATATCTATAAGATTCTTACACACAACCTCTATCTCTAGCTCCTGATATATAGGAGATACAATAGAATACACCGCCAACAGTAATTACAAAACCATGAGCCAAAACCACCAAAAGTGGCACCCAAATTCTCTCCAATCAAAGATGCCTTGTGATGTGCCAAACCACACACCAACACGTGTAACTCTCTCCTTTATAGCTCTTTTACGTGTCCAACATGTTTTTACATTTCCCAAAAATAGAAGGTCCAACTTCTGGAGGCCATAACTTTTGATCCAGGTGTCCGATTGACGAACCGTTTGATGCGTCAGAAAGCTCATGAAGAGATCTATCACCCTATAACTGGCTACACTAGTTATGACAATTTTTGGGATGTTTAGAGAAGTTTTGATTTGGGTAATTGAGTTCAAATTTTTTTTTTGGCAGTTTCAAAAAACATAAACTTTAATATCTTATGATCCAGCTATGATCTTGAGACAAAACTCACCTGGGATGTTCACTTAGTTGTTCTGTATTGTCTGAGAAATTTTTTAGGTCAATCTGAGTTCAATCGAAGGACTTACTAAAAATGGTAAGTCTCGCTATTTTTAGCTCGTTTGGAAACTGGAAAGTTCCAGACCATTATCCAAGATAAAGGGTATTCAAAAAGACCAAAATTAGGAAAAATAATAATCTTTCGAAGTTGCAAGGTTGAGACACTTTTCTTAACACATTTGGATTTTGAGATTGTGTTTATATGTTGGGTTGTGTTAGAGAGTAATTAGAATTTATTGTGATATTTAGAGTTCTATGAACTTTCCAAAGAAACTAACTTTCCACATGTAAATGAAGCACATTGATGTACATGATCATTTTATTTGTGACATGGTGGAAGATGGGAGGGTATTGTTGGAGAAAGTTGAAACTTTGGAGAATGTAGTGGATGCTTTGACAAATCCAATTATCATAGATAAGTTCAAATGGTCTAGTAAGTCTATGAGCCTCTTGACCCCTAGTAGATAATTGACAATGTTGGTATTCCCTTTTCTCCTACAAGGTGTTTGACAAGTGGGAGAATGTTAGGAAAGGTGTCCCAACCTTGTATCTTAATGTTGAGAACTCTAAAATTCAAATTTTGGGCTATAGCAATCATTTCTAGCTCTACAAATTATTGAAACATGATTTAATTGACTAAAGTAGATTATGGTGACATGGCTCAACTCCTTGAGATCTTCAATTTATCTAAAAAGCCTTAATTGACTTCCTAGATCAAAAGTTATGGATTTTGGAAGTTTGACTCTCACATCAAAAATATATGAGCATCTATGATGCATATGAGAATTATAAGAGGGAGTTACACATGTTAACCAAGAACATTTGCTAACCTATGACATGTCATTAAGATTTTCATAACTTGGATCTTTGGAGGGTTTGAATAAGACAAGATGGAGTGCTAAGTTGGGAGGATAATTATGTCATGTTATCTTAGATTCTTATGTTGGATGTATGGAATATGCTATATTTAGCATGATGACTCTTCTTGGGATTTGGGCATTAGAATTTGACTAAGGGATTTAGGTGCAACTTTTGGGTGGTATTAGCTCATAGTTTTGTGATTACCCTTTCATGGTTTCATGTATTAGTTTCTCTATTTATTGGGTGATTGGGATAGAGTTTGCATAGTGTATATACATGTATTACTCTAGCACTGAGTGTTGGTGTTGTCTCCTTTGAAGTCTCCTTGCCTAGATTATAAATTGTAATTGATATTGTTGCTGATTAATACATTGACTTAGAGTTTGGAGGCTAGATTTTTTCTTCAGAGGGTTTTACCAAGATACATCATTGTGTTATGGTGAATGGTTTTATTATGTTGTTTATTTCCTACAAATTAATTTAGATCATGTTTTTTGTTCATCTCTCCTCTTAGATTATTGTAGGAAAAATTTCTGCACCTTATCTTCCTTTCAAACTATTCCAAATCTAAGGCAAAATTTAGACAAACATTCATCATTCCCAATCCTAAGGTAGATAAATTTTAGAGTCCACATCAAATTCATGTGTCATCTTTGCACCTTGAGCTAAGTGCCCTAAACTCCTCATTTACTTTCTACAATTAGCATTTAATGTTTCATTTTCCTAATATCTATGCCCACAACTATCATTAGTTAATCTAGGTTAATTTATACTTATGTGTACTCATGTGCCATATTTGTACCTTGATCTAAGTGCCCTAACCTCCTCATTTACTTTCCACGATTAGAATTTAATATTTCAATTTCCTAATATCTATGTCCATAGTTGTCATTAGTTAATCTAGTTTAATTTATGCTTATGTGTACTCATGTGCCATCTTCTTACCTTGAACTAAGTTCCCTAGCCTCCTAATTTACTTTCCAAATTAGCATTTAATGTTTCAATGCCTTGATGTCTACGCTCATGCAATTGTCATTAGTTAATCTAGGTTAATTATTCTTATGTGTATGCATCTTATTGGATTAGCCAAGATTACATTTAGGGAAAGTTTATTTTCCTTTACATTTTGGTGATCCATTTTCTCTTACATGACCTTGTTTCCCCTAGTGTTTCTCAAAATTATTAGGGTTTATAGAATTGTACCTTTTTAAGTTTACATCTTGTTTATTGATCCAATCTTCTCATTCATTCTTGTGCTTTTTTGATACATCTTTATTTTACAATTTGGTGTGCTTATTTATGCATCCCACCTTTCACCTACCCTTATGTTGGCCTTAGGGTTTTACATTTTACACTTGTTTTTAGATCTAATATAATACTAGATTTTTTGAGTTGTTAAGTTTGAAAGTTATTTTCATTATCTCATCATGGGTATCCTCTTCGTCTTCCTTATTGTTGGCCCTCATCCAAAAATGTGGAATCTGTGCGTTTTGGTTTGCATTTGAGATTTGTTTAGACGTGATGAAAACAAAATTTTGGTGTTGGATTCACTTGTAGCTAAAACCACCAGATTTAGAAAAACAAGGAAACAAAATGCAAGCAAAATGATTTCCTCTTCTAAATTAGTAGAAACCTTAGATTGGGTGAATGAATTTCAAAGAAAACTCAACCATACATTACCGAATGCAAACTCCATTGATGAAAAGAACGTGCTCAATGTATGTGGATGCTCAAGGACTTGTGCAAGATTTCTGTAAGATTTACCTGTCAAGCTCACGTTGTTCTTTCTTTGATGAAGGAATGGCTTATATTTATAGATGTTTGATTGTGGATGTAAGTGGCGAGGATTTGATCTTGGATGAATGGCTGAGATCGATTGAGAGTGAGTGGAGAATCTTAATAGGCTAAAATAGTCAAAAAGGAGTTATGATGACTCCTTAGTGAGCTCTAAAATGGGTGAGGGTAATTAGTTATTTTTATTTATTTATTTTGACTGATTAGTTGTGTATGGACTATTTAAATAGGGGGAATCATGGAGGAGTTATGATGGAATATAAATGGATAATTAGATTTATTTATTTATTTTTTAAATTAATTATGGAGAATAAGTGAAAATGAATTTATTTATTTATTTTAGAATAAATAGATGAGCATTAGCCTAATTAACTAAACAATACAAATTATTTAATTAATTAGTGGTGGTAAATGAAAGGAGAATTAGCATGATAATGAGGAAATGTTGACATGTATTAGGATGCAATATTAGGCATGATGTTAGAAGGTGGTGTGTTGGCAAGGTACATGTCACTCACTAGAACCTACCGCAACTCAAAGCAAGTGAAGAGCGGAGGACAAGGCCAACATATAAGATAGTATTTAGGTTGTTCTATAAAGGACATGTCCCTATCACAACATATATGTAATAGATAGTATGACAAGATATGATATGAAGAAGCTAATGAAGAAGTAGATATAGAAGTATAATATAGAGCAAAGACTTAGACCTGCCTGTTGTATATATATATAAGGATTATAACTAATGAACTATGTATATGAATGTGAATGACTTGTATGTATGATCTAATCTTACTGCACTATGAGATTTCTTATCATTGTTAGCTATTACTATATCATTGTCATGTTTGGGGTATAAAAAGACTTAGAGACTTGACCTAGGCTTATATCTCTAGACTGTGTCCTTTCTTTTCTTATCAAATTTTGGTTCCATTGCTAGGACCCTAGATAGAATAGTGAAAAACAAATAAAGATAAACAAGTAAAAGATAAGTGCATAACAAATAAAAGAATTGGAAAGGTGACATGAATTTTTTTTAACCTGTGGTAAATTCTCTTAAGACCTACCCTTGTGAAAAGGGGAAGGCACCTAAGGGGATGACAAATGGGAAGGGGGGAGGATCTAAAAAGGTCTATGAAAATATGTAACCATTCAAATTAAGCCAACCATGGGATACATAAGGATTAATGAAACACCATACCTAAAACACCCATGGCAAAGGGGGATAATAGGAAATTAAGAGAAATTAGTGAAGCAATACAAACCAGAATAGAAATGAACATGGAAGAAAGGGGACTAAAACAAACCCAAGAAAGACAGGAAAAATACTGCAGAAGGATGGAAAAAGTAGAAGAGATAGAGAGAAAACACACCATAAAGGTTGTAGAAGAAAAGGAAGAAGATGAGTGTGCCAATAAGGGTGTTGTTGAGTG
The DNA here is from genome assembly GCA_027924645.1 of Cunninghamia lanceolata. Lineage (NCBI taxonomy): Eukaryota > Viridiplantae > Streptophyta > Pinopsida > Cupressales > Cupressaceae > Cunninghamia > Cunninghamia lanceolata. The sequence goes on along the minus strand of BSBN01001346.1, from coordinate 924,051 downwards.
CACCAAGTTGGGTGCGGTTAGAAAAAAATGATGCAACATATTTGGTGATAGAAGAAGAACGCGCCATAGGGGTTGCTATAGAGATAACAGAGACTGATATAGATAAGAATCCAAGATCAATAACAATACATATTGATAAGGCCAAAGAGATGCTCAGTAATCTAGAAGGGTGCATTATTGCTTATGATGATTCCAGGAGGACATGGGAAGAAGACTATACTAAAACCCTAACCCTACCGCAATTGGGTAAATCACCATATGTTCACCCTGACCTCACTAATGTACAGATCAGGATTAATGAGCAGTGGGAACCAATATTTAACCCCATGATAAATCTTTAGCCTTTAAATTTTGATGAAGAATACTTGGATTATTTGGTGAATCAAAGTGTGATGAGAATAAGAGAAAGAGGAGTAGATGTGGTATCTGATAACATTGATTTCAAAAGTATAAGAGAACTAATACTAAGAACTAACAAAATGTCACTTACAAACAAAAAGACATCCCCTATAATGAAACAATAATTTGAAAAGGTACAACCCCTCAACCAGGAGCCACCCCAAGTGCCATATAAATCAAGAATAATTTTGGTGGAAGAACAAAACAAAGAGATAGAGAAACAAAAATGAAGAGAATAAATCAAAAAGAATTGCAGAGAAATATTAGGGAAAGAGTACTTTGACATTAAATTACAAAGAGATAAGGGCAGAGAAGACAAATCCTTACCGCAAAGGCAAACTAAGAAACCACAAAGGAAAAGAGAACAAACACACTACAAAGAGGATAAAATAGAAAAACAACAAAAGACGAACACACCAACCAAGCTGCTAGCATTCGGAAAGGATACCACAAAAGCAACAAAACATGTGTTTGTAGTAGAATCCACATGGTAGAGAAAGAATGTAACACGAGACCAAACCAAACTATTTGATTTTGCTGGTACCCTAAGGAATGAAGCATTGAATCGGTATAGGAAGGCATGTCCTAACCAAGATAAATCATGGGATGACATTAAGAAAGCATTCCTAGACAATTTTGAATCACCATAGATACCCATTGAAGGAGTAAGCAAAATGCGAGACATGGTCTAGAAAGAGGGAGAATCTATTAAAGATTTTGACAAAAGATTCAAGGAAATCTCCCGCAAACTAGAAGAACCACTGACAAAGAAGCAAAGGTAAAATGGTTTATTTCATGACTAAGCCCTGACATCAGGACACCCCTAGATGGCAAAATTTTCAACTCATACTCATAAGCAGTAACTATGGCATGCTGCATAGAGTCACAAAACTGGCGCAGAAATGACAACTAAGGAAACTATGGAGATAGAGAAACTAAAATTAGAGTTGGAACAACTAAAATTAAAGCAAGAAATCCTAGCATGGAAGGAAGGAAGTTCGTAAAAAAAGAGACCAAATATATGGTACTCTTATTGTACAAAAGGACATCTACAAAATGAGTGCCCAATGATAAAAGGAAAAAGAAAGGCTTGTTGGAAACACAGTTGCCGTTGCACTAAAAGGTTGACTTGTTAATGCCTGATACAACTGCCAGAGTTAATGAATCCATAGGAGTTGATTAAGCCATGTCACGAATCCTACGAGAGATGCTGGCTCACTTCCAACAATCCCCCCAGCATCACTCGCGGGAGCCCGCGTCACTCGCGGGGGAGATTCAAACCTGAAACCTTTGGCTCTGATACCAATTGTTGGAAACACAGTTGCCGTTGCACCAAAAGGTTGACTTGTTAATCCCCAATACAACTGCTAGAGTTAATGAATCCACAGAAGGTGGTTAAGCCATGTCACGAATCCCGCGAGAGATGCTGGCTCGCTACCAACAAGGCTACCACAATGAAGGTTGGTGTAGGAGCACCAAGGAGACCAAAAGACTCATGTCTTGTTTTTGTTGTTCATTTTGTTTTGTTGATTTCATAAGGTCTTGGAGACCATTCTCATTTTGTAATAAGGGCTATGATGCCATGTTTGTAATAAGCAATCATACAATCATACATTGTATAGGAGGTAGTCATAAAGTCATAAGGGGCAGTCATATAAAACTTCATGTTGTAAGCCTTGTTCAGGCATCTAGGATAGAGTCAAAGAGTCTAGTGCCTAATCCAAGGCCTAATTACATTGTAGAGGTGTTTGAAGATTCATAAACACCGATGCCTATGCAAACAAACTGGTAATTAGTTGAAGTTTCAAACTGCAATAAAAATACCAATTCTTTGTTGTTTTGTTGTTTTTTTTGTATTTTCTGAAGAAACAGTCCGTACTATTCACCTGTACCAAACAATCATGAGCCCCAAATGTGTGGGATGAGTAGAGTAAAGGATTAACTTGCAATCAAGTCCAATTTGGTGTCTTGACATTCACTAAGGAGTTTTTTATAATATCTCTAGGACTGCTCATTAAGAGAACCCTGTTTTCCTAAAGAAATCGCTACTATAGGCCGTACAATCCTCAGGTACCATATTGTCTACATTTGTTCATGATTTGACTTGTTGAATAATAGAGTTGGTTATCATTTGAAGTGGGTTAGGAGTGTTGATAGTTGCATTGTAGGGAGATATAAGGTTTTCTTTCAAATTAGTCTTACTAAAAACTAAACAAGGGTTTGCTCCAAATGATGGGAGATTGACCATCCCTGATGCAGAGCCAAACACCCTAGCCTGCATTACCCCTTGTATGTCTACGTTTTACTTGCCTATCCACAAAACAACAACTAGTCGCTTGATCACACACCTCTTTCCGACATATGTCCTTTGCATCATTTGCATATTGGCAACATTGCCTTCATTGGCGAATGCTCACAACCCTTGACTAATGTGCCGATATCCCAACGAATGTACATGCTTGTCTTGACTTGCTATGGCCGGTGGTAATACCCTGATTTACCGTTACACCCAGTCAACACTTGTATCTGCCGTAAGATACATTACCCAATGTACATTTAGGATATGCATATACATTCGCAATATGCATTGACTTCGGTGAGACACTGACTGTCGGTGGACCCTCCTAGCATCCGGCCGATACACTAATGAACTACCCTTCGGTGACACTTACCAGTTGTCACCCCGATACAATCTGATCGGTAAAATTATAGACTATCAGCTCAACACAACTTTATTCACCCGATGGCTCTTGTCATTCCGATGACCCTTTAGCATATACATAATACGACCTGCTGTCTCCGATTCTTTTCACCGTTTTCACCGGTCACTCCTTGTATCTGACCCAATGTATCTTCTACTTGCATATTCACAACATACAACCTAAAGATGCATTCTTTCGCATGCATACAGAACTAACCATTGACCGACCGTTGACCTCCTTTGTATGCTAATACACTTGTACTTTCATAATGTATGTTCACTACATGCAATCTTGACATACAATACACCAATGGTTCCCGATATGCTTTGCGATATACACACTCAACAGACCCTTGCGATATACACACAAAACGTATATCTGACATACATTTTCGATAAACACACAAATTGTATATCTGATGGAACAACATGAATCTTGCACCAATTTGATCCGCTGTAAATCCTTAAACTTCGCAACTGCACAGATCTATTCCTCCGCCAATCTAACATAAATCTTTCACCCTACCAACCTAGCACATGATGGCACTAGGATCTATCTGCACCATGTACGCGATCCTGCAAACATGAAATCAAACAAAACAAAAACACAAATTGATATGTACAGCCATTCCACCGATTTCAAAGAAATCTAACTGATGGAATGGGTTAAGAACCCATCTCAGCCACAAAACAACAAATCGATTGCACAGAGAAAACCCAACGAATTTAGATGACAGAAAGATGCACAGAACTTTGTTTATTATGCCTTTCAGAAAATGTGCATACAGATGCTCTGTTTCTCAATTACAATCACACTGATCTCTGATCTCAACTACAACTATTGAATTGAACTGAACTCCACTCAACTGATTACATTCGATCTGCTCTGTGGTATTTATCTACTCGCCCTGAGTAGTACTAACCTAACTCCAAGAGGCTAGGAGACAACCTCCAAGAAGCTAGGAGATCTAACAACCTCCAACTTCCTAACAACCTTTGTAATTATAGATCGACAAGTGTCCTGGGGACTTATAACATAAACCTAGATACAAACTAAAATAACACGCATTGGTCAAACAGACCTTATTACATAAATGGTCTTATAGGACCTTATTGGAAACAACAAAATGAACATCAAACAGTTGAATGCCTCATGGAGGCCACCTTGTGTTAGGTGATCCTGCACCATACACCCCACCTTGAAAAGAACTCATGCTACATGAGTTAAGTCTTTGTTTTGCTCTACCTGTATCCTCTGCTGTCTCATGTCTTCCCCATGATCTCTGGACTACAACCTGCTTCCATGGAATCAAAGACTCATGCCTAGCATGGTAGGCTCGAATCACACCTTGTTGTTTGCCATTCTTTCTTATTATCATCTCTGTCTGAGCACGTGTATGGGAAACCTTGGGTAATGCTTCTTGTACTGCTGCTATGGCAGAACATGTGTGCCTTTCAACTCTTGTTGGTTCTAGAGGACAAACAATTGTCCCTACTATGATTGCATCCTTGTCTTTCCAATCAACTTGTGGCTGCGGGTAAACCTACTCTTGGACCTTCTGTTGATCCATCTGATCTCCATCATCCAAAACTGAAATCATCTTCAAACCTTGATCCTTAGCAACCCCACTCCCTGAGGTATCCTCACCTTTCTTTATGTCTCCTTCATTGAGCTTCACAAACTCTTTCTTACCCACCAAAATGATTTTGGCTGCCTTCTTTGCTTCAACATCCTCCTGCAATGGTGTCATCACAAAAGTTCTCCCATCCTTCTTGATGGTGTAGGTATTAGCATATCCATTATACAATGCTCTCCTATCAAATTGCCATGGCCTACCTAAAAGTAGGTGACAACATTCCATGGGCAAAATATCACATAAAGCCCCGTCCTAATATTTCCCAATCTGAAAATCAACATATGCTTGTTCATATACCAAAAGTGATTGATTATCACTTACCCAAGATGCTTTGTAAGGGGTTTGATGTGGAATCCTTTCTTGTTTCAACTTATCCACCATTTCCTGAGATACCATATTATCTGTTGAACCAGAATCTATTACTACCTTGCATTTTTTACCTTTGCTTTTGCAATTGGTCCTAAAAAGTGCTCTCCTTTGTATCATCTCCTTGGATGTCTTCAAGAGTGTTCTCCTCAGCATCAATGATTCTCCTTCTAGAACTGGGGCTGCACTCCCCATTGGAAGGTTAACACTTTCACCTACCTCCTCTTCTTGCACATATTGAACCCTCTTGTCATTCTTCCTATCACCTCCTGATGATGAACCTTGCCTTTCTGGACATTTGAATGCTGGGTGACCAATTTCATTACAATGATAACATCTTCTAGTGAAAACATTAGAACCTCTACTACCTCCAAATCTGCCTCTTGTGCCTTTCCATCCACCCCTGAAATCAGACTGCTCTTGTCCTTTACTAGTCTCTTCTTGATTCTCATTGACTTGTCTTGTTGTAGGGGCTGATCCTCTCCCCCTTTTATTGCTGCCTCTTCCCCTCATGGACTTATCCTATCTCCTTTTCATCTTCTCCTCAATCTTGATTGCCATTTGATAACAGTCTTCTACACTCCTAGGGTTAGCCAAAACTAATTCATCTTGTATGTTCAATCTCAAACCAGCCAAGTATCTAGCAACCTTTTCAACCTCATTCTCATGATGACCAGACCTCATACTTAATTTATAAAATTCCTCAGTATGTGCCTTCACATCCATTTTCTTTTGTCTTAAAAATTGAAACTTTTTGAACATTTGAACTTCATAATCCTTGGGTAAAAATTTACCTTTGATTCTTGCTACCATCTTGTCCCATGAAGAAATCTTTGACTTACTCTGCTTTCTCCTCTCTGATTGTATGTAATCCCACCATACCAAGGCATGACCTCCCAATTTGGTCTTTGCAATCTTTACTTTCTGCTCCTCAGGAACCTCCTCACATTCAAAATGATTATCTAATGCAGCAATCCAATCAAGTAACTCTTCCTCATTTAAACTTCCATTGTACTTTGGAACATCAATCTTTACCTTAGGTTTGTCATTCTTGACTGCCCTTAACAGTTTTGCAAATCTCTGATCTTCAGGATTCAGATCTTCATCTACATCTTCATACTCTTCACCATCCTCTTCTTCTTCTGGTTCACTTTCTTCCACTTCTCTTCTTTTGTTTGTCTTCAAGGCTGCAAGCTAGGCTTGAAGGGCTTCTGTAAGCTCTTTCATCTTCCTCAACTCTTTAGCATGCTTTTCCTTCATCTCTTGCAACTCTCTAGCAGTACCAGCATTTTTCAGAGGCATCTCGCTAACTTATTTCTGCAACCTCTTAGTTCTTCTACTTCTGCCTTCTCAATGACAGAACAAAATACACAACTACCCAGACCTTTTGCTAAGCTCTGATACCACTATGATGTAGATCCAAACACCCTAGCCTGTATGTCTACATTTTACTTGCCTATCGGCAAAACAACAACTAGTCTCCCGATCACACACCTCTTTCTGACGTATGTCCTTTGCATCATTTTCGTATCGACAACACTACCTTCATCAGCGAATGCTCACAACCCTTGACCGATGTGCCGATATCCCCACGGATGTAAATGCTTGTCTTGACTTGCTATGGCTGGTGGTAATACCTTGATTTACCGTTACGCCCAGTCAACACTTATATCTGCCGCAAAATACATTACCCAATGTACATTCATAATATGCATATACATTCGCAATATGCATTGACTTCAGTGAGACATTGACTGTCAGCGGACCCTCCTAGCATCTAGCTGATACACAAATGAACTACCCTTTGGTGACACTTACCAGTTGTCACCTCGATACAATCCGATCGGTGAAATTATAGACTGTCGGCTCAACACAACTTTATTCACCCGATGGCTCTTGTCATTTCGATGACCATTTAGCATATACATAATACGACCTACTGTCTCTGGTTCTTTTCACCGTTTTCACTGGTCACTCCTTGTATTTGACCCAATGTATCTTCTCCTTGCATATTCACAACATACAACCTAAAGATGCATTCTTCAACATGCATACAGAACTAACCATTGACCGACTGTTGACCTCCTTTGTATGCCGATACACTTGTACTTTCGTAATGTATGTTCACTACATGCAATCTTGACATACAATACACCAATGGTTCCCGATATGCTTTGCGACATACACACTCAACAGACCCTTGCGATATACACACATAATATATATCCAACATACATTTGTGATATACACACAAATTGTATATCTGATGGAACAACGTGAATCTTGCACCAATTTGATCTGCTGTAAATCCTTTAACTTCACAACTGCACATATCTATTCCTCCGCTAATCTAACACAGATCTTTCACCCTGCCAACCTAGCACATGATGGCGCTAGGATCTATCTACACCCTGTACGCGATCCTGCAAACATGAAATCGAACAAAATGAAAACACAAATTGATATGTACAACCATTCCACCGATTTCAAAGAAATCTAACCGGTGGAATGGATTAAGAACCCATCTCGTCCACAAAATAGCAAATCGATTGCACAGAGAAAACCCAACAAATTCAGATGATAGAAAGATGCACAGAACTTTGTTTGCCTTTCAGAAAATGTGCATACAGATGCTTTGTTTCTCAATTACAATCACATTGATCTTTGATCTCAACTACAACTATTGAACTGAACTGAACTCCACTCAACTGATTACATTCGATCTTCTCTGGGGTATTTATCTACTCACCCTGAGTAGTACTAACCTGACTCCAAGCGGCTAGGAGACAACCTCCAAGAGGCTGGGAGATCTAACAACCTCCAACTGCCTAACAACCTTTGTAATTATAGATTGACAAGTGTCATTGGGACTTACAACATAAACCTAGATATAAACTAAAATAACATGCATTGGTCAAAAAGACCTTATTACATAAATGGTCTTATAGGACCTTATTGGAAACAATAAAATGAACATCAAACAGTTGAATGCCTCATGGAGGCGTGTTAGGTGCTCCTGCACCAATCCCACTATCTTTCAAGGCCATAAGACCAGTGGTATGGGTGTGTTAATTTGCATTTTAAGTGTTTTGGATGACTGCAGGAGAGAGAGAGAGAGTTGGTGGTTGCAAGATTTGCTAGAGGAGGCTTAATATGACCATGTATTAAGCCAAATTGGGGAACCATAGAGGTATTTTTGGGAACAGCTGATTGTAGGAGGACAAAACCCACAAAATCCATAGTTTTGACATGTGTTCTAAATGCTCAAATCATTGTTTGAGTTCTATGCATGAATTTTAGGGGGGTCTCTTTGTATTTTAGGCCTAATTGGGGCTCTAGGTAATTGAGAGGAGTTATAGGTTGGGGTATTCCATCCAAAACAACCTATACCCAGTTTTGGATATGTGATAGGGAGTCCAAATGGGTATTGCTTGATTATCCAAGTTCTACATTTGAAGATTTGTATCAAAAGTTATTAAGGACTGTTCTCTTTTTTAGGGCTACAAGCAAAATCTTGGGTTTGTGAAGGAAGTACTAGTTCTAAGTTCGACCTACCTTTGCCAATGGTTGGGATGGGTTCCAATGCATGTCTAAACAACTTTTCCATGAAGAATTTAGAGCCCCTAACTGTTGTTCCCACTTTTACAAGCCGATCTTTGAATTTGGGCTTTTGGGTGTAGTGAAAACCTTGTCTAGTTTGCTATCCTCCAACTATTCCATTGCCTCTACATCAAAGGTAGATCTTAAGATAATACCAAAAAGGAATAACATAGTTTATTATAGTATTTGCGGTGATTGGGATGATCATGAGATAAAAGATTGCCCATCACAATTATTTAGACTAAAGGAAGATGACGACGACCATGAACTGTGGTGTAATGCCCACCTCAATAATAGAGTAGATACCCACAACATGGCATATGTAAAGGGGTTGGCCGAGAAACCTCTATACATCCAAAACCATGGTTACAAAATTCCTAATTGGGCTAATAAAAAAAATGCTAATACATTACAAAACACAAACCCAAATTACATGAACTATGAGGAGAGAGGCCAACACAATGGATATAGAGGAGGTAGAGGTAGTGGAAGAAGTAGATGAAGGAGAATTGATGCAAGTTGTTATTGTTGTACCTTGCACACACGCCCCATTTTGCTAAATGGAGATTCCCTCTTTCGCTTTGGCTTGGAGTCTCAACCTTTCTACCTTATGATGATGAGAAGGTGAAATTGTGCTTAGAATGTGGGATTCGCTTCAAATTTGAATACTTGGCATGTTTGGAGTGATTTGATGTCATTTGGAGGTGTCTTGAGTGGTTTTGTGCTTAAAAAATAGCCATTTGTTGCTTTCTAAATTGAAATTAGGTGTTACTGCACTTTTCTCCAAAAACCCATGTCACTGGATATTTCCCTTGAAATTGCTACTGCAGGATGTGTCATGTTGAAATTCCTAGTTTCTAGGTCTTAGAGTTGCAAAATCATGTCAAATTTCACAAGATTTCACTAAGGGGTTCATATACTTTCATCCTGTCGCATGGTCCTGAAGTCTTGATTTGGCTAAGTCTAAAACCCTAAAAACCCTAAAAAATGGCTAAGTCTGAAATTTGGTGGAACCTCAAAATTCTAGAATCTGCATATGAAATCCTATGGATCTGGAACCTATCTTAAACATCCTGAAAGTATATTTAAATTTACTTAAATATATATTTAAATATACTTTCACTTTGGCCAATTCAAAATCTGGCGCCAAAAACACCCCCTACTGCAAAAAGTGCCAAAAGTCCCTCCCTCTCACTGACTTTGTGCTAAAAATGCCTCCTACTGCACTTAGCACTAAAATCCTTCCTCACTAACTAGCGCTAAAAAATGCGCTCACTGCACATATCCTTTCAGGTCCAAAACCTTCGCCGATCCACTTGCACTTGAATTCCCCACTAAGGAGATTTTCGCTAGAAAAGCACCCTACCGACTTGCGCCAAAATTGCTGACCACATACTTAGCGCTAAAAATAGGACTGATTGACTTTGTAATGACATTCAAGGTTTGCGCTAGTTGGTTTGAACTAAAATCCGCGCCGGCTGCACCTAGCTAACTTAGTGCTAAAAACATGGATCACGGACCTGCGCTAAAAATTGCCTTCATTGACTTTAGTCAGTTGACTTCAAATCTAGCGCCAAGTTGGTAGAAGCCAAAACCTACGTAAGGAAGTTGGACCCAAAATCTGTGCTAAAGGTGTTAGCGCTAAGTTTGACCTCCACCGACTTTTAGTTCGTGAAACCCAAAATCAACGCTTTTTGACATTTTGGCCTAAAAATTAATTTTTTTAAGGTACAAATTGGATTTTCTTGATGGATTTAAATTGTACAATCATTTGTCACATCATGATGGAAATTTTTACCAAGTTTGTGTGGATTTTGGGCATGTTTAATGACAATTAGTGCTACTACACATGAAAAGTCCGTGACCCCCAAAAATCCTACTTTTTGCAGGAAAGGCTAGAAAAATATGAAATAAAAGTCCTCAAATGGATTCAAATGACCACAAAAACTTCCTAGATCATCATATTGGCCAAATGGGTACTTGAAAATGGTAAAAAATGTAGAAAATCATGCAAAAATCACTGGATTTGTGAAGAAGTCTATAAGGAAGCAATATTGACAATGAGTTGTTTCTGATTGATCCATGGTTGCAAATGGACATATCTTGATTCAAAATGATGGGAAATGACTTTTTATGATGAATTTGATGCTTGGTCTTGTTGATTGTAGGTCTAAGAGGACAAAGGAGCCAATTGGAGCCGCCTTGGAAGGATGAACACACAGAGGTACCTTGCTGACCCAGAAATGCAGAATTGACATTTTATCAACCAAATTGCTGTTGCACATACAAAAGGAAGCCACTATGATGTCCAAGATGATGGAGATAGGCCTTAGGAGCTAAAGACAAAAAATCAAGTCTACTTCATTGTTGTTCCTGCAGATCCAATTCAAGGTCCAAGACTTGTTCATAGCTATCCCAGCAGTCCAGTCATGTAATGGTGATCCAACAAGCATCCAGTTGGATATACTTTCACTAAAATGTGGCACATACACCTTCTGATCTAGTCAGCACTTGGAATCCCGTGAATCCACATCAGCTCAAGTTTTTAAGTGTCATGTGACTCTATTTTGGCTTTAGTAGGCCTTGAGAATTGACTTTTCATCATATACAACTAAATGGGTATCCATTTTGTCCAGATTCAATGTATTTGCAAGCTATATTTTGTCTTTTTTCTAAAGGACAAATGTAAATCTGAAAATGCAACAAACTGATGTATCTCATTAAATGCCATGTAATCTGGACCATTGGTGTTGAGTTAATCTCCACCATCCATTGAAAAACTCGGTATGGTTTCTTGTCTATAAAAGGGTCGTCCTTTCCTCTCATTTGTAAGTAAGATTTGATAATGAATTGCTGAGACTACCAAAATTTAGTCAATACAAAGCAAGTTTTACAGATTGCTGGGAATTTGTGTTTCTATGTTGTCTCATTTTGGATTTCATGGTTCATGTCAATTTGAAATTAGTTTACATTTAGTTACATTAGTGATTAATCATTCAGATATTTGATGGATTTCCTATCCATACCATTAATGGCTTGCTGATTGTATGTCATTATGCATGGTTAGTCTAGGTATATTTTATGAGATAAGTTTGATTGTGTGATTTCATTGAGCTGCGCCAAGGATTGAGTGTTTGATGAACCCTCTACAATTTGAAAATCATTGCATTTCCTTAGAAGATTGCATGAGCTCTGCGACATTGTGGGTTGCCTGGTTAAGCAGAGATTTGTTTATTGTTGGGAATCTGTCTATCTATTTATTGATCATTTTTACAATTGTCTATAGGATCTCTTATCCCTTCTCTCTTTCCCTCCCCTTTTGCATTTTATTTAATCAAGTTTGGTAGATTTAGGGTTTGAGCAACATTACATTGATTATTTGCTGATAAATTTCAAACTTCACAGTCTGAACCACCTAGGGTTTCTGCATATACTTTGCTGTCATATTTTGTAAACCCTGCATTTCATGCAGGACCCCTTATTGGCACAGCTAGACATACCACTGAGTCATTCCAAGCAAGCTAAGACCTAGCTGTATTATCCTTGGGGCAGTCCTATCTTGGATAGGATACCTTTTTCAAGAGAGGTGTGATACCAACAATCATACCTGCAGTGTTGTGTGCTAAAACCACCATCAACAGTTATAAGTGCAGAAAACAAGGGCACTTCACAAACAAATGCTAGGGTATAAGAAGAAACAATGCACATTTTGTGTTAGCTCAGACCATGCCTTGTTAATTCATGACAAAGCTTTGCAGTATTTTAGAAACGCACCTTCTTAATCAAAAAGTGATGAGTTACAGGAATTCAATTCATAAAAAGGAGCCAGAATAATAAGGAAAACACCTAAAGATACATCACAAGCAGCCGAGGGTGCCATAAGAAAAATAAGTATGATTCAAGTAGTACATATAATGAAGCATTAGATGAGGAATATTATGATAATAAGCTAAGTTACAAACAAACAAACATAAAGAAAAAAGATAAATAAAACTAAAGCTACCATAGTCACAAGGCAAGGAACTAACACTATAAAACTAGAAAACATTGACACTGAGACAAAAGAGGAAGAGGATATTTCCTTTCCTAATAAAAACCAACATGACAAAATTGTTGAACAATCAAAATAGCTACTAGCTAGAGAACAACATGAACAACAAAAATAGACACATTTCTTTTCAGAAGAAGAAGTAATCTCACTCAAACAATTGTCACAGCTAATAAAACAACATAACCTTATAGAGAACTTGAAACAATTCTACAAATACTGGAATAAAGAACAAGGCCAAAAGCCACAAATCAAAAAAATGGCAAAGATTGAACGATAATGGAAAATATGACCATTAATGATAAATGCCCATATAATCATCATAAGATTAAACAGGTTATGGTAGACCTAGGCACAGATGTTAATATGTTACCAAAAAGAGTATGGGAACAATTCGGAAGACCAAGATTAGAAGAAACAAAATACAATATTAGCCTAGCAGATAGGTCAACAATGCGTACATTAGGAACCTAGAGGAAGGTAGACATTAACATAATGGGGGTCAAACAATTGGTAGATTTTGAGATAGTATAAATGAACCATTTGATTCCTTCAACACACTATTAGGTCTCCAATGGTTTGTCAATGCAAATGGAATTGTGGATTCAAGAAAAGAAGAATATCATGCCCACATTTCCCATGCGGTCATGACACACATCACACGTGTCATGTCCACATTTGTCATGTGGTCATGACACGAAATATCAAAAAAATTTCCACGCTTCCCTAAAAACCCCCTCACATGCGTAAGCGTGCTCGGTGGCATTATGCTTAAGGTGTAAATAAAATAGTTGAATGCAGGGTAATACGTACATGTGCGCATACCAAAAGCAATGAAGGTCAACTAGGGGGTCAACGCGATGCGGTTAATGTCACCAATAGGGTTAGGATCAATGATCGTAACCCTAAGTCAACCTATGTGAATGAAGGGATTTTGACGTAAGTCAAAATCAATAGCCAAAAATCAAATGCATGAGGGAATGATAAAATACCAAAATTAAATGACAATACTCGGTGAAAACAATATTATAATCCCAAACATGGTTAAACTTCACTAACCTAACTAAACCTTAAATTTCAGGAAAATCTGACAGCATAACGCCTCATGGGCGTGAGTAGGGTTTATTGTACTAAAACTAATTTTAATCATAAGGTTTACTGATTTGGATTAATAAATTACTTACATCTCACTAGTTGCATTGGTAATACAGTTGATTAAGTTAATTGAACATTTTTCAACAAAGTCTGATCATTTGTTCTCCTTCACATTTTCTACAATTTTATATGTTTTCAACAAGGTTTGATCAATTTGTTCTCCTTGACGTTCTTAATAATTTTATATGTTTTTCAATTAAGTTCGAACAATTTGTTCTCCTTCACGTTCTCGATCAATCAGGGTTATCTCTGCGTTATTTACATTATTCCTAATTTTTTGGTAGATCAAATCTCAGAAATAGGATTTACTAACTTTGTTTAAATAGGTTACTAGGTTTCCGATCTGGGTTTATAACAACATCCAATTTATTTCCATTAATTAAATTGGCTCAACAAGATTAAAGGAATATTAAATTTTGATTAATATCATGATCTAATCTGTTATTTAACTTCCACTAACAAATAAAAAAATAATATTTTAAAAGGAATAAAGTTTTACCATATCATTAATTATCTTCCAATTTTCCTATATCAATTTCCAATTTAAACGATGAACAAAAAAATAAAACAAGAGGGGAATTTAAATTTTAAATTGGATTTTAAATTCCCACCTTGCCCTAATTTCTTCCAATATTAAAATATAATTTTCTTTATACCAAAAAAAACCTTAGCCCTATTTTGAATCTCATGCATTTTCTCCTCTTTGTTTTCACTCTTATCTTTCTTTCTCTTTTTTCTCTCTCATTTTCTCATTCTTTATTTTCTCGGTTTGAGTTATGTTTAAATTTTAAAGGCCACATATGAAATGCATATGATGGTTTTTTTTATTTTTTTAATATATATATATATAAATTCTTATTATGTTTATAAAACTAGACTTTCTCTTAACATATGTATATTTTTTTTTGTTGTTTTCATTTTAAAAATGTTGAAGCCCTAAATTTTTTTGTTTGTTTCTATTGGCAGGTAAAGGGAAGGTCTGTGTGTAACCGACGATGACGCTGTATGGAGGGGGTTATGTGGCAGAGTGTGGGCGGAGTTGTAGTGGCCGCAGAGTGGTGAGAGGTCCGCAGAGAGGGGAGGCCATGGAGGAGGAGCTGGGCGGCGGCGTGTCTGTGGAGAGTCTTGGGCGCAGGGGTTTCATGGGGACTGTAGCAGATGGGGGGTGTGGGTGGGGGCTCCGCCCCCTCCCCACACCCTTTACAATGGTGATGGTTGGGGGGTTCAAACCCCCCACCAAAATTTGTTCATTTTTTTAATTTAAAAAAAAAACTGCGATCTAATAAAATACAGTCGCTCGTCTATTATTTTACTACACGACATTTTTAAAATGAGTTTTATTTGTAAATAAATAAATATATATATATATATATATATATATATATATATTCAACAAACCAATTTAATTTAAAAAATCACAGTTTAATACAATGCACAATTTATGATATATATTTTTTAAAATATACAAAATGCTTATATATATATATATATATATATATATATATATATATATATATATATATAATGCAATCTTTTTTTTTTCTTTCAAAAAAATAATAAAATCAATTGAACTTTTAAGTACATATAAAAAAATACACTCATTCAAATTAC
This sequence comes from Cunninghamia lanceolata, assembly GCA_027924645.1. Lineage (NCBI taxonomy): Eukaryota > Viridiplantae > Streptophyta > Pinopsida > Cupressales > Cupressaceae > Cunninghamia > Cunninghamia lanceolata. The sequence continues at coordinate 908,534 of BSBN01001346.1, read as the reverse complement.
TCAAATTATATATATATATTTTCAACTATAAACTTTCCTTCTAAACACTCATAGATTTTCTGTTTTAAACAAATTTGCAAGATATGTAAATATATTTTCTTTTATCAATTCTAATACAAGGCAAGAACTCATTTTTTTTTAACAAGTATATTCATTGCATGATTAATATTTACACATTTTTAAAGAGAGGAACAAATATAACTAAGTAATTTAAAATGCCTCTAATTCATAACAACAACCAATATTCTCTTTCATTGAACTAATTACATTTTTTTTTGTTATCTCAAAATTAAAATCACAACTCTTCTATTTGACAAATTTTAAAATATACAAACAAATGAATTAACTTATAAAATAATTTTTCTTCGTTCAACCCTTTTTGAAGGATAAGAATTAAATCAACAATTTATAACTTTCACTACAATGAAAATGGCTTACCCACAAAGTAAGAAAATATATTATTACAACAAAAGAGAGAGAACCAAGTTCTCATCTTTGACAACTAACAAATGGTAAAATCTCCTAAGTAAGCCAACCTCTCTCTCAAGAGCTTAAAGAGTAAAGGAAAATAAAATGTTAACTCCAAGAACAAGGAGTTTCTTCAACTTCACACTTAGCTCCAATGACCTACATATCACAATAAGGGGAAAGAAAAACCACACATCTTGCTCTCCTCCCTACCGTAGACCAGCAAGTGGGTCACCCCCAAGCTAGGGAGATCATCCACACACTTAGGGAACTCAATCCACAAAACAACAAGGCATACCAACATCCAAACACAATTTTACACCCATGGATAATCACAACACAAAAACTCAACCAAGGTGAGTTCAAAGGGGTAGGGGAGTGGACACACTCAACTCAAAAGTGCCACTCCTACAAAGATCCCAAAACAAATACCTCATAAGGCCTCTAGCCAACACATTTAGACACAATTTCCTCAAGCTTCCATATTTTGGCTCTCAAGCCATGTCACATATTGCTCAAAATTTCAAATATTGCCCTCAAGGATTACAACACCACAAAACAAGGTAATGACCCCGAGGAGGTTCACTCCTCCCCTACCCCACACTTGTTGAGCATCTTCTCCCAAGTGGGAGAGGCTCTTACAACACCCTACAAATTTTTCCCACAATAACAAAATATAACTCAAGAAAATAAATCTCACACATATGCATCATGCAAGCAAACTAAAATGCAAAGGGAAGGCCTTAGCCTTGAAAACCAACCTTTAAAAGCTCAATTATGGAAGAAAATTGATGTAGAGCTTCTCCAAATCCTCCTCCAACATAAGTCACAAAACTCTCTCTATCTTTTTCCCCAAATTCAAATTCAAACAATTAAAATTTCCAAAAATTCAACAACCCCTCACCTTCTCCCAAGTGGGATTAAAATAAGCTCAACCTATGAGCTTAGAGGAATGGGGAGGTGACACTTGTCACCTCCTCACTCTTCCTCCCCACTACAAGCATGACCCATGGGATGGGTGTTGACACGTCACTCACCCATCCCCAAGTCTCTCTCACCCCTTCCACTTGTCCTCTCTCCAACATGTGGGAGAGAAAAGAGGAGCTTAAGAGGGAATGGGTGACACATGTGTCCCCTTCCTTTCCTCTCAAGAGGGACCACACAATTCCAAGGGTACCCTCACCAATTGTGAGAGAGACTTGGAGTCAAGTCCTCCACAATTGGGGGGTCTTGTTGATAACTGAGAGGGGGGGGTGAATCAGTTATCCTAATTATTTCCTTTTTGAACTTTCTTATTAATTAATGCAGCATTGAATCAAACACAAAAACATTACCATGAAATAAGAAACACATGACACAGTATTTTTGACGTGGAAACCCTGTTAAGGGAGAAAACCACGGGGTGATTAACCCAAAATTATTCTCTGTTAGAAGAATAGGAAATTACAAAATGGCACTTGCCAATTAGGGCTCACTGCCCGAGCACACTGCTCACAAGAGGCCCACTGCCTACAAGAAGACACACTATCTACAAAGTGATAAGAATCACAGTCTTGAACTGATTGGAAGCATCTGCATATGCTGGAGTTCAGTTCCGGTTAGGCTCAGTACACTGATCTGCTGCACTTCATCTTTTCTCTGTTCTTTATTCTGCTATTCTTTCACATACCGGATCTGTCTTGGTACTTCTGCTCTGTTCTGCTCTTCTTCGCATATATTCTCTTGACATCATCACACCCTTCACAACTAAATCCATCCTCTATATATATCCGCCCAAGTAATTTCATCACCTTTCTAGTCGGCATCCGGAACAGTCTAGTTTCTTACAAACTCTGTTCTGTCGGCTGAATCCTTGCTCACCAAGCAATGCGGATCAAGCATATACTTGTAGATATCATTAATCATGTCGGCCAAACATGATTCATGCCTTCACAACCTTTATCATCAACAGTAACACATCCGGAAAGTAGTCTGATACTCTGTCAGTCAGTTCATCCTCTGTTTTCACTGTCTCTCAGGAATCCGGTACTCAATTATTCATATCTTTTTCCTTGTCCATCACCGGAGGCTAAATCCTTGGAATATACCACTCAAGGTAGTCCTCTTGACTTCCCCAAATCCGCACTGCACCAAGACACTTCCTCTGAAAGATCCGGACCAATCTGTCGGACCTTGCCACATGCTCTGTTCTTGTTCACCGGACCACAACAATCTTTATTCTGACTTCCGGTAGAGACACATCATGACTTGCGGATATGTGGGATGACCTTTGTTGCCATCAATGACAACAACCATGAATCCATATAGTGTCTCTTGCCAACAATCTCCCCCTTTGGCATTGATGGCAACACTTAGTGAAAAATGACTAAGTGTTTACACTATGCTCCCCCTTTGTTGATGCTCTGTCTTTATATACAATTTCTGGAACTCCCCCTTAATTGGATTCCTCATTTTTCACTGCTCCTCACTCCCCCTTTGACATCAATGGCAAAGGGTAGGGTCCGCACATCAAAATTTTCAAAAATTTTCTATACATAGCCGCATATTTACATACTCACATATACTGAAGAATGTCTGCAAAGGATGTCTGCAATTGGATCATTTCTGTAGCCCAACTTTGCTTCATTCTATCCAAAATTGAAATGTGACCACTCAACAAAAATGCAAAAGCTTCTGCCCGCTTGAGATCTGTCGGATCATTTGTTTGGGCGGTGGTCTGAGCATCACTGATGGCCTCATGCATAGTTTCCAACTTAGGGATTATAATCCTTCTAAGTTCTCCCATCTGGTTAGTGATGTTCTTCCTTTCCTTCTCAAGATTCTTTATTTCATTCAAGACTGCAATAGTCTGACATTCTTGATTTATTATGGAGGAAGAGAGAGGATCAAAACTTTGAGACAAGCTTTGTAGCTTGTCCTGTTCCTCTTTTATTTTCTTATCAATTGCTACTGTTGCCTTTGACCAGGATATACAAAATTTGTAAATGTCACCGCCATCCTTAAGAGCATTCTCTAAGCTCTTTATTCCAATACTCACAATCTTCCTATCTTTAGAGATTAATTCTAATACTTCAGAAAATCTTTTATCCAAAAATTCCTTCCGGACCTTTTCTTCAGCAGATTTTTCTAGAGATTCAAAATGTGTATTAACACTGCTGACTAAGGTTTTGAGATTACCGGAAGAGGAGGCTGTGGGATCCTTTTGAAAGGATGGCATGATCTTTTCTAGCACTCCAGATGCTACCTCCATAAGCTCACAGTCTTCCATGTGAGATTTCAGCAGCTTCTCTTTGACTTTCTCATTTGCAAATGAGGCTATTTTCATTGTTTGCACCGGTGACAAAGAGTCAAAATCTAATGGTCCTTTCAGCAGGTCCGGTTCATCAATTTCTATAGTGGCTCTGCTCAAAAATTGTTGAACAGTTTGTGCAGTGTCTCTTGCTGGAGACAGATGTTTCTTTTCTTCTGCAGTCTTGGAACTGTCAACCTCTTTATCTTTCACCCCTGCTTCCTTCTCCTGTAATTTCTCTTCTTCTTTGGATCCGGAGACTGTAGGGGAAACCGGAGGAGAGATGTTTGTCTGTTCAGGGCCCACTTCTTCCAGAACAGATGATTCCAAATCCGCAGCTGTTTCTGCACCTAAGTCCTCTACAACAGGAAGATTGAATCTTTTGAAGGCCTTCCGGAGGATCTCTTCTGTCTCTTGGGCCACTTTGTCAGTCTCACCAAGCATGAGTTGATTCATCCTGGCTTTACTTCTGAACTCATCTTTGCAGTCTTTGAAGATTATGTTCATTGTCTTGGGATCAATTTGAGGATATAGCTGAATAGCTATCTGCTCCCGGATCTCAAGATCTTTTGCATGAGCATTATTCTTTCTTATTTCTAATTCCTTTTCTAGGCTTTTAGGAATAAGAGATATGATCTCAATGAAAGCCTTATTGTATATGTTCAGATATTTGACTGTGGCTTCCTGCAGAATCTTTTGGTCAGCCTCACTGTAGTCATCATAAAATTCAGTCATTGGTTGAAGGTTTCCATCCACCGTGACCGACTTGATTATACTCTCTAGAGACAGAGTGGGCTTTTCAACAGATACCTCTGCCATTTCATCCTTGTCTTGGCCTGTGGAGGGTTTACCGGATCCTTTCTTCTTCTGCTTCTTTATTTCTTTTACTCCCTCATCTGACTCTATTTCCTCTTCATCCTTTTGGCTTTCATAAGCCCTTGTGGCTTTTGTCTTGGATCTTTTACCGGATGCCTGGACTTCCGGTTTTGAACTTTTGGTTGTGGGAGGTGCAGATCTTTTTGATGATCTGGTCCGGGTGGGAGTTTCAACCGGAACACTTTCTTTACTCTTCTCTTCTTCCTCAGCCTTCCTCCTCTTTTCCCGGCTGGCATCAAGTGCCTCTTTTGAGATTCCTAGGCCTTGAGCAATATGCTCAACTTCTTTTCTTACCTTCCTCTTTATCTCCGGTTCCCTGAGTTCTACATGTATCTTTACACTCAGTTCCTCAAAGGTTCCAAACCTTTCTGCCTTAGGATCTTTGGGCTGGCTTAGCATGTGTTGAACATGCAGCTCTACTATCTGTTCATCCACTTCATACCCCATGGGCATGATCCAAACAGTCCTTGGCTCCACTGCCTCCATTAGACACTGATCTGTTTCAACCATGAAGCATACTGTGTCTTTGTACTTTTCTACAAGGGATTGGGGTATTCTTTCTCTTGCATGCATCATGCTTTGGAAGTTCTTGAAGTATCCCCATAGAGCTGTATTTCTTGCTTTAGCATCCCCAAGTCCATGCAAATAGTCTCTGATTTGGATGGCAACCGGTCTGTCATTCTGCCATATCCATCCACTGGATCCGGGAAGCTCATTCATGTAGTAGAAGAAGAGACAAAGGATCAGATTGCCATACTTGAAGGAGTTTTTCTTGTCCTTCTTGATCTTCTGCAGATTTTCAAAGAGTTGGTTCACAAGAAGCTCACACAAGTCATAGTCTGCATTCTCCTTTAACATTTGATAAGCTGTGTAGATTACAGTTCCCGGTACTGAATTTTCCCTACTGGAATGATAGATTTTGTAACCAATTATCATAGCTGCAAATTTGACATCCGGTTCAGTGATGTCATCAACTGTCATAGCTCTCTTGTCAAACTTGGATCCGGTTGCATCACTAACTGTCTGATTTTTGACAGACTTGAGAACAGGTAAACCACCGGATGAGTGCAGACCGGTTACAGCCCTAATTGCATCTTTGGTGATCTTGAAGGGCTGGTTCAACCATAGGAAGTTGTCATGTACTCTACTTAGTACATACCGGACCCATTCATCTTCTTCAAAACAGGGGAAATGAATGCACTGTGCAAAGTGTTTGTCCTGGATGGCTTTGTACTGAGGTTTGATCTCAAAGGAGTCATCTATCAATTGTTTGTGATAGATATCCATCAGCTTTGATTCTCCAAAGTCTTCAAGATTCACATGGATGTAAACCCTAATATCTTCCATATGCAATACCCCATGAGGAACACTAGAGAAGGCTCCTAGTGGATCTACCTCCAATGATTTGTAAGGATGTTTCTTGAATGTGGGGCGAGGTCTATCAGAGATCTTAACTATATTTGGAGTAGCCATTCTTCAAAGATTTGCAGTGAGATAATGAAAAACGGAGAATACCTTATGCGCCTTCGGTTTGCATGGAGTGGTGGGATTGATTTCTTTATGCAATGACTTTGGCAGGAGATCTTTGGTGTGCTTGATGAATTTTGTTGCAGAGCTCCACTTTTCACTGCTTCTTGAGTGCAGAATGAGCAAATGATTTTTGAGAAATCCCTTATATTGCTCCGCAAACCCTAATATCTGTTTGCAATAAATGCTTCACCTATATTATTCTGGTTTGCCTTGTCCGGATAGCTTGGAGTATCCCGGATCAGTCCTGATCTGTGAACATCATCCGGATCTTTCAGTCATGAATAAATCAAGGTGACACATTGAAAGAACATCCCAACCACTCTGTCCAATCCGTAGAATAAGATAGTGCACTTCCGGATTTCTCCGGACCTTTTTGTAATCCTCTGTCATACCGGAGCATCTCCCGGAACATGTCTTACTTGATCGATCACAGCTTCTTTATAACTCCATGCGGACCTCTGAAATCTTATTTGGATCGTCTCAAGACTTATATCTTTAAAATTTTTACTCCGCATCTTGTGCCACATCAGGCACCACTTGATTGGCTGGGGGAACATGATTTTCTTTGAGTCTCCCCCTAAGCCAGAGCTAACTTTTTAATTTCCGGAAGAAATATCAGCACCAGAGTCTGGTGCGGATCCAACCTCTACATTCTCTGAACTTTTCTTCACCCAAATCTTGCTCATCTGATTCCTAACTTCATCCGCATTCATCTTTTGTTTACCCTTGTCTTGATTCTGATTATACACCGGACCTCTTTTGTCCTGATTCTTGCTTCTGCAGACTTTAGCATTATGACCGGACCTATTACAGATTTGGCAAATAACATTTCTTTGCATAATTGACTGATATCCTCTTGATCTGCATTGATTAGCCATATGACCTACTCTATTGCATGTAAAGCATCTACCTTTGAATGATTTGTTTACTTGCATATTTCTGCATTCATGGGATTTGTGTCCATACCTTTTGCAGTTGAAGCACTGTCCGGAGAAGGATGAATTAATCTGATTCATTCTCTTTCTGCACTGATTAGCTTTGTGACCAAAGTGGTTGCAGCTGTGGCAGTATCCATTGAAAGATGAATATCTTTGAGCATTGGGCTGTCTTACCGGAGGTCTTCTAGGCCTGTTTCTTGGATTTTCTGATGCAAAATTCTTTTGACTGGATCCGGAGCTTTCTCCTTTCTCATATCCCAAACCATACTTGTCATCTGTCCCTTTTTGACTTCCAAGAAGAACTTCAAGTTGATCAGAACTTATCTTGAATTTCTCTTTATATTCATTTGCTGTTTGAAGGTCTCTTTTGAGAGAGGCAATTTGATCCTCAAGTTTTTCTTCATTATCTTTGGCATCTTCAAGATCAGATTCAAGATGTCTGATAATCCTGTCCATCTGGTGGCATTCTTCTGATTTTTCTTTAAGAGATTGTTTTAGATTGTCTTCAGCCTTTCTTTTTTCTTCAATCTCTTGAGTAAACTTTATAGTTCCTGATTCCATTTCATGTCTTAACATAATGACTTCTTTTGATAACTTTTCACATAACTTGGTTTGCTCAGTCAATTCTTCATTTGTATTGCTTTCTTCACTTTGTCTTGCCAACTGTTGGAGCAGCTCCTTTCTCTTTTTCATAGAGAGACTTAATTTGTCTTTTAATTCTCTCATGAATTCATCAGCCTGTTTGAGTCTTTCCTTTAGTTCATTGACTTCAGAATTTGACTGTTCAAGATCCTCAAGAGCAGTCTTGAGTTGCTCCCTTAAACCATATGCATCCATTTGAACTCCCAGATCTTCCTCAAGCTGTTAGGCTCTATTAGGAGGAACTTGGCTCTGATACCAATTGTTGATAACTGAGAGGGGGGGTGAATCAGTTATCCTAATTATTTCCTTTTTGAACTTTCTTATTAATTAATGCAGCATTGAATCAAACACAAAAACATTACCATGAAATAAGAAACACATGACACAGTATTTTTGACGTGGAAACCCTGTTAAGGGAGAAAACCACGGGGTGATTAACCCAAAATTATTCTCTGTTAGAAGAATAGGAAATTACAAAATGGCACTTGCCAATTAGGGCTCACTGCCCGAGCACACTGCTCACAAGAGGCCCACTGCCTACAAGAAGACACACTGTCTACAAAGTGATAAGAATCACAGTCTTGAACTGATTGGAAGCATCTGCATATGCTAGAGTTCAATTCCGGTTAGGCTCAGTACACTGATCTGCTGCACTTCATCTTTTCTCTGTTCTTTATTCTACTATTCTTTCACATACCGGATCTGTCTTGGTACTTCTTCTCTGTTCTGCTCTTCTTCGCATATATTCTCTTGACATCATCACACCCTTCACAACTAAATCCATCCTCTATATATATCCGCCCAAGTAATTTCATCACCTTTCTAGTCGGCATCCAGAACAGTCTAGTTTCTTACAAACTCTGTTCTGTCGGCTGAATCTTTGCTCACCAAGCAATGCGAATCAAGCATATACTTGTAGATATCATTAATCATGTCGGCCAAACATGATTCATGCCTTCACAACCTTTATCATCAACAGTAACACATCCGAAAAGTAGTCTGATACTCTGTCAGTCAGTTCATCCTCTGTTTTCACTGTCTCTCAGGAATCCGGTACTCAATTATTCATATCTTTTTCCTTGTCCATCACCGGAGGCTAAATCCTTGGAATATACCACTCAAGGTAGTCCTCTTGACTTCCCCAAATCTGCACTGCACCAAGACACTTCCTCTGAAAGATCCGGACCAATCTGTCGGACCTTGCCACATGCTCTGTTCTTGTTCACCGGACCACAACAATCTTTATTCTGACTTCCGGTAGAGACACATCATGACTTGCGGATATGTGGGATGACCTTTGTTGCCATCAATGACAACAACCATGAATCCATATAGTGTCTCTTGCCAACAGGTCTTGGAGACATCTCTAACCTTCGGAAGTGGAGAGGGATGGGTTTGAGTGTTGGGACCACTCATCCTCTCCCTCCCATGCCTCCAATTTCGTCACTTAATTTTAGGGTGAACTTAAGGTGACCAAATGGAGGTTTACCAAGGGTTACCTAAGTCAAAAAGGTCCCTAGACCCATGGGGTACAACCCAGGGTCAAGTTTAGCCTAGTTAGAGCACCTAGGGTCAAGTTAAAGCACATGAAAAGGGTCTCCCAATTTTATAACTTAAAAAAAAATTTAAAATACAAAATTGTTACAACACCAATTTAGAATTCAAATTAAAAGAGGGGTAGACTTAGCCCGACTAACAACATGCAATTAACATTACAGAGTTTCATCATGCACAGAGTTGATCTTAGTTCCTCGTGGAACTAGATCGATTTCACAAGAGATAACAACATCGAGTGTGGGATGATCTCCAATTTCTGTGGCTTGTTAGAAATATCTGCGCACTCAATTGCAAAGTTAATTCCACATATAAATATAATAGCCGAAGCAAATTAAAAACATACACTCGCATAAAATATCACAAGTTCACTTAAGCATAAAGGAAATCACATTACAATCTGATTCTAAATTCTGCATTTCAAACATCCATTCCCAAGATTGAATCGCATAACAATTTTCTATCTAACATCACCCAATTAGTTTTCCTTTAATATAAAGCATCTATCTAACATCACCCAATTAGTTTTCCCTTAATATAAAGCATCCATTTAACATTATCCAATTAGTTTTCCCATAATATAAAGCATCCATCTAACATCACCCAATTAGTTTTCCCATAATATAAAGCATCTATCTAACATCACCCAATTTGTTTTCTCATAATATAAAGCATCTATCTAACATCACCCAATTAGTTTTTGCATAACATCATAAAGTCTAATAGTTCAGGAATTTGGGATCAACAGTCCCACCAGTCTAAATGTATCAACAATAGTAAAGTAAATAGTTAAAAGAACGAGAATGAAAAACGTAGGCCTCACAAAGAAATATCCTTCGCGGATGACACTGTACATCTTTCTTCTTTTTATCAGCATACTCCTTATACTTCAAGGTAGTTTGTTGGAGTTGGTTCTTGACCTGATCATGTACCTCTTTTATGGCTTCTGCAAAAGCTTCACCATCTGCACTAACAGAATCTCATGTAGGTAGATCTCTCAGCTCTAAAATACCTCTTGGATGTATACCATAGACTATCTGAAAAGGTGATTTCCCCGTGCTTCTATTGACAGTATCATTATAGGAAAATTCTGCCTATGGTAGGATATTATCCCACTTGTCTCCATGCTGTCTTGTCAAACATCTGAGCAAATTCCCTAAGGAACGATTTACCACTTTAGTTTGTCCATCCGTTTGAGGATGATATGTGGATGAGAAAGACAAATTTGTTCCAAGTTTCTTCCAAAGAGTCCAAAAATGACCAATGAATTTCACATCTCTATCTGACACTATGCTTAATGGCAATCCATGTATTCTTACTATTTCTTTGAAAAACAAATCTACAATATATGAAGCATCAGCAGTGGTTTTACATGGCAAGAAATGTGCCATTTTGCTGAATCTGTCCACTGCAACAAAAACACTATCATACCACTTTCTTGTTCTAGGTAAACCCAACACAAAATCCATACTGATACTTTCCCATGGTTTGGAAGGAATGGGTAATGGATGATATAAACCTGCATTAGTGGATCTCCCTTTTGCTTTCTGACATATCACACGTCTCTACAAATTTTCTGACATTTGATTGTAACTTAGGCCAATAATAATATCTTCTAACAAGATCAAGAGTCTTGTCTAAATCAAAATGTCCTACCATAGCTCCATAATGTTTCTCTTTAATGATGTTTAACCTCATAGAACACCTTGGAATACACAACTGTCTACCTTTGAACAACAATCCATCCTGGATCAGGAATTCAGAGAATTCAACATGATATTTATCTCCAAAAGAAGTACATACCTAATATATCTCTCCAAAATCTTCATCAGCATCATACATGGTCTTCAATGAATCAATGCCAACACTTTCTAACTGAATCTGGTTGACTGTTAGAGCTCTCCTGCTCAAGGCATCTGCTACCTTATTCTTGACTCCTTTCTTATGCTTCAATGTGAAAGTAAAAGCTTGCAAAGTTTCTACCCATTTCATATGCCTGTGGTTCAACTTTTCCTGGCTGTTGATAAAACTTAGAGCCTGGTTATTTGTGAATACTATGAATTCTTTTGGCATCAAGTAATGCCTCCACTTCTTGAGTGACTGGACTAAAGCATACATTTCCAAATCATATGATGAATACCTCTTTTTAGCATCATTGAGCTTCTCACTGAAAAATGCAATTGGCCTACCTTCTTGGCTGAGTACTGCTCCAATTGCCATGTGACTTGCATCACATTCTACCTAAAATTTTTTATTAAAATCTGGAAGTGCAAGGACTAGCTATTGTGCCACTTTCTTCTTCAATGTTTCAAAGGAATCATCTGCTTCCTTAGTCCAAGCAAAACTACACTTTTGTCCTCCTTTTATAGTATCAAGCATGGGTGCACAAATATGACTAAACCCTCTTATAAACTTTTTGTAGAAGGTTGCTAACCCATGGAAACTTCTGACATCATTCATAGTCCTTGGAGTTAGCCAAGACAATATGGCACTCACCTTCTCCTTATCCATTTGCAACTTTCCTTGTGAAATGACAAAACCCAAATATGTGATCTCCTCCTGCATGAACAAACACTTATCTAAATTTATCATCAGCTGCTCTTTGTGTAACCTCTTGAGAACCAAATCTATATGTCTGAGATGTTCTTCCTTTGTGTTGCTGAAAATTAGAATGTCATCTAGATATACTATGACAAACTTTCCCATGAATTCTCTCAAAACCTCATTCATCAATCTCATAAAAGTACTAGGTGCATTAGATAAACCAAAAGGCATAACTTTCCACTCATACAACCCTTCATTAGTTTTGAATGTTGTTTTCCATTCATCTCCTGGCCTAATTTTGATCTGATGATAACCACTCTTTAGATCTATTTTTGTAAAATACTTAGCACCTCCCAAACAGTCAAGTAAATCCTCTATCCTAGGGATTGGAAACCTATACCGGATTGTTATCTTATTAATAGCCCTGGAATATGTGCAAAGCCTCCAAGTGCCTTCTTTCTTTGGTGCTAGTACAACTGGTACTACACATGGGCTTAAACTTTTACCAATCAGACCTGTGTCTAATAATTCCTTAATTTGTCTTGCTACTTCTGCATTCTATTCTAGAGTTAGCTTGTATGCTGCTTTGTTTGGAAGTGTAGATCCAGGGATTAGATCTATGCAATGGCCGATATCCCTTACAAGTGGTAGGGATCTTGGCATTCCATTAGAGATGATGTCTTTATACTTATCCAATAGCTCTGGGACAGCTGGGTCTATGAACCTCTACTTCTTCTCTTTCTTGACTTCTTGCTGCTGTTCTTTATTCACTATTAGACATGGAATTAGGGCATATGCAACTGCACCTTCTGCTGCTACTTTTTTTGTGAATTGTTTTCCTTCCATCAGCATCACCTTTACCTCTTTTCCTTTTGATTTCTCCTCCTTCTCTGTCCGTGGGATAAACTTTGTCACCATACCATCTTTGGTGATTGTATAGGTGTTCCTAACACCATCACGGCGTGCCTTCAAGTCATACTGCCATGGTCTTCCAAATAAAAGATGGCAAGCATCCATCTTGGTGATATCAAACAACAGCTTATCTTTATATGCTCCAATCTGAAATTCTACCCAATCTTGCTCTTCTACAACTATTTGCTGACCTTGGGTAAGCCATGAGACCTTATATGGGGATGGGTGAGGCAATCTTCTAAGCTTAAGCTTTGTTACCATTTCATCAGATACAAAATTTTTAGTAGAACCAGAATCAATTAAAACTTTACATGCCTTACCTCCTGCCTTGCATGTAGTTCTAAAAAGAGACTTTCTTTGTGGGGGTTCTTTGTCAGGTACCTTCATGGTGGTCATTGTTCTCCTCATCATTAGAGATTCTCCACTCTTTGGATATCCATAATTGTCAGGAACATTCACACTTTGAAAAGCATTTGAGCTTGTCGCACTTTGACTTTCAGGTTCTTGGATCAGATTCGTTCTCCTTTCTCCTGTTGAACTTGTTGCCCTTTCTGGACATCTGCTGGCTATATGGCCTTCTTTATTACAGTTATAACATCTGATAGATCCTCTACCCTGAGATCTTCCTCTGAAAGGTCTTCTGCCTCTGAAGTTTTCTTGCTGATTGTAACTTCCTCTCTGGTTTTGACTGTTATCTCCCTTGCTGTTGTCATGACTGGATTCTCCCTGATATTCAAATCCATGTCCTCTACCTCTGAAAGGACCTCTTCCACCTCTTTGCTATTTTCCTCTTCCCCTATTGTTCTATTCTTGTCTTCTCTTTAAATTCTCTTCCACTTTCAATGCCAACTGAAAACATTTCTGAACTGTATCTGGGTTATGCAGATTCAAATCTTCCTGAATGTTGAACCTTAATCCATTAAGGTATCTAGCTACCTTTTCTTCCTCACTCTCTTTTACCTTTGTCTTGACACAAAGCTTCATGAACTCTTCTATATATGAGCTGACATCTAGCTCCTTCTGCTTCAAATTTTGTTTCCTCTTATGCAATTGGATGCTGTAATCCAATGGAAAATAGGCTTCTTTCGCTAAAGCCATCATCTTCTTCCATGTAGCAACTCTACGCTTTCCTTCTTGTACTCTGTCATCTTGGATGAAATTCCACCAAGTTAATGCAGCCTCTTTCATTTTTGATTGGGCTATCTTTACCCTCTGGTGTTTTGGTATCTCCTCTGTCTCAAAGAAATTGTCTAAGGAGTCTATCCACTCCATCACCGAATCAGGATCCATCTTTCCTATAAACACTGGCAAATCTAGTTTCACATCCATGGTTCTCCTCTCCATGGATTTGAGGGCATTAATCAAGGGTCTCTGGTCTGCAGGAACATCTTCCTCATTCCACCTAGGGATCTCTTCTTCTTCCCTATCTTCTTCTTTACCAGAACCTACTCTGTCCCTCAACTTCTCCAACTCATTTTTCAATGCCTAATTTTGAGCCTTTACAGCAATGCTCTCTGCAATCTGCTTCCTTACCAGAACTGCCAACTCAGCATTGGTCATCCTTGCCGGGACTTCCTATGATCCCTCTCCTTCTGACATCTTGTCTCTTTCACTTTTCCAGAAAAAACGTTCTTAGCTCTGATACCACTTTGATGCAGAGTGGCCAGCACAAGTGTTCAAACTTGGTGGGATTTAACTATTCTCATTCCATCGGCAAGATCTACCATAATGTCTCCTTGATATACACTATCGGCCAAACAACAACTATCGGCACCTAAGAAAATTGTCACACCGAAATCCATCTCACGCTGATGGATGTTTTTCGCTTTATTGCCTATCGGCAAGATAACCTCTATCGGCCTGCCCAAAATCTCTTTCGCCGACATACCATGTTACTCTGATATCTTCCTTGAATCGTCTTCATCGGTAAAACTTGACCATCGGTGAAACATTCTCCTCGCTCACTGATACCCAATCTTACACTGATATGCTTTCTTCTTTCGTTGAGACTTTCACTAACTCTCCCTGATGGACTATCCACTCTTCCTTTCGCACTTGTCGCTGTGACATATAACATCGTCTACACCAAACAACCTTATACCGATACCTTCGGTCACCCCGATGAGCCTTCAGACCTCATTTATCGGTGTGACTAACATTGTCAGCAGAACATTTCACTTCTCCACCGATAGCATATCTCATGCCGATGTGTTCACAAATTTGTACAGAAAACTCTGAGATTGAGCGGATCTGTTTCCTGGGCAAATTTAACTTAGATTTTATCATTCAAACCCTAGCACATGAGGATGCTAGGATAGATCATAGCATGCTACAAATTGATCCCAAAAACATGAAATGCATGAACATAAAAACAGAAAAGAAAACTAGACTATTGTACATGCCCATTCCACCGATTCAGAGAATCAACCAGTGGAATGGATGAATGATTCCATCTCAACTGCAAAACAAAATATGATCACATAGATAGATCGAAGATCAGACAAACAACACCAATGGGATCTTCTTTATTTCAAATTCAAGAATGCATACAAATATCTGACTTCACAGTCCCACCGCACAACATTGCTCTGTCAAGTCTCTAAACACAATGTCTCTATTTTTCATACACAATACTGAACCCTTTTTCTAAACAAATTGTTCTAGGGCATAGATAACTACTCCTCTCAAGAGTACAGACTCGATTCCCAGCAGCTGGGAGCTTCCAAGTGGCTGGGAGGACAGCTAGAATAACAAACTATAACTGTCAACACACAATCCTAGATTGACTTAAAACATAAGAATTGCTCCAATGGACCTTATTACATCATAAACTAAAAACATACTATAATTAGACTTATTCTTTATTTCGAAGGAGTACTCCTGCACCACTTTTTAGGATGCTGTTGCAACTTCCAATATAATTTTTTTGAAATAGAGAGCAATCAAACATAAGAAAGTTCTTTATCTTTTTAGCATCATAGAAGTTTGACTCTCTAGTTACACGTTCCACCTCCTTGATTTGTCTAGTTTTGGCTGTTGCTTCAATGTATTTGAAGTGAATGTCAAGATCCTCACTGCTGGTGACATTGAAAATACAACTTACCATATAAGTAAAAGGTTCCCAAGCTACTACAAAATTACCTCCTCAAATAGATCAATGGATATCAGTGACAAAATAATACAAGTGACAATTCAAAGTCAAATCACTTGGAGCTCAAATATTCTTATAACATACAAGTAATCGGTGCTTACTATTCCAAGATTACAAGGATATAATATGTGGAATGGTTAACAATACCTCCATTAGAGCAGTTGGAGTTGACTATTCTTATATTGAGTAAAGAGTCAAACAACTATCAAACAACTTGGCAAATGAAGGCAGTAGGGTATTTCTAGATTCAAGACTTTTACTTAATGTTGTGGAATAGAAGAAAAAAGAATCATTTATCTACCACCATAGTGAAAAGTTAGCAATTGCATTTGGTTTGTTAAACATGGCTCATAACCTCTTGTAACCCTACCTTGTCATTGGTCAAGGTTGAAGGGATGTGTAACAAAGAAGACCAAGTTCTTTATGGCATGTAAGGACAACCATAACTTTATGTAAGTCATTTTGATTGATGATAGTGGTTTATCAT
The DNA here is from genome assembly GCA_027924645.1 of Cunninghamia lanceolata. Taxonomy (NCBI): domain Eukaryota; kingdom Viridiplantae; phylum Streptophyta; class Pinopsida; order Cupressales; family Cupressaceae; genus Cunninghamia; species Cunninghamia lanceolata. Next base: position 892,143 of record BSBN01001346.1, on the reverse strand, counting down.
TTATGATAGTGGCCTTGAGGCAGACATAGGGGCAATACCATGTATCATAAAGTAAGTATGATAGTCCATATTGAAGGTGATAGTCACCAAGAAGGATGGTTCCAGTGATCTCATAAGAAGACAGTCATAGCTTATGTTTTGGATCAAAACCATGAATGCAACAAATGACATTAATCTTGATGGATCAAAGGTAACAGAGTATAGTGAAAAGGAAGTCATAAGACATGAGGGTAGACCATGCAATATCAAGCATCAGATGGTAAAGGATAGTCTTTAGGATTGTGAGGAAGAACTTGGTTGTTATTTGTGATATACAATTGGATATGTAGAAGGTCTTATTGGAGTTCATCGATTCCTCTGAGGCTACATAGACGAACCCAAAAGGGACTGCATCAAGTGATAAAATTCAATTTGTAAAGTGAGTTAATGGAAGGAGACTTCAAATGCCAATGAGGAACAAGCTCAAAGGACAAGCACATTGTTTTATCATATGCACCAAATGGGTTTCAACTTGATTAGTTTGCATTTGCCAGCATATTCCCATCTTATGCCAAAATGGGTACTTTGGAATAGGGCATGAGCATCCATCAAGTATAACGAAAGGGGGATTTTTGTTAGATGTTGTAGTCACCAGCGCCCTAATAGACATGTATGCGAATGTGGAAGCATTGACATGACATATGAACCATTTTTCTGTAGTAAAAAGTTTGTAATTGCATTTGGTGTGTTTAGTGTGCCCCTGGAACAAATATTGGAATTGTTAAAACCTTTGAGTATATGTTGATTTTCCACAATGCAAGAAAATTTATCCATAGAACTGTTGTAAGAGGAATTGTTGTATAACATTGCTCATTTTCTGTGCTCCAATCACAATCATAAAATACCATTGACGTCAGTTGTTCATCTCGATCTCACAATGTTATGTAGAGAGGGCCATTTGAAAGAGACGCTACATATTCTGTTCAATACACACAACCCTAAATCTAAAATATGAGAATCCAGTGCTTCAAACGCAGAGAGACCAGACACTGAAACTTTTGACAATGATGTTTAATGCAGTCTAGACTTCCCCCGCGGTCCCGTAGAGCCCAAGAAAACTATGTGTGGGATGGTGGACTCTCCCTGCATCCCCACGAAGGAATTTCTCTGTGTGTGCGGTAGAGCGGTGAGCCTTCCCGCGTTCCCGCAAGAGGAGTCAAATCTATATGCAGGGTAGCAATACAACTTAAAACATTCATGCTTTCTTGCAAACATCAAATGGAGACCGTGCAGGTGAGCGAGAAATAAGATATGAAAAGTTTTTATAAAGCCAAATTCCATAACCTTTGCCAGCATCCTTCCTGCCTGCAACAAAATGGGAGAATTGGAACAAGGTATAGACATCCATCAAAAAGTAATGGATAGAGGAATTTTGTTAGATGTTGTAGTTTCAACTGCCCTGGTAGACATGTATGCAAAAAGTGGAAGCATTAACAAGGCATGTGAACTTTTTGGCAGAATGCCTCAAAGAGATGTCATCTCATGGAATGCAATGGTTGTGGGATATGCACAAAATAGATTTGTTGAAAAGGATTTAGAAACTTTCAAGCAAATGAAATAAGCAAGTGTAAAGCCAAATTCAACAACCTTTGCTAGCATATTCCCTGCCTATGCCAAAGTGGGAGCTTTGGAATAGGGTATGGACATCCATCATAACATAATTAAAGGGGGATTTTTGTCAGATAGACATGTATGTAAAATGTGGAAGTATAGATAAGGCACATGAACTATTTGATGGAATGGCTCAAAGAGATGTCATCTCTTGGAAGGCAATGATTGTAGGATATGTACAAAATGGATTTTGCATGGATGCCCTCAAAATATTTGAATTAATGAAGCACTCTGAAACATATCTTAACATTGTAAACTTTAATCTAATGGGTTGGCCTTCATTTTCCATGCATACAGATTAAGGTAAAATCTAATGGGTTGATTTGTACAATAGCTGTTGTCTCTAATGCAACAATTTGACTGACAGCACTGCTACTTTCAAAAAATCTTGTAATCCGGTCAATAGCAACCTTCAAATACTGATACATAAGAATGTTACAGATAGAATTATGTCAAAGGAAAATTTCCCTATGGTTGGCAACCAACATTAGAATAACAAAGCTATAATCATTAAGAAGCCTAGGGTAGTGAAAACATACAGCCATGTAACATGGGGAAGCTTTGGTAGCTAAGCTCCAATCTACCTACCTATCAAAAGGCATATATGAAAATGTTGCATTGAGAGACTCTTCTTCAGTTGCACTCTGCAAGCAAAGCAAGACAACCTCACTTTTCACAATTGGTGGATGAATTTCATGATAAATTAACAATCATTTCATAAACAAAAATTACAAGGTAGTTTCAAAAAAGAAAATTGTAAAACCTAATACAACCTCAACAAGGAGCCCCTCAGGAGATCCTAGTTGGTAAGATTGCACTTACTAACACATTGTCCAGAATTGCTTAAGGGGTATGTGCAGAATACTACCATCTCATCATCTCAAATACTAGCATGACATGTACAAGAGATTTCGATTGTCAAGACAAAAGAAGGATTATTCTCTGTCACTACATACAAACTACAATGGAGTTCCTACCTATAGACATGCCATCAAAATCAAGCATGAATTGTCTAGAAAATATATATGTGGCAACATGCCCTACCAATTTAGAGAGGAGATACTCATATTACAACATACTTGATTGCAACAAACAACCAATGGCACGTGTATTTAATGCATGACATCAAAATATTCATTAAAGACATGGGCACAATAATTCCAGTAAGTGAGAAAAGCTTGCCAGTCTTTGTGAGGGCCCCAAAGCCTACACTTGATTTGTCTTTGCTCCCTCTATAAGACAACCAAGGAGCCCATTTCCCTATATAAACTGAAAAAAAATTAATAACCTAAAAAGAGAAAGTAAACCCTAGTCCAGACTGTCCCCTTAAATCAATAAATTCTCAACTTTTCACACTAATCCTTGCCAAAGGGATTGGATCATTAATTATTGACAAGGTGGATATTTTAGATAATTACATTCTACAATGCATGCACCAATGACATTCTCCTGCAAATCCTTATCAATGGAACAAGTTTTAAGTGTTCTGATTTGTTTTCAAATTTGGGATGCACAAACAAGGTTAAAATTATTTATATTATAAAAATGAATTATCTTTCCTCATATTCTAATGCTATGGAGTGAGTAGCAATGCTGCATATTAAATTTATCTAGTAGTAACATACAAGTAAAGAGGTTGTTAAGACAAAAGGAATACCAGAACCACAAAGACTGTTGAGATATTCCAAATGGAATTTCTTAAAATATGACTCTGATTAATTCGTTATCACATCATGCACCCCATAAACAAACAACCAAATGAAAATTTTAGTCTAAAAGCTAGGAAAATGTATGGATTGTGCTCCACAAGCATGCAAACATTTTGGTGATAACTATTAAAAACTAGCATACATATGCCATTAAAATACACTTCATAAGAATTTCAAAATATGAATTCATTCTAAATGCTTACCATGTCACCAGGAAAACTGCCAAAACAGAGAAATGAAGTCCTTCACAAGATAGTTCGGTAAGGTTGTGCCCATCAAATATCAACTTTGAAGCATTGTGTTGCATGTGAACCTCAAGAAGAGTATGAATTACATTCAGTTTTCCTTGACTTGGAAAGAAGGGACTCTCTATATGCTCCTTGTAACCAATAAGTTCATTCAATGGTTGCATGACAATGTGTAGGAGATAGCTACAAAGGAATAGAGACTAAGATACATTGCAAAGAGGCAGAGTTTCTAGACAGGCTTGCAAATATGAGGTCAAGAAGACAGAGAATGAAGAGGGTCAAGAAGATTGAGGGTGGATAGAGTGAATAGAGGTGGTGCCTAATCTTGAAAGTAGTTTTGAGCATGGTTAACCTTTGTTGAAAACCTCATATTTGGAGATATACATGATAAAGAACAAAAATCACATATAAAATCCCAATAGAGGATCTCTTTAGACATAGTTTTTGGTTAGGTTACAAAGAGACAATGATAACAGTAAACAAAGGTCCATCATGAAAAATTATACAGAGCCTTGTCACTAACACTCTAGGGTATCGTGTTTGAGTTTTACAATGTCTTGTAGAAAGTCTACACTATCATGCAAAAATTTACACTCTCACACAAAGGTTTGAATTAAAGAATATTTTCATTCATAAGAAATCTTTGAGACTATAAAAACAAGAATATAGAGGGATTTTAAACTACATCAAATGCATATAGGGAAAAATGAAGAAGAGATTGAGATACATTGCACAAGAGAGATAGTGACTCAAGACTATCAGTTCAAGAGTACAGAGGTCTAAGGAAAGGTGATAGTCCAAACCCACCTTTACATCTTTCTATCCATTTTCAACTATGAGGTTTGCATGATATGATTGTCTCATTCTTAATAGAGACCTGCACTAGAAAGTTGCAAACAACAATATGGACTATCACAAAGTTGGCAGACATGAGGAGACACTGAGATTTGAGTATGGGACAATCAACATGATCTCATAAAGGTTGTGAAGATAGTGTGCATAAACCCACTTCTAGGATCTCTTCATCAAGCCCTGTACAAACATTATGAAGTCTGTATGATAAGAGAATCCCATGCACCTTATAGGAATGTGTGAAATCTACATGTTCGTTATGAGTACCTTGCAAAAGAAGGCCTGCTAAACTAGTATAAGTTCAATATAGTCATTGTAAAGGGTCTAGTATAACCTTGCATCTCCAGTGTTAGGTATGCATATGTTAAAGGAGGGCTTGATGACAGTCATTTAAAGGAACTCATGAGATGCCTACACTTAGTATTGAAAGAAAGGGATTGGTAATAGGGCATCAAGACAATAAATAAAGTGACCTTGTAAAGATATACAATGCAAAGATAGCATTGACAGGCCTACACTAAAGGTAGCAAAGGGATCTAGAATGATATAGAAGTCAATCAAAGAGGGGAAAGGTCTAATGAACAACTATGCAAAGAAGATATGTACTAGAAGGAGTGTAATGAGAAGAGATAAGGCATATCAAATAAAGATCCAAATGGACCCTTTATTAGTCTTAAATAGCAGAGGTAGTTTATGAAGACTCTTGAGTAGCTCTATCTTATAGTGTTAAATAATATTACAGACTTGGGTTGAACTTTTACAAAGGTATGTCAAAATTGTAGAAACATAAAAAGTTCCATGGAATAGGAGATCTGAGAATATCAAGAGTAGTGTTGTTTTGAACTAGTAATATTGAATCATTAAACCCTACCAAATGATGAACAAGTTTGAATAGAAGATTAGGGTCTCTCAAACCTAGACAAAGGAGATTTATGAGTCAAAATAGTATCATGACAAGGACTGTGAAGTTCTTTTAGACTAAAGAATCCTTTGTAACATTTAGTGCAAGTCTTGAGAGAGTCCTAGAGGTCTCACAAGGTTTAGAGATTCATCAATAGTTATACAACTTTTTCTAAGTTTTTAGGATTTACGCGAGCCTAGAAAGGTTACACAATCTACCTAAAATACAGAACACTGTCAATACAAGAAGATTTGCATAGTGGGTTTTAGAGAAGGACTGTCAATGCAAGGTATGAAGGAACCCTAGACATGCTATGTGAAAGAGGATACCTTAAGAAACATTGTAAGAGAGTTTTATAACTCTAAAAGAGGCTGACAGAGGGTAACAAGAGAAAAGATCACTATAAGAGAGAGGGACTAGGGTTTGTGAAGGTACTGCCATTTGAATGGTAGTCAAAAATGGTAGATTTTGCGTGATGACAATTATTATTGAAAGACAGTCATAAAAGAAGATCACAGTTAAATGAATATATCAAAGGGAAGTTTTGGACTATTGAAGGTCATAAACCAAAAGTTCATGTGAATAAATGTACATTAATATATTTTTGGATGTGTAAATACGTACTCTTCCTTTGTGTTGATTATCAAGCTAGAAATATGAGAGACTTTATTGAGGGCGCTTATCCAGTTGTCCACCTGTTCAATGGTAACCCTGCCCTTGTTTCTATGATCCCGAAAGGCTTCGACATATGCTCCCTTGTAAACATAGCAAAGGTATGAAGGTTGGATGTCATAGAATATGGGTAACCCCGTACTCCCACTCGGACCTTTGAAAATCACTGTGGGGTGGCGGGTGGCAGTATCAGCCCACACCTCTCCTTATGAGCCTTTGTTGTAACGCGGTATAGAAGCAAACCAAGCTCGATGAAGATTTTACATAGGATTTTCTAGTGATTTTACATTTGCAAGAGAAGGACAACAATAAAATAATCAAAATAGGCAGTGTTGCAGAGTAGTGAGGAAAAGGGTTTGAATGATTTGTTGCTTTGCCAGAAACCACAAAAATAAAATTTGTACCAGATGAAATTTTGAAAAATCTAGCATCTATTGAAAACCCTCAAATGCCGCAAAAACCCTAATCCATGTCCAAAATAAGCAAGGGACGCATTATTCTCCAGCAAAAAAGGAGTTCTAAATAGTGTAGACAGAATCAAAGCCTTTGCATTCTATTAAAAGTTCTTTCCCTCGCAATTTGTAGCTCCTTGCCTGATTTCTGTCTGAACTCTGTAATGTTGATTTTCCTTCTTTATTTCTTTCCTTCGCCCAAAACCAAAGAGCACAAATAATAATATGCTCAAAAATTAAAAAAAATATGCACCTTCTCTTTCCCCTACTTTTATTTTTATTTGTGACTAAAATATGTGCCTTCTCTAGTTTCCCCCACTTTTATTTTTATTTGTGTGACTAATTATTTACTTGTGTTTTTTATCCAACGATCAAATTTGTCATTTATTTAGTCATTTATAGTTGTATTGTAAACAATTAGTAGAATGACTAAAAGTTTTAGTCATGTAGTCATTTATTTGTCCAAATTCTACTAGTGCTTGCAATCCATAGCCTTATGACCAAATTTATTGCAGATAAAACAATAACCAAAGAAAACATGATTGAACCTGTTCATGGTGAATTGTCTTGCATGAAGAGATCTTCCTTGAGGCAAGATGAGATTTGTACATTCTGTATCATCTGAACTTCCATATTTTGCCTTCTTCAATTCCTTTTTGAGTGCTTGAATTTCTTTCTCAATTCTTATACATTCTTTTGTTTTAGCTTCAATCAGAGCTCTTTGTTCTTGATTCTCTTTCCTTGCACAATCCAAGTCTTTAAGAGCAGAAAGAAGTTCACCTTCAAAATCTACTTCATATTCTTCTTCATCTGCAGCCTTGTTTGAACCCTGTGAGATCACCATGGCCATGAATAGAGATTCTCATCTATCCTCATCAGATGAGTAGTGATCTACTTCTTCTTCGGAGCTGTAGTCTTCTTTTGAAAGAAGGTTTCTCTTGAAACCCTTGCTGCTACTTTCACTTTCTCCAAAAGGACATTTAGAGGCATAATGATCAATTCTACCACATTTGAAACATTTGAAAGGTAGCTTACCTTTATACTTTCCTGATCCTCTTTTCAACTTTCTTACAAAGTTTGCTTCTTCTTCATCAGCTTCATTGCATACATCAGATGCTCCTTCATTCTTCACAACATTGAAAGCAACTTCTTTTTAACATGGACCTATGACTTCATTTCTCATCTCATAGGCAGTGAGGGACCCAAACAACTCTTCCATAGTGAGTTTCTTCAAATCCTTGGCTTCTTCAATTGCAGAGACTTTTGAATTGAATCTGTGAGGGAGAGATCTCAAGACTTACTTCACAACCAATGAGTCAGCTATATCTTCACCCATACTTCTAATTCCATTGAATGCTTCATCAACCTAGTGCAAATAGCCAGCTATGTTTTCCTCTTCTTTCATCCTTAGATTCTCAAATATTGTCTTATAGGATTGCAGTTTGGCTTCCTTTAAAGTGTCATTTCCTTCATAGAGACCTTTGAGCTTCTCCCATATCTATTTTGTTGTCTTAGACTGCACAACCTTAACTAGCTCTGAATGGTTCAAGCCACTTAAGAAGGCATTCTTTGCTTTAGCATTGTTTTCATGAGCCTTCTTCGCATCTAAATCTGTAATAGGGTGTTTGGGTTCAACATAATCATTCATGATAGCACTCCAAATATCATACCCTAGTGAGGTTAGATAGGCTTCCATTCTTACACTCCAGAAATCAAAGTTACTTCCATCAAATATTAGAGCTTTAAAAGAGGACTCCTTTTGAGCCACATGCTCTCCTCCAAGATCTACCTTCAATTGTTTGGCTATACCAAGGAACTTAGCTCTGATACCAATTGTTAGAACACAAGGATATACTAAGAGGGGGGTGAATCAATTATATCAAAAATTATTTCAATTTAACTTTGTCAAACAAAACTTCTAACTGCTTTAATCAGAAGATCATCAAATTAAACCAATTAAGGAACACATAAGCACACATCCATAACACCAGATTTACGTGGAAAACCCAAGAAGGGAAAAAACATGGTGAGCAAGCTTCTTGGATCTACTATTCAAATTCAGCCTCACAAATAAAAAATTGATTACAATATTATTTATGGGCTACAACCTAAAGGAAGTTGCAACTCCCTAAAATACAATACAACAACAATTACAAAATGAGGATACAACCTTTGTACATCACACTTAACAAATTCCATTGATCAATCACCTCTATAACATCATCACACTGAAACGAATCTTCAACTCATCTACATAACAAACTCTGCTATCTTCAACACACTTCCACACACATACTCATTTACTCTCACATTCGCATGAACATCCTCGCACTCTCTCATACACTCATACATTTTACCTCAAACAAGATCTTTCATTTATACCTTCCGCAAATTATTAAATCTTTCTCACATCAGCCAAGATGAAACATGTAAACATGAAACATGCATGGCCACACCAAGTTGACTCCTAAATGATGTAAAAATCCAATGCGGTTCTAGCTGAGTGATAACTAGGACCTATTCTTCCTTAACACATTCTTCCAAGCTGATGCACCCCTCAAAACATTTGGAAAGATCATCAAAATATATCAAGTCAGCCCATCAAACACATAACCTTCCACAAAATAGCTCCAGACCAAGAGAGGTACTAGAGAGACCAATTAGCATCATGTAGATCACTTCACAAGCATCATAAGACTTCCACAAACCTTTTCAAACATTCCTTCTTCTGAAATATATGATTTCTTTCTGATGCAAGCAAACAGATACTGAACCTAGTATCACATACATACACTAAACAACTAGTCTTGAGATAGAGCATTGAAAAACCAACATGTGGTGCACTTCAACACCTGAAACCTGAAATATATGATTTCTTTCTGACACAAGCAAACAGATACTGAACCTGGTATCACATACAAACACTAAACAACTAGTCTTGAGATAGAACATTGAAAAACCAACTTGTGGTGCACTTCAACACTTGAAACCTGAAATGAACAATCATACTGAATATCTAAACTTATCCTACAAATGTCAAAGCCCAAAGATGAATTGCGGTGAAATGCGGTGGCTTTTTCTTTCTCCTCTAGACAACTCTAATCAGCAACATGATATGTGTTTGTTTTGCTGACTTTAGAGGACTTCTACGGTACATCTTATCAACTGAAACTTGAATATAACTATCTTCTCATCTATAAATGACCATTCTCCAAACCACATGATCTCATCCTCAAAAACAAAGAAATGTGGAGCACTTCTTTGGCACATCCTGACTACAACCATCCTGATCCTCTGTCTTCACTCTGTAAGCTCTAGAATCATCTGTGGTAACTTTTAACCTCTGAAATCAGGAACATACCTTCTTCACACCTATCTTTGTCTAACTGCCACACCACAAGGCCATATCTTCAAATGTGGAGGAATGTGGAGCATTCTCCTAAGCTTCTTTAGTGCAACTTCTGGTGGCTTAGACTTCCTGAATCTTTCCTTTAAGATTTAAACAATGCTTCTCATCAGGAAACAATGAATACAACTTTTACCATACCAGGGACATTATTCACAACATCATGCAACAATAATCACAACTCTTTCATCAAACGAGGAGTCTTTATATTAGCACAACCTTTGTTAATGAAATTCAGAAGATAGGGTACAACTATGTATAGATGATACTAATCCAATCAATTTATACATAGTACATGACTTCCATCGTCTTACCCTTTATTTCACAACTTCTCTGATCCATCTCTGATCATCACACCTTTGTTTTCTTCTTTGATCATTACAACATATACTCATCACTTTGCTTCTTTGAACACTATTGATCAACACACCATATTAGCTCATCATACCACTGCTATCATTACCTCTAATTACTTCACCTTCAGTGTTCTTCATCATAGCACTATTGACATCAATGATAACACAAATGCAACAAAAAACATTAATTTCAACCTGTGGAATAAGGGAAGGATGTAGGAAGTTCATAAAAATATTATATGTACTAAATGTATTATATGTACCATAAAAGATAAATAGACCGTTAACAACTAAGCCGCGGGTTACACCTAACAGTTATAAAATTCTGCCAAAAGAGAAACAGAAAAATGCAATAAATGTAGAAAAGTACCATTAGGTCTATATAACCCTAACTCTCGACACAATTAGCTACACTTGCATCTAAAAATTTGAGAGCTAATGAGAAAATGATCAAAGTAGAAAAAACCCTAAGTCCAACCACGCTGAAGAAGAAAAATGGCAGCCCCTGTACTGATAGACATTTCTGAGAAACTGATACCAAAATAGAAGTACCCATATAAAGCAATGGAGGTATACAAGCATGGTGCATTTTTAGGGGTTCCACTATATGTAATTTACACAAAGGATGTCAAGAGGTATATACATGTGTTGATTTATGAAATTGATCACACCAAGTTCGAGGATCTGCATAGCACACTCCTCCAGCTGGACTAGACTAGCTACTTGCCATAGTATGTAGAGATAGGGAAGAAGAAATTGGATGTTTGGAAGGATTATCCAAACTTTTGTGCAAACGATGAATGGGTAAGGATCATATTGAGCTGGATACATGATGAGTTCATGTACTTGGATAGACCACACCGCATAACTAAACAAGCAATCCAAGTGGTTATGGGCTGAGCACAATAGGGGAATTTCCATCCAAGAAGGAAATTAAGAATGAGAAAGTGACTGAGCTAATTGGGGTGACACCAGATGAACAAATTATCAATCCCACGGTGAGATACACAACCATGGGGATTGCATACAAAATCTACTATGAAAACTATGAGGATTCTGCCACTGGAACAACCATCCATACGACATACCAAATCATTGTAGATGAGGACTTTGATATGTGTGAAGTGTTGAGGGAGCAATTGCTAGAGAATCTATAGAAAATGAAGACCTCACACTATAATTTTAGGTATGGAACACTGATCATATGCCTTTCTTTTTACTTCATGAATGCTTTACCCAATTATGGTGGCAAGATATGGTGAATAAACATCTCAATTACAGAACAAATTATGCAACATGGAAATTTTTTCAAAGATTAACCATCATTCAACACTGCCTACTAGGGGTTCTTCAAGGCCCTCCAAACCAATGTGCAAGCTAGGGAAATGATTTCTTATGAATCAGTTAAGCAATACATAAATCACATAGCATTCATTGTTGAAAAAGATTACACATATATGTAGGCGGTAGAACCTAGGACATCCTGTATACCTAAACTACCCTATGAAGTTACCAAAGAAGAAATATAGGCATATGCCCAAAATTTTCTAAGTAAACCAAAAGATCCAAATGCAGAAAGATTTGGAACACAAAGGGAGTTTATAGACAAACATTTGAAAAAGGATGCAAAACAAAAATTATAAAATAATAAGAAGTTGCATGAGAAATGAGGGATTCCACTACAACCTAGCTCCTCGGCATTGTAACCTGTAGTAGCGCTACCACATGCTAGTATTACAATAACCCCACAAACAAGGAGGTCTAGGAGACTGCAATCCACTACCCCTAGTGCTCAATTTGTGACAGAACCAACCTCTTGAACTCAAACTGTATCATCACCACATCAAAGAGGAAAAGATCCAGATGTGGAGTACATATCAAACATTCTAGTACAATTGAGTACAGAGAAGAAAAAGAAAACAACAAAGAAGAAATAAGGGGTGAAAAGAAACATAATTTAGACAGCAGGGGAAGTAGAAGCAAAAGAAGAGGACATAGTAGAACTACAAAAACCACCGCAAAAGAAGAAAGAGAAAACATCAACAGTGGAAATAACAACAAAAGAACAAAACGAACAATCAACACAAGAGGACATAATACTAGACTTGGATGCATTGGTGAATGCTATCCAAAACTATGTTATGCTAAAAAATATAGTAGACCTATACAATGAAGTCTACCAAGAGAACAAGGAAATAATAGAAAAGGTAGTAATAAGACATATGAGGAGAAGTGATAAAGAATTAGAATAAATAATGGAGGACTTCCCACAAGAACTAGCAGATGCACTGAGGAAAAAGAGGGAGAAGGCACTACAATTAAAAGAGGAAATAAGGAAAAAATCCATAGATGAGGTGGACCCAACCATCTCCACAGAAAAGAAACAAAAATTGACACAAACGTAGGCTACAGAACTGCGGAAAAACAAAGGGTAGATACATTAATGGGGATGATAGAAGAGGATAAAAGGAAACTAGAAAAGGAGACAGAAAAATTACAAAGAAAGTATATGATACATTAAGAGAGGAGGAGAAAAATGAACAAGAACAAGAAATTAACTCATGCAATGAACAACTTGAGCAAGGGCAAGAGGAGTAGGAAGAGGAGCAACAAGAAGAGCAGCAAAACATAGACAAATAATACTGAGGCACCTTCCTCTGCCTCCCCCATTCAGTCAATCAAAGATTTCCTAGTGCAGTAGAATCAAATACAACCATTGGTCACACCTCAGCTGCTACAACTCCCTTTTCTTGGATCCCAAGTAGACCTATTAGGAGTCTCACCCATCCAAAAAGTATAGCTAGGGGACATCTTCCATTCTACTACAAGGGAAGAAATCCTATAGCAACATGTGAATAGCACAAACCAACTTCAGGAAGCTATAACGACAATACAACAAAAGCTACCAAATGTAAGTAGGGGCACCACATTGCCACTGCCACAACAACTTAAATAGTTAGTAAACAATCTTAAGGTAGAATGCAATACCAAGATACAAAAATAAGGCAACAAGTCAAAGATGAGATGAATAAGAATAGGATGATAGAGGCTACAAAGAAATGTGCAAGAACACATACATAATTGGAAAATCAGATAAAAAACCTGCAACAAGCAATAATTGAAGCCAATATCCTATATCAATTTTTCTTACAGTGGCCCACCACTACAAAGAATATAAAGGATCAAATAGATAACTTGGAGGCACAAATAGTACAAACTGTGGCAATATATGATCCATTAAAGGATATGAATGGGGAAATAAGGGCACAAATTGAGAATGCCCACACACAACTACACTAATTACAAGATCAAATAGAGCAGATTAACGCTCAGATCAAATAGTTTAGGGAAGTGGTAAGTCTCAGATGAGCCCACGTAATAGGGATATTTGGGGAAGCTAAGCAGAGTGCTCAGAAAATTCATATCCCTTCTACTCTAGGAGAAGTAGAAACCACACACATTCAGATAGAGGGACAGATACAAGTGTTGCAGTAGATAAATAAAAAATGGGATACCACCCTAACTCAATTGAAGGTTATCTACTAGAACCTCCTACTTGGTAATTAATATCACATGTCTTGAGGGCAAGACAATTTCAAAAAGGGGGGATGATGTTGGTAGGGTACGTCACTCACTAGAACCTACCACAACTCAACGCAAGTGAAGTGTGAAGGACATGGCCGACATATAATATAGTATTTAGGTTGTTCTATAAGGGACACGTCCCTATCACAACATAGATGTAATAGATGAAATGAAGCAAGGTATGAGGAAACGCTTCCTACATTGATCTACTGAGGAAAGATTTATGCAAATTTTTATATTTTACAATTACAGATTATGAGATGCACATTAATAGAAAGGTAACAACGCATCAAAAACAAGTACATTTCTTACAACACAAGATATACATGGGGAATACCCTTTCGGCTAAAAAACCCTACACTCCAAATCTGCCTAATATATTATTCAGGAATCAAGAAGATTACAATATACTTGCAGAGAAAGCTTTCACAAGAGTATAAACAACCAGAGATCTGGAGGTAACTTTAACATCTATAAGACTCTTACACACAACCTCTATCTCAAGCTCCTGATATATAGAAGATACAATATAGTAAACCGTCAATGGTAACTACAAAACCATGAGCCAAAAAAACCACCCAAAAGTGGTGCCCAAATTATCTCTAATCACAGATGCCTTGTGATGTGCCAAATCACACATCAACATGTGCAACTCTCCCTTTTACAACTCTTTTAAGTGTCCAACATGTTTTCACATTTCCCAAAAATAGGAGGTCCAACTTTTAGATGTCATAACTTTTGATCCAGGTGTCCGATTGACAAACCATTTAATGTGTCAGAAATCTCATGAAGAGATCTATCAAGCTATAATCTACTTTTCTTGTTAAGACAACTTTTGGGGCATTTAGGGACCTCTAAGTGCCAAAACTAAGTTCAAAAGTTTTTTCGTCAGTTTCAAAAAATAGAAACTTTAATATCTTGCAATACAGGTATGATCTTGAGTCAAAACCCACTCAAGATGTTTACTTAGCAGTTCCGCACCTTTTGGGAAAATTTCATGTCCATTTGAGCTCAAATGCAGAGTTACTAAAAATAGTAAGCCTTGCCATTTTTATCCCTTTTGGAAACTCTAAAAGTTCTAAACCATTCTTCAAGATAAAGAGTATTTGAAAAGACCAAAACTAGGAAGAATAGTAACCTTTTGTAGTTGCAAGGTTGAGATACCTTTCCTAACATTCTCCCACTTGCCGAACACCTTACAAGAACAAAGGGAGTATCAACACCATGATTTAATTGCTAGGGACCAAGAGGCCCATAGAGTCTGAACTTCTCTGTGCTCACGAGTTTTATCAAGGAATTTGCAACATTCATCAAATTGTCAACTTTCTCCAAGTTTACCTTCCTATCCTCTACCATGTCATGAATAAAATGGTACTAGACATGAATATGCTTAGTCCTCGCATGGAAATTAGGATTCTTTGCCAAACATATGGCACTCTGACTATCACAACAAATAGTAATCTTCCCTATGTCAAACCCAACATTAGAACACAATCTCTTAAGCCAAATGGCTTCTTTACAAGCATGAGTTGCTGCCATGTACTCAGCTTCAGAAGTGGACAAAGCGACCATAGGTTGTTGCTTACTCATCGAAAAAATAGTACCACCAAACATAGTGAACACATAAACATTGGTGGATCTCTTGCTGTGAATGTCACCTACCCAATTTGAATCCACAAATCCTCGAATAAAAAGTGAATGTCGAGGTCCTATAGGATAACCGTGATAATGTAAGGAATACTCAAAAGTACCCCATAAATATCTGAACACTCTCTTCACCGCATCCCAATGTATCCATCTAGGATTAGCCATAAACTAACTAATATTTAAGGACTCCCACTACTTGGGCAATGTACATACCATAGAATACATCAAGTTACCAACTGCACTAGCATAAGGGACTCTACTCATATCCTCCATTTCTAAAGGAGACTTCAAACAATCTGCAACAGATAACTTTGTCCCCATCATAACAGGAATTGTCAATAGTCTACAAGTTGCCATACTGAATCTCTCCAACACAGTGTTCACATACTTACTCTAGCCTAACCAAAGTTTTCTTTTAGCTCTATCTCTTCTAATTTCCATTCCAAGAATGTACCTGGCTGCCCCTAGATCTTTCATCTCAAACTGTGCTGACAACTGAGACTTCAAATCAGAAATCAAACTTTTACCTTTTCCAATGAACAACATATTATCAACATTTATTGGATAATGAGAATGCAACCATTACCCATTGTATAATAAACACAATGATCTGATTTTGATCTTAAAAATCCCAAATTCAACTCAAAGGCATCAAATTTCAAGTACCACATCCTAGGAGATTGATTCAAACCATACAAAGACTTTTTCAACTTGCAAACTAGATTTTCTTTACCTTTTACCACGTAGTGCTCTAGCTGTGACATATAGATTTCTTCCTCCAAGTCACCATGAAGGAAAGTTGTCTTCACATCCATATGTTCAACATCTAAATCAGATGTTGCAACAAGTTATAACAAAAATTTGATAGATGTCAGCTTTGCAACGAGAGAGAAAATCTCACCATAATCTATTCCCTCAACCTGGGAATAACCCTTCGTGACCAACCTTGCCTTAAATTTCTCAACACTGCCATCTGAACCAAACTTCTTCTTGAACACCTATTTGCATCCAATAAGTTTACATCCATGAGGCAACAGAACCAGATCCCAAGTATTATTTTTCTTCAAGGAATCCATCTCTTCTTGGTGTAGGAGCACCTTGACTTCCATAAGAGTTTGATTAAAATGATCCAATATTGTAATGATTCATCATTGTATAAGGTTAATCAAGTCATTGTTATGTATTATAGGTCACTAGGAAGTTCAAATATACAAAATATTGCAAACCATGTAAAGGTTGTCAATGTAAAGTTAGAAAAAAGATGTAGAATGAGGGAAGGTGAAGAGTCATTTAGCTCTTGGTTCGTTCCAAATAGTTGGAAACTGAAAGGTCATTTGTAATACCTTTAAAAAGGCCTTGTATACCTTTGAAAACTTGGAGGTGATTGAAGATTGAGAATAGAATGGTAAAAAGCAATGTTTTATGTATTATACTTTAGAAATTTGCTGTTTTCTTGCATGGTACGGCCTAGTAAGGGTAGGAGGACATTTATTTTTAATTTAAAATGAAAGTATATCCAATCACCCTCCCTTTCCTTTTTGTCTCATCAAATTTGGTGCAATATTGAGGAAGTTATGACCGTTTTAGTGACTGCAATTTCTAGAATTCTTCTATAACAGTCCTGTTGCAGCATTTGGTATGGTTTTGTATGGATAGATAAAAGTACAAGCCATATATGGTTGGAAAGAGTCTTGAGTCTAATTTCCATTTTTTTTTGTTTCATCAAATTTCATTAATATTTCAATAAGTTATGGCATTTTTATTGAGGGTAGGTCTGTAGAGTTTAATTTTCTAAAAATGCAGTTTGAAAATATGCATGGTACAACCTGGTACGGCCTCACATTGATGCATATAATAGATGGATAGAAATATATGTGTTTCTAGTTTACAATTATTTTGGTTTGGTATAATTTCATTAAGTTTTGTGAGAGATATTGCAATTTTGGTGAGGGCAGGTCTGAACACTGCCTAGGGTTTGTAGTTTTGGGAAAAGAGTCATAACTTTCTCTCCTACCATTGGATCTTCATGAAAATTAGAGGAAAAATATGTATTAATGTTCTCTTCAACCCAACAAAAAGTAATTGGATTAGTTATTTGATTTGTTAATGTTATTGAGGATAGTTTTGGTCCTCCTACCTCTGCATCATATTGGTATCAGAGTTGGTGAAAGATTTGGGTGGTGTGTATTTTTTTTTCTCCTGTCACTGAGAAGGTAGGTGAAGAGTGAGAAGATCTTGATTGTGTAGATAGATCACTGAGGGAGGAAATCTACACCTTTTGGATTTTGTGTTGCTCAGTTGTTGGTTGCAGGTGCTTGTTCCATCTAGCTGCAAGAAGGATGTTTTCTGAGGTTGTGTGTGTTGGCAGACAAGATGAGGTCTGTCATGACCATTCTCCAATAGAGATGTGGCTGGAGAAGGATGCAGAAAGAAACCACTAAGGAGAGAGTGCTAGGTGCATCACCAGGATCTACTATTGGGTGAGATGAATGGTTTGGTGAGTTGGTTTGTTGTGAAGCAGTGAGAGAGATGGATACCTGTAGAAGCACTTGATGTTGCAGCCTGAAGAATACTCCACTGATGGGAGTAGAAGGAGCCTAAGGATGCTCTGTGAATATGGTAGTTTGTTTTGTTGGTTGGTTGGTCACCTTTCTTGATGAAGATTTGGAAGATTGTAGCTGAGAAGATTGAAGATTGAAGACAGAGGAAAGAGACTTTTGTTGCAGATACATTTCCAAGGGACTTAGAAATCTTTGTTGGTTGGTTGTATGGTGCAGGAGCACCTTGAATTCCATAAGAGTTTGATTTAAATGATCCAATATTGTAATGATTCATCATTTTATAAGGTTAATCAAGTCATTGTTATGTATTAGAGGTCACTAGGAAGTTCAAATATGCAAAATATTGCAAACCATGTAAAGGTTATCAATGTAAAGTTGGAAAAAAGATGTAGAATGAGGGAAGGTGAAGAGTCATTTGGCTCTTGGTTTATTCCACGTAGTTGGAAACTGAAAGGTCATTTGTAATACCTTTAAAAGGCCTTGTATACCTTTGAAAACTTGGAGGTGATTGAAGATTGAGAATGGAATGGTAAAAAGTAATGTTTTCTGTATTATACTTCAGAAATTTGCTATTTTCTTGCATGGTACAGCCCAGTAAGGGTAGGAGGACATTTATTTTTGATTTCAAATGAAATTATATCCAATCACCCTCCCTTTATTTTTTGTCTCATCAAATTTGGTGCAATATTGAGGAAGTTATGACCGTTTTAGTGACTGCAATTTCTAGAATTCTCCTATAATAGTCCTGTTGCAGCATTTGGTACAGTTTTTTATGGATAGATACATGGACAAGACATATATGGTTGGAAATATTCTTGAGTCTAATTTCCATTTCTTTTTGTTGCATCAAATTTTATTAATATTTCAATAAGTTATGGCATTTTTATTGAGGGTAGGTCTGTAGAGTTTAATTTTCTAAAAATGTAGTCTGAAAATATGTATGGTATGACCTGGTACGGCCTCACATTGATACATATAATAGATGGATGGAAAGATATGTGTTTTTAGTTTACAATTATTTTTGTTTGGTATAATTTCATTAAGTTTTGTAAAAGATATTGCAATTTTGGTGAGGGCAGGTCTGAATGCTGCCTAGGGTTTGTAGTTTTGGGAAAAGAGTCATAACTTTCTCTCCTACCATTGGATCTTCATGAAAATTGGAGGAAAAATATGTATTAATGTTCTCTTCAACCTGACCAAATAAATTGGATTAGTTCTTTGATTTGTTAATGTTATTGAGGATAGTTTTGGTCCTCCTACCTCTGCATCACTTCTTCCATGGCCTCTTTCCAAGAATCTGCCTCACTCATACCCATAGCCTCCCTTATGGTCCTAGGCTCATCAATGTTACAAATCAAAGCAAAAATACAACTAGAATCATGCAATAAATAACCAAACCTATCAGGTTATTTCCTTATCCATGTGGACCTCCTCAAAATTTGAGGTTGAGGTTCTTCTTCTTCTTCTGAACTTTCAAAGCCACTAGAACTCTCCTCATCATCAGGTCCAACAAATATCTTCAGTTCAACTTTCTCGCGGGTGGAAGGAAGCTGAAACACATCCTCTTTCTTCTCTTCTTTCTCTAGTTGTAGAGCCATAGAAGAAGGATTGAGCTCTCTGAAGATCACACTTCTGCTATACAAAACTCTCTCAGCCACTAGATCTAAAGCTTGTACCCTTTCACACCGATGCCATAACCAATGAAGATACACTTCAAAGCCTTGTTCTCAAGCTTGGACCTCTTCTCCCTAGGCACATGTGCATATGCCTCACAAGCAAATACTTGAATGTGTCTCAATGAATATTTTTACTGGATCACACCTCCATAAGTGTCTTATTAATGAGTGATGATGTAGGAGACCTATTAACCAGTTAACAAGTGGTAGCAACAGCCTTAGCCCAAAACTTTTGTTCAAGGCTAGCTCCACTTAGCATACTCCTAGCCCTCTCCATCAATGTTTTGTTCATCCTCTCTACAACTCCATTCTACTAAGGGGTATACAAAGTTTTCTTGTGCCTCTCAATACCATGTTCTTTATAGAACTTGTCAAATATGCTGAATAAAAATCACCACCATTGTCAGTCCTCAAATAGTTGATATTTCTATCTTTCTGATTCTCTATAGGAGCTTTAAACTCTTTGAAACTACTAAAGATTCATATTTGCTTCTAAAGAAAGACACCCATGTCCTTCTACTATAATCATCAATGAATGAAACAAAGTAAATAGATTTGGAAATTAAAGGAATATTAACAGGACCAAATACAACAGAATGAATCAAGTCCAACACCTCAGAAGATTTGTGAGAACTAGAATAAAACTGAACAGGGCTTTTTTCCATAAATGCAATGTTCACAAAAATCAAACTCAAGGTTATAGTCATTCATACCCTCAACAAGATTTTTATTTTTCATGGTCCTCAAACCCTTTTCACCAATGTGACCAAGCCTTTGGTGCCATAACATTGTCTTCTCAGCTGGAAGTTTCATCTCCATAGAATGAGAACCCTTAGGTATCTAAAAAGCACGACCATCAGAAGTAGATACAATAGTCCTCTTTACTGCTGGTTCCAATGGTAAGGATGAAGACTTTGAAGTTCTCTTCTTTGAAATAGAGGCACTATTGCACTAAACTGCGCATACATCAAGCTAAAATAGAGTGCCAATCCGAACACCCTTAGCTAGCACCATAGCCCCTCTAGTCATCTTGCATCATCCATTCATGAAAACAAACTACACACCCATGTAATGATCCAAACTAAGATTTTAACTTGAAATCATATTTAAAAATGAATTTATTTAACACCACCAGAAAATACAATAATTTCACCAAGACTAGCAAGCTAGTCATGCACATAACAACACCAAACTAACACAAACTTGCCCAGAAATGAATGGAACTGATTTGATCTGATATTAAATGGATTTTACATCATTTTGGACTGTCATAACAGCCATAACATAAACAACAACCAAAATCCCAAATCTGGAGCAAATATGATCAAACCCACAAAAACTGCCAACACCGTCAATCACCGAAATACACCAAAAAACACCCAAACTGATATTGTTTGATTTTCAGATGGAAAGTACATAAAATATGGTCTGATACCATTAAAGTAACAACAGCAAAACCTACAGCACTCAATAGCAATCTACACCACCAAAACTTCACAATAATGCTGAAATACACATTGGGTATTCTGACCCACAAAGCCAAAATCAACACAACTCTACCCACAACCTCTAATACTAATCTCTGACATTAGAAAATAGGATCTACAACTAACACATAGAAAACCACATTAAATAACAACAACAACACTTCCCAACATTTCTGGAACTACCACGGCAACACAAGAAGACCTGCACACATAAACAATGGACACTACCGGAAACTGCCGGAAACTACTCAATCCTTGAAGCTCTGTGCAACCTCTAGATGAAGCTACTCTTTGTGATCAAAGGGTTTACATCCTCTGGCCACCTAAAACTCATGGGTTTTCGTCCACAAGCCTCTTTACTCCAATGGGTTTTTGTCCATTGAAGCCACAATCTATAAATCTGCAAGTTTGAGAGAAAAATATCAAATCAACAATAGCCCCATATCACCAAAATTACATATTTTGTATCAATATTTCATGGGAGAGAGGGAAATCCAAGATTCCCATGTTTTTCCTTGATTCCTTGCTATTTTGGGGTATGACAGTTGTCATAAAATCCCCCGCCACTTGTGATTTACCAAGATTTTTGAAATCTTCATGCAAATGGACACCTCACCAAACCCAATGCCCCTTTTTGAGTCTCAAAATATTTAATTTAATATTTAATTGTCCTTTAGAAATAGATATTAGTTGGACAAAATTAAATATTAAATATTTATTCTTCCTATGCTTGCCCAATTAACCCATGGAAGAATAAGATGGGTTAATATTGACCATTAATTAATTATTTTAGAAAGGGGACATGACAACCCACATCATTCAACTTAATACAGATAGTAGGTTCCATACTAAACAATGGATATGCAAAACACCATTGATCCCCTTCACTCGTCCATCAGGTAATCGAATCAAGACTATTCCACGACCAACAATATTTAGGTGAGTCATCACCCAAGTACATCTTCCCACTGTCATATTCTTCATACTTCAAAAACCAACTCTGATGAGAGGTCATGTGAAAAGATACACCAGAGTCAATAACATCTTCCGATGCATGCATTTCCAAGGTAGCGACAAACACTTCTCCATCATCTTGAGAGGACTTGTCACAATCTAAATCATAGTTCTTCTTTTTCTTCTTCTCCTCCTTGCAATCCTTGCGAAAGTGACCAAGTTTTCCATAGTTCCAACACATAGCCTTGGACTTTTTAGGAGACTTAGATCTCCCACAGGATTTGGATCTTCCTTTTTCTTCATTCTTATCATTTTTTTTCCTTCTCTTTATATCTACCACAAACCGTAAGAGCCTCCTTAGCCGATTCGGAAGACTTTCTCTGCATCTCTTTAGACAACAACGAAGAAACCACTCCATCCATCTTGAAGGTGGTAGTGGTACTCCCAATGACCATAATAAGGTGATCCCATGAATCTGGTAAGGAACACAGTAATGTCATACATCGATCCTCCTCCTCCATCTTCACACCAATAGAGGTCAACTGGGCAACAAGATTATTGAATGTATTCAGGTGATCAGCAATAGATCCTCCATCTTCCATCCTTAGAGAATATAATTTATTTTGTAGGAATAAATTGTTTACCAGGGATTTAGCCTGATAAACATCTCCAAGTTTCTTCCAAAGATCTTTTGCAGTCTTCTCTTCATGGATATTCAGGAGCACTAAATCATCCAAACAGAGTCTTATAAGACCCTTAGCCTTCTGATCCATCAGATCCCAATCTTCTTGTTTCATGCCTAATGGTATGGTTTCGGATACTGCGAGCCATAGATCTCTATCCACCAATAAGTCCTCCATCTTGAGTTTCCACAACTCAAAGTTGCCTCCATTGAACTTATCTATATCAAACCTCCCATATGTTCTCATCATCTCTTTCCTACAACAAAGATTTCAAAAATCCTTTGCACAAGCTCCCACTCAAATGAAGATCAACTCAAAAAACCTTCTACCCAACAACTAGAACCAAAGGTGATCAGGCTCTGATACCAACTGAAAGGAAGCAAGGTATGCAGAAATTCTTCCTACACTGATCTACTAAGGAAAGATTTATGCAAATTTTTATCTTTTACAATTACAAATTATGAGATACACATTAAGAGAAAGGTAACAACGCATCAAAAACAAGTACAATGCTCACAACACAAGATATACATGGGGAAAACCCTTTCGAGTAAAAAACCCCTCTCAAAAGTCGCCAAATATATTATTCAAGAATCAAGAAGATTACAATATACTTGCAGAGAAAACTTTCATAGGAGTATAACCAACCAAAGATTTAGATGTAACTCAACATCTATAAGACTCTTACACACAACCTCTATCTCAAGCTCCTGATATATAGGAGATACAATCCAATAAACTGTCAACGGTAATTACAAAACCATGAGCCAAAAAAAACCACCCAAAAGTGGTGCCCAAATTATCTCCAATCAAGGATGCCTTGTGATGTGCCAAATCAAATATCAACACATGTAACTCTCCACTTTACAACTCTTTTAAGTGTCCAACACGTTTTCATATTTCTCAAAAATAGGAGGTCCAACTTTCAGAGGTCATAACTTTCGATCTGGGTGTCTAAATGAAGAACCGTTTAATGTGTCAGAAAGTTCATGAAGAGATCTATCAAGATATAGCCCGCTTCTCTAGTTACGACAACTTTCGAGGCATTTAGGGACCTCTAAGTGCCTCAAAACTAAGTTTGAAACTTTTTTTGACAGTTTTAAAAAATAGAAACTTTAATTTATCTTGCAATCCAGGTATGATCTTGAGTTGAAACTCACCCAAGATGTTTACTTAGCAGTTCTGCACCTTTTGGTAAATATTCAGATCCATCTAAGCTCAAATGTAGAGTTACTAAAAATACTAAGCCCTACCATTTTTAGCCCTTTTGGAAACTATGAAAGTTTTAAACCATTCTTCAAGATAAAGGGTATTCTAAAAGACAAAAACTGAGAAGAATAGTAACCTTCTATAGTTGCAAGGTTGAGACACCTTTCCCAACAATAGATACTATGACAAGATATGATATGGAGAAGCTAATGTAGAAGAAGATATAGAAGTATAATACAGAGCAGAGACTTAGACCTGCCTGTTGTATATGATATTAATACGAATATATATATATATATATAATATATATATATATGGATATATAAGGATTATAACTAATGAACTATGTATATGAATGTGAATGACTTGTATGTATGATCTAATATTACCACACTATGAGATTTCTTATTGTTGTTAGCTATTATTCTATCACTGTCATGTCTGGGGTATAAACAAACTTAGATACTTTACTCAGTTTCAGATCTCTAGACTGTGTCCTATCTTTTCTTGCCAACATGGTGGAAATAAAGTGTCTACATTTTGCCCCTCTTTAAATGGTGTTTGGAAGCAATGATGTTTTAAAGAAAGTATATATAGACACTCGGTGGGACAAGATTAGTGATAACATGTCCCAAGCATTGTGATTTTGATTTTAGGATTGATTGATGGTTTGGATTTGGACTGAAATTGATTGAATTTGATTGATTGGGTTGATTGAATGATGATTGATGATTGAAGTGAATGATTAAGATTGGGTTTGATACTTCAATGCTTGGATGGACTGTCGATTTTCATTTTTGATGATTTAGTGTAGGGATGCCCCCTCAAGAGGATAGGTAGGTTTGAAGAACACAAGTGTTCTTTAGAAATGGATGAAAAAGATAGGTGTGAATAGATTTTGGTGTTAACAATGGGTGAATGGATTGGTGATAAGGATAGAGTTAGTTAGAGGACATGGATTTTAAGGATGAATATATTAGTGATGAATGGAAGGGAGAGGTATGCAAAAGATGAATGAGTAATGATAATGATGCACAAATAAAGGTGATAGATGAAATGGCAATTTTATTTTTTGGTTATTTACAAATGATGAAGAGAGATACAATAAAGGGCTAAGTGTAATAGATATGATGGGGGATGAATGAATTTTATTTTTAAGGTACATGCTATGAATATTGCATGGGGTTCCAATTATTTTGAGCAACTTGGTGTTTGTTATAGCACATGATAGGATGCACCATGATGTGGAAAACCATGATGATGGTGTTGCCATGTGCTATAGAATTGACCCATGATGATGATAGCATTGATGATTTGGGAACAATATATCCTAAGAACAATGTAAGGATTGGGAATGATATATCTTGATAACGATGTAATGATTTGGTTAGAAGAAGGCTTGTAAAAAGGCTAGGAACACAATTGATGGATGCTTGTGGATACATGCTAGATTGATTGGTTAGATTTGTTTTAATTGTATTGTTGGAATAGTTATGTTGGATCGTGCTATGGATTTGGATTTCTTGTGTTTAGAGGGATGAATTTTAGGTAGTAGTTTTCCTAGGTTTTTGTCTTAATGTTGTAATCAATGACAAGTGCAAACTAAGGACAAGGATAAAGGGTGGATGGGATGGAATGTTTAAGGGATTAGGATTCAGGATAGGATGTATGGGGGATGGATTGATGGAGGGGTTTAAGACTTGATCTCCAAGGAGTACTTTGCATAAGAATAACATGCCCCCACTCAATATATACCATTCATGATGTTATGTTATAATGTTGACTAAAGGAGGTGTTGATATGTTGTAGTATTCACTACGAAAGATTGGATATTACAGACACCTAAAACTAATCATATCTTACGACATTACCTTGTGACATATTTTGTCCTAGGTCCCCTTCAATGACCCCTTCCATCACTCCCATTAGTTAAATAAATTATTTAACTAATTCCTCTTGTCCATTTATCTTCCTCTTGCATGAAATTAAATAAATCTTATTTATTTAATCCTATTTTCCTCCATCATCCAATTTAAATAAATTAAATATTTATTTAAATTCCACATGTCTCTCATAATTTAAATAATTCGATTATTTAAATTATTTATCCCCACTCACATCCCTATTTTTAACCTCATTCATTGTCCATCATAAACACTTCCTCTTCAAAATCAATTAAAAATCCCACTTATTCCCACTCCCATCCTTATTTTAGTCACTTGTCATCCTCATTGAATGTGCGTCATAACCACTCACATTCTAACCTTGGCCATCCATTTGATTCCTTGTCTATCTATAAATTGAACTTCCTTTTCTATTTCACACTCCCTCATCAAATTTCCATATACACGCATATCTCTCAATTTTCATTTATCTCATATCATTTTCTATTGAATTAGGTCTAGACAACTGAGAGGCGGGGGGGTGAATCAGTTGTCACACAATTTAACAATTACTTTCTCTTAATCTTCCTTACAACTTATAATCAAATCAATGATGTAAACATTTCAGCATTAATCAATAACACATGAGCAGAAACATAAATAGTACACTTGACACCAAGAATTTTGACGTGGAAACCTTGTTAAGAGAAAAACCATGGTGGGGGTTAACCCACAAACATTATACTCTATTAAAAATATTACAATAGGGAATGCACATGCATTCGGTCTCACTGCCCAGAGCTCACTGCTCAAAAGAAGGCTCACTGCCTACAAGAAAGAAGAGTTACAATAAATTTGAACTGATATTTGGCATCTATCAATGCTAGAGTTCAATTCCAGTTAAGCATAGAAAACTGACTTGATACACTTCATCCTTACTCTCCTTCTCTTACTACTTTGCTATCATCTGATCTTTGATCTTTTCTTCTTTTCACAATTACTTCATAGTCGCAACACACACACACCAAAATCATCCAATTCCATCAGATATATATATATCCGCAACATGATCTACAATCATTTTACTAGTCAGCTTCAAGAACATTTAGAACTTTGTAGAGTACTCTGCTCTGTTGGTTAGATCCATACATAATATGGGATGCGGATTAAAACTTGCACTTGTAAATCATAAATCATGTTGGCTATCACTACTTATCATCACCAATTGCCCAATAGACAACTTCTATACATTTGGAAATAGGATCATTCACAAGGTCGGCCTATTCTTCTTCTGTTTGTTCTGTCAAATTGAAACCCGATACTCAGAAGCTAATATCTTTTGAGTCCTTCATCTCCAGAGGATGAAACTATGGATTTAGAGTGTCTTGACAATGCTTACAACTACATCAGATCTACAACAAACCATGCCTTTCCACTGGATAGATCCGAAACAAGATACCAGACCCTGTCACCTGCTCTGTTCCTGACTGCTTGGACTTAGACACATTCTGATTCTGACTTCCGGTGTGAACAAATTGTGTTATGCGGATGCTTAAGTTGATCTTAGTTGCCATCAATGACAACACCTATCATGCCTAGTAGTGTCTCTTGCCAACAATCTCCCCCTTTGGCATTGATTGCAACACTTAGTGAAAAATGACTAAGTGTTGAAATAGCTCCCCCTTAGCTTGTGTTCCATACTATTGTTCACACTGCTTTTCAGTACTCCCCCTTAGCTGGATTCCTCATTTTTCACTGAACTTCACTCTCCCTTTGACATCAATGGCAAAGGGTGGGGTCTGCAAGCCAAAATTCTCCAAAAAGTTGTATATAGGACTGCATATGTACAACTAATCATGAAGTTCTATTCACATGAACTTGAGAATATCTGTAAAACTATTTTTCAATTGCACAAGTTCAGAGGCCTAGGTTACCTTTATTCCATCCAAAATTGAGATGTGTCCACTGAGCAAAAATGCATATGCTTTTGCCTTTGTTAGATCCGAAGGATTACTTGTCTGAAGTGCAGTCTAAGCTTTTGGTAAGGCATTAAACATGGTTTCTAACTCGGGGGAAATTAATTCCCATAGCTCACACATTCTCTTCATAATGTTACTTTTTTCTTTATCGAGCCTCTTTATCTCATCTGTCAAGCTAATTAATTAACATTCCTTACTTATAGATGAAACTGTTAGAGGATCAAAAGTTTGAGAGAGGTTTGACAATTTCTATTCTTGCTCCTTTATCTTCTTCTCAATATCCTCACTAATTTTGGGCCATGATAGACATAATTTGTACATATCTCTTCCATCATTTAAAGAATTTTGAGTACTCCTTATGCTAATGCTGAGTATCATCCTATCATTTCCTATTAGATTATGTACTTCACTAAATTTCTTATCTAGAAACTCTTTCCGGACCTTTGCCTCTGCAGATTTTTCAAAGGATTCAAAATGAGTATTTATAGAACTTACAAGATTTTTCAAATGCCCAGAGGGGGAATCAGATGGACTCTTTTGGTAGGAAGGAATTAACTTCTCCAAAATCCCAGATGTAAGCCCCAGTAGCTCATTATCCTCCATGTGGGACTTTAGCATCTTTTCTCTAGCCTTTACTTGGGTGAATGATGTTATTTTCATCAATTGAATGAGAGAGAGAGCATCTAGATTGGTTAGACTTTGGAGTAGATTAGGGTCATCAAGCTCAATCATCTCTTTTTCAAGAAGACTTTTCACTACATCTGCAGTGTCTCTTGCAACATTTTTTGAATCATCCATTTGTTCATCAAAATTTTTAGCATCTGTTTTAGGTGCTTCAACATTTGCACCATCTTCTTTTGCTTTGTCTTCTTGGTTTTCTTCCTTCTCTTCCTTTGCTTTATCATCTCTTGTATCACTTGCAGGTGAAATCTTTTCTATATCTTTACCACTCACTACCTAATCTAGAGGGGTCTGTATTGTAGCAATATCCTCTTCTTTTCCAAAAAGATCAGGTGGAAGAGTTTCTTCTGCATCAATTATTTTGTTTGTCATTTCTATGTCCTCTTGACTAACTTGTTCCTCTTCCAGAACAGAGGCTTCACCGAACTCAGATTGCTACTTAATGATGTTCTTTTCCTGAACTTCTCCAACATTCAGATTTGATGAATCAAATCCAACATTAGTCTCTTCATGGATTAACTCTGGAGGATCTAAATTAACAGCTTGGTCATCAATTCCCTTGTTAATCTCTTCTTCTGGAGCTTCCAGTTCTGGAGCTAGAGAATTATCTTCTTCAACTTGTTTCTTTGAAATAATATAATATTTATCCTTTTCTAGGGACTTTCTCAAAATTTCCTCTATTTCTCTTGCAATTTCCTTAGTTTTACCAAGCATCAGCTTGTTCATTCAAACCTTACTTTTGAATTTTTCTTTAACTTCTCTAAGGATTTTATCTGCTTCTTTTCTAGTCATTACAAGACACAAAGTAGAAAGGACATACTCTCTGAGTTCTAGATCTTTAGCCTTGGTTATTTCTTTCCTCATTTCCAGTACTTTCCTTAAACCCTTTGGAAGTTCTTGTAAAATTGCCAATAGGGCTCTATTGAATTTGTTCAAATATATGATAATGGCATCTTCCAAAATTTTCTTATTTGCTTGATCAAAATTATCATAGTAAACTCTGATAGGCTTTAAGTTTCCATGAACAGTGATTGTTTTTACAATTTCATCAATAGTCATAGCGACCTTACTAGTTATTTGCTTTTTACCAGTCTTAATGCTTCCGAAAGGTTGGTCTTCAGAAGTCTTTGAAGTTCTGGCTTTCTTGAATTTTATTTCTTTGACTTCTTCATCTGTCGCTGTCTCCTCATCATCTTTTGTGCCCACACTCATTCTTATGGCTTTTGGTTTCTTTCTCTTAATTGCTTCACCAGATGGTCTGACTTCTAGTTTTGTAGTTTTAGAAGGAATAGAAGCAACAGTAGAGCTTCTAGTAGTCCTTGAAGTGAAGGATGGTTCCACTAGAGCATCTTCTTGTTTCTTGTCCTGTTTTTCTTTTTCAGCCTTCTCTATTCTTTCTCTATTCTGTTTCATTGCTTCTTTGGTTAGGCCAATGCTCTCAGCATACTTTTCAACTTGCCTCTACACTTTCCTCTTGGTCTCCAGCTATCTCAGTTCCACATGCAATTTTAGACTCAGTTCCTTGTAAGTTCCAAACCTTTCCACAGAGGTATCTTTAGGTGTGCTCAGAAGATGCTGAGCATACATATCTAAAACTCTTTCATCGACCTCATAACCCATAGGCATTATCCAAACTATCCTTGGTTCTACAACTTCCATGAAGCACTGATCTGTGTCAACCATGAAACATATGTCATTTTCATACTTCTCCACAATTGTTTTAGGGATTCTCTCCCTTGCTTGCATTAAACTTTGGAAGTTTTTGAAGTAGCCCCAAATGGTAGTCTTTTGGGCTTGGGAGTCACCAAGACTGAGAAGGTGATCTCTTATTTGCCATGCTACATGCCTATCAGTTGTCCAATGCACACCTTGAATTCCAGGTACTTCATTCATAAAATATAAGAACAAACATATAATCAAGGAACCATATTTGAAGGTATTTTTCCTATCTTTCTTTATTTTTCTCAAATTCTCAAACAACTAATTCTATAGTAGTTTGCAAAGATCATAATCAACATTCTCCTTTACTATTTGATAGGCTGCATATATTGCAGTTCCGGAGATAGAATTTTCCCTACTAGAATGGTAAATCTTGTGCCCAATCACCATGGAGGAAAATTTAACATCAGGTTCTATGATATCATTGATGGTCAATGCTCTTTTGTCAAACTTGGCACTGGTAGCTTCAGTCACTGTCTGGTTTTTCACGGCTTTCAGCATGGGTAATCTATTGGAGGAATTTAACCCAGTTATAGTCTTGATAACATCCTTTGTAATCTTAAATGGGTTCAATAGCCACATGAACTCATTATGTATTCATCTCAATACATACTGAACCCATTCATTTTCATCAAATATCAGAAACCTAATGACTTGCAGAAAGTGTTTTCTTTCTAGGGCTTTGTATCTTGGTTTTAATTTATATCTATCATTAGTTAAGTAGTTGTTGAGCAAATCCAAGAGTTTTAGGTTTCCAAATTCATCCATGTTACACTGGATGTATCCCCTAATGTCTTCAACATGTAAAACCCCATATGGAACACCCGAAAAAGCACCTACCGGTTTGACTTCAACAGATTTGTAAGGATACTTCTTAAATTTAGGATGGGGCCTTTCAGTGACATCAACAACTAAAGGTGTAGCCATTTGCAGAGATTGAGAATTCAAGAGGTTTCATAGAAAATAGAAGTACCTTGTTCCATAGGTTAGGGTTTTGCTTGAGGATCCTCTTCGCGCTTCAATTCTTGAGAATTCTTAGCTTAGAGCTCGTTCACTCCTTCACTTTTTGCTTTCTTCTGATGCAAAGTGATCTGTCTGGGGAATGAATGACCCTTTTATGCTCCACAATGCTTAATTTGTCTTTGTAATAAATGCTCTACCCTAGTACATCTGGTTACTCTATTTGTTGAACAGTTTCTCATGAATTATTCTGCAATTTGCCATATCCACCTTTTTTCTTCCAAAAATCCTTCCAAATGATCTGAAACAATCCAAGATCTCTTTTCT
Source organism: Cunninghamia lanceolata (assembly GCA_027924645.1). Taxonomy (NCBI): domain Eukaryota; kingdom Viridiplantae; phylum Streptophyta; class Pinopsida; order Cupressales; family Cupressaceae; genus Cunninghamia; species Cunninghamia lanceolata. The sequence goes on along the minus strand of BSBN01001346.1, from coordinate 860,546 downwards.
CACTGTGCCAGATTCAGACACTTACTTATTGGCTAGGGTATTTTGATTTTTATTGTAGTTCTCCCTGAGCTAGAGCTCCTAATTAAATTCCTCAAGGAATTATCTGCACCAGATTCTGGTGCGGACCCATCACTATGGTTCACAATTGCTTTCTTGACCCATGTCTCACTTGTTTCATTCTAGGTCTCATTCTCTTCAATTTTTCTTTTGCCTTTGTCTTGTCTCTGCTCATCCAGTTTTCTGTTTACCAGACCTCTTCTTTCATTAGTCCTACTTCCGCAGAATCTTGCAAAATGACTAGATCGGTTACAATGGAAGCACACAACATTTCTTTGCTCATTTGATTGATTTCCTCTTGATCTGCACTGATTGGCCATATGTCCAAATCTATTGCATACAAAGCATTTGCCATTGAAGGAATTCCTATTTCGTCTATTTGATGAGTTATTCATTATCATACTTCTACATTCATTGGATTTATGACCATACCTCTTACAATTGAAGCATTGTCCAAAGAAGGATGGATTATTTTGATTGACTCTACTTCTACATTGAGTAACTTTATGACCAAATTTATTGCACTTGAAACAATTTCCATTGAAAGATGGATACCTTTGAGCATTAGGCTATCTTATCAGAGGTCTTCTAGGTCTGTTTCTCCCATTCCTTGGTTGAAAGTTTCTTTGTCTAGATCTGGAGCTTTCACCTTTCTCATATCCAAGACCATGCTTGTCTTCAGCCTTTTTCTAACCCTCAAGTATTGCTTCAAGTTTAGCTGAACTTATCTTGAACTTCTCCTTGTATTCATTTGCAACTTCGAGATCATGTCTGAGAATGACAATTTGTCTTACAAGATCTCTTTCATTGTCTTTGCTTTCTTGTATATTAGACTTTAGATGACCAGCAATACTGTCCAATCTGTAGCATTCATCAATTCTTTCTTTTAGAGTTTGATTCAAATCTTCTTTAGTCTTCCTCCTTTGCTCAATTTCTTTGGTAAACCTCATTTCCCCAGATTCCATTTCCACTTTTAGAACATCAACTTCTTTTGATAGCTTCTCACACTCCTTTGTCTTTTCTTCCAAGGCCTTATTCATGCCATTTTCTTCAGTTAAACTGGATAATTGCAGAAGTAGCTCCTTATTCCTTCCCAAAGACTTCTTTAATTTATCTTTTAACATTTCAATGGTATCATCAACATCCTTGATTTCATCTTTCAGATTAGATATTTCTACTTTGGATTGATCAAGATCTTTTAGAGCCAGCTGACGTTGATCTTTGAGTGAACCCATTGAAAACTCCTTCCAAGATCTTTCCTCAAGCTGTTAAGCTTCTTTTAAGGAACTTCGCTCTAATACCAATTGTTGAATTAGGTCCAGACAACTGAGAGGGGGGTGAATTAGTTGTCACACAATTTAACAATTACTTTCTCTTAATCTTCCTTTACAACTTATAATCAAATCAATGATGTAAACATTTCAGCATTAATCAATAACACATGAGCAGAAACATAAATAGTACACTTGACACCAAGAATTTTGACGTGGAAACCTAGTTAAGGGAAAAACCATGGTGGGGGTTAACACACAAAGATTATGCTCTGTTAAAAGTATTACAATGGGGAATACACATGCATTCAGGCTCACTACTCGAAAGAAGGCTCACTGCCTATAAGAAAGAAGAGTTACAATAAATTTGAATTGATATTTGGCATCTATCAATGCTGGAGTTCAGTTCCAGTTAAGCATAGAAAACTGACTTGATACACTTCATCCTTACTCTCCTCCTCTTACTACTCTGCTAGCATCAAACTTTGATCTCTGGTTCTTTTCACAATTACTTCATAGTCGCAACACACACACACACCAAAATCATCTAATTCCATTAGATATATATATATCCGCAACTTGATCTACAATCATTTTACCAGTCAACTTCAAGAACATTTAGAACTTTGTAGAGTACTCTGCTCTATCGACTAGATACATACATAATATGGGATGTAGATTAAAACTTACACTTGTAAATCATCAATCATGTCATCTATCACTACTTATCATCACCAATTGCCCAATAGACAACTTCTATACATTTGGAAATAGGATCATTCACAAGGTTGGCCTGTTCTTCTTCTGCTTGTTCTGTCAAACTGAAACTCGATACTCAGAAGCTAATATCTTTTGAGTTCTTCATCTTCGGAGGATGAAACTTTGGATTTAGAGTGTCTTGACAATGCTTACAACTACCTCAGATCCGCATCAAACCATGCCTTTCCATCGGATAGATCCAGACCAAGATACCGAACTCTGTCACCTGCTCTATTCCTGACTGCTCAGACTTAGACACATTTTGATTTTGACTTTTGGTGTGAACAAATTGTGTTATGTGGATGATTGGAATGATCTTAGTTGCCATCAATGACAACACCTATCATGCCTAGTAGTGTCTCTTGCCAACATTTTCATATAAGGTTATGCTAGTTGTGTGAACAGCCCACAATACATCCACATGACAAATCAATGGAGCTTGGGTGCATTTCATTCCGTCCTATCTAAAGTATTATTTTGTGCAAGGTTTGAAGGTATATTTGCATTGTTTATCTTTATGTTATTGTCTTGCATGATTTTTAGGGTTTCATTTTGGCATGCCCGGTTATTTATTGGCTCATTTCCCTTGATCTAGCTTACTTTTTGTAGGTTTTATTAACTTTTTGTTGTAGGTTTATGCCATTTTTGGACAAACCCTAGGTTTGAAAGATTTCATCATATCTTCCATATGGCTACGAATGTTTCTACAAGATTTTAACAGAGTTTATGCATTTCTATGTGCAAATCAATGAATGTTTCAGAATTTTTTACATTTCTGGAAAGCTCTTGAAATTATATTGGGGGTCTATTCTTTGCATTGTTGATTTTGAGGTCAAATAGGGTACGGAATATTTAGATCTTTGTTAACTGTAGATTTTCCATAAATCTGCATTTCTGGGTGAAAATCAAGGAATTTTTTTGACTTTTTTATATTTTTGGAAAGATCTCAAAAACTTAGCAAGGGTCTCTTCTTTGAGATTTTACTTTTAAGGTAAAAAACGCTTAAAAATAATCGGATCTAAGTCAACTATGTCAAAAAAATGTATCTGAAATTGCAATGTTGTGATGAGCATAGCTTTTTTATGGCTGCATTATAACATTATTTTCTGATTTTGCAGGGGTTTCGCTATCATTTATAATACATCTTCTTTCAGCAAAATCATTTTTCCAAGATTATCTCTTTCAATCTAATATACGTGTTTTGTAGATTTCGCTTGCCAAAGATAGAATCATTGAAACTACTAACACATTGTGTGCAGCACCGCTTGTCAAAGATCACATTTTTATCACTAATCTAGGCACTTAGTTAAATCTAGGGAGATAGTAATTGAACATTGTTTGCTTTGTCTTCAGATTTTGAAAAGGGTGTATGCTCTCTCCTCGCACCTTTTGGTGACCTTAGCGATCAAAAACCCCTTCATTATCCCTTTGTTTATTTGTTCAATCCTAGGGGCATTATGATGCAAGAGCATCCGGGTTCACGTGCAATCCTCATCAACCAAAAAAAGATTTGCTTTACTTTCTTGTTATCTGTTTTGTTGTAGGATTTGCTACAGGAGTTGATTGATCAATTTTGGAGAATTTTCCTAAAGATTTTGGCCAAGTGATGAATTGATCTTGAAGAAGGCCCAAATGGGTATTTGCATTTCAAATTTGGTGAAAACCCACTAACAAATGAAGAAGTTATGCCTCAGTGGAGTTTTTCCTTGTCACTGCACTTTGTGCCAATATCTAGTGACACCGAATATCCGCGCTAGTGTTCAATAAGTGAATCTACGCTAAAAACATAAGGCACAGACTTGTGCTAAAAACACCTTTCACTAGACATGTCTGGTTACCTTCAAAAATCATGCTTATCCAGTGACACTACTTTTCCCTGATTCATTGCTTGGTGACCTTGCACTAAAATCGCCATCAACATGACCTATCCACTTACCCATAGTTTCCCCACTATCCAGTGCTAGTTAAAACCCCCACCAAAGAGCATTCAAACCTTTGCTAAGGTTCAGTGCTAAAATACAAGGCAACCAGATTTGCGCTAAAATCACTCCTTATTAGACATATCCAGTGATGGTCATTTTCCCTGCATGTCCGATGTTGGTCATCTTTTCTGCTTTACTGTCTTGCGCTAACTTCACTTGACACCAGATATATCTAATAAAGCACAAATCTTTCGCTTTGTCTAGTTAGGACCAAAACACTTGCTTTCTCTGCAATCCAATGTCAAGTGACACTCGATATCCCCGCATCTAGTGAGGCACAAAATCGTCACTAAATGCGCAAAAGGCGACAAAATTAGTTTTAACCGCCTGTACGGTCGTGATAAAGGCAAATCAAGATGTGACACATGGCAAAAGCATGTGATATGGTCAATGGCCGCCTCAGGGGTCTATAAATACGGGGATTTCATGTTTTGAAAGGTAAATCTCCATTGTAGAGAAATTCTCCTAGGATGATAGGTAGTACGTTTTTTGAGAGATTCTAGAAGTTTCTCCAGGTTGTAAGATCTGTTTGATCAGAGTCTTGGAATGTTGTAAGGTTGAGGCCAATGCATGTATAATGCCAATTATACTCTTGTGTAATCGTCCTCTTGCTTATGAATAAAGAATCGTTTTGTTTTGTTGTGTTATGTTATTCATTTTTGCTGCTTGATCTGGTAGCTTGATTAGGCCCCTAAATCTTGAGATGCATCAAGTGGTATCAGAGCCAGATTGGTCTTGAGTGCATAGGCAGAGCATTGAATGTGAGGCAGCCTATGCCAGGACCTGAGGGTGGAGAGTGAAGCAGCTCAAAAAATTGTTGCAGGTAGAGAGGAGTCCTGGGCAAGTGAGAGCTGAGAAGCTGTGAAGAATTGATTATGTGTTTTGTGCAGGTTGCATATTGAGAGTGTGCGATAGTTGTTTGATAGAATATCTTGGAGGTAGGGAGAATGCCTAATGATGAAGAAGGTATTTTTTTGACACCATAGAAAGAGGAGCAGGAGCCTATACAGAGGAGTTTCATTTAGAACTATTTGCATGTCAAGAGGAAAATGCTGCAAGGTTATTGCGGACAACAGTAGTATAGACAACTTGCTATCTTTAGAGATGGTTGAGAAGTTGAAATTGAAGACAAGGAAGCATCCTAGCCCATATTGCATTTTGTAGATGCCAGGTGATCATTAGATTTGGGTAAGTGAGCAATGTGTTGTCAATTTTCATATTGGTAGGTATAGGGATGAGATTGTGTGTGATGTAGTACCCATGGATGTATGTCATGTCCTATTGGGTTCACCTTGGCTGTGGGATAGAGAAGTTGTGCATAATGGTAGGAAAAATACATATAGTATAATCAAGGATGGGAAAGAATTTGTTTTGGCTCCATTACAAGATAAACAAGAGAAAGTGGCAAGAGAAGTTGCAGAAGATGGGAAGGATGCAAAAGAAGAAAGTGTACCAGCATGCCATGAGATAGGCATGGAGAAAGAGAGTGAGGAAGAAGAGAAAAGTGTAGTAGTTGAAGAGGAAAATATTGGTATGAAGGGCCCCATTATTTTTCTGATCAAAATGTGTTTTCTAGTGATGATGTGTATGTAGGTAAAGAGGAAAAAGAAGAGATTACAACAGTGGCTGAGGATGAGGAGAAGGGTGTAGTTGTTGCAGATACTGAGGTTGCAGCAGTAGAGAATGAGAATGACGAAGATATGACAGCAGATGATGACAAGGAAAAGGTAGCCAAGAAAGAGGTAATGCATAACATGTTTAATTTTTATGATGAAGATGATGCACTAGTAGCACTAGAGCAATAGGTTAAAGAGGTAATGCTAAACTCTTGTGAATTTGTAAAAATTGATTTGCATGTTGAGATGAATGAGATGGTGAATACAGAGGAGATGGTACACGTGGATTTTGCTAGTGTTGATTTATATGCAGGGAAAGATTGGTGTGATATTGCAGATGGTAGTGCAAAGGCATACTGATGGGGGAGGTTGGGTTATAGTGGATCAGATTCCAAATTGAGAAAGAGGAGTGCAGAATAGAGTTGTTGGAGGATGAAGGTTTTCCCAACTAGATGTTGGAAGAGGCGAAGGAAGAAGTCTTTTGATGAGCCTAATTGAGTAATGGAGTTTGTTGTAGGTCATTTACAACCTAGAAGGGTAGTTTTACTATCCAACTCCATTTTGTGAGCCCATGCTCACAAACTTTTTACTTGGCGTGTCTAATGTAGGAGCATTTGGGTTCATGTGCAATCCTCATCAACCAAAAAAAAGATTTGCTTTACTTTCTTATTGTTTGTTTTGTTGTAGGAGTTGCTACAGGAGTTGATTGATCAATTTTTGAAAATTTTCCTAAATATTTTGGCCAATTGATGAATTGATCTTGGAGAAGCCCCAAATGGGTATCTGTATTTCAAATTTGGTGAAAATCTGCTAAAAAATGAAGAACTTATGCCTTAGCGGAGTTTTTTTCCTATCATTGCACTTTGCACCAATATCTGGTGACACTAAATATCTACACTAACGTTCAATGAGCAAGTCTGTGCTAAAAACCTAAGGCACCAGACTTGCACTAAAAACACCTTTCACTAGACATGTCTAGTTACCTTCAAAAATTCTGCTTATACAGTGACGCTACTTTTCCCCGCTTTGTTGATTGGCGACCTTGCGCTAAAATTGCCTTCGACATGACCTATCCACTTACCCATGGTTTCCCCACTATCCAGTGCCAGTTAAAGCCCTTGTTGAAGATCTTTCAAACCTTTGCTAAGGTTCAATGCTAAAATACAAGGCAATTAGATTTGCGCTAAAATCTCTCCTTACCAAACATATCCGGTGATGGTCATTTTCCTCGCATGTCTGGTGTTGGTCATCTTTTCCGCTTTATTATCTTGTGCTAACTTCACTTGACACTGAATATATCCAATGAAGCACAAATCTTCCGCTCTGTCTAGTCAGGACCAAAATGCACACTTTCTCTGTAATCCAATGTCTAGTGACACTCGATATCCCCGCATCTGGCGAGGCGTGAAATCATCGCTAAACGCACAGAAGGCGACAAAATCAGTTTTAACTACCTATACGACCATTCTAAGGGCAAATCAGGATGTGACTCATGGAAGAAGCATGTGATATAGTTGGTGGCCACCTCAGGGGTCTATAAATATGTGGATTTCATGTTTTGAAAGGCAGATTCTCCGTTGTAGAGAGATTCTCATGGGATGATTGGTAGTACATTTTTTGGGAGTTTCCAGAAGTTTCTCTAGGTTGCAAGATTTGTTTGATCAGAGTCTTGGGATGTTGTATGGTTGAGGCCAATGCATGTATAATGCCAATTGTACTCCTATGTAATCCTTCTCTTGCTTATGAATAAAGAATCATTTTGTTTTGTTGTGTTGTGTTATTCATTTTTGCTGCTTGATCTGGTAGCTTGATAAAGCCCCTGGATCTTGAGATGCATCAAGTGGTATCAGAGCTAGATTGGTCTTGAGTCCATAGGCAGAGCGTCAAAAGTGAGGTAGCTTATGCTAGGACCTAAGGGTGGAGACTGAAGCAACTCAAAAGATTGTTTCAGGTAGAGAGGAGTCCTAGGCAAGTGAGAGCTGAGAAGATGTGAAGAATTGATTATGTGTTTTGTGCAGGTTGCATATTGAGAGTGTGTGATAGTTGTTTGATATAATATCTTGGTGGCAGGGAGAATGCCTAATGATGAAGAAGGCATTTTTTGATGCCATAGAAAGAGGAGTAGGAGCCTATACAGAGGATTTTGTTTAGAACTATTTGCATGTCAAGAGGAAAATGTTGCAAGGTTATTGTGGACAACAATAGTATAGACATCTTGGTGTCTTTAGAGATGGTTGAGAAGTTGAAATTGAAGACAAGGAAGCATCCTAGCCCATATTACATTTTGTGGATGTGAGGTGATCATTAGATTTTGGTAAGTGAGTAATGTGTTGTCAATTTTCATATTGGTAGGTATAAGGATGAGATTGTGTGTGATGTAGTACCCATGGATGTATGTCATGTCCTATTGGGTTCACCTTGGCTGTGGGATAGAGAAGCTATGCATGATGGTAGGAAAAATACATATAGTATAATCAATGATGGGAAAGAATTTATTTTGGCTCCATTACAAGATAAACAAGAGAAAGTGGCAAGAGAAGTTGCAGAAGATGGGAAGGATGCAAAAGAAGAAAGTGTACTAGCATGCCATGAGATAGGCATGGAGAAAGAGAGTGAGGAAGAAGAGAAAAGTGTAGCAGTTGAAGAGGAAAATATTGATATGAAGGGCCCCATTAGTTTCCTGATCAAAATGTGTTTTCTAGTGATGATGTGTATGTAGGTAAAGAGGAAAAAGAAGAGATTACAACAGTGGCTGAGGATGAGGAGAAGGGTGTAGTTGTTGTAGATACTAAGGTTGCAGCAGTAGAGAATGAGAATGGCGAAGATATGACAATAGACAATGACAAGGAAAAGGTAGCAGAGAAAGAGGTAATGCATAACATGTTTAATTTTTATGATGAAGATGAGAGTGGAGTGTATGAAGATGAAGATGTTGTAGCAGTATTATGAGAGGAACAGGTGAAAGAGGTAATGCTAAACTCTTGTGAATTTGTGAAAACTGATTTGCATGTTGAGATGAATGAGATGGTGAATGCAGAGGAGATGGTACAGGTAGATTTTGCTAGTGTTGATTTATATGCAGGGAAAGATTGGTGTGATATTATAGAGAGTAGTGCAGAGGCATATTGGTGGGGGAGGTCAGGTTACAGTGGATCGGATTCTAGATTGAGAAAGAGGAGTGTAGAGCAGAGTTGTTGGAGGATGAAGGTTTTCCCAACTAGATGTTGGAAGAGACAAAGGAAGAAGTCTTTTGATGAGCTTAATTTAGTAATAGAGTTTGCTGCAGGTTGTTTACAACCTAGAATGGTAGTTCTACTATCCAACTCCTTTTTGTGATCCCATGCTCACATAATTTATACTCAGTGTGTCTGATGTAGGAGCATCCAGGTTCACGTGCAATCCTCATCAACCCAAAAAAGATTTGCTTTACTTTCTTGTTGTTTGTTTTGTTGTAGGAGTTGCTACAGGAGTTGATTGATCAATTTTGGAAAATTTTCCTAAAGAGCTTGGCCAAGTGATGAATTGATCTTGAAGAAGGCCCAAATGGGTATCTACGTTTCAAATTTGGTGAAAATCTGCTAAAAAATGAAGAAGTTATGCCTCAACGGAGTTTTTTCTTGTCACTGCACTTTGTACCAATATCCGGTGACGCTGAATATCTGCGCTAGTGTTTAATAAATGAGTCTGTGATAAAAACCTAAGGCAACGGACTTGCAGTAAAAACACCTTTCACTAGACATGTCTGGTTACCTTCAAAAATCCTGCTTATGCAGTGATGCTACTTTTCCCCGCTTTGTTGATTGGCAACCTTGCGCTAAAATCGCCTTCGACAGGACCTATCGACTTACCCATGGCTTCCCAGCTATCCAGTGCCAGTTAAAACCCCCATCGAAGAGCTTTCAAACCTTTGCTAAGGTTTAACGTTAAAATAAAAGGCAACCGGATTTGCATTGAAATCTCTCCTTACCAGACATATCCGGTGATGGTCATTTTCCTTGCATGTCCGGTGTTGGTCATCTTTTATGCTTTACTGTCTTCTGCTAACTTCACTTGACACCAGATATATCTAGTGAAGCACAAATCTTCCTCTTTGTCTAGTAAGGACCAAAATGCCCACTTTCTCTACAATCCAATGTCTGATGACACTCGATATCCCTGCATCTAGTGAGGCATGAAATCGTCGCTAAACTCGCAGAAGGTGACAAAATCAGTTTTAACCACCTGTACAGCTGTTCTAAGGGCAAATCAGGATGTGACTCATGGTAGAAGCATGTGATATGGTCGGTGGCCCCCTCAAGGGTCTATAAATAAGTGGATTTCATGTTTTGAAAGGCAGATTCTCCATTGTAGAGAGATTCTTCTGGGATGATCGGTAGTACATTTTTTGGGAGTTTTCAGAAGTTTCACCAAGTTGCAAGATTTGTTTGATCAGAGTCTTGGAATGTTGTAAGGCTGAGGCTAATGCATGTATAATGCCAATTGTACTCCTATGTAATCCTTCTCTTGCTTATGAATAAAGAATCGTTTTGTTTTGTTATGTTGTGTTATTCATTTTTGTTGCTTGATCTAGTAGCTTGTTAAAGCCCCTAGATCTTGAGATGCATCAAGTGGTATCAGAGCCAAGTTGGTCATGAGTGTATAGGCAGAGCGTCGAATGTGAGGCAGCCTATGCCAGGACCTAAGGGTGGAGAGTGAAGCAGCTCAAAAGATTGTTGCAGGTAGAGAGGAGTACTAGGCAAGTGACAGCTGAGAAGCTGTGAAGAATTGATTATGTGTTTTGTGCAGGTTGCATATTGAGAGTGTGCGACAGTTGTTTGATATTATATCTTGGAGGTAGGGAGAATGCCTAATAATGAAGAAGGTGTTTTTTGACGCCACAGATAGAGGAGCAGGAGCTTATACAGAGGAGTTTGTTGAGAACTATTTGCATGTCAAGAGGAAAATGCTGCAAGGTTATTGTGGACAACAACAATATAGACAACTTGGTGTCTTCAGATATGGTTGAGAAGTTGAAATTGAAGACAAGGAAGCATCCTAGCTCATATTGCATTTTGTAGATGCGAGGTGATCATCAAATTTGGGTAAGTGAGCAATGTGTTGTCAATTTTCATATTGGTAGGTATAGGGATGAGATTGTGTGTGATGTAGTACCCATGGATGTATGTCATGTCCTATTGGGTTCACCTTGGTTGTGGGATATAGAAGTTGTGCATGATGGTAGGAAAAATACATATAGTATAATCAAGGATGGGAAAGAATTTGTTTTGGCTCCATTGCAAGATAGACAAGAGAAAGTGGCAAGAGAAGTTGCAGCAGATGGGAAGGATGCAAAAGAAGAAAGTGCAGTAGCATGCCATGAGGTAGGCATGGAGAAAGAGAGTGAGGAAGAAGAGAAAAGTGTAGCAGTTGAAGAGGAAAATATGGGTATGAAGGGCCCCATTATTTTTCTGATCAAAATGTGTTTGCTAGAGATGATGTGTATGTAGGTAAAGAGGAAAAAGAAGAGATTACAACAGTGGATGAGGATGAGGAGAAGGGTCTAGTTGTTGCAGATACTGAGGTTGCAGCAGTAGAGAATGAGAATGGTGAAGATATGACAGCAGACAATGACAAGGAAAAGGTAGCAGAGAAAGAGGTAATGCATAACATGTTTAATTTTTATGGTGAAGATGAGAGTGCAATATATGAAGATGAAGATGTTGCAGCAGTAGCACTAGAGGAATAGGTGAAAGAGGTAATGCTAAACTCTTGTGAATTTGTGAAAACTGATTTGCATGTTGAGATGAATGAGATGGTGAATGCAGAGGAGATGGTACAGGTGGATTTTGCTGGTGTTGATTTATTTACAGGGAAAGATTGGTGTGATATTGCAGAGAGTAGTGCAGAGGCATATAGGTGGGGGAGGTCAGGTTATAGTGGATCAGATTCCAGATTGAGAAAGAGGAGTGTAGAGCAGAGTTGTTGGAGGATGAAGGTTTTCCCAACTAGATGTTGGAAGAGGCAAAGGAAGAAGTCTTTTGATGAGCCTAATTTAGTAATGGAGTTTGTTGCAGGTTGTTTACAACCTAGAAGGGTAGTTCTACTATCCAACTCCATTTTGTGAGCCCATGCTCACAAACCTTTTACCTAGCATGTCTGATACAGGAGCATCCAGGTTGACGTGGAATCCTAATCAACTAAAAAAAAAAATTGCTTTACTTTCTTGTTGTCTATTTTGTTGTAGGAGTTGCTATAGGAGTCGATTGATCAATTTTGGAGAATTTTCCTAAAGATTTTGGCCAAGTGATGAATTGATCTTGAAGAAGGCCCAAATGGGTATCTGCATTTCAAACTTGGTGAAAATCCGCTAAAAAATGAAGTTATGTCTCAGCGGAGGTTTTTTCCTGTCACTGCACTTTGCACCAATATCTGATGACACCAAATATCTGCGCTAGCGTTCAATAAGTGAGTCTGTGCTAAAAACATAAGGCACCGGACTTGCACTAAAAACACCTTTCACTAGACATGTCTGGTTACCTTCATAAATCCCACTTATCCAGTGACGCTACTTTTCCCCGCTTTGTTGTTTAGCGACCTTGCGCTAAGATCGCCTTTAACAGGACCTATCCACTTACCCATGGTTTCCCCGCTATCTAGTGCTAGTTAAAACCCCCACCGAAGAGATTTCAAACCTTTGCTAAGGTTTAGCACTAAAATACAAGGCAACTAGATTTGTGTTGAAATCTCTCCTTATTGAACATATCTGGTGATGGTCATTTTCCCCTCATGTCCGGTGTTGGTCATCTTTTCCACTTTACTATCATGCGCTAACTTCACTTGACATCGAATATATCTAGTGAAGCACAAATCTTCTGCTTTGTCTAGTCAAGACCAAAATGCCCACTTTATCTGCAATCCAATGTCTAATGACACTCGATATCCCCGCATCTAGTGAGGCATGAAATCGTCGCTAAATGCGTAAAAGGTGAGAAAATTAGTTTTAACTGCCCATACGACTGTTCTAAGGGAAAATAATGATGTGACTCATGGCAAAAGCATGTGATATGGTCGGTGGCCCCCTTAGGGGTCTATAAATACATGGATTTCATGTTTTGAAAGGCAGATTCTCCGTTGTAGAGAGATTCTCCTAGGATGATCGGTAGTATGTTTTTTGGGAGTTTCTAGAAGTTTCTCCAGGTTGCAAGATTTGTTTGATCAAAGTCTTGGAATGTTGTAAGGTTGAGGCCAATGCATGTATAATGCCAATTGTACTCCTGTGTAATCCTTCTCTTTCTTTTGAATAAAGAATCATTTGTTTTTTGTGTTGTGTTATTCATTTTTGTTGCTTGGTCTGGTAGCTTGATAAAGTCCCTGGATCTTGAGATGCATCAAGTGGTATTAGAGCCAGGTTAGTCTTGAGTGCACAGGTAGAGTGTTGAATGTGAGGCAGCCTATGCCAGGACCTAAGGGTGGAGAGTGAAGCAGCTCAAAAGATTGTTGTAGGTAGAGAGGAGTCCTAGGCAAGTGAGAGCTGAGAAGCTGTGAAGAATTGATTATGTGTTTTGTGTAGGTTGCATATATAGAGTGTACGACAGTTGTTTGATAGAATATCTTGGAGGCAGGGAGAATGCCTAATGATGAAGAAGGTATTTTTTGACGCCATAGAAAGAGGAGTAGGAGAATATACAAAGGAGATTGTTCAGAACTATTTGCATGTCAAGAGGAAAATGTTGCAAGCTTATTGTGGACAACAACATTTTAGACAACTTGGTGTCTTTAGAGATGGTTGAGAAGTTGAAATTGAAGACAAGGAAGCATCCTATCCCATATTGCATTTTGTGGATGCAAGGTGATCATCAGATTTGGGTAAGTGAGCAATGTGTTGTCAATTTTCATATTGGTAGGTATAGGGATGAGATTGAGTGTGATGTAGTACCCATGGATGTATGTCATGTCCTATTGGGTTCACCTTGGCTATGGGATAGAGAAGCTGTGCATGATGGTAGGAAAAATACATATAGTATAATCAAGGATGGGAAAGAATTTGTTTAGGCTCCATTGCACAATAGAAAAGAGAAAGTGACAAGAGAAGTTGCAGAAGATGGGAAGGATGCAAAAGAATAAAGTTCAGCAGCATGCCATGAGGTAGGCATGGAGAAAGAGAGTGAGGAAGAAGAGAAAAGTGTAGCAGTTGAAGAGGAAAATATGGGTATGAAGGGCCCCATTTTTTTTCTGATCAAAATGTGTTTTCTAGTGATGATGTGTATGTAGGTAAAGAGGAAAAAGAAGAGATTACAACAGTGGCTGAGGATGAGGAGAAGTGTGTAGTTGTTGCAGTTACTAAGGTTGCAGCAGTAGAGAATGAGAATGGTGAAGATATGACATCAAACAATGACAAGGAAAAGGTAGCAGAGAAAGAGGTAATGCATAACATGTTTAATTTTTATGATGAAGATGAGAGTGGAATTTATGAAGATGAAGATGTTACAGTAGTAGCACTAGAGGAACAGGTGAAAGAGGTAACGCTAAACTCTTGTGAATTTGTGAAAACTGATTTGCATGTTGAGATGAATGAGATGGTGAATGCAGAGGAGATGGTACAGGTGGATTTTGCTGGTGTTGATTTATATGCAGGGAAAGATTGGTGTGATATTGCAGAGGGTAGTGCAGGGGCATATTGGTGGGGGAGGTTAGGTTACAGTGGATCAGATTCTAGATTGAGAAAGAGGAGTGCAGAAAAGAGTTGTTGGAGGATGAAGGTTTTCCCAACTAGATGTTGGAAGAGGTGAAGGAAGAAGTCTTTTGATTAGCCTAATTTAGTAATGGAGCTTGCTGTAGGTCGTTTACAACCTAGAATGGTAGTTCTACTATCCAACTCCATTTTGTGAGCCTGTGCTCACAAACATTTTACCCGATGTGTCTGATGCAAGACCATCCGGGTTCACGTGCAATCCTCATCAACCAAAAAAAAGATTTGCTTTACTTTCTTGTTGTCTATTTTGTTGTAGGAGTTTCTACAGGAGTTGATTGATCAATTTTGGAGAATTTTCCTAAATATTTTGACCAAGTGATGAATTGATTATGAAGAAGGCCCAAATGGGTATTTGCATTTCAAATTTGGTGAAAATCTATTAAAAAATAAAGAAGTTATGCCTTAGCAGAATTTTTTCTTGTCATTGCACTTTGCACCAATATGCAGTGACACTGAATATCCGTGCTAGCATTCAATAGATGAGTTTGTGCTAAAAACCTAAGACATTGAACTTGCACTAAAAACACCTTTCACTAGACATGTCCGGTTACCTTCAAAAATCTTGCTTATCCAGTGACGCTACTTTTCCCTGCTTTGTTGATTAGTGACCTTCCGCTAAAATTGCCTTCGATAGGACCTATCCACTTACCCATGGTTTCCCCGCTATCCAATGCCAGTTAAAACCCCTATCAAAGAGCTTTCAAAGCTTTCCTAAGGTTCAGCACTAAAATACAAGGCAACTGGATTTGCGCTGAAATCTCTCCTTACCAGACATATCCGGTGATGGTCATTTTCCCCGCATGTTTGGTGTTGGTCATCTTTTCCGCTTTACTATCTTGCACTAACTTCACTTGACACCGGATATATCCGATGAAGCACAAATCTTCTACTTTGTCCAGTCAGGACCAAAATGTCCACTTTCTCTGCAATCCAATGTCCAGTAACACTCGATATCCCCGCATCTAGTGAGACATGAAATCGTTGCTAAACACGCAGAAGGTGACAAAATCAGTTTTAATCACTTGTACGGCCACTCTAAGGGCAAATCAAGATGTGATTCATGCCAGAAGCATGTGATATAGTCGGTGGCCCCCTCAGGGGTCTATAAATACATGGATTTCATGTTTTGAAAGGCAGATTCTCCGCTGTAGAGAGATTCTCCTAGGATGATCAGTAGTACATTTTTTGGGAGTTTCCAAAAGTTTCTCCAAGTTGCAAGATCTATTTGATCAGAGTCTTGGAATGTTATAAGGCTGAGGCCAATGCATGTATAATGCCAATTGTACTCCTATGTAATCCTTCTCTTGCTTATGAATAAAGAATCATTTTGTTTTGTTGTGTTGTGTTATTCATTTTTGCTACTTGATCTAGTAGCTTGATAAAGCCCCTAGATCTTGAGTTACATCACATTATCTCATTTATGCTCTCCCCTTGCGCTTGATATGAGCCTGGGGATCAAAAGTGAATAGTGTTCCTTCCCTTTAGGAGGCTTTCTAAGGGATTTCATCACCCCTAGGGACAACATCAACCACATGTTCTAGCAGGGTATATCAAAGGGGGGAGAGTGAAAGCTATACCTCAATCTAGCTATGTAGTCATTAGGACAACCTTGGGGTCCCGGGTGATTCCAGACATAAGGTGAAGTGGTGTTTGCTTAATCGCTTATGCCACATCCCTTCAACGGGCTAGTGTTCACAGATTTGGGCCTCATTGTACCTTGCATATTTAAGAGGAATCCCCTAGAATATCATAAAATCCTAGATAAGACCATCAACTATTTTCTAGTGTGGTGCAAGGGACACATATTGCCCCCTGAAGTTACTCACAATCATACCTCCTTGATCTTGAGATAGACATTTTCTTTAGGTAGGGCATAATAGCCTCCAAGAAAAGGGGTATTGGGTGCAACACCCTTATCCCCAGCTATCTGGTTAGGGTGAAGTGTTCTTAGTTAGGTAAGAACATGGATAGGTATTCTATTACATGGGCCTACACTATGAAATCACTCCTACTTGAATACTTCTAGGTTTGTTCATGTGCTTGGCATGCTTTCCTTGTGCAATACCAATAAAAGCCACTTTAGCCACAAAGTAATTTGCACCAATTTCCTTGTTAAGTCAAGTCAACCATTGTCTTTTGTGTTTGTTTTTCTTGCCAAAATCCAAAAAAACTAAAATATCTCCAAAAATTCAAAAAATTCAATCTCCCAACCAAATCTAGAATCCATCCTAATCATTCCCTTGCATCATAATCACCCATCTAATCATCTTATCCCAATCATCTCTTTCATCCAATCCATCCCATTTTACCCTAATCATCCATATGGCACTCGAAGATCCTTATGGCACCCAAGGAATGTTTGATGAACTCAAAATATTATATGGAAAGTATCCAGTCACTCCTACATCATCATCCCTACCTCCCATCAACAACCAATCCAACTTATCCATACCCCAAACTCATCAAACATCCACCTTACCCTAAACCTCACAAGTCCAAATTCCTAATCACGCTTCATCTTCACACATACCAAATCCCACTATCTCACAACTTAGAGAACTCCTAGACCAAGAACGACAAGCCCTTCAACAACAACTTCAATAGCAACGACAAGCCTTTCAACAACAACAAGAAGAAGAATCTTTTCTTCAACAACTCCAAACCATCCAACAATCTCAAACACAACCACAACCTTTATCCCATATGTCATCCTCATCAACTTCATACCAACCTAGTCCAACCACATATCAAGCTAATCCTACCTCAACCTATCCCACTTCTTCTAATATCAACCAATATCCACATCAATCCATACCTTAAGGTCATCCATTGAGTTATTCTAACATTTTACCTCATTCCCAAGTCTACCTACAAGACTATAAAGTTCCTTCACAACAAGAACATGCAAGTCCAAGTTACCCTTTGCACCAAGATCAAGTGTCCTTAAGTCCTCATGCTACCTTTGACAAGGGGAACACCACTCTAGCTTATTCATTCTATGAGTACCCTCTATCATCATCCAATCATATGCCAATCCAAGAGCCTACTAGTCCTATCCCAACACCATCATCTAATCCTAATCCTCATCCATTAGTCCATAAACCTTCTAATCCATCAAGCCCTTCATTACCTTCATCCCCATGTTCCTCTAATCCTCCACCAAAAGATGAGGCTGAGATACTTTTACAAGGGATGCTTAAAAGAAAACTCATCAAATTTCTTGAAATCAAACCATGTGAGGAAAGTACATTTAATTCCCCTGGGTACAATGAACATAACTATTGCGCCTACCATAGGATCAAAGGTCATAAGACAATCCATTGTCCCCCATTTTTGGACCGTGTCTTCGAGCTTCACATTTATGGTTTAAAGCGTAAGCATGCCAAATTAGCCCAATCCCATGTGTCACCCCCATCATCATGCCGGCCTAATCCATCTAATCCCATTATCCCTCCATCCAATCCCAACCCTAATCCATCCCCTCCTATTATCTATTCACCCAATCCCAATCCTACGATTAGCAAAGAATGGGGCATAGCATTTTGTGTGTCTTTTGGATATTCTTATTACTACAACTAGTATTCATATCTTGTGTCTAGACAAGGTTTTATTACACTGTGTATAAGTATACTCCTTTTGTTTGTAGTGTCAAGTCCTTGCAAAGGATACAAAGTCATCTTGGTCCCTTATACCTTGGTAGATAATATCATCTTACTATATCAAACAAGGATTGCTCTACACATTATACTAGCATAACTATATCTTCTCTATCCATTGTAGCCATTATGATTCTTCACCTTTCAACCTATCTTTATCCACTATCTTTTTCACCTATCTCTTTCACCTCAACAATCTATCCATACCTAACCTTTAACCTTATCCATCCTTTCTCTCACATCCATTTCTCTACCCAATCCCTTTCATCCATTTCAAGAGCATATCCGTGTTCTTCTAACCCGCCTATCCTCTCGAGGGGGCATCCCATCCTTACATCATTCCTCCTTGTCACTTCTTCAAGTAGTTGGGGCATCCTTTTCCTTCATCCATACCTTTTCTTCTTTGAAATGATGTTACTTCTCTTAGTTGCAACATCATCTCGAAGAGGTGCAAAATGTAGACATCTAAAACTAACCATATCTTACGACATTACCCTGCGACACATTTTGTCCTAGGTCCCCTTCCATGACCCCTTCCATCACTCCCATTAGTTAAATAAATTATATTTATTTAACTAATTCCTCTCATCCATTTATCTTCCTCTTGCATCAAATTAAATAAATCTTATTTATTTAATCTCATTTTCTTCCATCATCCAATTTAAATAAATTAAATATTTATTTAAATTCCACATGTAAAATAATTTAATGATGGGGGTTAAAAATAGGGTTGTGAGTAGGGATAAATAATTTAAATAATTCTATTATTTAAATTATTTATCCCTACTCACAACCCTATTTTTAACCCCATTCATTGTGTGTCATAATCACTTTCTCTCCAAAATCAATTAAAAATCCCACTTATTCCCACTCCCATCCTTATTTTAGTCACTTGTCATCCTCATTGAGTGTGTGTCATAACCACTCACATTCTAATCTTGGCCATCCATTTGATTCCCTCTCTATCTATAAATTGAACTTCCTTTTCCATTTCAAACTCTCACACTCCCTTATCAAATTTCCATACGCATGCATGTCTCTCAATTTGCATTTTTCTCGTATCATTTTCATATCAAGGTTATGCTGGTTGTTTGAGCAGCCCACAATACATCCACATGACAAATAAATCGAGCTTGGGTGCACTTCATTCTGTCCTATTTGAAGTCTGATTTTGTGCGAGGTTTGAAGGTATATTTGCATTGTTTATCTTTATGTTATTGTCTTGCAAGATTTTCTGGATTTCAGATATTATCAAGAAGTGTCCAAAGCATGTTTCATTAGTTTGCCCTTGTCCTTATCAAGGTCAAAAGTAGGAAGAGAGGATGGATTGGGTATGATGAAATGGTTATGTAGATATGACATGGACAAGTATGATGGAATAATATGGTATGTGGGTGCTTCCACAATAGTGTGTCCCACTTATGGGACGTCCTAATTTTTGTCTGAAATCACATATTTTTTAGAAAAATTAATGTTTTAAGCCTTGAGAGGTTCCATCTAAAAGGGTTTAATTTAAGGGGGTTATATAAAACCCCCTTAGATCAAACCCTCTTGGAAATAGACCCTCTAGTCTTAAATCAAACCCTCGATGGAGTCTCCTCTGGACCTATCAAAATGTTGACAAAAACTAATTTTGCTTCACTTTTTGGGGGATCAAATGAAGTCATTTAGAAATTCTATTTTGTAAGTATGTAGCCCTTGGTATAATCTTTCCAAAAAGTATGATATTGAATATATTTCATTTTATTATTATATTTATATTTTATTTTCTAGTGAACATAGGTTTTTCACCGAACATCAAGGTCTCTATTCTACACATGCAGAAAAATTAAAAATAGAGATTTTTTTTTTGAAAAATATCTGGACACTAGGTATTGATGTCCTTATTTCAAACAAAAAAAAAAGTTAATTTAGATAATACAAAAAAAGTTATGTTGTATGGTATAAACCTATGTCTAAATTATAATTAATCTCACTTCAAAAATTAATTAAAAAAATATACAACAAAAATTATGAAACAATATCTATGCACTAGATATTGATGTTACAAGTCTATGTTTAAAAATTTATAATTTTGTCCTTTCTATAAAAAAATTTATGCAATATGGTATAAACGTCACTTTTTAAAAATATTGTTAACTATAAAAAATAAGTTATTAAAAGTTACCTAAAAAAATCCACAATTTATTTCTTAAAATTTTTCAAAAATACATTTAAAATCTACACACAAAATCTCAAAAACCACTAGTTCACATCATCTCAAAATTCTTAACGCATTAGTTGCTATAGGTGTTAGAAAGCGAAAATTTGGTTAAAAATGTTGATTTCAAGTCTCACTTTGGCCAAAAAGTGGGACATAATATTATGGGTTGACCCATGTTTGGATGATGAAATATAGGACATAAAACACAAATAGAAAGAAATCTAAACATTTTATTCTAACCTATATTAGATCATACACCTAAGATTGAGCAAAGATGCATGATAAAACAATGAAATCAAGCAATGATCTCACTGATGCAACTTGCTGCCAAATGAGGGTTATGCTCAAGATTTGGATGTTTGGTTGCTCAAAATGATAGCATAACAACACTTTCTCATGTGATGATGAAATTAATAAATTATTATTGTAATATTTAATGGTCAATTAGTTGTGATGATAGATTGTAGGAATATTCTTTATTCTTTTAGTTAAGTTCTTATCCTTTTGCTTTATTAGTTGTTGCTCTTATCCTTTCTGGATAAAGCATTTGTAAACTCTTGTTCAAGGATGCTTTCACTCCTTAGTTAATATTGAATGTCTTGGTAATCATTATGTGTCTTAAATTATTTTATGGTATTAGAGCCCAAGTCGACTAGGATCAGTTGAACTCGTGGAGATCAGACTATTGCCGATAGTGATGAATCTCACACTCATGACATAGAAACTAACAAAAAAGATTTTGGGTGATTTTTTTCAAAATCATGGATTTCATGTGACTGAATTACAAAAGTTTTTGGTGGATTTTTTTATAAAAATTGCACAAGTTTCTGGTTAATTTTTTTGATGATTTTTTGGACAAAAATTGTAAGTTTTCAAATTTGAAATTGTAGATTTTAATTCAAGGTTTTTTTGGCGGATTTTTTCACAAAATCATGCATTCATTTCTAGTGGTATCTTTTTGGTGAATTTTTTTGGCAAAAAAATGGTGGGTTTTTATCTTTGCAAAATCACGTTTTTTTCTCTTCTAGAATTCGCAGAATATTTCAAGCCACAAGGGCAGATTTTTTGACGGAAAAATTACACCTCTATTTTGAAATTTTTGGGTGGATTATGTGGCAGAATTCTACAGAAAACTGTACCATATTTTTTTCCAGTCATGGGTATCTATTTGTTTGTGGGTATCACGTTTTTCTGAAGGTTTGTTGGTAGATTTACACCTGGTAGAATTCATGTCATCTTCTCAATTATGTTAATCATGGATTTTTTGGTCGTGGGTTTTATGAGGTGTTTTTGCAAACTGCACCTGGTTGGTAGGATTCAACATTTTTTTGGACGTTATTAATAAAAAACGTGGTCATTTTCAAAAGAAATCTTGGTTTCTGAGTTTTTTATTCCAAAACGTAGCTATTTTCTGCATTCTTTTTTGTCAATTTTTTTCTAAAAATTGTGGGTACAACAATTCTTTCTAGAGATGCCTAGGGTTTCTAGGCATATTACAGTTTTGATTGAGAAGGATTATCACTATTTTTTGTGATTTTTTGACAAAATTTTGGGCTCTTTTCGACTTTTTTACAAACAGTGGGTGGCTAAGTTTTTAGACCTCTTTGTGGGTATTTTTCTCAAGACTTTGGTGATTTTTATAAAATCATGATTGTTTGGTTACTGGTTGGTGACAACAATGGCATTTTTTCTATTTTTTCCTTGATTCTGAATTGTGGGAGGGATGGCTTTCTATACTTTCATGGCCAAACGATTAGTAGATCAGTCAAAGTCATCTGCATGGTACATAGATTCTAGAGCGTCTCGACATTTCACTCACATAAATGATTGGTTCATAGAGTACATGACTTGCTCAAATTCAGTGATCTTTGGTGGTGGTGAGGAGTACATAGTTGTTGGCAAAGGGAATGTGCAGATATCTTCTGGAGGGAAAAATCTCATTTTCCTTAATGTGTACTATGTGTTGGGAATGGAGATTAATTTTCTCTTAGTCAGTCTGACTATGTGTCATAGTCCCAATTTGGATGTCATATTTAGCAAACACAAATGCTCTATAGTTGACAAGGAGGCCAATAAAACCATTGTAGTTGGCATTGAAGGTCATGAGTTGTATCGACTGGTTGATACTGGAGAGGTTCAGGACTGTGCATTGGCAACCAAGAGTGCATCTGCTATCAGTACACTTTGGCATCAGTGGTATGGGTACCTCAACCTATCTCATCTCTCTTAGTTGGCTCGAGAGAATATGGTAAATGGTTTACCTAAGATCCAACATTAGATACAAGGTGTTTGCAGAGCTTTCCAAGCAAGGAAGTAACACAACACTCCATTCAAGGAAGGACATGCCTGGAGAGCATAGAGAATCCTTTAGATGGTTCATGTAGATGTTTGTGGACCAATGAACACAACATCAATCACTGGTGCCAGATATTTTCTTTTATTTGTAGATGGTTTCAGTAGGAAAATGTGTGTTTTTCCTAAAAACAAAATTAGACGTGTTTAAAGAATTTAAAAAGTTCAAAGCATTAGTTGAGAAAGAGTCTGGTTGTTCAATAATCACTCTTAGCTCTGACAATGGAGGTGAATTCTACTCAAATAAATTCAATAACTTTTATTCTAAACATGGAATAAAATGACAATTTACAACACCCTACACTCCACAACAAAATGGAGTGGTTGCGAGAAGAAACCGTACTATTACAGAGATGACTCGATGTATGTTGGAGAACAGGAGTGTTCCCAAGAAGTTTTGGGCTAAGGCAGTCTATGCTGCAGTTTACCTACTCAACAAGTCTCCAACATAGGCAGTGAAGAAGAAGACCCCAGAGGAAGCCTAGTCTAAGAGGAAACCAAAGATTAGTCATCTTAAGGTTTTTGGTTCTATTGCATACACCTAGATCCCAGATACAAAGAGAACTAATTAGACCCTAAGAGTATGAAGTTAATGCTTATAGGGTATAGTGACAATCATAAAGCCTACATGCTTATTTCTATTGACACTGACTACTTGACTTTTAGTAGAGATGTGATTGAAGAAGAAGATAGGCACTTTCATCTCTCTTCAAAGATCAAGGTTACCGTAGATCAACTAGTTTAGGCTAAGGATTTGGGTATCCAGCTTCACTTAGCTCCACCTGAAGGGGGGATTCTAAGCATTCTGACGTCTCCTAGGTAGGTAACTATACCTGAATTTCTTGATGATAACCTAGATCAAAATCTAAATGACACAAAAGTAGGCATCCCAAGTCATGGACACAACATTAATTTGGATGGAGAGGTTCCTAAGTAGAGGCAAAAGTGGTGGGAAAGCACCATTGGTGGTGTTTGGGTTAGTGAAATGATTGAGGGAAGATCATCCAGAGGCAAGAACAAGCAAAACACTGTAAACTTTGCTCTTATGACTAACATTTAGGGAGTTTATGAGCCACAGGTGTTTGTAGAGGCAAAAGGAATACATGAATGGGAACAAGCCATGGCATATGAACATGAAAGTTTAGGAAAAATAAGACTTGGGAACTCTCAGATCTTCCACCAGGGAAGAAACCATTTGGATGCAAATGGGTGTACAATGTCAAGTACAAAGTAGATGGTACTCTTGACAAGTACAAAGCACAGCTTGTCGCAAAAGGCTTCTCTCAAAGAGAAGAAATTGACTATGAGGAGACCTTTTCTCCTATATCAAAGATGAGCACCATCCATTTAGTTCTATCCATGGTAGCATAGTTTGGCTGGAACATCCATCAAATGGATGTAAAAAGTGCCTTCCTCAATGGTGACTTGGAGGAAGAAGTGTACATGTCATAACCTTAGGGTTTTCAGGTTGTAGGAAAGGAGCATCAAGTTTGCAGATTGAAGAAAGCCCTATATGGCCTAAAGCAGGCACCCAGGACATGATATATCAAGATTGAGAGGTATTTGGTTGAATAGGGATTCCAATGGAATCCTTCAAATCCAAATATGTACATCAAAAGTGTGAGCAATGAGATCATGCTACTGGTCATTTATGTAGATGATATCATTATTACATGTAGTGAGGGACATTTGATTAAACAAATCAAATGTAATTTAAGTAGATCTTTTGACATGATTGATTTAGGCCTCCTACATTACTATCTAGGTATAGAGGTTTGGTAGACGGGTAGTGGTATTTTTATTTCTCAATCTAAATATGCTTGGAGTTTTCTCGACAAGTTCAGAATGATAGATTGCAAAATCTCATCTAAACCTATGGAGAAAGGGTTGAAGATTTCATCCAAAATTGACTCAAAGGTAGTCAATGAATTAACATTCAAGCAACTAATGGGAAACCTTATAAACCTTACATTCACTAGACCTGACTTGAGCTATGTTGTGAGTTTCATTTCCAGATTCATGACAACACCAAAGGTAGAACATTGGGTTGCAATGAAGAGGGTGCTGAGATATGTGAAAGGGACACTTGACTAAATGGTATTATGTACATTAGAAGCAAAGATCCTAGGTTGGTTGGGTTCATAGATTCAGATTGGGCAGTGTTGTGTGGTTACACAACACGCCCCATTTTTCCTTGACAAAACAGGGACCCAACCTTTTTCTTGCTATTTTGGCTTGTTTTTTTTGCTTTGGGTGGTTTGGTAAAATTAGTCATACATGAACACCCTACAAGGCGGTGGATATGTCACCATGATGAGGTCAGTTTCCAAAGTTAGCATTTCACATTATTAACCTCATGGTCGGAGAGTGCATAAAATTCCATGCAGGTTTACCTTTTGGATCACCCCAAAATTGTCTAAGGGGAGAAAGTTATGTTGAGTCAAAGTTTGGTCAAATCTAATATCTGAGGGGGGGGTCATATTCTAAACATCAGTCATCTTAGACAAGATCACCCTGATACTATATTATCACTTGATAATCACTTGATCCACGAAGTGCGGACGTCAACTTTACATAGCGCCGATATCTACCCGTCAAACAACTTCAGTTATATTGCAAGGGTCATATTTTTAATATCTGTCATCTTACGAATATCACCCTCTTCGCAAAATATCACCCTATGCCAATATGATGGTGACGTCATCCAAATTTAATGAACAAAGGAAGTCACACTGATGATGATGTCATTATTCCATTCTACCTAGTGGAGGTATATATCTGATGCCCATCATATTCCTTAATATGACAGTGACGTCATTAAAACATAACGCTTAAACAAAGTCGTGGACATGGTGATGTCACCCTGATCTTTTCCAAGGGGGTCATTTTATCTACGGGGTCATATTTTGAACATCCCCTGATCTTAGTTTCATGACCCGATATACACGTGGTCAATGTTGACCACAACACCTGATTCTTTTGCATTCTATTTTGCCGCTCAAGGGCGGGGGGTCATTTTATCTTGCGGGGGTCATATTTTGAATATCCCCTAATCTTTTAAAGATCACCCCCTTGTTTCCTAACATTAAATGCACTTAAATGTGGTAGATGGATTCCCGCCGATTACGAATGCAAATCAAACACTTGGCATCATCCATGAATTCCCTACAAAAGATCAATGGATTTAATCGACCCAACACAGTTTTACCCTAATTTGCCCTACGGATGCATTTAAAGGGAATTTTTGAAGGTTATTTTCATTTACCTTGCAAAAAAATAAGAAATTACAAAGCAACCAAGTCAAACCCTCATACAGCTACCTGTCAACGGATTAGATGCTCCAGTGTAACGGAACGGGTGATCTTCAGTATTCATATCCCTCTTCTGTAATCAATAATCTAATCTAGGAGGAAAGCATTGTTAGGTAAGTAACTGAAAACTCTCTTGTTGTCATTTTCTGCATGTTCAAGTAGAGTTTATGTTCTTTCTTGTGGTTTGGCTCTATGAATATGCATATCAGGATGAAGTAAAGAATAGTAGATAGAATATGCATGATGCTATAGAAGTACATAATGTTGTATGAATGCATGTGGACATTGTAAGGTAAGACAAATCATGTTTGTTGCAAGAATCCATGGTAGATATTAGAAGGAATAGGTCTAATTCAGAGTTTCTCAAGCCTATGTTTGTTCAGCCCGAGGGGGTACAGTTTAAGTATGTCGTCATTGGTGACACTCACCAAGGAGATACGGACCTAGCATCATGGTCTGCCAGATTGGATAGTGATAAGTATAATCCCATTCTAGATGGGTTATATGTTTTAGGAATGTGGCATGCGGCTGGCTTTCCATATGCCATGGACACCCTAGAGTTGGTAGTGGAATGTGCCAGGAATTATAACCCTGAGACCAGGCGGGTGGAGAAACATGGAAGAATATATGCCGACTTTTCAATCAAGGGCATCACCTCTACTTTTAATCTGCCAGTTGGAAAGAAGGTCGTGAGTGTAGATCTACATAAGATGGAAACAGAGTACAATAATAATAAGAAGAATGCAAGGAAGAGGATGTACCAGTGGAGGTCAAAGAGTAGCACCTACACTGCCTTAGCTAAATTGCCCATACATTTATACAAATTTGATTTTGATGATGAATACTAGTATATGATTTCCCTGCTAAGCAGGATGACAGGTAAGCCTCATGCTGGGAATTTTGAAAATTGGATGTTTGGGATCATCCAGATGGTCCTATATGCAGATAACAAGCCATTATGGGCCAAGATCATTAGTGATGCACTGGATGAAGGAATGAGGAACTTGGGAGGTTAGACATGCTTATTTTATATGACCTCATATGTGGTGTACTCATGTGCTTATAAGGGAACCTTTGATGCCTTGAAGATAGTAGGTAAAGCTGCTGGTGATGTAGATGATGCCCACATATGGGATCACTATCCTCGGCTACAAAGAAAAGATTACCTCCTGGACTACAAACTAGTAAATGATGCATTCTCTATGCATCTAGTCAGAACCATGGAAGAGAACAGAACCAAAAGACTGAGCATGGAGGCTCAGGAAGTTGTTTATAGACATGGGACCTGATTTATCCAGTTTGCCACCTTTTCATAAATAAGGATAGAGGGATTTGAATGACATCCTCTTATGCTCCCAAGATACCCTACTGATGGGGTTGTCTTGATGGAATTTGTCAGACAGGTGTCTACCATAGGTGAAGCATATAAAGCACAAAAGAAGATACCTTCGGTGTTATTTCTAATGTTTATGGGCTGGTATATGTGCTCAGACTCAGAGAGCATAAAACATGTCATAGGAGGGCTAAAATTTATATATCTGCAACCATTTCCCTTGGCCAAATCTTATGACCCCTATGGCAAGATGCATAAAGTAATAGGAAAATTGATACATCAGAAGCATCTGGAAGATTTCTGGACCGACTGTGAAGACAAAGCTGAGGTGAGGAGAAGGAAGTACCAGAGACTCACCTTGAACCAAATAAAGACCTTTGACTGGATCCCGGTGCCAGCACAGCTGAAGAAGAATGATGGAAAGATTATGTCCAATGAATATGAGGACAAAAAGGTGTTTAATAACACCATATCAGCCTCTAATCTTACATAGCTGAAAGATATATCCCTGGATCAGCTAACAAGTGGGGTGATACAGTTAACCCAAGCCTGGGTGGATGAGGAGATAAACAGATTGAAGGGGTGTTGCCCTTACAGTTGATGCCAAAAAGAAGAGGCAGGAAATAGATGATGAGGAATATGATGATTTCCTCAGTGAGAAGAGAAAATCCAATGGGGAGAGATTGCCCACACAAAAACAAAGGAAGGGTCCCCCTAGAGGTAAGAAAACTAAAGATGAACCAAAGGGAGTAATAATTGAAAGGATTGCTACACCCACTATAGGTGCATTTACATCAACTCAGGCATCCGCATCATCTGCATAGCATTTGATTGATAAACCAAAGACTAAGAGGATTTTGAGGCTAGCAATTGAAACTACGGAAGTGTAGGTAGAGGGCCAAGCCTCGCAACAGGGAGTGGAAGAGGGCATTCCGTTGGTAGAAGAGCAGGTAAGTAAGGAACCTGCAGGTGACGACCTAATGATGGTCAGTAAGAAGAGGAGGGCAATGCCACTGACATCACCACCCAAGAAGCAAAGAACATCCATGAGGGGGGGTATCAGGGCTGACCCTATTGTATTGAGAGGAGCTGGTGGTGAAGCATTCAGGAAGGAACTGCAACATGATGTTCCGCTTCCCACCATACTAAAGTTTAAAACTAAGAAGGCAGAGGAACAAACAAGAGAAGTATTCAAAGCAAGTCAGGGTGGTCCTTTCTCTTTGGAAGACACCGTGGACTTATCTGATGATGAAGTCATCCAAAGTGTGACTTCTCAACGGATGGAGACTCTCGCTTCCAACACCCGCATGACTCCTCATGGGACCCCATTAGCACATATGGCAGTGTTGGAGGAAATAAAACAAATAGAGGAAGAAGTAAAACAAAGTAGCCCAGAGAGGGCAGCCCAACAGATAGGGCTTGATAAGTTGGTTGATCAAGTGACTAGCCCTACAGTTATAGATTTAACATACAGGGGTGATGTAAACCCCAAGGATAAAGAAGGTGTACCTGATGAGATAGAAAAGATCAAAGTGGTTAAGCAAGTAGAAAAGGAAAGCACTGCCCCTGGTATGGGTCAGCAATAGCATGAGATACCCACAGAGCCAAAAATAGTAGAAGTGAGCAAAGGAGTAGGGGTAATAAAGATATATCAGGTGCTGCTGCTGCTCAAACTTAGGGAGATCTGGGGGAAGCCTCAGGAGCAAAAGATAAATCAAGTCATGAGGACCCAAAGCCACAAGATATCGGTGCATCAGGTATGGAACTAGAAATTAGCCAAGATCAGGGTGATGCACAAGGCCAAAATACACAGACATCCGCAGATGTCAATATGCCTCTGGATGAGGAAAACAATAAAGTAGATGAAAGTCAGAAGGAGAGAGTGCAAGATCAGGTGCAGGATCATAATGTGGACATTCCACAGGATCCTCCTTTGCAGAAGGAAGCCCCTCAGCAAGAAGAAATGCAACAAGATCCCCCTCATGAAGAAATACATGAGGAAGAAATTAAGAAAGTGTCTTCTCCACCAAGAATAGAAGCAGATACTAGAGAACAGGACAGACATGATGTTGACAAAGAGCATCAAGGGTCTGGAGATGATATGCCTCAATGGCTAGAGAGAGAAATAGGTATGGAACAAGGGTCTGAAATTTAGGAATTTGATGTTTCCACCTTGTTTGCTGAGACAATGATGAAACCAAAGAGGAAGGCTAGATTGACATCAGCCATAAAGAGAGATCCTGCTATAGGCAGAAGGACTGCACAGGTAGCACTTCCCATGGTTGAGAAAGAGAAGGGCAAGATCACCTAGAAGAGTTCCAAATCACAACTCTTGATTTGGGTTTTTCCAATGAGGACCAAGAAGGTCAGGAAGGGAAGGACATTATTGATTCTTTGACCTAAAGGGTAAAGAAGGAGAAAGAGAAAAATAAAAAGCATAAGGAGCACATTGCTCAGCTGCATTCTTACATAAAAGGGTTAATTAACCTTGATAATATACCGGTTGATCCAGTAGTCCCATTGACTGTCATATCCCAGGAAGAGGTCACCAAGCTTGACCTAATGAGGCATGAGGCAATGATCATGGAGAAATGGATGTTGTCAGCTCTCACTGGGGCTGAGGATGTTTTGAGAACCTCCCTACAGAGGTGGAATTCTTTAAGCAGTTTGAAAAGAAAGGTAGATAAAATGCAAAATGAAATAGGAAAACGGTCATTCCAATTGGAAAAGGACCTAACTGCTTTAAGTGAAATGAAGAGGATTGATCCTCAAGTCTTGATAAATAATCAAGTGTTGAATAATAATACTACCCTACTGGTCGACATATGGTATGGAGATATCAGGTTTGAATGTGGTATCTTGAAGAAATGCAGTGGCAAGCTTAGGGATATAAGTATAAAGTTGCACAACATGATGGCATATGAAGCAGAGATCCTTGAGGCTTTAGAAGGAAAATTAGAGGGAAAGATCAAAAATCAAGATGCAAACTTTTCTATCAAAGCTCTGCATGATAATTTCCAACCGGTAGCAGATGACCCCCTCACCCACCTGACGGAAGAAGTAATGAATAAAATCATGAGGATAAAAGTTAGGGTAGAAACCTACAATGAGACTTTGAATAGTAGAAAAGGTAAGCTGGAAGCGCTCAAAGCTAAATTCCAGTCTCATAAGCATGCCGTAACAAAAGCCAGAATCCAAGATGGGGGAGAGGTGAATAAAATAGTACAAGTATATGAGCACATTAGGACAACGATGAAGGTCCACATATAGGAGGATGTACATCAAGGTGACAGTGATGCTGAAAGAAAATGAAGAGGAGGAACCTAAAGAATGAATGAAGATGCATCACCAAGAGGACATATGCATAAGGTACTCATAAACAATGAGTCATCCAGATGGTTGCCAACTGGCAACCTGTGCCACAAGGAAGAGTTGACTGACTTTAGGGGATAGTTATCAACCGTTGATCTTAATTGACAAATCTTGACCATTGGTCAATTATAACTACCTCCTCACCTTATTCTATAAAAGGTGCGGAGGTGCAATATTTTGGACATTCGAAACTTAATTGAAATTTGATTGCTGAAATTTCAGGACTCATTTCAAAGTTGTTGTAAATGTACATGCTATGCATACTGAATGAAAGAGAAATATATTTGATTAAAAATCATCATAAATCTTAAGTAATCTGTGTTTGAAATTTGGATACATGCATTGATTAACTGCATCCCTTGGAGTGCTTTTCAGTTTGCATGTGTTGTTTTCATTCCTAATTCCTTTGAAGTTAGCATCAACCATATCTAGTTGTGGAACATCCTAGTGACCTATGTTTTGATTTCTTCTCCTCATGAATGTATCTTGTATGTATGTGATCCAATGACTAAAGATTCACTAAAATTAGAAGCATTCTTTTAAATTTCTTTCAATTTCATAACAGATCATCTCCACAATTGCAAATAATAGAGAATTGAAAGCAAATAACATGAAATATGCAGATATCCCTTAGATAATTGAAAATATAGAGCATATTTAGAGTAAAAGCATGTCAAATTGACAAATATCATGCAAATTCATACAAATATACATGAAATCCATGCAAATATCTACTTATAGACACCTCATTTGAATAAATATACAGTGTAGAAAAAAGAACAAGTTCATAGTGATCAATGATCAAAAGAATTGATAAAACTTGCAAATATATCAGATATCTTTGAAAATAGAGTAGAAATAACCCCTCTATGGAGTAAATTTACAAGAAACAATGCAATACTGATCATCCAGACAAATGTAAGACCCCTTGAAATGGAAAACAACATGTCACATCAACCTCTGAGTAACGTCAGACGATCATGACCTGATCAACGGAGACTTGGAGTCGTCAACTTATCCTAAGCTGATCGTACTTTATAAGATAGTAAAGGTTTGTTGTGCAAATTTTTATGCATGTTGTTATGACTAACAATCATCATCAACAAGCAGGTTCTGTTGATGATATAAAATCCACTTCTAGATATGTTTTCAGTCTTGGCACGGGTGCAGTAACATGGACCAGCAAGAAGCAACAGGCAGCATCACTTTCCTTGACAGAAGTAGAGTATCAAGCAACAATCAAAGTAGTATGGCTCTGGAGGATGCTTTCAAACATGCAGATGTCTCAAGTAGGGCCTTCACCCTTGTATTGTGATAATCAAGGGGTGCTAAACCTTTCCAAGAATCCACTCTTCCACAAGTATACCAAACATGTGGAGCTACATTACCATTTCATCAGGAAAATTATAAAAGATGGATCGGTGATGTTGCAATATTGTCCTTATGAGGATCAAACTACAAACATTCTTACCAAGTTTTTGGGTCCTGACAAATTTGTAAAATTTCAAGATAAGCTTGGTGTAGTTAGTAGATTGACCATTAAGAGAGGGTTTTAAAGTATTATTGTAATATTTAATGGTCAATTAGCTGTTAGGATAGACTTTAGCCAATATTCTTTATTCTTTTAGTTAAGCTCTTATCCTTTTTCTTTATTAGATGTTGCTTAGTTATCACTCTTATCCTTTCCAGATAAAGCGTTTGTAAACTCTTATTTAAGGATGCTATCGCTCCTTAGTTAATATTGAATATCTTGGTAATCAATCTCTGTTTTATATTATTTTAGAAATATGCTTGAGGGATGATGAATTTATGATTTGGAGGATGGAGGATCAATAGATGAGATTGAATCTTAAAATCAAGGGCTAGGGTTGAATGAGAGGCAAGAATGGATTAGAGGCCTCCAAGTGCCACCTTGTGATTGGTGCACATTGAAAGGAAGCTAGGTGTACGGAAATTGCTTCCTACACTAATCTAATGAGGAGAGATGAGTGCAAATTCATTTTAATCTTTATAGTTACAACAATGTTAACCCAACAACAAAGATATTGCAGTAAACACATACACAAGAATGTAAGACAGAAGAAGAGAGAGATAAGATATACGTGGGGAAAACCCTTACAGGTGAAAAACCCCACACTCCAAAACACAGCTCAAATGTATTATCTAAACAATGAGATTTACAATACAGTTACAGAGCCAACTCATATCTGGAGACAATCCGGAAACATAACAGTACTTGTCAATCACATAATACATCTCCTCTCCAAAGCACCTGTTTATATAGAAGATACAAGGCAAAAATAGTTTTATTTTGAGATGAGCATCCAACATGGCCTCATGGCCCAAAACCCATGCCTATGGACACTTGTCCAACACTGTAGGATGTTCATGACACTTGTCATGTAACCCCATCCCAAAGAGGTTGCCTATTCCCAAGTTGGGCAATGGCATATACTCTTACGACACTTACGATTGTCATGGAATCCGTCATAACTGTCATACCTTACAGCTCTAAGAAAATCTATCATACATAGGCTAAAAATAGCATATTCTCTTACAACATGCCATAACCCTCCTTGGGGTGCCCAAATATGCCTTCTTCCAAGATGCCTTGTGACACATGTCTTCACCTGTCATAGAATCTTCCATTTATGACTCTTACGCGTCATAGATTTGTCATAGGAATTTGTCATGACTATTTCAGTCAATATTCCCTTACACACTACCCAAGATGCCGACACATGGAAAATATTCCTACCACTAAGTGGGATGCCTATCTCCTCATGTGAGGACAAATTTACATGTCACCTTCCACGTAGGATGACACATCACCGTGCTAACTCCCACAAGATGACAAAATAGGATTTGCGTCCTAATTACATAATAGGCAATAAATAAATAAATACAATGAAATAATACAAGGAATTACCAAGGTTAAGACACCTTAATTCCCAACATTCTCCCACTTGTCGAACACCTTGTAAGAGTCAATGAAAATAACAAGATTTAACTGCTATAGGTCGAGAGGCCCATAGACTCTGAACACCATCTGAACTTCTCTGTGCCCACTGGTTTCGTCAATGCATCTGCAACATTCTTCAAAGTGTCTACCTTCTCCAAATGCACCTTCCCATCCTCTACATGTCTCGCACAAAGTGAAACTGTAC
Source organism: Cunninghamia lanceolata (assembly GCA_027924645.1). NCBI lineage: Eukaryota > Viridiplantae > Streptophyta > Pinopsida > Cupressales > Cupressaceae > Cunninghamia > Cunninghamia lanceolata. Next base: position 826,736 of record BSBN01001346.1, on the reverse strand, counting down.
ATCAATATGCTTTGTTCTAGCATGGAAAGTTAGATTCTTTGTTAGGAAAATCGCACTCTGACTGTCACAACAAATCATAATCTATCCTACATCAACACCAATATCTGAACACAATCTCTTAAGCCAAATGGCTTCCTTACAAGCATGAGTTGCTACCATGTACTCAGTTTTTGTCATGGACAAAGCAACCATAGGTTGTCACTTACTCATCCAACTAATTGCACCACTAAACATAGTGAACACATAGGCACTGGTGGATCTCCTGCTGTCAATGTCACCCACCCAATCAGAATCCATGAATCCATGAATACAAACATAATGTGGAGGTCCTGTAACATTACCATGATAGCATATGGAATACTTAGAAGTACCCCTCAAATATCTGAACACTCTCTTAACTGCATCCCAATGTACCCGTCTAGGATTAGCCATAAATTGACTAAGGACTTGATGCAGGAGCATCCAGTGGTGTAAGGGCAATCTTGCATCACCCAAAAAGAAGTTAATTCAAAAATCATTGCAGTTGTTTTCATTTCTTTTCATAATTAGTATTTCTAGTTCCATAATCTCCTGAATAATGATGTAGAACTTTCAGTATTTTTTCAAACTGCTAAAAATAGAAAACTACCAGTTTTGGATAGTTCAACTACCATTTTAGGAAAGTTTGTATTTGGGGTCAGATTGAAGCAAAAAGTTACAGAAAGATTCATAACTAAAATATAAGACCTTTGGGGAAGGAATTAGACAAAAATTATTTGTGAGCTGAAAGATATTAAAGTTTTTGTTTTGTGAAAAGCCCCTGAAAATTTCTGAAACAAGATATGAGGCACTAAAACATCCCATAACATCCTAAAAAGTTGATGGAAATCCATTTACAGATTTCCAGCGTGATATTTCACATCACGAGCTTTTCGGCACTTAAAACGGTTCATCAATTGGACACTCGGATCAAAAGTTATGCTTCCCAGAAGTTGACCTACTTTGGAGGGAATTGTGCTGGTGCTTTGAAATTTAGCTGGAGGCCACCAAAAAGTGCTATTTATGACTATTTTGGGAACCTTGTGTAGTAGTAGAGATAAGGGGGAAAGTGTAGAGTCAAGAATAGGTGGGAAAATAGAAACCCTAGCTGATTTGGGGTTACAGAAGGCAGAAGATTCCAGAACCTGGTGATGTGTAGTTGTAGTGTGTTATAGCCTGTGGAGGATTGATTCCTCTAATTGTAATTGAGCTTCTATAATGTAATAAGTTGTCCAAATCAATAAAGAATTAATCTATTTTTTATGTGCCATTTTTGTTATTGTGTGTTTTGTGATTTACCCCCTTCATCAAGTGGTATCAGAGCAAGGGTTCCTGAGTGTGTAGACAGATCTCCGACCATGAGGCAGTTTGCACTAGGACCTGAGGTTGTGGGTTTGTTGCAGAGATCAAGATGCCTCCACGAAGAAATCATATTGGGAGGAATGCTTTGACAGAAGAGGGTTTTAGAGCCTTGCAAAGGCAAATTGATGCATTGCAAGAGGAGCTGTGAAGAGGGTTTGAGCCAAGAACAAGAGAAGAAAGCGAAGATGAAGTTGAAGAAGAGCTATCTGAGGAAGAACAAGAAGTTGTAGGAGATCCTATAGAAATTAGGTTGTTGAAGGCCATTTCAAAGATCGGAAAGAGGCCCAGGATTGAAGTTTCTACATATTCTAGAGATTTGAATCCAGAACAACTTATTGATTGGATCATGACATGGAGGACTATTTCAAGTATGAAGATGTGGAAGACCTAGATTGGGTCAAGTTTGCAAAAACAAAGTTGAAGGGCCACACTAGTATTTGGTGGAAGGAGGTCCAATTAGAGAGGAACAGAAGAGGAAAAGGAAAGATAACTAGATGGGATCGGATGGTGGAGAAACTGAAGAAGCAATTCATTCCTATGGACTATGAGATGGAGTTGTTGAAGAAGCTGCAAGGACTGAAGCAAGGTAACAAGTCTGTTAAGGAGTATATAGAAGAGTTTTATAAGATTACTATTAGGACAGGCCATGCAGAGGCCAACAAGGAGAAGGTAGCTTGTTACATTAATGGGTTGAGGCCAAGTATTCAAGAGGAGCTGAGCCTAGTCAAGATGACCACCATAGAAGATGTGTACTAGTTTTCCCTGAAGGTGGAAGAGAAGCTGAATAAAAGATTTGATAGCAAGCAAAGGGGAAGAGGTCAAGGCAGAAGGACTAGTGGAAGACCCTATGGAGGCCGTAATGAAGATCAAAAGAAAAGTGAAGAAGCTGGCACCAGTTGGAATTAGAGAGGAGATAATACCTACCGCCCTCGTGACCAAAACAATGGTGAGCAAAGAGGAAGAGGAAGAGGTAGACCTAGGCAAGGACCCAGAAGAGGAGGTTTCAGAGGAACATGTTTCCAATGTGGAGAAGAAGGGCATTGAGCATACAAGTGTCCGCAACATCAAGGAAGGACAAATAGAAGACCTAAAGGTAATGCACGAGTTGCACATGTAGATGATGCGTAGTCTGAGCATTTTGAAGATGCTGCAAGGGGAGAAACCCTAGTTGTCAGAAGAACTTTGTTGAATGAGGAGAAAGAACCCAATCAAAGGAAGAGTTTATTCCACACAAGGTGCAAATGTGAAGGTAAGTGTTGTGATATTATTATTGATAGTGGAAGCATTGACAATCTTATTTCAGAGGAGATGGTTGAGAAGTTGAAGTTGACAAGAAGAAAGCACCCACATCCATATCAGATTGCATGGTTGTAGAAGGACCACAAAGCTTTGGTCAATGAGCAGTGTTTAGTGAAGTTCAAGATTGTTGACTACCATGATGAGGTGATGTGTGATATCATACTGATGGATGCATGTCATACGTTGTTAGGGAGGCCATGGCAATATGATAGGAGTGTTGTCTATGATGGTTGTGCAAACACATATTCGCTAACAAAGGATGGGGTTCATCATAAGTTGAAGCCCTTGAAGGAGGTGGAAGAAAAGGTATGTAGTACTACTAGAATTGGCTTGGTAGATGGTAAAAAATTTTTGGAGGGTATGAAGTATGAGCGTCATTGCTTTGCATTGATCCCTAAGATTAGTCAAGAGAAATGTAAAGATGTACCAGCAGAAGTTTCAAATATGTTGGAAGAATTTTAGGACATTATCTCTGATAATGTACCAGAAGGTTTACCACCAATGAGAGTTGTTAAGGAAGGGACTGATAAGGAAAGGAGTTGGTATACCTGGGATTTGTTATCTCAGAGGAAGGTCTTAAGATGGACGTAGAGAAGGTGGGAGCTATCCTTGAATGGCCTATGCCAAGGAGTGCCATAGAGGTACGATCTTTTCATGGTTTGGCAAGTTTTTACAAAAAGTTTATTAAGAATTTTAGTAGCATTTGTGCACCCCTAAAAGAGACAATGAGAGGGGATAGAAAAGAGTTTAAATGGACAAAAGGAGTAGACAAAAGATTTGATACATTGAAGTAGAAAGTCATAGAGCAACCTATTTTGGCACTTCCAGATTTCAATAAGGTATTTCAGGTAGATTGTGATGCTAGTGGTAGTGCTATAGGAGCTATTTTGAGTCAAGAAGGTAAGCCCATTGCCTATTTTAGTGAGAAGCTTAATGATGCCAAAAAAAAGTATTTTGCTTATGATCAAGAATTTTATGCAATAGTTCAGGCTTTAAAGAAATGGAGACATTATTTGTTGCCAAAAGAGTTTGATTTCTATACTGATCCTCAGGCTTTGTAGTATCTTAATAGTCAAGGAAAGTTGAACCAGAGGCACTTAAAATGGATTGAGTTTTTGCAGAGTTTACTTTTGTTTTGAAGCACAGAAGTGGGAAGTCCAATAGAGTTGCAGATGCCTTGAGAAAAAGGCAAAATTTGTTGACAGAAATAAAGATAGAGGTTGTTGGGTTTGATGAGCTCAAAAGTTTATACCCTAAAGATCTAGATTTTGCAGAGGCTTGGAAAGATTGTCTGGAACTTGTTACTTTGGACAGGGAAAAATGGTTGGATTTCATAATCCAAGATGGCATGTTGTTTAAAGGAAGCCAATTGTGCATTCCAAGGAGTTCCATGAGAGAGAATCTGATTAAGGAGAAGCACAGTGGGGATTGGCTGGACATTTTGGTCAAGATAAGACCATTTCTATTGTTGGTGAGAATTATTATTGGTCATAGTTACAACAAGATGTGAGGAAATTTGTGCAGAGTTGCCGAGTGTGTCAGATGGCAAAAGGAACAAGTCAGAATATGGGGTTGTATTAGCCACTACCTGTACCTGAGAATCCATGGGATGATATTAGTATGGATTTTATTCTTGGTTTACCAAGGACCCAGAGAGGACATGATTCCATTTTTGTGGTGGTGGACAGATTCTCGAAGATGGCACATTTCATTCCTTGCAAGAAGACTAATGATGATGTTCATATTGCTGAATTATTTTTCAGAGAAGTGGTGAGATTACATGGTCTACCAAAGAGCATACTTTCAGATCGAGATACCAAGTTTGTTGGTTATTTCTGGAAGACATTGTGAAAGAAGTTGAAGACAAATTTGAATTTCAGTTCTACACACCATCCATAGACTGATGGATAGACGGAAGTGGTGAATAGGAGTTTGGGTAACCTGCTACGATACTTAGTAGGAGATAAGCCCAAGGGATGGGATTTGATTTTACCATAGGCAAAATTTGCTTGCAACAATTTTATCAATAGGAGTACTGGTAAATCACCATTCCATATTGTATATGGAAATAGCCCAAGAAATGCTTCTGAGTTAAGGAAGCTGGTCAAAGGAGAAAAGACAAGTACTAAAGCTGAAGACTTTGCAGAACATCTGAAGAATTTGCATGAAGAGGTGAGAAAGCGCATTAATAAGATGAATATTTAGTACATGGCTAAGGAAGATTAGAAGAGGAGATATAAGGATTTCTAGGTAGAAGATGAAGTCATGGTTCACTTGAGAAAAGAAAGGTTCCCAATTAGAACATACAATAAGTTGAAAATGAAGAAATTTGGACCGTGCAGAATCCTAAAGAAGCATGATTCAAGAAATGCATGAGGTAGAGCTGCCGAGTGGGATCAATATTTCCCCTGTGTTCAAAATTGCTGATTTAATAGAATATCATGAAGGTGGTACAAAGGATGGACCAACAGAAGAATAGTGGAGTATTCCGGCATCTACTTCAATGGAGGAGATAGAAGATATCATAGATAGCCGTGTGGGAATAAGTACTTGGAACATGCAGTATGAAGAATATCAGGTAAAATGGAAAGGAAGGCCTATTGAAGATTCTTCTTGGCTATCTAAGGTAGAGGTTGACCATTTTGGTTTTCCTCAAACAAACACCTGAGACGTGATAGGGTCACTTCTCAAATTACCCTGGGTGTCTGATGCAGGAGCATTTAGTGGTGTAAGGGCAATCTTGCATTACCCAAAAAGAAGTTAATTCAAAATCATTGTAGTTGTTTTCATTTCTTTCCATAATTATTATTTCTAGTTCCATAATCTCCTGAATAATGATGTAGGACTTTAAGTTTTTTTTCAAACTGCTAAAAATAGCAAACTGTCAGTTTTGGAAAGTTCAATTGCCATTTTAGGAAAGTTTGCATTTTGGCTTGGATTGAAGAAAAAAGCTACAAATAGCTTCATAACTAAAATATAAGACATTTGGCAAAGGAATCAGGCAAAGATCATCAATGAGCTAAAAGATATTAAAGTTTTTGTTTTTTGAAAAGCCCCTAAAATTTTTTGAAATGAGATATGAGGCACAAAAACATCCCATAACATCCTGAAAAGTTGACAAAAATCTATTTATGGATTTCCAACATGATATTTCACATCACAAACTTTTTGGTACTTAAAATGGTTCGTCAATCAGACACCTGGATCAAAAGTTATGCTTCTCGGAAGTTGACCTACTTTGGAGGGAATTGCAAATTTTAAAATTTAGCCGGAGGCTGCCAAAAAGTGCTATTTATGACTATTTTGGGAACCCTATGCAGTAGTAGAGATAAGGGGGAAAGTGTAGAGTCAAGAATACGTGGGAAAATAGAAACCCTAGCTATTTTGGGGTTACAGAAGGCAAAAGATTCTAGACCCTGGTGATGTGTAGCTGTAGTGTGTTGCAACCTGTGGAGGATTGATTCCTTTGATTGTAACAGAGCTTCTGTAATGTAATAAGTTGTCCAAATAAATAAAGAAATATTCTATTTTCTGTGTCCTATTTCTGCTATTGTGTGTTTTGTGATTTACCCCCTTCATTAGGACTCCCACTGCTTGGGCAATGTTTGGTCTTGTGCAAACCATAGCATACATCAAACTGCCAACAACACTAGCATAAGGTACTCTACTCATGTCCTCCACCTCACTAGGAGATTTTGGACAATCATTAATAGACAACTTTGTCCCCAAAGATACAGGAACACACAATGGTCTACAATCTATCATACTGAACCTATCCAACATGGTCTTCACATACTTACTCTGGCTTAACCAAAGTTTTCTGTTAACTCTGTCTCTTTTTATTTCCATTCCCAGAATGTACCTGGCTGCCCCTAAATTTTTCATCTCAAACTGTGCTAACAACTAAGACTTCAAATCAGAAAACATATTCTTACCATTCCCAATTAACAACATATCATCAACATACAATGCAATAATGAGAATGTGATCATTATCAAATTTGTAATACACACAATGATCTTATTTTGATCTCAAAAATCCAACCAACAACACAAAGGCATCAAACTTCAAGTACCACATCCTAGGAGACTGCTTCAAACCATACATAGACTTTTTCGACTTGCAAACCAAATTTTCTTTACCTTTCTCTATGTAATGCTCTAGTTGTGACATGTAAATCTCTTCCTCCAAATCACCATGAAGGAAAGTTGTTTTCACATCCATCTGCTCCACCTCTAAGTCATAAGCTGCTGCAAGAGATAATAGGAACTGAATAGATGTCATCTTTACAATGGGAGAGAAAATTTCACCATAATCAATTCCCTCCACTTGTGAATACCCCTTTGTAACCAGTCTGGCCTTGTACTTTTCAACACTGCCATCTGCACCGAATTTCTTCTTTAACACCCATTTGCATCCAACAGGTTTCCATCCTTCAGGAAAAGGCACCAAGTCCCATGTTTTATTCCTTTTCAAAGAAGCCATCTCATCTTCCATGGCCTCCTTCCAGGAACCTACAACTTTAATGCCCATAGCCTCTGTCACAGTTCTAGGCTCATCAGTGTTAGCAAGCAAGGCAAAAGCACAACTAGAATCAAGTAATAAATAACCAAACCTATCAGCTTGCTTCTTTGTTCATGTAGACCTCCTTAATGGCTAAGGTTGAGGTTCTACTTCTTCTTTTGAACTTTCAAAGCTACTAGAGCTCTCCTCATCATCAAGTCTCATAGGGTCTATCAGTTCAGTCTTCTCAAGGGTAGAAGGAAACTGAACCACATCCTCTTTCTTTTCTGTTTCTTCTAGTTGTAGAACAATGAAAGGAGGTGTTAGCTCTCTGAAGATAACACTTCTTCTATACAACACTTTTTCAACCACAGGATCCCAAAGCTTGTATCCTTTCACACCGACACCATAGCCAATGAAAATACACTTAACAGCCTTGTTCTCCAATTTAGACTGTTTCTCCCTAGGCACATGTGTATATGCCTCACAACCAAAAACATGAATATGTCTAACTGAAAGCTTCTTACCAGACCACACCTCCATAGGTGTCTTACCAACAAGAGCTAATGTAGGAGACCTATTTACCAGGTAGCAAGCAGTGGCTATAGCTTCAGCCCAAAACTTTTGTTCGAGGCTTGCTCTACTAAGCATACTCCTAGCCCTCTCCATCAGTGTCTTGTTCATCCTCTCTACAACTCCATTTTGCTGTGGAGTGTATGGAGTTATCTTATGTCTTTCAATCCCTTTCTCTTTACAAAACTTATCAAACTCTGTCGAGCAAAACTCACCACCATTATCAGGTCTCAAACACTTAATCTTTTTACTAGTCTGATTCTCAACAAAAGATTTAAACTCTTTGAACCGACTAAAGACTTCAGTCTTTCTTCTAAGAAACTAAATCCATGTCCTTCTACTGTAATCATCTATGAAAGATACAAAGTATACAAATTTGTAAATCAAAGGAACACTAACAGGACCAAATACATCAGAATGAATAAGGTCCAACACACTAGAAGACTTGTGAGAACTAGAGTAAAACTAAACATGGTTTTGCTTTCCATATATACAATATTCACAAAAATCAAACTTGAGATTACAATCATTTAACCCCTCAACGAGGTTTTTATTTTTCATGGTTCTAAGACCCTTCTCACCAATGTGGCCATATCTCATATGCCATAACATAGTCTTTTCAGAAAGAAGCTTAACTTCCAAAGCATGAGCACCCTTGGGTACACAAGATGCACTACCATTAGAATTTGTTACAATAGATTTCTTTACTGCATGTTCAGATGGTGGGGATGAAGTGACTGCATCTCTTTTCTTCAAGTCAAAAGAACTATTGCACTATGAAGTGCATGCCTCTAGCTGAAACAAAGTACCTCTCCGAGTACCCTTCGCAAGCACCATAGATCATCTAGTCATCTTGCATCCATCCTTCGAAAAGACAACCTACACACCTGCATCATTCAACATACTTATAGAAACCAGGTTCTGTGCCAAGCCTAGGATGTGCATAACCCCAGTGATCCCCTTCACTCGTACATCAGGGAATCAGATTGAGACTCTTCCATGACCAACAATCTTTAGATGACAATTGTCACCTAGGTACACTCTTCCACCATCAAACTCTTCATACTTCATGAACTAGCTCTGATGTGAGGTCATGTGGAATGATGCACCAGAATCAATCAACCCTACATCATCAAATGCATGGGTGGCCAGGGCTGCGATGAAGGCATCACCATCATCTTGTGACTTGTTAGAATCTGAATCTGGGACATTCTTCTTCTTCTTTTTCTTTTCTTCTTTGCATTCCTTCTGGAAACGCCCAATTTTTCCATAGTTCCAATAGAGAGCCTTGGACTTTCCAGGAGATTTGGATCTCCCATGGGATTTGGATCTGCCTTTCTCAGCTTTCTTGTCCTTCTTTTTCCCTTTCTCCTTGGGCATTCCATGAACTGCAAGAGCCTCTTTGGCTGCCTCAGAAGACTTTCTCCACATCTCTTCAGATAATAGCAAATATTCCACTTCATCCATTGTGAAAGTGGATGTGGTGCTCCCAATAGCCATAACAAGATGATCCCATGAGTCCAACAAAGAACAAAGCAAGGTCATACAACAATCCTCCTCCTCCATCTTCACACCAACGGATGTCAATTGTGCAATTAACATGTTGAAGACATTCAGGTGATCTGCAACAGACCCTCCATCCTCCATCCTTAAAGAATACAACTTCTTTCTTAGAAAAAGTTTGTTCACCAGGGATTTGGCCTAATAAACATCTCCCAACTTCTTCCAAAGATCTTTTGTGGTCTTCTCCTCATGGACATTTAATAGGATAGAATCAGCTAGACTGAGTCTTATGAGACCTTTAGCCTTCCAATCTTTGAGATCCCAATCAGCTTGTGCCATTGCAGCTAGTTTTACACTGGATACGGTTTCCCATAGGTCATGATCAACAAGCATGTCTTCCATCTTAAGTTTCCATAACTCAAAATTAGTGCCATTGAATTTCTCCACCTCTAATCTTCCAGATGTGCCAGCCATCTCTTTCTTGCAACAAGATTACAGAATGCTCTACACAAATCTCCCACTCAACCTAAGATTATCTCAAAAAAACCCTACCCAACAACTAGGACCAAAGGTGATCAAGCTCTGATACCAACTGAAAGGAAGCTAGGTGTGCGGAAATCGCTTCCTACACTAATCTAATGAGGAGAGATGAGTGCAAATTTATTTTAATCTTTACAGTTACAACAATGTTAACCCAACAACAGAGATATTGCAGCAAACACATACACAAGAATGTAAGACAAAAGAATAGAGATACAAGATATATGTGGGGAAAACCCTTACGGGTGAAAAACCCCACACTCCAAAACACAGCTCAAATGTACTATCTAAACAATGAGGTTTACAATATAGTTACAGACCCAATGCTCTTGCAGGAGCCTTTGACGCTCGTATTTAGAGACAATCCAACAACATAACAGTACCTATCAATCACATAATACATCTCTCCAAAGCACCTGTTTATATAGAAGATACAAGGCAAAAAAGGCTCTATCTTGAGATGGGCGTCCAACATGGCCTCATGGCCCAAAACCCACACCTATGGACACTTGTCCAACACTGTAGGATGTTCATGACACTTGTCATATCACCCCATCCCAAAGAGGTTTCTTATTCCCAAGTTGGGCAATGACAGATACTCTTACAACACTTACGACTGTCATAGAATCTGTCATAACTATCATAGCTTACAGCTATAAGAGAATCTATCATACACAGGCTAAAAATAGTATATTCTCTTACAATGTGTCATAACCCTCCTTGGGTCACCCAAAGATGCCTTCTTCCAAGATTACTTGTGACACATGTCTTCACCTATCATAGAATCTTCCATTTACGACTCTTACACGTCATAGATTTGTCATAGGAATCTATCATGACCGTTTCGGTCAATATTCCCTTACACACTATCCAAGATGCCGACACATGGAAAATTATTCCTACCACTAAGTGGGATGCCTATCTCCTCATGTGAGGACAAATTTACATGTTGTCACCTTCCATGTAGGATGACACATCACTATGTTAACTCCCACAAGATGACAAAACATGATTTGCATCCTAATTACATAATGGGCAATAAATAAATAAATACAATGAAATAATATAAGGAATTACCAAGGTTGAGACACCTTAATTCCCAACACACCTGGTTAGGGTTTGGATTGAGAAGATATGGAGGGTAGAGATTTGCTAGATTTTAAATGGAGGGTGAGGATCAAAAAGTCTTGTTTTGGAGCCATGCGCACACATGGAGCCTTATGCAACCTTGAGCCATGTGCAAGGTTGACTTGGCTAATCAGAATTTAGATTGTGCAAGTGTTTAATTATTTTGATTAAATCAACTAATGATGGAGGGGGGAAAATAAGATAAACTAAATAAATATTTGTGTATTTATTTAATTTTTGGGAGAATGATGAAGGGATGGCCAATTTAATTAAATAGATGCCAATTTATTTAATTAAGGGTTGGAACTTTAGAATAAGGTTGAATAGGATTAATTAATTAAATAAATTATTGGAATTTATTTATTTAATGCTAGGAAGATTATTGGATTGGTTAATTAAATAAGTGAATTTTTTCAATTAACTCTAGAAAGGGAGATATATGGGATGAATCAGGTGATGTTAGGACATGGTCAAATTTAGGTGTCTATAGTATGATGGGAGGGATAAGCATGATGGAGATAGATCTTTCCCCCAACTGTAGGGTTCACATAGACAACCGATTTACACATGACACCCATGAATGGGTTTCATCATGGTACTTTCCCAAGGTGCCATGAGAATGGTTTTCACCAGTGGATGAAAATTTTCTCTTTACTCTTTTAAATTTTTGATTTTTGGATAACTTCTAATTTTTGTTGCTTAAGGTATCAAGTTCCTATCTATCTTAGTTAGTCAACTTGGAAGCTCCTATCATGATGTACCAATACTATCCTACCTTTCATAATTGCTTTGTTAGGATCATTCCACTAATGTACAATCCACATGCATTGTGATGCTCTTTGATAACTAGGTTGTCTTTTTTCTGAATGTGAACATTTTGATAGGGTGCCATCATAGCCCTTATGGTAAAGCATTGCTGCCAAGATATGGGAGATTTGGGATTTTGTGGGTTTGGATTTGGTTCTTGATTTTAGATTTTGGTTTGGGATTGAGATATTTGGAATTGAATTACAGATTGATGGATGTAGGATTTTTGACTATTTAGATTTGGGATGTTGGGTGTTCAGATTTGGATTTGGGATAGGGATTTTGATTAGGACCAACAATCACATATACTATGTTGGATCTTGAAACCTCATATGCTAGAATCAATGATGATTACAAGGATGATGCACACCTGTTGTATGCAAAGTTCTTCTTTTGATTTTTTACCATAGTTTGAGTTGTTTGGTTCATATTGGTGTTTTTTGTCATTTGTAAATTTTCACTTCATTTTTATCTTTTGCTTTATCTAGATCATTTGCTTTGGTTTGATTTGTGACTTCTTTTGGATTTTGTAATTCTTTTTTCTTTAGGATCCGCCTTTCTTGGTTGCTTCATTTTTTATTTGTGGGCGAGTGTTCCCCTTTGAATTCATTTGATGTTTTACTTTCTTTTGATATGATGCTTCATGCTGATATTGTACTTCATGGTGATTTTTGGATTCTTTTGAATTATTTTCTTCTTATTCTAGGGCATCTAGATTAATTTCAAATCCTCTTTAGCAAGATATTATCTTGAAATCCCATGATTTTTGTGATTGCTTTGTCATTTTGGAATTAGTCAAATGGTGCATGATCTTGTTGGTCCCCATCCATGGGTCTAAGATGATGGATTTTGAGGTTGATGGCATGGATAGATGTGGTAGTGAAAGGATTAATGACAACATGATTAGTGGAGGGGCTATGAATGGCCACTATTTCAATGTTTGCATTAGATGAAGTTGTCTCAATCATTGTTGAAGTATCACTAACATCATTGAAGTGTTCATTGGGAATCGATGCCTTGACAACCATGATTTGCACAAACATGTACATGTTCTAAGATTCCTTGTTCATGAAGTTTTAATCCCTTTCCTTTATAGCTCATGATTTGACAAATTTTGTTGGTGATAGGATATTTGTTGCTTTGGAAACATGATGTGAATTCATTAGTGTATCGTCAGGAAATATTAGAGCTTGCAATTTGCTCATCTGCAAGGAGACCAAATTTGATGAAGGTGGTTAGACCAACTTGATAGGAAGTTTGTATTTTCTCCTCGTTCATGACGGTGGTACCTTTATCAAGTATATGCTTAATGTGATCAATCATGACTTGCTTATCCTCATGCTTAATATGATCAACATCATGTACAACTTGAGTGCCAATATGCTTATTATGATTAGGTTGCATATATATGTGCCTAACGGGGACAAGAATCTCCTCATGGGAAGGGGGAGTTGTGAGATGGTGGATAGGGTTGGTTTGGTTTTATTGGTCTTGGGAGTTTCTGATATAATGGATGGAATCAGTTTGGGTGTTTTGACCTTGATTTGGTGATGGGCGAGGTTGATCACACTTTGGGACAAGCTCTTGACATATTCTTAATTGCTTTGTCGACAAGATGGATATACATTGTTTAGCTTTGATATCCCCATTAGTGATTATCTTGTGTAGATACTCCCACATTTTTGTACATGTTTTAATGAGGAGACTTTGACTCTTATAGGTTTTATGGACATTATGGATTTTGGATTATATGGATTTTATTTGTGTACCTTCTCACATAGGTTGGCTTGTAGGGATAGTAGCTCTAGGGGGATCTTGATTAGGTTGAATAGGTTCTTGATTGCTAATATTCTTGCATAAGGATATTTGATGTTGGGTGGGAATGGCACTAGAAGACCTTTGGACAATTTAAATAGGCTTTAAATTTATACTTCTATTGCCACTGACATACTTGTATTTGTCAAAGAGGGATGGCATGGGATTAGAGGTGTTGCAAGACTCCTCAACTTTGTTCTTTCTATTTAAATGGTGATCCTTCACTAGTAGTCCTTGGATAACATCCTTCATAGATTGTTTGGATAAGGTAGGATTAGATTATTGATAGGATTGTTGATTGGTTTTTTGGTTGGTTTTTGAAGGTTTGGATGATGGACTTACATAGGAGGATAAGGTTTTGATTGACTTCTTGAGGGTTTGCAATTCAGACATAATTTGTTTTAGGGTCTTGTCCTAGAATGTTGTTTCTCTTGCCAAGGTTGGTATGAGGATGACTTATGATTGTTTGATTTTGGTTCATGGGGTAGCTAGTACTAGCATGCTATTGGTTGTTCATGGCATATCAATTAAGGCCTATGGAAAGCTTTCTCATAATGATGTTCACAAGGGTTGGATATGGATCAACTTGGGAATGGCCATGTGTAGCTCTAAACAAGTCATAAGGATTATCATTATATTTGTTTTGATCCACAAGGCTATCATCATCATTATCATTTTTAAAGGGGTCTTTAGATTTCTCAATGAACTTGTCAAACTAGGGGTCCATGATGTTTTTTTGGTTATGATTGGGATTTTGATTATTTGGATTTTAGGTTTTACATAGGGTTCTCACAGAAAGGGGAAGACAAAGAAGATACAATAACAACCTATTTTATTTGGGTGGGAGTGTCCACACTTGTGAGCCCACATATATAGATTGATCTAAGCATGGAGAGTAGGGGCCATGGAGAGGTGCTAGCCACTTTTGATCCTCAAGATCACTCTAAGGCATGAGAGGAGAGCATACGTGGCCTACTATTTTGTTTCCAAATGTACCTTGTGAGTAACTTCCCAGGGCTAACAGCTTATCGGAGCATCACAAATACGAACGATCAAATGTTTGCTATTCTAGGTTTGACAAGGATCTCTAGGGAAGTACTTGAAATACTGAAGGTGCATGTGAGGTCAAATTATATGAAAATGAGATGTATGTCTAAAGGATTGGTTCAAGAGGGTAACCCACTCTCCTTCACTTAGCAAGCTATAAAGCTTCTTGCCAGCTTAGCCAAATGACAAATGTACCTCAAAGGAGGAGTCTTTTAATTCTCTTCCTAATTTATATACCCTGTCAGAACACATGGGTTTGGGTCAACACTTGTTGATGAAATTCAAGTCAAGCCTGCCTAAAAATGAAAAATAAAGTGGGACATTTAATCATTTTTTCCTTCCAAGCTCACAAAAAGATGACAATAAATAGTATACATGATATTATGCCCTGGATACATAAGTGTTTAGAGTGTTTTTTATCCCCAAGATCACATAAGGGTGCAAGGGGAGAGCATACACAACTCTATCCACACAACACAACACAAGTGAATGGGTTGCTTTTGATCCTCAAGATTGCACAATGCACATGAGAAGAGTGTACACAACACCAATCACACAAACAAAACAAAAATTGATTTTCAATACTAAGGTGTGAATGATTAAATTAGATTGAAATAAACTCTTTGGCTCGTGCACTTGCACACAGGTGTTAGTAGTTTGATTAATTTAGGACTTGGACACATGAAAATAGTTGCAATTAAAACATTAGCACTAAAAACCAAATCCCTTTAAAAATTAGAAAATAATGTTCTCAAATAGAAAAATAGATGTAATCAATAGATTCCTTGTAACTTTTTGATTAATTAAAAAAAATTTGTTAAATTTTGATATCATATCCAAAAGTTATGCTTGTCACAAGGAAACATGTAAAAGCGAGATTCAAACTGATATATCTAATATTTATGACAAAATCTAAAAAGACTACCCAATCCATATCGAAAAGGGTATAACCAATTTTCAATCCCTATAAAAATGCAAAATTTTGACACTTCAAATAAAAGTTATGTTAGTTTAAAAATACACCTATTTATTGATTAAACAAAAGGGGGTGGGGGTAGCCATTGTTGGGGCGGTGCCACCAGCTGGGGTTGAACAGTGGTGGCAGGATGTTGGTACCACTTAGGCAGTGCGGGGGTGACGAGTTGGCAGAGGGTTGAGCGGTAAGGGGGTGATAGAGAGGGGTGGCGAGGTTGTTGGCAGAGGTTGCAATGCAGTGGTCAATGTCAAGATTCTTGCTAGGGGAGTGTTTAAAGATGTCAGCAGGGGTTTAAACCTTTCGATGGATTTTAAGTGCTAGTGGAGGCGGGAAGCATGGGACCCAACTTGCCACATGCAAGGTACGAGGTACCCGTTTAGCCCTGCCAAAATTTTGTTTTATTTTTTTATTTATTTATAAATAAAAATATTTTTTTTTCAAAAAGAAGTGAAAAATAAAATAATTTTTTACCCTATACCTATGCTTGCATAGGGGATGTACAAACTCTCTAGGCAATTTTTTTTGCCTCAGTTTCTCCCAAAACCAAAATTGACAAATTTTATATAGATCTAAGGGTTTGTGGGCCTTTTAGACTTAATGGCAGGGTCCATTTTACAACAAAGCACTTTGAAATGAAGGCGACTTACAAAATATTTAACCAAACTCTACATGCAAAATCTACCAAATCAAGCTATAAAAAATATGCAAAATCAAGATTAGACAAGGGACAAGGTCCCATCGAGCATGCCAAAATGTAACCACTAAATTCAAAATACTTTATGGTAAAAATGTTATATGGAAACCATTTATTATTTTATACTTGAAACATGAAGCTAAAATAGGCTATTGCCAACATATAAACGTTTCTTCTTTTGATGAATTAAAATAAGTGTTTTGGGATAGATGGGTTCCAAAATAAATAATAGTTAATGATGATATGGATGAAAAGGAAAACGAAGTAGAAAGTAAGGATGATGATAATAAAGAACAAGAACAAGAACAAGAATACAAAGAACAAGAAGAAGAAGTGGAAGAAGAGGAAAAAGAAAAAGGAGGAGGAGGAAAAGATGATGAAGAGTAGATGATGGAAACAAGTACATGAACTTTAGCTCCAAGGAAGGAAGATTCAATTCTTTAATTTCATGGATGTATTCAAAAGGTAAAGGTTATTGTTTTTGTAAACCCTAGCAGCAAGTATAACTTCATCAACCTGGAATTATCTAATAAACTATAGGTACAAGTAAAGCACATTAGGGGTAGTCAAATATTGAGTAAGGATATTCAATTTTTTGAAGATTTAAAGCTCTCCATGGATGAATATATTTTGCATTCAAACTTTTATTCTTTGGATATGAATGGATTGGATATTATTCTTGGTTATCCCTCATTAGAATATTTTGGAATAGTAAACATTAATGTGCAAAAGAAGTTTAGGAAGTTTTAGTATAGGAGGAAAAAAGTTACATTACAGAATATTACACATAATGAATACCAAAGGAAAGTCAAGGTAGAGAAGTTCAAAAAACTACTAAAGAGTGCACCAAAGAGTCAAAGAACAAATAAGAGGATCCAAATATAAAGAAAAAAGAAAAAAAAATGATTCCTCTTCCTAAGTCAACAAAGCAAGCAACAATGAAGGGTGAAGAATCAAATAAGTTTCTAGAGATAGAAAAGGGTGTTTAAATATATGCATCCAAATCATTGCAAGAGGAAATAATCATGGAGGAATGATAATACGTGGAATCAACAATATGAACATTACATATCTACATGGAATCAAAGGAACAACTACCACAATCAACTTGACATCATAGAAGTAATGACTATTCATCGAAGAAAAGGAGGACATACTATGATGAAGACTAGAATCAAAAGGGTGTGGTGATTATGGATCAAGGATGGGATCTAGGTACTGTTGAACACCCAAAATATTGAGAGGGGGGGTGAATTAGTATTCTATTAAACCATTGAATTATTAAATCATTAATCCATTTGCCACATTCAATAACAATAAAGCAAATTAAGCATAGAAAGCACAACCATAAACCATAACACATAAACACCAGGGATTTTACATGGAAAACCCAAAGAGGGAAAAACCATGGTGAGTGTTAGCTCACAATATATTATGTAGTATCAATACTGAATTACAAGGAGTCTCACTCGCTGAGGGCTCATTGCCCTAAGGACTCACTGTCCAAAAAGATGCTCACTACATACAAGCTCACTGCCAAGAGAAAAGAAAGAGAGAATGAGTGCCTCACTGCCAAAATGAACTATTATAATTGCATCTACAAATGCATGGGGTACAACTCCAATGAATCTCAAATTACTATCTCAAAAATCTTCATCCTAATATGCTTTGTCACATGTCTCTGCTCTTCATTAAACTTCTTCTCAAACTCTTGTTGCACTGATCGAATCACAAAACTTCATACATGTCACACACACTCATTCATATTCACATCACACACTCCCAACACTGAAGTGAATCTCATTTATATATCTGCAACACTTACAAACTTCAAATTAGATCAGCCTGCTAGGATGAAACATGTATTTATACAATGTGTAGCTTGTCGGCCTAATGCATTCACCAAAATACTTTGCGAACCAAAAAAACACTTGAAACACATTCTCATATGTTGACTCCAACTATAGGATCACTTAGAACATGATTCTAATCAAAAAATTATTCCACACAGAGGTTACACTATCAGGTCGGCCTCACAGATTGACTATCACAAACTCAGATCAATTGTCAAATCATAACTTTCAATGTGGACCACAAAACTTCCTCAAATTCATAACTAAGACTCCTTAGACATCCCAAAACATAACTTCAAAATCGTAGAACAAAATATTAGAATGCGGCAAAATGCGGAGTATCAGAAGCTAGACTCTGTCTTTGTCAAACATTGTAAATGCATGTAGCGATACATAAGTCCTCACAAATTTCTTACTGGTGAACTTCAACCTTTGAAACTTTGGATTTAGAGAATTCAAACATGTGTTTACAAAACCTCAAAACTGCAAGAAAAAATATCCAATACCGGAGAAATGTGGACCAAACCAAACAAATGTTCTACCCTGTTTAACACTGTACTATGCTATGCCGAACTTATGCTATTTGCAACTATACTTCCGGAAGTCATCAAAAGATAAAACTTTGAAATTGAAGACATCTAAGGGATACCACCATCTTACCAGAACCACAGAACTTGATCTTCAAATGTGGACCAATGCTAACCATAATACTGTAGCTCTGTAGTCTTCTCTGTGATCTACCAACACTTAGCCAAAATGCCTAAGTCTTCTTTCCAGACCAGAGTTCTCTATACACGACTTCATGAGAATTACTATAACCTCAAAACCCTTCTGAATCCTTGAACTTCCATCAATGGTCCAACACTAATCAAACATCATGCTTAATCAATCCTAGTCATGCAAGCAGTGTCTTCATCAATGATATTTACCAAGTTGCCAACAATCTCCCCATTTGGCATTGATGGAAACACAAGATGTGAAAAATCATCACACTGCTCCCCCTTACTTTTTGCATACTTCTCCCCTTAACTGCTTGTACTCTTTCACATGCTACTCTCCCCCTTTATTTTTCAGTTCTTTTTCTTTTTATGTTTTTCACATGCTTCACTCTCCCCCTTTGACATCAATGGCAAAGGATATGTGCAAGATATACACAAATTGAATCTGCTCCCCCTAAGTATTTTATTCTTATATAAACCAAAACTTCAAAACTATTTGTACTATCTGCATATATACATGTGAAATCAAATGACTTACTGGCTTATAGGGAGAATGTCCTTATAGATGTTCTTCAGATATATTGCGTCTACATCCCATCTTGCCTTAGCATTGCTTAGAACTTGTGTGTGCCCATTAATTTTGAACACCAACTCTTCTGCTTTATCAATAGTAGTAGGGACTTCAATGATTTGTCTAATTTTATTTTCTTCTACTACAAGTGTTGTTATAGAAGCTATCTTAAAGCTTACAATTTCTCTAAGCTGACTCAATCTATTTTTGATGACTTCTTTTTTACTCTACAGTTTATTTATTATAGAATGTATGGTTTCAACTTATGCCCTCTTATTTCCATTAGCATCCTTTAAAGGATCATAAGTATGGGAAATCTTGATCAGCTGTGCTTCCCAACCATCTATCTTATCTCTCAAATCCTTGGTGGTTGCAAGTTGCAGGCCAGGTTAGGTAAAATTGATAAAGGTTACTAGCATCTTTCATTGTTGTCTCTACATCTTGAATACTCTTATCTAACAAGATTTTATCTTTAGAGCATTTATCATTGAGTTCTTCTAATCTTTTACTGTCAATCTCTGCTCTTACCTTCTTTTCCGTTGCTTGTTCAAAGGATTCAAAATGAGAACTGACAGACTCCATAAGTTTCTTCATCTATACCAGAGGAGTCAAAGAGGTGTCTCTCTTTTCACCAGGCACGATTTTCTCAAAAATTGTCATTGCCTCTCCAATCAATTCATTGTCTTCCATATGAGATTTAAGAATCTCCTCTTGGGCCGTATCTTGAAAAATTGTCCCCAACTTTAGTTTATGCAATGGGGTCATGGTGGCCAAATTAATTTGCCCTTGTAATAACTCAGGTGATGACAAAATCTGAGTTTCCTTCTGCTCCACCAAAAATTTTCTAAGAGAATCTAAAGAACTCTCACTAGCAGTGTCTTTTCTTTCTTCATTTGAGGATTTTTGTTTAGCAGGAGTCTCTGGAGGCTCTTTTCCATCAGAGGTTTGTTGCTCTTCATTTCTTTCCGAAACAGAGGTGTCTATTACTTGTTCAGAGATATCTTCTTTCTATTTGTCCTTTTCCTCTGTGTTCTCTTCCTTAGTTGTCTCTTTTATTTCTTCATCACTCCCTGAGTTTATCAGAGGAATCATCACACCTTGATCCATACTTTGTTCACCACTCTTTTCTGGGACTGCATTTGAGTTGTCAACATGAGTATTCATCTTTCCTTCATCAGTTTCAACTTCAGTTGGGATGTGAAGTTCTTTGATCACCATCAAAATTTTCTCATCAGTCTCTTGCTTCAATTTCTCAATTTCCTCTCTATTCCTAGACATCAAAGTATTAACTCTCCTTTTGGTTCTGAACTCTTCATTAAGCCTTTGAGTGGTTTTGACTCTATTTTTTCTAGTGAGAGTTAGACACAACTTCTTCAAGATTGATTCCCTCAACTCTGCATCTTTTGTCATGGCCTTATATTTTCTAGCAGTTAGGATGCTAGCTAGACTGTCAGGTAGATCAGTCACTACTTCAATCAATACTTTATTGAACATACTTAGAAATCTTATCACAGTGGTCTCAATTATATCCTTATTAGCATCAGAGCTCTCATCATAAAGCTTTGCAATTGGTTTTAAGTTCCCAGCTTAGCTATTGTATTGATTATGGCTTTAAGATTCATAGTGGCCTCATTTTTCTTCTCCTTATTCTTCTTCTTCCCCTTATCTTTTCCCTTTTCAGAGGGCTTCACTCCTTTGCTTGAAATGGCTTCATCAGTTTTTGTTCTTTTTGCTAGTGTTTCTTTATCTGATTCCTTTTCCTCTTCTTCTTCATTACCACCACCATGGCTCACATACATTCTGTTAGTGGCCATGCTTTTCACTCTTTTGTTCTTCTTCTACACACCAAGCTCTATTTTCTCAAGGGTTTCCTTTTCCACATCAACTGTAAGTAGAGTTCCGTAGCTCCCAGAAGTAGCTGCAGCAGAAGAGGAAGTCCTTGTTGTCCTTCTTGTCCTAGGAGTAGGCTTTACTGATTCAATTTTCACTTCATGCTTCTCCGAAGCCTTTTCTTGTTTAGTTTTCTCCTCTTGCCTTTTCGAAGCCTTTACAACTTGAGAATCTTGAGCCTCAGCTCTAGCTTGACCTATTTGTTCTTTTGTGAAACATTTACTCGTAGCATAATCTTCCACCCATTTTCTTACTCTTCTCTGTGTTTCTAGTTGTGTTTGTTCCAGATGAACTCTGATAAACTTCTCTTCATAAGTCCCAAACCTTTCCTCGTTAGGGTCTTTGGGTTTTCTCAACATCAGATTTGCCAAACCAGTCAAAATGTCCTTTTTAACCTCATATCCCATTGCTGGGATCCATAATGTTCTTGGTTCCACTACCTCCATGAGGCATTAATCTTTAGTTACCATAAAAACAACATCATATTTATACTTTTCTACTACACTTCTAGGGATTCTAACCCTATCTTGCATTTTGTTCTAGAATACTTTGAATTATCCCCATAGAGTTGCACTTTGGGCACTATCATTTCTGATACTCTACAAGTGGTTTCTGATTTGCACTGCTACATAACTATGATTAAACCAAGCAATATTGCTCATACCTGGCAATTCCCTCATGAAATAAAATAGCAAACAAATGACAAGAGTATCATACTTGAATGGGTACTTGGTGTCTTTGGTTCTCTTCAAGTTTTCCATCAACTGTTGTTGGAGCAATTCACACAAATCATAATCAGTATTCTTCTTCACCATCTCATATGCAGTATAGATGGTTGTGGCTGAAACAAAGTTCTCCCTGTTGGAGAAATACACCTTGTATCCAATGATGAAAGAAGCAAATTTCACTGTCTGATCCTCTATATCATTGACAGTTAAATCTCTCTTGTTGAACTTTGCACCTGTTAGCTTCATCACAGTGTCATTCTTTACTAATTTCAGTGCCAGAACTGTTCTGGAGGAACACAAACCTGTAACTACCTCAACAGCATCCTTGGTTATCATATGAGGCATATCCAGCCAAAAGAATTCATCATGGATTCTACTTAGGACATACCTAACCCAAGAATCTTCAGAGAAAATGGGAAAATCAATCCATGTGTCCAATTTATTTTCATGTAGAGCACTAAATTCTCTTCTTTCAATTCAAATTTATAACCTGACAACTCATCCAAATAGACTTGCCCTAACTTTACATGATCATGTTCTTCCATATTTACATGAATGTAAGCCCTAATATCTTCATTATGCATGACTCCATAGGGTACATTGGAAAATGCACCATCAGGGTATGTTTCTAGGGACTTAAACAGATGCTTCTTGAATTTAGGTCAGGCCATATCAACTACCTCAACAACTTGTGGAGTAGACATTTTCACAGCTCAATGAAATTTTCAAGAGTGATGTCTATAAATACCTTGTTCTTCGCTTCCAGTTAGGGTTTGATCATGCCAATCACTTTGATTTCACCTTTGCTTTGCTGCTTAGATCTCCTCGGTTGCTTGAAAGTTGAATACAATATGAATTTCCTTTGGATGAATTTGCTTATAACCCCTTTTCATCAAAACCTAGATCACCATAAATGTTATGTTTCAAAAAGTTGTTAACACTTTTTCTGCAACTCACAGTCAATAGAAATTTCTCCACAATCTTCCACATTAGAATCTTTTTTGCCAGAATTTTCTTCAAAAGATCATATATACTTTTCTATAATGCATATCTTCGTGTTGGATGTCAGCACCACTTTTCTGGCTAGGGGAACAAGATTTTTCATTGAGGCTCCCCCTGAGCCAAAGCTCCCAATTTATTTCCCAGAGGAAGTTTCTGCACCAGAGTCTGGCATAGACTCATTCTTGGCTTCAATAACATTCTTCTTAACCCACATCTTGTTCATCTCTTTCTTGATTTCTGTCTCATCAACCTTTTGCATTGGTTTCTTCTTTTCTACCATATTATCCTTCTTCATGTTCTTGCTTCTATAGAACCTTGCAATGTGTCTAGGCCTATTGCAATCGTAGCACACAACATTCCTCTAACCATTATTCCTTCCATTCATTATGAATCTGCATTGATTAGCCTTATGTCCAAATCTATTGCATGTGAAGTAGTTACCATTGAAAGATTGAGTATTCCATACATTAATATAACCATTCCTTATCTGATTTCTACATTCACTAGCTCTATGACCAATTTTCTTGCATGTAAAGTAGTTACCATTGGAAGACTGAGCATTCCTTCCATTGTTATAGCTATTCCTTAGCTAACTTTTACATTCACTAGCTCTATGACCAACTTTCTTGCATGTAAAGCACTGACTAGAGAAAGATGGAACATTTTGATTCATTCTTCTCCTATATTGAGTAGCCTTATGACTGAACTTATTGCATGAATGACAATAACCATTGAAGGATGGATACCTTTGAACATTTGGTTACCTGACCGGTGATTTTCTAGGTCCATTCCTTTGATTATGGATTTGCTTGCTTTTATCCTTCTTGTTTTCATCATTCACTGCTTGACCTGATTTGGAACTTTCACCTTTCTCAAATCCCAAGCCTTCTTTGTCATTCAAGTTCTTCTAGCTAGCAAGCATCTCATCAAGTTTTGTAGAACTTATCTTGAATTTTTCTTCATAGCTCTTTTCCTTCTCCAAATCTGACTTCAGGTTCACAACTTATTTTTCAAGTTTTACACATTCTTCTAATTTGTCTTTCACCAATTGATTTAGATCTTCTTCTACTTTTGCCTTATCTTCAATTTGCACTTTAAGATCATCCAAGATTTCATTTGCTGATCTCAATTGTTCACTAACCTCCTTATGCTTTTCTTTGAACTTCTTGACTTGCTCCCTCAACTTCCTGATGCACTCATCTACTTCCTTGACATTTTCCTTCAGATCCTAGTTTTCTTCTTTAGTCCTTTCAAGGTTTTCAAGAGCAACTTTGAGTTCTTCATTATTGACAAACATACACTATTCTTTTGCAATTCCAATTGGGTTAATTTCTTCCGAAGGAGTAGGATACCTTCTAGTTGCCATGTGTTCAACCTCCAAGATCTTCCTCAAGTTGTTAGACTTCTTCCAAGGAACCAAGCTCTGATACCAATTGTTGAACACCTAGAATACTGAGAGGGGGGGTGAATCAATATTCTATTAAACCATTCACTTATTAAACCATTAATCCATTTTCCACATTCAATAACAGTAAAGCAAATTAAGCATAGAAAGAACAACCATAAACCATAACACATAAACACTAGGATTTTTACATGGAAAACCCATAGAGGGAAAAACCACGGTGAGTGTTAGCTCACAATATATTATCTAGTATTTGTTGGTTTTTCTTCTGAATCAACATCAGGGTTTGCCAGTTCCTATGCACACGCAGATTCAGCCAACTAATACAGGAGGTTACGTGAGCTCCTCCACTTCACTTCTGGTTCTGCCACACCAAGGGGGGTGTCCCTATAACTCAAGATATAACCTTGACTAGCTCAAAGATAGAAAGATCTAACTTGACAACAACAGGCAGAATACTCTCATGTATGGACCAAGATCTGCATGATAGATCACAAGGTTGGCAACATTCTTGGACATAATGTCTGGTTAGGTATGAGAGCATGCAGGGGTTTTCCTAATCCTACTCCTACAACTAACAGGTGGAAGTGATGAAATGGGTGGACATAATGTCCTGGATGCAAGACGAGGGGTTTTGGCTCATAACTACTGATCCAGGAGCAGACTGGTGCCTATCCATTGGGCAAGGAGTCAACTAGACGTATACAACAGATGGTTTGCAACTTTCACTCAAGTTTCAGGGGGTTGGACTGATGCTTGCCCTACAAACATCACCCAAGAATGGGTATCTAATTGCTTCTACTTACAAATATCCCTGGTGACATGCAACCAGATTCAAAAGAAGGAGAATAACATGCAGCAAACGGAGACAAGCAGATAAACACATGCAATAAGCATTTTTCATATAACATTAACACTGAAACTGAAAATATGTGCAAAATACACTCATGTTGCAACTCATAAACTCCAAAATGGGATAAAACAACCAAGATCATGCCCTGTTCTTCATTATTTACACAAAAATGCCTCAGGCCTTCAACAACCTTCAAATGAGCAACACAACCTGCTATATACAGCAAGGAAGGTTCCCAACATTAATTACATAGTTGACCAAAAATCCCACCAGATACACAGTATCAGAAAAATGGCGCTCAACGCATTGAATGCGGCAGGTAGAAGAGGGGACAGAAGAGGTTCTCGAGCCATGAGTCGCCAGCTGTGGATGTACAACTTCAATCAGGTACTGGATCCGTGCACGCCATCGCCCATACCTCTGCAACAATCACCATTAATGGTGCACCAACCCGCGGCCTTGGGAAATGCAGAATATTGTGCATCGCAACCGTTTCCCGCCAAGATACATCATCATGATATTTGAAAATATGCAGGGTCAAAATATCCCACATGCAAGGTGCGAAAACCCCCTAGCACTTTAAAACATGGCCGCATGCAAGATAGGTGTCGAGCGCCATTTTTCCACGCTCAACACACGCCTTTCTGTCCAAAAGCCCACTGCTATGACCAAAGCCATCGGCCAACCCCAAAAAACTCATATCGATCTCAAAGGTCTCGCCGATGCCTTCAAAAATCCTGATGACGTCATCACCATGTCCTGATGATGTCACCATCACCCGTCTGCATACCGCGCAACTCTCGTATCCGGATGAGGTCATCGCCATATAGGCGCCGGGGTGATATTAGAAAGATGACCCGATATTTCAGAATATCACCCCCCATACAAAAGATCATGATGCATTGTAGACTGGATGATGATGATGATGACCCCCTTAACTCAAAGAACATCAGGGTGCACTGTAGCTCTACTGCAGGATTGGGATGATATCCAAATATCACCCGATATTGAAACATGATGATCCTGATGAAAAATCTGGTCGACAGAAAATCATGATGATGCTGACCACCTCGGAGAAAATATGATGCTGCTGTTGAAAAATGATGAGGAGGGCCAACACTTAGGAAATTTTTTGGATTTTTTGGGAAGGTGCCTGCATGAAAATTGCTAAATTAACTGACAGTCAATTCAGGCACCAACAGTGGCTCTGATTGGGGACGTACAGGTGCAAGACTGCAGCGAGAACCCCAGATCTCTGGGATGCAGACTAGTGCCTTATCCATTGGGCATAGAGTCAAACTTGCACCAATCTACATCATCAAACACATTATTTCAAAATAAACATGGTGGCCCAGGGCCACCAAAAAGGGAAAACAAGACTTTTCCTTTGTCAAACACCTGATTTTCTTTTGATTTCTTCAAATGAAGCCTAAAAGCATTTAACTGTCTGTAGCAAGCCCCTTGGCAATTATTTGTGCTACTGCTCATTTCTTTTTCTTCAACAAATCTACAACTAGCTTCATCAGCATATATAATTATCAGTTGTAGAATGTCATCATAATATGAGTCACTGATGTTGCTTGGAAAAATAACAGACTCACATGAAACAAATGAATCCACATTAGAATTTTGCCCTTCCTCAAAAAATAAGAGCTCCTCTGTATCAAACATGCAATATTCAGGTACAAGCAACATCTCATAATCAAATTTATCTTGATGAACATATAGATATCCATCATCATCATGCACGGCAGTTTTGTCATTAATGTCCACCTGAAATGTCTCAAGAGAAGGCAGAAATAACTCAGAATGTAGCCCTACACTAAAAGCTTCATAGTCACCCCTGCAATCAACACTATCCCCAACTGTATGAGCACACACATCTGCAATTTTCCCTTCCACCTCTGAATAGTGACCTTGTTTTTTATCTTCACCAGTGCCCTGATAATCAAAAGCAAAGTTTTCAACCTCTGCACTATGAAGGTGGCCAAAATCTTCAAGGAAACATTCATAATCAGCATCCAAATATATTTCATCATCTGAAAGGCTCACATATGCATCTGAATGCTGACAATCACTAGCATATTCACTGCCATCCCTTGAATCAATGTTTTCTATATTCAGAGTGAAGCTCTGCATATCCACTTCATATAAATAATCAGGCATAACTGGGATATGCACACTGCTGCAAGACACAACTTCATGTATGTCTCTCATTTGATCAATTGGAGGGCACCTTGTGTCTGCAGGCTTTTCTTCTAGAGGCAAACAATAATCTTTGTCCACATCATTATAGGATGTGCCTACATTTTCAGCAACATTTTCTTCATGCATGACATCATGGATACACACATTATTCTGAAATATATTTCCCTCTACACAATCATCTTTTAATGCACATATTGGGAGAGCTGAAATATATTCACTTTGATAACTGCTTTGACAACTTGCAGCCATGAAACCTACTGGGATTCCATATTTCTCATTGTTTTCTATGTCCATAGCAAATTGGAAAACCTGGTGAAGTGTGACTGGTTCTTTATCTCTCAATAGATAACTCATTTCTTCATCAAATGCAGCCAAATAAATTGTCAAGCACAATGCATTATTAGGTCTCATATATTTAGGGATCTGCCTGAGCAATTTAATAAACCTAAGATTAAAGGCTGGAACCAGTTCCTCATCTTCCCTTTGGATATTCATAAAATGTATGATCAATGAGGCCACATCAAACCTTTCACCAAACTGCCCTAGGAATGCAACTTCTAAATCCATCCATGAAGAAACTGAACAAACAGGCAGGTCTGAAAACCATATCCTAGCATCATCTTCCAATGACTGAACAAAGAGTCTCATTACTACATCTTCATCCTCTACCTCATAATCTTCTATTAAATTACAAAATCTTTGCAGATGTTTGTTTGCTGATTCAGAATCTGATCCACTATATTTTGGCAAACATCTTCTAATTTTATTGGGAATAATATTTGGGTAACCATATATCCCTGTGAAATTTAGGGCTTTATATCTTTCAATAAAGAATGGTCTTCTTTGAGAGCACGACCAGGCTTGTTGTTCTAAACTCAACATTTTGGAATCAAAGATGAATACCTGGATATATGTTGCAGCACTGATAGGTTCTTTCAACAGAGTCGCCACCTCTCAGAGAGAGGACAGAATGTCATCAAGGCACTTTTGTTTTCTAGATTCATCACCCCAGCAGAGCACCACATGGTTCCTTTTTTGCTGCAACAACTTCACTGGAAACTAGATTTTCCAGCCCTCAGGTTACTTGACTCTCTCTCTCCCCAGCGGAGTCGCCATTTTGTTGGTTTTTCGGATGGGTCACAAATATATCATTTCTTTTATCAGTCCATCCCCAGCAGAGTCGCCATTTTGTTGGTTTTTCTTCTGAATCAGCATCAGGGTTTGCCAGTTCCTATGCACACGCAGATTCAGCCAACTAATATAGGAGGTTACGTGAGCTCCTCCCCTTCACTTATGGTTCTGTCGCACCAAGGGGGGTGTCCCTATAACTCAAGATATAACCTTGACTAGCTCAAAGATAGAAAGATCTAACTTGACAACAACAGGCAGAATACTCTCATGTATGGACCAAGATCTGCATGATAGATCACAAGGTTGGCAACATTCTTGGACATAATGTCTAGTTAGGTATGAGAGCATGCAGAGGTTTTCCTAATCCTACTCCTACAACTAACAGGTGGAAGTGATGAAATGGGTGGACATAATGTCCTGGATGCAAGACGAGGGGTTTTGGCTCATAACTACTGATCCAGGAGCAGACTGGTGCCTATCCATTGGGCAAGGAGTCAACTAGACGTATACAACAGATGGTTTGCAACTTTCACTCAAGTTTCAGGGGGTTGGACTGATGCTTGCCCTACAAACATCACCCAAGAATGGGTATCTAATTGCTTCTACTTACAGATATCCCTGCTGACATGCAACCAGATTCAAAAGAAGGAGAATAACATGCAGCAAACGGAGACAAGCAGATAGACACATGCAATAAGCATTTTTCATATAACATTAACACTGAAACTGAAAATATGTGCAAAATACACTCATGTTGCAACTCATAAACTCCAAAATGGGATAAAACAGCCAAGATCATGCCCTGTTCTTCATTATTTACACAAAAATGCCTCAGGCCTTCAACAACCTTCAAATGAGCAACATAACCTGCTATATACAGCAAGGAAGGTTCCCAACATTAATTACATAGTTGACCAAAAATCCCGCCAGATACACAGTATCAGAAAAATGGCACTCAACGCATTGAATGCGGCAGGTAGAAGAGGGGACAGAAGAGGTTCTCGAGCCATGAGTCGCCAGCTGTGGATGTACAACTTCAGTCAGATACTGGATCCGTGCACGCCATCGCCCATACCTCTGCAACAATCGCCATTAATGGTGCACCAACCCGCGGCCTTGGGAAATGCAGAATATTGTGCATCGCAACCGTTTCCCGCCAAGATACATCATCATGATATTTGAAAATATGCAGGGTCGAAATATCCCACATGCAAGGTGCGAAAACCCCCCTAGCACTTTAAAACATGGCCGCATGCAAGATAGGTGTCGAGCGCCATTTTTCCACGCTCAACACACGCCTTTCTGTCCAAAAGCCCACCGCTATGACCAAAGCCATCGGCCAACCCCAAAAAACTCATATCGATCTCAAAGGTCTCGCCGATGCTTTCAAAAATCCTGATGACATCATCATCATGTCCTGATGATGTCACCATCACCCGTCTGCATACCGCGCAACTCTCGTATCCGGATGAGGTCATCGCCATATAGGCGCCGGGGTGATATTAGAAAGATGACCTGATATTTCAGAATATCACCCCCCATACAAAAGATCATGATGCATTGTAGACCGGATGATGATGATGATGACCCCCTTAACTCAAAGAACATCAGGGTGCACTGTAGCTCTACTGCAGGATCGGGATGATATCCAAATATCACCCGATATTGAAACATGATGATCCTAATGAAAAATCTGGTCGACAGAAAATCATGATGATGCTGACCACCTCGGAGAAAATATGATGCTGCTGATGAGGAGGGCCAACACTTAGGAAATTTTTTGGATTTTTTGGGAAGGTGCCTGCATGAAAATTGCTAAATTAACTGACAGTCAATTCAGGCACCAACAGTATTAATACTGAATTACAAGGAGACTCACTTCTTGAGGGCTCATTGCCCTAAGGACTCACTTTCTAGAAAGATGCTCACTGCATACAAGCTCGTTGCCAAGAGAAAAGAAAGAGAGAATGAGTGGCTCACTGTCAAAATGAATTGTTATAATTGCATCTACAAATGCATGGCGTATAGTTCCAATGAAGCTCAAAATACTTTCTCAAAACTCTTCATCTTGATCTTCTTTGTCACCTTGCTCTGCTCTTCATAAAACTTCTTCTCAAACTCTTATTGCAATGATCGGACCACAAAACTTCATACATGTCACACACACTCATTCATATTTGCATCACACACTCCCAACACTGAAGTGAATCTATCTCTCTCTCTCTCTCACACACACACATATATGCAACACTTACAACTTCAAATTAGGTCAGCCTACTAGGATGAAACGTGTAGTTATACAATGCATAGCTTGTCAGCCTAATGCATTCACCAAAATACTTTGTGAACCAAAACAACACTTGAAACACATTCTCATATGTTGGCTCCAACTATAGGATTAATTAGAACATGGTTTGAATCAACAAATTCTTCTGTACAGAGGTTATACTATCAGTTCGGCCTCACAGACTGACTGTCACAAACTCAGATCAATTGTCAGATCATAACTTTCAATGTGGACCACAAAACTTCCTCAAATTCACAACTAAGACTCCTTAGACATCCCAAAACATAACTTCAAAATTGTAGAACAAAATATTAACATGCGGCAAAATGCAGAGTATCAGAAGCTAGACTCTGTCTCTGTCAAACGTTGTAAATGCATGTAGTGATACATAAGTCCTCACAACTATCTTATCGATGGACTTCAACCTTTGAAACTTTGGATTTACAGACTTCAAACATGTGTTTACAACACCTCAAAACCATAGGAAAAAATATCCAATACCAGAGAAATGCAGACCAAACCAAACAAATGTTCTACCCCGTTTAACACTGTACTCTACTATGCCGAACTTATGTTATTTGCAACTAAACTTCTGAAAGTCATCAAAAGATAAAACTTTGGAGTTGAATACATCTAAGGGATACCACCATCTTACCAGAACCACAAAACTTGATCTTCAAATATGGACCAATGCCGACCATAATATTGTAGCTCTGTAGTCTTCTCTATTATCTGCCAACACAGCCAAAATGCCTAAGTCTTCTTTCCGGACCAGAGTTTGCTGTACACATGACTTCATGAGAATTACTATAACATCACAACCCTTCTAAATCCTTTTTTCCATCAATGACAACACTAATCAAACATCATGCTTAATCAATCCTAGTCATGCCAGCAGTGTCTTCATCAATGATGTTTGCCAAGTTGCCAACAGGTACCATCAAGCTAGAACCACTACAAAGATCACCTATGGATGGTTGGATGATAGGAAATAATGTCATATTTGTAATGACTTACAACAATCTTACTATTTGGCTTCTTCTCATGTTTCAGGGATGAAACATGTCAAGGAGGGATGCCATGCTATGTACCTAGGGATATGATATTATATTATATATAAGTAGATGGAGATGCCAACATGTGACACACATCCCTTATGATAGTCATATCGAGGTTGAGTGTAAGAAGTTGGGTTCACTTTTTGGCCAAAAAGTGGAAGTCTTTTTCTTGAAAATCAAAGTTTGTTATAGATGGGGTAAAAATTTGAAGTACTCACACATAGAATATTAACATGGTGTAAAAATGTTAAATGTAAGATTTTGTTTCTAATTTTTAAATATATAATTTATTCTAATACCCAAATGATAAAAGTTAGTTTTGTATAGAATGTACAAAACTGAAGAAGGGGGTAAATCACAAAACACACAATAACATATATTGAACACAACAAATAGAACTTTCTTTTATTGAATTGGGCAACTCATTACATTACAGAAGCTCAATTACAATCAGAGGATAAATCCTCTACTGGCTGCAACACATTACAACTTTGCCAACCTCAAGACTCTAGAATCTTCAGCCTTCTGTAACCCCAAATCAGCTAGGGTTTCTATTTTCCCACCTATTCTTAACTCCACACTGGCCCCCTTGACTCTACTTAGTTGTTTAATACTATTGTTCACATTTTCTGATAACATTTCTAACATTTCTGGTGCTCACCGTGGGGATTTGCCCCATTTTTAACTTCAATTTGAGTGTTTTGTAGAGGTTCTATCACGACAGGTCGTTTCTGTGCATACAACTTCTAGTTTTGTGCATTCAACACTTTCTGTACCGCATTCAATCTTTTTGTGCATCTGACTTGTTTTGCTGCACATCTAACACATTTCTTTGTTCTTTTGATCTTTCAGCGCATACACAACATAGTCCTGCACATTCAATATTTGATGCTGCACTTTTGATCTTTCAGCGCATCCAAACCACAGTCTAGAGCATTTAATCATTATTGCAGTACTTTTGTAAATCCACGCATATGAATCACAGTATTGTGCATATGACATGCAGATTTGTGCATTTGATTTGTAAGAGAAAGTTGTAATGTTTATGTCAGATCTTCCATATTAACTTGCATTTGCAGGTGTTAGAAAGCTGGATTTAGTCATTTTAGCTGCTTTATTAAGCCACCTAGAACTAATTAGGAGAGAGAGTAACTTAATATGTTCATGCAAATCATCACATAGACATAACTAGGAGGAAAGTAAATCATTTTGTTGCATCACAACTTGCATCTAGTCCCAACCTAGGGGTTAAAAATGAACAATTTCTTTATGTTTTTACTATATTGCACTACAATCTATCACATAGCTTAATACGGGAAAGTAACACTTGTTTATTTCTTCAAGAAACAATCTAGAGCTAGATTTTTTAGAAGGCTAAAATAAACAATCTTTTCCAAGTTATTGCTATCTTGTTACAAATCTCTGTGCCTGGTATAATTAACACATTTAGTTGTTTTCCTTTTTAACTAGGGGGATAAAGAACCAATGTTCTCCGTGTTTTCAAAATGATAATAGTACTATGCTTTCCCCTTTCTAGGTGACCAAAATGTCAAACTTATCATTTTGCATGTTTAACCTTTAGAGAGGCCTGCCCTTGGAATTCCTTCCTTCCAAGTGGGACGACCTTAAGTGATAACGGACTAAAGCCAAGCCACCTCCAAGTCACTATAAATAAATTGTGTTTGTGGTGAAAGCTGCAAGCAACAGGTGTTGTTGTGTTACACTGACCAATGTTTCCCCCAAAACCCTATGGAGCATAACCTCTGCAGGCTAGAAAGCCTCCTTATCAGAGTGAATGGCCACACGTGTAACCACCCAAATGGATGCCTTGACTAAAATCCTTTTGTTCTAGTAAGCAAAAATCCCCTATTTGGTGACACAGGAGGAGGAACCTCTAGAGCCGTCCAATGTCATACACTCATTTAGTGTAGAGATAGAAAAGTTCAACTCTTCAGAGGAACTATAACTTGGTATGCGTGAGAAGTGAGTGCCGTGGAGGGGAGCCAGTGCTACCAAGTTATTAGCTGTCCACCTTTATGTAAGTGGCTAGTGTAAAAACCAAGTTGGAACTCATCAAATACTGTCCTGGCCAACCTTAGGATTGTGCTTGCTTTTTGGTCAAAAATTTGTAATAACAAACATGAAATATTCTTGTGTGATGTGTTTTCTTGCAACTAATTGATACAAATCATCATCAAAAATACCAGACTTGCTTCAAGAAACATTGTGAAAAAAAGCCAAGATCAAGAAAATTGAAACAAAAAGACAACACTACCTGCAGTTCTTGGTTGCAACTAGATCTCAATCTAAAAAAAGTAAAACATGGGTTCCCTAAACAATAGTGGGCATAATCATGATGATGAGGAGATTACTCAAGAGGAACTCCTTAAACAACTTCAAGATCTAAAATTCCTAAAGATTATGAATAGGGTCATTGCCACGGATCCCAAAAAGTACTTCCTTATGCTAGCATGACAAGGAGAAAAGTTACCTTCTAATTTTGACATAGAAAAATTGAGAGAAACAAGGCAAACAAATGAAACCGAAGCTCCCAAAAATAAGAAAGCTAAGGATGTGACAAATCCATTAGAAGCACTCACACAACAAATCTGAGCTTTACAACAACAAGTTGGGGATTTACAAACCAGATCTTCCACAAAATGATATTCATTAAAGGACATATCCCCTTATCCATTTGATAAAAGCTTGGTTATGACACCTTTCCCCTCTAGACACCAAGATCACGCATCCTTAACTAGTCTTAATGATACTATTAACAAGGGAAATCCCATCGCCTTACATTTGGAATCATATACCATTCCATCTACTAGTCCTCCATCACCGTCCCCTAGAATGCATATCCCAAAGCATACTAGTCCTACACCAACACTGCCATCAAGTTCCCCAAGCTCTAATCCACCAACCAAATAATCCTTGAATGATCTTCTCCAAAGACTTTTTCCAAAATATTACAGCAAAAGAAAAGCTATAGAGAAATCAAAATTGACTCATCCAATGTCATCCCCATCCAGCACAAGCAATCCTAACCTTAATCATAAGCCTACGCCTTATACCATTATTCTCCATTCGTTATATTGCCCATCCACCCATACACTCACGAAGGATGTGATCCAATGGCTATTAGCAAGGAACCAACCATCTCCATGTCATAAAACACCTACCCCGAGAGCCTATCAAAGAGCCTTCAAACACGTCCATTGCTTCAACCCCATCATATAGTCCACAACCCCTTGAGCCTATTGACAAATCTCCACCAATGAATCCAAGTCAAGATCCATCATCCCCTCATGTTGATAACCCTCAAGAGCATGTCAAGCTTATCCAAGATCCTATCACTTCTAGTCAAGTAACCCAAGAGGTATGTCAAGAACTTAATCCTAAGTATGTGAAAACATCAATTCCTAGTCCTAATCAAGATCAAATTACTTTCATTCTGCCCATCCAAAACATTTATCTTTTCCATGATCAAGATATTACCTATGAAGAAGATATCCATGAACAACTTGATCCTATACCCATACATGAGAAAGAAACCCAAATCCAACTCATCCGTAACCTATATCTTTTCTATGATCAAGATATTATCATTGATGGAGAACCTATACATGATAAAATTGATCCCATCCATATCACACTTAATCCTATCTATGATCAAGATCCCGTCTATGATCAAGACCCCATATATGATCAAGATCCTATCTATGATCAAGCAAACCATGATGATCCTCTTAGCCAACTTTATGCATTCCATGGTCACAAGCTTATTACCCCAACTATCCATAACCCCATAACCATCCATGAGCAAGAAACCTTCATTACTCCTATCCATCCTCCACCTAGTCCTATCCATGATCCAACAACACACACTTTCCTTGATGAGACACTTGCCTCCCAAGTGCACATAGATGATCAAACCAATAACTTGGATCTTAGTGAGCATAATGATAATCAAGATCCACATGATCCACCACCATCCATTATCGACCATGTTGCAAATCCATTATCCTATCCCCTTGGTCTCACTACCTTCATCCATGAATGTTCTTCCTTAGGAGAGCAACAACCGTTATCTACCACTTCACCTTCCCCATCAAATAATGAGCTCGCATCTAGTGTCCAAATCACCCATAATCCCATTGTCCACCGCATACTCCAAAATATGAACTATCAAGGTAAAGGCTTAGGTCTTCATGAACAAGGTATTTTGAGCCTATCCATGTCGAAGTCCCTCCACCCTCTTATGGCCTTGGTTATATACCCCAAGAAAAGCAATCTCATGATGTTGGCACTTCCTCCATGCCTTCTAAATCCACTCATTCCCATCGCACATCCTATCATATCCCCAAAAGATATGTCACCATTCCACCTCCCTTATCATACAAATCCCAAAAGCAAGTGACCATACACCTTCCACCATCCAATCTACCTCCGCTACTTCCAACTCCTAACATCCCTCCATCCATTTTACAATCACTTCTCCCAACACCAAATTCATCCATCTACACATTTCCTCACATTGCGAATCATGACCGACAAATGCACATATTGTCTAAACATGAAGCTTCCACTCATTCCACCAAACCTATGGGATTCAAAAATAAACATTGGGATGCATCCTTTCATAAAGTCAAAAATCCTAAGGGTCCTAATACCTTAGGAAACCCCATTCCAAAAAATCAAAGAAAAACCCATCTCAAAAGATGCATACACCCACACACCTCAGAGCAAAAATGACAAAGGTGTGGGTCCCCAAGCAACAAGTATTAACCTCAGCAGCTGCACAAAAGATGCATATACCCAAGCCCCTACCTTCAAAAGTAAAGTCTAAAAGCAAAATGGTTTGGGTACCTAAGAAAAAAGCCATCAAGTTAAATGAGGCATCCACCTCTCAATAATCCCAACCATCCACTTTCTCCTTTTCCATCCAAAAGTCTCAAATCCTTCCATCCCACATGACAAGCAAAAATCAGAAAAATACTAAATCTATGTGGGTCCCTAAATGCCTAAATCACTCATCCACTAAGCAAAAATCTCCATTTCTTCCTATGCCACCTTCCCATCATAAGCTTCAATGTTTATCACAGTATCTGCAATCGTTGGTCATGGTTCCCTTCCATCCCACGACACTTCCACATACCTCCATCTCCCCTTCCTTCCACTATTATCCTACATACCTTCCCCATCCTATTCCTATGGTCCATGCTTTTGCATAAGCCTTCCCTCCATCCTTACATAAGGCTTACATAAATCCGCATCATAATCCACTATTACACCTTCCATAATCCGTTATCTACCTACTCCATCTTCCTTTCATGCGATCCTTACCAACATCTATAAGCATAGAGACATTTGACATGAACCATGCGATGACATGCATCTCTAATGGGACACTATCACCTTCATGGAACTAGACACTTGAGTCCCTCTCGTCCGTATTCTAGCTATTCTATCCAAATATTTAAAAAAAGAAAAAGAAAAATAAAAAAAGTAAAGAAAAATTATTTCGTCCAATGGTGAAAACCTGGTAAACAGATGCCTTGGATAAGTACCATAATGAAAACCTAGCAAATAGGTATTATGTGTAGGTTGATCTTCTATGAAACTTACACTTGGGGCACATTGTCTCATCCAACCTATCATTTCCATCCTATTGTATCCATCCTTATCCATTACATACATATTCTTATCGAATACATTCATCTTCCCTTCATCCTATTGATCTTGATAAAGATAGGAGCAAAATGTTGAAACAAGCTTCGAACAACTCTTGATGTATCTAATACTTCCAAACATGTCTTCCCATCATATCATTACACGCATTGTCATGCTATATCCTGAGTCCAATATCTTGAATAAGACATGTTATTCCTAAGTGACATAGTCCTTGGAGATCATATCCTAAATTCTCTCGTCCATCTTTCCTTCCTGCATTTTTGATCCATTATCTCCTAATTTCCATCCTTCTACCTAACCATCCATTATCCACTATAACTCATCCGTCTACCTATCCGTGGTGTTTCCTTGTCATCGGTATCTAGCATTTAGACTATTCAAATTCCCATCTAAAAATCCCACAAACATCAAAACATTAGCAAAATCCAAAAAATCCCAAATACATCAAATCATCTGCAACCCCATCATTAGTATCGTTGTCGAACTACATCACGTCTGAGCTGTCACATAGGCAAGGCCATCATTGATGAGCCCCTGAGGCTCCTTTCCCATCCATTCCATCCGATGTCACCCATCCTTTTGTCCTTCCAACCCCACTTTTCCCATCGCCTAGGTCCTAGATCCACAAAGTCCACACCCCAAACTACGTTGCCTCTACGTTGTCAAGTAGGCAAGGCCATTTATCAATGAGCCCCCGAGGCACTAGGTCAGTCCCTTAGGGCCCGTTTCTTCATGTTTATTGTCAATTCATCCACAATAAATCAGTCCTTTGCTTGACTAGGGGCAACTCCTTGACCTAGTTGGAGAATTGGATTCTTGAATGTCACACCCCTCAGAGGATAACAATGAGGATCACGATACCATCACCAGACAACATTAAAAACACACTTTTTCAACAAAAATGCTTGACGCAAGAACTAGACCTATAAACAAGACACAATGAGCCTCAACCACCATGATGATTGTGTATGTTTTCGTTGCAAGAAAACATAACTATGGCAAGAAAATTTGTGCTTATTAAATAAAGGTTTAAGTCACGGAGTCTCAATTTTTGTTATTATGTCTTTTTTTGCTACTTGAGGATGTCAAAAAACTAGAGGAGCTATGATGGGGGCATAATTATCTTATTTGTTTGTTGTTTGTGGATCAATCTTTAGTAATGTGATGACTTTTGTCTAACGACATGATTGGCAAAAGATCATTGAGAACGTTGTAGGTCTAAACATGAAATAGGGTGACCCTTGTTTGTTGACACATGCAAGGCATACTCAGGTCATCTAGATTCAATTTTGACTAGATGCTTGTATTAACTTGCTAAATCAAAATCCATGTAAGTAATACTCAGGTCATCATGGTTTAATTATACCTAGATGCTTGTATTTTCTTACAACATTTTAAAAAGCTTAATGATGAAACAAAGTACTTTAAAAACTTGTATCCGAAGATGACAAAATCCACATCCATACATATCAAATTGCATTTCATTATAAGCATTTCATCCTTGTCACAAATCCAAGTGTCTCAAGATCCATTTATCCATTTTCCCAAATCATTTCATCCATTATCCAGTTCATTCTCCTAGGTTTTCTTTCATTATCCAAATCATTTCGTCAATCTTTCAAATCAAACCTCTAATCAATTCTTCATTCATCCAAGCAATGATCCAAGTGCAAGTCCATCCTTAATCCATACCAGTCGAGTAAAGTCAATCTTGTCAAATTATCCCATCGCAATCAGTGGTCTTGATCCTAATCTTGTTGTAAACCAAGTCAATCAATCATAATTATCAGTGGGATATATCTTTCCACGTCTTTGTGTTGATCTAGGGATATATCGTTCCCCACAATTAAAAACACTATCGTCGATCGTTATCGATTAATCATTGGTTTACAGCTGGACAGGGGCAATACCTTGTTTGTTCTTGTATCATTTGTGCATACGTGCTTGCTTGCTTGTGTGTGTTATCATTTTATCTTGCATCACGTGTCATTCATCTCTTTCATTCCATCCCTTATCTTTCTTCTAAGTCCTCCAATTTCTTCACCCATCTGTCCAGTCAACCTATTGTTCAACCTATCTCATCGTGAGATTGTTTGTCATCCTGTCGTCACCTTCTTCCCGTCCAATTTCCTGAGGGGGCATCCTATCATCATAAACCTGTACCAGGGAAAAACTAGGGCATGTGTCAATCGCAAAAAAAATTCATTCTTTGAAACAACGTGATAAAACACATTGCATCAAAGAGGGGCAAAATGTATACACCTAAAAATGGCTTGTGTTGAATTAAATAAATATTTTAATATTTATCTTAATTCTTATTCTTCTATCAATTAAATAAATATTCTAATTTATTTAAATGATTCACATCCCTCCAATAATTAAATAAAATCAATTTATTTAATTAATATTCCCTAAATTATTCTAATGTCTCATATAATTAAATAATTCCACATTATTTAATTAATCCTAAATTCCTCTATCCTAAGTCCTAATTCCATAAATCCACCTCACCTTGTTGCACATGTAATTAAATATTTTAATATTTAATTAGCTAATATCCCCTCACCCACATGTCCTATTTCTCCGCCAGTCTAATTAGTTAACTCATTAATAAAAATAGTTAACTAATTAGTCAATTGAGTTCACTGGTCAATCTATTATGTTGACTCCCTAATCAACCCAGTTAACTAATCAATCATCTCAATTAACTCTTCAATCTATCCTGTTATCTCCCTCAGCTCATGAAGAAGGCTTGCACACTTGTCCTCTCCTAATTTGCACACATTCTTTCAAGCTTCCTCAACCGTACACCTCACAGGTAATTCCTCCAGTCATGGATCTATTGACACTTGGATTTGGTCTTCCCTCAGCCTATATAAGCAAGGTCTTCACACCCATTTGTGTATCTAAGAATTTGTAAACTTACTCTCTAGGAATCATTACAGCGTGCCTTTGGCAAAATCACTTTCATTGCATTTGCATTATCAACCCATTATCATCACCATGTCTCTATCAATCACCCATATCCATTATAGTTGCATTGTAGTTTAGTCTCCATTGCACATTCCATATCACAGTCGTTCCACTCTTGTCATCTTCAACAGCAAGGAAGTGCACACTTCTGAGGGCTCCATTACAATCAAGATCAAGAAGACATAGGCGAATAATGGAAGCATAGAGGTAAAACAGTCTTCAAAGGTATAATCTTTGATTATTTGTATTTACATCAATTTCCATTGAGTTATTGGATGATTAGTTGTTTAATACTATTGTTCACATTTTCTGATAACAACATGTATGCAAAATGAGGAAGCATAGACAAGGGACCTGAACTGTTTGACCAGATGCCTCAAAGAAATGTGGTCGCATGGAATGCTATGACTGCGGTATATGGACAAAATTGGTTTGTTGAAAAGGCTTTAGAAACTTTCAAGCAAATGCAATTGGCAGGTGTAAATCCAAACTCTACAACCTTTCCTAGCATCCTCCCTGCATGTTTTAAAATTGGAGGTTTCGAATAGGGTATGCTATCACATGATAAAGGATTAAAGAATTTTGTCAAATGTTGTGGTTGTAACTACCCAGGTAGACATGTATGCAAAATGTGGAATCATAGACAAGGCACATGAACTGTTTGGTAGAATGCCTTAAAGAGATGCCATCTCATGGAATACCATAATAGAAAGATATCCAAAATGTTGAAGCATAGACAAGGCACATGAACTATCTAACAGAATGCTTCGAAGAAATGTGTTCTCATGGAATGCCCTCATTGTAGGATATGCACAAAATGGATTTGTTGAAAAGGCTTTAGAAACTTTCAAGCAAATGTAATTGGCAGGTGTAAATCCAGACTCCATAACCTTTGCTAGAATCCTCCCTGTCTATGCCAAAATGGGAGGTTTCAAATAGGGTATGGACATCCATCACATGATAAAGAATAAAAGAATTTTGTCAAATGTTGTGGTTGTAACTACCTAGGTAGACATGTATGCAAAATGTGGAAGCATATACAAGGCAATTGAATTGTTTGACAGACTGCCTCAAAGAAATGCCATCTCATGGAATGCCATGATGGCAATATATCCAAAATGTCGAAGCATAGACAAGGCACATGAATTGTCTAACAGAATGCCTCAAAGAAGTGTGTTCTCATGGAATGCCCTAATTGCAGGATATGCACAAAATGGATTTGTTGAAAAGGCTTTAGAAACTTTCAAGCAAATGCAATTGGCAGGTGTAAAGTCAAACTCCACAACCTTTGCCAACATCCTCCCTACCTGTGCCAAAATGGGAGGTTTCAAGCAGGGTATGGAAATCCATCACATGATAAAGGATACAGGAATTTGTCAAATGTTGTAAATGTATGCAAAATGTGGAAGCATAGACAAGGCG
The DNA here is from genome assembly GCA_027924645.1 of Cunninghamia lanceolata. NCBI lineage: Eukaryota > Viridiplantae > Streptophyta > Pinopsida > Cupressales > Cupressaceae > Cunninghamia > Cunninghamia lanceolata. The sequence goes on along the minus strand of BSBN01001346.1, from coordinate 784,677 downwards.
TGTGAAGTGTTTGACAGAATTCCTCAAAGAGATGTCATTTCATGGAATGCCATGATGGCAAGATATCCATACTATGGAAGCATAGACAAGTCACATGAACTATCTGACAGAATGCCTCAAAGAAATATGTTCTCATGGAATGCCCTGATTGCAAGATATACACAAAATGGATTTGTTGAAAAGGCTTTAGAAACTTTCAAGCAAATGCAATTGCAAGGTGTAAAGCTAGACTCCACAACCTTTGCTAGCATCCTCCTTGCCTGTGCCAAAAAGGGAGGTTTCGAATAGGGTATGGATGTCCATCAAAGGATAAAGGATAGAGGAATTATGTCACATGTTGTAGTAGGAAATATACATATACATTTTTTTACCTAGTACTTTGGTTATTATGACACATGGATAGATGTTATTAAAATGAATTCTCACAAAGAGATTGTAATGTAAATTCTACTCATCATGTCCTTTCTCCACATGAAATATTTTGATATTAGAATTAGAGTTTCATATCTACTTTCAAGACATGTATGTATACATGCATTCAACTTTACACTCAACACTCTCATTTTGAAAATGATGTATTCTCAGCCATGCATATCAAGGGGTTGAACATAGTGAACAATGTTACCATAGAAGCTTAGACATGTGTTTAACATTGGTTGATGGCACATGAATATGCAAACATTTCAATTTAGATAAATAAGTGCAAATATTATATATGTCTAAGGTTGAAGAATTTGCCACACATAACTAAAAACACTGCCATACCCATCAACACTATTACAACAACATTTGTAAATCCTTTCAAAATTGAATTTAGTCATGGATATATTGTGTAAATAATTTTTAAATATTTGCAAAAAAAATATTTAATAAAAAATTGTTGTCATAATAAATAGTTCTTAAACATTAGCATAGTTATCAAATTGTCTTTGACTGGTCCTTGGCCCATTTGTATTTATTCTATTCACCATCTTGTCCCTCAACCAATAGGGGACACTCAATTCCTCTTTATGAAGGAGGACATTCTATGGCAGAAGCCAATGATAGTTGGACAACCAACTAGACACCCATGCATGTGCATTATGCGACATCTTTCTCACCTACATCCAAATAATTATTAGCTTTCACATTTTAATTATACCAAAAGATATATATGTTGCCACACATTTTAGAAAACCACATATATGATGCCAAATGTTAACCACATATATGTTGCCAAAAGTTTTAGAATTAACTTACAGATTTTATACTTCTAACAAAAGTTGTTGAAATTAGGTACAAATAGTTGGTTATTTCTTCAAGAAGGTTGTACATGCAAATTGTATCAGGCATGTAATTAAATTAAATCCATCCTTCAATGATAGAAGATAGTTATCGACAACAACATAAATGAAAAAACATTATATATTATGTCATCACAAGGTGGGCCTAGGATCATTTGTCCTATGTCCAAAAAATTATGACACAAAGGTGGGTCTAGGGAGGAGGTGAGCTAGCATAATGATTGGTGGGTGTTGGTGCCTGCATGAGCAGTCAGTTTTCAAGCATTTGAACATGTAGGCACCTTCCCAAAAAATCCAAAGAAGTCCTAAGTCTTCAGCCTCCTCAGCATTTTTCAACTGCAGCATCATATTTTCTTTGGAGGAGGTCATCATCATCATCATGTTTCCAAACATCACCCTGATATTTCTTACGAGGGTCATTTTTCACACCAACCTAATCTTCTGCCCATGGGGTGATATTTTAACATTGGGTGATCTTAGTTAAGATCATCCTGATGATGTTGCTGCAAAGTCCTAAGTATGACCCGATCTTCCATGGGGTCATCATATTTGAACATCGGGTGATCTTTGTTAAGATCATCCTGATGTTGTTTTATCACTTCATATTCGTTGTTTTATCACCCTAATGATGCTGACGTCATTCTTATGTTAGGGTGATATCCGATTTTCTGCCTGTCTACATCATGACATTTCTGAAGGAGGGGGTGATATTTTCATATCCGAATATCACCCTAATATATGAATATGGTGGTGACATCATCAGGATCCGGGGGGGTCATATTTCTAACACTAGTCATCTTGTGGAGATCCCCCGATATTTGCAAATATGACGATGACGTCATCTGGATATGAGGAGGTGCGCAATAGGAAGATATGCTGATGACGTCAATAGGATATGATGGTGACATCATCAGGAAGTTCATCGGCCAGACGTGTGGTATCAGCGAAGCAGGAGGGTCTTCCTCTGATTTATCGAGTTGTACCGATGAAGATGGATATCGGGGTGATGTTTCTTATCGGGTGGACAAGCAAGTGGTCTGCCGATGAGGAGGGTCTGGCCGATGGGGTGATATCCTGCAAGAGGCATTTTGTCATGCTGGAGGATGATGATGATGAAGGTCTTATACTAGGTGCCGTTGGGAGCAAAATCACCGACACCATATATGCTCACGACCTAGTATATAAGGTGATGAGAAGGTTGCCGCAGGGTGCATGTGGGATAACTAGATCCTGCATGATTTGAAATATCAGGATGATACATTTTGGCAGGAAAGGTTTGCGATGCACAGTATTCTACATTTCCCAAGGCCGCGAGTTGGTACGCCATTAATGGCGGTTGTTGCAGAGGTATGGGCGATGGCGTGGACGGATCTAGTACCCGACTGAAGATGTGAATCCCTAGGTGGCAGCGTAGGGCTTGAGATCTCTTCATGTCCCCTCCTCCACCTGTTGCATTCAATGCATTGAGCGCCATTTTCTCAATGTACGGTATCTAGCGAATTTTGAGTTTGCCTGGTGGTTAAGGTTGAGCACCTCCTTGCTGTATAAGTAGGGCTATGTTGCTCATTTGTTGGTTGTTGAAGACCTGGGCATCATTTTTTGTGTAAATAACAAAGAACAGGGCATGATCTTGGTTGTTTTATCCCATTTTGGAGTTTATGTGTTGCAGCATGAATGTATTTTGCACATATGTTCAGTTTCAATGTTGATTTTATATGAGAAATGCTTCATTGCATGTGTTTATCTGCTTGTCTCCATTTGCTGCATGTTATTCTCCTTCTTCTGAATCTGGTTGCTAAGGGTTTCTCAAGTTCTAGGGTATGGTTTTCTGTATCACATGTTTGATCTCTAACTTCCATTCAAGGAGTGGATTAAATTGTTTTAGGCTGAGCATGGGGAAGGTTGCATGTCAGCAGGGATATCTGTAAGTAGAGGCATTTAGATACCCATTCTTGGGTGATGTTTGTAAGGCAAGCATCGGTCCAACCCCTTGAAACTTAAGTGAAAGTTGCAAACCATCTGTTGTATACGTCTAGTTGACTCCTTGCTCAATGGATAGGCACCAGTCTACTCCTGGGTCAATAGTTATGAGCTAAAACCCCTTGTCTTACATCCAGGACATTATGTCCACCCATTTAATCACTTCAATCTGTTAGTTGTAGGAGTAGGATTAGGAACCCCCTACATGCTCTCATACCCACCAGACAAATATGTCCAAGAATGTTGCCAACCTTGTGATCTACCATGCAGATCTTGGTCCAGACATGAGAGTATTCTGCCTGTTGCTGTCAAGTTAGATCTATTAGTCATTGAGCTAGTCAAGGTTACATCTTTAGCTATAGGGATACCCCCCTTGGTGCGGTAGAACCAAAAGTGAAGGGGAGGAGCTCACGCAACCTCCTGTATTAGTTGGTTGAATCTGCATGTGCATAGGAACTGGCAAACCCTAATGCTGATTCAGAAGAAAAAACCAACAGATTGGTAACTCCGCTGGGGATGATTTGATGAAAACAGAATATATTTGTGGCCCATCCGAGTCACCAACAAAATGGTGACTCTGCTGGGGATGTTGATGTAAAGTGATATCTTACAGCCTCTAGTGAAGTTTTGCCTGGCTCTACTGGTGGAATGAACCTGGAAAAGTAGCTTTCAGTTGTTGAAAATTTTGTCCTCTCTGAAGAGGTGGCGACTCTGTAAAAAAGATATGAATGCACATGAAAGATAGATGTATGTGATGTGACAAAGATGGTCATATTTTTGCATCTGGATGAGAAAAGGTACTTAGCTTCTTCCCCTATATTTGCTATTCTACTGCATAAGTTAGATGCAAGGGGGAAGCCTTAGGTCTTAGGCAGACAAAGGATGTCTAAGAGTAAAGTTTTTGTGAATCCAAATATGTATTATCCCATACTCAGTCAAGAAGGGGGTGATATGTTGAATAAAAGAATAGAAAGATAAAAAATAGGTTGATATTCTTAGAGGCTAGGCAGGCTCAGTTAAATAGCAGTAACCCTGTTGTGTCTGCCAGTCAGAAGGCTAAACCTCTTCTCAGCCCTTTTGATCCTCAGTATGACCTTGAGATCGTTGCATCATGTGAAGATAAAAGTGAAAATGAAAAGATATCAGTTGAGGATGCCAATGAAAGGACTAATGAGGACTCCCATTGCAAGGTTGAGGTGTCTGACCATGAAAGAAATAATGAGGTTGTGTATAGCAATGAGCAACTTTTTGAATGGATTTGTGAAGATAATTGTGAGTATTGTGCTCAGGATAGAGAAGAAATAAGCACACAGGCTGACACTCCTCCACAAAGAGAATCCATTGATGGTGAAGATGCATGTTCTGCTACCCATGAACCAATGGCATACCATGATGAGGCTGAGACACCTGGATCACCCATTTATGACACATGTGGTGATGAGGATCTGTCTGAGTATGGTGAGGATCTAGACATTGTTTTTGATTTGGATTCTATTTTTCATCTGATGAAAGAGAGACCAACATACATCAGGTAAGTGATTGTAAAAATGTGCCTGATTGTAAAGAGGTGCGAGAGCCTGATCTTTTCCAGTTTGGTGCTGTTGATGGTTGTGTACATGATGTGCACAACTATGATTTTGAAAGCTTTTCTTTTGATGTGCCAGCATATGAAATGAGCCCTGATCTTCCTAGCTGTGTGGTGAACTCTGAGTGTTTTCTGTTTTCAGTCCAGCTAGGAGATCATTTTACAATGCATACTGCTGATGTAGATAATGATAAGTGTTACATACCATTTGAGTATGCATTGCTTGATAAATACTGCATTCACATGTTGCCTGATGCTGAAGGTTGCTTGCATAAGGTTGAGAGGAGCTAGCTAAATGAGATAATTGTTTATGCAAGTAACAAAGTTTGTTTGCGGGCAGATTATTGTAGTATCTCCAAGCTTGATCCAGTGCATGCAGATGAAAACAAGATATTTGACAAGGGGAGATACAGGTATTTCTTTTCTTGGTGGCCTTAGGCAATCAAGTGTGTTTGGTGATGCAGGTCAGTGCAGTATTTGACTCTGTGCCCAATGGATAAGGGACTGGTCTGCATCCCAGAGATCTGTGGTTCTCACCATGCCTGCAAGAGGCATGTGTCCCCAGACAGAGCCACTGTTGGTGCCTGCATGAGTAGTCAGTTTTCAAGCATTTGAACATGCAGGCACCTTCCCAAAAAATCCAAAGAAGTCCTAAGCCTTCAGCCTCCTCAACATTTTTCAACTGCAGCATCATATTTTCTTTGGAGGAGGTCATCATCATCATCATGTTTCCAAACATCACCCTGATATTTCTTACGAGGGTTGTTTTTCACACCAACCTGATCTTCTGCCCGCAGGGTGATATTTTAACATCGAGTGATCTTAGTTAAGATCATCCTGATGATGTTGCTACAAAGTCCTAAGTATGACCCGATCTTCCATGGGGTCATCATATTTGAACATCAGGTGATCTTTGTTAAGATCATCCTGATGTTGTTTTATCACTTCATATTCGTTGTTTTATCACCCTAATGATGCTGACATCATTCTTATGTCAGGGTGATATCCGCTTTTCTGCCTGTCTGCATCATGATATTTCTGAAGGAGGGGGTGATATCTTCATATCCAAATATCACCCCGATATATGAATATGGTGGTGACATCATCAGGATCCGGGGGGGTCATATTTCTAACACTAGTCATCTTGTGGAGATCCCCCGATATTTGCAAATATGACGATGACGGCATTCGGATATGAGAAGGTGCGCAATAGGCAAATATGCTAATGACGTCAGTAGGATATGATGGTGATGTCATCAGGATGTTCATTAGCCATACGTGTGGTATCGGCAAAGCAAGAGGGTCTTCCTCCGATGTATCGAGTTGTGCCGATGAAGATGGATATCGGGGTGATGTTTCTTATCGAGTGGACAAGCAAGTGGTCTGCCGATGAGGAGGGTCTGGCCGATGAGGTGATATCCTACAAGAGGCATTTTGTCATGCTGGAGGATGATGATGATGAAGATCTTATACTAGGTGCCGTCAGGAGCAAAATCACTCACACCATATATGCTCATGACCTAGTATATAAGGTGATGAGAAGGTTGCCGCGGGTGCATGTGGGATAATTAGATCCTACATGATTTGAAATATCAGGATGATACATTTTGGCGGGAAAGGTTTGCGATGCACAGTATTCTACATTTCCCAAGGCTGAGGGTTGGTACGCCATTAATGGTGGTTGTTGCAAAGGTATGGGTGATGGTGTGGATGGATCTAGTACCTGACTGAAGACGTGAATCCCTAGGCAGTGGCGTAGGGCTCGAGATCTCTTCATGTCCCCTCCTCCACCTGCTGCATTCAATGCATTAAGTGCCATTTTCTCAATGTACGGTATCTGGCAAATTTTGAGTTTGCCTGGTGGTTAAGGCTGAGCACCTCCTTGCTATATAAGTAGGGTTGTGTTGCTCATTTGTTGGCTGTTGAAGACCTGGGCATCATTTTTTGTGTAAATAACGAAGAACAGGGCATGATCCTGATTGTTTTATCCCATTTTGGAGTTTATGTGTTGCAGTATGAATGTATTTTGCACATATGTTTAGTTTCAATGTTGATTTTATATGAGAAATGCTTCATTGCATGTGTTTATCTGCTTGTCTCCATTTGCTGCATGTTATTCTCCTTCTTCTGAATTTGGTTGCTAAGGGTTTCTCAGGTTCTAGGGTATGGTTTTCTGTATCACATGTTTGATCTCTAACTTCCATTCAAGGAGTGGATTAAATTGTTTTAGGCTGAGCATGGGGAAGGTTGCATGTCAGCAGGGATATCTGTAAGTAGAGGTAGTTAGATACCCATTCTTGGGTGATGTTTGTAAGGCAAGCATCAGTCCAACCCCCTGAAACTTGAGTGAAAGTTGTAAACCATCTATTGTATACGTCTAGTTGACTCCTTGCTCAATGGATAGGCACTAGTCTGCTCTTGGGTTAGTAGTTATGAGCCAAAACCCCTTGTCTTGCATCCAGGACATTATGTCCACCCATTCCATCACTTCAACCTGTTAGTTGTAGGAGTAGGATTAGGAACCCCCTGCATACTCTCATACCCACCAGACAAATATGTCCAAGAATGTTGCCAACCTTGTGATCTACCATGTAGATCTTGGTCCAGACATGAGAGTATTCTGCCTGTTGCTGTCAAGTTAGATATATCAGTCATTGAGCTAGTCAAGGTTACATCTTTAGCTATAGGGATACCCCCCTTGGTGCGGTAGAACTAGAAGTGAAGGGGAGGAGCTCACGCAACCTCCTATATTAGTTGGCTGAATCTGCATGTGCATAGGAACTGGCAAACCATAATGTTGATTTAGAAGAAAAAACCAACAGTGGGTACAATCTAAAGAATGAAAACTCACATTATCAGGGGAGAGGAGTAATGATTGGATGATTAAAAGTGGTGTCAAAGAGTTCAATGGTTGTCACACCTCAAGGATTTGCTAGAGTTTAAAGAAAGAATTAAGTTTTATGATTTGTTGGATCTAAATAAATTTAATGGTTGGTGCAAGACAAACCAAAGATCATAGCACTTAGTGCTAGGAGTTGTGCCATTGGCTTTGTTATGATGAGTTCGAAAGGAGTGGGGCTCAATATCAAACTCTATATGTGTTAGATCTATGAAGTGAGACCATGAGATCAAGCATCGATGTGGAAGATTAAATGACATGTACAAGGAAAAGGAGACAAAAAGCATCCTATAATAATATGATTGCATGATATATTGAGTTAGAGTTTATCCAACATTTCATAAGAGTGTGAGGAGATCTATAGGACTGCATACAACTACAAATGAAACCATAAAATTGCACCATGAAAATGGAGTAATAAATCAATGAATCATTGGTTTGAGAGGATTAATGGTCACCAAGTATATAGAGAGCCACAACAAAGCACTAATGCAAAAAATACATCTTGAAATATTGTCAGAGGTTGTAAACACATAGGGCCAACATGAACAAAACATACATTTTAAACCAAGTACTAAATAAAAAAATGTTTCATAGATTGATACATAGTTGCTTATTTTATGCATTTGATGTAATTTAACCCTATACATAATCTCTTGAGGACCATCTCAATATAAGATATGCTAACAAGGTTAGGGTTCAAAAATTTAGTTTGTCTACATAATGAGCTAGTTACACATGATAGCATGCCTTTAGCAAGAACCTACCTAAAAAAGTGTGATGACACTATCCTATGTGTTTCTAATAAAATCTTGTGTGTTTTATACATTATCTTGCATGCTTGCAAACCCTATGTCATCAACTATGTCAAAATTACATTCATTGGATTGAGTATGATCCTTGTCTCATTAGCTTTCCCTATCGAGATTATCAAACCAATTTCGACGCTTGGGATTTTGTGGCATTTGTGGAAACATAGGTGTTTTGTTGGAGATACTTGGCCTTCTCCTCACATTCATGCACTCGATCAAGTCTCTTTGTCAATGAAGAGTGTGACCAAATCCATCTTCTACAGGGCGAAATGGATGCACACTTGGATGGTCTAATCCAAGCTGGGATGAGATGTGTGTACTTTTGACCTTGTTTGACAAGTCCTCTAAATACTTATCAATGAAAGTAAGTATTTCCAAATTAGATGTGCTAGTCAAAATTCCCTGAAGCTTGTTTGTTATCTGCAACTTCATTTCTATCTCTACATGTCCATCTAAGTTGTCAATGGTCTACAAAAAAAATAGACACGTTTTAGAAATTATGAATGAAACTAACAAGAATTGGAATGAGCAAAATGTGGTTATAACATAACCTGTGTATGCACACAATAATCCTCCAAGGGTTGGCAATTTTCATTACCTCCAATCCCATCAAATTCATCAATTATTTCCTACATTGACATTGTGATGCATTTTAAACACATGTTTTGCAAAGAATGATATACCAATAGAGCAAAAAATATCATATTTGTCAATTACCAAATGATTAGAGACACCGGTGGCACATCCTTCTTCTATAGATGCAACTGTACCAACAAGATTATCAAGGTCTACATGCAAAATGTTAGATAGATGTTGTCTCTCCCTCATCAAGTTCACCTTGATGACATGCTTACACATGTATCCTTGCATTAAAAAGTTGCAAGAGCACATACACAGATCAGGTGAGGAACTATACACCTCATATCAAAAACAAGGATTACTTTCACTTGTCACCCATGTTATGCGATCGTTAGTGTCACTGAACATAACATGGCTATTTGGAATTTGTGAGGCTCGAACCCAAGATGTGTTTTCAATCTTCTCAATACCAAAGTTCCTATAGAAACCATGTTTTTTGCTAACTTGTGTCCACCAATAATAGACATAAACATGTGTTGTTAGTTGATGTACCAACCAATCAACACGATGATTGCAGCACGCTCGATTGTCTTCAAGAATTGTCTCTTCAGGTGTGAGTGGTAGGACTCTATGGCACCATTTGTCTCTTGGCCTGCATGCTCTAGTGTATGGCAACATCTAGCCCACATACTCAATATGTCAAACCACCGTCCCTTAAAATATTCCACAAATAAGGGTTGCGTATCTTTAAAGTCCTCAATAAACATGTGAACCCCATTCCTTGCAGAATCCTCATCTATTGAACAATGCATGATATATCCAAGTCTATCAAACATCTCTCGCCTGACAGCATTATCCTTGACCTTTGTGATCAAGTTCTTTATCCATGCACTTTTGACATGCCAGGATCATAGATATACATCACATTGAAACACTTATCTGCATCATGAATACTTTTACTTAGTATATAATATTCTTCCATGGGATATATTGAAATATTTACAAAAAATACAAAGTTTTAATGAAAGATGAAACACCTGATAGCTTTGATCTTAGCACCTGCATCATCCACCATGAATGCATTTAGTCTCCAATCAATATTCTTCAAGTGAACCCATTAGAGAAGAATGCGCATACAATATACAATATCATATGCACAAGACCTGGACATAATGACCCATGCTACAAGCACCCCCATATGCTTCGAGTCAAATGCAAGTATTGTATACAATTGAAACTATTATAAGACATAGGGTACAATGTACCAATAATATGTTTTATTTGAGCATAAACATTTTTAGTTCAACTCTATCAAGGAATGACCAACATACCTTCATTAAATTTGTACCAAATGTAGAATCCATGGCCAATATGTTGTTGTGTTCATATTCAAGCATCCAGTCAAGTTGCTCTGGCAATTAAATTCCCAAAAACAAATGGGATTGACTCATCTCCATCAACATCAGTGGCATTATACTCTTGATATGCAAACCACTTGTCGAGGTTCACCAAAATCCATTGTTGCACCGAAAGAGCATCATTACCATCAAACATGTAGCTTGATGTCTTAATTTTACGATCAATGTTCACAATGTCATCCATGGTAATAAAATCATCCCTAGAAGATTGACCCTCAAACATGGTCATCTTTTCATGCACCATTTGCTTATATTTTTTATGTACTGCATCTGCAGGCATGCTAAGCAACAACAATGACTCTACCCATCCATGCAATTATTTTCTAATATATGGTGCAAAGAAGGACCTTGCTCCCAAAAACTCATTATTCTTTTGACCGTGACAAGGTATGCCTTCCTTGTCCGCATGTTGAACCTAGTGGTACCATACTAATGCATGGTTTGGCTTACAAACCATGACTCATGTGCTAAAATGGCAGGTACAACCACATTGTGTGTTTGCGGCTAGGTCTACTACCCTTTCCTGATTTGGGCACTAAAGAAGGATCAAAAGGTGTTGCATCTTTTTTCCTGAAGTCCTTTGGTCCATATGCACACCAATACCTTTAAAAATCATAAAGAAACTATTAACATATGTAGTTAATCAATGAGTCTATCACTCTTGCAATTTATAATTGAGTATGAACATTTGTAGTTAACTAATTATTCTTACATGTCATATTCCAAAAAGCTATTAATCCTGGTTTTTGCATCAGAATCAAGAGGGGGTTTCTTTGAATGACTTTTATGAAAGAAGGTTGGGTAGGATTTGCTTGAACTTTCTCCCTCGATAAAGTCATCCAATCTATCAATCTCAATCCAAGTTGAAAATAACTATGAGCCTTGAAGGATATACGTCTCCCATGAAAGGTCCTTGAAGGAAAACTTTCCACACAGGGGTGTTGAACGACTTCGTCCATGATGCAAGACCAATTGACATTCATCTAGCAAACAAACAAAAATGTTAGTATTTGATTAGAAAATGTCCACACATGATATAACACACTTCGTAGAAATTCTAGACATGTTTGATAACCATTTGAAACATGTTACATCTAATTATTACAATTATTCCCATCATCAAGATTAGTTGTAAATATCCCAAGGATATCTAATGTCAATGTGGGCAATGATTGTCAAAGTGAAATCAACAATGATTATTAAATTGTACCCACATAGAGTGCTTGGGAGTTACTTGGACCCTTCTTGGTCATAGGAATCAAGCAACCAACTCAAGAGTTGTATTCTACTCTAGGAGGAGTTACTTTTGAAGGAGGGCACATGGGTTGGACCATGGTTTTGAGTCTTGTTTTGACCCATAGTAATCTGTTATATCCCAAAAATATTGCAAGGGTTGTACAAGGTAATAATTCTAGGTTAATTCGAGTGGGCATGTGATAAGGCTTTGGTTAATTTCAATTTGATAAATGCATAACTGGATTAATATGTATTGTAAATTTTTGTGACATCATAAAATGACTTTTCTTTCATTTGAATGCAAATTTTGACTTATGGATAATAATAGATATGTTCAAAATAATCTAAAGGCTTCTAGAAATCCCTAGTTGGCCCTTCGGATTATATATTTTCATGTATTTATTAGAGGTGTATTTATGATTTTGGAAGGAGGTCTTTGAAGACCATTTTCTCTTCACATGGCACATGTATGATTTTGTAAGAGCCTTCAATGTATTGTAGGAGTTTGTCTCCACTACTTGCATTTGCATTTAGTGGTTATAGGTTAGAGATATTTATCTTTTATTTTCTTTATTGTTTCATTTATCTCCTTAAAGATGTCATTGTTGACCTTTGAATTGCTTGGGTGAGAAGGGACACTTGTCACCTTGTGATTGATGAGGACTTGAGAGGTGAGTTGAGTTTTATTAAGCTTTGGGATAGGTTAAGGAGAGGGGTAGATACTTTTGGATTTGATTATTCACTTTCATGTTTGATTTTAGAGAGATGAGAGAAGAGAGAAGAGAAAGAGCATAGTGTTCTTGAGCTCTTGATTGGTGAGGACTTGAGAGGTGACTTGAGTTTTCTTAACCTTTGGGATAGGTTAAGGAGAGGGGTATACATTTTTGGATTTGATTATTCACTTTCATGTTTGAGTTTAGAGAGATTATAGAAGAGAAAAGAGAAAGAGTGTAGTGTTCTTGAGCTCTTGAGAGATATTTCTTGTGCTAAAGAATAGATCTAGAGCTAGGGAATGCATGCTTGAGTTTGGAAAAGGCAAGGATTGTGCTTAAAAAATAATAAAGTTACAATTTTTTTTGGAAAGATTTAGAATTTTAGATGTAGGACCTTTATTCCCTTGCATTTATTTTGATATTTCCTTTGTGTTGCATGATCAAATGAAATGATTATTGCCATGAATGTGTTAAAAAAAATCTTAATAATTTCCTTTCTTTGTGCTTGGAAAGAAAGCTTTAGAATGTATTAATGGAGTTCTAATGATTTATATATGTAGAAATTTAAGAGTATGTTGCTTGTATTTAAAAAGGATTAACCTTACATTAAAATGTGTTCAAAGTCGAAAAGAAAGTGTTTTATTCCAAGTATGGTGATTTACTTGTGTAAATGAGAGTTTGACACTTTATTGAGTCACCTTTGAGGGTTTGATGCCTTTAACATGTTTAGGGGGCATGGAGTGGGGATTGAAACCCTTAAGATTTCTCCATTAAACTCGCCAAATGGATTTGGAGGTCCTTGGTAAAAGACACTCCATGGTCTTACTTCACCTACCTCTCCTTGTGATTCTTGAGGGTTGCACTTATGTTTTGAGAATACCCTTGCATGTATGTGTTTGTTTATGTGGCCAAATGAGTCTATTTCTGAATGGTGTGTGCAGGTTCCCATGTGTATGACTTTATTAAGCAAGGTGGGGTAGACCTCGTGGTTCCACATGGTCGAGAGGTAGTATTGCAGGTGTTCTTTTTTTATGCATATGATTCTATTTGTAAGGCCTATTTCCTTCTGTAATTTTTATCAATACATTGTATTCCATTCTTGACATAGATATCATATAGTTGCATGTTGATAACTCATTTTGCTTGATGGATTTGGTAGATTTACTATTACCATGGATTATAATAACATGGATGTGTGATTGAATTTATGGCACCTAGTGATTAGTTAAATTGTAATCTTTCATTGATTTACATTTCTTTTTAATAGCCAAGTATGTACATGAGGTACTAACCCTAGTATCATTTTCATGAAACATAAGAATTTAAATGTAATTTTATATGATTATGAGTTTTGTAGATATTAGATGAGTTATAGAAATAGTAATAGACATTAGAATAATAGCTAGTGTAAATCAAAATTGACAAAGATATGATGATCTTATATGATTAAGGATTATGAAATCACAGTTATGAATAGCATGATATTTTATAGTGCTTTGGCTATATTTATAATGGATGTATTGATACGTGCCTTGAGTGTGCAAGTGCTTCATATAGTTTGGCCAACCGAGGGAAAAAGACCACAACATCAGCCACTCTAGTCATCTCTCTCTCCTCACCTTGTGAAGTAAAAAGAGCTTGATTGTATTTTAACCAATTCGTCAATTGTCTTAGTTTGAGAAATGACTAAGACCACCTAGTGTTAAGCCAACTTGTCGAATGTCCTATGCATTGTAAATGGTCTCAAAATAATGTATTCCATTGTGAGTATTCTTTTTGTTGAAAGAACCACCATATGTCATATAAACTCATATTGGAATATAATTAAAAAATTTAAGTTGGTCTAAATGCACATTTTTAGGAAATGTAGGCAAAATAAGTTACTAGGATAATCACCTAGGGGTTGGGTACTTATAGGTCCCTAAATGGAAGTAGGGAATGCTCACAAGTGTTGGAATGAGAGGATGACATGATAAGTCTCCTCTTCTATCTCTCTACCACCTATTGCTAAGTGCTAATTGTGCATAGCCAAAAGGTTTTAGGGGGAGACATGTATCCTTGGAGGAACGTAACTCATTTAAATCTAGATTTGGCCTTTTTGGAGGGGACTTATTGGGGAGAGAGAGAGGGAGAGAAAATTTTGTTGGCTACTATATACATAGGTGATTTTTTTTGCTAGGATGGATGACGGGATAAAATTTTCTTTGTTGCTTGCTTGGAGTGATTTGGGGCTAGTTAGTAACTATGGATATTCTTGATAGTTAGTAACTTGAACAAGAGAAGAAAAAATAAAGATAATAATGGTAATACTGGTTGGGAGCCTATTTTAGATGGCCATGATTTTTCACACTAGAGATGGATATCTAAATCATGTGACTTTATTTGCTTCTAATTTTTATTAATATTTTTATATAGTTTTATTTATCTTAAATTACTATAAATTTTGAGTTATTAAGTGACTATTTCCTTTTAAAACTATGTGAAACTATTTTTATTAAACTAAACCTACCATTCATCTACCATTGATCACTGCCCATAGTAAAAAAAAATTGACCATTCTTGTTGTTGTACCATAAACAATTATAACAAACAACTTTAGATTTCAAAATAGTCATCTGTGACTGCACTGGTCAAGGATATAAAAGTTATAAATCATAGCCCTTCGCCAAAGTATCTGGCTTCACAAAAAGAAATGCAAACATCTTCTTCTTTCTAGACAATGCTAATCCTATCATAATAGAGTAATAAAACACACCCTTTTGCTTCTTTTTGCACTTCTTCTGCTTAGACGGTTGAAGAACCACTTTGGTTGCAACATTGAAAACAACTTTCACATTTTGAAACAAAAAGGCACAAATCAAATTGATTCTATAAATTTCTGAAGAACTTAGAGAATGCAAACTTTTGATCTAGATGCTTACAAAGAATCAGAAACAAGGCAATGTATAGTGGCAATGAGTTGAGAATTCCAAGGCTTTAAGGATGTGGATGATAAAAAGCAAAGACAAATGTTTGATCAAGATAGGGAAAAGAATATTATAGACCAGAGCACACTAACAGTCAGCCAAATATCCCAAACTTTAAGAAAGATGTAGGGTAAATATGGATATTAAATAAAATTCCAATGCCATGTACTATCAGTGTTATATGGAGCAACACCAACTTTACATATCCAAACATGACATGGAGTGCATTATACACTTAGCTTATTTAAACATATTTGGAATTTTTACATAAAAACAAAATTTGCATGTACTCTTGAAGTTTTTACAAAACCCTTTTCAAATACAAATCCTTTATTCTTGCACAAGAGTGCATTCCTAATTTCTTTGACAATTAATCTTGAAGCTTTCTGAGTTCCCTACTAATACACTACATCTTTTAGCCTATTTCAAATAGTTAATAACTAATTTTTTCCCATAGTTACTAAATAATTCTTCCCATAGTTACAGACTGTTCCCTACTAATTTTTTCTTTGGCTAGGGAATTTTGGAATAGGGTATAGATGGACATCCATCAAAGCATAAAATGATAGACAAATTTTATTAAATGTTGAACCAGGGAATGCTCTGGTAGACATGTATGAAAATGTGGAAGCAGAAAAAACAAAAAAAACATTAACTAATTACCTTGATCAGAAGAAGGGCTTCTCCTCTGTACTCCACACCTTTAGCTTTGTGTCCCCTGAATAAAAAATTGCGACCCGCCTATGGTGTTGCAAATATGTGCCTAATCGGTGTTGTCATTGATGTCAACATATCCTTGTTGTCATTGGTCTCAACTGTATCCCATTCTAGAAGACTTGTATGTTGAGGATATTGAGAAAATTAGCCTCTTCGAAAGAAACAAGTGAGTTACATATCTCTCTATCAAAGATAGTGAAGACAATGCAGTTCAGTGAAGTAGATTGCTCCGCATTCCCAGGAGGATGAAGATCAGAGTCTGTGGATTAAAGGGTTTGTAAAGGATTGTCTAAATTTTCTCCAATCAAGATTTGAGAGGTCTACATGGAGAATTGGTGAAGTTATGGCCATCTGAGTAGAACCAGATTTTACAGTTGTTTAGAGGTGACAGAATGACAAAAATCTGGTTTGAATTGATCCGCATTGAAATATTATGATCTGCAGATCTAGAGGTGTGTTTGGGACGTTGGTGTGTGTCCTCAACTCAAGTAGTTCACGGTTTGGAGGTCTGCAAGCAATCTTTCTAGTGTGACAGTCATGACAGTTGGTGTTATTGAGTTCCCAGATAAAGGTGCAAGTGTTTCTGGTAATCTAACGTAGTGCAGTTGTTCCTGTTGATTTCATTGTGCTTGTGGTGGTCTCTGGATCCAGTTCCTATTGTGTTGGTGGTCCGCATTGAAGATTGAGCTCGTAGTTGAAGATTTGTCCTTGGGTGTTGTTGTTCTTTCTAGTCTTGGCTAACCGGATGCTTTGTGCATGTTGCAGATGATCTAAGAGAGGTTTTATAAAGTGTGGCGTATTGTTCAAGGAAGATTTAAGTCCCAGCTATGTTTGGCCAACAGTATAGTGATTCGTATTAACTCATATGTTTGTAGTGCCAACCTTGATGTTTATTCCAAGGTTGATGAAGCATATAAATATGTGGTTGAGTTGTGGAAATGCATCCTTGTGCAAAAATGACAAAATCCTAAGAAAGGAGGAAAGGCAAAGTAAAGAAGAAGAAGTGCAGAAGAGGAAGAGCAGTAAAGTATGAGAAGATAGAGAAGAAGTGTTTGGGGGTAGAGCAGATGTATTGTGCACTTCAATGGAACTGACCTTGGCATGAAGAAGATGTTGTTTTCCAGTTCAATCTTTCTGTGATAAATTTATAAATATTTATGTAGGCAGTGAGCCTCTTGGAGCAGTGAGCTCTAAGCAGTGCACCCTGAAGGCATGTGCCTTCCCTATTTTCTATTCTGTTAACAAAGAATAAATCTTGTGGGTTAACCCCCACCGTGGTTTTTCCCTTAACCAAGTTTCCACGTAAAAATCAAGGTGGTATGTGTGTTGATTTTGTTTCTGCTCATGTGTTGTTGATTCATGCTTTCATGGTTATATCATTCATCTGTTATTAAGTGGTAAAGAAGTTTAATTACAACAAAGGATAAAAGTTTTGGTGACAACTAATTCAGCCCCCCCTCATTTGTCTACCCTTATTTCAACAATTGGTATCAGAGCCGGTTCCTCTGATGAGTGCCAAGTAGCACCCATGAAATACACCTTTTTACCCCTCTTTTTCCTTCATTCTTATTCCATTGTCTTGATGAATGCACCAAAGTAGATTAACAAGATTGTTCTAATTATGATTAATAAGAGATGAATTACTTAAAATCATGATTTCTGATTGAGGGACTAATGAACACTAAATTAATGGAAATATGTAGAAATTATGTCTTTTTGAATCTGCAGGTGCAAATGATTGGGCAAAGACAATTTTGGTCATCTCCAGAGGTGGTCCTAATAATCTCTAGAGCTGACATATGGACACTACACCAGTCTCCAATATTTTCCAATATGATTGGAGAGATTTTGAGATAAAGGGGGAGAATCATCTCCGGAGATGGACTGAAGTCAAAAGTATATCTTTGGAGCTAAACAGAAAGTCATAAAGCATATCTCTGGAGTTGCAGACAGAGCACACACCTCCGAAGTCTCCTCAACACAGCTGTAGATTTTGAGCACGCTGCCAGTCAACACTTTCAGTGTTAATTGGGGTGCTCCAAATATTACTCAATCAACCCCTAAGTAATCAGATGAAGACCGTAGTTAACTGCTGGGAGTTTTATCTCTCTTTTGATTTTGCATGAGTTCTTGACAAACTGATTTAAATACCTATATTTTAGGGCCTCACTTCCCAGTTGTATTTGAAACTAAGACTCAGATTTAGTGAGACTAATGTTCCACTAAATCTATTTTTATTTGTATGAATGTTTACTTTGTAGTTAAACAATTAGTAGAATAAGAGATGGGTATTATCTCATAGATGAACTAGTAGTTAAGGCAAGTGATATCTCATCGCTGGATTAGATATAAACTTACAAAGGTAGTAGTAGAACATATATAGGTGATAATTTTCTAATTTCTGTAATCTCATTTTGGTATAGACATTTTTCTGAATATAAAAGCTGATGGAATTGGACTGAAAGAAAATTGTGATATTATCTTCTTGTGCTGATTCATTGCTTTGGTCTTCCACCCTAAGGGTGTGGAGCAAGGGCCCACTCCCCACCACCAAGGCAGAAGGCTAGTATTGTGTTTATAATTTTGTTTCAGATTCTGTTGTTTGTTGTTCTATTTCAGATTCTATTTAGAAAGATAATTACTATTTTCTCATAGATAAATGTATGTTTCAATTGAATGGAATAGTATAGATCTACATTAGCAATTCATTGTTTTAGCTTTGTTTGCAATATTCCTAGAATTCATTTCCATAGCAGATAGATCAGTAGCATTAATTTCTTCAATCAATAGAGATCATTAGAGTTAGTTAGATAAACTGGCAACTATAGGATTCCTAATTGCAGACAACCAAGGACACAGTCCTGGATTTGACACATGAAATATGATTAAATGCCAAGGTACAATGACCCTTGTCATTTTTGGCACCGTTGTCGAGGACTTCTATGTCAATTAGGAAAACTTAGTTTAAAAGTTTTAGGATAGATTGAATTTGTATGGTTAGAGCTAGGGATTCAAAAGGAAGATACATAAAATAGACACCCCATCAACTAACTATAGGAGAAAGCAGTGGGGTGGCACAAGATCTTGTTGAAGAGAGACACCTAGAACCTACCTTGGAAACTACACCTCAATTCAATAATCCCTTAAATCCTCCAAATCTTCCACTCGTCGACTATATCCAAGAATTGCAACAGAAAGTCCAAGCAAATCCTTTGACAGAAACTAATTCCTCATAAACTAATCCCTCAGAAACTCACACTAAATCTCAAGGAGAAGAACCAGTATCAGATATGGATGATAATCATGATAACCATGAAGAGGAGGAAAATCATGCTCCAAGAACCTTCTCATATCCCATTGTTCTGGCTACTTGAGACAATGCCCCTATGAAAAACATTTCACCAACACACTTGCCAAATTTCAAGGGTCTTGCTTCTGAGGATCCAAATCAATTTTTGTTTGAATTCAAAGTGGTATGCCAGAATTATGATTATGGATCAGATAATCAAAAACTCAAACTATTTCCCTCAACCTTGAAGGATTCTACAATGAGATGGTTCATGGGTTTGCCCCAAAACTCCATACATTCCTGGGAACATATGGAAATAGAGTTTTTAGGAAAATACCAAGATTACTATAGAGTCAATAATAAAAATGAGGAATTGTTCAAAATTAAACAAGGAGAGGAAGAAACCTTAGAGGACTATGTGGATAGGTTCAAATTCGCTTTGAGAAGGTATGGCAACCCAGTAAATCACTCTTTGGCCAGAACCCTATTTGTAAATGTTGGAATTAGGCCAGACAACTGAGAGGGGGGTGAATCAGTTGTCCCACAAAATTAACCTTTTCCCTTTTTAATCTTCTTTCACAACTTATAAACAGATTAATGATGTAAACTTTAAAGCATGAAACAATAACGCATGAGCAAAAACACAATTAACACACTTGACACCAAGATTTTTAATGTGGAAACCTGGTTAAGGGAAAACCACAGTGGGGTTAACCTACAAGATTCATACCTTGTTAAAAGTACTTGAAAATGGGAAGGCACTTGCCTTCAGGCGCACTTCCCAAATCTCATTTCTCAAAAGAGGCTCACTGCCTATAGAATTTATGTTTAATATAGAAAGAATTAACTAAGAAATAGCATCTTCTTCATGCCTAGTTCAGTCTCATTGAATGCTCCTAAAACTTCTGCTCTTCTCCCAAATACTTCTTCACTATCACTTCATCCTTTACTGTTCTTGTTCCTCTACTCCTCCTCTTCTCTACTCTGTCTCTGATCCTTTCTTTGAATTTGATTATTTCACACAAGGATGATTTTCCACAAATCAACTACACGCCTTTATATGCTTGATCAACCTTGGAATAAACATCAAGGTCGGCACTCCAAACATCTGACTTAATGCGAATCACTAAGCTGTCAACCAAACATAACTGGGACTCAAATCTTCTTTGATCAATATGCCATGCTCCATAGAATTGCTCTTAGATCATCCGCAACATGCTAGAATCATCTGGTCTGCCAAGACTGGGAAAAACAACACCAAGAAGAAAATCTTCAACTACGAGCTTGGTCTTCAATGTAGACCAACATAATAGGCACATGATCTAGAGACCTCAACAAGTACATTGAATTTAACAAAGACATTCGCACTCCTCCAAATCATCAGAATCACTTGCATCTTCTCTCAGAACCTCAAGAACACTGTCTGCCATGACTGTCACACTAGAAAGATTGCTTGCGGACCTCTAAACCATGAACCACTTGAGTTGATGATACACACTAACTTCTCAAACATACCTCTAGAACCATAGATCATAATATTTCAATGCGGAGCAATCCGGACCAATTAACTGTCACTCTGTCTCTTTTGAACACAGCAAAACCCGGTTGTACTCAGATGGCCAAAGCTTCTTCAAATCTTCATGCAAACCTCTCAAAACTTAACTGGAGCTACTTTAGACAATCCTCTACATAGCCATATGGTCCGCATACATTGATCTTCATTAATTTTCTCAATATCCTCAACATTCCAGTCTTCTAAACAGGCAAGAAAATAGGATATAGTTGACACTAATGGCAACAAGGATATGTTGACATCAATGACAACACTGATTAGGCACATATTTGCAACAATCTCCCCCTTTGTCATTGATGGCAACATATGATGTGAAAAACTGATTTAACCATCAAGTCAAGAACTTCTCCCCATTTCTCTTATCACTTCAGCAACTACTTTCTTCACTGCTCCCCCTTTATCAACAACCGGTTTTTCACATGACTTCTCTCCCCCTTTGACATCAATGGCAAAGGGCACATATTTGCAATCTTTTCTTCACCTTTTTGTTTCAGACTAATCTCAAAATTTGCATACTGACTACTCCCCCTAAGTAGTATCTCCTTAATATCAATCTGGATCATAAGATATGACTGTGAATTCCACTAGACTTATGCATCCTAGTGCATCTTAGTTCTGATTCTGGAGGGGTAATAACCCCTAACTTCTCTCTGAGATACTCAAAAGTATCCTTGGGTAGAGGCCTGGTGAGAATATCCACAATCTGATCCTTTAAAGAAACAAACTCCAATCTAACTTCATTCTCATTAACCTTCTCTCTCAAAAAGTGAAACTTGATTGATATGTGCTTTGTCTTTGAATGCAACACCGGATTCTTTGAGATGCTTATTGCACTTGAATTATCATAGAAGATTGTGACAGGCTCCTCAAGCACAACTCTAATGTCCTTCAGCATTTGTTTCATCCACAAAACTTGAGTACAATTGTTTTCTACTACTATATATTCTGCCTCTACTTTAGATGGCAATATTGCGTCCTGCTTTTTTCTCAACCAAGAAACCAATTTACTTCCCAAGAAGAATGCACCACCACTAGTACTTTTTCTACCATCCACATCTCCTACCCAATCAGCATCTGTATATGCATGAAGAGTGAAGTCATTATCCTTTGGATACCATAAGCCATAATCAAGTGTCCCTTTGAGATATCTAAAAATTCTCTTGACTGCTACAACATAGGATTCTCTAGGATCAGCTTGAAATCTAGCAACAAATCCAACTATATTCATGATATCAGGTCTGGTCTGAGTTAGATAGAGCAGTCCTCCAATCATTGATCTATACCTTTTTTGATTTGCCTTAGGGGAGTCATCATCCTTACTCAACTTACATCAGGTTACCATGGGTGTACCCACTGGCTTTGAATCTTCCATTCCAAACTTTTTCAACAATTCTCTCATATACTTAGATTGAGATATGAAGATACCTTTATCTGACTGAATGATTTGCAGACCTAAGAAGAAATTTATTTCACCAAACATGGACATCTCAAATTCACTCTACATCTAATCAGTAAATGTTTTGCACATACTCTCATTTCCACCAAAAATGATATCATCAACAAATACCTCAACAATCAGAATGTGCTCACGATCAATCTTGAAGTAAAGATTACTGTCAGCAGTGTCTTTGTTATATCCTAGCTTTAGCAGATACTTATCTAATCTTGCATACCAGGCTCTTGGGGGTTGTTTGAGTCCATACAATACTTTCCTCAACCTGTAGACCATATCTCTCTGATCAAACAACTGAAATCCTTCCGGTTGCTCAATGTAGACTTCTTCTAATTCTCTATTTAGGAATGTTGACTTGACATCCATTTGATAGACCTTGAAATCTTTATAAGAAGCAATTGCAATAAATAATTTGACTGCCTCTATTCTTGCCACCAAAGCAAACATTTCTTCAAAATTAATTCCTTCCACTTGATAATATCCTTTGCAGACCAACCTTAATTTGTTTCTTACAACTTCACCATCTTCATTTAGTTTATTCCAAAAGACCCATTTAGTTCCAATCACATTTTTATCTTTAGGTCTAGGAACAAGATCCCAAGTGTGATTCTTTTCAATTTGCATTTATTCTTCTTCCATGGCTTTTACCCAATTTTCATCATTGTAAGCTTCACTTATTGAATTTGGTTCAATCTTTGAAATCAAACAAATTTCCTCTTGATCTTCAGCAATTCTTTTCCTAGTTCGAACACATTTATATCTGTCTCCCATGATATGATCTTCAGGATGATTCAGTCTTACATACCTAGGAGTTTTGGGATTTATTTGAACCTCGGTTTCTTGAGCTTGTTCTTCAACATCTGTACTAACCTCTTGAGTCACTAGATTTTCTGGATCACTCTGAATCTGAGTCTAGGTTTGAACTTGTCTTCCTTGACTTTGACTTTCATCTTGATCATCTAATTCATATCCACAAGACCTGGAATGTCCTTCTTTGCTCTCATCAACTCTAACATTTTCACATTTGACAATCTTTTTCAATGCCTTGTTTTGAGTAGAGTAACCCAGAAATATCCCTTCATCACTTGTTGCTTCAAACTTGCCTAGATCCTCATCTCTTTTGATATAGCGCTTACTACCAAAAACTTTAAAGTATCTTACAGTAGGAGGATGACCAAACCATAGTTCATAAGGGGTCTTACCAGAATTACGTTTGATCTGTACTCGGTTGAGTGTAGACAGCAGTACTCATAGCTTCTCTCCAATAGACTTGAGGAACATTTGCTTCCATCATCATGGTCCTAGTAGCTTCTTGAATGGTCCAGTTCTTTCTTTCCATGACTCCATTTTGTTGAGGAGTCCTAGGAGCAGATAACTATCTTTTTATTCCATGATTTTCACAGAATGGATCAAACTCACCGGAGGTAAACTCTCCACCTCTGTCAGATCTCAGACACTTTATTTTTTCACCAATCTCATTTTCCACCATAAACTTGAACACCTTGAACTTGTCAAGAGCTTATAATTTTTCTTTCAAAAAGGTTACCCACATCATTCAGGAGTAATCATCAATCAACAACATAAAATATATGTCTCCTTGCACACTCCTAATTCTAACAAGGCCACATAGATCAGTATGCACAAGTTCTAGCCATCCACTTGAAAATTGTTCTTTACTCTTGAATGAAATTTTATTTTTTTTGCCCAATTGACATTCTCTACACATGCTATCAGCAGGTTTCACAAGTTTTGGAAGATCTCTCACAGCCTGAGTAGAACTTATCTTGACAATGTTATCAAAATTCACATGACACATTCTCCTATGCCATAACCAACTCTAATCAATATGAGCAATCAAACAACTTTTACTGAAACTACTTAAATGAAAGAAGTTACCTCTAGTCTGATTACCAGATGCAACTTCAGTTCCGGAGCTTTCCAAGATTCTACATTTTCCATCCTTGAATCGAAGATCATAACCATTGTCAACCAACTATCCAACACTAAAAAGATTATGCTTTAATCCTTCCACATACAGAACATCATTAGTATTATTCTTACCATCAAAATAGATGGATCCTCTGCCACAAATTCTACCAGCTGAGTTGTCTCCAAATTTCACATTTCCACCTTCATATTTTTCAAAGCTTACAAACTTACTTTTATCACCAGTCATATGATGAGAACATCCACTGTCAATTACCCATTCATCTTTTTCTACAACCTAAGCAGCCAAGGCACTTTCCACATTTGCACAGCTAGCAGATTTAGTAGGCATCAGATCTTCTTCTTTGATAGCAATAAATACCCAATCATTTTCAGTGGAACCTCCATGATTAGATTCATCATCTGTGACTCCTTCTTCACCAGCTTCTTGGACATAGTAGAATTTCTTCTGAACTCTAGGTCTGTTAGGGTTTGGCCTTCAACCCCTCTCCAGACACTTTGAGGCAAAATGACCAATTTTATTACAAGAAAAACATTTAAATGGCAACTTTCCTTCATACTTACCGGATCCTCTTGGCAATCTTTTGGCAAAAAGGGCTTCAAGTTCATCGAACTCAGTTTCATCATCTTCAAGATCCTTCCTTGTCTTGTCAAATTTGTTAGATCTTCTTGAAGAGATTTCACCCAGATCATATTTTTGTTTTCCATGAATACTAGATTTAAATGCAGATTCAGAATTAGGAAGAGAATCACCATACTCACTCATTTCAAATGTTGAAAGTTTACCAACCAACTGATCCCTTGTAACAGTCGTCACAGTCCTGATTTCTTCAATGGCAGCAACTTTATGCTTGTAGGCCGAAGGTAAGGATCTAAGCACATTGCAACAATTTTTTATTCTTCCAATTTTCCACCAGCACACCTTATACCGCTTACAAGTTTATTCACTTTTAGCATGTAGGAGGTAATATTTTCATCTTCACTCATCCTTAAGCTTTCATATCTACCCTTCATGCTTTGTAGCTTGGCACATTTGACATGTTCATCACCTTCATGCAGTGTTTCCAACTTCTCCTAGATTTCATGCGCGGTTTTCAATTCCAGTACATTTGTCATTTCTATATCAGATAGGGTACTTAACAAGGCTTCTATAGCTTAAGTGTTGTTCTCTGCATCTTTGATTTCATCTAGAGTTGTAGGACCTTTTTCTGGAATCTTATATTCATTCTTAGTTATTAACCAATAGGCATCTCCCATACATTGCAAATGACATTGCATGCACATCTTCCATAGAGTGTAATTTGTTCCATCAAATCTCAGATTGTCTTTCTTGTAAGTCGACATTCTAGATCTCCTCAAGTAGTCAAGCTTCTTTCAGAGGAACTTAGCTCTGATACCAATTGTTGGAATTAGGCCAGACAACTGAGAGGGGGGTGAATCAGTTGTCCCACAAAATTAACCTTTTCCCTTTTTAATCTTCTTTCACAACTTATAAACAGATTAATGATGTAAACATTAAAGGATGAAACAATAACACATGAGCACAAACACAATTAACACACTTGACACCAAGATTTTTAACGTGGAAACCCAGTTAAGGGAAAACCACGGTAGGGGTTAACCCACAAGATTCATACCCTGTTAAAAGTACTTGAAAATGGGAAGGCAATTGCCTTCAGGTGCACTACCCAGAGCTCACTGCTCAAAAGAGGCTCATTGCCTATAGAATTTATGTTTAATACAGAAAGAATTAACTGAGAAATAGCATCTTCTTTATTCCTAGTTCAGTCTCATTGAATGCTCCTAAAAATTCTACTCTTCTCCCAAATACTTCTTCACTATCACTTCATCCTTTACTATTCTTGTTCCTCTGCTCCTCCTCTTCTCTACTCTGCCTCTAATCCTTTCTTCAAATTTGATTATTTTGCACAAGGATGATTTTCCACAACTCCACTGCATGCCTTTATATGCTTCATCAACCTTGGAATAAACATCAAGGGCGGCACTCCAAATGTTTGACTTAAGTGAATCACTAAGCTATTAGCCAAACATAACTAGGACTCAAATCTTCTTTGATCAATACGCCACGCTCCATAGAATTACTCTTAGATCATCCGCAACACGCTAGAATCATCCGGTCAGCTAAGACTAGGAAAAATAGCAACACCAAGAAGAAAATCTTCAACTACGAGCTCGATCTTCAATGCGGACCTCCAAAATAGCAGACACATGATCCATAGACCTCTACAAGCACATTGAATTTAACAAAGACATTCACACTCCTCCAAATCATTAGAATCACTTGCATCTTCTCTCGGAACCTCAAGAACATTGTCTGTCATGACTATTACACTAGAAAGATTGCTTGCGGACCTCTAAACCACAAACCACTTGAGTTGATGATACACACTGACTTCCCAAACATACCTCTAGAATCCCAGATCATAATATTTCAATGCGGATCAATTCAGACCAATTAACTGTCACTCTGTCTCTTTTGAACACAGTGAAACCCAGTTCTACTCAAATGGCCATAGTTTCTTCAAATCTTCTTACGGACCTCTCAAAACTTAATTGGATCTATTTTAGACAATCCTCTACATAACCATATGGTCTGCATACATTGATCTTCATTAATTTTCTCAATATCCTCAACATTCCAGTCTTCTAAACAGGCAACAAAATAGGATACAGTTGACACTAATGGCAACAAGGATATGTTGACATCAATGACAACACTGATTAGGCACATATTTGCAATAGTAAAAGGATTAGACAAAGAATCAAAATAGGCACTAGATCCGATGGGAAAAGGGAATATCAACAAAATGGATATACCTGCTATAGAAGAACTCTGCAGGAACTATTCCAAAATCAAAGATGGAGTGAGAACACCCAAATCCTTCAAAGGGAAGAATGAAATATGATAGTTAATGGAGAAAATTGCAACTTTTAAAATAGATATTCTAGTCCAACTGAATACCACATTAGATGGGATACAGGCAAAAACTAGAAAAAATGATCAAGACAAAACCACTAAACCACTCTCCATCTATTGTCCTAGGTATAGAAACAAACATCTGTTGAGAGAATGCCCTTTGGATAAATCAGAAATCTATCAGATCTGTGACAGGGAACATCCTACCAGTCGATGTGATCAACTCCCAGCCTTAAAAAGGCTAAGTAAAAAGAATTCCATTATAGAGGAGGATTTGAACTATGTAGGACAAAAAGAAGCTAGGAATTTTTCTTATAATCAGTATCCAAACTAGGCTTCTTATAGGGGTCCTTCTAATTGGGAAAATAATCAATGGAATCCAACTTGGCATGGGACTCAAAATAATCCTCCTTGGGGACCACAAGATTGGCCAAACCAACAATGGCAGAACCAACATTGGCAAAATCAGCCCTGGGGGAATCAACAATGGCCACAATAGTTTGGATCACAAAACATGCAGCCTCATTGGGGTCCTTAACAGGGATATAATCAATAATACCAGGGACAACCTAAATGTTTCCAACCTCAACAACAAGCATTGTTAACTGGACCCCCCAACACACAAGGTCAGTCACAAAATGAACCAGTTAGCTAACCACCCTTACCAGCTCAACCTATACCAAACCCACGGAATAAGAAGGGAGCAACTGTTTACATGACAGAATAAGAAAACATGGCTGGTATTAATGCCATATATTCCAATAATTTCCAATTGCCTTCTAGGAAAGCACTTCTAAGACCATCTCCTCCAACTATAGTTGAAGTAACCAATGATAAGGAACCTAAAAATCCATCCACTCATCTTCCAAAGGAGATTACTATAGAAACAATGCTAAAAGAATCATCCTTGGATAACTCTGGAGTTCCTCCTAAAAGAATGACTCCAGAGAACACCCCTGGAAACACTTCTGCTAAGAACTCCAGAGATGTTCTGGAGATAGAAAAACTAGCACCATACCTAGAGCAGCTTAAACAACATGTCCCTTAGAAAGAAGTTTTACAAAAACAAGTCCAATCTACCCTAGAATCATAACTTTTACAAGAAATTAGACAACTAAACATTGAAATTCCGCTCCTACAAGCAATCAGAGATGTGCCTGAACTAAACTAATTCATCAAACAACATTGTGTTAAGACCCAAGGAAGAAAGAAAAACTTTCCCTCCACCATCCAGGTGGAAAGAAAAGTAGTAGACCTCCTAATGGGAGAAATGCTCCTTCCAAAATATGGAGATATTGAAAATCCTGTCATAACTATTTACATCTTAGGGATAGAAATTTCAAATGTTTTGGTTGATTTGGGAGCAACAATAAATGTAATGACAGTTCATACAATGGACAAATTAGCCCTAACATGTATCCAATCCACATCTACAATCCTTCAACTTGCTAACCAGTCAAAAGCTATTCCAAAAGGGGTGATTACTGATGTTCCAGTTGTGATAGAATCATGGGAATTCCCAGCAGACTTCCTGATAATAGAACCAAGAAACCAGAGAAATGCTTATCCATTGATATTAGGAAGACCATGGCTGGCTATAGCAGCAGATCTATTGATTGTCGAACTGGGGATATGGTCATTTCTAATGGAATAGACTTGAAAAAAATATCTTTGTATCCTCCAGCTAAACCCTCAATACGTTATTCAGGGAGAGTATGGGTAGATGAGCTAGAGAACAAGGAAAATAGTGCCTCAGTAGCTATGGTTACCACCACAGAACATTTGGGTGAGTTAGAGGAAGAAATCCACTATGATACAATAGAAGATATCACCCACATTCTTATTAATGAGGATATAATGGAGCTATCCCAAGATTCAAGGAGAGAACTTCTCACTTCTGCTCATTGTACCCTAGCAAATATCATTCCTTATTGAGAGACCTTTTACAGAGACTTAGCCACATTGCACATGTTACCTCCACATTCTTGCCCCCTTAATACCATGCATCCAGTATATGGATTGACTACATCCATGGATCAGATCACAAAACAAGTCATGATTTTACTTGGGAAAACACTGAATATCAACACCCAATTAGCAGAAAAATAGGAGGTTGAACTTATCAAACTCCTAATTTCCCATTCAGCAGCTTTTGCTTGGGAATACCAAGATATGAATGGAATCCCTCCTGAGATCTGTACTCATCATATATACATGGCAGATGTCAAACCTATCAGACAACCCCAGAGAAGACCGAATCCTACTTTAAAAGACATTGTTAAGACTGAAATAGAAAAATTATTGCAAGTAGGGTTTATATATCCAATCTTAGACAGTCAATGGGTCTCACCCTTAGTCATAGTGTCTAAAAAGAATGGGAAGTGGAGAGTGTGTATTGACTATATAGAGCTAAACAACGCCACAAAGAAGGACTACTTTCCATTCAATGACCAAGTGTTGGACAACCTTGCAGGGAGGAAGTATTTTTCTTTCCTAGATGGGTTTAGCGGATATAACCAAATCCAAGTAGCACCTGAAGATCAGGATAAAACCACTTTCACCTATTCTTGGGGAACTTTTGCCTACAAAGTTCTTCCATTTGGACTATGTAATGCTCCAACTACATTTTAGAGGCTTGCTTTAGCCATTTTTGCTGAAGTAGCTAATGAGTGCATGGAACTCTATATGGATGACTTTACTGTGTATGGGGACAACTTTGAAGAAGCTCTTATAAATTTAGAAAAGGTATTAAAATGCTATGAAAAAAATTGACTATCCCTGAGCCATGAAAAGTGCTTCATGATGGTAGAGGAAGGAATTGTATTGGGACACCACATTTCAACAAATGGGATCAAAGTGGACCAAAACAAAATAGAAGTGATCAAATAGTTACCTTCACCTAAAAATCAGATAGATGTTAGAAGTTTTCTGGGTCATGCAGGCTACTATAGGAGATTTATAGAAAATTTCAGTAGAACAGCTGCTCCTCTGTTTACCCTACTTAACAAATACACAGAATTCTTATGGACAGAGGATTGTCAATCAGCATTTGAAACCCTTAAGGAGAAACTTACTGTCACGCCTATTTTAAGAGGACCCAATTAGACTCTACCATTCCACATACAAACTGATGCTTCAAATGAGTCCATTGGAGCAGTCTTAGGATAGAAAAAGGAAGGAGAAAGTATGCATGCCAATTACATCAGTAAAAACCTTACCTCTACAGAAAGAAACTATACCACAACTGAAAAAGAATTCTTGGCAGTCATATATGCTATAAACAAATTTAGGCATTATATCACTGGGTACAAAATATTTGTACATACTGATCATGCAGCCATCAAATAATTAATGAATAAGCCAGTAGTGGGTGCAAGGATAATTAGGTGGTTATTGCTATTGCAGGAATTTGACATTACCATAGTTGATAATCCAGGCAAATTTAATTTGATTGCTGACTTTCTATCAAGCTTGCATACAAGTGGAGAGAACCAGCTATTAGAGAACAGATTTCTAGATGAACATCTTTTTTCTATCTCCTCTATTGCACCTCGGTTTGCAGACATAGCTAATCTCTTAGCTACAAGATTATCTTACAAATGGTTAAATGGTTTACTGTTTGAATGTGGTCCTTATTTCATTTTACGTAGGTGTCTAAAAGCTGATGAAATTTTTTATGTCTTAAGGGCATGTCATGATGAACCATTTGGTGGGCACTATTCTTCACACAGAACCATCCACAAGATTCTGGGAGCTGGTTACTATTAGCCCTCTATTCATAAGGATACCAAGAAGTATGTACAATAGTGTGATCAGTGCCAAAGGATGGGACAACCAACTTTCACCCAGGAAATGTCACTTCATCCTCAAGTAATGCTGGAACCATTTGAGAAATGGGGTCTAGACTTTGTGGGACCAATTTCTCCACCATCATCAGGCTAAGAGTACATTCTGATATGCACAAACTATGTGACTAAATGGGCTAAAGTTCAAGCATTACAATTTGCAAGAGAAAAGAAAGTTATTGATTTCCTTTATAATAGAATTTTCTTGAGGTTTGGAGCTCCAAGATCAATAGTTTCAGATAGAGGACCTCAATTTACTTCACAGGTAATCAGAGCATTCACAGACTTATATCAAGTTAAGCACAGGAAATCTTCACCTTACCATCCCCAAGCCAATGGGCAAGTAGAGGTGACTAATAGAGAATTGGAGAATATTCTGACAAGGACAGTGGCCATGAACAAAAAGGATTAGGCTAATAGATTACCTGAAGTAGTTTGGGCTTACAATACCACTTGGAAGTCCACAACCAAATTCTCACCATATGAATTGGTTTATGGAAAGAAACCCATCCTGTCTATAGAATTTGAACTGCAGACACTCAAAACTTCATTAGATATCGGTCTACCATTGTCTATAGCATGACAAAACAGGATTCTTCAGCTCAATGAGTTGGATGAAATCCATACAGAGGCCATACAGCAAACATAACTTGTTCAATATCAAAGGAAGAAATAGCATGACCAGCACATCAAATGGAGGACATTTCAGCAAGGTGATTGGGTTCTCCTAAATGATTCTAAGTTCAAGGAGTTCAAAGGGAGGCTACAAACTCATTGGATGGGTCCTTATTAGATAAAGGAAGTTTTTGACAATGGAACAGTTTTCCTAGAACCCATTGATGGAGGCACATATACATTCTTAGTGAATGGCCACAGAATTCGACTCTATAAAAGGACATCAACTAAAGAATAATTCATCAAAGATTTATGCTTGGTTATAGGGGACACATCCTCTATCATAGATTTGGACTGAAAAAAAAAAAAAAGTTGAAAACCAGCAAATGGCAGCCTTCTTGAAAAAAAAAAGAGAAGGTTGAAAACTAGCCAATGGCAGCCTTCTTAAAGAGAGAGAGAGAGAGAGAGAGAGAGAGAGAGAAAGATGGAAAACTAGTAAATGGCTATCTTTCTCAACCAAGGGGATTGAAAACCAATAAATGTTGGTTCCCTTCTTCCCAGATAGGAATAATCAAGCTACAAAGGTCATCAAGTGCCAAGAGTTGCTCAAACATAACTCTAGCGCTCACAAATTAGGAGCACCTCTGACGCTTCACAAACTTGGAGCATCTCTAGCGCTTCACAAACTAGGAGCACCCTCCACCAATAAAGAGTCATTCTTAAATAGAATAAATATGGAGGGGACCCACCTCTCCAGGTAATAAAGTGGAGATGTCACTTGATGAGGTCAGCATGACTCGTCCTCCACTTTATGATAACAACAAAGATGAAGTCAGTATGCATATCGTCAGCAATTAAAAAAACCATCACTTCCACATGCACAAGGCATCACGAATTTCTACACTTACGTCAATTGACAACATGGCATTCCTAGACCACTCAGTGGGAATAATTGCAGAATATGTGACAACAGGGAAGCTGACACTATTTCAAACCTACGCATGTGCTGCTCACGTGCCTAGTCACATCAAGTCACATCAAAGCTGCAGTCTTGCATCCAAGTACATCAGGCCATCATCATTAAGATTGATTCAGGTAATTCTCTTTAATTAACTTAGTAACTATCTTGTCATTTCTATTTTTGGGTGTTGTTATTGTGCCACATCTCCCTGCCATTATTTCCCTTCTCACCTCATGCATGCCGCCATATTTGCCACACTGTCAACCTACCTATAGAGTGTCCCATCACTCTCCTGCAATTATGACTGCATAAACACGCCAAACCACTCTCAACCTCCTTTCCCATAATCTGAGCAGTAAAACAAAACGACATATCAACCTTCACTCAAGATTGAAGAATTCTCTAAAAAATTGAGTGAAAAATTTAAGTATGTTGACACAGTCCTCCGGAGTGAAAAGAAAAATAGACTACAGAGAGTAGAATTTTAGCTACAGGAGGTGGAATAGAATAGAGAGATGGGTGTTAAGAATAAATAAGAGCAAGAGAATATATCAGCCTGCTGAAGGATGAAGCTGTGGCAAACATTCTAAGGAATGTAGGGTGGTTAGAGTTCTTGGAGAAATTTGAAGGGTTCCAAGAGGATATTGTTGATGGCTTCCTATGAAACCTGAGAGATAATCAAACAACTGTCAGAGGGGTTTAGGTCAATATCTTTGCCACCATCATCAGTCATATCTCTAGATTACCAGAACAAGGTGAGAGGTTTTACCATTTGAAAACCCTATATGCTGATTTACTTAAAAATTTCTCTGGAGATGGTGAACCTGCAATACAATTACATTTAAGAAAAAATGAGGTTAAAGGAATTATTAGGTCTTCACTTCCAAACCCATGGTAGTCTGTAGCATTATGGTTGATGAAATACTTTACATGTGATGGTCAATTTTCCATAGTTCTAGGACTAATAATAAAAATGTTAATTTTTTTGAGGCATGGAAATCCACACCCAGAATTTAGCATAAACCTTCCAAACTTTCTGTACTTTGCAATTAAATCATCTGCAGACAAATATCAACAAGGGAAAGGTCCTATGAAACACCATGGCCTCATTTTTCTGATTGTGAAACATCACTTTATGTCTCAAGCTGATGGGGAAATATTATGGCAAACATTTTTAGACAATAAACCCCAGGACAGAACACCACAGAGGGCACAGAGAATGGAAGAAGCTTCCTCTACCCATCAGGAAGAGGAGGTAGAGTCTTCAACTTCCTCTCTAGCTACTAAGAGAGGTAAAGGTCAAAAGCCCTCACTGGAGGCAACTTCGTCTGCTACCCCTGTTTCTGGCAGAAAGAGAAAAGGGAAAGAAGTTGTGGAACCTATTATAGAACAAACCCCATATTTGACTCGCTTAGCAAGGTGGAAGATGATCTTGGCTGAGGAGTCTACTCCAGTTAAACAAACAGGGGAAACAATTGTCATAGAGCAGACCTCCACCTAGACTTCTGATCCCAAGAAGCAAAAGAAGAAGACAAGGCAGGGTCAGAAAACAAAAATAGCTTCAAAGAAAACTGATTCTGCAATACACTACTGGGCTGAGGAAGCATCTCATGATTTAGATGAAATTCCTCTAGTGAGAAAGAAGAAACAAAGAGAAGTTTCCCCATAGCCATCTGTTCACCCAGATTCCCATAGTCCAACTTCACAACATTCCCCTGCTCCGGAGATAGGACAGAGAGACACTTTTACCATTTTCTCAAATTCTGAGGATAATATGCCTTCTACAGAGGCACCTACTCCACCTGTGCTATGGAGAAGAAAGAGAAAGAGGCAATTCACCCAAGCTGAAAAAGATACTGCTCTCTTGGCTGAAGTTCTCTTGGGTTTCAGAACTTCTATAGATGAGGTTGGGCCTTCATCAATACCAATAATTGCAGAGAGAAACCAAGAGGAAGCCCAAGACAAGGAGATTGTAGGGGAAGTTGAAACAGGGCAAGTGGATGCAGCTGGCAGTGAACAGCAAAAAGCTATGGAAAACCATAAGGAGGAACAAACTGAAACAGGGACTTATTCTCACCCCTCTAATCAGGAGGATATTGAGATCTCAAGGGAACAGCAAATGTTAGAGGAAATAGATAATCTGAAGAGATTATTATGGAGAAAGAACCTAATTATTACTAAACTCAAGAAGGTCATGGGAGAAAAAGAAATGGAGCAAAAATAGGTGATTGAAGGACTGCAAGCAGAGCTCCAGAATAAACAGAAAATAATCCAGGAGAGAGGCAAAATTGAGAGAAAAAGAGACAGAGGTAGCCCAAAGCATCAAAGAAAAGGAGGCAGAGGCAGTACAAAATATCTCTGACCTTACAAAAGCTCGAGACAATAGTCTCACAATAATTGCAGCACTTGTTAAGAAAGTACAAAGCCAAGCCAGACAATTAACATGGGCCAACAATAAGATAGATGACTAAGAAGAGTACTTTCAAGAGTTGATTGGCCCAGGGGCAACCATGGAACAGGGGGTGCAAATAGATCCATACTTAGGTCCAATTCCAATAGATATTCCCAAAGCCCTATTCCATTGGGAAAGAAGATGTAGGGAATATGAGGCTTCTAAACCCATGCTACAATTACAAAGGGCAGTAACTACCATGTCAAAAAGAGTACAAACTTTGGAAGAAAAGGTCCTTCAGGTAGTTTCCATTTCATCTGAGATCCTATCTTGCAGACCCCCAAGTGGAAGTTATGCTATGTTTCTAGAAGAAAGAATCCTACAGAGAAAAATGTCTTTGGTTCTGTCTGATTTGACTAAGGATATAGAAATAGGGGTAGGGTTCATGGAAGCATACATGAGAAGTTCTGATGAGGACAAAGATTTTCTATGTGAGTTGTATTTGCATGGTTTCTACATTGATGATATTACCTTCATTATCAACTATTATGTAGGGGAATGTCAACTCAGGGCATTCATGTCACTGATGAGAAATCATTAGATTTGGAATGAAAGGATGGAGGCCTATCTAAAGAAGGATGCAGAAACAAGTCTTTTTATCAGAAAAGAATGTCCAAATCCCAATGCTTTTAAGATCCAGTTCAGGGCATACATTTACCACCCAGACAGTAAGACCAAGCTTTTGCCTTTATATCTAAAACATCTGCAGGAATGCTCCATTGATTTTGGTCTCCTCATGAATAGCTTATCTAATCAAATGCTTCCAATGGCAAAGAAAAGGTGGAACATTTTAACTACAGAACAGAAGATGAGGGAAGTGGTGTCCCCTACCAACCTCAGGTTGTTTATGAGGAAGGCCAGGTTAGTGTCCAAAATGATGGATAAATACCATCAAGAGTGGATAGGTGGCTGTTTCAGACCTCCTCTCATCATTAAGCCACTACCTATCTAGGTTGAACAAATGGAAGATGATAAATTGCAGGAATGGATGAAGCAGGTTGATCAGTTCAAAGGAAATGGTAATACAGACTGTACCACTTGGACTACTTATGCAAAGGACTACAACTTGACTGATAGAATATTCCACCTGAATAAGTCCAAATTGTGAAATGCAGGAGTACCTGCTAACCTTTAAGTACAGGGGGATGATGAGTGCCAGGTAGCACCCATGAAATACACCTTTTTTCCCCTCTTTTTCCTTCCTTCTTATTCCATTGTCTTGATGACTGCACCAAAGTAGATTAACAAGATTCTTCTAATTATGATTAATAAGAGATGAATTACTTAAAATCATGATTTCTAATTGAGAGACTAATGTGCACTAAATTAATGGAAATATGCAGCAATTATCTCTTTTTGAATCTACAGGTGCAGATGATTGGGCAAAGACAATTTTGGTCATCTTTGGAGGTGGTCCTAATAACCAGAGCTAACATATGGACACCACACCAGTCTCCAATATTTTCCAATATGATTGGAGAGATTTTGAGATAAAGGGGGAGAATCATCTCCAGAGCTGGAATGAAGTCAAAAGCATATTTGTAGAGCTAAATAGAAGGTCATAAAGCATATCTCTGGAGTTGCAGATAGAAGCACACACCTCCGGAGTCTCCTCAACATAGCTACAGATTTCTAGCACGCTGCCAATCAACACTTCCAATGGTAATTGGGGTGCTCCAGATATTACTCAATCAGCACCTGAGTAATGGGATGAAAATCGTAGTTAACTGCTGGGAGTTTTATCTCTCTTTTGATTTTG
This sequence comes from Cunninghamia lanceolata, assembly GCA_027924645.1. NCBI lineage: Eukaryota > Viridiplantae > Streptophyta > Pinopsida > Cupressales > Cupressaceae > Cunninghamia > Cunninghamia lanceolata. Next base: position 747,657 of record BSBN01001346.1, on the reverse strand, counting down.
CATGAGTTCTTGACAAATTGATTTAAATACCTATATTTCAGGGCCTTGCTGGCCAGTTGTATTTGAAACTAAGACTCAAATTTAGTGAGACTGTTGTTCCACTAAATCTATTTTTATTTGCATGAATGTTTACTCTATAGTTAAACAGTTAGTAGAATAAGAGATTGGTATTATCTCATAGATGAACTAGTAGTTAAGGTAATTGATATCTCATCACTGGATTAGATATAAACTTACAAAGATAGTAGCAGAACAGATACAATGGATGATTTTCTAATTTTTGTAATCTCATTTTGATATAGACATTTTTCTGAATACAAAAGCTGATGGAATTAGACTGAAAGCAAATTGTGATATTATCTTCTTGTGTTGATTCATTGCTTTAGTCTTTAGCCCTAAGGGTGTGGAGAAAGGGCCCACTCCCCACCACCAAGGTAGAAGGCTAGTATTGTTTATTATTTTGTTTTAGATTCTGTTGTTTGTTGTTTTGTTTCAGATTCTGTTTAGAAAGATAATTATTGTTTTCTCATAGATAAATGTATGTTTCAATTGAATGGAATAGTATAGATCTACATTAGCAATTCATTATTTCAGCTTTGTTTTCAATAGTCCTAGAATTCATTTTCATAGCAGATAGATCAGTAACATTAATTTCTTCAATCAGTAGAGATCATTAGAGTTAGTTAGATAAACTGGCAACTATAGAATTCCTAATTGCAGACAGCCAAGGACACAGCTGATGTAGCAGCATCCAATGGTGTAAGGGTAATCTTGCATCACCCAAAAAAAGATGTGTTTCACAAATTTTTATGTTCTTTCCATTTTTTTTTCAAAATTTATGGTTCTGGTTCCATAATCGCTTGAATAATGATGTAGAACTTTCAGTTTTTCCAAACTACTAAAAATAACAACCTTCTATTTTTAGAAAGTTTACATTTGGGCACGGAATGAAGTAAAAATTTATAGGAAGCTACATAACTGAAAAATAAGACCTTTGGTGAAGGAATCATGCAAAGATCATTTGCGAGATGAAAGATATTAAAGTTTCTGTTTCCTGAAAAATGCCTAAAAATTATTCAAACTCAAGTTTGAGGCACTAAATGGCCCCGTACGGGCCCAAAAATGGCCGGAACCAGCAAAGCAGGTTCTTAGCAAGTAGAGCACTCCACGAGCTTTCTGACGCATAAAATAGTTCGTTAATCGGACACCCAGATCAAAAATTATGGCTCCCAGAAGTTGACCTATTTTTGGAGGGAGATGCAAATTTTGAAATTAGGTTGTTGGCCGCCAAAAAGGCTATTAATAACCATTTTTGGGAACCCTGGGCAGTAGTAGAGTTAAAGGGGGTAAGTGTGGAGTCAGGAATAGGCGGGAAAAAAGAAACGCTAGCTGATTTGGAGTTACATAAGGCAGAAGATTCAAGAGCCTAGTGATGTGTAATTGTAGTGTGTTGCAGCCTGTGGAGGATTGATTCCTCTTATTGTAATTGAGCTTCTGTAATGTAATGAGTTGCCCAGATCAATAAAGAAATATTCTATTTTCTGTGTTCTATTTTTGTTGTTGTGTGTTTTATGATTTACCCCCTTCATCAAGTGGTATTAGAGTAAGGGTTCCTGAGTGTGTAGACAGATCACTAACCGTGAGGCCGTTTGTACCAGGACCTGAGGTTGTGGGTTTTCCGCGAAGATCAAGATGCCTCCACAAAGAAATCATATTGGGAGGAATCCTTTAATGGAAGAGGGTTTTAGAGCCCTGCAAAAGCAAATCGATGCATTGCAAGAGGAGCTACGAAGAGGGTTTGAGTCAAGAACAAGAGAAGAAAGTGAAGATGAAGCTGAAGAAGAGCTATCTGAGGAAGAACAAGAAGCTATAGGAGATCCTGCAGAAGTTAGCTTGCTAAGGGCCATTTCTAAGATTGGAAAGAGGCCCAGGATTGAAGTTTCTACATATTCTAGAGATTTGAATCTGGAACAACGTATTGATTGGATCAATGACATGGAGGAGTATTTCGAGTATGAAGATATGGAGGACCCAGAACGGGTCAAGTTTGCAAAAACAAAGTTGAAGGGCCATGCCAGTATTTGGTGGAAGGAGGTCCAATTAGAGAGGAATAGAAGAGGAAAAGGAAAGATCACACTGAAGAAGTAGTTCATTCTTGTGGACTATGAGATGGAGTTGTTGAAGAAGCTGCAAGGACTAAAGCAAGGTAACAAGTCTATTAAGGAGTATACAGAAGAGTTTTATAAAATTACTATCTAGACAGGCCATGTAGATCCCAACAAGGAGAAGGTAGCCTATTACATTAATGGGTTGAGGCTGAGTATTCAAGAGGAGCTGAGCCTGGTCAGAATGACCACCATAGAAGATGCATACCAGTTTTCCCTGAAGGTGGAAGAGAAGCTGAATAAAAGATTTGACAGCAAGCAAAGGGGAAGAGGTCAAGGCGGAAGGACTGGTGGAAGACCCTATGGGGGGTGGAATCAAGATTCAAATAAAAGTGAAGAAGTCGGCACCAGTCGAAATCAAAGAGGAGATAATACCTACCGCCCTCATGACCAGAACAATGGAGAGCAAAGAGGAAGAGGAAGAGGCTGACCTGGGCAAGGATCTAGAAGAGGAGGTTTCAGAGGAACCTGTTTCCAATGTGGAGAAGAAGGGCATCAAGCATACGAGTGTCCGCAACATCAAGGAAGGACAAATAGAAGACCTGAAGGTAATGCACAAGTTGCACATGTAGATGAAGATGCGCAGTCTGAGCATTCTGAAGATGCTAAAAGGGGAGAAACTCTAGGTGTCAGAAGAACTTTGTTGAATGAAGAGAAAGAACCCAATTAGAGAAAGAGTCTATTCCGCACAAGGTGCAAATGTGAAGGTAAGTGTTGCGATATTATTATCGACAGTGGAAGCACTGACAATCTTGTTTCAGAGGAGATGGTTGATAAGTTGAAGTTGACAAGAAGAAAGCATCCACATCCATATCAGATTGCATGGTTACAGAAGGACCATAGAGCTTTGGTCAATGAGCAGTGTTTAGTGAAGTTCAAGATTGGGGACTACCATGATGAGGTACTGTGTGATATCATACCGATGGATGTATGTCATATGCTATTGGAGAGGCCGTGGCAGTATGATAGGAGCACTGTCCATGATGGTCATGCAAACACATATCCCCTAACAAAGGATGGAGTTCGTCATAAGTTGAAGCCCTTGAAGGAGGTGGAAGAAAATGTATGTAGTACTGCCAGAATTTGCTTGGTAGATGGTAGGAAATTTTTAGAGGGTATGAAGTATGAGCATCATTGCTTTGCATTGATTCCTAAGATTAGTCAAGAGAAATGTGAAGATGTACCAGCAGAAGTCTCATATATGTTGGAAGAATTTCAGGATATTATCTCTGATAATGTACCAGAAGGTTTACCACTGGTGAGGAAGATAAGTGACCAAATGGATTTGATACCAGGAGCTAGTTTACCAAATAAGGCAGCCCACAGAATGAATCCCACAAAGAGTGAAGAGATGAACAAACAAGTTCAAGAGTTGTTAAGGAAGGGACTGATAAGGGAGATCATGAGTCCATGTGTGGTATTTGCAGTACTAGCACCAAAGAAAGATGGAGAGTGGAGAATCTGTATAGATTCTCAAGCCATAAATAAGATCACAATCAAGTACAAGTTTCCATTGCCAAGAATGGATGACATAATGGATTGTTTGAGTGGAGCCAAGTACTTCACAAAGATTGACCTAAAGAGTGGGTATCACCAAATCCGAATCAAAGAAGGAGATGAATGGAAGACAACCTTCAAGACAAAGGAGGGTTTGTATGAGTGGTTAGTCATGCCATTTGAGCTAACCAATGCACCGAGCACATTCATGCGGCTCATGAATGAGGTATTGAAAGATTTTTGAGGAAGTTTTGTTATTGTTTATTTAGATGATATTTTAATTTTTAGTAAGACTTGGGATGAGCATCTGATGCATATCAGAAGAGTTTTAGAGAAGCTGAGGGAGGAGAAGTTGATGATTAATCTGAAGAAATGTAGTTTTGCAAAGAAGGAGTTGGTATACCTGGGATTTGTTGTCTTAGAGGAAGGTCTTAAGATGGACCCAGAGAAGGTGATAGCTATCTTTGAATGGCCTACACCAAAGAGTGCCATAGAGGTACAATCTTTTCATGGTTTGGCAAGTTTTTACAAAAAATTTATCAGGAATTTTAGTAGTATTTGTGTACCCCTAACAGAGACAATGAGAAGGGTTAGAAAAGAGTTTAGATGGACTAAAGGAGCAAATAAAATCTTTGATACATTGAAGCATAAAGTCAAAGAGCAACCTATTTTGGCACTTCTAGATTTCAATAAGGTATTTCAAGTAGATTGTGATGCTAGTGGCAGTGCTATAGGAGCTATTTTGAGTCAAGAAGGTAAGTCCATTGCCTATTTTAGTGAGAAGCTTAATGATGCCAAGAAAAATTATTTTGTTTATGATCAAAAATTTTATGCAATAGTTCAAGCTTTAAAGAAATGGAGACATTATTTGTTGCCAAAGGAGTTTATTTTATATACTAATCATCAGGCTTTGCAATATCTTAATAGTCAAGGGAAGTTGAACCAAAGGCACTTAAAATGGGTTGAGTTTTTGCAGAATTATACGTTTGTTTTGAAGCACAGGAGTGGGAAGTCCAATAGAGTTGTAGATGCCTTGAGCAGAAGGCAAAATTTGTTGACAGAAATGAAGATAGAGGTTGTCGGGTTGGATGAGCTCAAGAGTTTGTATCCAAAAGATCTAGATTTTGCAGAGGCTTGGAAAGCTTGTTTGGAACCTGTTACTTTTGACAGGACAAAATGGTTGGATTTCATTATCCAAGATGGCATGTTGTTTAAAGGAAGCCAGTTGTGCATTCCATGGAGTTCCATGAGAGAGAAACTGATTAAGGAGAAGCATAGTGGAGGATTGGCTGGACACTTTGGTTGAGATAAGACCATTGCTATTGTTGGTGAAAATTATTATTGGCCACAGTTGCAGCAAGATGTGAGGAAATTTGTGCAGCGTTGTAGAATGTCATATGGCAAAAGGAGTAAGTCAGAATATAGGTCTATATCAGCCACTACCTATACTAGAGAAGCCATGGGATGATATTAGTATGGATTTTGTTCTTAGTTTACCAAGGACACAGAGAGGACATGATTCCATTTTTGTGGTGGTGGACAGATTATCAAAGATGGCACATTTTATTCCTTGCAAGAAGACTAATGATGATGTTCATATTGTTGAGTTATTTTTTAGGGAGGTGGTGAGATTACATGTTCTACCAAAGAGCATAGTTTTAGATTGAGATACCAAGTTTGTTAGTTATTTCTGGAGGACATTGTGGAAGAAGTTGAAGATAGATTTGAAGTTCATTTCTGCACACCATCCATAGACTGATGGACATACCAAAGTGGTGAATAAGAGTTTGTGTAACCTGCTACAATGCTTAGTATGAGATAAGCCCAAGGGATGGGGTGTGATTTTACCACAGGCAAAATTTGCTCATAACAATTTTGTCAACAGGAGTACTAGTAAATCACTATTCCAGATTGTATATGGGAATAGTCCAAGAAATGCTTTAGAGTTAAGGAATCTGGACAAAGGAGAAAAGACAAGTGTCGAGACTAAAGACTTTGCAGAACACATGAAGAATTTGCATGAAGAGGTGAGAAAGCACATTAATAAGATGAATATTTAGTACAAGGCTAAGGCAGATTAGAAGAGGAGATATAAGGAATTCCAAGTAGGAGATGAAGTCATGGTTCACTTGAGAAAAGAAAGGTTCCCAATTGGAACATATAATAAGCTGAAAATGAAGAAATTTGGACCATGTAGAGTTTTGAAGAAACATGATTCAGGAAATGCATATGAGGTAGAGCTACCGAGTGGGATCAACATTTCCCTTATTTTCAACATTACTAATTTATCAGAATATCATGAAGGTGGAACAGAGGATGGACCAATAGAAGAACAATAGAGTATTCCGGCATCTACTTCAACAGAGGAGATAGAAGAGATTTGGGATAGCCGTGTGGGAAGAAGTACTCAAAATAGGCAATATGAAGAATATCTAGTGAAATAGAAAGGAAGGCCTATTGAAGATTCTTCTTAGTTGTCTAAAGTAGAGGTTGACCATTTGGGTTTTCCTCGCACAAACACCTAAGACGTGATTGGGTCACTTCTCAAATTACCCTGGGTGTCTGATGCAGGAGCATCCAGTGGTGTAAGGGCAATCTTGCATCACCCAAAAAAAGATGTGTTTCAAAATTGTTGATGTTCTTTCCATTTCTTTTCAAAAAATTTGGTTCTGGTTTCATAATCGCTTGAATAATGATGTAGAACTTTCAGTTTTTCCAAACTGCTAAAAATAGCAACCTGCTATTTTTAGAAAGTTTGCATTTGGGCACGGAATGAAGTGAAAATTTATAGGAAGCTACATAACTGAAAAATAAGACCTTTGGTGAAGGAATCACGCAAAGATCATTTGCGAGCTGAAAGATATTAAAGTTTTTGTTTCCCGAAAAATGTCTAAAAATTATTCAAACTCAGGTTTGAGGCACTAAACAGCCCCGTACGGGACCAAAAATGACCAAAATGGGTAGAGCTAGTTTTTAGAACGTAGAGCACTCTACGATCTTTCTGACGCATAAAACGGTTTGTCAATCGGACACCCGGATCAAAAGTTATGGCTCCCAGAACTTGACCTATTTTTGGAGGGAGATGCAAATTTTGAAATTAGGTTGTTGGCCGCCAAAAAGGCTATTAATAACCATTTTTGGGAACCCTGGGTAGTAGTAGAGTTAAGGGGGCAAGTGTGGAGTCAAGAATAGGCAGGAAAATAGAAACCCTAGCTGATTTGGGGTTACAGAAGGCAAAAGATTTCAGAGCCTGGTGATGTGTAACTCTAGTGTGTTGCAGCCTATGGAGGATTGATTTCTCTTATTGTAATTGAGCTTTTGTAATGTAATGAGTTACCTAGATCAATAAAGAAATATTCTATTTTTTGTGTTCTCTTTTTGTTGTGTGTTTTATGATTTACCCCCTTCATCAATAGCCCTGGATTTGACACATGAAATATGATTAAATGCCAAGGTACAACGACCCTTGTCATCCTCTAAAAGAAGCTTGACCACTTAAGGAGATCCAGGATGTCGACTTACAAGAAGGACAGTCTAAGATTTGATGGAACAAATTACTCTCTTTGGAAGAGTCGCATGGAGTGTCATTTGCAATGCATGGGTGATGCCTATTGGTTGATAACAAAGGATAAGAATGAGCCCCCGGAGAAAGGTCCTTCAACTCTAGATGAACTCAAAGATGTTGAAAACAACATTCAAGCTAAAAATATTTGCTAAGTACCCTGACTGATATAGAAATGACAAATGTCCTAGAATTAAAAACTGCTCATGAAATCTGGAAGAAGTTGGAAACTCTATATGAAGGTGATGAACATGTCAAATGTGCTAAGTTGCAAAGTCTAAAGGGTAGATATGAAAATTTGAGGATGTGTGAAGATGAAAACATTACTTCCTACATGTAGAAGGTGAATGAACTTGTGTGTGGTATCCAGTGTGCTGGTGGAAAACTGGAACAATCAGAAATTGTTGGCAAAGTGCTTAGATCCTTACCTGCTTCATACAAACATAGAGTTGTTGCTATTGAGGAGATCAAGACTGTGACAACTGTTACAAGAGATTAGTTGGTTGGCAAGATTTCAGCATTTGAAATGAGTGAGTTTGGTGATTCTCTTCCTAAATCTGAATCTACATTTAAGGCCAGTGTTTATGGAAAGAAAAGATTTGATCTAGGTGAAAGCTCTTCAAGAAGACTAACCAGATTTGAGAAGGCAAGGAAGGAACTTGAAGAAGATGAATCAGAGTTTGAAGAACCTGAAGCCTTATTTGCCAAAAGATTACCAAGAGGATCTGGTAAGTATGAAGGAAAATTGCCCTTCAAATGTTTTGCTTGCAATAAGATTAGTCATTTTGCTTCAAGATGTCTGGAGAGGGTTTCAAAGCCAAACCCTAACAGACCTAGGGTTCAGAAGAAATGCTACTGTCCAAGAATCTGCTAAACAAGGAGTCGCTGATGATGAATCTGATAACAGAAGTACCTCTGGAAATGAATAGGTGTTCATTGCTATCAAAGAAGAAGATCTAGTGCCTACTGAATCTACTAGTTGTGTGAATGTGGAAAAAGCATTGGCTGCTCAGGTTGAAGAAAAGAATGAATGGGTGATTGACAACGGATGCTCTCATCATATGACAGGTGATAAGAATAAGTTTGTAAGTATGGAAAGGTATGAAGGTGGAATTGTGAAGTTTGGAGATAATTCAACTGGCAAAATTCATGGCAAAGAATCCATCTCTTTTGATGGTAAGCACAACACTAATGATGTCTTTTATGTAGAAGGGTTGAAGCATAATCTTCTCAGTGTTGGACAGTTGGTTGAGAAGGGATATGATCTCCGATTCAAGGATGGAAAATGCAAAATTTTGGAAAGCTCCAGAACTGAGATTGCATCTGGTACTCAGACTAGAGGTAATATCTTTCATTTAAGTGGTACTGGTAAGAGTTGTTTGATTGCTTAGATTGATCAAAGTTAGTTATGGCATAGGAGAATGTGTCATGTAAACTTTCACAACATGGTCAAGATAAGTGCAACTCAGGTTGTAAGAGATCTTCCAAAGCTTGTGAAACCTACTAATACCATGTGCAAGGAATGTCAGTTAGGTAAATAGAGTAGAACTTCATTCAAAAGCAAAGAACAATTTTCAAGTGGATTGTTGGATCTTTTACACACTGATTTGTGTGGTCCTGCCAGATTTAGGAGTCTACAAGGAGACAAATACTTTATGTTGCTAATTGATGATCACTCCTGGATGATGTGGGTCACCTTCTTGAGAGAGAAATCAGAGGCTCTTGACAAATTCAAGGTGTTCAAGGCTAGGGTGGAGAATGAGATTGGTGTGAAGATAAAGTATCTGAGATCTGATAGAGGTGGATAATTCACTTTCGGTGAGCTTAATTCATTTTGTGAGAAGCATGGGATAAGAAGATAGTTATTTGCTCCTAGGACTCCTCAGTAGAATGGAATTGTGGAAAGAAAGAACCAGACTATTCAAGAGGCTGCTAGAACCATGATGATGGATGCAAATGTTCCTCATGTCTATTGGAGAGAGATTGTGAGTACTGCTATCTACACTCTTAACCGGGTGCAGATCAAAGGTAATACTGGTAAAACTCTCTATGAACTATGGTTTGGTAATGCTCCTTCTGTGAAATACTTCAGAGTCTTTGGTAGTAAATGCTATATCAAAAGAGATGAAGATCTAGGCAAGTTTGATGCAAGAAGTGATGAAGGAATATCTATGGGCTATTCTAATCAAAGCAAGGCATACCAATACTTTAATAAGAGATTGACAAAGATTGTTGAAAATGCTAATGTTAAGGTTGATGAAAGCAAGGATAGACCTTCAAGTTTTATGGATATGAATGAGATGATCAAAATGAAAGTCCAAATGAAGTTCAGTTTACTCCGGAATTCAATGACATTGTTAAGGAACAAGTTCAAGAATCAGAAGTTCAAGAAAATCCCAAGACCCCCAAGTATGTAAGGTTGAATCATTCTGAAGATCAGATCATTGGAGATAAGAATAAAGGTGTTCAAACTAGAAGAAAAATTGCTGAAATACAAGAGGAGTACTATCTGATTTCAAAGATTGAACCAAAATTAGTGAATGAATCTTGTAATGATGAAAGTTGGGTAAAACCAATGGAAGAAGAATTAATGTAAATTGAAAAGAATCATACATGGGATCTTGTTCCTAGAGCTGAAGACAAAAATGTGATTGGAACTAAATGGGTCTTCCAGAATAAATTGAATGAAGATGGTGAAGTTGTGAGAAATAAAGCAAGATTGGTGTGCAAAGGATATTCTCAGGTAGAGGGAATTGATTTTGAAGAAACTTTTGCTCTGGTGGCAAGAATTGAAGCAGTCGGATTATTTCTTGCCTTTGTTGGTTACAAAGATTTCAAAGTTTACCAGATGGATATCAAGTCAGCATTCTTGAATGGAGGGTTGGAAGAAGAAGTCTACATTGAGCAATCGGAAGGATTCCAGTTGCCTGATCAAGGAGATAAGTCTACATATTAAGGAAAGCATTGTATGGACTTAAACAAGCCCCAAGAGTCTGGTATGCAAGACTAGATAAGTATCTGCTAAAGTTAGGCTTTAGCAAAGGCACTACTGACAGTAATCTTTATCTCAAAATTGATCATGAACACATCTTGATTGTTGAGGTATTTGTTGATGATATCATCTTTGGTGTAAATGAGAGCATGTGTAAAGTATTTGCTAATCATATGCAAAGTGAATTTGAGATGTCCATGTTTGGTGAAATAAATTTCTTCTTAGGTCTACAGATCACTCAGTTAGCTAAGGGGATCTTCATATCTCAGTCCAAGTATGTGAAAGATTTGTTGAAAAGGTTTGGAATGGAGGATTCAAAACCAGTGAGCACTCCTATGGTAACCGTATGCAAGTTAAGTAAAGATGATGATTCCCCTAAGGCAAATTAGAAAAGGTACAGATCAATGATTGGAGGACTACTTTATTTGACTCAAACTAGACCTGATATTATGAATGCAGTTGAACTTGTTACTAGATTTCAAGCTGATCCTAGAGAATCCCATGTTGTAGTAGTCAAAAGAATTTTTAGATATCTAAAGGGGACATCTGATTATGGCTTATGGTATCCCAAGGATGATGACTTCACTCTTCATGCATATAGATGTTGACTGGGCAGGGGATGTGGATGACAGGAAAAGTACTAGTGGTGGTGCATTCTTCTTGGGAAGGAGATTGGTTTCTTGGTTGAGCAAAAAGTAGGAGGCAATATCTCTATCTACTACAAAGGCAAAGTATATAGCAGCAGCAAGCAATTGTACTCAAGTCTTGTGGATGAGGCAAATGCTGAAGGATATCAGGATTGTGTTTAAAGAGCCTATTACAATCTTCTGTCATAATTCAAGTGCAACAAACATCTCCAAGAATTTGGTGTTGCATCCAAAGACAAAGCACATATCCATCAAGTTTCACTTCTTGAGAGAGAAGGTAAATGAGAATGAAGTCAAATTGGAGTTTGTTTCTTCAAATAATTAGATTGCGGATATATTCACCAAGCCTTTTCCTAAGGATACTTTTGAGTATCTCAGAGGGAAGCTAGGGGTTATTACCCCTCCTATTCAGAACTAAGATGCACTTGTGTGCATTAGTCTGGTGGAATTCATAGTCATATCTTGTAATCTAGATTGATGTTAAGGGGCTTCTCCTTAGGGGGAGTAGTCAAAATGCTAATTCTAGAATTTAGTTTGATTTGATCTAAGGAATAAGAAGAGGGAGAGATGATAGCAAATATGTGCCATTTTCCATTGATGTCAAAGGGGGAGAGAATTCATGTGAAAAACTTGGAAGTGAGTAGTTGCTGATGAAAGGGGGAGCAGTAAAGAAAATGGTTGCAGGTGTGATAAGAGAAAGAGGGAGAAGTTTTTATCTTGATGGTTGAAATAGTATTTTCACATCATATGTTGCCATCAATGACAAAGGAGGAGATTGTTGCAAATATGTGCCTAATCGGTGTTGTCATTGATGTCAACATATCCTTGTTGTCATTGGTGTCAACTGTATCCCATTCTAGAAGACTTGTATGTTGAGGATATTGAGAAAATTAGCCTCTCCGGAAGAAACAAGTGAGTTACATATCTCTATGTTAAAGACAGTGAAGACAGTGTAGTTCAGTGAAGTAGATTGCTCTGCATTCCCAGTAGGATGAAGATCAAAGTCTGCGGATTAAAGGGTTTGTAGAGGATTGTCTAAAGTTGCTCCAGTCAAGATTTGAGAGGTCCACATGGATAATTGGTGAAGTTATGGCCATCTGAGTAGAACCAGGTTTTGTAGTTGTTCAGAGGTGACATAGTGACAGAAATCTGGTCCGGATTGATCTGCATTGAAATATTATGATCTGTGGATCTAGAGGTGTGTTTGGGACAATGGTGTGTGTCTTCAACTCAAGTGGTTCGTGGTTTAGAAGTCCGTAAGCAATCTTTTTAGTGTGACAGTCATGACAGTTGGTGTTCTTGAGTTCTCAGATGAAGGTGCAAGTGTTTCTAATAATTTGAGGTGGTGCAGTTGTTCTTGTTGATTTCATCGTGCTTGTGGTGGTCTCTGGATCAATTTCTTGTTGTGTTGGTAGTCCGCATTGAAGATTAAGCTCGTAGTTGAAGATTTGTCCTTGGGTGTTGTTGTTCTTTCCATTCTTAGCCAACCAGATACTTTGTGCATGTTGTGGATGATCTAAGAGAGGTTCTATGAAGTGTGGCGTATTGTTTGAGGAAGATTTAAGTCTTAGCTATGTTTGGCCGACAGTATAGTGATTCGCATTAACTCATATGTTTGTAGTGCTGACCTTCATGTTTATTCCAAGGTTGATGAAGCATATAAATATGTGTGGTTGAGTTGTGGAAATGCATCCTTGTGCAAAAATGACAAAATCCTAAGAAAAGAGGAAAAGCAGAGTAGAGAAGAAGTGCAGAAGAGGAAGAGCAGTAAAGTATGAGGAGATAGAGAAGAAGTGTTTGGGGGTAGAGCAGATGTATTGTGCACTTCAATGGAACTGACCTTGGCATGAAGAAGGTGTTGTTTTCAAGTTCAATCTTTCTATGATAAACTTATAAATATTTCTGTAGGTAGTGAGCCTCTTGGAGCAGTGGGCTCTGGGTAGTGCACCCTGAAGGCATATGCCTTCCCCATTTTCTATTCTTTTAATAGAGAATAAATCTTGTGGGTTAACCCCCACCGTGGTTTTTCCCTTAACCGGGTTTCCACGTAAATATCCTGGTGTTATGTGTGTTGATTTTGTTTTTGCTCATGTGTTGTTGATTCATGCTTTCATGGTTATATCATTCATCTATTATTAAGTAGTAAAGAAGTTTAATTACAACAAAGGATAAAAGTTTTGGTGACAACTAATTCACCCCCCTCTCAGTTGTCTACCCTTATTTCAACATATGGTTGTCTCAAAGAAAATGACAAGTAAATTTGTTTTTTGTCTGTTGCGTGAGAAAATGGATCAGTTGATGGGGCGGGAACAGTCTGTTGGCTGGACGAAAACAGTCTGTGGTGCAGGAACTCTATTGCTCAGGTTGTTTTATTAATCTGTGACTGCCAATAGCTTCCTAACATCAACCAAACTTCTGCACTTGACATCGACCATGGCAGCAGTTATCTGATGGGTTAGAGAATGGATGGGTTAAATGGGCCCCACCCAAGCAAGTCAAAGCTTAGGGTGTGATGTTTAAGCCCAGCCATCAGCTGCTACACTCATTTCAACTACTTTGAAGTTGCATGTGCCAAACAGATTCATATAGTCAATGTTTATGTTATCAGGGCAATGAAGAAATTCTAGTAGATCCATAGCTTGCTTATAAGCTTTGATTGTATCCTCAACATACACCTTCAAACCTCTCTCTTTCAACCTCACCATGATATCGATTATAGCTACTGTTGTCATCTTCCACATCTGCTTCTTTTCAAACCCTGTTGTGAGTTTATCGTAATTCTTGATTGTTGTCTGCAATTCCTTGCAGTTGTGGCTTTCTTCTTCAGCTATTTTCATGTGACAAGTTATTTGCTCAAGAGATTTCTGATGAAGTTTGCTCAAATGATTTACATCATCTTCATGTTTTAGACCTACCAGCATTTGCTTCAAAATTGTCTCATACACCTCATCTCCAATCTCATTTGTCGCCGCTAATTGCTTATCTTCACCGTCATTTGTCATTGCCTGCTTCAGGAACAGACAAGCCAAAAAAGAGACCAAGCAAGCTGACAAACCCCAAGAATAGTAGCTAAACTCAGTCACCAAGCTTAATACTTGATTGATTAATTTGAGTGTAATCAGTATTAAGGGGATTATCACATAGAGTAATACTCTTACGAAAGGGAAGGGTACACGATTCACATTCAATTAGATAGAAAAATTGAGTAATTTAAGTGAGCAGTTTGTAAAGCCAAGGACTTCATAAAGATTTCTAAATGTAAATTTTGGATAGTAATATACCACCTTATACCATCTATAACGGATGACAATCCATCCTATTATGACAAAAACACACTGAACATAGAATGTCATGAATTCGACATTATTACCATGATGCAAAAGGCGTCTCACTTTGGCACCCATCAGTGCAACACATATCATCATAATCATTCCAACTGTCGGAATGAAAGTTGAACTAGCTAACTTGTATTGTGCCTTCCAAGCAAAAGCTACAGTCCATAATTTAAGCATCTCCTCTTTTAAGTTTGACGACCCTTTTCCTTGCTCTAAATGGATTTCACGAATCTTTTCAGAGATAGAGTCTCGAATAAACTTACTTGACAAAATAGTGCAGCCCAAGCAAAGCACAAGAACATCAACTCCCACTATGGAATGTCCCCTTTTTGAGCGAGCATCAAAGTTGGTGGTTTAGCCTATCATCAGGTCCTCGTAGGCTAATAATGGTGTTTAGAGAGCCCAATGTTGGTGTTGCTAGCTTCTCATTTGGTAGTTGGCAGTTGTCAGTGACAGTTGGGTACTTTGTGGCACACTTACTATTTTTAGTAAGTTTGGGTTTGGTGTTGGATTGGGTTTTTCAAAGTGGGGTTGGATTTGTCTCGTCAAGACCATTCCAACAAGCTATAGATCTTTGGATTTTGACTTCATCTTCATATTTATTTTAAAGTCTGAAGTTATAACTTATTTAATTGACGGGACTTTATAAATATTAAGTGACTTATGAAAAAGCAAATATTAAAAGGATCACTAAAGGAGAGCTTGGGCACCCATCCCAAGGGGAAATTAAGTGAATTAAAAATATAACATTTCCCTCCTTAATGCCAACGCCCTAATAGAGAGGAAATAAAAGATGGAAAAGTGAGCTCATTTGGACATGCTTGGATTTATTATTTTCTTCTCTTGTTTCTTGGAGCTTGAAGAGCTTTGAAGGTTTGGACTGAACTTGCTGAGACGAAAACCTCTACAAGATAGGATTTGATCTTGGGTTTTTGGGAATGAAAACTCCCTTCGGTAACAGCATTCTACAGATGTGGAATACCATCCAAAGGTGCTTTGAGGTGGATGCATCCAGTATTCGCAGTTGTTCTTCAATAGAGTTAATAGTGTTGAGGGTTTGAGGATTTCATGGTTATATCATTTGTAGTTTGTTGTGAATAGCTGAAGACTGATTTTCTGTGACGGATTGAAGGAGTTTGTGGAGCTGAAAAGATTACATTTCTCTCACTTTGTTGGTCATACCATTCCCAGCATTGGTCATAGCATGTGAGCAGATTTAAGGAGTTTCCATAGTTGTTTGTCTCTCAAAACTAATTGTCATTTAGCTGCAGCAATATTTAGTTCAAAAAGGATAGTCTATGAAGGGATTTTTGGATTCAAATCTGTTGTTATTCCTTGCTAGCCAGGTCGTACACTCTAGGAAGGATGTGGGTCATTTGGACTTGCCATTTCATGCTTTTGGTGACTTCCTCCTTCTCCAAACTAGGTGTCTAGGGTTCATATTAGCTGATATATATTTGTATTGTATACTCCCTGTGATTCGGTAACAGCATTCTATATTGCATGAGCCAATAGAAAATAGGTAGTTAATTGCTGGGGGCCGAAAGACCTATTAATTTGGAACACCATCTATACTTTTTTGTGTTCATAGGCTTTGTTAATGCATCTAAAACATTCGCCATAGTCTCTACCTTTTCCAGCTTCACCATGCCATCCTCGACCATATCTCTCATGAAGTGATACTGAACATCAATGTGTTTGGTCTTGGCATGAAAAGTCAGGTTCTTCGCAAGGAAGATTGCACTCTGACTGTCACAATAAACTGTAACTGCACTATGTTTCAATCCAATATCTAAACACAAACGCTTCAGCCAAATGGCTTCTTTACAGGCATGAGTAGCTGCCATATACTCTACCTCTATAGTGGACAAAGCAACCACATCCTGTCGCTTGCTCATCCAACTGATTGCACCACCATTAAGAGTAAATACATATGCATTGGTGGACCTTCTACTATCGACATCACCAGCCCAGTCTGAATCCACAAAACCACAAATACTCAAGGAATGTTGATTTCCTGTACCATGAAAACATATAGAGTACTCTGTTGTACCCTACAAATATCTGAAGAGCCTCTTAACTGCATCCCAATGCACTCTTCTAGGATTAGACATAAAACAAGAAAGAACTCCCACTGCTTGGGCAATGTCTGGTCTTGTACAGACCATAACATACATTAAGCTTCCAACTGCATTCTGGTAAGGCACTTTGCTCATGTCTTCCATCTCCGATGGGGATGTAGGACATTGTGAAATAGAGAGCTTTGTTCCCAATGTAATAGGAACACAAAGTGGTTTACAATCTTGCATGTTAAACCTTTGCAAAACTGAACAAACATACTTACTCTGGCCAAGCCATAGCTTTATGTTCTCAAGATCTCTTCTGATCTCCATCCCAAGTATGTGTTTTTCTGCACCAAGATCTTTCATTTCAAATTTCGTAGAGAGCTGAGATTTCAATTCTGCAATAAAACCTTTTCCTTTCCAAATAAACATGTCATCAACATATAAAGCAATTACTAGGAAATGATCACCATTAGATTTAAAATATACACAGTGATCAAATTTAGACCGCACAAATCCCAAACTCAACACATATGTATCAAACTTCTAGTACCACATCCTAGGACTATGTTTAAGGTCATACAGAGATTTCTTTAACTTACAAACCAACTTGCTTTTACCTTTCACCACGTAGTGCTCTAGATGTGTCATATAGATTTCTTCCTCCAAATCATCATGAAGGAAAGCATTTTTCACATCCATTTGTTCGACCTTTAAGTCATAAGCTGCTGCAATAGATAATAAAAACTGAATGGATATCATTTTAGCAACAAGAGAAAATATCTCACCATAATCAATACCCTCAACCTGAGAGTATCCCTTCGCAACCAACCGTGCCTTATACTTTTCAACATTTCCATCTGAACCAATCTTTTTCTTAAACACCCATTTACATCCAACAGGTTTCCATCCTTCAAGCAATGGTACTAAGTCCCATGTATCATTTCTTTCAAGAGCTACCATCTCTTCATCCATGGCTATTTTTCAGGACTCTGCATCATTCATACCCAAAGCCTCTTGCACAGATATTAGTTCATCAATATTAGTACTCAAAGCAACTATACACTTCCAATCATCAGGTGAATACCCATACCTTTCAGGTGGTTGCTTATGCCTTGTAGACCTTCAAACAAGCTAAGGTGGAGGTTCTTGTACTATCTCCTCTTCTGAAGATTCAGAGCTTGATGAGCTCTCCTCAACTTCTTGTCTATCTTGGGGTCTCAATTCAACTTTCTCAGGCATAGAAGGAAGTTGAATCACATCATTTTTCTGTTCAATTGCTTTATGTTGTTCTGGCTGAAAAGCAACAGGAGAGGATTTAGTCTCTCTAAAAATAATACTTCTGGAATAAATTACCTTATGTGCAACAGGGTTCCAAAGCTTGTATCCTTTCACACCATAGTTGTAACCGATGAAGATACATTTGACAACCTTAGAATCCAACTTTGTTCTCTTCTTCTTAGGCACATGTGCATATGCCTCAACCAAAAACTCTTAGATGTCTAAGTGAAGGCTTTTTCCCCAACCACGCCTCCATTAGTGTTTTATCAACAAGAGTTGATGTAGGAGATCTATTGATCAAATAACAAGCAGTGGCAACAACTTCAGTCCAAAACTTTTGTTTTAGACCAGCTCCACTCAACATGCTCCTAGCCTTCTCCATCAATGTTCTGTTCATTCTTTCTGCAACTCCATTCTGCTGTGGAGAATACAGAGTTATCTTTTGTCTTTTAATCCTACAATCTATATGGAATCTGTCAAATTCTATAGAATAGTACTCACCACCATTGTTAGTCCTCAACATTTAATTTTCTTTCTAGTCTAAGCTTCTACCAAAGCCTTGAACTCCTTAAAATGACTAAAAACTTTAGATTTACTCTTTAAAAAATATACCCATGTTCTCCTACTGAAACCATCAATGAAAGTAACATAATAAACTGATTTACCAATAGAAGCAACATCAACAGGACCAAATACATCCGAATGAATTAGATCCAAGATACATGAAGACTTATGAGAAGACGAGTAAAACTAAACGTGGTTTGTTTGTCATAAACACAATGTTCATAGAAATTAAATTCCAGGTAGCAATCATTTAACCCCTCAACTAGGTTCTTATTTTTCATGGCTTTCAAACCCTTCTCTCCAATTTGGCCAAGCCTTTGGTGCCATAACATGGTCTTCTCTGCAGGCAAATTTGATTCAGTAGACAGAGCACCCTTGGGTGCCCAAAAGCAATGACCATCCGCAGAAGAGGAAACCATCTCTTTTTTAGGGAAATAGTTACTAGCTTAATTTTATCAGAAGTGCTATTGCACTCAACTGTGCATGCATCGAGCTGGTACAGTGTACCCAATCTACTTCCTCTTGTTATCACCATAGCACCTCTCACCATTTTCACACCTACTTTAGAAAATTGTACATGCACACCCGCATCTATTAGCTTGCTAACAGATAATATATTTCTTGCTAGTCCTAGGATATGCAAGACACCATCAAAATATCTAACTCTACCATTAGAAAATTTCACATGAATACTACCACAACCAACAATGTTAAGGAAAGAATTATCACCCAAATACACCTTACCACCATCATAGTTTTCATACTTACTAAACCAGTTTCTGTTAGGAGTCATGTGGAAAGATGCACCCGAGTCTATCAACCATGCATTATCACCTACACAAGCGGCCAAGGCTACAATAAAGGCGTCTCCATCTTCCTTTTCAGACTTAGAATCAAAATCTTGCTTCTTCTTCTTCTTTTTCTTCTCTTCTTTACATTCCTTTCGGAAGTGTCCAGATTTTCCACAATTCCAGCATATTGCCTTGGACTTACTAGGAGATTTTGATCTCCCCTTATTCTTGGACTTGGAACGGCCATGCTGCTTCTCATCTTTGCCTCATTCTTTTGGTCTTCCTCGAACACTCAAAGCCTCTTTGGCACTTAGAGAGACCTTCCTTCTCATCTCTTCAGAGAGTAGAGAACCAACAACATCCTCCATCTTCAAAATGACTAAAGTGCTCCCAATGGCCATGACTAGGTTGTCCCATGAGTCTGGCAGTGAACACAGCAAAGTTTGGCACCTTTCTTCTTCATCCATCTTAACCCCAACTGAGGTCAATTGAGTCACCAACATATTAAAAGTTTCCAGATGCTCAGAAATATGTCCACCTTCTTCCATTCTCAAGGAATACAACTTCTTCGTCAAGAAAATCTTATTTACTAGAGATTTGGCTTGATATATTTCACCCAGCTTCTTCCATAGCTTCTTTGAAGTGGGTTCTTCGTGAACATTTATCAGAATTAAGTCTGCAAGGCATAGTCTTATGAGACCTTTATCTTTTCTATCCATTACATCATATTTTGCGGCCAAAGCTAGATTCGTAGGCCTCTAAACATTTTTATTCACTACATCCCATAGATCCTGATCAATCAATAGATCTTCTATCTTCAGCTTCCACATTTCAAAATTCATGCTAGAAAACTTCTCTACCTCAACTCTTCTAGATGTGCTCCCCATCTCTATTATCCTGCAATGAAATACTCTGTACAAGCTCCTACTCAAACTTGATTAGCTCAAAAACCCTATACCCAACAAATAGAACCAAAACTGGTTAGGCTCTAATACCACTTGTAAGGAAGCAAAGGTGTGCGGAAACACTTCCTACACTAACCTTGAGAGGAGGGTTATGCAAATTTCAAATAAAATATTACAGAGATTTCAAGAAACACATAAAACCATAAACACAATAACAATAAAACCATAACTCAGTGATTTACATGGGGAAAACCCTTTCGGGAGAAAAACCCCACACTCCAAAACTTGCACAATGTATTATCAAATCTTGAAACAGATTACAACACACTTGCAATGCAAGTTTTTACAGGAGTCTTCACCTCAACTCAAACTAGAGGAATTTTGATAGCATACAAACTTGCAAACTAACTCTCACCTCTAAAATGACTATCTCAAACTACCAATATATAATATTACATTGCATTTGAGAATCTTCTAGAGATAAAGCATTTCTTTTTAGAAACATCTAATAAAATCTCATATCCAAATTATCTCTATCTTCATATAAAAATACTTCTCAAAATAGCCACTTTTCACCTATCACAAAATCTTCTATTCTTGGCTTGCTTTATTTTTATTTCCATGCAAGGTTGAGACACTTTTTTTTTTTTTCTTTTTTTCTTTTTTTTCTTTTTTTTTTTTTTCTTTTTTCTATTTTTAAAACACTTTATTTCTAACATGTGATAGTAATTCATTATATGGTATTTTATGATCTGGGTATCTAATATTTTCCTCATATCTGTTGTATCTTTTCTGGGTTTTCAATACATATGCTATATTGCAATGTTTCTGGCAACAACATCTCAAGAAAAGTGAAACCCCTTTTGCATTTTCTATCGAGTCTGAAAGAACACATTAAAATTTAAAAATAACACTATTAAGATCTTTAAAAAGAACCAAGTATGACACATTATAGTGGTATGACATATTATAGTGGTATTAGAGCCGAAGATCTTGCCATCCTGTGAGGTCAGATTCAGACATGCAGATAAAAAAATGAGACATGCAGCCTATTTGGGTTGCTAGCCTTTTCTTGCAGGTCTTCAAATGTTGGATAGATTCTTAGCTTTACATGTGGGTGATCAGCACTTGCATGAGTGGTCAGAGTTGGGCAGTTGAAAGGTTTTGATCAGTGAATGTGAGATCATGGCATCTCTCTTGAACAACAATCTTTTTTAGGCAGGAATGAAACTAAGATCTTTGCATTGGTTAGATGAGAGTCTTCTCACTGCCGTGGAAGAAGTTGAGAAATGTTTATCTAAAATTCCTCGATCACCTTCTAGGGTAATGTCGATAGCTTTAAGTCTTTCAAAGACTTGGTTGTGTGAACCTGAGTTGTTGAAGTATCCAAATAAGAATGTAAGATTGGTGATTATTACATGCATCAGTGAAGTTATGAGAATTACAGCTCCTGAAGCACCTTACAATGATGACGTAATGAAGGAGATGTTACAGCTGATTATTGAAAGCTTTCACAGGCTGGGTGATACCAGAAGCTTATCTTTTAAAAAGATTGCTAAAATGTTAGAGATTATGGCTCAGGTTAGGTCATGGGTCTTTTTGATTGATCTCAAGTGTGAGGATTTAATTCTCAAAATATTTCATTGTTTCATTGATAAAATCAGAAAATATCATGCAGATGATGTTAAAAGAACAATGCAAAATATCTTGTCTCTGATTTTAGATGAAGATGATGATATCTCCAAGTTGTTATTATCTAACTTTCTTAGTATTTGGAGAAAAGAACAACATGTTTCACCTATAGCACATTGGTTGTCTAAGACAGTGGTCAAGCATAGAATCAAAAAAATTAAAAATCATTTAACAGAAGATGAATATATTGCTTATGTTTTACAAGTGACAAGGACTCCTATAATGAGCAAGAACCAAATGAGAAGACAAGGCCTATGCTTCTCTTGCAAAAAATTTTGAGAGCCTAACCACCAATGCACGAATAAAAAGGACTCACAAAGTGATGATGGTTTGGCAGATGAAGTTACTTCTAGCACTCAAGAGGTTGTTATTAGCCCTGATAACAATTTTGATCTTTATGACAACAGTCAATCTTTTGAGTGTAGTTGTTATTTAAATGTTATGGCACATGAGGAAAATGTTGTAGAAGAGACTTTTAATGTTGGTACACAGGCTATGAGTGTCAAACATGAGGAAAGCAAGGAGAATACAAGCCATAACAGTTCTAATTTGTGTGACAGCAGTCTGATCTATTTGCATCAGCGTGAGGTTACCACCATTACACATGAGAATGTTGGTTGTGTGGAGTCACCTAATGTAGACACTCAATGTACGGGTGACATTGATGCAATAGGTATTGTGGATTCAAGCCACAACCAGTTTGATTTTGTAAATCAAAACTTGGGTGATATGAACAAATCAGAAAGGTTACTTGTTGGTAAAGGGTCCCAGGACAACTCTTTGGTTAAACATGCATCTACTTTCAAGGATGTAGTGTGCATTGATATTGGCAAATCAGCAGCCTCTAACATGTCATTTGAGCTATCCATAGAGGTTCATAATAGTGGTACACTTAATGAGGATGTGTGCGAAGTGGATAGAACACATGAGGATGATTACCAATCGGTGAGTAATGATGATTCAGCCTCTTACCATAGTGCAGATTATAAGTTAGAAAATTTGTGTGGAGATGTTTTGTCACAGGAGTCTCATCATTTGGCAGGGCAACTGAAGGTGAGTGAAGGTATGATTGCTACAGCCATAGAACACTTTGATGTTGCTCAACAGTTGTTGGAAGACTCCAGAAACACATGAGCACTTTGATAGTGAACTTTCCCTTGCCGAGTTCTAGGCACTTAGAGATGCAGTTGGGGTAATGAAGAATAATTACCTACAACTATTATCAAATAGAGATCATCTTCTCATGCTTGATGGTATCTATTATTATGCTCTTAAGGGAAAGGAAGAGGAGGTTGATGAGCTCACCTATGAGCTTGAGATCACCACAGACTCTTTGAAGAGCACTCAATCAACCCTTCAAGAGTCAAAGTTACGGATAGATGAGCTTACTGTGGAGTTGATCTTAGCTCAGTTTTCATCTCTAGCAGTTACAATCCTGATATCTATGACAGTTACTAGTGATGAGCATATACCCATGGATAGTGGTAAGGAGCACTTTGTGGATGTGGTTACATCCATTACAGTTACAGGTGCAGGTGATATACATGGGATGGGTGCTTTGGTTGAGAGTAGTAGAGAACTAGATGTTGCATCAGGGGTCTCTAAGGATAGTCCCATGATAGGTGATGCAGAGCAGGTTATTGATAGCTTGTGCGAGGAGTTGGTGGATTCCCCAGAGGGTTGTGTGACAGATCACCACACTATTCCATCATTTTCACAGGAGATATTTAGGGCATCATTCAGTGGGGAGATCGGTTCTCATGTTGATTTGTTTCCCTCTCCTGGAAGCAAATCAGAGATTGCATCCTATGCAGCTAATTGTGATCAACAGCTTATTGAGCCACAGAGATGGAGAGATCAGCTAAAGGTTACCGAGGGTAAGGTTGTTTAAACCTTAACTCGTATCGACAACACCCACAAGTTTATGCAGGACCTCTTTTGGACGGCACAATTGGAGGAAAGACAAATAGGGGTAGTAGCGGGCACTTCTAGATCTAATTTGTGAACTATCTAGCATGCCATGGAGTGGATTAAATTAGAATACCTCCAATTGCTTTCAGATTAGGACTTTGCTATTGGGTATGCAGTGAGGACTTGCAGGTTATCTACCCAATTAGCCATTCAAGATTAGAGACATGAGCCATCATCTGATTCGAGTGATTCGAGTGATGAGGAGTGTGTTCCCCATGATTATGACGATCAACCATTGACACAGGTAGGTGTTTTTTATTTTGACTGCATAGTGACGAGTTCTCATCATTTCTCCTTTAGTCCACACAGATGACCTGATGATGCGTAAGTGTGGATTGGATTGGGATCTATACCATCCATTATATGGGATTAAGGGTTGCCATCTACTGAAGATGGAACTAGGGATTGCAGGTGGCTGACTCAGGTACATTCAGAGGATTACTTGCAGGGTCAAAGATCATATTACCATCATGGTGATATGTACCAAACAGAGTTTGCAACTTCTTTCTCTCAAAAATTTCTATTGGAGACATGGCTTCAGAGAGGTTGCAGTGTCAGTAGGCATGATGGCATGTTTATTTTTTACAGTGGTGATGGAGGAGAGTATTATCATTCCTTTGATTTGAGAGGAGCAGTTTCATATCTTCCAGCACCTATGTTGGACAGTCAACACATCCATAGGAGTTTGGTAGAGGATAAAAGGGGATGATGTGGTTCAGACACTTCAAGGTTTAATTACCTCTTCATAATTGGTGGATGTGTGGTCCTGGTGTTTTGGGATCTAGGTGGTGACAGGTTTGGCATGACAGTTCAGTTGGATTCTGATGTGTTGCTTCAACACTCTCTACATGGTGAAGATTATATTAGAGTAGCGCAGTGGAAGTCAATGGGTGATGTGCATGGCCGACTTCCATTCTAGGTTTGGGACCCAGGGATATATTATTGGACCCACTACAGTTTGCTTCAGGATCCTCCTTGTGCATCAGGGCTCTGGTCAAGGTTTGTTGATGAGTTCTACAGCATATACATTGTGTGGTATGATACAGGTTCATAGTTGATTCACAGGTACACGAGCTAATTTTGATGCACAAATCTTGTGCATAGGAGTTGGACAGATGGCATGATGTTTATCTTTGCACAGTGGTGTGTATGCTAGTGTTGTTTGAGTTATTTGGTGACGTGGGTCATCCTACAGTTCTTTCCTTAGGCCTCTAAAGAAGTGATGTTTTCCTATTCAGTTGTGATTGCTTTGGGACAAGCAATTTCAGGGCTCAGGGCAGATTGTAATATCCCCTTTTTGAGTGAGCATCAGAGTTGGTGGTTTAGCCTATCATGGGGTCCTCATAGGCTAATAATTGTGTTTAGAGAGCCCAATGTTGGTGTTGCTAGCTTCTCATTTGGTAGTTGGCAGTTGTCAATGATAGTTGGGTACTTTGTGGCGCACTTAGTATTTTTAGTAAGTTTGGGTTCAGTGCCGGATTAGGTTTTTCAAAGTGGGGTTGGATTCGTCTTGTCAAGACCATTCCAACGAGCTATAGATCTTTGGATTCTAACTTCATCTTCATATTTATTTTAAAGTCTAAAATTATAACTTATTTAATTGACGGGACTTTATAAATATTAAGTGACTTATGAAAAAGCAAATATTAAAAGGGTCACTAAAGGAGAGCTTGGGCTCCCATCCCAAGGGAAAATTAAGTGAATTTAAAATATAACATTTCCCTCCTTAATGCCAACGCCCTAATAGAGAGGAAATAAAAGATAGAAAAGTGAGCTCATTTGAACATGCTTGGATTTATTATTTTCTTCTCTTGTTTCTTGGAGCTTGAAGAGCTTTAAGGGTTTGGACTGAACTTGCTGAGACGAAAACCTCTCCAAGATAGGATTTGATCTTGGGCTGTTGGGAATGAAAACTCCCTTCGGTAATAGCATTCTACATATGTGCAATACTATCCAAAGGTGCTTTTGAGGTGAATGCATCTAGTATTCACAGTTGTGCTTCAATAGAGTTAATAATGTTGAGGGTTTGAGGATTTCATGGTTATATCATTTGTAATTTGTTGTGAACAGTTGAAGACTGATTTTCTGTGACAGATTGAAGAAGTTTATGGAGCTGAAAAGATTGCATTTCTCTCACTTCGCTGGTCGTACCATTCCTAGCATCGATCGTACCATGTGTGAGCAGATTTAAGGAGTTTCCATGGCTATTTGTCTCTCAAAACTGATTGCCATTTAGCTGTAGCAATATTTAGTTTAGAAAGGAGAGTTTATGAAGGGATTTTTGCATTCAAATCTATTGTTATTCCTTGCCAGCCAGGCCGTACACTCCAGGAAGGACGTGGGTCATTTGGACTTGCCATTTCATGCTTTTGGTGACTTCCTCCTTCTCCAAACTGGGCGTGTAGGGTTCATATTAGCTGATATATATTTGTATTATATTCTCCCTGTGATTCGGGGTGATATGGAGGGTTTCCTACACTACCCATTTGTTGGTCTAGCTACAATAGTTGTATGAAGTTGCATATTTCTTTATGGGTATGTGATAGTAATTCATTATATGCTATTTCATGATCTGGGTATCTGATATTTTCCTCATATCTATTGTATATTTTCTGGGTTTTCAATACATATGCTATATTGCAATGTTTCTAGCAACAAGATCTCAAGAAAACTGAAACCCCTTCTGCATTTTCTATCTAGTCTAAAATAACACATTAAAATTTAAAAATAACACTATTAAGATCTTTAAAAAGAACCAATAGGTACGGCACATTACACACTAGCAAAGCCACACTGGTAGAAATGAGCAATCCATTTCTGACTTGTGCATCACTTGCATTTTGAAGCGCATAAACTTCCGTAGAGACATGGAGAGAAAAGCTTATTGTCAGTGCTACAATACTGCTCCACTTTCCTTCTGTTCTTGCAGAGACCATCTCTGGCTGCACATAACCCAGAAATACACACAGACAAAGTCTGGCACCATCAATCCTCAGTTGAATGTCAAGCAACACTTTCACTTGCTCTTCTTTGGATTTATTAAAAATATCAACATTTTTGCTGTCAAAATATCCTACAAGTTGGATTGTTAGAGCACTCAAAATAAGTGCCTTCCCAGGTATCCAATACACTCCCTTTTTGTACTTATGGGCTATCTCCCAACCCAAATCCCATAAAAGGACTAGTATGAAAAACAATGTGGCAAGCAGCACCTGCCAGTCTTAGAATTTCAATTCCATTTACTCAACAACAATCAAAACCGACTGAATGATTGCACTGAAATCAAAAGAGAAATAATTTGGGCAACAAAAGAAGATGAGAGTCAACATAAATAATTTGAGTAATATAAGAGGATGGTCGTCTGCACTCAACTCAAAATACACTAGCAAATTATATACCTACTTGGGGGCAATAATTAGGCCTCAGCTTTATATACACATTCCTCCCGCATGCACTTTTTTAAAAATAATTATTAATTTGTTAAATATAATACTCGGTGCTTTTAATAATTACTTTTGTAAAAAGTGTGGCCCCATTCTTTCACCATTCCCCAAAACAAGAACGTAATATAGCCTTGGAAATTCTTAATCCCCATGCTAATTGATACGGAGTTGATGATGTGATATTTCCCCATTGTACGTTTGATTTAATCGAACTTACGATGTTAACGACCATTGATTTCTTTTAAAACGATATTTTGCTATCATATGAATTAACCAATTGAATGAAAACTTTTCTAAGGCGGTTGTGGTTTAGGGGTCAGTTTGAAAACTAGTGGATGGTCATGTAAGCGATTAATACTTTATTTTGGTTAAAAATATATAGCATAATTATAAAGAAAAGGGGAAAAACTAGTGAATGGTCATACAGGTGATTAATACTTTATATTGGCTAGAACCCATAGCATAATTATAAAGAAAAAGGAAAAAAACTAAAGTGATTAATACTTTTCCTTGGCTAGAATGTATAGCATAATTATAAAGAAAAAGGAAGAAACTATTGAATGGTCATGCAAGTGATTAATACTTTGCCTTTAGAGCATATACCATAATCATAAAGAAAAGGGAAAAAACTAGTGAATGGTCATGCAAGTGATTAATACTTTGCATTGGTTAGAGTGCATAGCATAATTATAAAGGAAAGGGAAAAACTAGTGAATGGTCATGTAAGTAACTAATACTTTGCTTTGGCTAGAGTACAAATCATAATTATAAAGAAAAAGGAAAAAACTAAAGTGATTAATACTTTTTCTTGGCTAGAGTGCATAGCATAATTATAAAGAAAAAAGAAGAAACTAGTGAATGATCATACAAGTGATTAATACTCTACCTTGGCTAGAGCATATAGCATAATTATAAAAGAAAAGGGAAAAACTAGTGAATGGTCATACAAGTGATTAATACTTTGCATTGGTTGGAGTACATAGCATAATTATAAAGAAAAGGGAAAAAAATAGTGAATGGTCATGCAAGTGATTAATCATTTATATTGGCTAGAACCCATAGCATAATTATAAAGAAAAATAAAAAAACTAGAGTGATTAATACTTTGCTCTGGCTAGAGCATATAGCATAATTCTAAAGAAAAGAGAAAAAACTAGTGAATGGTCATGCAAGTGATTAATACTTTGCATTGGTTAGAGTGTATAGCATAATTATAAAGAAAAGGGGAAAAAATAGTGAATGGTCATGCAGGTGATTAATATTTATATTGGCTAGAACCCATAGCATAATTAAAAGGAAAAAAGAAAAAAACTAAAGTGATTAATACTTGCTTTGGCTAGAGCATATAGCATAATTCTAAAGAAAAGAGAAAAAACTAGTGAATGGTCATGCAAATGATTAATAATGTGCCTTGACTAGAGTGAATAGCATAATTGTAAAGAAAAGGGAAAAACTAGTGAATAGTCATGTAAGTAATTAATACTTTGCCTTGGCTAGAGTACATAGCATAATTATAAAGAAAAAAGAAAAATCTAGTGAATGGTCATGCAAATGATTAATACTTTTCTTTGACTAGAGTGCACCACATAATTATAAAAAAAAAGGAACCTAATGAATGATTATGCAAGGGATTAATACTTTGTCTTGGCTAGAGTGCATAGCATAATAATGAAGAGAAAAGAAAAAGAAGTATGATATAATTATAAAGAAAAGGGAAAGAAAAACATAAGTTTATAGAATATTAATATAATTATAATAATAAAAGAGTGAGAAAATAAATTAATGGATTAATTATAATGCAAGCATTTTACTAAACATTATATATTTTAATGGTCAAATAATTAAAAATATTTTTACATTTCATCTACACCAAAATATGGTAAATAATTATCTGACTCTTATTAGCTAAAATTTATTTTTGACTATTGAATTGGGCAATGTTTAAGAATAGCCCAATACAAAAAAAATCAATACATCATCTTGACAAAAAATAAATATTATAATTATAAAGAAAAAACATATCAAGCATTGGT
The DNA here is from genome assembly GCA_027924645.1 of Cunninghamia lanceolata. Taxonomy (NCBI): domain Eukaryota; kingdom Viridiplantae; phylum Streptophyta; class Pinopsida; order Cupressales; family Cupressaceae; genus Cunninghamia; species Cunninghamia lanceolata. The sequence continues at coordinate 718,716 of BSBN01001346.1, read as the reverse complement.
ATAATTATATTAAAGAAAAGGAATACTAAAAAAACTTTATCTTCTACAAAGTTAATTATATAAGAGATCAATACTTTGCCTTGGTGCAAGCACATGACATAATCATAAAGAAAAAACATATGCCTATGGAACATTGACATGATTATATTAAGAAAAAGGGAAGCAAAAAAATCTCTTCTTTCTAAGAGTGTGTATATATATTTATATGTAATGGTGAAATTTGTATATCTACGCCATTTTTTAGTTTTGTGTTTATTTTGAGAGATCACTTAATGTAATTATATATCAAGAAATAGCATAATCTTGTGTGAAGTTTGGTTCATTTATCAATCCTTCGTCTATCTCTATTTACACACATTCTCATGTATTTGACTTTATCCAATTCATTCCTATACATTTTCCTATACACATTACATTTATTACATCCCCATGTAATAAAATTTTGGAATATAAAAATAACATAAATAAATACACTTAGCTAATTCCAACGGTTAAAAGATAGTTGCCTATTATTGTGAACATAACTTTTGAATTGTAACTTAGAATCACAAATTCTTATATGCATTGGAAGAAGAACAATGAAATCTTAATTGGGTTGCTCTTAGATAGTGGATCAATATTTTTGATAGCCAACACTTACCAAGCTCACTTCTTATGTCACTGCACTTTATGATGAGAGATCTTTTGTGACCTTTGATAGTGACTTATCTACTAATTCATCCCTATATGCACTTGATACAAATAGTGATCTCAGCTCATGTGATGTTGTACCTAGAAAACATAATAGATTTTAGTTTTTACTTATATGAATTATCCTCCATGCACCTCTCTTGATGAATCTTTCTTTGAGGAGTCTAGTGATTTATATGTACATGTTTCATCTTCACTTACATATGATCTACTAAGGCAACTTCTCCTATGCCTAGTGATATACTTGTTGATTTGGGATTACCTATCCATGATGATTACCCTTGTAATGAGCTTTATAATGATTGCACTTCTTCTATCACTAGTAATATGCCTATATATGATACATCTTCCTTACCTTAACATGAGGTCACTACCTCTCATGTGGTTCAAGATACATCTTCTCTATCTTGTGGCTCATGGTTAATTGATTATATGTTTAGTTATGCACATAATGATCATACTTTATATTATCATGACAAATATGATGAGTGATTCTCTCATGATGTTTCATTACCTCATGCATACTTTAGGGGCCTTTCATCAACAGATCCCATGGATTTCTCTATACATCATATTTTCTTCAAATATATATTTGAGCTATTTTGGAGCACATTATTTTATACCTACTACAAAAAAAACACATGACTTAGGCATGAATAAGGATAAATAACAACATGAGGATAATGTGCCACTAGTTGATAAAACATCTCCCACTATTACACATGATATGCATATACTAATGGATATGGGATGTGTTGAGAACTATCTCTAGAGCTACCTCATTATTGAAATGGCTTATCTAAAAAAGTATGTTAATGATTACAAACAAATCCTTAAATAGAGGTTATATCTCATCGAAATGATATTACACATTCCTTTGGAACATGACATTTTGACTTATCCAACACCAAGTGGATTTGTGGCTCCTTGTTTCACAAAGTATGGTCTAGTAAAGGTGATCCATTACAACATTTATAGTACTTCCAAGTTAGGCACCTCCCTTATTTCATGAGGATCAATTTATTGATAAGGTGTTATGATCAAATTTGATTGATCATGAATTTTAGATGGTTTTATTCATTACCACATGCTTATATCACATCCTTTGAGGATTTAGCTAATGCTTTTATGAAATACTTTCATTATAATATTGAGACTAAGATGTATGCTTTTCATGAAATACAACGAAGAAAAACGTAAACTAGTTAGAGATTAAATATCATGATTTTAGGCATTACCTATTAATATGAGTTATACTTTAGATAATGATAAAATTCAAGACATTTATGGATGGTTTACTTATATTCTATAAGGACCAAGTCTATTACATGCCTCATCATTCATTTTCATAGTTCTATAATATTGTGCATAAGAATGAGTGCACTTTATTCAACAATCCTATTTTATATAACTATATTTCTCAAAGTACTCTGTCACATTCAAAGAATGAGGACAATGAGGATGTGTCCAATGATATTCATGTCTAGGTAATACTACAACTTATAGACCAAAAAACATTAGAGAATTCACTATATTAAAGAGCCTCCACATATGGTATTAGAACAACTCTTGAAATATAATCTTATTACTTTACCTCTAATTAAGCTAATGGATAACTTTAAGCTCACACCACACACGACTAAATATTTTTGTTTCTATAATTGCATACTGGACTTTATATAAACATATGCATTGTATTTAAACATAAAGTTTAAGATCTTATATATAAAGGAGAGATAAACATTAAGCATACTATGAAGACCATGTGGTAGATGATGTGCCAAAGTGAACCAATGGAAGGGTCATGCTCGACTTTAGGGTCAGCCCACAATACTGTGTCCCACTTTTTGGCCAAAGTGGGACATTGAAATCAACATTTTAAACCAAATTTTAACTTTCTGACACTTATAGCAACTAATCCATTAAGAATTTGAAGATGATGTGAACTAGTGATTTTTGAGATTTTGTGTGTAGATTCTAAAGGTATTTTTTAAAAAAATTTAAGAAACAATTTGTAATTTTTTTTTACATAACTTTTAATAACTTATTTTTTATAGTTAACAGTATTTCCAAAAAGTGGCGTTTATACCATATAGCATAAATTTTAATAGAAAGGATAAAATTATAAATGTTTAAACATAGATTTGCAACACCAATATCTAGTGCATAGATATTTTTTCATAATTTTTTGTTGCATATTTTTTTAATTAATTTTTTAAGTGACATTAGTTATAATTCATACATAGATTTATAGCATACAACATAACACTTTTGTATGTATCCAAATTAACTTCTTCTTCTTTTGTTGAAACAAGGACATCAATACCTAGTGTGAAGATATTTTTTAGAATTTTTCTCTATTTTTTTATTTTTCTGCGTTTGTGGAATAGAGACCTTGATGTTTAGTGAAAAACTATGTTCACTACAAAACTTATACTAAGGTCTACATATTAAAAAAATAGAATTTTCTAAATGACTTTGTTTGATCCCCCAAAAGGTGAAGCAAAATTGGTATTTTATCAGCATTTTGATAAATGTGGAGGAGACTTTGGATCGAGGGTTGGATTTAAGACTAGGGGAGTTTGATCTAAGGGGGTTTTATCTAACCCCCTTCATTTAAACCCCTTTAGATGGAACCCCTCAAGGCTTAAATCATTATTTTTTCTAAAAAATATGTGATTTCAAACAAATTACCTAAATGTACATGTATCAACGAGTGTGATTTGATGCTTTGTTTGAAGAATTTGTTCAGATTCATATGAAAATTCACCTTTCCCTTGTCATTATCTAAATTCTATCAAAGTTGAAATAGTTCTGAAAATCAGTGGGTGCGAAGGTTGTGATTACTGTGAGTGCATGTTCCTAGTTCTAATTGACAAATATTCTAGCCATTACAAATTTCAAAGGTGAGTCTATTTTCCCTGCATCTTTGGTTAATTGTTATTTGAGTCTCCTGCATTATTACAGCAAAAGGGATTTTCTGGTTTCAAAAGTTCCTGCTCAAGTGTCTACAATGAAATTCAAAATATAATCTAGGAATTATAACTTTGAGAGCTTGAGTTCAAAATTTCATGGACATATAAAAGAAACCCTACTCCAGACATCTCTGAAGTTTTTCCCTAGGCATTGAAATCTTTCAAGAAGTCAATTGGATGTGGCTCCCTGACTGCCCTATTTGAGAATAGTAAAGTAGAAATCTAAGATGCCACAACCTTTACTAATAGAGGGGACTTGTTTAGAGTGTTTCATAATAAGTCTTAGGGGTACATTCCTATATGTAATGGATGGAGATTCGATATTTATAAGGTGGTAGTCCCCAAATGTTTCATAGAGCATGACTTAGTCGAATGGATTGCTAGGAGATATAACACTAGGGATCATGGTGTATAAGACTACAAAGGAAAACAAATATTTACCATTGAGAATGCTTTATTTTAGAAGGTTTTCCTCCTAAACCCTCAAGCACATGCCCAATTGGATTTGAAGATACTAGCCACGGAATATAACAATAATAGGTTCAATTATAGGGTTAAATGGTTTCAAACAAAGAACTTTTCATAAAATATACATTGTTATAAATGAAATAGAATATAAATAAATAATTAAATAAATCACAGCAACAACTTTAATAATATTAGTTTTATAATATAAAAAAAAAAATTGTATACTTTTACATTCTGTCTATATACGTTTTTGTTGTAATAAATAAAATATTTATTTAAGTGGATTGAATAGAATTAATAGTTTGAATAATAGAATATCATCTTTTCAAAAAATAAAACACACTCAAAAATTCCATCAAATATAACTAGAGTGTCACATAAAAATATTTTAGAGGAACGGGCTTGACCAATGCTTTAAGACCAATGATCTATATCTTAGACTAAGCATAGAGCTTGAATTGCTTGCATGTTAGAATTTTCTTTACATGTAAGTAAGCCCGCTAAGTCCCCTGTTGACTTGTGCTTGCACACATTTGAATAATTAGAAAGTTTAGTTTCTAACCCATTTAGAAATGAATACCTACTATAAAATAACTTATTACGCCTGTTCCCTCTATGAGGTGAACCGGTCTAGCATGCAAAATCAACGGCTGAGACTCCTTATTACACCATTCAAGACAATGAAAACAATCTTGGGCATTCATTTCCTTTCACCGTATTTATTTTTTTGTTGTTTTTTCTAATATCTTCTCAGTGACGTATAAAAATTGATGGGTGTTAGTGTTAGGTATTACCGTCTTCACTTCAATGGAGGTTGCAACCAAAATAGTCATGACATATTTCCTGTCTTATCTACATAAGAAAGTGAGACTATTTTTTTATGGACTTTGCTTATTTGCTTGTTCTATCAGCTGTCGTTTAGCATTAAAGGGAATGCCCATTGCTAATCCTTGGCATTTACTTATTCACTTTATACTTTTTTTTAAAAGGAGGTTTTCTTAAAAAAAATTAAAAAGCATATTAGATGCACCCAACCAAATTGTAATTATTTTATTCTTCAATAAAAAAAGCATAATAATTATTATTTTTTAGGAATTTACATGTAGATCAAACCAATTCCACGTAACCCAAAGGAGATAATGATGATTACAATCTTACAAATTTACCATAATGCAAAGATCAATACACAATCAACAAGATAACATAAGATATACCCTGGGAAAACCCTCATTGAGGGAAAAATCCAGCCTCCAAAAGCATCCATGCTCAATGTATTATTCAACAATAAGAAATTACAATACACTCACAGAGTATCCATGAACACCTTTGAAACATCAAGCTCCTCTAATGCATCTTCCATGTATCCAAGTATGAATCCACACATCCCATATCATGCTTTACAATGTGCACTCACAAGAGAAAACTCAATACAATGATAGCCTCTCACACAGCCTATAAAATAAGAGCCAACCCTAACTACTAACCTTGTGCTTGCTTTTATAGACTCAAGCTCACACAAACACAACTTGTGGTATTAGATAAAAACAATGTGACTCAAAACCATGAGCACAAAACCATTGACCCCAAAACTAATTATTTTGCACAAATAATAAATATTTGCCTTATGTCTCCCAATGATAAATACAACTTTTACAAGTGATACCAAATAAATATTTAATGTGGCTAAACACATCAATTAAGATGCACAACATAAGAATATTTATTCTACATAATTAAATTAATTAATGTTTTGCAAGGTGAACAACACCTTTTTCCCAACATTCTCCCACGTGTTGTATACATTACATAAGGGTTAATCAATGAAATACATCATCATAGGTAAACATGAAACCACATGAATCTTCAACATGCTCTCATGCTCCATCAAGATATTTGCAATAAAATCAAAGTAACCACCATCTCAAACAAGAATTCCTATCATCCTCCAATGTGCCACCTCTGGAAGAAAAGGAATATGCCAAGGTGAAGATGCACGAATCCAAAGAACACTAGCATCAAATCCAAGTGATAACAAAAGCTCCAAGTAGCTATCAAAATGTAAAAAACCCACATGATTGGAAATAGCACCACAACATATGCTAATACATCCAACCATCCATACCTCATAGGTATCAACAACATCAATAAACTCATGCCAACAATATATCAAACCTATATACCACAATAATAAGTTCCATGTATAAAACATGTCAATGAAGAACACATACATCCAAAAACTCCCACTACATGGGTAATGTCAAATCTACAAATAGATCCAAGGCATACCAAGTCTACCAATCAACACTCGAACCAAGGTGTAGCTAAACAACAAGCCAATGTAGTATCAAGAACAATCACAATGATCCACACATGCAAGATAAATCACTGCATACTCTCTCACAACATGTCAACATAAATATCCCAAGTCCAACCATATCAACATGATCCTCTAGGAAATAACCATAAGACAAAGAGAAAACTTGTCAATCATAATGTCCTACCCAACACCTCAAAGTGCAAAGTTGTGTCAAGTATGATCTCCTCTATAACACCAAATGAAAAAGCATCAATAACACCCAACCATTCAATCTCATAGATCAAATGAACATATGTAACATGTACTCAACATGGATGTAAGCCTCTCTAATCAAGGTAGATCAAACTCATAACCATTCCATAACTAGGAACAAGCCCAATCATATCTCCTAAACTCCTCATAATGGAAATCGTAAATCAAACCATATGAACAAAGAGATAACCATTCCAGTGTCCCTCAAATGAACCCACCAAAACCAATAATCATAGCTCAAGATCCATAACCATGAGAAGATAAAACATAAAGAAAAATGCATCTAAAAGGATGGGCAATACCTTATAGATGATAAACTGCTGAGTAGACCAAGAGTGGGGAATAAGAATTCCCCTCCAGGATACACCAAGTCACAAAGACTCTCTCCAAGAACAATCTCCTCTAGGTCAAAATGAACTCACATCCATATCCAGGTGTAGGCTCCTCGGTCTATCTACTGAAATCTCCAATGAGTAACAGTCTCAACAAGTGTCTCTAATCCAAAGAGAACTCCAACCTCACCTGAGTCTCCAAGTATCCATGAGTACCTCCATGATCAATCCATGTCAAACTCCAAATGCAACATCACACTATCATGAAGCTCCCAAGCACATGATCAATGTACTCAATACCAAGAGATCCAACAAGATCATTGTCATTGCTCCTACTACACATCTACATAATCAAGAAGCCCATTATGACATCATGATCTAACCATCTCCTTCTAGGAGATCACATGCATCAATGCACACATCATGTCTTAAGAGAACCTATATCATGTCAAAGCTCTAATCCAGAATCAAGAGTCCAAGAAATAATAACATCTCTAAATAAAGGATCAACATGTCAAACTGACAAGTCATAAACCAATACCTCAACTAAAGACTCCAAAAGTCCTCCATGGTAAACCAAGATGTCAACATCTCCAATCACATGAAGATAACCATCTACTAATAATGAAAGTTAGGATGTCAAATCACTCTCACTAAAACATGAATCATAATCCAAGAGCCTCTCCATGACACCCACAACTACTACAAAATATCATCCATCACTAATGATGAATCCATATCACTACCAAAGATCCCACTGAATCGTGACACCGAGTTATACATGGCAACAAAGTAACCATCTCCTAAATGAAGATCATCCATGGCCCCAACACAATCAAGGAATCCTGTTGTAACACCAACAACTCCCAAAAGGTAAAGTAAAACCATAATCTCCAAACTAAGAAGATAAAACCATCACTATCAAAAGCTCACATAAAATCATGTATCCAAGCTATCCATGACATCGTGATAAACATGCTATAAGTTCCAATAACTGACTATCCAGGCACTCTAATCATTCATCCTCTCATCTCAATTCAACATACCAATGTACACATGACCACAAACAAGGCCAACTAAAAAAGTCTGCATAAACACTGAATCAATTTCATGGATAAAGATAGTCCACATACAAGTCATCCCACTGTAGCCAAGGGGTAGCTAATCCACAAAACTACATAACTCAAAGATCCAAAACACATGTAACATGCAAACTCATCATCACATTAGTAACTTGCAAACTTAGATATCAAAGAAGACAACCTATAGACTCCAAGACTCAAACACCAAATCAATGTTAGATTTGATTTGCCAACAAGTCCACAACACAAGTACCATAGTCAAGGGACTAATCAAACATCTAGGAGATAAGAACAATCCCCTAAAACTACACCACAACACCACCTGTAATCATGAATCAAACATCATAGCCCATACCTGTCAACCGCATACATGATCATGTCGTGCCATTACAAAAGTGTACCTACATATACATGACACCATAATCATCATCGGTGTTGTACCTATACTCAACCCCCACTGAAACAAGACTCTAAGTCTCACATGCATATCAACCATGTCCTCAAACTAGAAGACAACCTGTGTACCTGTCTTCATTAAAGCTCAAACTCTAAAAACACCTATAAACCTGTAACTGGAAGCACCAAATCTGAAAAACAACTATACCATGTTGATGGTCACATAACTATTGGATTCAGGATAGACAACTGAGAGGGAGGATGAATCAGTTGTCCAAAACTTTCTTATAATTAATCACTTAAATCCTCTTTGTAATTCAACAGCATAATAATAAATCAATCATGAAAATATAATGCAACAATTCAAGAGCAGAAACACATTAACACATGTGACACCAAGATTTTAATGTGGAAAACCCAGTTAAGGGAAAAACCATGGGGTGACTAACCCAAGATTGTATTCTCTATTAAAAGAATAAGAAGAACAAAATGGCACATGCCAATTAGGGCTCATTGCCCGAGCACATTGCTCACAAGAGGCCCACTGCCTACAAGAGACACACTGTCTACAGAATGATAAATATTACATACTTGAACTGAAGAATAGCATCTTCACCATGCTTGAGTCAGTTCCATTTAAGCCCAATGCTTCTGTTCTACCTTTCACTCTGCTCCTTTCTACCACACTCTCATCTCCACAAGATACTTTTGAAATGACTTCACAACTCCTTATTTATACAAGATATCGACTTAGGGATAATCATCCAAATCAGCATACATTACAAAGCAAATACATAAATACAACATGACTAATTAAAAGAAAAACTTCATGCAGATCAACACGCTATTGGCCACAAAGATCTAGGACTTCAATCTTCTTTTAGGAACATTCCATGCTTCAAAGAACATCTTCAATATCATCCGCAGGATATGTAACTCATCCGGTCAGCCAGACTTAGGAAGAACATCATCATCTGGAAGTACTCCTTCAATTGTGAGCTCAATCTTCAATGCGGACCACCAACATGAACTGGACACAATCCAAAGATCTCCACAAGCTTGCTTGAATCACCAAGAACATCCACACTACTTCTGCTTATTGAAATCATCCTCTCCTTCATCTGAAGCCTCAAGAACACAGTCTGTCATCACTGTTATATTGGAATAGATGCTTGCGGACCTCCAAACCACAAACCAATTGAGTTGTCAATTTACATTGACTTCCTAAACATTCCACCAAATCTACAGAACAAGATATTGCATTTCTGAATCTCACCAAACCTATCTGTGTCACTCTGTCACCTCTGAACATCTGCCAGAACCAGTTTTACTCAAGTGGCCATAACTTCTTCAGATCTTCATGCAGACCTCTTAAATCTTTACTAGATCAACTTAAGACATAAATATACAAACCCTTTGATCCGTATCCTCTAATCTTCATCTTAGCTGGTATCTTTACCTTACTATCTTCATTGTTCTTCTTTGTTCCTGATAGGACTAATTTTCTCAATATCTATAGTGTACAACTCATCCAATCCTTATCATTAATGCAACAGGAGTATGTTGACATCAATGACAACACCAGTTAGGCCCATACTTGCAACAATCTCCTCCTTTATCATTAATAGCAACATATGATGTGAAAAACTGTTTTAACCACCAAGACAAGAACTTCTCCTTACTAACATAGCTCCCCCTATCAACAACAACCATCCACGTGTCTTATCTTCCTTTACTGCTCCCCCTTTGATCAGAAACCACTTGTTTTTCACATGTCTTCTCTCCCCCTTTGACATCAATGGCAAAGGGCACATACTTGCATCACTTCAGAATCATACCAGCTGCTCCCCCTGAGTAGCAGCTTCCCATCATCAATCTGGACCACAAGATATGACTGTGAGTTCCATCGGACTGATGCACGTTAGTGCATCTTAATTTAGAAGCGGAGGGGTAATAACCCCTAACTTCTCCCTGAGATACTCAAAAGAGTCCTTAGGTAGAGGTTTAGTAAAAATATCTGCAATCTAATCCTTGGAGGGCACAAACTCCAATCTGACTTCATTATTGTTCACCTGCTCTCTCAGAAAATGGAACTTAATGGATATATGTTTTATCTTTGAATTCAACATTGGATTTTTTGATATATTTATTGCACTTGAATTATCATAGAAGATTGTTATAGGTTCCTCATACTCCACTCTGACATTTGTTTCATCCACAAAACTTGAGTGCAACTACCTTCTGCTGCAATATATTCTGCTTCAGTAGTGGATAGAGATATTGCCTCTTGTTTCTTGCTCAGCCAAGAAACCAATCTCTTCCCCAAAAACAATACTCCACCACTGGTACTCTTCCAGTCATCCATATCTCCTGCCCAATCCGCATCTGTATATACATGAAGAGAGAAATAATGATCTCTAGGATACCACAAACCATACTCAACTGTCCCTTTTAGATATCTAAAAATCCTCTTGATTGCCATGAAATGAGATTCTCTAGGATCAGCTTGGAATCTAGCAACAAGACTAACAACATTCATAATGTCAGGTCTAGTTTGAGTGAGATACAATAATCCTCCAATCATTGACTTGTACTTTTTCTGATCAGCCTTAGGAGAGTCATCATCTTTGCTTAATTTACATCCGGTTTCCATGGGAGTACTCATTGGTTTTGAGTCTTCCATCCCAAATTTTTTCAACAATTCTTTCACATATTTAGTCTGAGAAATGAAGATTCCTTTCTTTGTTTGAATGATTTGTAGACCCAAGAAGAAATTTATTTCCCCAAACATGGACATCTCAAATTTACTTTTCATTTAATTTGCAAAAGTTTTGCACATACTATCTCTTCCTCCAAAAATGATATCATCAACAAACACTTCAACAATCAAGATATTTTCATGATTAATTTTGAAGTATAAGTTACTGTCAGGAGTACCTTTTTTGAAACCAATCTTCAAAAGATGCTTATCTAGTCTTTCATACTAGGCTTTTGGGGCTTGTTTGAGTCCATATAGTGCTTTCTTCAACTTGCATACCATATCACCATGATCAGACAATTGAAATCCATCTGGTTGCTCAATGTATACTTCTTCTTCCAAGTCACCATTCAGGAAAGCAGACTTGACATCCATCTGATATACTTTGAAGTCCTTGAAGGCAGTAAAGGCAAGAAATAATCTGACTGCTTCAATTCTTGCCACCAGAGCAAAAGTTTCTTCAAAATCAACTCCTTCTACTTGAGAGTAACCCTTGCAGACGAATCTAGCTTTATTTCTGACTACTTCACCATCTTCATTTAGTTTATTCTGGAAGACCCATTTGGTTCCAATCACATTCTTGTTTCTAGGTCTGGGAACAAGATCCCAAGTGTGATTTTTCTCAATTTGCATCAACTCTTCCTCCATTGCTTTAGTCCAGCTTTCATCATTGCATGCTTCATTCACTGTCTTTGGTTCAATCTTTGAAATCAGACAATACTCTTCTGAGTCCTGAGCAATCTTTCTTCTTGTTTGAACACCTTTGCTTTTATCACCTATGATCTGATCTTTAGAGTGATTCAGTCTTACATACCTAGGAGTTTTGGGATTTCCTTGTACTTCTATTTCTTGAACAGGTTCATTCAAACTTATCTCTTCTTCATGATTCTCCAGATCAATCTGGATCTGAATTTCAGAAGGGGCTTAGACTTCTTGGACCAAAACATCATTTTGATCATCTTCATCATATTCATAAAACCTTGAGGGTTTTTCAATACCTTCATCAACCTTCACATTTGTACTTTCTATAATCTTTCTCAATCTCTTGTTATAGCACCGGTATGCTTTGCTTTGAGTAGAATAACCCAAGAATATTCCTTCATCACTTCTAGCATCAAATTTTCCTAGATCTTCATCTCTTTTAATGTAACATTTGCTACCAAAGACTCTGAAATACTTCACAGTGGGAGTGATGCCAAACTAGAGTTCATAAGGAGTCTTACCAGTATTGCTTCTGATTTGTACTCGATTGAGAGTATAGACTGCAATGCTTATAGCTTCTCTCCAATAGATCTGAGGAACATTTGCTTCCATCATCATGGTTCTAGATGCTTCCTGGATGGTCCAGTTCTTTCTCTCCACTACTCCATTCTGTTGTGGGGTCCTTGGAGTAGACAACTATCTTTTTATCCCATGTTTCTCACAAAATTATATGAACTCACCAGATGTGAATTCTCCACCTCTATCAGACCTCAGACATTTTATGTTCAATCCGGTTTCATTCTCTACCATAGCCTTGAATATTTTGAACTTCTCAAGAGCCTCTGATTTTTCTTTCAGAAAAGTCACTTACATCATCTAGGAGTGGTCATCAATTACTAACATGAAGTATCTATCACCTTGCACACTCCTGATTCTTGTCGGACCACATAGATTAGTATGAACTAAGTCCAATAATCTGGTAGAAGACTGTTCCTTACTTTTGAATGTGACCCTGCTTTGCTTACCCAACTGACATTCTTTGCAGCACAAACTATTAGTAGGTTTCACCAGTCTAGGAAGATCTCTTACAGCCCGAGTGTTGCTTATCTTGATGATATTATCAAAATTCACATGACACATTCTCCTATGCCACAACCAACTCTGATCAATTTAAACAAATAAACAACTTTTACCAGTACCAACCAAGTGGAAGATATTACCTTTTATTTGAGTACCGGATGCAATCTTTGTTCTAAAACTTTCAAAGATCTTACATTTTCCATTTTTGAATAGATCATAGCCTTTGCCCATGAACTGTCCAACACTGAGAAGATTGTGCTTCGGACCTTCAACATACAGTACATTACTGGTTTTGTTCTTTCCATCAAAAGAAATAGTTCCTCTACCTCTGATTCTGCCAGCAAAATTATCACCAAATTTTACCACTTCTCCTTCATATCTTTCCAAATCTATGAACTTATTTTTGTCACCTATCATATGGTGGGAGCATCCACTATTAATGACCCAATCATCCTTTTCTTCAACTTGGGCAGCCAAAGCTCTTTCTACCATTCTATGATTGACAGATTCAAAAGGCATTGGATCTTTTTCCTTGATGACAATAAACACCCAGTCACTTCCAGATTTGTTTCCTATCTCTGATTCATCATCTGTTACTCCTTCATCATCATCATCTTCATGAACATAATAACATTTCTTTTGGAATCTTGATCTGTTAGGATTTGGCCTTGAAAATCTTTTCGGACACCTTGAGGCAAAATGACCAATCTTATTGTAGTTAAAACATTTAAAAGGTAATTTCCCTTCATACTTACCGGATCCTCTTGGCAGTCTTTTTGCAATAAGGGCTTCCAGTTGAGCAGCTTCTACTTCATCTTCTTCCAGATCTTTTCTTGCTTTTTCATACCATGATAGCTTCTTTGAAGAGTTCTCTCCCGGATCAAACTTTTGTTTTCCTTTTGCAGAGACACTAGCTTTGAAAGCAAAGTCAGTCTTGGGGGGTGCATCTCCAAACTTGGACAATTCAAATGCAACTAATTTACCAACCAATTGATCTCTTGTGATATTAGAGAAAGATCTGAATTCTTCAATAGCAGCAACCTTGTACTTGTAAGAATCAAGAAGGGATCTGAGAACTTTGGCAACAATCTCATCTTCATCCAAGATTCCACTAGCACATCTAAGGCCACAAATAAGATCATTTATCTTGGCATAAATGTTGTGATATTTTCATCTTCTCTCATCTTCAGGTTTTCAAATTTTCCTTTCAAACTTTGTAGCTTGGCACATTTAACATACTTGTCTCCTTCATGCAGAAGTTCCAGTCTTTGCCAAATCTCATATGCAATTTTTAGATCAATAACATATGTCAGCTTTGAATCAGCTAGGGCACTTAGTAGAGCTTCTTTGGTCCAGAGATTATTTTCAGCATCTCTGATTTCATCTACGGTACTCGGACCATTCTATGGAGGAGCATACTTCTTTGAAGCCATGATCCAATATTGCATTCCCATACATTGTAAGTGACATTCCATGTGACTTTTCAAAGAGTAAAATTGGTTCCATCAAACCTCAGAGTATCCTTCTTGTAGGACGACATCCTAGATCTCCTCAAGTGGTTAAGCTCTTTTAGAGGAACTTAGCTCTGATACCAATTGTTGGATTCAGGACAGACAACTGAGAGGGGGGTGAATCAGTTGTCCAAAACTTTCTTATAATTAATCACTTAAATCCTCTTTGTAATTCAACAGCATAATAATAAATCAATCATGAAAATATAATGCAACAATTCAAGAGTAGAAACACATTAACACATGTGACACCAAGATTTTAACGTGGAAAACTCGGTTAAGGGAAAAACCACGGGGTGACTAACCCAAAATTGTATTCTCTGTTAAAAGAATAAGAAGAACAAAATGGCACATGCCAATTAGGGCTCACTACCTGAGCACACTATTCACAAGAGGCCCACTGCCTACAGGCAACACACTATCTACAAAATGATAAATATTACATACTTGAACTGAAGAATAGCATCTTCACCATGCTTGAGTCAATTCCATTTAAGACCAATACTTCTGCTCTGCCTTTTTCTCTGCTCCTTTCTACCACACTCTCATCTCCACAAGATACTTTTGAAATGACTTCACAACTCCTTATTTATACAAGATATTGACTTAGGGATAATCATCCAAGTCGGCATACATTATAGAGCAAATACATAAATACAACATGACTAATTAAAAGAAAAACTTCACGTGGATCAACACGCTGTCGGCCACAAAGTTCTAGGACTTCAATCTTCTTTTAGGAACATTCCATGCTTCACAGAACATCTTCAAAATCATCCGCAGGATGTGTAACTCATCCAGTCGGCCAGACTTAGGAAGAACATCATCATCTGAAAGTACTTCAATTGCGAGCTCAATCTTCAATGCGGACCACCAACACGAACTGGACACAATCCAAAGATCTCCACAAGCTTGCTTGAATCACCAAGAGCATACACACTACTTCTGCTTACTGAAATCATCCTCTCCTTCATCCGAAACCTCAAGAACACAGTCTGTCATCACTGTTATATTGCAATAGATGCTTGCGGATCTCCAGACCACAAACCAATTGAGTTTTCAATTCACATTGACTTCCTAAACATTCCACCAAATCTGTAGAACAAGATATTACATTTTTGAATCTCACCAGACCTATCTGTGTCACTCTATCACCTCTGAACATCTACCAGAACCAGTTTTACTCAAGTGGCCATAACTTCTTTAGATCTTCATGTGGACTTCTCAAATATTTACTGGATCAACTTAAGACATAAATATACAAACCCTTTGATCTGCATCCTCTAATCTTCATCTTAGCTGGTATTTTTACCTTACTATCTTCATTGTTCTTCTCTATTCCTGATAAGACTAATTTTCTTAATATCCTCAATTACAACTCATCCAATCCTTATCATTAATGCAATAGGAGTATGTTGACATCAATGACAACACCAGTAAGGCCCATACTTGCAAAAATAACAACATGCACTCCCACAAGTTTGTGCCCAAAAATTCATCTGAATGCTCTCATAATCAAACCCTAAATCTCAGGCTCCCACAAGTGATCAAACAAGTACCAAACTCTCTCTGCACACCAAACTAAAAATTACATGATCCAATCTTGAGGACACAGTAATATCTCTCCAATGCCTATCTGAAATCAAAAATATGATTCCGTAGGCAAAAGTTATGAGCATAAAACTATCCCGGAGCAATGTCTGAATTCAAGGCACAAAATTATGACACTAGCAAAATCTAATCACCAAACCTACATTACTACATAATGTTCAAAGAGACCTTTCTAATGCCTATAAGAAGTTGAAAATCTGATACCGTGGGTGAAAGTTATGCCTCCTGGAAGAAAAATGCGCTCTGAGGGCTAAAAGGGGGCCCTAGGGGACCCATTCGTACATGCTGACGTCATCGCTGACATGGCGCTGATTGTGCAATGACTGGGCAAAAAACACAAGTGGCATTGACTGGGTTGTGTTGACTGCTGACGTCACCTCTTTGACAGGTGGATTTCAATAAGTTTTTAAATTTGTTTCATTTCACCGTGCACAGACCCCAAAATGATTTCAAGGAGGTGTTAATATTTTATTCGTTGTCATAAATTTCTTTTTAACCGCCACCTGTTGTTTTATTTTACCTGATAAATGTAAAAAAATATTTTATTTTAAAATCCCACAAGGGATGCTTGGGCGGATGCCTGCGGCTGCTTTCCGGCGGCACCCTTGCCAGCGATGGCCAAAGGCCACGCCGACCAACCAAGGGGGCCGGACCGGCCCGATGGAGCTGCCGGAGCCAGAGGCCTTAGGGCCTTTCAGCCTGGCCAATGCTGATCAATGGCCAACCTACGGCCAACAAGGCTGACTGGCTCTGAGGCTGGTGGTACCTCCACCAGTACCCCCCTGCCAGTGCAGTACGGGGGTCTATGGACCCCCCTGCACATGCAATTTTTTTTATTATATTTTAAAATCAAAAATATCTTGCTTTTTTTATCATGCAATTTTTTTTTTAATTTTTAATTTTATTTCTCTAACTTTAGAAAAATAATATGCAGGAAATAAAAAAATTATTTTTCTTCATTGCACGTGTACCTGCAAGTCCGTACGGCTGTATAAACGAACTGGGCAGGGACAACAAATTTTCCCTGAAGCTCTGGTGACCAAAATAGGTCAAATTTTATATGAATCTTTGCCTCTGGGGCCTCTTGGATTCAATGGCGAGGTCTGCTTTGTCCCATGAGGTCATGTATAGAAATTCCTCCTCAAAACCCTCATATTAAAGTACACAATCAAGAAACCCTTTGCTAAGATTTTTCACCTTCAAATCTGCAATAACCACAACAAATCTAAAACACCCACAACCCCAAATATGCAACACAAGAACTCAAGGCACAAATCTTCATATCATGTATTGTCCAAAATCTTTTGTGCATTGTCATAGATTTAGCTTTACACCAGATCTACACAAACAAGGGTTATACCAAAACATGGATCTGTGAAAACACCCAGAACCATAAATGTATAGATACATCACATGCAAGCACATACAAAAAATATGCAAGTACGTGCAAGCCATGAAAAGCCTTAAAGCTCTAATACCACTTGTTAGGAATTTACAGTTAGATCAAACCAATTCCACATAACCCAAAGGAGATAATGATGCATACAATCTTATAGATTTACTATAATGCAAATATCAATCGAGAATCAACAAGATAAAACAAGATATACCCTGGGAAAACCCTCATTGAGGGAAAAAAACTCAGCCTCCAAAAGCATCCATACTCAATCTATTATTCAGCAATAAGAAATTACAATACACTCATAGAGTCTTCATAAACACCTCTGAAACATCAAGCTCCTCTAATACATCCTCCATGTATCCAAGTATGAATCCACACATCCCATGCCATGCTTTACAATGTGCACTCACAAGAGAAAACTCAATATAATGATAGCCTCTCACACAGCCTGTAAAATAAGAGCCAACCCTAACCACTAACCTTGTGCTTGCTTTTATAGACTCAAACTCACACAAATACAACTTGTGGTATTGGATAAAAACAATGTGACTCAAAACCATGAGCACAAAACCATTGACCCCAAAATTAATTATTTTGCACAAATAATAAATATTTGTCTTATGTCTCCCAATGATAAATACAACTTTTACAAGTGTTACCAAATAAATATTTAATGTGGCTAAACACATCAATCAAGATGCACCACAAAAAAATATTTATTTTACATAATTAAATTAATTAATGTTATGCAAGGTGAACAACACCTTTTTCTCAACATTATTTATGATATATAAATTTAATTTAAATATATATATATATATATATATATATATATTCTATATATAAAATTAATACTATAATTATATTTATTATCATACATTATATTCAATAGGATATATATTATTAAATATAAATATAATATAGTATAGTATAAACCACTTAGTCATATTGTTTTGTTTAAATGCCACAAGCTAATTGAGACCGTAATCTTTCTTTGCAAAGGAGTGTTTTTATAAACCCTAACATGGCTATTGAATTCATTGATAATGAGGTATTTTCTAATGCTTGTGTTGGGAACGATTTAGAGGATCATGAAGAACAATCTAATATGACCATGATGGATATGAAGAACAATATATTAATGTATATTAAATATTATATTAAATTTATATATTTGTATTTAACAATTTATATTATACTTAATATAAATTTTAATTATAATTATAAATATAATATAGAATTGGCACATGTGTGATCGCAAGTAAACTAAAATAAATAAACTTTCTTTTAACAAATGTCATTACACGCAATGGTTTTTCATGCCCACGTAAGAGGGGTGTTAGACTTGGTCAACACTCTTCAGACATCGATGTTAGCAGGGATCTCCACTCATTTTTTCTTCAAGCAATTATAAAATGTGAGATAAATTCTTACACTTGCCCCCACTATGTCTATGATGGTTGTTTAAATATAAAAGCAATCGACATATCTATGCTCTCCTCGACTCTACCACACACTTTATGAAAATGTGTAAGAAAACTCCCTTGTGCTTCCTTCCACTTCATGCATCTACCCTTCTCATTTTTACATAACACTTTAGTGAAAACACAAAGAGAGAAGTGTGCATAGACTCATCCTATTCATGCCCATGTTTTTGAAATCTTGCAAAGTTCTTTGCTCCCGTTGCTAACTTCTATGCATGCAAAGTAGGGAAGAACAGACCAAAACTCAGTTCACAATGTTCAGATTATGGATATACTCAAAAAGATTCTAAAGCATGGTTAATAATTGGGATTTATTTTTACCACACTAAAATCTTATCAAGCCTTTGCAATCATAGTTAGAACATGAACCTTTTTTCTGGTGTAGGTTTTAGAAATAGTCAAAGAATCTTTAGAGTAGGATTTGCAATCTATAGTCATCTCAATTCTGTGTCATATAGAAAGAATAATATTTTCTTATTGTTCTTACCTCGACAGAATCTTCTATTGAACCACCTGAATCAATAGGTTATGTTGGTCCTGGATCTTTCTATGCTCCTCCTACAACTGGGACCACTACACCTGTTGGTTCTTTAACTGGATCTACTATTCTAGGTACCCCTGCTTCTCCTGCAACTGAAGTTGGACTTGGGTCTAGGTTTCAATCTAGAACATCCACAATTATATAGAACTATGTTTCTTTTCTTGTTTTAGTTACTCAGAATGTTGAAAATTTTTAGTTTGCCTCTGAAAGGAAGCAAGGTGTGCGGAAAATGCTTCCTACACTAATCTAATGAGGGGAGATGTATGCAAATTATTTTTAACCTTTACAGTTATAGTGATGTTAACACAACAACAGAGATATTGCAGCAATACACACACACACATAGAATGTAGACAGGAGAGAGAGAGAGAGAGAGAAGATATAACATGGGGAAAACCCTTTCGGGAGAAAAACCCTACACTCCAAAACCTACACAATGTATTATCAAAACAAAGAATGTTTACAACACACTTGCAATGCAAGTCTTCCAGGAGTCTTTGACACTCGTATCTGGAGATATTATGGCAGAATAATAGTACATGTCAATAACACTAAGCATATCCCATCCAAGCACCTATTTTTATAGAGTTTACAAGGCAAAATAGGAACCTTCTAGAGATGGGCGTCCATCTAGGCCTCATGGACCAAAACCCACACCTAAGGACACTTGTCCAACATTACAACATGGATTTTACACTTGTCACAACACCCCATCCCAATGTGGGTGCCTAGTCCCAAGATGGGCTATGACAAATGCTCTTACGCACCTTACAACTGTCATAGAATTTGTCATACATGATAGCTCTTACAGCTATAAGAGAATCTGTCATAACTGCCTAAAAATAGCATATTCTTCTTACAACATGTCATAACCCACCTTGGGCACCCAAAGATGCCTTCCTCAAAGATGCTCTTCGACACATGTCTTCACCTGTCATAGAATCTTCTATTCTCGACTCTTACGCGTCATAACTCCTTACACACTGCACAAGATGCTAACACATGGCAGAAAACCTCTACCACAATATGGGACACCTATATCCACATGGGATGAGTTGACCATCCTAGTCACATTAACTATTATTTATTTATTCATCCAACAAAATTTAAGCTGAACTAATTGTCACATGAATTTTTTTCATTGTGTAAAGAAGGATGTTTAGATTGGTTAGACAAAATTTAAAATAAAAAAATTAAAATCAAAAGTTTTGAAAAAAATAGTAATGTATGTCATTTCAAGTTTATAAGTCCCTTTGTTTAAAAATTAATTATTAAATAGAAAAATATATTCAACAATAAAAAAAATTACATATTTGAAAACTAAACATTGTCATTCGTAGTGGGTTTTAATTTTGTCTAAAAATTTTGATTAAAAAGTTGTCAGCCATATTGCCAAAGTTAGTTTTTACTCCTGTTGTTACCATAACATTGTACATGCAGGTCCAAGGTTGAGGATTGGGTTTCCAACTCTATTCCAAGCCTAAAGTCAAAACAAAAGCGTGTGTTTCAAATTTAAAATTCTATCGAATGTGTATCCGCTTCGAAACACATACCCATTCTAAAAACTAATGGGAATGCATTCTAAAAAGAAACAACTACCCATTTTAGTTATAACCATTATCAACCCAATTTTAGCTTTTTGAAATTAGTAGGCATTACTAATGAGTACCCATTAGGAACAGTAGCCCAAACTGGAACGTGTACCCAGTCTATAGGGTGGAAGTTTAGGTTCGAGCTTCTGTTCCTAAGAAGGCATGTGTTTTCTATGAAACACATAGCATTCTTGTTGAGTAATTTTTTGCCCACAACACTTCCACTAAAAGTGGACCCAACTTATTGTTGTTATATGGAGCCTAATCAGACTCAGAGGTTAAATTTACCCCACTTTTATAGGTGCGGTTTCCCCCCAAATTGATTAACAGGGTCAAGGGGTAGTGCCCCTTGCGGGGGTTTGGGGGAAGCGCCCCCAAGATGGGGTCAAGGGGTGGGAGTTATTTTTATATTGGCCAACATAAAAAACCCTATTTTCGTAACCGACATAAGGCTTGATAAAAGCGGCTAAGGGTTAGGGTTTCTCATGATGTATTGTAGCATTTTGCAGCGGTATTGAGTTCCAAGGATTGCTAGTTGTAATCGATTTGATTTACTGGATAATAATATTGGACTCTTTGTTGGTGGATGTAAACTAAGTTTGGGTGAACCACGTTAAAACTTCTCTCACTATTATTATTTCTATGTATTTTCATTCCTCTATTTAATCTTTATTTGCATTTAATTGATATCTTTTGTCAGCTAACCCTAACAAGTGGTATCAGAGCAGTTTGTGTTCGATTATCATCTGCAGGAAGGTCTCACAGTTGAGTGGGAGTCTCGCGGTTGATTGGGAGCAATGGCGAACGAGGGTAAATTGAAGGAGATAAATTCAATGGGCAGAACTATCCTTTATGGAAGATGTAGATGGAGGATTATCTCTATCAGAAGGATTTATGGAGGCCGTTGGAAGGAATAGCCAAGAAACTAGCAACAATGACTGATGAGGATTAGAATATTCTTGACAGAAAGGCACTGGGAACCATTCGGTTATGCCTGGCACCATCTGTGGCATTCAATATAACAGAAGCGACGACAACAAGTGAATTGATGAAATCTTTGGCTAAATTGTATGAAAAACCCTCAGCCTCAAATAAGGTATTTCTCATGAAGCATTTATTTAATCTGAAAATGATTGAAGGTGGATATGTGACAGATCATTTAAATAAGTTTAATACAATTACCATTTAGTTAACTTTTGTAAAACTAAAATTTGATGAAGAGGTGAGGGCTCTCTTGGTTTTATGTTCTTTGTCAAAAAGATGGAATAGCTTGGTAAAGGTTGTAAGTAACTTTTTCTTTGGTTCAAACACTTTGAAATTTGATGATGTTGTTGGTGTTATCCTTAGCGAGGAAATGTGACAGAAAAGCTCAGGAGGGTCCACATTAGGTAGTGTTTTGAATGCAGAAAGCAGGGGTAGATCAAAGGAGAGAGGAAAAGGTTCTGGAGGTCATGGGAAGTCATGAGGAAAATCAAAGGATAAGAGGTCCCAATCCAGAGGACAGAAGGATTACTAGTATTGTGGGAAACCAGGTCATCTGAAGAAAGATTGTTGGTCTCAGAAGAATAAAGAAGGAGACAAACAAGAAGGCAATAAGGAGGCAAATGTGGTAAGTAATAAATCTAAAAATGATGCTTTGATTCTTTCCCTAGATAATGTTGATGATTCATGGGTTTTAGATTTAAGGGCCTCATTTCATGCTACACCCCATAGAAGTTATTTTCTTGATTATGTCCAAGGGGATTTTGGACTGGTTTATTTGGGAGATAACGAACCCTGTCAAATTGTTGGAAAGGGAAGAATTAAGATTAAGCTGTAGAATGGAAATCATTGAATACTACAAGAGGTAAGGCACGTTCCAAGGCTGAATAGGAATTTAATTTTAGTAGGTCAGCTAGCCGATGAAGGTTGCATTGTTACATTTACTGATAAAAATTAGAAGGTTTCAAAAGGTGCCTTAATAGTAGAAAAAGGTGTGCAAGTAGGCACCTTATATCTTTGTACAGGTCATACTGTTCCTTCTACTTTAGTTGTTGTAGAGAAAAAATAAATAGGTTTAGGAACAGTTGCTGCAGGTTCGTAGAAAGAGACTGAAACAGTTGTTGCAGGTTTTGAGACAACACTATGGCATAACAGACTTGAGCATATGAGTGAAAAAGGTATGAAGGTACTTCATTCTAAGAAATTTTCACCAGGTCTAAAATGTATTAATATAGATTTTTGTGAAAGTTGTGTGTATGGAAAACAAAAAAGAATCAGTTTTCTCAAGGATGGGAAGCAAAAGAAAGATGAAAAGTTGGATCTTGTGCATACAGATGTATGGGGATCGGCTCAAGTATCTTCTCTTGGTGGCTCTCGGTATTATGTTACATTCATAGATGATGCAACTAGGAAGGTTTGGATTTATTTCCTCAGGCAGAAATCTGATGTATTTGAAACATTTAAGAAATGGAGAAGCTTGGTTGAGAATGAGAAACGTAAAAGATTAAAATGTCTCAGATCTAATAATGGTGGCTAGTATTGCAGCAAAGAATTTGAGGATTATTGTTCCTTTAATCGAATTCATAGGCAGAAAATGGTTCCAAGTAATCCACAAGAGAATGGAGTGGTTGAGCGCATGAATAGGACAATAATGGAGCGTACAAGGACCATGAGATTGCATGTTGAGCTACCTTTAAACATGTGGGCAGAGGTTGTCAACACTTCTGTATATTTAATTAACAAAGGTCCTTCACTTCCTTTGGGCTGTGGTATCTCAAAGGAAGCATGGACAAGTAAGAAGGTGAGTTATTATTTTCTCAAAACCTTCGAATGTGAAGCATTTGCACATGTAGATTCTAAAAATAGAACTAACCTGGATGTAAAATCAAAAAAATGTACCTTCATTGGATATGGCATTGATGAATTTGGTTATAGGCTTTAGGAATTTAAAAATCAAAAAATTGTGAGAAGCAGGGATGTTATATTCAATAAGAAGGTGTTGTACAAAGATCAGTTGCAGCAACGTGAGAAGAAAGAAAAAGATTATGTGGTGTTGGATGATACTCTAGATAATGATGTTCCATTGGTTCCTCATGCTCTGCAACAGTAACAAGAAATACCACAAACTCCAGTGAATGTTAGACGCTCAACAAGGCTAAGTAGACCTCCTGAAAGGTTTTCTCCCTCTTTGTATTCTATTTTGTTAACAGATGCTGGTGAACTGGAAGGTTATGATGAAGCTATGCAAGTAGATAAACAGGTTCAGTGGGAGATTGCAATGAAAGAAGAAATGGACTCCTTGCTGAAAAATTAGACTTGGGAATTATGTAAGTTACTTGCAGGTAAAAAGACTTTACCAAACAAATGGATTTATAGGCTGAAAGAGGAAGATGGAGGTAAGAAAAGATTTAAAGCCACGTTAGTTGAAAAAGGATTTGCACAGAAAAAAAGCATTGATTTTGATGAGATTTTTTCTTCGGTTGTTAAGATGACTTCTATTCGTACTATTTTAAGTATTATGGCTAC
This sequence comes from Cunninghamia lanceolata, assembly GCA_027924645.1. Taxonomy (NCBI): domain Eukaryota; kingdom Viridiplantae; phylum Streptophyta; class Pinopsida; order Cupressales; family Cupressaceae; genus Cunninghamia; species Cunninghamia lanceolata. The sequence continues at coordinate 694,016 of BSBN01001346.1, read as the reverse complement.
TGAAGATTTGCATTTGGAATAGCTAGATGTGAAAACTGTCTTTCTCCATGGTGATTTAGAGGAGCTATATATGGAATAGCCCCAAGGATTTGAGGTCAAAGGTAAGGAGAAATAGGTGTGCAAATTGAAGAAGAGTTTGTATGGCCTGAAACAAGCACCTCGGCAATGGTACTTGAAATTTGATAGTTTTATGACTAAGCAAGGCTACAACTGGTGTAATTCTAACCATTGTGTTTATTTTAAGAGGTTGGATAATGACAGCTACATTATTTTATGTTTATATGTTGATGACATGCTTGTAGCGGGGTCTAACATGGATCACATAAAAGAGTTAAAACAACAGTTAGCACAATCATTTGCTATGAAGGATTTGGGGGAAGCAAAACAAATCTTTGGTATAAAAATTTGTAGAGATAGGAAGAACAAAAAATTGACTCTATCTCAGGTTGATTATGTTGAAAAGGTGTTGTAGAGATTCTATATGGAGAATGCAAAAGCTGTCAGCACACCTTTGCATAGTCATTTGAACTTGACTAAGGAGATGTGTCCTAAGACACAAGAGGAGGAAGAAAAAATCTCCAATGTACTATATGCTTCAGCTTAGGAAGTTTAATGTACGCCATGGTATGCACAAGACTGGATATTGCACATATTGTAGGAGTCGTAAGCAGGTATATGAGTCATCCAGGATTGGAGCATTGGAATGTGGTAAAATGGATTCTCAGATATTTAAGAGGTACATCCAATAAACACTTATGTTTTGGGGGCTCTAATACTGATTTAGTAGGCTATATGGACTCAAATTTGGTAGGGAATATTGATACCAGGCGGAGTACCACAGGTTATGTCTTTACTGTAGGTGGGACAGTGGTGAGTTGGATCTCTAGGTTGCAAAAGGTGGTTGCTTTATCTACCATGGAGGCAGAGTATGTAGCTGCAACAGAGGCAAGCAAGGAGATGATATGGCTACAATCTTTCATGGGAGAATTGGGCAAACAATAATAGTTCTTTATATACAGACAGTCAGAGTGTCATACATCTTACAAAGAATTCTGCCTTGCATTCACGGACCAAACACATACAGTTGCGGTATCACTTCATTTGGTCGGTGTTGGATGATGGACAGTTACGGCTAGAAAAGATCCATACAGATGAAAATCCAGCGGATATGTTTACAAAGGTAGTGACAAGGGACAAGCTGAGCTCCTCTTTAGCTTCGATTGGTCTTCAAGACTGAAAATAAAAAATCAGAACAGTAGAGTCCAGGGTGCTTATTTCCAGTGGGAGCTATAGGGTCAGTGGTGTTATGATCAGTCTCCAAGTGGGAGATGTTATGGTGTGTAGTTTGATTAGTCTCCAAGTGGGAGATTGTTGTTATATGGATCCTAATTAGATTCGGAGGTTAAATTTACCCCACTTTTATTGGCACGGTTTCCACCCAAATTGTTTAACGGGGTCAAGGGGCAACGCCCCTTGCGGGGTCTAAGGGTAGCACCCCTAGTACGCTCCCTGTTGTGATACAGGGCGGGGTCGAGGGGCAACGCCCCCGAAACCTCCAACAATTTTTTATTATTTTATTAAGGCGTCGGGAGTTATTTTTATATTGGCCGACATAAAAAAAACCCTATTTTTGTAACCGACATAAGGCTTGATAAAAGCAGCTAAGGGTTAGGGTTTCTCATGATGTATTGTAGCATTTTGTAGTGGTATTGAGTTGCAAGGATTATTGGTTGTAATCGATTTGATTTACTGGATAATAATATTGGACTCTCTGTTAGTAGATGTAGCCTGAGTTTGGGTGAACCACGATAAAACTTGTCTCTCACTGTTATTATTTTTGTGTATTTTCATTCCTCTGTTTAATATTTATTTGCATTTAATTGATATCTTATGTCGGCTAACCCTAACACTTATTGCTTTTACCCTTGAGTAATTAATTACATTAGGTAATTAGGAGGCCTACATGGGTTTAGTGGTTTACCCCTCCATTATGTTATTAGGAGGAGGTTTATATAAAGAAGGTGAATATCATTGTAAGGATATGTGATGAATATTATATTGTGTTTGGGATCTCTTGGAGATATAACATGGAGTGGCTTCTTCCATATAAAGTGTTGTACGATGTTATTCTACCTTAAACGTTATTCTATTTAGAAATGTATAAATTGGATATTAGGACATTGTGGCCTCTAAACATCTCTTGTGTGGTGTGTGATCTATCTTCTACATTGTCTTATTGCTATTAGTATATGTTTAGATCTTACCAAGTTTCATGAGCATCAAAGAAGCACCATATTATATGTATGTTGCAGTGACCTTAACAGCATGTCAAGTAATTTGGATGAGAAAGATTTTATCATATTTAAATCAACAACAAAATGAAACAAAGAAGTTTTTTTTTGAAAATATATCTACCATAACATTGTCAAAGAATCCAAAATAAACATATTAATATCAAATTTCATTTCATCAATTTTTCTTTATAAAATATACATTGTTATAAATGAAATAGAATATAAATAAAGAATTAAATAAATCACACCAACAACTTCAATAATATCAGTTTTATGATATAAAAAAATTCTATGTATACTTCTACATTCTGTCTATATACATTTTTGTTGTAAACAACAAAATGTTTATTTAAGTGGATTGAACAGAATCAATAGTTTGACAAATAGAACATCTTTTTAAAAAAGAGAACACACTAAAAAATTCCATCAAATATAACTAGACTATCACATAAAAATAATTTAGAGGAGCGGGCTTGACCAATGCTTGAAGACCAATGATGTATGTATCTTAGACTAAGAATAGAGCTTGGAGAGGTCGCCTGTTGGAATTTGCTTTACATGTAAATAAGCCTGCTGAGTCCCTACATGCATTCAAACAATCAGACAGTTTAGTTTCTAACCCATTTAGAAATGAATACCTACTATAAAACAGCTTATTGTATTTTAGTTGAATAAATAAAGGCCCAAAATTGATATTCTGTACCTGACACAAGTCAATTGTCAGAATCCTGGTTTCTAACCCTCCACCTTGATCTCAATTTCAACTCTGCTATCATCATCCATTTTAGCTTCAGTAGGTTTTTCTGCATCCTTTTCTTTTGTTTCACCCTTCGCATTCAACTACATTTCCATCAGTGCGGTGACCTTTGCTGCTATCTCAAGCACTTTAATTATCTTCTCTACCTAAAATTCTTTAGCCCACTTGTTGTAGTATTCTACCAACACTTGTCTTAATTGTGGGACACATTCAGCAATAAGATTTCCCAAGCACTTAGTTCCCAAATGCATCAAGTCATCATCTATATTGTTATACTCTAAGATAGCAGTGGAAGCATAGTTCAAGCTAAGGGTCAGTGATTGATGTTTAATGGGTACTACAAAATCATAGAGGCAATCGTACAGAAGCCTGACTAAAATGATAACTGGTACAAAGAATAAAATGTAGACTGGGAAAATTAGTATGGTGAATAAACAGGTACTACGCACTTAAAAACCCATGCGGGACATATATTCACACATCGATGCAAGCATATACCTAGGCATTTACTCACTGATCCCATCCAACCCAGGCATTTACTCACTGATCCCATCCAACACAGGCATTTACTCACTGGCCCCAGCCATTTACACAAGCATTTGATGCACTCCCGACAAAACACAAACAACTTTTGCCCTGACTCATAAAACTGGAAGAAGAATGTATCATCTTTTGTTATTTTTCTTCCTAGATTTGATCTTTTGTTACTGACCTCTTCAAATGAGCTACTCTCTTCCTCTGAGTCCTCCTTAATTTTCTGGAGAATGTGACGGGCCTCTTCAGGTGTGCACTTCTCTATTTATGAGTTGTCTTCAATTTCCAGGAGAAATTTTTCTAGGTTAAGGATATGCTTGTTAGCCGCTAAACTCACCTCAACTGCTTCGAAGTTGCATGTGCCAAACAGATTCATATAGTCAATGTTTATATTATCGGGGTAGTCAAGAAATTCTAGCAAATCCACAGCTTGCCTATAAGCTTTGATTGTGTCCTCAACATCCACCTTCAAACCTCTCTCTTTCAACCTCACCATGATATCGATTATAGCTACTGCTCTCATCTTCCACATCCCCTTCTTTTCAAACCCTGTTGTGTGTTTCTCGCTATTCTTGATTGTTGTCTGCAATTCCTTGCACTTGTGACTTCCTTCTTTAGCTATTTTCATGCGAGAAGTTATTCGCTCAAGAGATTCCTAATGAAGTTTGCTCAAACAGTTTACATCATCTTTATGTTCTTGAGCTACCAGCATTTGCTTCAAAATTATCTCATTCACCTCATCTCCACTCTCATTTGTCTCCACCAATTGCTTATCTCCACTATCATTTGTTGTTGCCTGCTTCGGGCACCCACAGAATAGAAAAGCCGTCAAAAGAGAGACCAAGCAAGCTAACAAACCCCAAGAAAAGATGCTAAAATCAGCTACCAAGCTTAATACTCGATTGATTATTTGGAGTGTAATCAGTATTAAGAGGATTATCAAATATAGTAATACTCTTACGAAAGGGAAGGGTACATGATTCACAATCAATATGATAGAAAAATTGAACAGTTTAAGTGAGCGGCTTGTAAAGCCAAGGATTTCATAAAGCTTTCTAAATGTAGATTTTGGATAGTAATTGTTGGTTAACATGTCTGTCCTTATTCAAAATCACTCTATTCTGACTCTATGCCTTTTCTTCTTTAAAGAAGAAACGAATTAATCAACAAATGGGTGAACTTTCAAAAATAGTTCCCCTCTAAATTGAGGTATAGCTCCCTTTAAGATCTTCAATGAATTCAATCTATGTTAATTATCCCAATACACTTTTAACCAAAAAGTGCCTAAAGGCCAAACTAACATCCATACATCATTATGTTATGAATGCGATATCCCTTTTTTAAAACACCATTTTATGATAGAATACACAGATTCTATTTTTAAATATCAACCAGGTACATAAACATATAAATGTTGCTGAACCAATAATTTATAGAACACATAATGAATTATCTAAAAAGAGCAATTACCATATGAAAGAAGACTTCGCACAGAAAATCCAATTTCAAATACTCAAACGCACAGATTCAAGCATGCAGCAATTGTTTCTCCTTTTCATTCATAGATGAAAAAATGTTTCAGACAAAAATCATATATGCTTATGAAAACAACAGCAGTTCAGCTCCAAAATTTCTTATCTTCTTTTTCTTTTCTATCTACCCTCTGTTCAGTAATGAAAAACATATATATATGATAGCCCTAATTATCCAACCATGTAAACCCAACCCAGAGTTAAAGTAACTCTGACCCATACAGGATTTAGTTTTTAAATAACTGATAAAGATTATACTTTTGAAAATAGTATAACTAAAAACTGAATAAAGAAAACTGAGCGAATAAGATCACGGCTGAGGTAACGGATTTGAATCTCTGGATTTGCTATCGGCGGTTGGGGAGGCACGTTGAGTCTTCCACTCCTGAAACACAGTAACAAACTCCTGAATTTTCGAAAGGTTGGGGGTGCCTATGTGTCTCATCCTCATCTTCTAAATGTCTTTCTCCCTCTGTATTTTCCCAATCCTTTCCTTATGTTACGGAAGTGCTTCGATACAGAGATAAAGAAGTGACTCTATTTTAGAAATCCAGGAGAAATCCTCAACTAATATGTCGTCACTTTCTTTGACAAAGCTGATTTTATCTTTAAAGGATTGAATTACTGTATCGATATTCTCCTCTGGTCCCCCATCATCCTTTATGTATTTTACATCAATACATTGTAAATCATGCTACAATGATTGGGTGAACTCAGTTATTTCCTTAATCATTTTTGTAAGTTCAAGCCGCCCTTACTGAGATATAGAATTTCTCCATTCAATGTTTTTCTTATTCACATTCAGTAAATCTTCATCCAAACCTGTTAAATTATTTTCTGACAGAAATTTTGCTACTCCATATTTTTGAACCTCATCAATTTGATTCATTACATTTACCCACTTGCCTTCATCTTTCATCCAAGAAGCAATTTGCACCTTAAGGTCCTCAATGGTGGTTGTAGTCTGATCATATATATTCTTAAGTTCATGGATATATTCAGTACCTTTCTGAACAATATAATCCAACCATTCATCGAATACCTTAGTCACCATTCTATTTCTGTTAACTTGGTCCAACATCTTTTGGTTAGCTGGTGACTTAGGGTCAAAAGACAGAGAAAGCTGTGAAATCGGTTGTGGACTGGGATTAAGAATAGCATCAATATATTCTGCCATGGAACGCAGAGTCTGTTTCAATTCTTTCTTGTCTTTCTCATCTTTCTAGGTCTGTCTGATGATCCTTTTGGTGGATGCCTCAAGATGATGAACATCTGCTGCTCTTGAGGCAGCCCCAAGATCCACCCTTTCAATAGTGAAATCCTACACAGTGGGGTCTTGAACCTCTTCGTCAGTTGCCGGCCTAGCTATCTCTGCACTCCAGTCCCCAGTATTAGGGTCAATACTCACCCTGGATGTCGTTTTCAGCTTCTTGGACTTAGGCATTTTTCCCAAACATTTACTCACCATGTCTTCTAAAGGTAAAGAAAATGGAATTATCTTCCTTTTGTCACTAATCGAATTCTCCAACCATTTGGGTGCAGGGGCTGAGGTTTCTTTTCTCGGGTTCAATTGACTAGAGGACCCATCTGAAATCATCATCAATCCAGGAGTCTCTAAAACAACCTCTGCCTATTGTTTTGTACTAACCTCCTCTGCTCTCGGTGAATCAGGTCCTTTATCACCCATTGTTTGCCCTGAATCCTCCTCATAATTCAAATCCATGACTATTCTTTCAGGAACCTGCTTTCTCTTCCTGCTTTTAGTTCTGGATCTGGTGGCACGAGGGGGCAGAATAGTGGTGAGGGCTTTCTTGGATCCTTTGATGACAGGACTTCTTCCAATTCTTGACTTGGAAGTACCTGCATCACAGATAGCAATAGGCTGGTTAGAGGAGCTTATTGGGAATGGTGATTCAATCATCGACATGCATTGTTGAGAATCTTTATTCTAAAACCCTTTGTGTTTCTATTCCCTCAACCATTTTTCGGTACTCCTTATCACCGGGAGAGTTTTCACCTCAATTCTATCTTCCTCCTCTTTACTCCAGTCAATTTCTGGAATAGGTGATTGTTTTATTTATTCAAATTGGGGGTCAATCACCTATTCTTCATTATTGATAACTCCAGAAATGTTCATACTTAGATTAAGGGTGATTATCTGTCCTAAAGAGAACCTACACCACAGTCTCCGCCTGACCTCAAATTCATCTGAATAGTCCTCCCAATAATCTTCCAATTTAGGGATATGAGAATGCCCTGTCTCAGAACCCAAGTTATCCCTAACAAAGCCTTTGCTGTCAAATTGGGACCTGGCAGTGAAGAACTAAAAATTGAACTTTTTAAGGTTCACTTCTAAATTCAAAGCATCAAATTTTGATTGGCACGAGTAATGTCCAAGTTCAATGGGGAAAGAGATACCAAATCCCTTTTTTGTTGAGAACTTTTTATCCACATGTGCTAACTGTCTGCATACCTTAATCAGCACAAAACGGTCAAATACATACTTGGGTAACTTAATAGGTTCACCATCAAATCCTCCAACTCTAATGTAAGTGAACTTGGAAAATTGAATAAAGAAACTACCATATATGTTGACCAACTGCATTGCTTCATTGGACATTCTCTTATTCAGATTACCTGCCAGTTCATAAGTCATTCTCCCAATGAAAACATCACTAACCCTCTTGTAATTCCCATAACAGTTATGCATCTGCAATTGTGAATAATATTCATAAATTTTACTATCTTCAGCTAAAGGCGCATGAGGTAGCCCCAACCATTGTCTTGTAGACACCAGGAAATAGAAAATGTACAAAGACATGTAAAAGTCTTTATTACTCAAAGGATTACTCAGACCTCGATGCACACAGTCAGCTGTAATTTCTGCCCAATCCAAATATTGTTCTCCTTGGAGGATAACCTGTACGAAAAAGTACATCCAGTCTTCCCAAAAGTATGTCTGTGCGCTGCCTTCCAACCTATGTAGTAATACCACAATATCTCTCACTTCCTGAATCATGTGATCTCTGGTAAGCGATCTAGGTAGCCTTGAACCTCCCTTTTGGAATTTCAGCAACCAATTTTTGGCTATCACACTTCTGTAATTTGTTTTCTTTAGTGAGAAATGCCCATAAGAAGAAGAGATATCAAGGCTAGACTAGGCTCCCTTTGGTGGTATTCTCATCACAGACATTAGGGTTTGTCTGTTGACATGAAACAACACACTAGCATCGACATTTCTGATGCACCTGTTTTGGGGTTCATACCTGTTTATGCACTCTAGAACTAATTCAGGGCATTGTACGGCTGTGGGAAAGGCCGCAGCTTCAATCAAACCACTTTCTAGTATCTTTTTCATCATGGGAGTTGGCACAGGATTTCTAGACCTTTCTCTAAATTCTTCTAAATCATATAGCACTAGTGAAGTATCTTCAAACTCAGGATGAGAAAAAGTAAGACCAGGACCATGTTCATGATCTGAACAAGTAGATTTCATAGCCATAATTGGAGGATACAACAGAAAATGCTTCAAATTTTGAAGATAATGTCAGAAACTCAAAGGATTTTTCTTTCCAGCTAAAAAAATGGAAACAGCATATAGGAGGAATAGAACTCACCTTCAGGATATCTGAAATTATTGCAGAATTTGGGCAACAAGACCTTATACCTTCTGCGTCATTCTCCTCTGCATCACACAGTATGTTCATTTGCCAAATTTGACTTGTTTTCTCTTAATAATGGCATTAACGGATTGAATAATTATTACCCAAAATAATACGTGCCGAATTTGTTTGAAAAGACATGAAATCTGACATCCTCATTAATGGCAAGCATTATTTACACGCAGCCATGATGTATAATAATTATCTGTAACTTTACCAAAATTAGAATTTTCTATTTCATAATGGGTTTCGGACATGTTTTCCTCCAACTTTCCCGCTAAATTTGATTTAGAAGGCCCCGGGGAAAGATAAGATCATAATCACCAAATTGGTGAACTTTGAACCATTGAACCTTGGGAAAGTGGTTCAAGGTTCAAGTTGAAAGACATAAGAACTACATAAACTGACCAACATCACATGGCTTGTGAAGGACATTTGACTACGAAACAGTACAGGATTGAACTTGGAACCAATGAACCATTGAACCTTAGGAATGTGGTTCAAACGAATGGTTCAACGACATATTAAACTGGACAAAAGAACTGAGTAAAGTGACTCAATACAAGGGGCCGAGTGTTGAACCTTGAACTGTGGAACCTTTGAACCATTAACAAAAGGTTCAAGTTCAACCCGAAAACTCAAAGGCGTTTTAAATTAAACAGCTTGCTTTTTGAGAGACTTTAAAGACATCGAACCATTGAACTTTGAACTTTGAGAATAGTTCAGGTTCAAAGGTTCAAGCCTTAAGTGATTTCATACACAAAGGGGGTATGCGGGCAACCTTTGAAGAATAAAGAGCAGATTTAAGAAATAAGGTATGACTAATAGGACAAAACAATAAATCGACTCTTGCTTAGGGGAATTATGAACAAAATAAATAAGGGTGACTCAAAAGGTAACATTGGCTCTGACTGGGGACTGCATTTTATGGCAAAATGCAAAGAACTCAGAAGCTCTGGTTACGTAGAAACTAAAACACAGAGATGAAAGAAAAGAAGCAAAACAAACCAAAACCGGGAAAGGAAAACATAAAACCAGACAATAAAGAAAGGGTATGTACAAAACAGGGGACTCCTATTTTACAGTCGATACAATTTGAGATCCTATCCATTATAGGACAAGGGTAAAATAGCTCCATCCAGATATTCCAATTTAAAAGAATTTGGACCCAGTACCTGGTGAATTCTAAAAGGTCCTTTCCAAAGCGAGTCAAATTTGCTATGTGCACCTTTTGGTTCTCTCCTTCTATCCCACAGCAATACTTCATCTCCTTCCATAAACTTTCTAGGCCTTGTTTTCTGGTCAAAAATCTCTTTAACTCTGGCCTGATGAGCAGTAATTCAGTCAACCAATTCATTCCTCTCTTCTTCAATCTTAGTTAAGTACATAATCCTCTTCTCTAGGGAATCTTGGAAGTACTAATCCTCGATTACACTTTGTAGTTTGGCTACAGATAGTTCCAGAGGTAAAGATAATTGGGCACCTATTCCATAAACCAATTCAAAAGGTGCCATCCCGATTGCCCTTTTTGGAGTTATTCTGTCGGCCCAGAGTGCTTCATATAATATTTTATGCCAATCTTGGGGGTTATCATTCACCAATTTCTTCATGATGGCAATCAGATTCTTGTTGCTGGACTTAGCTTGTCCATTTCCTTGGGGATAGTAATCTGATGAATGGGAGAGAGATATACTATGTTCATAACAAAAAGAAGTCATTTCAATTGAAGAGAAACTGGTAGCATTATCTGCTACAAGTTTCTGGGGAACACCAAAACGTACCAAAATATTTTCTTTAATAAAATTACACACCACCTCTGAAGTTGTTCTTTTTACAGGGGCTGCTTCAACCCATTTCATGAAATAATCTGTTGCTGTCAAAATGTGGGTATGCCCTGCACTTGAGGGGGGCGAGATAGGCCCAATAAAATCCAATCCCCACTGTTTGAATGGTTCTTCAATAACAACAGGCCCTAAGGGCAATGCTGCTAATTGTGGCCTTCCTGAGAACATTTTACATTTTTCACAATTAGACACCCATTTATACGCATCTTTAAACATACCCGGCTAGTAGTAACAATTTTTGAGGATTTTGAAAGCTGTAACTGAAGAAGAGAAATGCCCACCACAGGCTTCATTATGGAAAACTTCCAAGAGCTTGTCTTGTTGCTCTTTGTCCACACATCTCAAGAAAGTTCCATCTAGTCCTTTTTTGTAAAGGACATCCCCCCAAATAACATATTTAGCTGCTTTTAGCTTTAGGTTTCTTTTCTCTTTCAGAGATAAGTGACTCGGACAATCTCCGTAAGTAAGATAGTATGCTACATCTAGAAACCATGGGTCTTGTAAACTTACCAGTAGGACAGTAGGAAGCCCTTTATCTTCTTCTTCCTTGTTCTCAGCAATCAATTTACATAAACCTTGGCCTTTGACCAATTTAGTTGGCCTGACTTCCAAATCATATTCTTGGATTTTAGAAACCCACGTTGCTCTATTGTTTAAACCAACATCTTGTTGAGTCAGGATACTTTTTATAGCTGAACTTGGAACAAATACAACTGAATGAGAGTGAAGTATCTAATATCTGAATTGTTTAACAGCCTTTACTACAGCGAAAGCTTATTTTTCAACCAAAGAATATTTTAATTCATGTTTTTTTAGGGGAATGCTCATAAAGGCTATAGGGGCCTCTTCATCCAATTCATTTTTCTACAACAAAATACCTGACATGGTGTGTTCCGAGGCATAACAATGAATAATGAAATCTTTTTGAAAATTAGGATTTACCAAAGTGGGTGTGTGTGCAATCGCCTCTTTGATATCCTCAAATGCCTTCTTAGCAGCTTCATTCCACTTGAATGTATGATTCTTGCTCATCATTCCAACAATATGCTTTGTAATCTCAGAAAAGTCAGGGATGAACCTTCTGAGAAAATTGATTTGGCCAAAGAAGGAGTTGACTCCAGTCCTATTAGAAGGGATACTAAGTTGTTGTATCGCCCTGACCCTCTCTGGATCAATTCTGATTCCATCTTTTGAAATTAAGTGTCCCAACAACTTTCCCTCTGTAACACAGAAGACTGACTTCTTGGGATTGAGTGATATGCCATGGCTCTGACACCTTTGTAAGACAGTCTCCAGATCCTTCAGGTGGTCTTCTCTATTTCTGGAAAAAATAGTCATATCATCAAGATAAATAACAATAATTCTATCCTTCAGATCTCTAAAAGATGAATCCATCGCCCGCTGAAAGGTTGCTCCGGCATTAATCAGGACAAAGGGCATTCGGTTATAGGCAAAAGTTCCCCAAGGCATAGTGAAGGTGGTCTTATGCTGATCAGCTGCAGCCACACCTATCTGATTGTAACCTGAGAACCCATCCAGCATGGACATCATTTCTGACCCAACAATTGTTTGTAAGATGTGGTCCATCACAGGTAAGGGATAGTTATCCTTTAGACTAGCCTGGTTTAAATTTCTGAAATCAACACAGATTCTTATTTCTCCATTCTTCTTGCGCACTGGAACAATATTTGCCACCCAAGTGGAGTGATGAATTAGATAGATAATTCTAGCTTTCAACATCTTATCAATCTCCTTAAAAATAGCCTCAGCAACTTTTGGATTATAATTCCTCAACTTCTGCCTGAATGGGGCTACATTTGCTTTCAGAGGAATATGGTGTTGAAACTGTCCATGTCTAAAGTTTTTAAGATCATCATAGCACCAGGCGAAAACATCCTTATACTTGATTAACAATTTGATCAATTTGTTTTTCTCCTCTAAAGAACAACATCTACCAATGGATATCCATTTAGGATCAACTTCATTCCCAATGTTTATTTTCTCATAATCTTCCACTTTGTTAGGACCCTGGGTAGGTTTGCCTTTAGTATATTCATCTCTTCTAGTAAACAAATGTTCTAAGGAGACCAGTCCTTTAGGGATCTTGTTTCCCTTCAACTGAATCACATCATCTTTTGGATTAATCCCTGGGTCAGGACTGAATTCTTTACATTCTGTTTCTGAGCCCTCAAAATAAGTTCCCAAGAACATTTCAGCATTCTCTAAGAATTTTCTGATCTGATTATCACTCTCAAAAACTTGCCAACTTTCGGCATTGTCTGGGACATTAGGATGATATACCAGTTCTATTCTATAAGAATCCTTTTTAAAATCCGGATGTGGCAGAAGAAGAGAAGCTGATACTGCTAAAGAATCTGCTCTAGTGTTCAGGTCTCTAGGAATTGCTTCAATAGAGAAGGCATCAAAATGTTCAATCTCATCCCAGACTCTGTTTCTGTAATGTTTTAATCTTTCATTTTTAACAGAAAAGATGCCTCTCACCTGTTTCACAATCAATTCAGCATCTCCTCTGACTTTAAGTATTTTCACACCCCTTCCTTTGGCTTCATATAGCCCAAGCAACAAAGCTTCATATTCTGTAGTATTATTAGTGTTTTTGAATTCTAATTTAAAAGAATAAGAAAAAATTTCACCTTCTGGTGAGAACAACACAACCCCAGCCCCTGAACCAGCAGTAGCACAACTGCCATCAAATTCCATAATCCATAGGTCATCAGAATGTACAGACCTTTGGGTTAATTCTTCCTTGAGGTCATCTCCAAAACTCTGTTCAGAAGAGATAAAATAGTTACCAAATTCACGTTCCTCAAATAAAATCTGGGACTTGGGATCATCAGAGGGATAGACAGTAAACTTACACTTGGGTTCAGGTTCTAGCTTTACTTTATGCTTTCCCACTAGGATTGTGGCTTCTAACCAATCCAATTTAATCTGTCCACCCAAAAACTTGCAAAATGTCCTACTCAACAGCATCCCATAACTAGCAGGAATATCCGCTACCAAAATAGTCAATTTCACCTTTTTGTCAGGGTAGGCTGCAAGAGCAACTCGTGCATCCTTAATCTGTCCAAGCAAGGAAACCTGTTTGCCATCCATAGAATAACACCTACCAAATGTCTTTGTAAGTGATAATCCTAGGGCTTTAGCTACAGAAGAGGGCATAATGTTGTCTGAAGCTCATGAATCTATAATATAGTTACTGAGCTTATGACCATTGATGAACAAAGATACATAAAATGGGTTGGGTTTCAAATCAGCTGTATAAGAAGTATCATTTGATGAATTGAGAGTCATTTTAGGGGTAGTCATGGATGACTCAGATGAGGAAGCAAATAGTTGAGCAATGGGAGACTCAGCATTAACATTTAGTTGACTCTCGAGTTCAGTTTGTGTAGGACCACCCTTAACATATTTAACCAGTTTGTCAAGTTCATTAGGTTTTAACTTGAGATACTCAAAAGGAGAGATTTAAATTTTTGCAGATTTACAGAATTCTACAATATCAAAAGAAGCATCTGGATCATTTTTATGCAACAATTTAATTTCCTGAGCCTTCACATTAGCATCATGAGTTCTAATAAAAGGCTCCTTACTTTACCAGGTACTTCTTGCGTATTAGAGGATCTCATATTCCTCTGACTCCTGGTGAGCATGACACATGAATGATCTTCAAGGGTAACCAAAATTTCACCTCCCCTTTCTGAATCATATTCATATTCAAGGAAGTTTATCTTAGAGTCACCAGGCTCCTCAAAGTTCCTTTCTTCTTCAGTAAACTCTCCTAACACATCTTGGGTAGCAATCATTTGAGCATACCTAAGCATTTCTGGACAAGAATTCCCATCATGATCGGTAGTCAAGTGAAAAGCACACATGTTTCCCCTCCCAGGAGGAGCTTCAATAGTCAGCCTTGGTTGTGCTGATGTTAGGGGTAAAGCCCTACCAGCATTTGCTTGTTGATTCAAATTCCTCCTACCAATATCTTGATACGGTTGTTGGAAGGAACCACCAACTTTAGGTAATTGCCTCTTTAAGGCAATCATATCATTAACCAGTCTTTGCACGACAGGATTGGTAGATGATGAGGGGTGAGCATTTGGCCCCTGGACCTCTTTCTTCCATTTACCGGCCATAATAAGATCATCCTCCAATCCGACTGCCAAAGCTTGTGTAGCTGGTAAATCAGCAATCGCACCCCTTCTAAGATGAAAGCTAATATCAGGAGGCATAGAATTGATGAAGAAACACTTCTGATTCTCGCCAGTTGGTCTTTTAGCAGCAGGGATTTTGTTCACAATTCTATTGAATTTAGCCACAAATTCCCTCATAGGTTCATGTATCTCTTTCTTAAGCTGAGTCAGCTGTGCAAGGAGAGAATGTTCATCTTCTGCGCTTTTGAACCTGTTTTCAAACGCAGTTTTCATGTCATTCCAGTGTGTGATTGAGGAGTTAGTTAGATGATAGAACCATTGTGCTGCAGTATCGGTCAAGGTTTGTACAAAAAGCCTTATGGCTACATCTTGGTGTTGTACACCTAACACACTACATGCTACTACAAAGGCACACAAATGTTCTTCTGGTGATTGTCTCCCATCTCCATTAAATTTGGGCAAATTCTCCCGTGCATTTTTAGGCAAAGGATTTAGGTTAGCCCCTAGGTTCAGATGTCCTATGGCTACTCCCCAAGGTTGGACCATTGGTAGGAAGTTTATAGCTGAGGGGATGATAGTACCAGAAAGAGTTGGAGCTTGACAAACAGGAGATGTAGAAGGTTTAGGGGGGCTAGGAGTTCTACTCCTAGCTCTTCTTGCACGAGTAGGGATATAAGGAAAATTAAAGTTTTGTAGTGCTTGAAAGGTAGGATCCTCAATTCCCTCTCTTCTCAAAGACCTTGTATATGGTCTAGAATCCAGCTTATAATATTGTAACTAGATAGACAGCTATTAATTTCTATGCTGTTCTTGATTTCCTTCCACTTCAAAGGCTTGATTTCTTGCTGCGTTTTGGGCTTGCCTCCTTCTCTGCCTGAGCAATAGCAATCTCAGGTTATCGGCCAATTCTTCCTCTTTTTCTAATACTCTGATTACTCTTCTATAATCTTCACTATTCTGACGAGTGCGCCAAGCAAGGGTATTCAACTAGCCAATAATGTCTTCATGCTCGTCCTGAAAACCAAGATTAGGCTGTAGAACAGGAATTATGTTTTCATGTGGAAGCACCATTGTTGCTTCATATTAAGGCGACCAATCTTTTAATAAATGACTTCGTCCCCAATAGAGTCACCAAAAACTATTGGTTAATAGGTTTGTCCTTATTCAAAATCACTCTATTCTGACTCTATGCCTTTTCTTCTTTAAAGAACAAATGAATTAATCAACAAATGGGTGAACTTTCAAAAATAGTTCCCCTCTGAATTGAGGTATAGCTCCCTTTAAGATCTTCAATGAATTCAATCTATGTTAATTATCCCAATACACTTTTAACCAGAAAGTGCCTAAAGGCCAAACTAACATCCATACATCATCATGTTATGAATGTGATATCCCTTTTTTAAAACACCATTTTATGATAGAATACACAGATTCTATTTTTAAATATCAACCAGGTACATAAACATATAAATGCTGCTAAACCAATAATTTATAGAACACATATAATGAATTGTCTAAAAAGAGCAATTACCATATGAAAGAAGACTTCGCACAGAAAATCCAATTTCAAATACTTAAACGCACAGATTCAAGCATGCAGCAATTGTTTCTCCTTTTCATTCATAGATGAAAAAATGTTTCAAACAAAAATCATATATGCTTATGAAAACAATAGCAGTTCAGCTCCAAAATTTCTTATCTTCTTTTTCTTTTCTATCTACCCTCTGTTCAGTAATGAAAAACATATATATATGATAGCCCTAATTATCCGACCATGTAAAACCAACCCAAAGTTAAAGTAACTCTGACCCATACGGGATTTAGTTTTTAACAAACTGATAAAGATTATACTTTTGAAAATAGCATAACTAAAAATTGAATAAAGAAAACTGAGCGAATAAGATCACGGCTGAGGTAACAGATTTGAATCTCTGGATTTGCTATCGGCGATTGGGGAGGCACATTGAGTCTTCCACTCCTGAAACACAGTAACAAACTCCTGAATTTTCAGAAGGTTGGGGATGCCTATGTGTCTCATCCTCGTCTTCCAAACGTCTTTCTCCCTCCGTATTTTCCCAATCCTTTCCTTATGTTACGAAAGTGCTTCAATACAGAGATAAAGAAGTGACTCTATTTTAGAAATCTGGGAGAAATCCTCAACTAATATGTCATCACTTTCTTTGACAAAGCTGATTTTATCCTTAAAGGATTGAATTACTGTATCGATATTCTCCTCTGGTGCCCCATCATCCTTTATGTATTTTACATCGATACATTGTAAATCATGCTGCAATGATTGGGTGAACTCAGTTATTTCCTTAATCATTTTTGTAAGTTCAAGCTGCCCTTGCCGAGATATAGAATTTCTCCATTCAATGTTTTTCTTATTCACATTCAGTAAATCTTCATCCAAACCTGTTAAATTCTTTTCTGACAGAAATTTTGCTACTCCATATTTTTGAACCTCATCAATTTGATTCATTACATTCACCCACTTGCCTTCATCTTTCATCCAAGAAGCAATTTGCACCTTAAGGTCCTCAATGGTGGCTGCAGTCTGATCATATATATTCTTAAGTTCATGGATATATTCAGTACCTTTCTAAACAATACAATCCAACCATTCATCGAATACCTTAGTCACCATTCTATTTCTATTAACCTAGTCCAACATCTTCTGGTTAGCTAGCGACTTAGGGTCAAAAGATAGAGAAAGCTGTGAAACCGGTTGTGGACTGGGATTAAGAATAGCATCAATATATTCTGCCATGGAACGCAGAGTTTGTTTCAATTCTTTCTTGTCTTTCTCATCTTTCTAGGTCTAACTGACGATCCTTTTGGTGGATGCCTCAAGATGATGAACATCTGTTGCTCTTGAGGCAGCCCCAAGATCCACCTTTTCAATAGTGAAATCCTACACAGTGGGGCCTTGAACCTCTTCGTCAGTTGCCGGCCTAGCTATCTCTGCACTCCAGTCCCCAGTATTAGGGTCAATACTCACCCTGGATGTCGTTTTCAACTTCTTGGACTTAGGCATTTTTCCCAAACATTTACTCACCATGTCTTCTAAAGGTAAAGAAAATGGAATTATCTTCCTTTTGTCACTAATCAAATTCTCTAGCCATTTGGGTGCAGGGGCTGAGGTTTCTTTTCCTGGGTTCAATTGACTAGAGGACCCATCTAAAATCATCATCAATCTAGGAGTCTCTAAACCAACCTCTGCCTATTATTTTGTACTAACCTCCTCTGCTCTCGATGAACCAAGTCCTTTATCACCCATTGTTTCCCCTAAATCCTCCTCATAATTCAAATCCACGACTATTCTTTCAGGAACCTGCTTTCTCTTCTTGCTTTTAGTTCTGGATCTGGTGGCACAAGGGAGCAGAATAGTGGTGAGGACTTTCTTGGATCCTTTGATGATAGGACTTCTTCCAATTCTTGACTTGGAAGTACCTGCATCACAGATAACAATAGGCTGGTTAGAGGAGCTTATTGGGAATGGTGATTCAATCATCGACATGCATTGTTGGGAATCTTTATTCTGAAACCCTTTTTGTTTCTATTCCCTCAACCATTTTTTGGTCCTCCTTATCACCGAGAGAGTTTTCACCTCAATCTTATCTTCCTCCTCTTTACTCCAGTCAATTTCTGGAATAGGCGATTATTTTATTGGTTCAAATTGGGGGTCAATCACCTGTTCTTCATTATTGATAACTCCAGAAATGTTCACACTTAGATTAAGGGTGATTATCTATCCTAAAGAGAACCTACACCACAGTCTCCTCCTGACCTCAAATTCATCTGAATAGTCCTCCCAATAATCTTCCAATTTAGGGATATGTGAATGCCCTCTCTCAAAACCCAAGTTATCCCTAACAAAGCCTTTGCTGTCAAATTGGGACCTGGCAGTGAAGAACTAAAAATTGAACTTTTTAAGGTTCACTTCTAAATTCAAAGCATCAGATTTTGATTGGCACGAGTAATGTCCAAGTTCAATGGGGAAAGAGATACCAAATCCCTTTTTTGTTGAGAACTTTTTATCCACATGTGCTAATTGTCTGCATACCTCAATCAATACAAAATGATCAAATACATACCTGGATAACTTAAAAAGTTCACCGTCAAATCCTCCCACTCTAATGTAAGTGAACTTGGAAAATTGAATAAAGAAACTACCATATATGCTGACCAACTACATTGCTTCATTGGACATTCTCTTATTCAGATTACCTGCCAGTTCATAAGTCATTCTCCCAATGAAAACATCACTAACCCTCTTGTAATTCCCATAACAGTTATGCATCTGCAATTGTGAATAATAGTCATAAATTTTACTATCTTCAGCTAAAGGCGCATGAGGTAGCCCCAACCATTGTCTTGTAGACATCGGGCAATAGAAAAGGTACGAAGACATGTAAAAGTCTTTATTACTCAAAGGATTACTCAGACCCCGATGCAAACAGTCAGCTGCAATTTCTGCCCAATCCAAATATTGTTATCCTTGGAGGATAACTTGTACGAAAAAGTACATCCAGTCTTCCCAAAAGTATGCTTGTATGCTGCCTTCCAGCCTGTGTAGTAATACCACAATATCTCTCACTTCTTGAATCATGTGATCTCTGGTAAGCAGTCTAGGTAGCCTTGAACCTCCCTTTTGGAATTTCAGCAACCAATTTCTTGCTATCACACTTCTGTAATTTGTTTTCTTTAGTGAGAAATGCCCATAAGAAGAAGAGGTATCAAGGCTAGAATAGGCTCCTTTTGGTGGTATTCTCATCACAGACATTAGGGTTTGTCTGTTGACATGAAACAACACACTAGCATCGGCATTTCTGATGTACCTGTTTTGGGGTTCATACCTGTTTATGCACTCTAGAACTAATTCGGGGCACTGTACGGCTGTGGGAAAGGCCGCAGCTTCAATCAAACCACTTTCTAATATCTTTTTCATCATGGGAGTTGGCACAGGATTTCTAAACCTTTCTCTAAATTCTTCTAAATCATATAGCACTAGTGAAGTATCTCCAAACTCAGGATGAGAAAAAGTAAGACCTATTACACAGGTAATTGGTAAATTGTTGGATGATATTAACAGTGAGTGAATGCTCAATAATTAGGTTACAGAATGTACAAGAATAGGCATGTTTTTATATTTAGAAACTGCCAAGGATCGACACACGATCCAAGAAATCATTACAAGACCATTACACTTACACGGTACTGACCATTAACTAAAAATAGATGATTCTAGAAGAATGTCTTAATACCCTCCCTTAATGGTCAATCTATTTACAACACCAAGAGACCCCCTAAATTTTACAAACTTGTTAGGACTCAAGGACTTGGTGAGAATATCTGCTGTCTGATCCTAAGTTGGAACATACAGCAACTGAACTGTGTGGTCTTCAACCAACGATCAGATGAAGTGACAATGTGTCTCGACGTGCTTGGTTCTCTCATGGAAGACCAGATTCTTGGCAAGTTTGAGAACTCCCTGATTGTTGTAGAACAAGGGAGTCGGTCCTGCTTGAGATAGTTGCATATCTGCAAGCATCCGGCGAAGCCAAACTGCCTCACATGCTACCTTCACTGCACCTCGATATTCAGCTTCTGTTGAGGAGAGTGCCACAGCCTGCTATTTCTTACTAGTCCATGTGACGGCACCGGATCCCAAACTGAACACATACCCAGAAGTTGATTTTCTGTCATCAACTGAACCTGCCCAATCTGAATCTGTGAAGCCTCGAAGGCTGGGATCAGAATTCCTTGTGTAAAGGATACCAAAGTCAGAAATACCCTTCACATACCGTAACACATGCTTAGCTGCTACCCAATGAGCAGTCTTGGGGGCTGTCAAGAATCTGGAGATGTAGCTGACTGCAAAACTAATGTCTGGTCTTGTAGCAGTTAAGTAGATAAGACTGCCTACTAGTTGACGGAACAGAGACTCATCAATCACTAGTGAGTCAGACTTAGTAGACAGCTTAAGGTCCTTTTCCATAGGGGTGGAGGCTGGTTTGCAGTCCTGCATTCAGAACTTATCCAGAAGACTGCGAGCATACTTCAATTGAGAGATGAAGATGCTATTCTGAGTTTGCCAAACCTCAACACCTAAACAATAGTGAGAAAGTCCCAAATCTATCATATCAAAGGTGGTGCACAGGTGCTGTTTGATCTTATCGATCAGGTGTGGCGAGCTGCCAGTAATAAGCAAGTCATCCACATAGACAACAACTAACAGGATATCACTGCCAGTGTGTTTGATATACAGATTTGAGTCAAAAGGACTCCTCTCAAAACCATGTTCTGTGAGATACTTGTCAATTTTGATGTACCATGCTCTGGGAGCCTGCTTCAGGCCATAAAGTTCTTTGACCAGCCTACAGACTTTATGTTCTTGACCAGCAACCTTGAAACCAGGAGGCTGCGTCATGTAGACTTCTTCCTGCAACTCACCGTTGAGGAATGCACTCTTCACATCCATCTGATGGACTTGCCATCCAAATTGGGCTACTAAGGCAAGGACAAGCCATATGGTGCTCATCTTGGCTGTAGGAGCAAAGGTCTCCTCGTAGTCGATGCCTTCTTTCTGTGAGAAACCCCGAGCAACAAGCCTTGCTTTGTACTTGTCCAGGGTTCCGTCAGCCTTGTACTTAACTTTATACACCCATTTGCAGCTAATGGGTTTCTTCCCTGGAGGAAGATCAGAGAGGACCCAAGTGTGATTCTTCAGTCGTGATGTGGTTTTTGATGAAGAGCGAGGACCTTTCTTCTCTCCTTCTTCTGTGCAGCAGTCTGAGGATCAGCCTTTGAAGGCTTTTGACCTGGGTGTTCGTCTTCCATTAGGTCCACCTGATGGGAGGGATGCTGATTATTTCTCATACTCAGATTCTGATGAGTCTCAGCCTGAAATTCCTGAGGATGATGTTGAACCTCCTCCTGATGCACCTGTTCTAGAGCCTCCTATTGAACCTAATAATGAACCTATTGTTGGCCCCTCTACCCGTTGTCCCAAATGGTGGTTAAAGACGATTGTCGATCTTCATGATGATGAACTTGTTGAGGGTAGATCTTCTCAGAATAAGAGCAAATTACTGCAGAATTTGGGCAACAAGACCTTATACCTTTTGCGTCATTCTCCTCTGCATCACACAGTATGTTCATTTGCCAAATTTGACTTGTTTTCTCTTAATAATGGCATTAACGGATTGAATAATTATTACCCAAAATAATACGTGCCGAATTTGTTTGAAAAGACATGAAGTCTGACATCCTCATTAATGGCAAGCGTTATTCATGTGCGGCCATGATGTATAATAATTATCCGTAACTTCACCAAAATTAGAATTTTCTATTTCATAATGAGTTTCAGACATGTTTTCCTCCAACTTTCCCACTAAATTTGATTTAGAAGGCCTCGGGGAAAGATAAGATCATAATCACCGAACTGGTGAACTTTGAACCATTGAACCTTGGGAAAGTGGTTCAAGTTTCAAGTTCAAAGACATGAGAACTACATAAACCGACCAACATCACATGGCTTGTGAAGGACATTTGACTACGAAACAGTACAAGATTGAACTTGGAACCAATGAACCATTGAACCTTAGGAATGTGGTTCAAACGGATGGTTCAATGACATATTAAACTAGACAAAAGGACTGAGTAAAGTGACTCAATACAAGGGGCCGAGTGTTGAACCTTGAACCATGGAACCTTTGAACCATTAACAAAAGGTTCAAGTTCAACTTGAAAACTCAAAGGCATTTTAAATTACACAGAACAAAACAGCTTGCTTTTTGAGAGACTTTAAAGACATCGAACCATTAAACTTTGAACTTTGAGAATAGTTCAAGTTCAAAGGTTCAAGCCTTAAGTGATTTCATACACAAAGGGGGTATGCGGGCAACCTTTAAAGAATAAAGAGCCGATTTAAGAAATAAGGTATGACTAATAGGACAAAACAGTAAATCGACTCTTGCTTAGGGGAATTACGAACAAAATAAATAAGGGCGACTCAAAAGGTAACAGTAATATACCACCTTATACCATCTGCAAAGGATGACAATCCATCCTATTATGACAAAAACACACTGAACATAGAATGTCAATCCGACATTATTACCATGATGCAAAAGGCATCTCATTTTGGCACCCATCAGTACAACACATATCGTCACAATCATTCCAACTGCCGGAATGAAAGCTGAACTGGCTAACTTGTATTGTCTCTTCCAAGTAAAAGCTACAGTCCACAATTTAAGCACCTCCTCTTTTAAGGTCGACAACTCTTTTCCTTGCTCTTTCACACTTTCTAAAGAGATTTCAGGAATCTTTTGAGAGATAGAGTCTCGAATGAACTTACCCGACAAAATAGTGCAACCCAAGCAAAGCACAAGAACAACAGCTCGCACTAGCAAAGCCACACTGATAGAAATCAGCGCTCCATTTTTTACTTTTGCATCGGTTGCATTTTGAAGCGCATAAAGTTCCGTAGAGATATGGAGAGATAAGCTTATTGCCACCGCTGCAATACTACTCCACCTTCCTTTTGTTCCTATGGAGGCCATCTCTGGCTGCACGTAACCCAGAAATACACACAGGCAAAGTCTGGCATCATCAATCCTCAACTGATTGTCAAGTAGCACTTTCACCTGCTCTTCTTCGGATTTATTAAAAATATCAACATTTTTGTTGTCAAAATATCCTACAAGTTGGACCGTCAAAGCACTCAAAACGAGTGCCTTACCAAGTATCCAATACACTCCCTTTTTATACTTCTGGGCTATCTCCCAACCTAAATCCCATAAAAGGACTAGTATGAAAAATAATGTGACAAGTAGCACCTGCCAGTCTTGGAATTTCAACTCCATTTACTCAACAACAATCAAAACGGACTGAATGATTGCACTGAAATCAAAAGACAAATAATTTAGGCAACAAAAAAGGATGAGAGTCAACATAAATAGGCCTAATTTGAGTAAGAAAAGAGGATGATTGTATACCTACTTGGGGGCAATAATTAGGCGTCAGCTTTATATACACATTCCTCCCACATGCACTTTTTTAAAATAATTATACTCGGTGCTTTTAATAATTACTTTGGTAAAAAGTGTGTCCCCATTCTTTCACCATTCTCGAAAACAAGAACATAACATAGCCTTGGAAATTCTTAATCCCCATGCTAATCGATACGGAGTTGTTGATGTGATATTCCCCACTGTACATTTGATTTAATCAAACTTACGACGTTAACGACCATTGATTTCTTTCAAAACGATATTTTGCTATCCTATGAATTAACTGATTGAATGAATACTTAACTTTTCCAAGGTGGTTGTGGTCTAGGGGTCAGTTTGAAAACTAGTGGATGGGCATGTAAGTGATGAATATATAGCATAATTATAAAGAAAAGGGAAAAAACTAGTGAATAGTCATGGAGGTGATTAATACTTTATATTGGCTAGAACCCATAGTATAATTATAAAGAAAAAGGAAAAAAACTAGAGTGATTAATACTTTGCCTTGGCTAGAGTACATAGAATAATTATAAAGAAAAAGGCAGAAACTAGTGATTAATACTCTGCAAGTGATTAATACTCTGTTTTAGCTAGAGCATATACCAGGATCATAAAGAAAAGGGAAAAAACTAGTGAATGGTCATGCAAGTGATTAATACTTTGCATTGGTCAGAGTGCATAGCATAATTATAAAGGAAAGGGAAAAACTAGTGAATGGTCATGTAAGTAACTAATACTTTGCTTTGGCTAGAGTACAAAGCATAATTATAAAGAAAAAGGAAAAAAAAACTAAAGTGATTAATACTTTGCCTTGGCCAGAGTGCTAGCATAATTATAAAGAAAAAGAAAGAAACTAGTGAATGATCATGCAAGTGATTAATACTCTACCTTGGCTAGAGCATATAGCATAATTATAAAGAAAAGGGAAAAAACTAGTGAATGGTCATGCAAGTGATTAATACTTTGCATTGGTTAGAGTGCATAGCATAATTATAAAGAAAAAGAAAAATACTTTGCATAGCATAATTATAAAGAAAAAGAAAAAAACTAAAGTGATTAATACTTTGCTTTGGCTAGAGCATATAGCATAATTCTAAAGAAAAGGGAAAAAACTATAGAATGGTCATGCAAATGCTTAATACTTTGCCTTGACTAGAGTGAATAGCATAATTGTAAAGAAAAAGGAAAAACTAGTGAATAGTCATGTAAGGAATTAATACTTTGCTTTGGCTAGAGTACATAGCATAATTATAAAGAAAAAAGAAAAATCTAGTGAATGGTCATGCAAATGATTAATACTTTTCCTTGACTAGAGTGCACCACATAATTATAAAGAAAAGGGAAAAAACTAGTGAATGATTATGCAAGGGATTAATACTTTGCCTTGGCTAGAGTGCATAGCATAATAATGAAGAGAAAAGAAAAAGAAGTATGACATTATTATAAAGAAAAATGAAATAAAAACATATGTTTATAGAATATTAATATAATTATAATAATAAAAGAGTGAAATAATAAATTAATGGATTAATTATTTAATGCAAGCATTTTACTAAACATTATATATTTTAATGGTCAAATAGTTAAAATATTTTTATATTTCATCTACACCAAAATATGGTAAATAATTATCTAACTTTTATTAGCTAAATTTTTTTTTTGGCTATTGAATTGGGCAATGTTTAAGAATAGCCCAATACAAAAAATCAATACATCATTTTGACAAAAAACAAATATTACAATTATAAAGAAAAAACATATCAAGCATTGGTATAATTATATTAAAGAAAAGGAATACTCAAAAAACTTTATCTTTTATAGAGTTAATTATATAAGAGATCAATACTTTGCCTTGGTACAAGCACATGACATAATCATAAAGAAAATGCATATGCCTATGGAACATTGACATGATTATATTAAGAGAAAAGGGAAGCAAAAAAATATTTTCTTTCTAAGAGTGTATA
Organism: Cunninghamia lanceolata; assembly: GCA_027924645.1. Taxonomy (NCBI): domain Eukaryota; kingdom Viridiplantae; phylum Streptophyta; class Pinopsida; order Cupressales; family Cupressaceae; genus Cunninghamia; species Cunninghamia lanceolata. The sequence continues at coordinate 668,234 of BSBN01001346.1, read as the reverse complement.
TATATTTATATGTAATGGTGAAATTTGTGCTTATTTTGAAATATCACTTAATGTAATTATATATCAAGAAATAGCATAATCTTGTGTGAAGTTTGGTTCATTTATCAATCCTTCATCTATCTCCATTTACACACATTCTCATGTATTTGACTTTATCCCATTCATTCCTATACACATTACATTTATTGCATCCCCACGCAATAAAATTTTGGAATCTAAAAATAACATAAATAAATACACTTAGCTAATTCCAATGGCTGAAAGATAGTTGCCTATTGTTTTGAACATAACTTTTCAATTGTAACTTAGAATCACAAATTCTTATATGCATTGGAAGAAAAACAATGAAATCTTAATTGGGTTGCTCTTAGATGGTGGATCAATAGTTTTGATAGCCAACACTTACCAAGCTACCTTCTTATGTCACTACACTTTATGATGAGAGATCTTTTGTGACCTTTGATAGTGACTTATCTACTACTTCATCCCTATATGTGTTGGTGTGAACACATAATTCACACATGTTAAGTTGACTTAGTGAGTCTTCTAGATGTCTAGGTGTTTCTAGTTGTGTGTTGAGTTGTTGATAGTTGGAGTGAGTTGTCTTATCCTCCACATGTGCAATTAGTTATCATCCTCTAATTGGCACATGTTGTTGGAATATCTCCACCTTTCACTCCACCCTTCTAGCTCTCACCTTGCCTTTATAAGAAAGGCTCTCTCATTGTATTTCATACTGAATACAACATATGACAGTCTAATACAGTTACTCCATTGTTTTAGCATCTTCTCTTGTCATCTTTGTGTGGAAAGTTGTCTTGATTGCAGGTGATCTTGGCTTGTTGAGTCACATTGACTCTTACATGGTATCAAAGCCTAATCTGCAATTCCCTTCCCTCATTAGAGAGATCTTAAGTGCAATTCATGGTGGATCTTGACAGTTGAGTATGCTCTTCTCTTGCATCGAATGATGATCTGGAGAATCAGAAAAACTTGATAGAATCCCAGTTTTGTGAGGGTTTCCCCTTCATGCCCTTGTATTGTAGGTGCATTTTAGAGTGTGTTGCTGCAAATCAGACTTCACCATTGCATCTGGAGCAGCCAAGATAGTCAAGATCGCCTTTTGTTTCATCTAAATCAGACATCGGAGGCAAAATTGACGAGGGTTTCAATTTGAAGCTCTTTGGCGTGATCTGGACGTACCAGCAATTTCAGAGCAGTTTGGCCCAAATCAGACATCGCCATTGTGTTCGGAGCGGCCAAATCAGTAAGAATTGACTGTAAAATCGTCCAAATTGGACAAAATTGCAGCGAAAGGCAAAAATTTTTTGCTTCTTGGCCGTATGGATCTGTTGTAGGGAATATTCCTTGTTGCAATCAACATATTCCTAGATTCCTTGTACTGCGTTGTCCTGCACAAGCAGAATCTTCGCTTGGGCAAGTGAATCGCATTATCTTCGGGTTTGTTTTATTTCCACCAAGCTTTTTTTAAGGGGATAGTGTACCCGACACTGTCAGGCCCCGTACCCTAGTGGTAGGCTGTGTAAGCAGTGCACGAAATCTGCATCCCACTGCGAATAGGCTTCGGCCTTGTCTATGCAAAAATTTGCAGATCTCATTTCTCAAGCGTTGTTTTTGATTGGCTTCGGCGGTTTCAGAGTAGACATCCGTGTCTACAGGCGGTTTTAAATCTTTTTACAGGTTTCTAATCTTCGGTGGTAATTTTAAAACCCATCGTTGTTTGGCAGTCATTCTGTATTTATTGGAGGTTTCGATGGGTGTTTAAAAATTGTCTTCAGTCAACAGTGACTGTTTCATCGGCCCCTTCAAATAAAATCTGTGGTTTACAATCAAAATCAGGCTTGAAAGTCTTTCAAGCCGACTATTGGCATCTCATTTGAGGTTAGGCGGTCTTCATTCCGTAATCATCGGCCTTCATTCCATAATTGATGGTTATCATTTGAGATCGGGCAGGTTTCAAGATCTGGTGTTTTGTTTTGTTTTGGAGGTCTCCACTTTCTCCGCGGTCTTCAAACATTAGTGGTTTTGCTTCTCCTGGTAGTCTTTGATCGTCTGCTTCTTTCAACAGTGGCAGTCACTATGTATATCGCCCGGCAGTAACTTACTCCCACAACAGACAATACAAATCTCAGGTGGTTTGAATTCTAGTAGTCAATGTTTTGGTGACAGTTTAGATCCTATTTCGGCGGCTCTGAATTGTCTGACATCAACAATCTTTGACAGCCAACAAGCGATGGTTTAATAAGATCTTCGTGAATTTTCTATGTCCGGTGGTTAAAAGTCTACGATCCGCCTTTTGCGGTTTCTAATCCCATCGACGTTTTTGATCTTCCAACTGTCAATACATTCGTCAGCTCTCTAAGCAACATTCGATAGCAGGTTGACTTGCATCATCAACCACAGTTATTGGCAGTTGGTAAACCACCAACGATCAGCGACCAAAAGCTTTCCTCCCGAGTCGACCTTTGTAATCAAAAGTTTTGACTGGTAGTCGACCGTTTAACAAACCAGTGGTTCTTTTGATCAAACCTTTGGAGGTCTACATTCTCGTGCCGTTTAATTCAATACTTGGCGGCCTAACATCCATCGGTGGTTAAGTCAATGGCGTATACATCCATCCGCGGTTTGTGTTATTTCTTGGTGGTTATCAAAGCTGACATTGGCATGTCTAGAGCGGGGAGCCTTTAGGCTCGGGCCCCCGCGGCCGTACTCCATACAGACTGTTTTTCCCTTAATCTGACATTTTTTCTCAGACGGTGGTTTTTGCCAATAGACAGCTATTTTCCGGCGACTGTGGCATATTCCGGTGGTCTGAGGAATATTCTGTCAATAGGGGGCCCATTTTTGCCCCTAGAAGTCCTAAACTAGGGCTTTTTTTTCTTTTTTGTACAACTTTTGCCCACGGTGTCAAAATCAGGCAAACAAGATACCGTTAGAAAGCTGACAGAGAGCTCTTCACAGTGGTGTGAGAATTTTTCTCTGATTTTGCTGTTTGATAGCATTTATTGCAGGTTGAAGACAGATCTTCTTTTTAGACAAAAGAGATGAGGCTTTTGGCACACTTTGTCTTGCTATTTCTCCAGATTTGAGATTTCATGTTGAGTCTTATACTACACCAAATGAGATATGGACAACACTAGACAATCTATTTGGCAAGCAAGATAAAATAAGAAAGTTCAAATTGGAAAATGAGCTAATTGCACTTAATCCTCAAGACTTTGATCAAATCGAAGACTTCTTCACCAAGTTTAAGTCTCTCAGGTTTCAACTCAAACAAAGTGGTCTTGAGAAAGAAGATGAACAATTGATTCTATCTATTCTTGCAAAATTAGGTCCTGCATATTCAGTTTATGTTTCTACCTTTTATGCTACAATGGATGCCTTTGGTACTAAGTTTACCATGCCTTCACTTGAGGAGTTTGCTGCACAACTCACAAGAGAACAAGCTAAGCTACTACACATGGGCACATTGAAGTCACCTAGAAAACAGGCTCTAGTTGCAACACAAAGCACAAAAGATCCTAAGGCTTCACATAATAAGGGAAATAAACACAAGGATTCAAAGTCTAATGTGCAAGAGAAAGAATCAAAGAAAACCCCTAACTCTTCTTCCAAAGAGGAGTCTAATAAGAAGAAGAAGCCAAAGTGTTCTTATTGCAAGAAATTGGGTCATGATGAGACTAAATGTTATGAGAAAAAGTTTGAAGAGATGTCACAACTTCTTCAAAAACATAACATTGAGTATTCTCCATCAACAATAGTTTTACCCAAGTCTTCTTCTTCGCCACAATCATCATCTACATCTACAGGGACAGCAGGCATTGAAAATTGGACAGATAAAGGAAAAGGAAAAGCATTCTTTACATCAACAAGTTTACAGTCAGAGAGATGGCTTCTTGATTCTGGAGCTTCTCATCATATGGCATCTTCACAGGGGCTGTTCTCTTCATTTCAGTCATGTACTTCGCCACCTATTTTGATGGGTAACAACACATACATGCATGCAAGTGGTAAAGGAATAATTGATGTTGGTGACTCGTGTACATTCAACAATGTGTTGTGTGTACCTTCCTTGACAACCAATCTCCTTTCCATCTATCAGATTACTCATTCTGGTGCAGGGAAGATAGTTGAGTTCACTCCTGATTCTGTGATCATACGGGACTTGGAGAGCAGAGGTATCATCGCTGTTGGGATGGCTGATCATGCATCTCGCCTTTATAATTTCTCCCATTTTGTTTCTAATGATGATGTAGATCCATTGGTTTCTATTCACACTCATGCATCAAGTGTGAATCATATTTCTAGGGAGAAGTTTAGTCACTTGAACCTTGGTGTTCTTGCATCTACTTCGGTTCCTGAGACTAGTTTTGAGCTTCCTCCTTCTCCTGCTTCTTCAGAGATTGGCAGTGACATAGCTTCATCCACTTCAGTTGAGCAGGATATTCTTTGTCTTCCAGATACAGGTTTGTGGGATGAGTACTTGACAGGTATTTCAGACTTGTTTCGTGCATCCTATCTTGATGACTTGGAGGACATCATTGATGACATTCATCTCCTCTTTGAAGGAGTTGAATCTTTTACTTCAGATGAGCAGGCACCATCTTCTCCTCTTCACTTGTCACAGTTTGGCACCGAGTTGGAGTATCTTGCGCATCATTCAGAGGATTCTTCATCTTTGGAGATTGATGATCTTGAGTTTTCATCTTGTCTTGGCTTGTCACATGCATCACCTGATCATGTGGCATCTTTTGGTTGTGACATGTGGACACTTGAGCAGTTATCAGAGATAGCATACATCATGAGGCTTTTTCCCTCATACCTTGAGATGGAGTTTCTTCGACATTAGCCTTTGGACTTGTTTCTTCCTAAGGGGAAGAATGTTGTTTGCAGGCTTTGGATTCTCTTCAGCATTCTTCTTCGAGCGTTCACCATCGGCACAGGAGCTACTTCATTGTGAGGGGGACCTATAGTCTCACACTTGCTCTCCTATGGGGGGGTTATTGATTGTATATATGTGTTGGATGTAGTCCTTGGGGGGTCTTGAGTCCTCCTTCCATCACATCTTTCATTTATTTTTTGCATTCTCACTTTTGGAGGGGAGTTTTGTCCCATGAGGTTTTCTCCTTTTCTCCACTTGAGATTTGTTGTACATAGGTACCTAACATGGCCTAGTAGCCGGGACCCATCCCTCATTGCATCTTTGTTTTAGTCAGCTACTCCCTAAGTTGCACTTAAGGGGGGGTGTTGGTGTGAACACATAATTCACACATGTTAAGTTGACTTAGTGAGTCTTCTAGATGTCTAAGTGTTTCTAGTTGTGTGTTGAGTTGTTGATAGTTGGAGTGAGTTGTCTTATCCTCCACATGTGCAATTAGTTATCATCCTCTAATTGGCACATGTTGTTGGAATATCTCCACCTTTCACTCCACCCTTCTAGCTCTCACCTTGCCTTTATAAAAAAGGCTCTCTCATTGTATTTCATACTGAATACAGCATATGACAGTCTAATACAGTTGCTCCATTGTTTTAGCATCTTCTCTTGTCATCTTTGTGTGGAAGGTTGTCTTGATTGCAGGTGATCTTGGCTTGTTGAGTCACATTGACTCTTACAATATGCAGTTGACGCAAATAACGATCTCATCTCATGTGATGTTGTACCTAGAAAACAAAATAGATTTTAGTTTTTACTTATATGAATTCTCCTCCATGCACCTCACTTGATGAATCTTTCTTTGAGTCCAATGATTTATATATACATGTTTCATCTTCACTTACATATGATATACTAAGGCACCTTCTCCTAAGCCTGGTGATATACTTGTTGATTTGGGATTACCTATCCATGATGATTATCCTAGTGATGAGCTTTATAATGATTGCACTTCCTATATCACTAGTTATATGCCTATATATGATACATCTTCCTCACCTTCACATGAGGTCACTACCTCTCATGTGGTTCAAGATACATCTTCTTTATCTTGTGGTTCATGATTAATTGATTATATGTTTAGTGTTGGAATAAGTTGCCATCGATGTCAAAGGCACAAAGTAATTAATAAGATCATTTGATATAATAAGAGTTATCCATTAAGAGTGGCATGTTCCAATGAGGAGTTCACCGTTACATTTTTATTGTTGAAGAGCTTGTGGAATGGGAGGCTGACAAATAAATATATACATGTTTAAACATTAAGAAATTAGAGAATGGGCGCCCCAAAGAAAAAGATTTAAAATTAATTTGAAATCCTCCTAAAAGTGGCCGCCCTCATACTACGGGGGTCGACTTCTTGTAAACTCTTGGCCGACGCCAAAATAAAATCAAATATAGGCCAACTCATTGATACATACATGGCCGACCTCACATTAATTGAAGCGCATAGGTCTATATAAAACAAGGAATGGCAGTTTGAAAAGAGAGAATATATGCGATTTCAAGAACTTTATATGTGGTGCGGTCTGCTATTTAGTGCAGCAATTATATTCTAAAAGTGCAGTGGTTTAATATGATGTGTAGCAATTTGTTAAGGCAGTAATTTTATTAGAGAAAGGGTGCAATTTGTTTTGAAGGGACAGCAAGGTGACAAAAGGACATGACCATTCATCAAAGACATCGTTTGAAGAGGTATAAGAAGTAATTGGTAGAAGTGTTTGAAAGCAAGCAATCAATGAATATTTTCTGAATGTAAAGGAGAATGAAGAGAATTATGAAGTGTGAATCAGATTTATATTGAGAAGAAATTGAGGATATATAGAAAAAATATATAAAAGAAGATATAGTTGTGTTTGAGTGCAAGATATATGTGTATTAAGTTGATAAATTTCATATTTGTAAAGGAAGAGTGATTGGATCAGTTTTGTGGAAGGAATCATTTAGATGAGCCAAGAAAAGATAAATAGGTTGGAGCCTCTTGAATAGAGGTTGGAGCCTCTTGCAATAAGATTTCCCAAGCGCTTAGTTCCCAAATGCATCAAGTCACCATCTATATTGTTAGTCTCTAAGATAGCAGTGGAAGCATTCTTCAAGCTGTGGGTCAGTGATTGATGTTTAATGGGTACTACAAAATCAGAAATGCAAATGTACAGAAGCATGAATAAAATGGACGGTAAAAGGAATAAAATGTAGGCTAGGAAAATTAGTAAGGCGAATACACAGGGTACTACGCACTTAAAAACCCCAAGTGCGGGACATATATCTACACATTGACGGAGGTATTTACTCACCACTCTACTTAAATACTATCCACTTTAATGGTCAAACACTCAATAGCAATTTTACATCTCATTCACAATAGAAAGTGGTAAATAATTGTCCAAATTAACCTTTGACTGTTGAAGTGGATGATATTTAAGAATATCCTTTACTCACTGCCCCTAGCCAACACAGGCATTTACTTACTGACCCCAGCCAACGCAGGCATTTCCCCACTGTCCCCAGGCATTTACGCAGGCATTTGACGCACTCCCGACAAAACACAAACAACTTTTGCCCCGACTCATAAAACTGGAAGAGGAGTGTATCATCTTTTGTTATTTTTCTTCCTAGATGTGATGTCTTAAGAAAGTTTCTAACTTCTTCATATAAGCTACTCTCTTTTTCTGAGTCCTCCTTAATATTCTTGAGAATGTGCCGGACCTCTTCAGGTGTGCCCTTCTCTTTTTCTGAGCTGTCTTCAATTTCCTGTAGTAATTTTTCTAGGTTCAGGAGATGCTTGTCAGCCGCTAAACTCACCTCAACTACTTCGAAGTTGCATGTGCCAAACAGATTCATATAGTCAATGTTTATGTTATCGGGCCACTCAAGAAATTCTTGCAGATCCATAGCTTGCCTGCAAGCTTTGATTGTATCCTCAACATCCACCTTCAAAACTCTCTCTTTCAACCTCACCATTATATCGATTATAGCTACTGCTCTCATCTTCCACATCCCCTTCTTTTCAAACCCTGTTGTATGCTTCTGGTTATTCTTGATTGCTGTCTGCAATTCCTTGCATTTGTGGCTTTCTTCTTCGGCTATTTTCATGCGACAAGTTATTGGCTCAAGAGATTTCTGACGAAGTTCGCTCAAACGCTTTACATCATCTCTATGTTGTCGACCTACCAGTAGTTGCTTCAAAATTATCTCATACACCTCATCTCCACTCTCATTTGTCGCCGCCAATTGCTTATCTCCACCGTCATTTGTCGTTGCCTACTTCGGGCACACGCAGAACAAACAAGCCAAAAGAGAGACCAAGCAAGCCGAAAAACACCAAGAATAGAAGCTAAACTGAGCCACTAGCCACAATACTTGACTGATTATTTGGAGTGTAATCAGTATTAAGAGGATTATCAAATATAGTAATACTTATACAAAAGGGAAGTGTACACAATTCACATTCAATACAACTGGGATAGAAATATTGAGTAGTTTAAGTGAGCGGCTTGTAAAGCCAAGGAGTTCAAAAAGCCTTCTAAATGTAGATGTTGGATAGTACTATACCACCTTAAATCATCTGCAAAGGATGACAATCCATCCTATTATGACAAAAACACACTGAACATAGAATGTCAATCCGACATTATTACTATGATGCAAAAGGCGTCTCAATTTGACGCCCATCAGTGCAACACATATCGTCATAATCATTCCAATTGCCGGAACGAAAGCTAAACTGGCTAACATGTATTGTTCCTTGCAAGCAAAAGCTACAGTCCATGATTTAGGCACCTCATCTTTTAAGTTCGACGACCCTTTTCCTTGCTCTTTCACACTTTCAAAAGGGATTTCAGGAATCTTTTGAGAGATAGAGTCTCGAATGAACTTAGCCGACAAAACAGTGCAGCCCAAGCAAAGCAAAAGAACAACAGCTCCCACTAGCAAAGCCACACTGGTATAAATGAGCGATCCATGCGCTCCATTTCTAACTTTTGCATCGCTTGCATTTTGAAGCGCATAAAGTTCTGTAGAGATAAGCTTATTGCCACCGCTGCAATACTGCTCTACCTTCCTTCTGTTGCTGCGGAGGCCCAGAAATACACAGAGGCAAAGTCTGGCACCATCAATCCTCAGCTGATTGTCAAGCAGCACTTTCACCTACTTTTCTCTGGATTTATTAAAAATATCAACATTTTTGCTGTCAAAATATCCTACAAGTTGGACAGTCAGGGCACTCAAGACAAGTGCCTTGACAGGTTATGGTTTCTTTGATGAAACAGGTCCAATATCTACCTTGGCAGCACAAGAACCATCAGTCCACTTCTCTGGGCTCTAAAGGAGCTCACTATTCAGATTGTTCAAAGGCATCTATACAAGCACTTTGGTTCACAAAGGCATCTATACAATTCTTCTCAAGACTACTTGAAGACTTGCCTCTATCTCAAAACAAATTCTTCACTCTTCTCCAAACTTCTTTCTAAAATTATATATTCTTATGTAAAGGCTTTTATGCCATCCATGTAAGTGTTGTAATAATCCCATTGAGGGATTTATTGTAATCTTCCCCAAGTAAAGCTTAAAGGGGGATGTTAAAAAGATAATCTTTACTTGGTTAAGAATGATTTAGTAGAGGTTTAGTAAAGGTCATTAAATTATTTCATTTTATTAAATACTTGTATTTTTATAATACAAAGTATTTTTATTTTATGTGAGTATCCTCACACGTGTGAGGATAACTCACATCAACATTCCTCTTGAAGGAATATTTGATTCATTTAGTTACCTCCTTATGAGGTCTACACACGGCACGCACCCACATGAAAGGTGGCATAAGGGAGTTGATTGCAACTCCCCTCTCACCTCTATTTATGAGGTGCCCTCTCCTCTTCATTCATTCATTCCTCTCTTATTTTCTCTTCTCATTCATTTCTTGAGGAGCTCCTCCCTATTTTTCTGTAATATTTTATTTCATGGCTTCATGCCATCTTTCTTAATTTATGGGAGTTTTTTCTTTATTTTTTCCCCTTCAAAATCTCTGGTCTCCATTGTTGTGCATGCTGGTAATTTATTTATTTATTTGTTTATTCATTCACATGTTTGATTAGTAGTTTGATTTGATCCTTTATTATTTCTAACACCTTTTTGCCTCTTTGTCGGTAAATCAAAAAAATGACGAAGTCACGAACCCACGAACCTAGTCGACAAGTTCGTCAGTTCACGATTTTGCTGATTTGCTAACAAAAGCCTTAGATGAACCAATCTTTCTAAGGGAAGAAAACACACTGACCTTGGGGACTTTAACTTAGAAATTATGAAAGAAAAACCCCTATAAATTGTCTCAAATCGGATCTAAATAGGGGGTTTTGACTACAAAGGCAAAAGTGGGAAATTTTAAGGGAATTTTGGGTGCTAATTTTTAGGTCACAATAGATACTTTGGCAAACCAAAAAACCATCCCAACCTTGTTCTCTTTTCTTTTCTCTTTGTCTGGTTTTCAGAAATTCAACAAAATGGTGAACTCATAACCTACTTTCAAAGTTTCAACAAGTTCACAAACCTACAAACTTGTCAAAACATTTCACTCGTTTCTTTATCACATTTCTTTTTCTTTTTTGATGATTCAGCAAAACATCAAACCGATGAACCACTTGTCTTACCTCTTCTTCTATTTCAGCATTTCGGCAAGCTCACGAACCTGTGAACTTGTCGAAAGCTTACTTCTCTTTGTCTTTGTTTCTTCTTTCTTTCTCATCCTTTCCTTTCAGTGCTTCGGCCCAAATGTGAACTAGTGAACTAACACACAAGACACACTTTTAGCAGGTTCACTGGTCCACAAACCTGCCGAAAGGCTAGGAGACTTAGGTAAATATTAAAGGGCTGAAGGGGCTTTTGGAGGCTTCCAAAGACTTGAAGGATTCATGAAACACATCAGCAAACATTTGATGGATAAGGGGAAAGCTAGCAAACAATAGGGGCACAATATTAGCACAAGAGGGCCAATAGAAGATCTCTCTAATCAGATTTAATTGATGGGCACAACATGAGAAATCTAACAAAGGGGGCATAGGACTTAGAATTTTTGGCAAGTTTGGGAACTGAAAAATTTGGGTCTCAACAATAGGCATCTATTCCAATGTAGTTTCTAGGGTATGAAATATAAGATGCATATGAAGGAGCATCCCTAGACTCTTTAAATTCATACCTAGAGGCCATGAATAAAATATTCTACAATGTAGGGCATAAAGCAAAGGTATTACAAATTATATTCCTTCACCATGAAAGAAACTCAATCTCAAAGGTAGGAAGAAAAACATGTACCTTTAAACACCAACTATTGTACATTGGGATGGGGTCTTTGAGTCACCAACAACAAACACACTGCAACAGCAACAAACTTTCTCTTTGACAGCAAAGTCACCACCTCTTCCAAAAAGAGGAACTCCTTGAAGTGTGACTAATCTTCAAGGCCATAAATTGATTTTGGGCTCATCTCACTAGCAGAGTCTTCATTTCATTTTAACCCAGCAATGTCTTCATCTCCCCGGTAATGGCGCCAAAATGTTGGCATAAGTTGATAGGCTACCATCTTACCCAAACACAATGCACAACTACAAACCACTATCATTGGGACATTGAAAATGTTTCTAGCTACCTACACTCGATAATAGATAATGTAATCTCATCTCCAGAAACGATGCCAAAATGTTGGTTCCCGAAACTGCAACTCCAAAATCCTGGAGTATTTCTCCTCCTTCCAGACCAGGGGTGTCATTAGGAAGGTGAGAAAGAGGCTCATCCACAGATTGAGGATGGTTAAGGCCAACTAACGAGAGTGGGTATGCTCTCCTATACTTCGGGCTTAGCTAGACCTAGGAGGGATATTCCTAGAGGCATGAAATGGAACACAAATTGATAACCACAGCCATACCCATTGTACACTTGACCCCTATATTTGCCCACTAGGTCAAGAAAATTTGGCTACATAAAACCTCTAATTAAGTTGATTATTGCACCCAAAGATGACAACATTATTATATTCCTTAAGATGAATCAACTTAACTCAGCTATGTACACAAATTACATAGTGCAAGCATGCATGAGCACGATTCACAATGATTTGAACATTTTTATATTGCTTTAGATTGATCCCTGGTTATTATATTGAATCATGAATGGCAAGTGGAACCTATTCTAATCCTACTTCTACTCCTACAACTAATAGAACGAGGGTTGATTTGAAAGAGTGTTTGGTCCCTCACCAATATGGACCGGTGCCTACTCCATTCCAAGCAATAAAGTCATGAACAACAAAGAAGAGGGAGATACATCTAGTAGAGGATCAATAGAACCAAGCATGTATTCTCATACAAATCAAAGATTACATCATATATATGGGACATACTTATTAATCCATAACTAAACTTCAATAACCCACTTGCAACAAAAAGAAGACCAACATAAAAGCTTTGTATTGCATTAAAATGCTGCCATACATTTATTTAATCTTGGTTACAATTGCACCAACAAATGTGGTGAAGACAAAACATATAGTTGCGACTATGCATTCCCTTGAGTTGTTACAAACAGCCATGGAGGCATATTGTTGCCTAGATGTGCTTTACAAACCATTCCTACTCTGTACTAAATGCATTTGAGCTCCTTACAGACCTGACTGGTTTTGTTTGATGCCCTAAAATCACCTGAAGCACTGCAAACTAGAAAATTGGCTCAATGACCAACCCTGATCATGTATATATAGCACTCATTTTTCCACTGTTGGGCTTGAGTAGGGTCACCTAACCCATCTACCTCTGTAATCTTGACATTGAATCGCACACCCACTCCGTCACCCACCTGTGCTTTATCTTTATTTTGCATTAATGGTGTCCTAGGTGTAGGCCTGTGGCATTCAAAATTCACCAAGATCCCACGTATGAGACTCAATAATCTCATAGTGTATTGTCGTACTGCATGAGTCATGCCACTTGAGATTCAACCGATCGTGCAATCAAATAACTCTAGCAAAACTGAAGTGTCTTGAAGGAGTGTTAAGATGCTACATGTCCCTTTAGAGATGTGTTTGTATTTTATTCTTAAGGTTTGGATACTTGTTGACTCACTTGCTTCGATTAATAGCACAACTCCTAGCACTTGTTGGCTCTGACACTTAGTGAAATAAAAGCTCTTTTAAAATTTTGAAGGATTTACAGGACTTAAAGGATTTTTTGAGGATTTCCATGTATAGGCAAACACACAGGGGAAATAGGAGAGGATTAAAACTCAGGATTTTTGGACTTTGAGTAGAAATCGCAAGCTTGGACATCAAGAAATATGGGCACCAACACAACCATCGTTCGCTCTAGTAGAAGGACCAGAGCCCATATCACTATCGCCCGACATAGGGACACCACCAGAGATGGCCCCAAAACCAATTGAATCAATTGAAATCTTCACGCCAGCACCACAACTAAACGTAATAAAAACACCAATGCCAAGGACTACACGAGAGCCCAACAGAACTCCATTAGTGGCACCACCATTCAAACAGGAGGATGTCTATGAAGAGAAATGGTAGCAGTCTAGAGCACAAGACCTAAACCAAGGGCGTCTTACACGTAGGCGGGAATAGGAATGACATAGCTCATTTCTAATTCTTTATCTATGGGAACATGTTGGTTAGGTCCTTTCAATAATATTACCAATGCCTGTACATTTTTGACAAAGAACATGTTTCATGTTTGTGGAACAAGCTTCTACTTTTTGTTTAGATGCCTCCTCTTCAAACTTTACATCCTCTTCTTGAAATTTCTCAAGAACCATGGCTACAATTTTCCTTTCATCTTAGGGGTAGAATGGATGACTATTGTTACTCGAATTATCGATATCTTTAGACATCCACAAATCAAGTTGCTTTAGAGTAAATTTTATTGGTCTGTTCAGAAGCAACCCTACTCTAAGAAGTCAAATTATTTTGACTTATCTTTGATAAAGGATGCAAAGTTGCTAGGTGTAAACCAAATTTGGGTTCATTATGTTGAAACTAGGGCTGTCAACACGACAACCCTGATAATGAGGATATCAGCCATACATACCAAGCCTGCCCTATTGTTTTTACAAATTTCTTTGAGGCATTTTGTCAAACAGTTTGTGTGCCCTCTCTGTGCTTGCAGATTTTGCATTAAATGTTAAACAATTTCCGCATTTTGTCCACGGTTCATAGTCTTTTCACTTATTTCCATATTGCTTTGAGGCATTTTGACAAATAGTTCGCAGCTTGTTGCTTTTGCTTCAATTTCTTTGAAGAATCTTGTTAAACATGTCACGTGCTTGTTTGTGACTCCATCTTTGCACATATGTCTACCGGGCAACAACAACTGTAACATTTGATATGAATCCGTCTTCCTTTCTACTTTAATGGACTTCCAAACCATGATCCGAAACTCCATTTTGGCACCTTGTCACACAGTTCGCATGGCTATGGTTTTATACATTTCTTTGAAGTTCTTTAGCCTAAACAGGTCACGTCTTGTTCATAGATTTTCACATTCTGAGATAAATCTGCCTTTTACAACTATAATAACTCGTGTAAATCCTCCTTAATATACTTGGATTTCGATCGGATGTTTGCCATTGTTTAAACATTTCAAAAGTTTTTTAAACATATCTGGTTCGTGTAGCCTCAAGCGGCATTTTGACTTCTTTCATACTGCGCCGGTTCATAGGTTTTACCTACCAAGTTTCGCGCCCGCCATGCAATTTGGAAAAGATTTGCAAACCCGGTCCGAAACCCGCCATGCAAGTTGCAAATGTTGATGAAGCCCAAAACCAAATCGCGTTTCTTTGAGAAATTCTGTCAAGCACCCTGTCTACACTTAACATATTTCGCATACATATCGCCCATTTCAGCAAAGTATGAAGGACGCTGGCAAAGGTTGTGAAATTTGGCTTCAACCTGCCAATTACATTTTCTTAAAAGTTTCCAAAGCTTTTTGAACAAATCCATTTTGAGCAAATTCAATGATCATCGCATTCGATGAGACATCATTTCTTTGAGGCGTTCAGCCAAACAGTGCACGCCCATTCCTGGCTATGCTTATTTCTTCGTATTTTGTCAAGCAGTAATGGCCTTGCTGTTTTCGATTCCACGCTTCACAAAAAAATGTAAACCAGAGCATCTCCAACTATAATATTCGACAGAAATCCACCTTAACGCCCTGAAGAATGCCCAAACTCTGATTTGAAGCCATCATTTTGGTATTGGCGTGAACAATGTTTGGCAAAGGTCCTGCAAGAGTCAATTTGGGTTCAAGTTTGCACTTGCGAAAATTGCATGTCGAATCTTCCGACTTTGACGCCTAAATCCTGAGACTCTGTAAACACACAAATCAAAGCTGTAGAATTTTTTAAAAATGTTTTGATTAATTAAAAAATTGAACTTTTAGCTATCAATTTAAAATTTAAACTTTAAACAATAATGAATTCGACTACAACAAGAATAATAATAAAAAAATGTTTCATCGAATTCAAATTTCGCTACAAATTTAAACGTTTAAACAATTTTACGATGATGGATACTGAAGTTCAAGCAAAGGCAACTTCGACGAATGTTGAATGCAACTGAACTCGAGATTTGACAGATCAAAATTTAACATCTCATCAAACGTTATGACAATTCGACCTAATTCCAAAACACGCTCCTAAATTCAGAACTTTGACAAGCAACTCAACAATTAAATGCAACATAAAAATTCTAGGGTTTAAACATAATTTTGAGCAAAAGAAACAAAGTGAATTGTAATGCAAATCGACTACGACCTCTAATGACGCAAGGAAAATCCAAATGTTTTACGTGATAGGTTAAATTAATGACTATATGCATGCAGATACACGAAACAAGACATTTACTACAATGAGTGAACTCAATCACATGGACACGCTTCCTTGAGACAAAGACAACAATAAGGTGCAACAACCATCAATTGTGCTAAAAAAAAATGGGATAACCTGCACATCGACAAAAGCAACACCATGCAAGACTCAAGAATTAAAATACAAGACTGAGTATGTTCTTCTTTTATATCAAGTAGTGATCTAAAGAATCAGAAAAGTTTGATAGAAAGACTAGATTCTAAGGGGTTCCTCTTTGTGGTTTTATATTGCAGGTGCATTTTGGAGCTTGATAGAGCAAATCTAAGAGCACCATTTAGTTCCAAGCTTTCAACAAAGTTGATTTTGCCTTTTGTTGTGTCGAAATTTTTGTTGTGTCGAAATTGGACATTAGAGGTCAAATTTGCAAAGGGTTTCATTTGGGAGGTGCTTGCTAAATCTAGCAAGTAGCCAACATTTTGTAGCATTTTGGGTCAAATATAATCCTGCCATCACATCTAGAAGGCTCAAAAACTTAGAGATCGATTATTAAATCATCAAAATCAAAGCACTTTGCCCCAAGCCCCTAAGAAAACTTCTACACATCCCTAATCATACGAATCATATCATGGAGAATATTCTATACACATGCAACATATATGTAAAATCTAAGCAAATTTGAGCTATAGTTGCAAGTGTTGGCAGAATTTAGGTGACAAGCGAATTGGAACTTGGGTGTACAAAGGCATCTTTCACAATTTTTAAGGTTATTTTCTACAATTCTTGATTTGTTAGAGGGTACAACCATACGTTGTCAATGCAAGTACTACAAAAGCCACTAGCGAGCATATGGTAGCCCCACTACCGACAACCTAGTCACCAGCAGCTTGGCCCTATCCAATCGCACTACAATAGTGGTGCCACCCTCCGCAACAACAGCCTCTCAAAAACCATCCACACCTAGCCCAATAGACTCCCAAATCACCTTCCATACACCCTATGATGGTTTCTCGCGACCAGTCAACTATTTCTGGGAACTTAATAGCAGTGTTCTAGCTTTGGAGGTAGTTTTTCAAAATTGACAAGCAATTTTGAGGTCCTGATGAATACTCCATTGGCTAGGCAAATATAATGTTAGCTTACATCATCATAACATCAACATTCTTCCCCCAACTCTATGCTCATCATTGTTGACATTTTGGTTTTGAGATTTGAACTTTGGAGGCTTTGTTCTTGCACATTTAAGCTCCTTTGTTAGTGCATTTTTTATTGGGTTGTTTTTCTGCGTGCTTTATGGTAGTGCGCATGTTTTTTATTTTGATGTATGGATTTTCCAAAATTTGTAGACTCTTATAGGTGTTGTTACACCATCCTTATTTTGGGCCCATTAAGAGCTTCATTTGGTCTGATATGGGCTCCTTTTTTGGTGCATTTTTTTTCAAATTATTGTTAGGGTTAGCTGACAGAAGATATCAATTAAATGCAAATAAAGATTAAACAAAGGAATGAAAATACACAGAAATAATAACAGCGAGAGACAAGTTTTAATGTGGTTCACCCAAACTTGGGCTACATCCACCAAATAGAGAGTCCAATATTATTATCTAGTAAATCAAACTGATTACAACAAGCAATCCCTGCAACTCAATACCGTTGCAAAATGCTACAATACATCATCAAAAACCCTAACCCTTAGCCACTTTTATCAAGCCTTATGTTGATTACAAAATAGGTTTTTTATGTCGGTCAATGAAAAAAAACTCCCGGTGCTGCCCCTGGACCCCGCAAGGGGCACTGCCCCCAAACCCCCGCAAGGGGCGCTGCCCTTTGACCCCGTAGGAATTTGGGGGGAAACCAAACTGATAAAAATAGGGTAAATTTAACCTTCGAGTCTGATTAGGCTCCATATAACAACAATCTCCCACTTGGAGACTGATTAGACTCCACACCATATCAATTACATAATTTTTCAAGCTTTATGCAATGGTTCTATTGGTTCCTTTGTCTCTCAATTTGGGGAGCTTCTCTCTTTTTTGTGGGGAGAGTTTTTCCTCGTATGAACTTTTATCTTTCATAGTTCCTTGAGGGACACATTATGTACATGGGTACCTATCATAGCCACATGTTTGTTGGGACCCATCCATCTTTCCTACTCACCTAAGATACACTTATGGGGGTAATGGTGCATTATTTTATTTTCTTACATTTAGTTAATTACTTTATTGCATTATATGCACCTAGGATGGGATAAGCTTTCTTAGGTAGGCATCTACTTAGGTAGGTTTCATTTGTATCATGTGATATTTACTTTCCTAGTTTGGTGGAGATGTTGTGTACACATGTAACTACATCTTCTTTATCCCACATTGGTTGTACATTCACATCTCTTGGTGGTGTATCCTCTCTCTCTCTCTCTCTCTCTCTCTCTCTCTCTATATATATATATATATATATATATATATATATATATATATATATATATATATCCACCTCTTGCTCTAATATGAGCAAGTAGTCATGAATCTTATATTATCTGCATCCTTTTATTGGAATAAAATTATTTTGTTATATTGGTCTTCTTTGTGCTTTTCTTCAAGCCTTCTTGATCTTGGGTGGCTATCTCCATAGACAAATCTTACATATATGTTTAGAATAAAAATATATTTTAAAGTGGATGAAAATTTGATTTAAGCCTATTTTGAGTGAATTATTACCCCTATTAAAATGATAAGATTAGGGTTACTTTAAAGCATGTTATCTTATTGTTTGAGCCCCAAAATCCACCTCTTGAGAGTTATAAATGTGTTTCAAACACATTGTATGTTATGATAGTTGGATGCTATACTTACGCTGCAAAGATTGTCATTCAAAGGTTGAAGTCGAGTCATTGTGTTTGTGTAGTGAAAGATGGTGATTGTAAATCTTATGCTACAAAACTATTCAACCATTATTGTTATTCAGTAATTGTTAAACTTATGTTTGTAATCCCAAGTTAAATTGAATTGAGAAACCCTATTAAGTTTTTCATTAATGCCCGTTATTCATTAAAGTAATAATTTTGCATCTTGCTTTAACAATTTATCTTCTGAAATCATGTGATGTTCATTTATTTAATTATCTCATGTTGATGTAGAATATTGGTCTCTAATTTAGCCAATAGTCGACATCCATTAGTGTTATTCCATTAAATTTTTGTTTACAACAAAATATTGGTCCCTACTTTAACCAATAAGAAGTTGTATTTGTTCATGCTTGAATTTCTTAAAATTGAAAATCTCACTGCAAGCCTTGACTATTGATAGTTTGGCACTTGCATTTGGGGCAAACATATAGTCATCTAATAATTGACAATTAATGCAAAAACCCAATGAAATCTTGTATTATGCATACTTGTAAATTCTATTAGTTTTAGGTTTAGTTAGATCTTGAGAAGCTTCCCCTTATAATTTGAAGAATGGTTCTACCATACACACTGTTATGTTTTGTATTGTATTGAAAGAGACAAATAAAAACGCTAATAGACCATATGGATACCACATAGTTGTGAGATAATCACGAATGGATGGACGAAAATTATGTATCACCTACTCGTCAACATTATAGTTAAATATAAGGAAGGAGTTTTAGATCCTAAGAGATGTCATTGAGGAGGTTCGTCCTCAAAATGTAGTGCAAGTGGCTTTTGATGTAACAAATGTCTGTAGGGCAATAAACATAATAGTTGAGTGCACGCTAGGAACAATGCACTCAACTAACTCAAGAGCATTAGCAAAACCAAGTGTTTCAAAAAAATTATGGTGAATGCAAAGGAGGTGCAGATGTTCAATTTCAACTATCACATATCATTGGCATTGTTTTGGTCCTTTTCAAGGAAGTAATTCTTCAAACTAGGTAACTCCTAATTTGCTTTGTACTTCATTCTATTGGGGAGTGACTTATAGTAGCCCATGCAACTTATAATCATGACGCAATACCAGACTAGGTGGTGGGAGTCCAAGATACAGCAAGGGAAGAGGGTGAAGGAGATTGTTTAGTGATGTTTTTTGCTTAGATGTGAGATACATCACATCTTTTGTATCCCTTGTTTTTAGCATCATCAAATTTGGGGATTTTGATAACCTCAACCTCTGGGAGATTTGTGATTGCATTGATAGCATGCTTGGCCAAATGAAGGCCAGCATTTGTGAGAGAGACCTCATCCTACAATTCTGCCATGAGCATATGCAACCCATCATTCAACGAAGGTAGGAGAAGTTGAGTAACCCACTACAGATTGTTGTATGTGTGTTGAATTGAAAATGACATGGAAAAACTTGGAAAAATTAGTCCTCTCAATGACCACAAGGTGAGGAATGCCCTCATGAAGGCCCCCAAGAAAGTATATAGTGTGGAGCAAGCTTTATTGATTAGAGCTAAGTGATATGATTTACTGAACTTAATAGCTACAAGAGTTTAGTAAAGATTGATGGGCACACTTTGGCATATGATAGACTAGTTAGTTGGTGCTAGGTGGTAACTATATGGGCCTCCAAGATTATTGTATATACTTGACTTTCGTCTCCTCTTGTAGGTTTCTATTCCTTTTCTATTGAGGGGAACTAGCCCCCATACATCTTTATCCAATCCCTTAAGAGGGATAAATTGACCTCTAAGAGAGGGGAAAAGCTTGTTGTACACAATGCCTTGTGTCTCATTGATTGCAAGACACTCAAGTACAAGCAAAGCCCAACAAAATGGTGTGATTTAGAGCTTGAGGAGACACTAAATAATTATACAAGTAGTTGGTCCAATTAGGATTATGGGTGTTACCCTAACCCAATTATGTTATGAATAGGAGGTAGTGGTTTTCTATTATCATTATAACTACAATTATATTCTCATTTTAAGCTTGTGGGAGGTTGCCCCCTCCAAGTAGTTTAGTTTGATATTCAACATATTGTCTTTCAATCCACTTATATTACATGGATCTGTTCTATTGTACTCTTATTTGTGATATGTTGTTTTTTGTTTTTGTGGATTATATTTCCTTTTGAAGTGGTGTTGTGAAAGGAGAATTAAAAAGGGTCATAAGAAACAATCGGGTGAAAAAAAGTGGGCAGGTGCAGGGAATAAGAAATTATTTTTGAGGGATTAGCTTTGGGCAAGGGGAATAGATATAATATGAGGATGACTAAACTTGTTGGAAATAAATGTTAACATAGAGTTTAAGTTGAACTTAATTATGATGAATGGTTATTGTTGTTCATTGATCTCATAGACTATGTGTTGGATGGTGGAGGACTAGTCCATCTCTACCTTGAATATACATGTTGGGAGCCGCTTTGTGGCGTAATGCACTCAATGATCAATCACCTTATCTTTATACCTTTTTTTGTATTTTTATTTTGTAAAACAAAGTCATGGAGGTGGTTATAAACTCGACAATATTTTTCATTGTCTAATGACAATGGATATTTACATCCCCTGTTGTTATAACCTTTGGAGTTCTAGGATGAGCCTTTTTTAATGATAGTGGTTATTGGAAGAAAATCTCCTTTGTCATGTTCTACTTGATAGGAATGTGAAAGTGTATATCTTGGACCTTTGCAATATTATTGGTTTCTAAACCAATACAAGGGCATATGTTTAGAACTGATGCACATGTAGAGTTTTACAGGGTCGGTGAGCTAGTTTGGTTCATTGCATGAAAATCATCAGCCAAAAATAATATACTTTTTGAAAATGCACCGTTGTCAAATGAATTGTGTACCATTTAGTGGTCCCATTGGACTTTCATTTTGGTTCTCCATTTGGATTCAAACTGAGTAATTCATGGATCTAATCAATTTGCAATATCCTTCATTCCTCAAACAGAGTTGTGGGATAAATTATTTTGAATCAGGTTGTAGCTTACTATGTACCTAGGCACAACATATTATTAGACTTTTGTTACAGTCTATAGTCCCTAGTTCTACTGTTATTATTTAATCCATGTTTCCTCTACCTAGGATCGATGAAGTGTTAAGTTAGGGGTTAGGTAGAGTTTCTTTTTCCATTGAGTATATAGTGAGGGAAATCCCCAAAAGATGTACCTCTTTCATTCTTATATTGCTAATACAATACAGAGAGCCGTCGTTGTAGGATTATTATTATAAATTACAACTTGATTTACAGGTCCAATCCATCTCAAGTGAGCAGTGTCCTGTGTGTCTACATATTTGTTTTCTATTATTCAAAATTATCTGAGGAATTTAAGAATGCAATAAGTGGTATCAAATCTTGGGTTTGTTTCTCATATCTTTGACAAAAACTAGCAGAGAAAATGTTGAATAGACAAAAAAATATGTAAAAATGGGCCACCTAAGTACTCACCCATGATGGATTGTTCTTGTAAATGTGGTTGTAACATGAACATTCACACAATAGTGGATCTTTGTATTGTATTATCAAAATAAGATTGAAAAAGACACATCTTTTAGGGCTTTGCCTCATTATATATTCAAGGGGAAAGGAAACCCTAACCAAATCATGACTCAACCATTCATTAATCCTAGGTGAAGTAAACATGAATTAAATAATAACAATATGACATAAGTCTAACAATATGTTTTTCCTAGGTACATAATACAACTATATCACATCTAGTATGGACTTGCAACATGAACCCAAAACTCATCTATATCACACCTAGTATGCACTTGCAACATGAACCCACAACTATCTACGAGATATAACAAGTTGATGTGTGTTTGATGGTTATTATCCACAAGAAAGATAAAATGAATAAATTGGAGAATTACCCAACATGACATATTAAACGTTCTATTGTGTTCACTAAGAATTCCTTTATTTCTCAAAATAATAATGTATTGAACACAATAAAATGGGATTTTTGAATTCTTTTATTGAACATTCAATATATTGTAGTTTGTCTCGTACAGTCAGTTGGTTCCCAAAACCATTGGTCCACAATCCTAGAGTATATCTCCACCTTTTAGGCCAGGCATGTCATCAAAAAGGTGAGAAAGAGGCTCATCCATAGATTGAGGATGGTTAAGGCCAACTAACAAGGCTAGGTATGCTTTCCTACACTTTGGGCTCAACTAGACCCAAGAGGGTGTTCCAAGAGGTATCAAATTATGCACAAATAAACAATCATAACCATACCAAATGTACACTTGACCCCAATATTTGTCACTAGGCCAGAACAAACTGGCTGCATAAAACCTCTAACTAAGCTTATAAGACACCTTACACATGCACCCAGAGATGATAACATTATTATATCCCCATAAGATGAATTAATTTGACATTTTATACATAGTGGCAAGGAGCAAACATGCATGACATGATTCTCCAATGATTCAAACACTTTTGGATTGATTAGAATGATTCCCTGGTTGTAATACCGAATCATGAATAACATGTAAAGCCTAATCTACTCCTAATCCTACTTGTTGGCAATAAATGGGAGGAATCAGTTTGGAGATCTGGTCCTCAGTCAAGTCTGTAAGTCTAGTTTATACCCCAGTCAGACAATGAGAGAAATATGAATAAACATTAAGGAAATCTATTATGCGATACAAGATAACTAAAGCAAAGCATAATAACACATACAATGATATCATAATCCTTATATCTCTATTATATTCATTTCTCATCAATAGGTATATACATATTGATATCGACAGGTCTGAGTCTCTGCCTTATACATATTACTCACATACACTCTTACTCTCTATCTATCTTTCACTCTTTTATTCTTTCCCTCTTACTTTACATTTCTTTGTGTGTATCTCTTATATATCTACACAGAGGAGTGTCCTTTCCCAAAATACCTCTTTGTGAGTCGATTAAATACCATATGCATGGCCTTTGCGATAGTCTGTGGTAGGTTCTATTTGTTGCTCTCTTCTCAGCCAACATCACTCCCCCTTTTAAAAGTATGTCCTTCAGTTTGTAGGTAGGATGTTTTTGTAGATTACCCTGAGCTAAGCCAGAGTAGTATCCCATTGTTTCTTAGCAAATGTCAAAATTTGGATCTGGCTCTCCAACTGGATGTATGTATCCTCTGCTTCTCCTAATCTAGCTAGTATCTTAACCTTCTATGTAGTCTATTTTGCTTCAGTGAATACTTCGGTTAAAGAAGCCAGTCTTAGACTAAATTACTTCTCTTAGTTGTTTGATCTGTGATTTTATCTGTTCTCTTTGATCTTGAAATTGTTGCAGTTGAGAGTGTAAGGTCTCTAGTTATGCCCTTATGGCTCTATTTGTGTCTTGTATCAGATCATAGGTACTGGCCACTTGTATTATATGTGTTTCTAATGCCTCTATTTGATCTTTTATAGTCTTAGTAGTAGTAATGCCTCATCCGAGAGACCCGAATTTTCAAGTCCCAGCAACAAAACCAAATGTTGGAAAGAAATGGGAGGAACTAGTCTGGAGATCTGGTCCTTAATCAAGTCTATAAGTCTAGTTTATACCCCAGTCAGACAATGAGAGAAATATGAATAAATATTAAGGAAATCTATTATGCGATACAAGATAAGTAAAGCAAAGCATCATAACACATATATAATGATATCATAATCCTTATATTTGGACATTATATTCATTTCTCATCAATAGGTATATACATATCCATACCGACAAGTCTAAGTCTCTGCCTTATACATATTACTCACATACACTCTTAGTCTCTCTCTTTCACTCTTTGACTCTTTTATTCTTTCACTCTTACTTTACATTGCTTTGTGTGTATCTTCTATATATCTACATAGAGGTGTGTCCTTTCCCAAAATACCTCTTTGTGAGTCGGCTATACCCTTCGCATGTCCTTTGCAGTAGTCTACAGTAGGCTCTACTAGTTGCTCTGTTCTCTGCCAACACTACTACAACTACCCAGGATAGAGGATTGATTTAAAAGAATGTTGGCCCTTCACCAATCTAGATCGGTGTCTACTCCACTAGGCAACAGAGTCATGAACAACAAAGAGGGGGGCTATGCATCCAATAAAACATCAACAAAACCAAATGTGTATTTACATACAAATCAAAGATTACATCTCATACAATGGACATACTTATTAATCCTGAGCAGAAATGCAATGACCCATATGCAACAAAGGAAAGACCAATATAAAAACTTTGTATTTTATTAAAATGTTGTCATGCATTTATCTAATCTCTATTACATTCGTACCACCAAGTGTGGTGAAACAAAACATACAGTTGTGACTATGCATTCCCCTGAGTCGTCACAAACAGCCATGGAGACATACCACTACATAGATTTGCATTGAAATCATTCCTATGTTATACCAGATGTATTCCCTTGTTTGTAGGCAAGACTGGTTTTGTTTGATACCCTAATATCACCTAAGGCACTTGTAAACCCAACTTGGTTTAGCAACCAACCCTTATTACATCTTTTCAACATGTATATAGCATTACATTTTCACTTGTTGTCCTAACGGGATTCTGAGCGGAAAAAAATTCTATAGGTGTCCACACATGCTACAATAAATTCAACTACCCTTTCATATACCTTCATACTCACTACATTTAACTTCACCTACCTCCAATTCATTCATTCTAGGCATTAATGTTATTTTTGGGAGGTAGGCAGGCGTTTGAATTGAAGAACCTGATGTTGTCACATGAAATTGCACCCTGCTTGGAAGGATTCCAAGCATTCCAATGACACAATGGGAATGATCTCAAGGTGTGGGACCTTGCTCAGAGAGATCAGACCTCTGAAGAAGGCCAGCTTCCTTGCCTGATTATCACCTAAAACTACTGAACTTTGAGGGGAAAAGGGAGAAGGAAAGCTTTAAAGTAAAGATGAAAGAACAAAACTTGAAACATAAAAGGTGATGCACCAGACAAATTTAAAGAGACTTTCACAGAACTAAAAAAAAATGCACAGCACAACCGGATAGAGCAAGGATGTATACACAGATTAGATGATTCTAGCAGAGGCAAGAAGCAATATGATTGAGAGGAACAAAGACATTCACAGGCAACCATATCTAGATTCACATAGAACTAGAAAATCAGTCAAAGAGGTATGATAACTTGCATATATTCAGTAGGAAGGCAAGGTTACAGTGGTAGAAAAAGCTCTGTTTGGAAACAGAAAATCTTCTATGCCAAAAAATTTCCAACCCTATTTACATCATTTGAATGCATATATATAGCAATTCAAGAATGCCCTAAGTCGGTTACAAAAATCGCTCAAAGAGCTACAGTAGGAAAAATATCTCTGAAGGGACATCCAACTGCAAGGAGTTATGGTGCAAAAGATCTGGAATTGATGCAAATGAAAGATATTTTTAGTCTTCAATGCAAGCTGCTGCATCATCAATCTACTCCCCTAAAACGGTGGAAGATATTTTGGTATTGAATGTGAGCATCTTGCGTGTCTATCCTCAACCATGATTGTATGCAGCATCTGAAACAAGGCGGTGGAGAGATATTTTGGTATTCAATGCAAGTTGCTTCCTCTGTGTAGCAATGAATGCAAGAAATATCTACATCTGCCCCAAAATGGTCGCTGAAACGTCCCTTCGGCCAAATATGCAAATCCGGATCATGTACCTCCGCTTTTGGCGCTTAAACTCCTCTTTGAAATCACCCCCCTGAATATGCACCTAGATCTGCATACAATGTGGGCCCCTACCTTTTTGAATTGGCCTTTGTATACTCCTCCCTATGAGGGATATGATGGTGACGTCACCATCATGGACGGGCTTTATTGAAACGTGACAGGATGGCGTCATCATCATATCGGGGTGATATTACAAATATCGGGGTGATATTACAAATATCGGGGTGATATTTGGAGGAAGGGGTGATATTACAAATATCGAGGTGATATTTGGACGAAGGGGTGATATTACAAATATTGGGGTGATATTTGGACGAAGGGGTGATATTACAAATATCGGGGTGATATTTGGAATATCACCCGATGTTTAGAATATCACCCGATGTTCAAAATATCACCCAATGTTCAAAATATCACCCCATCCGGAAGATCAGGCTTTGACCAAAACATTGACCATACATAACTTCCTCATTTTAGCGAATTTTAGGGTGATGTAAAAAGCAAACTTGCCTATTTTTTCAAGCTCTTTCACATGGTAAGCTTCTTCAGGCAAGCTTCAGACCTTGAGATTTGGGTTCAGACTTCAAGATCACAAACATAGCTTACACTGGGGATATGCACCCTGACTGATGCTACTTGATTATTTGACTCTTGCTAGAGGAAAAATAGGTCAACACCTGCAAAAGAAACGCATCAAAAATGCATTAAAACTTTACATTTTTGCTATGTCAGAGCCTGTGGGCTCATTAGGAACCAAGTCAGAGGTTTGGGTGGTTCCAGGAACCACCGGAACTGCCGACGCCTTTTTTCTTTCTTTGCTCCCTTTTGTTCCTACTTGTCGATGATTCGTCAACCACGAGGAACTCATTCCTTGCTTCTTTCTTTCTCATTCTCTTTTCTCTTTGTCTTCATCTTATTCTCTTCCATGTCAAGGTTTCAGACCTTATTGGGAACCAAGGAACCTTGTTGGAGGTTTCAGTGGTTCCAAGAACCACTAGAAGCTCCAACATATCTTTTGCTTGTCTTCTTTCTTCCTTCCTGCCTTACATTCCACTTTGTTCCATCCTGTCGACGGTTTGTCGAGCACTAGGAACTTGTTCCTTTCTTTGCCTTGTTTTATTTTCCATCCCTTGTTCATCTTCTTTTCTTTGTGCTCCCCTTTGTTCCTTTTGGTTGACGATTTGCTGACCACCGAGAACAACGACACTCTTTCTTTCTTCTCTTTGCCACTTTGTTCACTTCCTTTGTCGAAGATTAAGGCATAATTGAGAACCAGGAACCAAGTCGAGGGTTCCGTTGGTTCCTGGAATCAATGGAACCACCAAGTTCCTAGTCTTTTACCATTGTTTGTACAGTGTCGAGGATTCAGGGCCCGATAGGAACCTAGGAGCCTATTGGAGGTTCTAGTGGTTTTGGGACCCCCAGAACTGCCAACAAGTTCCTAAAGGCACCATAAGGGCCAACAAAGGCTAGACTTAACCAATTTTAAGATTTTTTGAGGATTTTTGAAGACATTCAAACAAGGATGTTGAAACACAGGGGGGCCACACATGGGATTTTTTGGCAAATTTTAAAGATGGGCACCAACATAGTCTATTATAAATTAAGTGTATAGATACTTACTCCCATGACAAAGATTCATTCTGTAAAATTGATGTGACAATGCCTAGAAATGATATCTTGATGCAATTTTCCAAAATAAGTCGATTAATAGCTACAGGGAAGTTGCTAAAACTATCAATAAGTATAATTATTCTCCTTAAGTAGTGCACATATTTTGAAAGATAAAGGTGATTTTTTGGGAAAGGTGCCCCCTTAGTATTTTTCTACTTCGCTAGGATCACTGTCCTCCAAATCAACCTAGATGCCCATCATCTAGGTGCTCCTCAAGATAGGTCTAGATGCATCCTCTGGAGTAGCTTCCACAAGGGTTGAGATGGCCATCTACAGGGTTAAGGTGGCTTTCCTCCTGTCTTGTTCTTTTCATACAATGATGCGCAAGCTATTTTATGTGTAATTTAATATACATGTATGTTGGGTGATAGCATATATGTCATTGTCAACCCATCAATCTATTAAACATAGACGACATTGTTACGGTAAAGGTAGTCTTTTAGTGCACCACCTAGTAAGGCACCAATTTGGTGTATGAGACCTCCCTTAGGGATTGTTTGTTCCATCTACCTTATATATCGCTCAAACTTGTATGTATGTACAAATCAAACCTTTGGACAAGTTTGTGATAGATCAAGCCTCTTTTCCAATCTAAGTCCAAGGTAATTCTCTAGTTATAAAGATATCATTTGACTCATTTAAATTCCTTGATGATTTTAGTAACCGCTTTAATTCCCTTTCAACTAATAGTTTTTGGTATGCAATCAATTGACACTACAAGGACATATAATTGTTTGGTAAACTTTTAGAGCTAATAGTTACTTTTACTATCAACTTACTTTTCATTCAAGTAGTTCAAACTTATAGAATACGTATGATCTGAGTTAAGCTGATAATTCAAGGGACAATACACTAATTGATGAACTTAATGTATCATAAGTAGTAATTGAACAAAATTCAAACAAAATAAGATTAACAATTACTAAATAGCTGAACAAACTATAATCTTATTTCAACTAAGAGCTTATACAAAATGGACAAACTCCATGGGAGATGTGTATGCTTTCTATTCTGATTACATGCTTTGACTCTAGTTATTATATGGCTTTTCCATATAAGAAACAAAAAAAATTACTAAAAATAGTAAATTAGGGTTCTTGGTGAGAACCAAGAGTCACCACGCTCGGTAGTGACCTGGATACTTCTTCGATGTTGAAATTAACTATGAGACAAGGATAAACTTGTTAGGAAACTAAAAAAGGTTTGTTGGTTATTTTATTTTGGTACCCCTACTTGTCAATGTCATAACACCTGGCCCATCGCCTAGAATTCAAAGTACATATGTGTTATAAAATTTAGTCATGAACTAATCAATCCAAGTTAGATCATAGTGTAAGAAAGGTCCAACTTTGCATCACCTAATTCCACTCCGAAGAGCCTCAAAAATGTAGAATACAAAACTGTAGAAAATAGCAAAAAAATACACTTTCAAAAATCTTAAAAATGCTGCCCAAAACCACTAGTTAGATGATCTAAGATGCTTGCTAGATCATAAGTCCCTTCACTTGCCCAATGTTCTTGTCCTTTCTCAATTAGCTTATCCATGTCCCATAACTCAGTTGTCTTTGTGATTTGTTCAAAGGTGATATCATTGTGCAGGCACCAGGTAGTTAGCTCCAATAACTTAGAGTCTCATGTCTCATTGACTTCATATCTTTCTCAAATTAGTTTAAACTTGTGCTTTGTTTTAGTTTATTTTATTTCAATGTGTCGTGTCATCCTAAGACCAAACATCCACACTTTCTTATCTTATCCCTGGTGGTGGTTTAGGTTTCCAGCTCAATTGGGATCCCTTTTCCTTCTTTAATATTTGCTTAAAGTTCTTTTTGCGTACTTAGTGGCTTCAATATAATTCAATATCTATTTGGTCCCCTACTATTGACACTCCCCTTGCTTTTGGAATTCTTTCTTCATTTTCTTTCCTTTTATTTCCAAGGGAAGTATCTCTTTCTAGCTTCTATTTTTGTATAACCATTCTAAAATTTTGTTGGTTGCCATCAACCTTCTTGTTGCTTCCAAACTCAGTATTTCTTTAGCATATGCTCCCATCCTTAACTCAGTGTTGATTATTACCAATTATTTAGGTAAAAAAATGGATCATGGAATGCAAAGATTCAATCTAGGGGACATAAAGCCGTACAAATTTTTAGATTTTGAGAGCTAAAAGACAATTTTGTTTGTATCTAGATATACCATTACTTTGTTTATTGCTCTTGGACATTCTAGCAATGCTTTTTGTGATATCTCGATATTAAGGCATTGTTTAAATTAAAGATTTAAACATTATGACAAAAGACAGTAAAGTTGCTTTCGTAAAATGTGGTGTTTAGTAAAATTGAATGATAGAGATAATGGTGTATGTATTAATATTTAAAATAAACATATATTATATTTAATATTAAATAATATTTTTATATAAATATTTTTATATAATTAAAATATAATAATAATAATAATATATTTATTTAAATAATTAACAGGATATATTATTATATAAAAATAAATATAAATAACAAATATAATTATTAATAATATAAATATAAATGTTATCAATTTAAATATTATTATAATTATCATATATTATAAATATATAAAAATGAATATAATTACAGAGTGACTTCACATAAGACTTTTGCCTTATTTTAAAAAATACTTATAAAGGCAGCG
The DNA here is from genome assembly GCA_027924645.1 of Cunninghamia lanceolata. Classification (NCBI taxonomy): domain Eukaryota; kingdom Viridiplantae; phylum Streptophyta; class Pinopsida; order Cupressales; family Cupressaceae; genus Cunninghamia; species Cunninghamia lanceolata. Next base: position 637,497 of record BSBN01001346.1, on the reverse strand, counting down.
ATTCTAACATGAGGATACTAAAAAGACAAAATCAGCGATTGTTATAGGGATATGATGCATAAAGAATGGTTGCGATCTTGTTTAGAGAGGCAATGAACTATCTTGGGAAAGTAGCACTAAGATAAATGCATAATGAAAAGGTAGGCAACGATATAATAACATACAATGATTATCTTCAAAGGAAGATTAATTCAAGGCAACAAGCAACAATTATTATGTGAAGGGATGCCTTTCTTCATAGGAAGTATAGGATATAAAACCAGATTGGAGAGAGATGTGGAGGGATAAGAAGTATCAAGGAATCAACGAATAGAATCATCTGCAAGTCTATTAATCACAAAATCATTAAATCATTTAGAATCTACAACAAACATTCGATCTGCAGAAGTATATATATTTGCACAGTCATATGGACTGTTAAATGACAAAAAAGATATGCTGTTAAGTTCGAATTGAACTAGAGAATTCCATAGAATCATCTACAAGTTATTAGAAGAAATTGTAAGCATATTAGTACGAACTATAGAGTTAGTATGCAATAATAAATCTATGAATAGGTCTGATTTCTCATACATGCATGTTTAATAGCATTGTTGTGATAGATCAATACTTAGCTTACATTACATTAAAGAAATAGATTATATATATATATATATATATATATATTGCTAAATAAGTGTTACCAGTGGGGGTAGCTCCCTTTATATTATATCCAAAAATTAGACAAAAACCTACTTAAAGTAGCAGTAAAGGCATACAGAAAGTCTATTGGTCCTCAAGCGTGCCAAAGCACATGAAGACCATCACCCAGCTCAACTGCCCTTTCAACTTGGGTGGGAGCAAGGAGATCACCATATTGACTTACAAAATAAGAAAATGTTTCCATATTATCCCTTTCAATGCCCACACGGAAGAGTGCCAGTGCCTGGGCTGAGATCATTGGTGTTCTCTTCTTGTTCAATGCAGCTGCATCGAAGACTCCTCCTATCCATCTGTAGGTGGGATGCTTGTTGAAGGCAGAAATGGTTGTGACAGCAGCCTCCTTCATGTCCTCCTTCACAAAGGTGTTCGCCATTATCTTCTCTCGAGCTTTCCTTCCCAGAATAAGAACACAGTTGGAGAGGAATTCCTCATAGAAGAATCCATCATGCACATGACCTTTAGGCAAGTTGCCTACCCCAATAACCTTCAGGATTGCCTCGGCCACGAAGTTTGCATCAGCATTGAACAAATGTTTGATCTACTCCAACTTTGATTCTTCTAGAGGATCTCCCTAGCGTCCGTGGTCTCCCTGGTCATCTCCCTCCTCCTCTCGATCATCATCACTCTCTGTGTTCTTGGAGCTCTCTGAGCTTGGCACGGCTCTTTGTTGATAGATACAGACGTAATCAATCTCCATATCGTAAATTGATGTGTCATTCTTCTTCTAATTCTCTTTTAAAAACTAAAGGAGTCTGCAAAGTACACCGTCACTACACTTCAAGAGATCAGGTGGATCTTGCCAATCTTAGAAACACTATCCAAAGCGGCTTCTTCGTTGTCATTGCAGTGGTAGGTCTAGCCACAGATCACATGTTTTTGCCATAATGGTGTCCTCCTCCTACCCACAAGCCATAGATCACATGTTTTTGCCATAATGGTGTCCTCCTCCTACCCACAGGCCCAGTTCGCTAAGAAGTCCACTGTCGAGCTCCCTTCTCAATAGATGTGGGCTAAGGCCACATTGCCTAATTTAGCCAAACATTCCCAAATTGCCTCTACTTTGTATTTTAGTCTCTAATTGATGATACACCTAGAAGTTATAGCATTAATACACACCAATGAATCTCCTTCGATATTAAGGTCTATAAGATGATGTTCTTTGCAAAGGCGGAGAGCATAGAATAGTGCTGAAAATTTAGCCTCATTGTTGGTGCCAATGGGGAGTTTCTTCGATAAAGCCCATATGATCTTCCCATGCTCATCTCTGATAATGACCCCAGCGCCAGAGACTCCTAGGTTGCCCTTCGTCATGCTATTGAAATTCAATTTTAATCTTCCAGTAGGCGGAGCAACCCATTTAGTGAGTGCTCATTTCTTCTTCCTTTCTTCCACTTTATCTAGTTTGTGGCCTTGAGCAGGGATCACAAGATCTGGCCATCTCTTCATGATATCCCCATCCCATCTGACAAATGGTGTCGGGGAGGATTCTGCCAACCTAGCATTTACTATTTCACATATGTCTGCTTCCAGTTTCCTTATGACTTCGTCTATCTTTGAGGCCTTGTCTTTGAAGATCATGTGGTTTCTCTCATGCCAAATGTGCCAAATCAGAAGGGAGGGGCTAACCATCCAAAGACCTTGCCATATCAATTTTGGGCCTCTCGACTAGCTCTTGAAGGTGCTCTCGATATTGTTAGGGAGGGCACCACTCCAGCCTAGCTTCCCATGCAGCTAGTCCTAGCATTCTATCACAAATGGGCAAGTCAGAAGTAGGTGGTTGATTGTTTCTTCAGATGCATTGCACCTTACACATCGAGTTGGACCTTCTATACCCAGTGTCTTTAGCCTTTCCCCGGTTAAGATTCGTTTGTGGACGGTCATCTAGGAGAATGCCCCGGCTTTTGATAGCATCCATTTGCTCCAGCATAAATCAAATGGCCATTCGGAAGACACCTATGGATTTTGCAAGGCATATCCAAACTTGCCTGCATATTTCCTAGATTTGGATCATGTCCATATAATTTCATCTTCTTTCTCAGACAAGACAATTTTCCTTGTCAAGAGGGCTTCCTTGAGGTCACACACATCTTCACCACTTAATGAAAGGCTTGACAAAAGATCCCAATCCCAATCTGACTCCTTGATGTAATCTATAGCTTTCCTTCCATGAATTATTTATATGTCTCTCAAATGCTCTCTAAGGCTCGAGATCTCAGCCAACAAAGGTAGACCATTAATTGAGTCCTCCCAAATATTTGCTTTGCAACCATTGTGGATAATCCATGAAACATGGTCCATTATTAGCCAGCGACATTGCTACATGAAGTTCCAAATGTGTGACCCTTTGGGAGGATTGGGCGTTGTCAAGATGCGACTAGGATCATCAGAATCCAGATATTTTTTCCTTAGAATTTGACACCAGCTAGCATTAGGGTCTTTATACATTGTCCAAATACACTTAGCTCCCAAGGCTAACTTTTGTTTTTCTAGATTACGGATCTTAGCACTCCCCTCCGATTTTCTTTTGCACGTTGATTGCCAACCAATTAATGGGATACTCTTTTTCTCATTGGCCCCCTCCCATAAGAATTTTTTAAGGATTCCATCAATGGTACTGCAAACTTTCTTAGTTGCCTAATTGCTACTTAGTTGGTAGATGGGAATTGTCGAAAGGATGACCTTGATCATCTAAATTTTTCCTGAGAGCATAAGCCATCATCCTTGCTAGGAAGCAACTTTTGATCAACATTTTTGTATGGTTTCTTCCCAAAGAGAAGAATGCATTGCTCCCTTAAAGAGTGGGACTCCCAGGTACTTAGAACTTTTGCTTTCTTAAACCAAAGGGTGGCAAGAATCTGCCTTTGCATCTACTTACAGGTATTAAAAAAGTAAATATTGGACTTGTCATATTTTATTACCTATCTAGAGGCATCCACATATAGTTGTAGTAGTGAGGAGATCTCCTTCACTTCCTCCATTTGAGAAGATGCAAAGAGAAGTGTGTCGTCGATGAACTGTTGGTGGGTGGCCAAAGGAAAATCATCTGCAATCTGAACTCCCCTCCAATGGCCATTGCTTGCTAGGTTTTTAATTCCCCTTCCCAAGGCCTCTGCGATGATGACAAAGATAGGGTATCCCTGTCTGAGGCCTCTAGTAGGCTCAAAGAAACCACACGGGTTGCCATTTACAAGCACCAAATAACAAATCGTGGATATGCACTGAAATGTCCACTCGATCCAATGCCTGTGAAACCCAAACTTTTCCATGCTTTTGAGCAAGAACCTCCAATTGACCTGATTGTAAGCTTTGCTCACATCTAATTTCAAGATCATGCAACTCTGGTTACTTGATGTGATGGAATGCAAGTTTCATGAGCAGATATAATAATGTCCACTATGTTTCACGCAAGAGTGAATCCGCTCTATTCCTCAAAGATGAGGGTAGGGAGGATGCATTTTAATCTATTTGCCATGACATTCACAACCATTTTATAAATGGTATTGCACAGAGAAATGGGTAAGAAGTCCCTGAAGGAGGTTATATCTACTTTTTTCAGGATGAGAGCTATAAATGTATTATTGATGTCTTTGATCATCCTTCTTGATTTCCTCAAATCTTCCATAGCTTTCTAGATGTCAGTTTCTAGAATGTCCCAGAGCTCCTGGTAGAACCTTGCCAGAAATCCATCGGGCCCCAGGGCTTTGTCTGATGTCATTTGGAAAACTGCTGCCTTCAGCACTTCCTTTGAAATGGGGCCCAGGAGCATGTCATTTTGTTCCTTGGAGACTAGGGATGGGATGAAATCCAATAAGGTCTTTTGCATCTGTCCAGGGGTGGCCTCCCTATTGGCAAGTAACTTTTGGAAGAACTTGACCGCCTCCTTCTGGATGTCCTCAACCTCTAACAATTCAGCGCCTTCCTCATTTAAGATCATGGATATACGGTTGTGGTTCTGCCTTTGTCTAGTTGAGTTATGGAAGTATTTGGTGTTAATATCACCTTCCTTGAGCCATGTTTCGCGTGACTTGGATCTTTAGAAGGTCTCCTCTCGAGGGAAAAGTTCCTTGTGGATCTTCAAAAGTTCCTTCTCCTTTTCAAATTCGATATCAGTCATGCCATTATTCAGCACAGTTAGATTCAGATCTTCCAACTCAAGTTCAATTCACTCCTTTTCCTTAAAAATGTTCTTAAAGGTGACAAGGGTTGCTAGACTTTGGCATTTAATCATGTTTTTCATGTGTCAAATCCAGGGTTGTGTCCTAGGCTATTTGTAATAAGGGATCCCATAGTTACAAGTCCACTAACTACTCCTACTAATCTGACTATTTCAAAGATTAATACTGCTAATTTGTTTGTTGTGAAAGAATTTTTTGAAAACACTAAAATAATGCTAAAACAATAAATTGTTGAAATTGACCTATTCTAATCCACACAATTGAAAATATGCATTTACTGGAAACAACTATCAAACATAAATAAATCTATCTTATGAAAGTAGTAAACTATCTTCTTAATAGAATCTGAAACAAGATAATGAAACAAAGAGATACTAGCCTCCTGTCTTAATGGCGAGAGTTGGCCCTTACTCCTCACCTTCAGAACTGAAGGCTAAAGCAAGAACTCAGTATAGAGATATAATAACACAATCTTTCTTCAGTCTAATTCCATCAGTATGCTTGTATTCAAAAAGTATGTAAATCTGGAAAATGGAAATTACAATAATCTAATAGCAATAATTATGTATCTTTTTGTTGCTCCTACCTTAACATATATCAAATCAAGCGATGAAATATCTATTTGTTCTAACTATCAGTTTATCTATGAGATATCATCAATCTATTATTTTAACAATTGTTTAACTACAGAGTAAAATCATGCAAACTGAAATAGGTTTTAGTGGTACAGAAGTCCCACTAAATCTAGAGTCTTAACTTAAATAACAACTAGGCAGCAAGGCCCTAAAATGTAGGTCTTTAACAAGTCTTTCAGAACTCATGCAAAATCAATAAAAGAAGAATTAGATCCCTAGTAGTCAACTAGAGTCTTCACCGAATCATTCTGGTGCTGGCTAAGTAAACTCCAGAGCACTGCAGTTGCCTTCAGAGATGTAGACTAATAGCGGCGCCGAAGATTCTGCATTGTCACCAGGGGCTCTGAAGACTATGTGATGTCTCTAAGAGCTTCAGAGATGCACCAATGACTCTTGTAAGGATCTGGAGATGATCCACCCTTGGCTCCCCTGCTTCAAAATACCTCCAACACATTAGGAAAATGTTGGAGTTTGGTGTAGTATCCTTCATGTCGGCTCCAGAGATTATTAGGACCATTTCCGAAGATGCTCAAAATTGCCTTCACCCATACAAATGCACCTGTACACGCAAAAAGAGAGACTTTCTACACATTTTCATTAGTTTGTTGCACATAAGTCCTTCAATAAAAAATCACGACCTTCAACAATTCATCTCTCATTAATGTAATTAAAACGAGTCTTTTCATGTTCTATGGTGCAATTACCAAGACAACATAATAAAAGGATGGAAAAAGGGAGGTAAAAAGGTGTATTATTTTGGGTGCTACCTGGTAATCGTCACCCCCTGAACTTAAAGGTTAGTAGGTCCTCCTGCACTTCACAGGCTAGACTTGTTGAGGTGGTATATTCTATCAGTCAGATTGAACTCCTTCTCATAAGTAGACCAAGTAGTGAGGTTTGTATTGCTATTCCCCCTAAATTGCTCAATCAATTTCAGCCATTCTTGAAATTTGGCATCTTCCATCTATTCAGCCCATATGGGCAATGGCTCAATAATGAGGGGTGGCCTGAAACGGCCACCTGTCCAATCCTATTTATATTTGTCCATCAATCTAGACACTGCTCTTACTTTCCTCATAAATAACTGAAGGTTGGCTGGGGACACTACTTCTTTCATCTTTTGCTCCAAAGTTAGGGTGTTCCACCTCTTCTTTCCAATTGTGATCATTTGATTAGTTGAACTGTGTAGGAAGAGACCAAACTTGATAGCACACTCTTGCAGGTGTTTCTGATACATGGGGAAAAATTTTGTTCTACCTTCTAGGGAGTAAATTTTTACCCTGAAATGAATCTCAAAGCCCATAGGGTTTGGGCATTCTCTCCTGAGGAAGAGGCTTGTTTCTGCATCTTTCTTTGTGTAAGCCTCCATCCTTTCATTCCAATCTTGATGATTTCTCATTAGTGACATAAATGCTTTGAGTTGGCATTCACCCACAAAGCAGTTGATGAAAAAAGTATGATTTTTCATGCAAAAATCATGCAAATACAGTTCACACGGGAAATTCTTATCTTCGTTAGAACTCTTCATGTATACCTCCATGAAGTCTACCTCAGTTTGTATATTCTTAGTTAAATCAAACAAGACCAATGATATCTTCCTCTGGAGGATTTGCTCTTGCAAAAACAGAGAATAACTGCCACTAGGAGGTCTATAAGATATGATCTCAGCAGAGAGAGTGGCCACCTTAATAACCTTCTCCTCTAGGGCATGTACTTTTTCTGACATGGCGGTCACTGCCCTTTGTAGTTGTAGCATTGGCTTAGATTCCTCATACTCTTGACATCCCCTTCCCCAGTGAAATAGGGCCTTAGGGATGTCTATTGGGAGTACCCCTAGGTATGCATTTGTTTGAGTCCTCTGTTCAATAGTAGCAGCTGGATTGGTCAACTCATGAAGCAGCTCTTCCTGATCATCCATCTTGTTGTTGGCCCATGTCAGCTGCTTAGCCTAAATCTGCACTTTCTCTATCAGTGCTAAAATCAATGTGATGTCATTGACTCTAGCCTTGATGATGGCAGAGGCAGTCTGTGCTACTTTTTCCTCCTTCTGATTGATTTCAATCTCTTTCCTTTGAATGATCCCCTGTTTCTCTTTGAGCTCATTTTTCAACTCCTATATTTCCTGCTTTTGTTCTGTTTCTTTTTCTTTCATGACCTTTTTGAGGTCAATGATGATTAGGTTCTTCCTCCATAAAAATCTCTTTAGATTATCAATTTCTTCCATCGGCTAATGTTCTCTTCGAACCTCTACATCTTCTTGATCAGGCAGGTGAGAGTAACTCCCTATTTCTCCCCCTTATGTTCTTCCCTTATCAGGGGTTTATGTGTCTCCCTATCTCACATTATCACCTGCTTCCCCCTACTCATCTGCTTCACCTTGTTGACCCTCATCTTGCCCTTGGGTCTCTTCTTTCTGAGCCTCTTCCTGGCTTTCTTTTGCAAATGTTGGGGTTGATGAGGGTCCCGCTTCCTCCATGGAAGTTCTGAAACCCATGAGAACTTCAGCTAAGAGAGCAGTGTCCTGTTCAGCCTAAGTAGGTTGTCTCTTCCTCTTACTTCTCCAGAGCACTAGTGGAGCCTATGTCTCTAGAACTAGTTCATTACCCTCAGAATTTGAAGAGATAATCAAGGTTTCTTTTTTTGTTGTCTCTGGAGCTTGAGTGTATTGTGTCTTTGGAGTCTAAGACCTTGGATGGGTAGGAGATTCCGAAGTAGTTCCCTCAACTACTCTTCTTTTAATCTTTCTTCTAATAAGAGGAATTTCATTAGACTCATCAGACTCCTCCTCTGCCCTTTGATGCCTACTAGACTTAGGTGTTCTTGGAGGCCTCTTTGTTTTCTCTTTTTGCCCTGTTTCTTTCCTATGCTTTTTGTGACCAAAAGTTTGGACAGATGCCAGTGTTACTTCCTCTTCCATGATGACAGCGCCCCTCATTTGCTTGGTTGGGTTAGACTCCTCAGGTAAGGTTATCTTTCATTTTTCTAAGCGAGTCATATCGAAGTGTTGCTCTGTAATTGGTTCTTCCAGTTGTTCCATTGCAGTTGAGGCTTCCCCCATAGCTTCTTTCCCTTTTCTTCGAAGTAGTGGGGGAAGAAGTTGGTGTTTCATCTATTGTTCCTTTCTTGCCCTTGCCCTTTCTAGTGGCTGGGAAGGAAGTAGAAGGTATTACTTCCTCATCCTGCTGAGGAGACAAAGTCTCTTCTGTACCTCGTTCCCTGTTTGGTGTCTTGGCCTGTGATTTGTCATCTAAAAATGACTGCCACAAGGCCTCTCCATCAGCTTGAGATAGGAAATGGTGTTTTAAAATCAAGAAAATGAAGCTATGGTGTTTCGTGGGACCCTTCCCCTATTGATACTTAATTGTCGAGGCTACAATAGTAGAATATAGAAAGTTTGGGAGGTTGATGCTAAATTCTGGATGGGCATGCCCATGCCTTAAGAAAATTAGTATCTTTATTATGGGTCCTAAAACCAGAGAGAATTGCCCATCACATGTAAAATATTTCATTAGCCACATGGCTAGAGATTGCAATGGTTGTGTGAGTGAGGTCCTAACAATTCCCTTGACTTCATTTTTACTCAAATGTAATTGGATTTCAGGCTCACCTTCTACTGAAAAGTTTTTAATTAAATTAGAGTACAGGGTTTTGAGATGATAGAGCCTCTCACCTTGTTTTGGTAGCCCTGAAATATGGTTGATAATGGTGTTTGTGGCATTGATTGGGACTCCTTGTACTGTGGTTTGGTTATTCTTTAGGTGGTGCGGGAAATCATCTACTATGTCCTCTTGAAATCCTTCAAATTTCTCCAGAAATTCCAACCACCCAACATTTCTTAAGATATTTGCTGCAGCTTGGTCTTGCAGTAGTCCTGTTGTATTTTTGCGCTCTGATTTCTTTTTCACTCCCATCTGCCTGTATTATTTCACCCCTTTATGAATGAACCTTCCCTTGGCCTTCTCTATAGTTCTTTTCTCTACTCTTTTTCTTTGTTATCATAGGCCTCTTTCTCAGTTCCCTTGGAAGACTTCTGCTATAAAGGCTTGAAGATTACCTCTGGGGTTTGGAAAGCTCTGTAATTCTGAAACTAGGGACTTGATATCCATTAATGGCAATTGTTTGGATTACAGGAGGGTTAATTCACTTCAATTAATTTGAATTGATGGATTAGTCATAATCACAGGGAATAATATGACACTCCGAAGTGAGTCGATAGTGTGGCAATTAAGGCAACATGCATAGATTGAAGAAGGAAATGATGGCAGGGGTATGTGTTGAAGTAACTGCACCTAAAAATAGAAATGACAAGACAAGTAATAATTAACTAACTTGAGAGAATTACCTAGATCACTTTTCATGATGATGGCCTGATGTACCTGGCTGCTACGCCATGGCTTTGATGAGGTGTGGTAGTGACTTTACATGTGTGCAGCCCCCACATTGCTTAGAATGGTGTCAGCATCATCAATGTCACATGGTCTAGAATCTTTCCTCACGAATAGATTTAAAAATGATGTGTTATTAGATGATGTCATGAGGAGAAGCTAGAATGACGTACACAGGCAGCTACAACTTCCTTTTTGATGGTGGATGATGAGGTGTGCTGACCTCATCACTTTTTCTTTCCAAAAATGGAGGATGAGTCACACTGACCTCATCATTTGGTGTCCCCACTTTGATGCCTGGAGAGGTGGGTCGCCCATTCTTTGAAATTGTTCCATTATTGGTGAAGCACTGGAGATACTCCTAGATTACTCTGGAGATGTGTTTCAGTGGCTCTTGGGTGCCTGGTTAGCTCCAAAGATCATTTGTTGAAATCCTACAAGAAGAAGGGAACCATCATTTACTAGTTTTCAATCCCCCTGGTGAGAAAGATAGCCATTTACTAGTTTTCCATCTTTCCCCTTTTTTTTGAGAAGGGCCACCATTTGTTGGTTTTCAACCCTTCTTTTATTTCTTTTTTTTTTTAGAAAGGTCGCCATTTGCTAGTTTTCAACTTTTCTAATTTTTTTTGTCCTTGAATTTCTTCAACCTGTGGTAGAGGTTGTGACCCCTATCACCAAGCACAAGTCCTTGGTAAACTCTTCCTTAGTAGCTGGTCTTGTATAGAGTTGAATTATGTGGCCATTTACTAATAATGTGTCTTCACCTCCATCAATGGGTGCTAGTAAAACTGTTTCATTCTCATAAACTTCCTTGTTTTGGTAAGGACCCATCCAATGAGTTTGTAACTTCCCTTTGAACTCCTTAAACTTAGAATCATACAGGAGAATCCAATCCCCTTGCTGAAATGTCCTCTTTTTGATGTGTTGGTCATGCCACTATTTCCTTTGATATTGAACAAGTTTTGTTTGTTGTATGGCCTCTGTCCTGATTTCATCTAGCTCATTGAGTTAAAGAATCCTATTTTGTTGTGCTATAGACAATGGTAGGCCAATATCCAATGAGGTCTTTAGCATTTGCAATTCAAATTCTATGGAAAGTATGGGTTTCTTTCCATAAACCAATTCATATGGTGAGAACTTGGTTGTGGACTTCCAGGTGGTATTGTAAGCCCAAACTGCTTCAGGTAACCTGTTAGCTCAATCCTTCCTATTCATGGCCATTGTCATTGTCAGGATATTTTCTAGCTCTCTATTAGTCACCTCTACCTACCCATTAGCTTGGGGGTGGTAAGGTGAAGACTTTTTGTGTTTAACTTGGTATAAATCTATTAAAGCTTGAATTACCTGAGAAGTGAATTGCGGTCCTCCATCTGAAACTATGGATCTCAGAGCTCCAAATCTCAAGAAGATTCTGTTATAAAGAAAATCAACAACTTTTTCTTCCCTTGCAAACTGCAATGCCTAAAATTTTGTCCATTTGGTTACATAGTCTATGCAGACCAAAATATATTCTTTGCCTGAAGATGGTGGAGAAATTGGTCCCACAAAATCTAGACCCCATTGCTCAAATGGTTCCAACACTACTCGAGGGTGCAGTGACATTGCTTAGGTAAAGGTTGGTTGACCCATCCTTTGGCACTGATCACACTATTGCACATACCTCTTGGTGTCCTTATGAAGAAAGGGCCAATAGTAACCAGCTCCTAGAATTTTGTGAATTGTTCTTTGTGAGGAATAATGTCCACTAGAGGGTTCATCATGACATGCTCTTAAGACATCAAAAATTTCATCGGCTCTCAAGCACCTTTGTAAAATAAAGTCAAGACCACACTTAAATAGTAAACCATTTAACCATTTGTAAGATAAACTTTCGTTTACCAATCACTTCTTTTGTTTTGACGTGAAATGAGATGGAAACAAGCCTGTAGTTAAGAAATTAGCTATGTTAGAAAACCAAAGTGTAGTAGAAGAAACAACAAAGAGATGTTCATCTGGGAATTTGTCTTCCACTGGTTGGTTTTCTCCACCTGAATGCAACCTTGACAAAAAGTCAGCAACCAAATTGAATTTCCTTGGGTTGTCAACTTTGGTGATGTCAAATTCCTGCAATAGTAACAACCATCTAATTATCCTTGCACTCACTATAAGTTTGTTCATTAAGTACTTAATGGCCGCATGATCAGTGTGCACAAGTCATTTGTATCCTATGATATAATGCCTGAATTTGTTAATAGCATATATGACTACCAAGAATTATTTTTCGGTTGTTGTATAGTTTTTTTCTACTAGGGTGAGGTTCTTACTGATGTAGTAGATGGCATGCATACCTTCCTCTTCCTCTTTCTGTCATAGGACTGCCCCAATTGACTCATTTGACACATCAATTTGTATATGAAAGGGTAAAGTCAAATTGGGTCCCCTTAAAATAGGTGTGTTGGCATTTCAATTCACACCTCTAGAATGCAAGTTGGAAACAGACAACTATGCACAGATAAACTACTCTCCTATTGTGAGGGGGAGTTCCCTTTGTGCTAATGTTCGCTGAAAAGATAAATAAATTAAAATTGCCTATCTTCTTTTTTATTCTCAGCTACGAGCACAAGGTTATAAAACTCTTTCACTACAGAAGAGGTTTTTCTGTTTAATAAACTTCTAACTACAACTAGGCTTAAGCTAAATGACGCTTTTGATTGTCTGAGTAAACATAGAGCACAGAAATCAAAAGTGGACAAGGAATGATTTGCTTTAACACAAAAAACTTAAATAAACTTCTCCCAGATTCACATCACAAGACGCATTGTACTTTAATGATGAAAGCTGAAATAAAATTTAAACAAGCCACACATCTAATGATAAAACTTGATGATTAGTGAGATAGAATATCAGAGCAAAGGTAGGCATGAGACTTCTATTCCAATATCATAAAGTTGATACAACTCCAGGACAACAATATTGTAGCAAAAGGCAGACATACAATATGCGATCAAACACTAGAGAACAGATACACAAAGTGAACAAACACTTGGAATAACAAGATCTACAGGCTAGAATAGGCACAACAAATTTGCTATCACAAAAGTAACTCCATTACAATGGCAAGGCTGCCCTTATTTATGAAGAGAACTTGTGTCTCAAATTACTACTTGAACCTCTTAGTTGAACCTATGCATTGAACCACTTCGTTGAACCTCTTGTTTGAACCTCTTTGTTGAACCTTTCTAGAGTTCATTTGGTAGGTTCAATGAATTTTAGTTCAACTGTTCCTTGGTTCATTGGTTTGAGGATATGCGATGTTGGCATCGCTATGACGAAGTACTATCGGCAGGACCGTGTTGAAGACCATTGGCATCGGTGAGACAAGGGCCGTCAGAATAAGCATCAAAGGTTTGTCCGATGCTGAGTGTCACCCCGATGGAAGCATTCAACCGTCGGCAAGACAAGGCCTATCGGCCAAACTTTGTGGAGTTACTCCGACAGGAGTAGTCACTCCGACGAAGGTTACGGGTTGGTCATCGGCAAGACAAGGCCTATCGGCCAAACTTTGTGGAGTTACTCCGACAGGAGTAGTCACTCCGACGAAGGTTACGAGTTGGTCGTCGGCGAGACAAGGCCTATCGGCCAAACTCTGTAGAGTTACTCCAACAGGAGTAGTCACTCCGATGGCGTATGTCTATCGGCAAGAGAATACCCGTCGGCATAGCCTAAAGGTGTTGGGCCGATGTACTGCGGTCATTCCGATGGAGGTATCAGTGAGACAGAGCACTGTCGGAGCGGGAGCTAATTCTTGTGCCGATAGTGAAAGTTATTCCGATGGTACCATTGGTGATCAGGGAGACTATGCTCATCGGTGGAGGGTGAAGTCTGTGGGCCGATGGTAGTTGTTATGCCGATGGACTTGGAGGCTTGGAGGCTTGGTATTGTCGGCAACAAAATTGCCGACAATAGCCTTTGGTTCGTTGGCATTTATAAACTGCAAAGTTCTTTGCGACTTGGTACATGTGGGACTAAACGCCTCACTGAAATGTGAACCGTTGCGACGGTTAGATGGCAGCGACGTATGAGGAATTTGTTCTATCAGTTAGAGCAGAAGTGTGTAACGACTTTTGTTCTTGCAGACTGGAAATAGAATGATAAGTCTACAGGTGTCGTTGGTATTATGATGATGAGACTTGAATAAAGGTTCGTTCTGTAAAATGTACAGAGAAGTGAACTGTGTATGAGGTCGAGAATCAAACACCAGAGCAAGAAGCTGAGTTCTTTATTGTAACTGTATATCTTACTGTAATAAAGATTGTTTTCTTGTGGTGGTGGGTTTTTTACCCGTAAGGGTTTTCCCACGTAATACTGTGTGTCTGTGTTCTGAATATTGTCTATTTGGTTTCTCTCATGTACTTATCTGTGTTATTTAGTTTTTAAAAGTGACTTGTCTGCATCGTCCCCTTGGAATTAACATTAGGGAAGCTGTCTTCCGCACCTGTGCTTTCCTTACAAGTGGTATCAGAGCCTGGCCCGTTGTGTTATCCTTGTCGGTAGTTTGGGTTTTTTGTGTTAATTCTGTTGTGTGGGAGTTCTGTAGAGTGTTATTTTTAAATTAAATAAAGATGGCTAGTACATCAGACAAAATAGACATTGAGAAATTCAATGGCACAAACTTTGAGTTGTGGAAACTTAAAGTTGAAGACATGTTAGTCTATAGAGATCTTTGGGTTGCTATGTCTGGAGTTCAACCTACAGGCATGAAGCAAGAAGATTGGGAACTGATATGCAGAAAAGCCAAAGGACTGATAAGAATGAGTTTATCTGACTCTGTTCTATTGAACATCCATGAGGAGAAATCTGCAAGTGATTTGTGGAAAAAGTTGAATAATATTTATCAGGGCAAGTCCTTGGTAAATAAACTTTTCCTCGGAAAGAAATTGTATTCTCTGAAGATGGATGAAGGTGCATCTGTAGCAGAACATCTGAGTGCATTCAATACGATTGTTGCTCAGTTGACATCTATAGGTGTAAAAATAGAAGAGAAAGATCGCTGTATGCTTCTGTTATGTTCCTTACCTGACTCGTGGGATCATCTGGTAATGGCTATTGGAAGTACAACAACTACGTTTTCACAGGAAACTGTTGTTGCCTCTTTGTTGTCTGAAGAGATGCGGAGGAAGTCTTCTGGAATGGCCAAAGAGGCCCTGTCAGTTCGTGGTAGATCAAAGGAAAGAGGCAAGAAGAAGGACAAGAAGTCTAAGTCCAAATCAGAGGGGAAATCAAAATCTCCTGGCAAGAAGTCCAAGGTGAAGTGCTGGAATTGTGGGCAGAAAGGTCATGTCAAGAAAGACTACAAAGAGGAGAAAAAGAAGAAGAAGAACTTCTCTGACTCTGAGTCTTCACACAGTGATGCTGATGCTTTCATTGCTGCTCTGGCAACACCTGCTTCTGAAGATGTTTGGCTGATTGATTCAGGAGCATCTTTTCATATGACATCTCATAGAGAGTGGTTCACGAAGTATGAACCCTATGCTGGTGGCAAGGTGTTCCTGGCTAGTGATTCAACGCTGGAAATTGTTGGCCGAGGTCGAGTCAGAATCCAGTTCCCGGATGGCAGAATAAAGGGAATGAATGGAGTTCTTCATATACCAGGTCTGGCTCGAAATTTACTTTCTGTTAGTAAGCTTAATGATGTTGGAGTGCAAGTTACTTTTGTGAATGGTGGCTGTAAGATGACTAGAGGTTCTATTGTTCTGGCAAAAGGTGAACGCATTGGAACTCTGTATAGGTTAGATGCTAAACCAGTGTGCTGTAATAATGTCTCTGCAAAATCTAAAAAAGCTACTATTGTAACACATGACGTAAATTCTATGGAAGTTAAACTTCCTGCAGAGAAAACAATGCTCTGGCATCATAGACTTGGTCACATAGGTGAGAAAGGTTTAAAAACCTTGAAAAACAAAAATCTGGTAGATGGGCTGATTGATTGTAATCTGGAGTTCGATTTCTGCGAACATTGTATATATGGAAAGCAAAACCGTGTTTCATTTTACTCTAGTTCTCATAAATCTTCTGGTGTTCTGGACTATGTGCATTCTGATGTTTTTGGTCCAATTGATGTTCCTTCTTTATCTAAATCAAGATACTATGTATCGTTCATTGATGATTATTCAAGAAGGGCATTTGTATATTTTTTGAAAAACAAATCAGAAGTGTTCAGTCGATTTAAAGAATTTAAAACTCTTGTGGAAAATCAGACTGGTAGAAAACTAAAATGCTTGAGAACAGATAATGGTGGTGAATATTGCAATGCGGATTTTGATAAGTATTGTGTAGACCATGGAATTAAAAGGCATAAAACTACACCTTATACTCCACAACAGAATGGAGTTGCTGAAAGGTTAAATCGATCGTTGATGGAGAAAGCAAGAAGTATGTTGAGTTATGCTGGTCTTGAACAGAAGTTCTGGGCTGAGGCAGTTGCTACAGCTTGTTACTTGCTGAATCGTTCTCCTACATCAGCATTGGTTGATAAGACACCTATGGAAGCATGGTCTGGTAAGAAGCCCTCTCTAAGACATATTCGAGTCTTTGGCTGTGAGGCATATGCTCATATTCCTTAAGTTAAAAGATCTAAGTTGGATAACAAGGCAGTTAAATGTATCTTTGTTGGCTATGGAGTCGGTATTAAAGGATACAAGCTTTGGAATCCTGAAACTGAAAAGGTAATCTACAGCAGGAATGTAATTTTCAGAGAGCTGAAACCATTGGTTGTTGATCCTCAGCCAGAAAAGACAGAAGAAAAGAAAGAAAAGAGTGTTGTGAATGTTCCTCTGACCCCTGTAAAAGAGGAACAACAAGCACCAAGTGTAGATGGTTCAAATGAGAGTTCAAGTAGCTCCGAAGATTCTGATCCAGAGCAAGTACCTGAACCTGCACCTCAACCTTTGAGGAGATCTACACGTGAAAGAAGACAACCAAATAGGTATGGATTTTCAATACTTGATTCAACTTGTGCCTATGCTTTACTTACTAATACTGATGAACCTAGGACTATGAAAGAAGCTATTAGTGTACCTGATTCAGATTCTTGGTTGGAAGCCATGCATAGTGAAATGACATCATTGGAGAAGAATGGAACCTGGGATCTGGTGCCCTTGCCTGAAGGAAGAAAACCTGTAGGCTGTAAGTGGGTATTTAAGAAGAAATATGGTCCAGATGGTAGTATTGAGAAGTACAAGGCAAGACTGGTTGCTAAGGGGTATTCCCAAAAGGAAGGTATTGATTATGGAGAAATTTTTTCTCCTGTAGCTAAGCTGACATCCATTAGATTTCTGTTGTCACTTGCAACAGCATATGATTTTGAAATTGAGCAGATGGATGTGACAACAGCGTTTCTTCATGGAGACCTTGAAGAAGAAATTTATATGTCTCAGCCAGAGCATTTTGTGGAAAAAGGTAAAGAACATCTGGTATGTAAACTTAAAAAGTCTCTTTATGGTTTGAAACAGTCTCCCAGAATGTGGTATCAAAAGTTTGATACGTATGTATTATCCTTGGGGTATGTGAGATCTAAATCTGATCATTGTGTCTATTATAAAACTGAAGGTGACCAGATTCTTATAATTACACTATATGTGGATGACATGTTGTTCATTGGCAATGGTAAGGGGATGATCTCAGAATTAAAATCTCAGTTGTCCTTGAAATTTGAAATGAAAAATCTGGGGGCAGCAAAGTACATTCTGGGAATGGAGATCAAAAGGGACAGATCTAAGAGAAAAATTTGGCTCAGCCAGAGGAAGTATATTACCAATGTTCTTGATAAGTTTCATATGTCTGATTCTAAACAGTTAGTTGTTCCAGTTTTGCAGGGAACGAAATTATCTGTTGAAGATTGTCCAGAATCTTCAAATGAAATTGATGACATGAAGAGAGTACCTTATGCAAGTGATGTTGGTAGTTTAATGTATGCAATGGTCTGTACCAGACCAGACATTGCCCAAGCAGTGGGAGTTTTGAGCCGGTTTATGGCGAATCCAGGCAGATCACATTGGGATGCTGTGAAAAGAGTTATGAGGTATTTGAAGGGAACTTCTGACTATGCTATTTGTTATCATGGAAACTCAGAAGGGTCTAAGAGATCTATCAGTATTCAGGGATATGTTGATTCTGATTGGGCAGGGGACATTGACAGTCGGAGATCCACCAGTGGATACGTGTTCATGTTACATGGTGGTGCTATCAGTTGGATGAGCAAGCGACAAGCTGTAGTCGCTTTGTCCACAACAGAGGCAGAGTACATGGCAGCCACTCGTGCATGCCAAGAAGCTGTTTGGTTGAAAAGGTTGTGTTCTGATGTTGGTTTTAATGCAGGGCAAATACAAATTCATTGTGACAGTCAAAGTGCCATATGTTTGGCAAAGAATCCTACATTTCATGCTAGGACAAAACATATTGATGTCCAATATCACTTTGTTCGTGATATGGTGGAAGACAGGAAGGTGAAGCTGGAAAAAGTTGACACTTTGGAAAATGTTGTTGATGCCTTAACTAAACCAGTGAACACAGCCAAGTTCAAATGGTGCTCAGATGAAATGGGTCTTCGGGCCCATAGTTCTCAATAATCGAATGAGGACTAAGAGGTAGCAGTAATGTCTTCGACAAGTGGGAGATTGAAGAGAACTTGTGTCTCAAATTACTACTTGAACCTCTTAGTTGAACCTATGCATTGAACCACTTCGTTGAACCTCTTGTTTGAACCTCTTTGTTGAACCTTTCTAGAGTTCATTTGGTAGGTTCAATGAATTTTAGTTCAACTGTTCCTTGGTTCATTGGTTTGAGGATATGCGATGTTGGCATCGCTGTGACGAAGTACTATCGACAGGACCGTGTTGAAGACCATTGGCATCGGTGAGACAAGGGCCGTCGGAATAAGCATCGAAGGTTTGTCCGATGCTGAGTGTCACCCCGATGGAAGCATTCAACCGTCGGCAAGACAAGGCCTATCGGCCAAACTTTGTGGAGTTACTCCGACAGGAGTAGTCACTTCGACGAAGGTTACGGGTTGGTCGTCGGCAAGACAAGGCCTATCGGCCAAACTTTGTGGAGTTACTTCGACAAGAGTAGTCACTCGGACGAAGGTTACGAGTTGGTCGTCGGCGAGACAAGGCCTATTGGCCAAACTCTGTAGAGTTACTCCGACAGGAGTAGTCACTCCGATGGCGTATGTCTATCGGCAAGAGAATACCCGTCGGCATAGCCTAAAGGTGTTGGGCCGATGTACTGCGGTCATTCCGATGGAGGTATCAGTGAGACAGAGCACTGTCGAAGCGGGAGCTAATTCTTGTGCCGATAGTGAAAGTTATTCTGATGGTACCATTGGTGATCGGGGAGACTATGCTCATCGGTGGAGGGTGAAGGCTGTGGGCCGATGGTAGTTGTTATGCCGATGGACTTGGAGGCTTGGAGGCTTGGTATTGTCGGCAACAAAATTGCCGACAATAGCCTTTGGTTCGTTGGCATTTATAAACTGCAAAGTTCTTTGCGACTTGGTACATGTGGGACTAAACGCCTCACTGAAATGTGAACCGTTGCGATGGTTAGATGGCAGCGACGTATGAGGAATTTGTTCTATCAGTTAGAGCAGAAGTGTGTAACGACTTTTGTTCTTGCAGACTGGAAATAGAATGATAAGTCTACAGGTGTCGTTGGTATTATGATGATGAGACTTGAATAAAGGTTCGTTTTGTAAAATGTACAGAGAAGTGAACTGTGTATGAGGTCGAGAATCAAACACCAGAGCAAGAAGCTGAGTTCTTTATTGTAACTGTATATCTTACTGTAATAAAGATTGTTTTCTTGTGGTGGTGGGTTTTTTACCCGTAAGGGTTTTCCCACGTAATACTGTGTGTCTGTGTTCTGAATATTGTCTATTTGGTTTCTCTCATGTATTTATCTGTGTTATTTAGTTTTTAAAAGTGACTTGTCTGCATCGTCCCCTTGGAATTAACATTAGGGAAGCTGTCTTCCGCACCTGTGCTTTCCTTACAAGTTATACTAAATCAAAGGAGTAGGGAACCCTAAAATCTCCTTGATTAACCCTAACTAACTTGCCAACTCGCAAGCTTTATTTCTATTCTAAGACAAAGATACAACTAACAAACACTTTAAAGCAAAGAAAACTCCAACTAATACAAAGTGATTTCTTTATAAATAAAGAATGGATGAGCTTAGGATGAAAACAAATGCTTTAAAACAAAAAACATTTGATTTAAAGATGCTTTCTTTTGAATCACATCCTCATCAACATTCTTGTTTTTGGCGATGTCATCCATTGATATTCTGGGAAACAATATCTTCTAAAAAGTGAGTGACCGCATCTTTGCCAGGAACACTAATACTCTCTAGAATGATATTCTGATTCTCTAACATTTCTTCACCACTTCCAACCATCTGAAGAAATTCATGAACTTCGCCCATAGCTTTGTCAAACTTCACTGTCATTGCGGCAAAACAATCCATCTTGTCGACACTGATATCATCATTAAAATTGCTACAGACGAGAGTCTGGAACTCTACTTGCACTTCCCTGAGATCATACAGGGTACCATCTTCTTTTTCATATGAACACGGGATTTGAAAGATAAAAAAATCTGACGAACTTGAGAACATTTACCACTTTTTCCTTCCATTCTGCTAACTCTTTGATTACACTGTCATAAGTTTTTACTGTGAAAAGATATTGCGCTTTCCAAGTAGAAACTATCTTCTTATCTTCAACTGAATCAATAGAATCATGTGTTATCTTCAAGTCAGAGATAATGATCTCAAACACTAGTCTATTTTCAGCCATAGTCTATTGTAACCCCTGGATGCCTTGATGCAGATCATAAGCATTATACTTTAATTGATAAAACTCTAAAAGTACCAACTCTCCCTTTAGTCACAAATTCTTCCACCCAATTATTCATGTGCCTCCCATAGAGGACCAACTGACTGAATTACTGTTGATCGGCTAATGATTCAAGATTCAAAGAAAGCAATAAATCAACCTATAATGCGCCATGGAAAAGGTTTAAATATATTATCGTAGCTGCCTAATTTCAGCCTTGAGGGCTGCTTTGTCTTCTCCATCCTTCAACACCCTGTCCTTCAAATTATCCACTGCAACCTCGAAGAGATTTACATCTATATGGCAGGTACTCCTACCAAGGTTAGCCTTGACAACCTTGAAGTCATCAACCTCAATATCAACATTTTTATTTTTCGGTGGCGTTGCAGTTTCAAGGATCATTTATCCATCCGCATTCTTTTCAATGCGAACCTGCTTCTTCAGCTTCTTGTATGGCGTGTCTTGGTAGATGCTTTTAAACTTTGTTAAATCCAACTGATATGAAGTCTTTCTCCTCTTCCTTCCCAGAATGTTTTCAAGCCAGGATGAGCCATCCTCTCTTGGAAACTCAGTTCTAACTTCATCAACTCCTAATGAACCAATATGTGTATCAGAGTTACGAACCGGCGAATCTGGCTCTAAATCTATGTGGATAGGAGAAGTGCTCGGTGAAGAAGGTGGAGAGACATGATCTGAAGGTAATGCTTCAACATGCGGCGTTGGTTCAACGGGAACTTCTGATTCAACTATCAGTTGTTCCTGCTGGACATGAGCTGGAGACTCATCCTTTTTCCTCTTTAACTTAGCCATTTTTGTTCCTTCTGGAAGAACACTCATAGCTTTAACCCTTCATTTTGGTTTGGAAGTGGAAGGTTCTGATGGTTGTACAACTAGCGGCTCTGCTACTGGAATGTCCTCCTTCTGCTTATTCTTCAAGAATATCAAACTATTTTTAACAACTCGACTCATTCTTTCTTCAATGGAAGTGTTCTCTTTTATTGACCAATTAACTGGTGGCAATGGTTGCTGCTCAACTTGATCTCTGAAATACGTGGGAAGTAGAACTTCCCCATTTTCTAACAAGTCCTCTACATCTTCTGATAAGATGTCAGACATTTGCTGAAGAGTAAACCTGCTGTAACTGCGTTCTCGCACTTCAAACTCATCAGCACAATTAGCCCAGAAGTCTTCAACTGCATGCGTATGCGCACAATTTTGACCAAGGTGCGATACAAAAACACCATGAGGATCATATGAAGACCTCCTGTTGAAAAGCATGAGACCATACTTGGATGATTCATTACCAATTACCTTGGCATCTGCTCCAGATTTGCATCTGTAAATACTCATCCCAATTGGAAAATTAGAAGTTGCCTTACATCTGCTATGCAGAAATGTATGGACTTCATAGACTTGCCTCAAAAACTCCATAAATGCTATTTCATCTGTAGGATATCTCTGTAACATAGCTGACTCTCCTAAGAAGCCATATACTTTGATGTAGGAAAAAGTGGGAAACTGGATAAACCAATCAGCCCATTCTACCATTGCCATTCGAGCATCTGCTAAAAATCATATATGCAACTCATTATCCATATCTCGCACTACATGCATAAGGAATGCATCATTTACCCGCTTGTAATGTCGCTTAGCCTAAGAAAATTCTAACTGCAGGAAATGGTGTTATACATGTTGAATACCCAGAGTTTCAACAACATTCAAACCTCTGAATTGACCTTGAAAAGCCATCAAATACACAAGGTATGACATCATGTGGAATTCATGGGCCCTTTAAAAATCAAGTATTTGTTGGTGGAGACTATCACTGATGAGTGCTGACCAGTCATAGAATTCGGTTCCATCAACAATCTGGGACATGATGTAAAACATCCAAGGCTGGAACTTGTTAGCATCTGCTTGACCTGTGATATAGCTTAGCAAAGTAATCATTATTGCATGTTTCTCCTTGAACTCTCCACGTCCAACATTCTTTGGCATGACATTCTATTTTTTTTCAACCACCTCTGAGCAATCTTTCTCCTGTACTTTTATTTATCATTGTTCCACACCCTCTTGCATTCTTCAATTGAAACAGTCAAGTTTTCCCTCCAGACTGGTATTGAAAAACACTTCTCAATGTCATTCAGCCTCAAGCTACAGAGCACACATCTATCTCTTGATTGGATTTCTCTTGTGACCGAATTGTAATGCGTCATACAAGCAATTACAAATTCGATACTTTGCACTGTGATGGGAAAGGATGTTGCTGCAAGCAAATCGGAGTGTCCTAGATTCCTGATAGCATTATTTCCTGCATCCTCCAAAGAATGTAAATTGATCAATGGAAGTACTTTATGCAAGTCTGTTTTGAAATTTCTCAGGTAATCGTGAACCAATGCCATTTTGGGCTTGATTTGTGTTGAAGAGTATTACATACTGAAAGATTTGAAAATTGACTGTGAACACGCCCATGTTAGAAAAATCTTAGAAAAATGGCTAAAAATTACTTGCTAATTTTTTAGAAAAGCAAATTCTGAGCAAAAAATGTTGGCACATGGGTTTTGTAGGCAATTCTGTTTTGAAGCAACCCAGATTGTCGTATTTTGATAAAGCGAAGGATTTCTTGAAAAAGCAGCAAAAAAGCAGATTCTTGAAAAAAAAAAAGCAAAATTCCCAATCTTCAAGAGGATGAAATACTAGATGGACCCATATTGATAAAAACTAAAAAAGCTTCAGTCCAATTTCTGAAAAATGATCCCCTAGAAAAAAGGACCCTGAAAAAGTATGCCTCCTTGCTTCCTCAACCCGAAACTATGAAGAACGCTGAAAAAGCACTTCGTTTGAGCCTTCGAATCTTTGTGGAAAGAAAAATATGTCTTCTTCCTCTGGATGCATCCTACAAAAGATAATGAATAAAAGAAGCCAAATGCTTGTCTTTATAGAACTTTAGGGCGAAAAAGCAACTTTCTTTGTGAAAGAATAAAACTTGGATCTTATCCATGAAGAAAGCAATTTTTAAAGTGCAAATCCAAGTGGATGTCTTCGAATAAGAAGAATCCCTATTTTATAGTTGCCTCTGGCTTCATGTGTAAGATGACTAAAAATATCTTCTTTGATGATGTCATCAAACATGCGAGTTGCCAAAAGTGTTAGCCAATTTTCTTTCATTTTCGACACTTTTGCACTCGTTCTAACTCAAGTATGGTCCGTCTCTGACTTCAACAAGATGGTAAACTATCACCGTTGACTAAAAAAGCTGACTAATCCTGACATTTTGGAGACCTATCAACTATGATTCCATCCACAGCCTCAAACAGACGATCTGACGTCGTTCAACTGCGAATTTGACTTTTGGAAACTGTCACCGGGCGAAGTTCTGGAAACGGTTGTCGAAAAACACTGTCAAACACAAAAAAATTCTAACTCTCAAAAAGTTGGGCACCCCTAGCCTCTAGGGGTGCCAAGTTTTTCATGCCTTAACTATTTTTCTGAAATTTGCAACTTTTTCAACTTTTTGATTCCTATGCGCGTTTCGATGACAGATAACCCCTGTTTGGCTATCGATTTCTACCTGCTAGGAAAGAATTGAGTCTGATGATCTAGCAGATAGGTAGTGTTGTGACCTAATCACACATCGCCCCATTGCAAATGGGGACTCCCTTTTTTTGAGCTCTGATGCTTTGCATTAAGTCTTTGATGATGTCTTGGGTTTATTGCATGATGAAGTCAGTGGTTGTTTGAGCTCTCTGTCTAATTTTTATTCTAGAGTCATTTGCTTTCATTCTGAGACCAATCCTGATGTATGTTTGATATCCTGAAAATGACTAAGTCTGGTATCTTGATATCCTTAAAAACCTAAAAATTTGACTAAGTTTGAAATCTGGTGGATCCTCCAAATTCTATAATTTGCATGTTAAATATGGTGGATTTGAGACCTATCTCAAACATCCTGAAAGGTATATTGAAAAATATTTAAAGTATAAGAAATTCTTTCTTATACTTAATATATTTTTTAATAGACCTTACCCTAAGAGAGTTGAAAAAATGGCTAAGTACTCCAGAGGATTCAAAATCCTTGACCAGTGCGCCAAGACATGAGGGGAGTGCAAAATCTTGATGTAATGTGCCACTTTTTGCCAAAGCACAAAACATGGAACTAATGCGCATCAATCGATGTGCAAATTTGGATGAGTTTTTTGAGGTTTTTGATGAGTTTTAAGATGAGCACAAAATGTGGATCCAGTGCGCCTCAACCAATGTGCCCTTGATGAGGAAGGTGGAATGATGATCTCTTGTGCCTTAAGCAATGTATCATAACCGATGCGCCATCATTTAAAGGTGATTTTACTTGAGTTTTGGTATCTTTTAGGAAGAAATTAGAACCCTCAACCAATGTGCCCTTACTCAAGAAGCAACCAGAGGATCTAAAACCTTGATCCAAGGTGCCCATTTCAAGGAAAGACCAAGATCTTGATCTAATGCGACCAAGGAGGAAAGAGTTTGTTTTAAGGATTCAAAAGGTTGAACCAATGCGCCCTTGAGAAGGAGAGACAATGATGATTTTTAGAACATTATTCAAGCAAGGATCAAGATTGTTAATCAATGCGTCACCTTTCAATGAAGTCAAATTTAAATTTTATGAAAAATTTCAAGAGGAGATCAAATTCATGATCCAATGCGCCCTCTTGGTGTAATGCTCAATTCAAGTTTTATGAGGTCTTTTAAAGGAAAGAGTGAAGTCTTGATTCAATATGCCCATCTTAGGTTGGTTTGAAATGAAGTATGAGCACCTTTTAAGAGATGATCAAAGCCTTGATCTCTTGCACCTATCAAGAAGAGATAATGTTGAGTTTTTTAAGAGATCAAATTCATGATCACATGCGCCTAAACCAATGCGCCATCTTGGAGTGGAGTTGAGTTTGAGTTTTTCAAAGATTTTCAAACAAGCATCCTCAACCATTGCGCCCCATCTAGTGTGCCTAGGAGGAAGATTCATCTAGATTGTTCAAATGCATCATTCTAATGAAGGATAAAGTGGTCAACCAAGGCGCCCATGAGGAGAACTTCAAGTTTCAAGTGTGGTTTCGACAAGCATCCAAATTCCTCAATTGATGCGCCTCATCTGATGCGCCAAGATAGGGAGCTTGTCTTGATTGATGAAGATGATTTTAAACAAGGATCAAAAACCTCATCTAATGCACCACTAGTGGAGGGTGGTTTAACTCAAGTTTTAAGGCAATTTTCAAGCAAAGGATGAAATCTTTATCTAAAGCGCCGCCTTGTTGTGAGGTTGAATTGAAGTTTTATGAAGGTTTTTTAACCAAAGATGAAAATCATGATCTAGTGAGCCTAGATCAAGGAGTGGAAAATAGTGATTTGAAAGTGGAATTTCAACCAGAAGATGCAATTTCCATCTAGTGCCCCACCTTAGTGAATGTTTAAGGGGAGATCAAAATAGCCATCTAGTGCACCAATACCAAGGGGATTTAAAATTGCCATCTAGTGCGCCTAACAACCAGAGGATTCAAAATTACCATCTAAGGTGCCAAGATCAAGAAGAGATCAAAATTACCATCTGATGCGCCAAAATTAACAAGAACATGAAATTATGATCTAACACGCCACCTTGGATTGGGGTTACATTTAAACTTTATGACTTTTTTAGCAAGAATCTAATTTGGCATCTAATGCGCCTAGGCTTAGAAGGGTTAGAAATTGATTTATAATGATTATTTTGTGTTGTGAAGCCAAGTGATTGATATTGCTTCTTGATCTATTTTGTAGAAGTTTGGATTGAGCTAAGAAGTCATCCTGGGAGCTAAGTGCCTATAGTCATCTTCAAGAGAGGGATGATGAGGAGGTCACTGCGAGAAGACATCATGTAGCTGCTCCAAGTGATCACTTCAAGTTCAACATGCCGACACTCTTCATCTTCATCAACATCAAGCATCCCAAAGACATCTATAAAGTTTCAATTACCTCCGGTACATTCAAGCCTCCTTGAGAAGTCATCTACTCTACATTTAAGGAAGATGTTATCATCAATATCTACACTCCAAAGGACCCCCTTTAAGATCATCAAATTGGAGCATTTCATCATCTACATCATGTCAAGGACATCTACCCATCAAGCTTAGAGTGCTTTTAATCTTCAAGTCTAAGAGAGATCTCCTACTTCAAGTCATGAATGAAGCATCATCATCATCTACTCTCTACTTTCCATGAAGATGCATCCAAAGAAGATCATCATGTATCCTACAAGAAGAAGAAGAAGAATCACGAAGTTAGTCAAATGAAGCAATATCTATCATACATCCAGTTTACAAGTCAATGAACAAGGCGAGATCTACAAGATGCATTCTCAAACATACAAGTTCAAGTATCAAAGCAATCACCTCAAAGAAATCATACAGATGATACAATTTGGAAATATGTCCACAAAATAAATTGTATAAATAGTTGGAATCCATGAGATATGTTGAGGTGGCACCTACATGGTAGACACTCATCATCAAGCCAATCATAGTTTGCCACATCATTCGACAAGCAAGAAGACAGAGAGGATGTCCATGTGGAAGATGCTCCAAAGATTCCATCTTATCTTATCTTCTTAGAAAACGTGCCTTCATTGCCTCTTTTATGTACTAAAAGTAGTAATTTGTTGTAACAAACTACCTTGTTGGCATGATCTAGTCCATTGGCTTTGCCAATCAATCTAAGCCATTCGTTGTAATATGGGCTTCTATATAAAGGCCTTGTTGCCTCATTTGTAAATTCATTAGAGAATAGATTAGCTAGTAGGCAAGCAGTAGAGTAGAATAGAAGAGACTCTCAAAATTCTCTGAGAGGACTTGAACTTGTTGTAAATATTTCTCAAGATTAATGCAAAGACATTGGAACTCATTTGGTGTTAAGTGTTATCTTGTGAAATAACATGGTTTCTTGTATCTTGATGAAGTGGAGAGGTGTTTCAAAGTAGATTAGAAGCTCTTTGATGTTATGTATGTATGTATTGAATATTTGATCAACTCCTAGCTCATGCTTTTAACATTCATCACCGGTGAAGTGTTGTGTAAAGCTAGTCTGAGCTTCATTTGTTTAAGTTCGATTATGGATGCTTGTTTGAGCTACGCCATTTAATAGGTGCTTATATGAGCCTTCATGATTTGAAAACCTTTTGCTATCCTTATGAGATTGCACCAACTTCATATAGTTGTAGGCATCCTTGATGAAGTGGAGTTAGGTTAATTAAGGAGTTTGTCTATTCTTGCATCATCATTGCTTCATTGACCTTAGATTAGCTCCCTAAACCCTATTTTTTTCCTTTTTTTATCATTGATGCATTGTACATACTTCATCCACACTCGAGAGAAATAAACTGAATGAAAGAAGAAGAATCCAACGTAAGTCCCTTTGTGATAAGCAACAAGATCACATGTATTCACTGAGTTCATCCACTATAAATCATAGAAAGGAACCTTGGAGTTGTCTCGATTTTTTGGAGATTTCAAATTTTATTGTCGTTTCTTGATTTTCGTGCCAACATCTCCTGTTTGATCTTCGTTTTCGGTCGTTCAGATGACTGTTGAGGCAGGACAAGGGATGATTTGAGTAGCCCGAACACATCTGTGATGAAATCCCAACTTTTATCAATGTTTGACTGAGTTTGACCAAGTTTGACCACCTAGAAACGAGCTGACGGAGGCATTTTTAACGTTTCTCAAAAAATGCGTAAGAAATCTAAGGCATGAGAAGTTGGGCACCCCTGGCCTCCAGGGGCGCCTAGAATCCAATGCCTTAGCCAATTCTTGATCTCCAACCTTCGTTTGCAATTTACTCCATTTCGCGTGCCGACAGCTGCTTCCTAATGTCAATTTCGATGATTTCGTCAGTCAACTACCATTGGATAGTGAATGAACTAGATAGCTTGGGTACATCAGATGTGATTTCCAATTTTTCGGGGCCTGATGACCAAAATGACTACTTTTACGCTCACCGAAACTAACCGACGGAGACACTTCTTGCATTTTCTTAAAAAATGAGAAAAAAATTCTAACACTAGTGCAATTGGGTGCCCCTAGCCTCCAAGGGTGCCTGGAAATCCATGCCTTAGCCAATTTTGATGATTTCCAACTTTTTCTCTCATTCTGGATCCATCCTGCTCTGTTTTGCGTTCTTCGTCAAATCGATGACTATTCGTCGATTCTGTGTCGTTGGAACAACATTGAAAACTTGAAAACGAGCTCTGGCAGATGAACTTCCTTCATTGATGACTTCAAAGCTCATGCTTCACCTTTTGAAAAAATAGAATTGACCTAGTAGAGAAAACACGACCTTTTGCAAATTCCGTCTGGACCACGCTGATCGTGAAGCAAACTCGACCAATCAGAATCAGGCACAACACTTGAATCAGAGATTCTATTTTTAGAAAAAATTTCCAACATCCGTATCTCAAGAAACCCAGAAAACCTAATTTGACGTCTATTTTTAGAAATTTTTATTTTTTGACTTTTTGACGAAAAAAATCCTAGACTTGCTCAAAATACCTTAATGAAGCAAAAATTTTGATTGGGTACAACAAGGTGTGATAGTAAGTTTCTCTTTAATGGTTTCAAGTGTTGATTGGCAATCCTCTGTCCATGAGAAGTCAACATCTTTGGTAAGCAGGGAAAACATAGGAGTAGCTATTCTGTTGAAATTTTGTATAAATCTCCTGTAGTATCCTACATGACCTAGAAAGCTTCTAACATCTGTTTGGTTTTTAGGTGAGGGCAATAGCTTAATCACTTCTATTTTGTTTTGGTTTACTTTGATTCCTTTGGCTGATATGTGATGTCCAAGTACAATTCCCCCCTCTACCATCATAAAGCATTTTTCATGGCTCAAGGTTAGCTAGTTTTTTTCACAACATTGCAGCATCTTATCTAGGTTTGTGAGAGATTCCTCAGAGGTGTCTCCATACACAGTAAAATCATCCATATAGACCTTCATACACTCATTAGCCAATTCAGCAAAAATGGCTAAAACAACCCTCTGAAATGTAGTTGGAGCGTTACATAGTCCAAATGGAAGAACTCTATATACAAAAGTTCCCCATGAACAAGTGAAAGTGGTCTTGTCCTGGTCCTCCGGTGCTACTTGAATCTGATTATACCCACTAAACCCATCTAAGAATGAGAAGTACTTTTTCCCTACAAGGTTGTCTAGCACTTGGTCGATGAATGGTAAGGGAAAATAATCCTTCTTTGTGGCTTTGTTTAGTTCTTTATAGTCAATACACACTCTCCACTTTCCATTCATTTTAGGCACTATGACTAAGGGTGAGACCCATTGACTGTCTAAGATAAGATATATGAACCCTGCTTGTAGCAATTTCTCTATCTCAATCTTAACAATGTCTTTCAAGGAAGGGTTTAATCTCCTTTGGGGCTGTCTGACAAGTTTGACATCTTCAGTGTATATATAATGAGTACATATCTTAGGATGGATGCCCTTCATATCTTGGTATTCCCAAGCAAAAGCTATTGAATGGGAGACCAAGAGTTTGAGAAGTGCTTCTTCCTGTTTTTCTACTAACTGGGTGTTGATGTTCAATGTTTTCCCAGGTAAAATCATGACCTCCTTTGTAATATGATCCATAGATGTCCCTACCCCATATCCTGGAGTCATAGTGTTAAGAGGACAAGAATGTGGAAGCAACATATGGAATGTGGCTAATTCTCTATAAAAGGTTTCTCCACAAGGAATAATGTTTGCAAGGGTACAATGGGTAGTAGTAAGGAATTCTCTTTTTGAGTCTTGGGATAATTCCATTGTATCCTTGTCAATAAGAATGTGGGTGATGTCTTATGTTGTGTCATAGTTTATTTCTTCTTCTAACTCACCCAAATGTTCCTTTATGGTAACCATAGCTATTGAGGAACTATTTCCCATGTTATTAGGCTCATCTACCCACACTTTTCTTGTAATGTATTGATGGTTTAGTTGGAGGATATAAAGAGATTATATTCAAATCTATCCAATTAGAAATGACCATGTCTCCTATTCGACAATCAATAGATGTTGTTGTTGTAGCCAGCCATGGTCTTCTTAAGATCAAAGGGTAAGCTTTTCGCTGGTTTCTGGGTTCTAATATCAGAAAATCTACTAGAAATTCCCATGATTCCACCACGACTAGGACATCAGTTAACACCCCTTTTGGAATAGCTACCGACTAGTCGGCCAGTTGGAGAATTGTGGATGTGGCCTAGACACCAGTTAGAGATAACTTGTCCAGGGTGTGCATTGTCATTACGTTTATTACTGCCCCCAAATCAACCAAAACATTTGATATCTCCACCCCTGCAATGTAGACAGTAATGACCAGGTTCCCAGGGTCTCCATATTTTGGGAGGAGCATCTCTCCCACAAGAAGGTCCACTACTTTCCCTTCCACCTGAATGGTGATAGGGAATTTTTTCTTCCTACCCTGGATTTTAACACAATGATGTTTGATGGATTGGTTTAGTTCAGGCACATCCCTGATTGCTTGTAGGAGTGGAATTTCAATATTCAACTATCTGATTTCTTGCAAAAATTCTGATTCCATGGTAGGTTGGACTTGTTTTTGTAGGACAATTTTCTGAGGGACATGTTGTTTGAGCCGTTCTGGGTAAGGTGCTGGTTTTTCTATCTCTGGAGTAGTGCCAAAGTTCTTCATAGAAGTGGCTCCAGAGGTCCTCTCCGGAGCTGTTCCTTTAGGAGGAACTCCGGAATTACCTAAGGTCAATTCTTCTAGCACAGTTTCGATAGTAATCTCTTCCTGAGGTTAAGTGGATGGATTTTTAGGTTCCATATCATTAGTTACTTCAACTATGAGTGGGGGAGATGGTCTTGGTAGTGCTTTCCCAAAATGTAGCTAGAGCTTGTTGAGATAAATAGAATTGACACTAGCCATATTTTCTTGCTGTGTCATGTAAACAACTACTCCCTGTTTATTTCATGGATTTGCTACAGGTTGAGCTGGTAAAGGTGGCTGACTAACAAGCTCATTTTGTGACTTTCCCTATGTGTTGGGGGGTCCAGTTAGTAATGTTTGTTGCTAAGGTTGGAAATGTCTAGGTTGTCCTTGGTATTGTTGACTATAACCCTATTGAGGACCCCACTGAAGCTGCATGTTTTGCGATCCAAATTGTTGTGGGAACTTTTGTGGCCATTATTGATTTCCCCAGGGCAAGTTTTGCCAATGCTGGTTCTACCAGTGTTGGTTTGACCAATCTTGTGGTCCCCAAGGGGGAATGTTCTGAGGCCCCTGCCACATTGGATTCCATTGATTGTTTCCCCAGTTTGAAGGACCCCTATAGGAAGCCTGATTTGGGTATTGATTATATGGGAAATTGCTAGATTGTTTTTGTCCTACGTAATTCAACTCCTCTTCTATTATGGAATTCCTCTTAGTCATCCTTTTTAAGGCCGGGAGCTGATCACAATGACTGGTAGGGTACTCCCTGTCACAGATCTGATAGATTTCTGATTTTTCTAAAGGGCATTCTCTCAACAGGTGTTTATTCCTACATCTAGGACAATATATGGAGAGAGGTTCAGTTGTTCTAATCTTTGCCTAGATCCCATCTAATGTGGCATTCAGTTGGACCAGAATATTTGCCTTAAGATTTGCAAT
Source organism: Cunninghamia lanceolata (assembly GCA_027924645.1). NCBI lineage: Eukaryota > Viridiplantae > Streptophyta > Pinopsida > Cupressales > Cupressaceae > Cunninghamia > Cunninghamia lanceolata. The sequence continues at coordinate 605,068 of BSBN01001346.1, read as the reverse complement.
CTCCTCCATTAACTGTCCTATTTCATTCTTCCCTTTAAAAGATCTAGGTGTTCTCACTCCATCTTGGGTTCTAGAGTAGTTTCTATAGAGTTCTTCTATAGCAGGCATATCCATTTTGTTAATGTTCCCTCTCCCCATTAGATCCAGTGCCTGTTTTGATTCTCTGTCTAATCCTTTTACAAATAGTGTTCTGGCCAAGGGGTGAGCCACAGGATTGCCATATCTCCTCAAGGCAAAGTTGAACGTATCTAGATAGTCCTCTAAACTTTCATTCTCTCTTTGTTTAATTTTGAACAACTCCTTTTTATCACTGACCCTACAGTAATCCCGATACTTGCCCATGAATTCAGTTTCCATTTGATCCCATGAGTGAATGGAGTCTGGGGTTAAGCCCATGAACCACCTCATAGTAGAATCTTTCAAGGTTGATGGGAAAAGTTTGAGTTTTTGATTATCTGATCCGTAGTCATAGATCCGGCATACAACTTTAAACTCAAACATGAACTGATTTGGATCCTCATAAGCAAGACCCCTTGAAGTTCAGTAGGTTTGAAGGTGAAATCTTCATCATAGGGGCATTATCTTCATGAGCAAGTACAATAGGGTATGAGAAGGTCCTGGGAGCTTGATTATCTTCCTCATCATGATTATCATCCATGTTTGGTGTTTCTTCTCTTTGAGATTCAGTGTGGGGTTCTGAGGAAGTGGATTTTGGTAACGGATCTGCCTAGTATCTTTCTTGCAGTTCTTGGATATACTCAGAGTGAAGGACTTTGAGGATTTGAGGGAATGTCAAGTTGGGGTGTAGCCTCCAAGGTAGGTTCTAAGTGTTCCTTTCAACAAGATCTTGTGCCACCCTATTGCTTCCTCCTATAGTTTGTTGCTGGGGTGTTTATTTTATGTATCTACCTTTTGAATCCCTAGGTCTAACCATACATATTCAATTTAGCCTAAAAAGGACTGCTAACTAAGTTTTTCTTATTAACACATTGATCCTCGGCAACAGAGCCAAAAATGACAAGGGTCGCTGGACCGTGGCATTTAATCATGTTTTTCATGTGTCAAATCTAGGGTTGTGTCCTAGGCTATCTGCAATAAGGGATCCCATAGTTACCAGTCCACTAACTACTACTGATCTGACTATTTCAAAGATTAATACTGCTAATTTGTTTGTTGTGAAAGAAAATTTTGAAAACACTAAAATAATGCTGAAACAATAAATTGCTGAAATTGACCTATTCTAATCCACACAACTGAAAATATGCATTTATTGGAAACAACTATCAAACAGAAATAAATCTATCTTATGAAAACAGTAAACTATCTTAATAGAATTTGAAACAAGACAATGAAACAAAGAGATACTAGCCTCTTGTCTTGATGGCAGGAGTGGGCCCTTGCTCCTCGCCTTTAGGACTGAAGGCTAAAGTAAGAACTCAATATAGAGATATAATAACACAGTCTTTCTTCAGTCTAATTCCATCAGTAAGCTTATATTCAAAAAGTATGTAAATCTAGAAAATGGAAATTACAATAATCTAATAGCAATAATTTTGTATCTTTCTACTGCTCCTACCTTAACATGTATCAAATCAAGTGATGAGATGTCTATTTGTTCTAACTATCAGTTCATCTATGAGATATCATCAATCTCTTATTTTAACAACTATTTAACTGTAGAGTAAAATCATGCAAATTGAAATAGGTTTTAGTGGTACAGAAGTCCCACTAAATCCAGAGTCTTAACTTGAATAACAACTAGGCAACGAGGCCCTGAAATGTAGGTCTTTAACAAGTCTTTCAAAACTCATGCAAAATCAATAAGAGGAATTAGATCCCTAGTAGTCAACTAGAGTCTTCATTGGATCATTCTGGTGTTAGCTGAGTAAACTCTGGAGCACTACAGTTGCCTCTAGAGATGTAGACTGATAGTGGTGCCAGAGACTCTGCACTATCGCCAAGAGCTCTGAAGACTGTGTTGTCGCAAGGAGCTCTAGAGATGCACCAATGACTCCTGTATGACTCTAGAGATGATCCACCCTTGGCTCCACTGCTTCAAAATACCTCCAACACATTAGGAAAACATTGGAGTTTGGTGTAGTATCGTTCATGTTGGCTCTGGAGATTATTAGGACCATCTCCAGAGATGCTCAAAATAGTCTTCGCCCATACAACTGCACCTGTAGATGCAAAAAGAGAGACTTTCTACACATTTTCCTTAGTTTGCTACACATTAGTCCTTCAATCAAAAATCATGACCTTCAGCAATTAATCTCTCATTAATGTAATTAAAACAAGTCTTTTCATGTTCTATGGTACAATTACTAGGACAACAGAATAAAAGCATGGAAAAAGGGAGGTAAAAAGGTGTATTATTCTGGGTGCTACCTGGTACTCATCAAAAGGTCCCTTCATTCCAAATTTTTAGATGCCCCTTCAATGCAATCAATTTCTTTGCTATGATGAACATTTTTGAGCCTTTTTGTACCCTTGCATTGGTCCACCATGTGCTTATTTGATCTTTGAGTGATTTTTCTCACAACCACATCTTCTCGAATTTGAAAGGGCATCTTTGTGGGTGTTTGTCCTCTTTTAGGGAAAGCAGAACCAGATAGTGGTCTGATCCTAACATCGGGAGAATGTGTGAGTCAAGTGCTACCGTTGTGAGAAACCAATTAGAGGAGACCAAGAATCTATCGAGCCTTTCTGCTATATTGGTGAACCCTTTTCATCTATTGGTCCATGTAAATTCTCCATTCTTCGATGGAATATCGACAAGGTCGCAAGTCTCCACGAAATGTTTGAAATCCTTTTGGCTTTTGCTAATATGACACATTCCCCGTCGCTTATCAGTAATAGAGAGAATAGTATTGAAATCACCTTCGAGCACCAAGAGGTCATTTTTGTGGTTCTCAATCAAGGATGAAATGGAGCTCTAGACCTCTAACTTCTTAGGAGTTTTAATCGGCCCATGGACATTCCATAAAAGGAATTGCAAATGTGTTTGTATGTCCTCTACAGTCATTACCATCCAATTGCTTGTTTTTGTCATGAGTTTTACATCCATTGTCCTCGGGTTCTAGAGAACACAAAGGCCTCTCGATGCTCCAAAGGTGGGGCTAGAGAGACCTCCCACCCTTTACAAGATCTACACATCAAGCTCTTGTCCTCCTGAGATAGTTTGGTCTCCTGAAGGAGAACTATATTCGTTCCAAAGGTCTCAAGGTGACGCTTCAACAAGTGTCACTTGTCAAGGGCATTGAGGCCTCTGACATTCCAGCTTAGGATCTTCATTGGTTCCCAAGGGAGGCCATTCTCCCCTTGGTACTATTGATGAATTTGTTTAGGGTGGATTGTCCCCCTTTGGATACCTCCTCCTCCCTTAAGACCTTGTTCAGCTTCCTGCCTTTCTTTTTTGCCTTTACGCTTAAGTTGGGCTTTAAAATTTTAGCCTCTTCCTAGCTAATGAATCTGGCCTCAGCTTCTCTGAATTCATCCCCGTCATCGGATTCAAAATCAAACTAATTTGATTCACCCTCATCCTCTCTTGCATCCGCTTCCTTGTCTGTTTCCGTCCCAACGCCAGCCAACTCTGATGCGGGTTGGTTGAGTTGTGCCTCTAGTAAGTCCTTCAGTTCTTGAGTGATTTCTGAGACCATAGAGATGGATTCAAGGGTTGGCATTACTGGTTCACTCAGTGCATCTTCAAGAGGGGGCATTAAGGGAGTTGCCTCATTCGATGAGCCGACAATCTCAAGTTCAAGATTTCCCCCATTTTGCACTTTGTTCTCCTTTGTTTGTGTTTTCTCCCTCCATTCCATCTTGGTTCCCCACGGACATCAAGTGGTGGAGTGATCCCTTTTCTTGCAGCCCAGGTAGAAGAATTTGGCTTCCTCCTATTCAATTTTGATTATTTGAGACCCTAGCGATGAGGGAATCTTAATAGAATTTGAAATGTCATTACTAGCCACAACCCTAATTCTGGCATATAGATAAGAGTCTCTGTCAAGAATTCTTTTGTCCACCTTGATCATCATTCTGATTGATCTTCCATTTTTTCCTGGGAAAGCCTCTGACCAAAATTCCAATGGGAGGTTGTAAACCCTGATCCAAATAGGGGACTTGCCAGGGTTTGCCTTGCATGGGTCAAAAAGCGGTGTCCATTCTTGAATGTATAACACTGCTCCCTCAATTTGCCATTGGCTGCAAGAGAGGATTAAATCTCGTTCTTCTTGGCTTCGGAAAAGCACAACAAAAAACCCTTTTGGCAAGAACTTGATGGTGCTGGGCCAAAGAAATAGATTATATATATATAGCCTATAGGAGAGGATTAAATCTCGTTCTTCTTGGCTTCGAAAAAGCACAACAAAAAACCCTTTTGGTAGGAACTTGATGGTGCTGGGCCAAAGAAATAGATTATATATATATATGCTTTTATCCCATGATCAATCAATCAAATGTAATGTCGAAGCAAGCAAGCTAGGAGGATGTAGTTTACAGGGTCTCCCAAGCTAAGTAGCCCACTCCAAGGGTGGAATTGTCTTGGTTTGGATGTTCTTGCCGCTTAGGGCCAAGGGATGGGTTATCTTGGTTAGATTTTTGTGCTCTTGGGCTTAGATGGGTTGAGTAGTTTACAAGCACTCCTTTCAAGGTTTTCCTATCAAGTCAAACTATGATTGGTTGTATGGATTCAAGGAGTTTAATCATAAGAGGGGTGGATGATACAAGCATGGATAGGAAAAGCAGATACAAGCATATCCACTAAGTAGCCCACCCCAAGGGTGGAATTGTCTTGGTTTGGATGTTCCTACCACTTAGGGCCAAGGGATGAGTTGTCTTGGTTAGACACTCATGCTCTTGAGCTTAGATGGATGGCTTTAGGTGGACTTATCATGTTTCTCATCCGAGTCCTATTATGATTAGACTTTCACTATGTATTATGGCTGATCTTCTATCATGCACCATAGATATTGTATAGTTTATGTAGATTTGAAATAGTTATATATCTTACATGGTTTAAATAGATAATATATTATATATGTTCTTGATCATATGAATTATATTTCAAATATTATCTAACATGGTCACAGGACCTACTTATACTTAAATATATTTTTCAATATACCTCAAGATTGCGCCTTGGGCACTATCAATTCTGGGCGTGAAATTGCTCCACGTTCACCTCAAAACTCCGCCTAGAACTTAGGGCACCTTTCACCATCTAGACAACCTCAAGATTGCACCTTGGGCAAGGAGAGCTTCAAATCAGAGCGCCTTGATTGAAATGGATGTCGGGAAGCTTGAAACACTGCAAAGTTGACAAGGAAGAGGCACTTAGGTCTAGGCGCCCATTGCATGTTCAGAGGATCATAAGAATTGCGCCTTAGGTTGAAGGTCATGAGTTTAGGCACCTTGATGTAGGTTGGAGTTCAGATCAATGATAGATAGCACCTAAAGTTCAAGTAGTCCCACAAGGATGTAATCAAGTGATGAAGAGCCTTACAAATGTCAACAATGAGCAAATTCAAGTCTAGGCGCCTTCATGCATTGAATTACCTCATTTTGGCGCCTTAGCATAGAGATGTTCAAACTAACCCAAAGTTGCACCTTAATATGAAAGAGCATGATATGTTTAACCTAACTCCTATCATGATGTTTGAGATCCTAAAAATAACTAAGTCTCATAGCCTGAAATCCTAAAACACTGAAAAATTGGCTAAGTCTGAAATCTGGTGGATCCTCCAAATTCTAGAATCTGCATGTTAAATCCAGTGGATCTGAGACCTATCTCAAACATCCTGAAAGGTATATTGAAAAATATTTAAAGTATAAGTTACTTAAATATATTTTTCAATATACTTTACGCTCTGGGACTACTATTTCTAGGTGCGAATTTGCTCCTAAAAACCTTAGGCGCGTTTTCTCACTTGCAGACACTCAAAAAGTGCGCCTTGATGGGAGGAGAGGTCCAAGTCAATTGTGGATGGTGCCCAATTTGCACTAACTAGAATTGGCGCCCACTTGAGTTAGAAATCATCATCATTAGCGCCTATATTGGTAAAAGAGGATTTTTAGCGCCTTGATAAGAGTATGAGCGCCCAGGGATTTGAGAGGACTACATTTGGCACTTATTCCTACCCTTGCATCTAATGGCATCTATCATGAGCGCCTTGGTGAGAAATGACCCTCTAACATGTTAAGGAAATGTCAAATCTAACCTTGGGCGCATCTGTTAGTCTCCATCACATTGAATCAGCGCCTCACAATTAAGTGAGTTCTAATCACCTAAAAATGCGCCTAGAAGGTCAGGAACAAGCAAAGAAATGTTGGGAAGCAATTTGCAAATCATAAGATCATCAAATGGCACCTTAAGTTGGAAAGATCATCAAGTTGGGCCTAGGAGGAATAAGGATTGAAGGTTTCGTTGTAAATAATCTAAGGTGGCGCCTAGGAATGAGGGAGCCAAAACCATGGTGTACTAATCCAAATCTTGAAAAATCAACTACTTTAGGTCTAGGCACCTTACATCCTCCATGCCAATCTTTATGAGCGCCTTAGAAGAATTGATATAAAACCACTATTTGATTAAGGCACCTTGAAAATAACAAACTTAGAGCCATTTGTGTTGGGCGCTCATGCTTATTCCTACCACCTAGATTGGCGCCTAAGGGAGAGATTATATTAAGACACCTTTTGAATGAATTTTTAAGGGAGATTGACCTTTTTTTAAAATCTTTGCAATTGATTAAAATCATTTTGAGTGATGAATGTGGGACTAAATTGAGTTAGGCGCCCTTTATTCCTATTTTTGCCTATATTTGCGCCTAAATTTGAAGTGGCATTATTACATGTTTAAAGTTGTTTTATCTTATGAAGTCATTGATATATCGTTTACCTTGTCTTGTAGGATCATCGACAAAGCTAAGGAGTTATCCAAGGAATCACCTTCAAGCGAGGAGTAAGGAGCATCATGCTAGTCGCCTTTGAAGATCATCAAGTTGTATCATTGAAGGAAGGGGTGTTCGTGAAGCCAAGAAGTCATCAAGGACAAGTATCTGGGTAATCTTCAAGTTGCAGAGGAAACACCTTTCCAAAAGATCATATCAAGTTCAATGGCATCATGTTCGAAGACTTTCATCCATCCGAGCTTCAAGTCAAGTTCTCCCAATCTTCAAGATTCACCAAGCTTCAAAGTCTCTTTGAGAAGTTATCTACTCCACATTCATTGAAGGTGTTATCATCTACACTCTAAAGGGCTACTTCAAGGTCAACATGCCAAGTGCACTACTTCATCTTCATCTTATCATCATGTCAGAGACATTTCATCTATTCAACTTCAAGTTTCATTCAACCTTCAAGTCCAAGAGAGACTTCTACTCCAATACATGATTGAAGCATCATCATCTACAAGTTGAGAAGGAAGTATCATCATCATCTTGTACTACTTCTATACTCTTCATGAGAATACATCAAAGAAGATCATCATATATCTTACCTACAAGAAGAAGAAACATTACAAAGTCAATCCAATGAGCTACAAGTATCATACATCTAGTCTACAAGAAGAATGAACAAGGAAAGATCAACAAGATGTATTCCTAAACATACAAGTTCAAGCAATCACATTGAATACATCACATAAAGATGATACGATTTTCAAAGTATGCTGAGTTGGCATCTATGTGGCGAGTACACATCATTCAATTTTGATTAGCCGCATTATTAAATGCATTCAATGTATCATTTAATAAAAGAAGTCAAAGGGATTCCTATGTGGAAGATATTTTAAATGCTTTCACCTTACCTTATCACATTGGAAATCATGCCTTCATTGCCTCTCTCTTTTGTGCTAAAAATAGCAAATTGTTGTAACTACCTTTGAGGTGGCATGATCTAGACCCTTGGCTATCAAAATGATCTTAGCCGTTCATTGTATCCTGGAGTACTATATAAAGGCCTTGTTGCCTCATTTGTAATATAGTAGATCATTAGTAGTAGTAGAGAGTAGATTTTAGGAGTAGAAGAGACTCTCAAAATTCTCTGAGAGGACTTGAAATTGTTGTAAATATTTCTCAAGGTTAATGCAAAAGACATTGGAAGTTTATTTGGTGTTCAAGTGTTATCTTGTGAAATAACTTGGTTTCTTGTACTTCAATGGAATGGAGATGTTGTTTCAAGTAGATTAGAAGTAGACTAGAAGTTCATTGTTGTAATGTTTGTTGTATTGGATATTTGATCAACTCCTAGCTCATGCTTTTAACATTCATCGCTGGTGAAGTGTTGTGTAAAGCTAGTCTGAGCTTAATTTGTTTAAATTCGATTGTGGATGCTTGTTTGAGCTGCACCGTTTAATGGGTGCTCATATGAACCTTCATGATTTGAAAACCTTTCACGTAACCTTAGGAAATTGCACCAGCTTCATGTAGTTGTAGGCACCCTTGGCGAAGTGAAGTTAGGTTAATCAGGGAGTTTGTCTATTCAATACCTCATCATTGCTTCATTGACCTTAGATTAGTTTTCCTGAACCCTTATCCTTTTTACTTTTCTTTATCATTGCAACTTTGTATATACATCATCCACACTGAAAGGAGGAACAAGCTAAACATGAATGAAGAGAAGTCTGCGTAAGTCCCTTTGTGTTTAACAGCAAAATCATACTTAGTCACTGAGCTGTCTCTTACAAAATCATCAGAAAGGAACCTTGGAGTCATCTTGTTTGATCACAGTTCAGCATTCGAGAGGCTTTGCTCAAGAGGGAGTCAGATACTTTGTATTTCACTCTAATTGTTGACTTGTCCAAAAACAATCATCAACAGACCTAAACTAGGATTTATCTTGCTTACAACATTTGATTGGTAAATTGTAACCATAACTTGTGATTTTAGGGTAAGATTTAGGGTAATCCCAAAAGGGGACATTACAAATGGTCTCAAAGCATCTTTCCTACCATCTTATGTATACTTTATGTATTACGTGTATTGATGTATACCTTGTGCTTTACGTGTATTCAAGTGTATACCTTGTGATTTATGTGTATGCGAGTGTATTCAAGTGTATACCTTATGATTTATGTGTATTCAAGTGTATACCTTATGGCTTATGTGTATTCAAGTGTATACTTCCTAACTTACATGTATTCAAGTGTATATTTCTTGACTTATGTGTATTCAAGTGTATGCTTCATGAATTATGCATATTCAATTGTATACTCTGTGACATGTGTGTATTCAAGTGTATACTCCGTGACTTGCTCGTATTCAAGTGTATACTTCGTGACTTACAAGAATTCGTGTGTATACTTTGTGTATTATGTGTATATTTAATGCTTCATGTATTACATGTGTATACTTTGTGTATTACATGTATGCTTCATGCTTCATGTATTACGTGCGTGTACTTTGTGTATTACATAAATGCTCCATATTCTATGTATTACATGTATGCTTCATACTCCATGTATTAAGTGTACTCATGCGTAAACTTTGTGTATTACATGTATTCGTGTGTATGCTTTACATGTCTTACATGTATACTTCGTGTATCACATGTGTTTATGTGTACACTTCATGCTTCACATGTATTTATGTGTATACTTCGTATATTACATACTTCATGCTTTGTACATCTTATGTGTATACTTCATGTATCCCATGTATTTGTGCTTCACATATGTATGCTTCATGCTTTGTGTCTTACATGCATACTTCATGTAATGCATGTATTTATATGTATGCTTCATGTATAAGGTTTCCACAAGAAGATTACTCCATGTGTGTTTAAGATTACTTTATGCTTAAAAATTATGAAAATGCCAAATCTATCAAAGTCTTACTTGAATCTACCTCCTCTACAACATCATTAGATTCATCTCTCCGAATTTTCAAGATGTCTTCATCATTCATATTTTTCATCAATATTGCTTCATCTTGGAATATTGTGCAATCTTGGAATCTCAATACTCTCAAAACCTTCTTTAGTATTGAAAATGTTTTTCATGGACTAAAACTACATCTTCACCCATAACACTTGTATTACCTCAATCACATTGCTATTCAAAATCAAATAAAGGCTTACCAAATCTTCTTTGATCACAAATTTTATCTCCATGTCGTCATATAATCAATTACTCCTCAAGAACATGACTCTTCTTGACTTTGAGGTCAATAACATATCAAAACGTAAAACTACAAGATAACAAGTACAAGACCAAATCTCGTGATCAAAGATCAAGATGTCTTTCGAGTTCTTCTCTCTAAGAATGAGAGAAAACTTGTCTTAAGTTACAAACATCACTAGTTATCAACCCTTGTTGTTGGGAGATATTGGGAAATACCAGTACATGAACCAAAAGAATGGGACGACAAATTACCCTCATACTTTAGAGAATGTTAACGTTGGCAGTGGATTGAGACAAGAATACTAACAACAATTCTTCGAAGAGGTCGATTTAGGATCCTCATGGTTTTAGAAGCATCCTAGTTATGATTTCTTGAGGACAAGCAATCTTGGGCGAGACGGACTATGATACCCTGATATTAAGGCATTGTTTAAATTAAAGATTTAAACATTATGATAAAAGACAGTAAAGTTGCTTTCGTAAAATGTGGTGTTTAGTCAAATTGAATGATAGAGATAATTGTGTATGTATTAATATTTAAAATAAACATATATTATATTTAATATTAAATAATATTATTATATAAATATTTTTATATAATTAAAATATAATAATAATATATCTTGTTTTATTTAAATAATTAATGGGATATATTATTATATAAAAATAAATATAAATGTTATTGATCAAAAAAATATATATATATAAATGTTATCAATTTAAATATTATTATAATTATTATATATTATAAATATATAAAAATAAATATAATTACAAAGTGACTTCATATAAGACTTTTGCCTTATTTAAAAAAATACTTGTAAAGGTAGCGATTCTAATATGAGGATACTAAAAAGACAAAATCAACGATTGTTATAGGAATACGATGCATAAAGAATGGTTGCAATCTTGTTTAGAGAGGCAGCGAACTATCTTGGGAAAGTAGTGCTAAGATAAATGCATAATGAAAAGGTAGGCAGCGATCTAATAACATACAACGATTATCTTCAAAGAAAGATTAATTTAAGGCAACAGGCAATGACTATTATGTGAAGGGATGCCTGTCTTCATAGGAAGTATAGGATATAAAACCATATTGGAGAGAGATGTGGAGGAATAAGAAGTATCAAGGAATCAGCGAATAGAATCATTTGCAAGTCTATTAATCACAAGATCATTGAATCATTTAGAATCTACAACAGACATTCGATCTACAGAAGTATATATATTTGCACAGTCATATGGATTGTTAAAGGACAGAAAAGATATGTTGTTAAGTCTGAACTGAACTAGAAAATTCCATAGAATCATCTGCAAGTTATTAGAAGAAATTGCAAGCATACTGGTACGAACTATAGAGTTAGTATGCAATAATAAATCTATGAATAGGTTTGATTTCTCATAAATGCATGTTTAATAACATTGTTGTGATGGATCAATACTTAGATTACATTACTTTAAATATATATATATATATATATATATATATATATATATATATATATATGAATGCTTTTATCCCACGATCAATCAAATGTATGGTCGAAGCAAGCAAGATAGGAGGATGCACTTTACGAGCTCTCCCAGGCTAAGTAGCCCACCCCAAGGGTGGAAATGTCTTGGTTTGGACGTTCCTGCCGCTTAGGGCCAAGGGATCAGTTGTCTTGGTTAGACGCTCATGCTCTTGGGCTTAGATGGGTTGAGTAGTTTACAAGCACTCCTTTCAAGGTTTTCCTATCAATCCAAACTATGATTGGTTGTATGGATTCAAGAAGTTTAATCATAAGAGGGGTGGACAAGGCAAGCATGGATAGGAAAAGTAGATATAAGCATATCCACTAAGTAGCCCACCCCAAGGGTGGAAATTGTCTTGGTTTGGATGTTCTTGCCGCTAGGGGCCAAGGGATGAGTTGTCTTGGTTAGATGCTCGTGCTCTTGGGCTTAGATGGATGGCTTTGGGTGGACTTATCATGTTTCTCATCCAAGTCCTATTATGATTAGACTTTCACTATGCATTATGGTTGATCTTCTATCATGCACCATAGATATTGTATAGTTTATATAGATTTGAAATAGTTATATATTTTACATGGTTTAAATAGATAATTTATTATATATGTTCTTGATCATATGAATTATATTTCAAATATTATCTAACATGATCACATGACCTAAACCAGGATTTATCTTACTTACAACATTTGATTGGTAAATTGTAACCCTAACTTGTGATTCTGGGGTAAGATTTAGGGTAATCCCAAAAGGGGACATTACACTTTTCCATTTCTCCTGATGTTGTTTTTCACCTCGGCCCATGCTGGACACATTGTTCTATAGTTGAATTTACTATTAATGTCAGACTAACAAGAATGGAACTTTTTCGGGATGTTGGGATTAGTATGTCTCAACCTGTTAGTTACAACGTGTAGTTTCTATTTCCAAGGAGAAGTCAAGTTTGGAAGTTGCTATTAAAGGTGGAGTTATGCATGTTGGCACTTTCCTTATGATAAGGATGCCTGTTTTGGAGGTGCAACTATATTTTGGCAGGGGTAGTTTTGCATGTGCAGGTTTGGTAACAATTGGTAGTTGCAGGTTTGCATGTGTTGACAATTGGAATATTACCATTTTGCATATTCAGTGTTTTTGGCGTCTTCCATGATACATTTTCAGTCTTGAGCATTGGATTTGGAAAGTGTCTAATTAATGCATTGTAAGCTCCTATATATTGAGCACTTGTATATTGGAGAGGTAGAGTATCATTTTGTTGAAGTACCGTTATGCTGTCAAAATTATACACCTGGAGAAGCTTAGTGTTGTTATTGTATTGTAATTTTTGTTACTGATAATACAAAGTACTGTGCTTTTGGTGTGTGGGGTTTTTTATCTGTAAAGGTTTTCCCTATATAATTTATGTGTTATGGTTTTATTGTTAATCTATTTTATATTTTTGAATGTGCATTAGAGTTTGAATTTGTAACTACTCAAGGGTTTTAAGAAAATTTTGCAACCCTCTCCTGCTTAGATTAGTGTATGAAGCATCTTCCACACACTTGGCTTCCTTTCACGGGAGACATTTGGAAATAGTCATATTCAGCAATTCAAATAGTACAAGATTGGTCTATGATACTCATTCATAAGCTAGGCCATTTCTGATGTCTGAAATTTGTTTTTTTGTTGGCTATGTTAATGGGTGTTGTGGTTTCTCTGTCCATTGCTTAGAAAAATAGGTTTTATATGTCACCAGTTTGAAACTCAATGGTGGATAGCTTCAGAGAAACCCTAGTAGAGCTAAAAATTCACCATATTGTTCTTTCTAGGTGCCACACCGCGCTCTAGGCGCAGGAACTATAGCCTTCTTTCTGTACGCCCGCATTTATTGCAGCTTTTTGGCCATTTAAATGCCTCTTACCACTTCTAACCCAGCACTTGTTGTTGGTGTTAGCGGTTTCTCAGCTCTGCACAATGGCTCCTCCACTGACCAAGCGTCTCTGGAAGTTTGTTCCAAAGGTGTTTCACGAGGTAAGCCCTTAGACTCTCCTGCGGATGTTATTTTACCATCGCAAGAATTTGATATTGCTTGTTTATGGTTAGAGTAGCATACTCTCATTGGTTACTTTGTAGGGAGAACTCCCCCTGAATCTATGCTCAAAGAATGGGTCCAAAAGGCTTGGGTCCCTCATGGGGTCCGCCTTGATATGGTCCAGAATATGACAAAAAGGCTTTTTCCTTTTTCGCTTTGCAGAAGTTAGCCATGTTCAAGCAATTTTGAACCATGGCCCTTGGTATGTTCGGTCTTGCCTGTTGGTTTTTCAACAATGGACCCATGATTTTGTGGCTTCTGATGATACCAAACATCGGGTTCCTGTGTGGATTGAATTCCCTAGCTTGCCTTTGCCTTGCTTGCATTTTTTACATGGCATTGCTTCATCTCTAGGAAGAGTCATTTGTGTTGAACCAGATAGATTCTTTCAAGCGCACCCTCAAAAATGCGTCTGTGTTGAGGTGGATCTTTCAAAAGACCTCAAGGAATTTATTGACATTCAAATTGGCCCCCTATGGCACACTCAGAAAGTCACATACTTTAATTTGCCCAATACTTGTTATCGTTGTCAATCAGCTGAGCATAAAATTAGGGATTGCCCTCTTATTGTGCCTCGAACCAGAGTTTTACCAAGGGAGACTATTCAAGCACACCCAATGGAAGTTGTGTCCAAGGAGGTGGTTTCTAAACTAATGGACACTTGGGCCACTGTTACCAATCGCAAACACAAAGCGAAAGCCTCTGTGGATGCTCTCAAAGTTGTTGAGTCAGCTAAGGATGTTTCAAAGCTTGCTGCGAATGGCAGGAAGGACAAAAGTAGGGGTCCTACTGTGCTGCCTTCACAGCAAAGGTCACTGCCCAAGGCACTAGCACGTGCCACCCCATCCTTATCACCTCGATGGCGCTCTCATAGCCAAGAGCTTCCTGAGGAGGGTGAAATTGTTCAGGAGGTTAGAAATCAACAAATTCCTCCTCTCCAATTTGGGTCAAACCCCATTGAGTTTCTTCATAATAGATTTGCTTCCTTTGAAAGCCTGGGTTCTAGGGAGATGGTGGAGGATTTTAAATGAATTTTCTCTCTTGGAATGTTTGAGGTCTCACTGACCTCACTAGGAAGTACTATGTTCGTGATACTCTCCATCACTATGCTTCTCTTGATGTTTTGTGCCTGCAAGAAGTTAAAGTTACAGGCTTTCTTTTGTCTTCGGCTTGCCGTTGTATTTGGCTAGCCAGTAAACTATTTTCCACCACCCATGAAGCTGGCAAAGGTGGTGTTACTGCTCTTTTGTCCCCTCGGTGGCATGATTCAGTGGTGGATCATGGGGTGGACCCCACCAACCGGTTAGTCTGGATGCTTCTTAATATTAATAATCACTCCTTTGGGATTATTAATATCTATGCTTCAAATGACACGTCAGAAAGATCTGCTTTGTGGTAGTGGATTGCAAATTCAATGCCAGTGGCCATGTGGCTTATTTGTGGGGATTTTAATATGGTTGAAACAACTACTGACAAAGATGGTGTTCTGCCTTTTTGGTGGCCAGCTGGCGAAAGAGATGCGTGGTTCCATATGCGCAATAAATTGGGATTTTTTTATCCCAATGTTGGTCACAGTCACTCTAGTCCTTTATGGCATACTTGGTGCAATTTTCATACTGGAACAGACAGGGTCTTTAAACACCTTGATTGTGCTATGATCTCTGCACAATCCTTTTTTAATTTTAACACGTCATCCACCCTTCCTGTGCAGCCGTTAGTTGATGTAACGTTGTCAGACCACTTTCCAATTTAGTTTGCCATTGAGTGGCAACTCACTCAGCCACTTGCCATAAAATCTCAATTTTTTCTGAACACTTCCTTGCTTGCTCATCAACCCACCTTGGCACACATTTCAACTATATGGAATTTAGAATACCGCCCGTTGCATTCTACTGGCTAGATTAAGTGGTGGAATGATGCTATTACCCGCACTGCGAGGTTTCTTCGCATCTATGGCCGTTAGCTGGCAAATTTCAGGAGAAGGGCTTATGAAGCTACTGTCATTGCTTTGAAATTTGCCTCAGAGGCCTTAGCTGCCGAGCCTTTTTCTCCTTCTAGGCAAATCCATGTTGCCAATTTACAGCATAAAAAACAAATGGATGATTGTCATGCTGCCAGAGGAGCGCAACTTAAAGCCATGATGCACTGGCTAAAAATTGGAGACCGTGTTTCTAAGGAATTCTTTCTTGTTCTTCAAGCTAGACATTCCTCACATGGTATTAAGCAAATGAAAGAGGATAATACTATTCATATAGATTTTCCAAACATTCTCCAGGCTTTTGTAAGACATTATGAAAAGGTTTTCACAGCCTAAGATTATACTCCTGAACGACAGACTGCTTTGCAGGATTGTCTTACAGTTGTTCCAAAAAAGCTCTCCTTAGCCCAAACGCACTTTTGTGATCAATTATTGACCATTGAAGACCTTAAGGAAGTGATTTGTTCTATGGCTAGTGGCAAAGCTCCTGAAATTGATGGCTTTCCTTGTGAGTTTTACAAAGCCCTTTGGGATTGCTTAGGCAAAGATTTACATAATATTTATCTTGAATCTTTTCATTCAAACTCTTTAGGAGATATTATAAATCAAGGAAACATTAAGTTCATTCCTAAAGCTGGCGATCCAGAGGATATTTGCAACTGGCATCCCATTACGCTCCTCAATGTCTCCGATAAAATTATTTCTAAATCCCTTTTGCTTAAACTCTGCAACTTGCTTCCTTTGATTGTCCGCCCTAAACAGACTGGCTTTATTAAATCTAGATACATCTTAGATAATATTATTGCAGTCTAGGAAGGAATGGAATGGGCAAGAAAATCAAATCAAAAAGCAATCTTTTTAAAATTTGATTTTGCTAAGGCCTATGATCGCATTGAATGGCGCTTTATTCTTGCAATGCTTGCAGCCTTAGGGTTTGGACCCTCTTTTATCCAATATGTTAATATGCTCTTCTCAGATGTCTTAGCATGTACCACTATCAATGGCCACCAGTCTCATACTTTTAGCCTTTTTCATTCAATCCGCCGAGGATGCCCTCTTGCTCCAAGCCTATATGTTCTTGCGGCAGAAGGTTTTGGATGCCTTCTTGCTCATTCAGTTTCCAACAAGCTTGTGCATGGAATCTCTTTGCCTAATTCCTCCAGCCAGCTGGTTAATGGTCATTTCACTGATGACTCTTTTTTAACCTTACTGGAGGAAGAAAATTTTGTCAAAAATGATCTTGCGTGTCTGGAGACCTTTTGTCTTGCCTCAGGCTCGTCCATTCAATGGCATAAAACTTTATGCTATAGGCAGTCAATTCTTCCCATTCCTCAATGGCTCCAACAATATGGCTAGCGCTGGGTTGGCCATGGTGAAATTTTTAGATTCCTTGGTATTCATTTTGCTTTCCAGGGCTCCTCTGCTACTCTTTGGCAAGTTGTTCTTACTCGTGTCGAACAAAAACTTGCAGTCTGGATTACTCAGCCACTATCTTTGGCTGGTAAATTCTAGGTTTGTTCTAAGATTTTGGCTGCAACCCATGTTTACTATTCTTCTTGTTGGGCTCCTTCAAAAGCTTCATATGCCAAACTGGAAAAACTCTTGAGGGATTTTCTCTGGACCTCCTCCGAGACTCGCCATGGGTTCCACTGTGTTGCTTGGGAGTTTTGCTGCCTTCCTAGAGATTCTGGAGGTCTTGGTATTCCTTCTACTCAACGCCAAGGCATTGCTTTGGCTGTCAAGTGGATCATTCATGCTCTCATTGGTAATGAGGCATGGAAACTGTTACTTTGACATAACATTGAAATGGGACATCCTTTGCACAAGCCTTCTTGGAAAGGGATTGGGTTTTCTACTATCCTTGTCATGAGAGAGCCAATTCAGATCTCAGGCACTTTTGTGGTTAAAAGCATTTGGAAAGCCTGGGAGAATGTTAAACCTTGGCTATGCTGGTTTGGTGACGGGTTTCGTGCTAGTTTTTCTTTCAATCACCTTAATATTTGGTAGTCACCTCTTCTAGCCATTACGGGCCAACCTTTGACCAAATTGCCTGGCATAAAGGCTCTAAAATTTCATAAAAAAGGTGTTCAAACCTTACAGGATATGTTTCATCGGCCAACAATGAGCCTCTTGGCTTGGGAGCCATTTCGAGTTAAATTTGGGCTTTCAAGAACTGATAAGACTACATATGATAGTCATCACAGCTATTTCACCAAAAATGCTTCACAAAGTTGGAATTCAATCCAACAAACCGTGGTGGAAGGACAGGAAATGGTATCTAGAAACATCAATGCATCACTTCAAGCCACGGATGGCATATAGGTGGCTTTCCGCCCATTTGCCTATGGTTGAAACTCTTAATAAGCATTGGCTTATTCATAGCTCTTTGGCTCTTTGGCATACCAAATTTCAAACTGTTTGGTCTGCCATTCTTGAGCTCAAGTTAGCTCATTTTTCTTGGTGCATTCTTTTTCAAGGCCTACCTGTGGGCACTAGGCTTTTTCATCTTGGGGTTCATGATCCTCGTTGTCCTTTTTGTGGACAACTTGAGACGATTCAACATCTCTTCTGGTCTTGCACCAGAGCGCAGCATTTCTAGCTATGGATCCATGATTTTTTTCACCCTTTTAGGCTAGAGCCTTTATCTTGGCAAATTATCCTTCTGGGTGATTCTCCCAAGTTTCCTGATAGATTTACTCAGATTTGGCATATTTTCAAGGTGGAGATTCTTTTTACATTATGGAAAGATCGTAATTCTTGTTTATTTTTAGATAGTAAAATTGGAACATATGTTTCTCTATACATTAAAACAATTATTTGTTCTAATGTTCTTTTGTAGATTCAAGTGCAAGCTAATAAAGTTGCCTTGGAAGTGGCTCACTTACAAGAGTTACTAGATCATTGGGGGAATGCTCCTTGTACTGTGGCACGAGTTCCTCCTTCTCCTTCCTATGTCAGAGCCCATTCTCCTCCATAGGGTCACAGACGAAGAAGTGGTTCAGCCAGAGATTCTTGGCCCCGCTCCCAGCTTGCTCAGCATCATGGTGCTAACCGTCACTGACGCTTGGCCTCTCCATGTCAGCGTGGTTGGACCTCAAGCCGTGATGCAAGTGCTACAGGGGATGATGTGGGTTGGCCCACTGGAGATAATACTGGTTGGCCTACCTTGGATAATGCAGGTTGGAATGCTCCTGGTCCTTCTAATCCAACCAATGTTGGTTGGGACTCTACAAAAGTTTTTCCTCGGTTGAATTTGGCTATCTCATCTCAACATGAGCCAATTGCACCAAATGAAGAGTAGGACAAAGATGATGGTTGGGCACAATCTGATGTCAACCCAGACCCCGCGGATATTTGGGGGAAACTGGATGACAGGGATCCACCATCCACAGGGGTGGTAATGGCAGCTTGATTTTTGTTTTCATTTTGTTATGTTTATGTTTTTATATGGGGTACGTATACCCATTGATACTTTTATCTAGAACTTTCTGGGCTTGGCCCATTTGACTCTCGGGGTGTGCCTTTTTACCACCCACCTATTTTTTGTGAAAGTGGTTTCTTATTCTAATAGATAGTTGCATTTTCATAAAAAAAAAAATAGCAAATTTGAGACCACAACAGATAAGGAGGGCTAGAAATAACCATTCATCACAACATATAAAAATTGGAGCATAGATCCACAAACAAGTGCCTGCAAGGCTCCACCATCGAATATTAACACACAACCAAATGGAACAGTTGTTGACATTTTTCACCCAATAGGGATAAAAAAGTCGCCAAAGGTCTCTTGCAGGTATTATAGGGTTTTAAATTTGAGTTTATTGATCCTTATGCCTTGTTTTGGATCATGAATCTTGAGTCTTTGGTCACTATTGATAGGTACACTAGTCTATCTATGAGCATTTGTCAAGGGCAATTTAACATTAATATTAGAAGAGGTCAAGATGATATGTTGAAGGGTAAAGAAAGGGGCATTTGCAAACCTTAAAGAAGTCTTAAAGTTACTTCGAAATCTTCAAACTTCATGATGCATGTAACCATATTTGTAGTCAAAGGTCAAAATGATGAGTTGGCCACGTTTCCATACACCTTATTTTCCTCAAAATGTTTTGTACATGTTGTGGAGGGGAGTTTTTGAACGTAGAAACAAACTTTAGTATTCATTTGTGGTTGAAGACTTGAGCTGGGTCAGTTATGAGGTTAGGGTTAGGTTTTGCTATCTCAGGTCTCCTCTCTTCATTGATTCTTTTCACTCAGTTAGGTTTTCTGATGTGTGTTACAGATATGAGTTTAGAGGGGGCTCCTCTAGATATGAAAGGCATTGTAAATGTGTTAAAAGTTCAACAATGTGGGCTGCACAAGAAGGCATCAGCATACCTTAAAGTTTATACAAAGTTTGATAGAGTGTACTGTTGCAAAGAGGACTAGGACCACATGAGAATAGAAACCATAACATAGCTTGAGGATGCTCAGAGACAATGTGAAGACTGAGACATGGATCTTCAAAATGTGGAGGCTCTCATGTAGACAGATCTGTCAGAAGAAATAACAGGAGATTAAGGCCTAATTGTTTGCAGACCTAGCATAGTGTTAAGCAGGATAAACACGTGGATCATATGTAGGGGATAGTATATAATTGTCATCATGTTATACAGAGGCTTGTAAGCATCATATGGATTGAATTCAGTAAGAGGAGTAGTCAAGAGATTGTTGATGAAGACAACAGATAAAATATAGTCAAAGGGTTGTAACAACGGATGAAGACAGTCAAATGGTTGTCCACAATGTAGCAGACCTATCAAAGTTACAGTCAATGTGCTGAAACAGTAGTTACAGCACTATGATAGGGCAGAGATGACAGAAATCCATGACATTAACAGTGGGCAGTGTTTAACAAACTCTCAGAAATAAAGTTTAGTAGGTTTTACCTATACAGGGAATATGGAATACAGTGTTAGCATATCAGGCCTGAGTTTTCTCACCATGTTGAAGATCAATAAAGGGTTTATAGATTACATTTTACCTGATAGTATTCTATAATCAAGTCAAGTTCATAAAAGATTGTGAGCTTTACATGATATCAGTATGAAGTTGTGAACCTATCTAAATCCTTATGAGGTTTGTGACAAGTAAATCTTTGTCAAAACCTAGTCCATGGAGTACACAAGGCATGAGGTGCAGTCATGATAGCAAATCAGTCATGACAGTTAAGGGGGTTTTCCAAGTTTTATGATGGTATTATTGAGCAGAGATTGGAAAGGAGGAGCGGTTTGGGGACTGTATAATAAGAAGACGCAGAGTTGGAGAAAGAAAAAATAGTAAACAAGATGCATTCGGTGTATAGTGAGCAAAAACCTCTATAAAGTATGCTAAATGTCTTGATCTTTCCCATAGGCTTTGGGATAAACAACTTATACCCTGCAAAGAGGAAAGATAGCAAGAAGCCAACATCAAAGCTATGGGTTTGCTGATTCTTGTATGGTGACAAGAAGATCAACTTGAAGGAGGCATTTCCTATCACACTTCGATGATGAAAACCTAAATGTCCCTAAGGTAGTTAAGGGCTTAAGGGTTGATGATCTAAAAAACAATATAGCATGGCAAAGAGTCCACACATCTTTGTAGGACTGTCACAATGGACTAGGTGTTTAAACAGTTATACAAAGAAGGTACCAGAGTCAATATATGGACTATGAGACTGTAGCAACTATATACCTGTGTTTAAGGTTGCAGAAGTAATGTCATTTAAAAGGCAAAGATCTCAAAGGTCTGTCGATAATACTTTTAAGAGAGCAGTCTGAAAATATACAGAGGTAAAGTAGCAGCCTATCAGAAGCATGAAGGTGTGAGAAGACAGAGGGCGGTGATCTTATTATAGGCATCATGATCTTGCATGGTTTCAAGGACAGATGATGCTAAAGAGTTTTCCCAAATGGAGGTTATTATAATTTGTCAAAAGGTGTTTGCACAAAGCAAGCAATAAGCTAAAGGGATTGAGCATTGATCACGGTATGAGTAGAGATAAGAGTTTTCAAAGGTTTTGTATGACTTTTGAAAAAATAGAGGAGCCTATAGGGCAGAATCTTTGAAAAATGAAGCATGATAGGAATAAGTTAAAGATGTGATAACAATCATCATGGAGAATAGCTTTGAAAGAGAAGAACACTAAATAGAGAGCAGTCCCTAAAGAGTGTTGCAGCAGTCACTATGATAATGGCAATCATAGACTATTTTGAAAGAGCAGTCACTATTGTAGTGGTCAAGGATGAAGGGAATTGTCACTGTGATCATGAGATTCAAAGAGCTTCTTGTATATCGTGTGATCAGTTTGTATGGCAGTCATAACAGTGACCTTGATCATTTCTTTAAAGTAAGAATGTTGTCATAAGTGTTGACATTTGAGACTTGAGGATGCTAACAAGAATCCCTAAGACTTATCCAATGTCACCTACGAGGAGTTTGAATACTTCAAGCACATGTGGATATTGCAAGCATTCATGGGATAGTTTAGGCAGTTGAGTGGTCTTTATGATCATCATCGACAGTTATGAGCAGTTGAGTGGCAAGGGTAGTTTGAGAGAATCAAGGGGGAGTTCCAACCTTTTCCAAGCATCTAGGTGTCTTTGCAATAGCTGGAGCAACATCTGAGGAGTTGGAAGAAGTCATAACAACTGATTTTGAAGACCAAGTCAAAATAGAACTCTTCATGGGCATGCAAAGTGAGTTGGCCTATTTTTGAGCCTTGTAACTTAGTCAAAAATAGTCCCTATATTCTCTCCTAGGTCTATGATGCCATATAGGACCCTTGGGCATCATTTTAGGGGGAGTACTTTCAGTTTTAGGGGCTTAGTACTGTAACTTTTTCAGTTCTCTCTAAGTTCTCTTATGTATTGTAACTCAGGAAGTATGGAACAGACTTGTAATCAGCTGTAATGATACCTTTCAATCAATGAAATCATGCTATTTTTTGCCTTCTCAAGACCTGGATATTGTGAGATATTATGAAATTATTGATATTTCATTGTGATGATAGTTTTTGTCCTTGTATTTAGTCTGATTTCTCATCACCTTTATGCATAAATACATGTATTTTGCAGGTCATAGTATGTGTTTTACTAGTTTTATGCAGGTTTTGGTTGTGAATCCTATTGGAGTCCAGAACAACACTGAGAGGGGGGGTGAATCAGTGTAGTATATAATTTTTTACAATTTTTACACCTTTTGACTTACAGGATAAAGAGATAAATACATTAATGATTTATTAACACACATATGCACAATTATAATATTGAAGGCATGAAATATATGAACACACGAAGACACACAAGATATGAGACCAAGACACAAAAGATTATACGACAGGAAAAACCCTCCTGGGGTAGAAAAACCTCTCAAAAATGCCTCACTGGCTTATTCAAACCTCATTGGTTACAACAAGGTCTCACTGACCATTCAAGCCTCACTAGCTACAAAGAGGTCTCACTGACCAACAAAGCCTCACTGACACATAAACCCACCATCAAAATAATACTACAAGGTGTGCAAGAAATGATTGCAACACAATTTGATTTGCACCATTACATAACATGTCTTCTCTAAATTTGCATATCTCTTTTCAGTCACACTCAATCCAATCTGAATGTCAGTCTCTTTACCAATTCACAACCAATTCTCCTGAAACACGATCAACTGCATATTGTCTTCATTATTCAATCTGTAAGTTTTCTTAGCATAAAGTCTTCATTCTTGTTTGATTCATTCCTACATAAACATGATCTCACAATATCATATGTACTTTTTTTTCAAAAGATTCTTCAAAAAAAAATGTCTTCATTGCATATTAGACCACACACTCAAAATTCGTCTTCAATACATTTGCAAAAAACCATTATATAAAGATTGAATGTCTTTTCATATTCCTGTAATCCCATTCTTTCATAGAGCACCTGCAATAAAATTATAAACAAAAAATCTCTTGGAATTCCTCTCCTCTACATATTCATCTTCTTCAATTGTCTTTCCATCTCCTTTCAATCAATATTTTTCAATCTGCAAAAATACATCATGTCATAAGAATAATAAAAAACTTCTATTTCTTCTCCCATTCGTCTTCATTTTCCCTTCTCATATAAAATCCTCTGCAAACTCCAATCTACAAGAAGACAAAATGACTTCTTAAAAAAAATACCTCCACACAAAAATATGTCTTAAAAAAAAATCTTTTTTCCCCTTAAAAATAACTTCCCCTTTTTAAAAAACTTCTAACTCCGAGACTTAAAACTATTTAGAAGGTCCACTTGTGACTAAGAAATAGAAAAAATCTTCATAGAAAAACTTCTAAATGAAATACATTTCATGTGGGCAAAAATGGCCTTCCAAAACAGTCTTTAAATAAGCTAAAAAATAGCCTTAATAAACTATTCACTGCAGTTACAAAGCATCAGACACTTAAGAGGTCGTCAAATGTGAATCATGGTGGTCGAGGTCTTAGTTTAAACATCATCCATAGATCATACATTGCGCGCCCACTTTAAATTTAAACTCAACCATTGATTTTATCTTTCCTACCCATCACATATGATAGCTACCGCTTGGAGAGGTAAAAGGGGTTGGTTGCCCATGTTGCTTATACCCTTCTGCAGGTCATATTTAAGTGAAGTGACCTCTATTTACAGGTCAAAAATAAAACATAACATAAAGTGCATACCTTTTTGATGGGCAAAAAAGGAATCTAACTCCTGCACTTTTAAGAATATGTGAGCTTCATATATGAGCTTCTTGTATCATTCAACACAAAATAAACTTAAATCCTCTAAAAAGGAATATTCTCTGCAAGTAATTTGAATATGAACTCTTCTGCAGGTACTTGAAAATATCACCATCATTTTGAGCCATGGATGACAAGATGATCTTGATAAGAAACTTAATTTAACATGATGATATGACTCCTCAAAAACATATTGATCCACCTTATAATGATATGAAACCTTATGTCAAACTGATACATGTTGTCATGAAGAATTCTGTCTGAAACAATAAATGCTATGAGAATCATGAAGACATCCAGTATGATACCCTAACAATAATCATTCTGATAAGGTTTATGAAGATCAATATATATCATGAAATCCTTTGAGTGATGAGCAACAATATAGGATGATCACTGCATGACATGAACTTCTTCACCAAATATTTGATGTCTTTGTCATCTGCATTGTCATACTATGTACCAATCCATCTAATAGAGTTCACTATAAATTTGATAGCATGAGATGATTTACACTACCAACAAAAGCAACTAACATGATGAAAACATGAACTCTTCTACAACCAAGTGGAGGATAAACAAGTATGGTAGCTCCAAGATCTCCTTCAAACAATGTCATCATGTGAACTCCTATGAATGAACAACACTATCATGTCACCATGACAAACTTATGTCCTGATATAAATTATGAAGACTTTAAACATAATCAACCATACTATAAAGTCCTGATGACCCTAAAAGAATGATCTCTGCATTGGAGGATAACCTGTGAATAACATGGCTGCATGAAACACACTTTGTCAACCAACTTTGTATCACAAGACATATGCATTGCATCATATATGAACTAAAACAAGAGATGATCATATCAATCATATCAAACCATGAACATGATGAACAACCCCTGACAATATCAACACCTTGTGAACCTGCAAAACCTTTTGACATCAATGACAATCAATCTCCATCAAAGCCAACCATTTGAGCTTCAAAAAGGCCATTTGACATTCCTCCTGAATTCTGTCCAAAACATTGAAACCTCTATGTGAAATGTTGGGAATTAAGGTGTCTCAACCTTGGTAATTCTCTGCATTTGTAATGTTTGTATTTATTATTCAATTGCCTATGTTGTAAATAATTGAAAATTCCACTTTGTCATATTGTGGGATGTGGCACGGTGATGTGTCAATCCTACATGGATTATGACAACTTGTTATTTTGTCCTCACATGAGGAGATAGGCGTCCCACTTAGTGGTAGGAATATTCTGCTATGTGTCGGCATCTTCTATGTTGTGTAAAGAATGTTTGACAGAAATGGTTATGACGGATTCCTATGACGAATCTATGACATGTAAGAGTCGAGAATAGAAGGTTGTAAGACAGGTAATGACAGGTGTCATGTAGCATCTTTGAATGAGGCATATTTGGGCGCCCCAAGGTGGAATATGATGTTTTGTAAGAGAATATGCTATTTATAGCATGTGTATGACAGATTCTCTTACAGCTGTAAGTTGTAACCGCTATGACAGATTCTATGACGGTCGTAAGTGTCGTAAGAGCATCTGTCATAGCCCATTTTAGAAATAGTTGACCTCTTTGGGATGGGAGTTGTGGACAAGTGTCAGACACATTCTACAATGTTGACCAAGTGTCCCTAGGCGTGGGTTTTGGTCCAAGATGCCATATTGGACGCCCATTCCAAGAAAGGTCCAAAATTGCCTTATATGTTCTATTTAAACAGGTGCTTGGAGATGGAGTTTGTATCACAGGTTTACAGGTACTATTATGCTGCCGGATTGACTCCAGACACAAGTGTCGAAGACTATTGAAGCTTACATTGCAAGTGTATTGTAAAAATTCTTTCAGATTTGTTAATACATTGTGCAGGTTTCTGAGTGTGGAGTTTTTCACCCGATAAGGGTTTTCCCCACCGTAAATCTCTGTCTCTCTTCTTCTGTCTTCTTTCTAGCTCTTGTGTTTTGCTGCTATATCTCATGTTAATGGTTTAACATCGCTGTAATAGATAGGATAAATTTGAATTTGCATAGCCCTCTCCTCAATAGATTAGTGTAGGAAGCATTTCCACACACCTAGCTTCCTTTCAGTTGGTATCAGAGATTGATCACCTTTGGTCCTAGTTGTTGGGTAGAGATTTTTTGAGCTAATCTTAGGTTGAGTGGGATTTTGTGCAGAACATTCTGTATCTTATTACAGTAAGGAGATGGCAAGCACATTAGGAAGGTTTGAAGTAGAGAAGTTCAACAGCAGTAATTTCGAGCTATGGAAGCTCAAGATGGAAGACATGTTAGTTGACTGAGACCTTTGGGAAAGTGTGAACGAAACTAAACCAGCTACAATGACTCAAGATGAGTGGGATCTCAAGGATTGGAAGGCTAAGGGTCTCATAAGACTTAGTCTTGCCGATTCTATGTTGTTAAATGTCCATGAGGAGGCTACTGCAAAACTCCTTTGGAAGAAGTTGGGGGATGTGTATCAAGCCAAATCCCTTGTCAATAAACTTTTCCTGAGAAAGAAGTTGTATTCTCTTTGAATGGAGGACGGAGGATCTGTGGCTGAGCATATGAATGCCTTTAACATGCTGGTTGCACAATTGACATCTATCGATGTAAAAATGGAGGAGGAGAATCGGTGTATGGCCCTGCTTTGTTCTCTGCCGGACTCATGGGATCATCTTGTCATGGCAATCAGAAGCACCACATCCACATTCAAAATGGAAGAGGTGGTTTCTTCGTTGTTATCTGAAGAGATGTGGAGAAAGTCTTCAGAGGCAGCCAAAGAAGCCCTTGTAGTTCGTGGAAGACCCAAGGAGAAAGGGAAGAAGAAGGACAAGAAAGCTGAGAAGGGTAGATCCAAATCTCCTAGAAAGTCTAAGGCTCTTTGTTGGAATTGTGGAAAGACCGGGCATTTCTGAAAGGAATGCAAAGAGGAGAAGAAGAAAAAGAAGAAAGCTCCTGATTCAAATTCTGACAAATCACAAGATGACGATGATGCCTTCATCACAGCCCTAGCAACCCATGCATCTAATGATGTGTGGCTAATCAACTCTGGTGCATCATTCCACATGACCTCGCATCGAGACTGTTCACTAAGTATGAGGAGTTCGATGGTGGAAAGGTTTATCTGGGTGATGACTCTCATCTGAAGATCGTTGGTCGTGGAAGAGTCTCTATCCGATTCCCTGATGGTCGAGTGAAGGGGATCTCTGGGGTTATGCACATCCTAGGCTTAGCACGGAACCTACTTTTTGTAAGTAGTTTGAATGATGTAGGTGTGCAGGTTGTCTTTTCGAAAGAAGGATGCAAGATGACTAGAGGATCTATGGTGCTTGCAAAGGGTACTCGGAGAGGTACTCTGTTTCAGCTGGAGGCATGCATTTCATAATGCAATAGTTCTTCTGACTCAAGGAAGAGGGCAGCCGTCACTTCATCCCCACCATCTGAACGAGTAGTGAAGAAATCTGTTGTTTCTAGTCTTGATGGTTGTAATCGTGCATTGGAAGTTAAACTTCCTGCATAAAAGACAATGTTATGGCATAAGAGATTTGGCCACATTGGTGAGAAGGGTCTGCATACCCTGAAAAATAAGAACCTCATTAAGGGGTTAGATGATTGTAATCTTGAGTTTGACTTTTGCGAACATTGCATTTATGGAAAACAAAACTGTGTTCAGTTTTACTCGAGTTCTCATAAGTCTTCTGGTGTGTTGGACTTTATTCATTCTGATGTGTTTGGTCCTGTTAATGTTCCTTCGTTATCAAAATCTGTATACTTTGTATCTTTTATAAATGATTATAGTAGGACATGGATTTGTTTTCTCAGAATCAAATTTGAAGTCTATAGCAAGTTTAAGGAGTTTAAAGCTTTTGCTGAAAATCAGACTGGTAAAAAGATTAAAAGTTTGAGAACTGACAACGATGGTGAGTTCTGTTCTATAGAATTCGATAAGTATTGCAAGGAACTTGGGATTGAAAGACATAAGACAACTCCATACACACCGTAGCAAAATAGAGTTGCAGATAGGATGAACATGAAACTGATGGAGAAGGCTAGGAGTATGCTTAGTGGAGCTGATCTAGAACAAAAGTTTTGGGCTGAAGCTGTTGCCACTGCTTGCTATCTGGTAAACAAATCTCCTACATCAGCTCTTGTTGGAAAGACACCCATGGAGGTGTGGTCTGGTAGAAAGCCTTCAGTAAGGCATCTTCGTGTTTTTGGTTGAGGCATATGTACATGTACCTAGGGAGAAGCGATCAAAGTTGGAGAACAAAGCTGTTAAGTGTATCTTCATCGGCTATGGTGTTGGTGTGAAAGGATACAAGCTTTGGGACCCCGTGGCTGAAAAAGTGTTGTATAGAAGAAGTGTCATCTTCAGAGAGCTTACACCTTCTTCCACTGTTTTGTAGCTAGAAGAAAAAGAAAAGAAAGAGGATGTTGTCCAGTTTCCCCTCACCCCTGAGAAGACTGAACAAAAAGACAATGTTGGACCTGATGATGAGGAGAGCTCTAGCAGCTCTGAAAGCTCAGAAGAAGAAGCTGAACCTCAACCTCAGCTCTTGAGGAGGTCGACACAGATAAGGAAGCAACCTGAAAGGTTTGGTTTTACATTGCTTGATTCTAGTTGTGCTTATGCTTTGCTCACTAACAGTGATGAACCTAGAACTATATCAGAGGGTTTGGATATGAAGGATGCAGGTTACTGGAAGGAGGCCATGGAGGAAGAAATGGCTTCTTTGGAAAAGAATCAAACTTAGGACTTGGTGCCTTTGCATCCTGGACGGAAACCCATTGGATGCAAATGGGTGTTCAAGAAGAAGATTGGTGCAGATGGCAGTATTGAGAAGTATAAGGCCAGATTGGTTACGAAGGGGTATTCACAAATGGAGGGTATATATTATGGTGAGATTTGCTCTCCCATTGCAAAGTTGACATCCATTCAATTCCTGTTGTCTCTCGCAACAGCTTATGACTTGGAGGTAGAATAGATGGATGTGAAGACAACTTTCCTTCACGGTGACTTGGAGGAGGAAATCTACATGTCACAGCCAGAGCATTACATGGTAAAAGGTAAAGAAAATTTGGTTTGCAAACTTAAGAAGTCTTTGTATGGTTTGAAGCAATCCCCTAGGAGATGGTACTTGAAGTTTGATGCCTTTGTGTTGTCAATTGGATTTGTGAGATCAAAATCAGATCACTGTGTTTATTATAAGTTTGATGGTGATCGTATTCTCATTGTTGTACTGTATGTTGATATGTTGCTCATTGGGAAGGGTAAGAATATGATTTCTGATTTTAAATCTCAGTTGTCAGCTCAGTTTGAAATGAAAGATTTAGGGGCAGCCAAGTACATTCTAAGAATGGAAATCAGAAGAGATAGAACCAACAGAAAACTTTGGTTAAGTCAGAGTAAGTATGTTAAGACCGTGTTGGACAGATTCAGCATGGGAGATTGTAGACCATTGTGTGTTCCGGTTTCCTTGGGGACAAAAATGTCTGTTGAGGATTGTCCAAAATCTTCTAGTGAGGTGGAATACATGAACAGAGTACCTTATGCTAGTGTTGTTGGTAGTTTGATGTATGCTATGGTCTGCACAAGACCAAACATTGCCCAAGCAGTGGGAGTCCTTAGTCGATTTATGGCTAATCCTGGATGGGTTCATTGGGATGCAGTTAAGTGAGTGTTCAGATATTTGAGGGGTACTTCCGAGTATTCCATTTGCTATCATATTAATGTTTCAGGACCTCCGCATTCTGTTGATATTCATGGATTTGTGAATTCAGATTGGGCAGATGACATTGACAGCAGGAGATCCACCAGTGCTTATGTTTTTACACTGTTTGGTGGTGCTATTAGTTGGATGAGTAAGCGACAACCTGTTGTTGCTTTGTCCACGACATAAGCTGAGTATATGGCAGCAACTCATGCTTGTAAGGAATCCATTTGGCTTAAGAGATTGTGTTCCAATATTGGTGTTGATGCAGGTCAGATCACGATCAGTTGTGACAGTCAGAGTGCAATTTGCCTTGCAAAGAATCCAACTTTCCATGCTAGAACCAAGCACATTGATGTTCAGTTTCACTTCATGAGGGACATGGTTGAGGATGGAAAGGTAAATTTGGAGAAGGTAGATATTTTGAAGAATGTTGCAGATGCGTTGACGAAACCAGTGGGCACAGAGAAGTTCAGATGGTGTTCGAAGTCTATGGGCCTCTCGGCCTATAGCAATTAAATCATGTTTTTCTATTGACTCTTACAAGGTGTTCGACGAGTGGGAGAATGTTGGGAATTAAGGTGTCTCAATCTTGATAATTCTCTGCATTTGTAATGTTTGTATTTATTATTCAATTGCCTATGTTGTAAATAATTGAAAATTCCACTTTGTCATATTGTGGGATGTGTCACGGTGATGTGTCAATCCTACATGGATTATGACAACTTGTTATTTTGTCCTCACATGAGGAGATAGGCATCCCACTTAGTGGTAGGAATATTCTGCCATGTGTCGGCATCTTCTATGTTGTGTAAGGAATGTTTGACCGAAACGGTTATGATGGATTCCTATGACGAATCTATGACATGTAAGAGTCGAGAATAGAAGGTTGTAAGACAGGTAATGACATGTGTCATGTAGCATCTTTGAATGAAGCATATTTGGGTGCCCCAAGGTGGAATATGATGTGTTGTAAGAGAATATGCTATTTATAGCATGTGTATGACAGATTCTCTTACAGCTGTAAGTTGTAACCGCTATGACAAATTCTATGACGGTCGTAAGTTTCGTAAGAGCATCTGTCATAGACCATTTTGGAAATTGGCGACCTCTTTGGGATAGGAGTTGTGGACAAGTGTCAGACACATTCTACAATGTTGACCAAGTGTCCCTAGGCATGGGTTTTGGTCCAAGATGCCATATTGGACGCCCATTCCAAGAAAGGTCCAAAATTACCTTGTATGTTCTATTTAAATAGGTGCTTGGAAATGGAGTTTGTATCACAGGTTTACAGGTACTGTTATGCTGTCGGATTGACTCTAGACACGAGTGTCGAAGACTATTGAAGCTTGTATTGCAAGTGTATTGTAAACATTCTTTCAGATTTGTTAATACATTGTGCAGGTTTCTGAGTGTGGGGTTTTTCACCCGATAAGGGTTTTCCCCATCGTAAATCTCTGTCTCTCTTCTTCTGTCTTCTTTCTGGCTCTTGTGTTTTGCTGCTATATCTCATGTTAATGGTTTAACATCACTGTAATAGTTAGGATAAATTTGAATTTGCATAGCCCTCTCCTCAATAGATTAGTGTAGGAAGTGTTTCCGCACACCTAGCTTCCTTTCATGAAACACTTATGCAAAGCATGTCCAAACCTAAGTTGTGTGTGTTGTAGTTGAAATTATTGGTCATATTGTGTATCTTGTGTGCAAGAGCAAGTCATAAACTTTTGGTGTATCACATTATTTCTAGTTTTAGGCTTAGTTTATGTTTTTCTCTATCCCTTTTCTTTGTGAACAACAGTCGGATAGATTAACTTAGGTGATAAACCAAGGGAACCAACCCTCTCTGGAGATTCACTCCAACCTACAGGCAACCCACATGCCCTAGAGTGTTTCCATGTTTCACTAGGTGACTAAGTTCTCACAACTTAGTGAGGGTGCACACTTCAGTGATAAAAACAACATGAACAGAAAACCTACACTAATAAGCACAAATTTAGTTGAAGCCAAACTAAATGAGCCAAACCAAACCAGTTGAAAAAGCAAGAGAGCTAAGAGCCATCATATATGCTGCTAGGGCCAGCCGCCATCTTTGGATGCAACATCTTTTCATGCAGGAGGAACTTTTGACCCATCTTGAGATCAGCTTCAAGGGAGGTGGGGTAGCCTTGCTTATATTTCGATAGAGCCTTAACACACATTGGTTGGCAGGGTCGAGTCCCATAGAGAGTGTTTCTATGTTTGAGGAAGCCAAAGCCATATGCTCCCAAATGACATTGAACATTTCCTCCGTAACCCTCTTCAACACTTCCAGTTCACTTCGAGGGCTTGTTGTGGCACCCTTAACAGAGCTTTAGGGTCCTCAACTACCACAAGTTGGGCAACTCTATCATTCCTTCATTTGTAGAAGAACATGGTAGATCAAATCAGAGATGACAAGGTTTTTCACAGTTATGTTAAGAAACTTGAGGAAAACCATCTGCAAATCTTCTCAGGCATGGAGTAAGCCTAACTCTTTCATACCTAAGACTATGGGTAGGAAATACAACATAAAATTGTTGAAAATGTCGAAGGAAGCTTTCAATTCTTGGGTGGAAACCACCTAGTTGGAAAGTCTGAAAGGGAAAGAACAGGGGCGTGCCAAGGGAGCAGGAATGAAAAATAGTGAGGGTGGAAGCAACATATGGAATTCATGTGAATGGTAATTGCGTATTCAAGTGACAGAAATGAACTAAAATGTGAAGTACTGCAGGAAGGCACTCTACAAGTTATTAATTCCCATGCGTCATTGCTTAGTGTGCATGGAGTCTTGTCACCAAAAGACAATAGTGATCATACAATGATCAAGATATGCAATGAAAGTATTGATTCTAACGCCTTTGCCTCACCTAGGACAATATCTTCAAGTCTAGGCCAGCTTGATGGGGGATGGGGGGATGAGATGGCATTGAATGAATCTAGAGATAACGTTGGCGATATAATCAACTGCTCAATCACCTTCTTATAGCCATGGGATCAAGAAACTTGAATCAATCAAGCTATGAGTTCTCTTCCTTCCAGAATTAAATTAACTTTCTAATCTAGACATTGATCCCTAAGCTTGACCTAATGATCACTTGCGAATCTCCTTTAAGCTCAAAATGAGGCAGTGAATGACATTGCACGTTTGAGGCCTTCCACTAGGCTTATGTATTCTGCTTTGTTGTTGCTATCCGAGCCCAAATTAATTGACTAATTATGAATACACGAGCTTATGGGGCATTAGAGAATACTACCTGTCCTGAAGGGGCCAGGGTTTCTGGTTTCTGGTTGCGCGGTACATGGTTCTCCTACTACAGGCGACGACTTAAAAGGAAGTTCTTTGCAGATCTCCACCTCTTCTGCGCATCCTCTCGGTGGCCAAGGCATGCTTTCGCTGGCTCCGAGTACTTGCTCGCCTTCTCCTCGCGACTATTTGGGAGGTGCTCTTTCTGCCATTGGAGTTGCATCACCAGTCATGAGCTCTCGTTGTCACGGTAGGGCTATGATTGCTTCGTCCCTGTGCCCACCATAGTTTTGTGTGCTCTATCTCAGCCCTAGAGATGCTAGGAGAAGATGTTTTAAAAAATGAGGATGATTTAAAAAAAGGATTGATTTGTAGATTTGTCACTATGTGGCCCCAACATTCAGATCTAAATCAATGGATCTCCGGAACATTGGTGCCCTCTTACTGCTAGGAAGATCAAAATTGATGCAGTTAGGACCGGGTACCCATTAAAGGGCAACTAGTCCGGGTACCCATGAAATGATATCGAGTTTACTAACTCGAACACCCATATGCATGAAACTTGAAAACATAACCAAACATACTTATGTATCCCTTCTCACATGACATTCACTCATATGGAATATTAAAAATGACTATTACAACATGTAATATATTATGGACCTGTCAAATCCTTCAAATACATATTACAATCATGCCACAAATTGTGGCAAGAAGAATCATGTAACAAATAAAAAATTCTCGAGATGAACACCTACGACAATGGAAACAAATGATTCTACTTACAAATTTGTATTGATTCATCAATATGATTTACAAAAAGTTGCCCCTGAAGATCTGAAAATATCAAAATGATAGAGGCGCTAATCACACTGCACTAGTTGTCTGAAAAATGCCAAAATGACCAACAACTAAAATGAATTCCAATCTTCCATTTATAGTTTTCACAACTCTGACCTGATGGAAAAATGGGTGGGAAAACCCCAACCACTCCACCTACTGCATTAAAAATATCATTTTCAACTACCCATTTCACATTAATTGCAATCCTTGAAGTCGGTGGCATGTTTTCCTGTATTTCTGGGTGTTTCTGGGCCATCCTGCAAGCTAACTAGATGTGGATGTGCAACATGATATTTGATTCAATCTGATCCTAGCCACCCTATAAGTCTTGTGTCTGGTCTTGTTCCATATTTACTTCTTTGTCTTGGTCATCTCGATGTTGTTTTGTAGCTTGCCTTTATTCTGATTCACATCTACTGCTTGATGTTCTTTTTGATGTTGACCACGCAGATGTGTCACTTCACCTTGATGCTAATGTAGATCCTCTTCATGTTGATCAACCTAATGTTGATCTTCTATATGCATACTTCGCGCTTCCAAACGCATTCTCTTGTTCAATCTAAATGTTGAGAAACATCGAGTTGAATGTTCACTTGCTGAGGTCCCTTTTTCTTTTGACCATCTAGAAGATGTCCAGTTGGAATGGAAGATATCCAGTCAAAAGATGTGCTTGAGAATTATCTGGTTGGAAAGTCTATTTGGAAGATATATGGTTGGAAACAAGTAGTGCAACTAGATGTGGAACATGATATTTCAGATAAGATATCTAGACGGATGATAAAGCTTCGTAACTGGATCTAGATAAGACAAAATAATGAGGACATGTATCAATCATCTAATGGGATTAACCTTGTCTTTTTGCTATAAATTAAGGTTATTCTCTTGAGTTTTGGATCTTTTGGTCATCTTTTGCCTTAGGTGTCATTGTGTTTAAGTAAATTCTAAGGTGTTAAATTTCTAAGTCTTGTTTTGGAATCTAATTTGATAGAGTTTGTAAGGTCTTTGAAGAAATATAAATGCAATATAACTTGATTATAAGAAGTTCTTCATTAATAGTGTAGTTTTTGATGAGGCAATTCAATCTCTAAAGCCACCTCTATTGGTTTATTATAGTAGTTGATTAGATTTCAATTGATATCTAGATGTAAATAATTTTTCAATGAAATATATGGGACATTGTGGACTAGTAATGGATTACTAAGGATCTTCTTGTGATATGGATGTTGTTCTACTTCAAGTTTTACTTTAATTCTCATTATGCATCTAAGATCATTGATAATATTGATTCATATTTAACCACTAGTTACAAGAAATTATAAATTTACAAATATTCACTCTAAAATGTGACTCTATTGCCTAGGGATGTAAGGCACAGGTCTTAAGGTACAATTCTGTAACTTATCTTCCTCTAGAGCCTATAGATATTTCAAGGGAGTTTTGAAGAACCATTTTCTAGAGTATTTTCTTAAAGTTCTTGATAAGTAATAATCCTGTAGGATGTATCTGTTGGTGTGAACAGGGTTATCACCTAACCGTTTACCCTTGTGTGGATAATTTAGATTATTTAACTATTTATTAGTTAAATAATATTCACACAGCACACATAATTCACACATGTTAAGTTGACTTAGTGAGTCTACTAGATGTTTCTAGTTGTGTCTAGTTGTTGATAGTTGTCATCTTATCCTATAGTTGTCCCATGTCATAAGAATATGACACTTGTTACATGACTACAACATCCTACATTTCATCCTTGTCTTTATAAGCAAGACATATTATGTACATTGTAACAAGCAAATAACAATATTGTAATAATCTATTTTGCATTCATTGATAGAATAACATTATTCTCTCATTTGATCTCTCATGTGCTTTCATGAAATCTTAGATCCTGGGTGGCTCTAATCATAGCCAACTCTAACATGGTATTAGAGCTCTAGGAAGAATCACTTTGTCTTAGTCATTTTTTTAGGGATCTTGAGTGCAATTCATGGTAGATCTTGATAGTTGAGTATGCTCTTCTCTTGCATCGAATGATGACTTGAAGAATTAGAAATATTTGATAGAAATACCAAATTTATGAGGTTTTCCTCTTTGTAGCCTTATATTGTAGGTTCATTTTGTAGCATACTGCTACAAATCTAAGTACATCATTGTGTTCACGAGGTCCAAGATAGTCAAAATCATCTTTTGTTTCATTTAGATCAGACATTGAAGGCCAAATCTATGAGTGTTTGAATTTGGGACGTGCATGCCAGATCCAATAGGTACCTGATCTTTCAAATCACTTTGGGTCAAATCTAACCCTTCCATTACGCTCAAGAGGCCCAAAAACCCCAAGATCAATTGTCAATTCGTAGAAATCAGACAAAGTTGCAGGAAAAGACACATTTTTTTACCTGATTCCACCGTACGAAATCGCAGGTAAAATATTCCTTAGCATATTCTACACAGGGCAGAATCTTCACTGCGCAGGCAGATATTCTTCTACATTAGCGGTCGCAAACAAATATCCTATGGGTAAAAGTTTTAAATCGTTGGTTACATATTTTATTATGCAATTTTTTTAGTTTTTTTGCAAAGTTTTTAAGGGGTACGAAGTACCCTGTAACCCTGTGCAGGTTGCAGGGTACAGATCGAATAGTGGGGTGCCACATGGCATGGGCCCCCACTCTCCTTTATCAACGGCCTAACTGCCATTGGCAATGGCTTAACTGCCCGGTCATACTTGCCAGCAACTCCCAAATGCCCGACGGTCTACAGGTTTATCAGCGACCATTTAAAAACAATTCAACCAACATTTGACACTATGGTCTTTTTAAAAAATCTGGCGAGTTATAATGCTTAACATCTTTGGCCTTTCACACTGGTGGTTTGCACTAAACCGTCCGACAAGGTCTATACAACCCGCCATCAACAGAAAAACCCACGACCGACAGAAATCATCCCAGCGGAGATTTTAAACCACCCGTAAAACACATTCTAGTACCGGTAAATGGTTTGCCATGGACAAATCAGTGGTATCAGAGAAAATTCAAAAATTTTAGTGGAAGAATAGTGGTTTTCCACCACAAATCGGCGGCTCTGGGAAAGGTAAACGATGGTTTTAAAAAATAGGTTGATTTCAAATTTCCCAGCAAGTCTGCACATGAAACTGATGATTTTTACCGACAGGCGATGTCATAATCCATAGGGTGACATCATCATCTATACAAAATATTTTGGTAGGCCAAAGAATATTCCATCACCATCTTTTGCTGATGCCACCATCATACACGCCGACGTCATTATTTTTTGGCGCGTGCTAACGTCAGCATTTCGGTGAGTGACATCATTTTTAGGGGAATCTTGAAGAATATTTTGAGGAATATTTTAGATTTCGATGAAGATTCTGCTGACGTCAGTAGCCTTTGGCCCATTTTGGCCCCCCTCTCGTTGGAGTTTTTATTTTTGCAATCCAACTTCGAAGGCTCATATCTTTCTCAATTTTGCTCCATTTTTGGTGATTTTTTTTATTTGGGTTAGAATTTCCCAGGCTTTGTAGTGGTGGAATTAGTTTTTGGTTTTGGTGTCTGATATTTTTCCAAAAATTACAGTTTCTCTCACCTATACCTGAGTGGTTCCCATTTTCAAAACTTCAAAGGCTTTGTTCGGGCTCATACGGTAACATATTTGGGTGATTGTTTTTTTGAAAGTGCATGATTTTTCAAGTACTTTCTAGATCTGCCATCAGTTTGATCTATTTTTTCTTAGAAATTATACTTTTAGCTCTAGTCTAATCTTGGCTTTTGCATTGTACCAAAATCAAAGACTACTTTGTTGTTTTAGCTTGCGGCAATTGTAATTGGACTGATTATAAAGTCCCACAATCATTTTTTTGTTGGGGGGTGATCTCTTTTATTGAGTAATAGGGGGTTGCATATGTGTTCTTTTTGTACTCCTGTATCATGGATCCAAACAAACTTCCTCTAATCAAACCATATAAGTATCATGAGTGGAAAACTAAAATAGAGATTCATTTAAGAAGTTTAAAAATTCATAGAATAACAATGGGTACAAAAATTGAACCAACAACTGCAGAAAAGAGAAAGTGGTACAATAGATGTGATCAAGCCTATGTAACACTATGTTTGTCTATCTCTCCATATCTTCTTTTTCATATTGAATCTTGTAAAACACCTAATGAAGTGTGGACTACCTTAGAAAATCTCTTTGGTAAGAAAGATACTATGAGAGGTTTCAAATTGGAGAATGAATTAATTGGTTTGAATCCAACCAACTTTGCAAGCATCCAAGACTTCTTCACAAAGCTAAAGTCACTTAGATTATAGCTCAAACAATGTGGAATTGAGAAAGAGGACACTTAATTGATTCTTTTAATCCTTTCCAAGCTTGGTCTTGACTATACAGTTTTTATTTCTACCTTTTATGCTACGATGGATGCACTTGGGAAAGCTTTCACAATGCCTTCACTTGATGAGTTTGCCACATCATTCACAAGGGAACAAGCTAAGTTAGTACACATGGGCACATTGAAGTCTCCTAGACCTCAAGCTCTTCTTGCTAATCAAGGTACAGAGGATCAAAAGGTTTCAACTAGCAAAGACAAGAAATGGAAAAATAAGGATTTCAAGAATAACGAGAAAGCAAAGGAATCAACCAAATCACCTAAGTCCTCATCCTCTCCCAAGGAAGAATCATCTAAGAAGGAGAGACCTAAGTGTGCATATTGCAAGAAACTAGGGCGTGATGAGCATAAGTGTTATGGGCGTAAAATTGATGAGTTGATTCACATTATTCAAAAGTACAATATCAAAATGCCATCATCCATGTCACCTAGTCCATCCTCTTCTTCGACACCACCATCATCTACACAAACAGGGACAATAGGCATTGCTAATGGGACAAACAAAGGAAAAGGTCAATCACTCTTTGCTTCTACAAGTCTTTAGTTAAAGAGATGGCTTCTTGATTCTGGAGCTTCTCATCATATGGCATCTTCACAAGGGATGTTCTCTTCATTTGAGTCATGTACTTCACCACCTCTTTTGATGGGTAACAATACATACATGCATGCAACTGGTAAAGGGACTATTGATATTTGTGAGGTCACTTTCAATAATGTGTGTGTACCTTCCTTGTCAACCAATCTCATTTCCATCTACTAGATTACTCATTGTGGTGCAGGCAAGATAGTCGAGTTCACTTTTGATTTAGTGATCATACAAGACTTGGAGAGTAGAGATATCATTATTGTTGGGATGGCTGATCATGCATCTCGCTTGTATACATTCTCCCATTTTGCTTCTTCTGATGATGTACATCCATTGATTAATATCACACTCATGCATCAAGTGTGAATAATGATTCTGAGGAGAAGTTTGGTCACTTGAACCTTGGTGTTCTTTCATCCACATCGGTTCTTAAGACTAGTGCTGAGCTTCCATCACCTCAATCTCCTACTACTTCAGAGATCGACATTGACATGGTTTCTTCTACTTTAGTTGAGCAGGATCATTCAAGTCTTTCAGATACAACTTTGTGGGATACTTTCTTGACAGGTATATCAGACTTGTTTTTTTAGTCTCATATTGCAAATTTGGAGGACACACTTGAGGGGATATCTCTCCTCTTTAATGACAGTTATAGCACAACTGTTATCCCATCTACTTTGTCTTTGGAGATTATTATACTTCATGCGTCTACCTAGGATTTTGGATTGGTCACACCTCATTGCATTGTGCCATTCTTTGATTCTAACATGTGGACACTTCAACAATTTTTAGAGACATCCATCACTAGACTTCTTCCCTCATCTCTCTTCTTGGAGATGGAGTTTCTTCTACATCAGCCTTTGGATTGGTTTTTTCCTAAGGGGAGAAATGTTGTTTGTAGATACATGACACTTTCCAACGTTCATCTTTAGGCATTCACCATCGACATAGGAGCTACTTCATTGTGGGGGAGACCTATAGTCTTACTCTTGCTCTCCTATGGGGGTATTTGATTGTATATATGTGATAGAAGTTGTCCTTGGGGGTCATGTTGAGTCCTCCTACTATCACTTCTTTCACTTTCATTGTTTCATGCATTCTCACTTTTGGAGAGGAGTTTTGTCCCATGAGGTTTTCTCCTTTTCTCCACTTGAGATTTGATGTACATGGGTACCTGACATGGCCTAGTAACTGGGACCCATCATCTTCATCCATCATTGCATCTTTCTCTAGTCAATTACTCCCTAAGTTGCACTTAAGGGGGGGTGTTGGTGTGAACATGGTTATCACCTAACCGGTTTACCCTTGTGTGGATAATTCATATTATTTAACTATTTATTAGTTAAATAATATTCACACATCACATATAATTCACACATGTTAAGTTGACTTAGTGAGTGTACTAGATGTTTCTAATTGTGTCTAGTTGTTGATAATTGTCATCTTATCCTATAATTGTCACATGTCATAGGAATATGACACTTGTCACGTGACTACAATATCCTACATTTCATCCTTGTCTTTATAAGCAAGGCATATCATGTACATTGTAACAATCTAATAACAATCTTGTAATAATCTCTTTTGCATTCATTGATAGAATAGCATTATTCTCTCATTTGATCTCTCTTGTGCTTTCATGAAGTCCTAGATCCTAGGTGGCTCCAATCATAGCCAACTCTAATAGTATTTTCTATATGTTGGTAAGGTCCTAGATTACAGAATAAAAAACATCAATGTAGAATATAATTAGTGATAAAAATTGGGCTATATTTGTGTTAAATGGGTTTGGTCTTTGTTTGCATAATGCTTTAAACATTGCTCTTTTAGTTGTTTTGTAGGATCAATATGAATACCCTCCCATGACTAATAGTGCACGAAGTTAGGAGAGTTGTACCCACTCTCGTTACTTGGCCCTCCTAAATCCACTTGTATTTCTTTGATAAACTTTGCTTAGTGAAATGCTTGACATGTTCTTGGGAGTTTTGTATTGAATGGTTTTGTAGAAATCATAAGTGAGTTTGGAGCACCAACACACATAGTAGTTCATGTACAAGTCAAAGTGGGGAAAAATGTAATGGTCAAGATCACAAAATGTAATGGTGAAAAGCACATACCCATGTGATTCCCCCTTTATGTCTTGGACTCACAATGATTAAGTTATCTTTATGCATTGACTAGTGTGCAAATTGGCATATTTTTACATGGAAGTTGGCAAATAACCTTATCCTATATTGTCCTCATCATTGCTCATCTCCAGGATCTAGCTTCAACTATACATCTAGTTGTTCACCACCTTGATTTAGAGCCACAAGGGCAGAGTTGACAAAATTCACTTCCATGCACATAAATCTCATACCTAAACTTTAAATTTTGAATTTCTTAAATTGGGTCCATGTTTCCCTCACTTACTAACTATTATGAGTTGACTAAATCATAAATTATTTCAAATTACACACTACAGTGGTGTATTTAAGGACTAACCCTAATTCATTTGAATAATCTAGGGTCGATCTATAATAGAGAAAATATAGCATATGTATGTATTAAAAAACATAATCTTATTATATGAACATTTGCATCAACATACTAGGAGCAAATTGCATTGTGACTTGTTGTCTTTGATCTTTACTCGTCAATAATCAACTTTCTTAGGGGATTGACTAAAGGAGAACAAACCCTTATCTAGCAAGTTTCCAAATAGTGTCCATCAACACCACTTTCCCAGACACAGATCACAAACACAAAGGCAAATAGGTTATTGAGGTCTAAATCAAAGAAGTTTAGATCTAGACTCTAGGTTCAGTTTTGTGCATAGGTTCAATTTTATACCCATAGATATCACTTCCACACTCACAAAAGTAAACTAAATAATTATAAATAAGTTTTACAATTCCAAATCCATTTGTCTAATAAATCTTAATTTTCTAATATATTGAAAATCAGTTTAGACACCTATCATATTTTAAATTTTACATTAAATTTAACACTAAATACATTTTATCTATTTATTTAATTTCTACATTTATTACTATATTTATCAATACATGTCTTCCAGTTACTATTGCAATGAGTTCACACTTATCTAGTTATTAATCTATTGATTGTAAACCAATAAAAAAAAGGGATTATTTTTCTTGTCGGATTTAAATTTGTATTTTTTCTATGTCAACATAATAAATTTTTAACAAAAAAATATTGAAAAATGATTTATCTTTGTCATTGGTTCAAAAAAATGACCTCTTCTATGTGGATTGTGGGAGAGTGCAACAAAAAACTATAAATGGAGAGAGAATTTTGGTTTGAGGGGAGCACATGGCAAGTAAAAAAATTATGAACACAAATTTTGTCTCCCACTAGTTATGTTATGCCTAAATGGATGGCGATTAATTTTTTGCTTAAAATAATTTAATTTTAATTTAGTTTTCTTAAGTATCATGAAATTTATTATATTTTTTATTTTATTCTTCAAAATTACAATATTTTAATGCATTTTAAATTATAAAAGTATTAGTATTATTACATTAATTAATTCTTTAATCATTATAATCATTATTCTTATATTATTTAAATATTTAATATTTAATTTTAAAAATTTATATTTAAATTTTAAGTGAAAATATGAACATAGAATATTTAATACATAGAAAACAACTTCTTATTATATTAAATATACACCCTAATAATTTTTTTATAAAACAATAGTGACAAGAGTTTAAAGACTATTTTGTTACTTTGTATTTAATTGTTTTGAGAATTTTTATTTACCTCTTAATATGGTCAACCATGTTAAGTTTGAAGACCATTTGACCTCATATTATATGAATTTTTAAGTAAAATATTTATTTATATTAATACCTTAAACCCCATCTAATGCCTACCTACAATGACATGCATCAGT
Source organism: Cunninghamia lanceolata (assembly GCA_027924645.1). Taxonomy (NCBI): domain Eukaryota; kingdom Viridiplantae; phylum Streptophyta; class Pinopsida; order Cupressales; family Cupressaceae; genus Cunninghamia; species Cunninghamia lanceolata. Next base: position 561,897 of record BSBN01001346.1, on the reverse strand, counting down.
TGAGTAGCTAAATAAAATAAATGAAAGTAGTACTCAAAAAATAAAGATTAAGAATTCAACTATAATCTTCCTTTTTGTTTCATAATATTCAGTTGAGTCAAAATAATATTTTCATAGTTACATATCAAATCTTATAATGATTTATCAAGATTTAACTATGTAATATCCATGCAATGACAACACTAAATAGGAAATATCATAGTATGTTAGTCCATAATGAGATATTTGTTATGGAAAAATAAATAAATATATTGTTAGGGATTAGGTGTAGAGGGTCATTATATTAGTGTCAAATTTAAACCCTAATAATAAATATATATTTATATTAATACCTTAAACCCCATCTAATGCCTACCTACAATGACATGCATTAGTTGAGTAGGTAAATAAAATAAATGAAAGTAGTACTAAAAAAATAAAAGATTAAGAATTCAACTATAATCTTCCTCTTTGTTTCATAATATATTTATAATTGACTTGTACTTATCTATAGAAAATGTCCAAAACTCTTTTAATAAAAGCTTCCCTTAGTATCTCACCTTATCCATTTGTTGTTAAAATCAAATATGAGTAGTGCAAAATCCTCTTATACACATCTCATAATATTTGAATTTAGGAAAACTATTATACCTTATAAAATACTTGTGTATCCAAATACCAAGAATAACCATATAAACTATTTTATGATCAAAATTATACCATCTAGATGGTGTGTTCTAAAAAATCATGTCTTTCCTCAACACAACATACCAACCAATAATTTGTTTGCTCTATATTTTCCTAAAGTGCAACCAAAATATATATGTCATGTGCAACAAGACAATGACTAGTATAGATGAGTTGAGCCAAAATAATATTTTCATAGTTACATATCAAATCTTATAATGATTTATCAAAATTTAACTATGTAATATCCATCCAATGACAACACTAAATAAGAAATATCATAGCATGTTAGTCCATAATGGGGTATTTGTTATTGAAAAATAAATAAATATATTGTTGGGTATTAGGTGTAGAGAGGGTTATTATATTAGTGTTAAATTTAAACCTTAATAATTTTTTTATAAAATAATAGTGAAAAATCCCAAGAAGTTAAATTTCTAAAACAACAGATAAAACCCTAAGCAAATATGAAATAAAAGATAAAAACACATTTAATCATTATAAACATTATTATTATTATTAAAATTATACATTAATTAATTCTTTAATTATTATTATTATTATATTATTTAAATATTTAATATTTAATTTTTAAAATTCATATACAATTTTAAGTGAAAATAAGGACATTAAATATTTAATACATTAACTTCCTATTATATTAAATATACACCGTAATAATTTTTGTATAAAACAATAGTGACAAGAGTTTAAAGACTATTTTGTCACTTTGCTTGTATTTTTATTAGTACCTACTATTGCAATGAGTTCATACTTATCTAGTTATTAAAATCTATTGTTTGCAAACCAATCAAAATACAACATTATTTTTCTTGTCGGACAAATTTGATTTAAATTTGTACTTTTCCTATGTCAACATGATAAATTATGAACACAAATTTTGTCTCACACTTATGAGAGGGAAGAATCATCAGTTTTATGAATTTAATTTTTTTATTCATTAGCTAAATGTAAAAATTACTTTTTGTCAAATAAACAAAATTATAATATTAATAATACTATTAAAAATATAGGGTTCTTCACATTTTATTTTATGAAATTAGATTATTTTTGGGATTTCAATTTTATTTACTCAAGAGTTAAAAATTTAGTATTTTAATTTTATTTACTAAAAAGTTAAAAATCTACAGTATCATGAAAAATATTTGGCCATATTATTGCATTTTTTATTTTATTCTTCAAACATACAATATTTTAATGCATTTTAAATTATCATAATATTAATATTATTACATTATAATATTTTAACCAAACATTTCAAATCTTCACATAATACAAATATGCAGGCTTTGTAAAGTTTAGTTTTATAGCTAAGTAAATATTTTACTGCTATTTTATTTTTACCAAATTAAATTATTTTTGAGATTTAAATTTTATTTACCAAAGACATTTCAAAACGAGTTCACATAATTTTTTTTTTAAATTTAGTTAAATTTTTTATCTTAAGAAAAAATTATTATTAAACCACAATATTAGATTAATTAAAATAATTAAAATCATGTTCTCTAAAAGTACTTACTGTTATTACTTAAACAAAAAAATTAAGTGACTAAGATAAAATATTGTAGTGATCTAAATATTAATGTGTTATTGTTATTATATTGTGTAATTATTCTTCAAACTTACAATATTTTAATGCATTTTAAATTGTAATAGTATTCAATATTATTACATTTTAATATGTTAGGCAGACATTTCAAATCTCTCTACATCCAACTAGGGTTAGGGTTCTACACATTTTATTTTATGAAATTAAATTATTTTGGGGATTTCAATTTTATTTACTTAAGAGTTAAAAATCTACGATTTCAATTTTATTTAGTCAAAAGTTAAAAATCTAGTATTATGAAATTTTCGCATGTTATTACATTTTTTATTTTATTCTTCAAATTTACAATATTTTAATGTATTTTAAATTATAAAAGTATTAGTATTATTACATTTTAAGAAAATATTTGTGTTATTTACCCAAGACATTTCAACAGTTCAAAAATTAATTTTTTAATTATGGAAATACAATTTGTTTATACCAACAATAGCTAATCAACAAAAAAATTAGAATTAAACAAATACTATATACAACCAATAAATAATCAACAAAAAAAATTACGACTAAACAAATACTATAATAACAACACTACAAAACAGATACTAACCACTAGGCGACACTTGTTAAATTATGAATTCCAACTCTTAAATTTAAATTAATTATTTTATTTTATTATTTAATTAAAGTAAATATTTGTGTGAAGGTGTTGTTTAATTATTGAACAAAAACACAGATAACATTTTATTCAAACTTGAGAACATACACACTAGACTCTTGCCTTCCGTTACTAGGGGCGAAACACATTTTATTCAAACTTGAGAACATTTACAAATACCTTTCATTGAATTCCTATAAAATGAGAAGTGGTGGTTCTATACCAACACAATCTCCACCTGAAAATAATGTCCGAGATTGTAGCAGGTGCAGAAGTTTTGCCGAATCACGGACACCCACAAAACTGTGGAGCAAAGTCAGAGCCTGACATTGTTGGGTATCTGAAAAACCGTATATCAGAAATCATCCATCAGTCTTCTGCTGATTCAGACGTTCACAAGTCCGAAAATGGTGCTGCAAATCTAATTGGAGGGGATCATACACCAACCAAAAATGACGCTGAGGATTACAACCCAAATAAAAATATATCCCAAAATGGGTCTAATTCAGCTGGAGATGAGTGCCTGTTCAAAGAGGGTGTGGGGGCTGGACTTGCAGTAACCGAGAATGAGCGGTTGAAGGGTTATCTCAAGGACACTGCCCAATTGATGACCAGAGAAGTAGATGAGGTACTGAAAATTTTAACCCCATTCTTATACATAAGAAAATGTCTTTGATTGTTTTGAAAATTACAGAATTTCTCTCTTGTAAAGAACATAAGCCGGTCTCAAACTTCCTTATCAGCTCCCTTTCATAGATGAAATTCTATTTATTGCATTGTTTTTATTTACTTAATTATTTATAAATCTGTTTTAGTTTTCCTTTGTTTTTGTTGTTTAAATTCTAGAACCTCTTTTTGGGTTTTTAAATTTTATAATTAGCTTAAAATTCGGGGAAGATGTAACTTGCATGGAGACCTCAACCTTACTGACATGCTCCACTTAAGATATGCAGAACTGTAATGTGCATATTTTCCTTTGCGAACTGTGATGGATATGGAAAATGTATTCAATAAAGATACAAGATACATAATTACATGGTGATGGCACAACTGCACAGGTCACGATCTATATTTATATGTACCATGAAGGATAGGTGATTAAAGGTAAGGTCCCCATTGTTCGGTTATGTTATAAAGGGCCAGGTGGCTAGTATTGGGTGACATTAATAAGGGTCTGGTCCCTGCATTACCTGACCAGTTGTGGCAAACCATCTTGTTGGGTATGCAGAGGTGACTGTCTGTATTCTATTGTATATATTCATTGGGATGGTACGTTTTTCCTCCTTTATTTATTTGTAGGTCCAAGGTATCGGTGATAAAAGATCAGGGCCCTACTGGTGGGTGATCCTTGTATGCCATTATTTTAATAATGTTTTGTTATAGCTGAACCGTTTTGTTTTGTTGGCATTAGGTAGTGATATAACTTCTTAGACCTCCCTGTACCGAACAATTGTAAAGACACTACCTATATGAGAACATCTGATTAGCGGTATTTACTGTGTTCATTGTGTATACTGTTGTTTTTTGTATTTCCGGCATCTGGTAGTGTAGAACTGGCAGCAAACAATCCTATTAAAGGTTGGGTCCTGATTATTGAGTGATATGATGAAGGTTACACCTCTACCAGAGAGGATGTAGAATCAGATGGGACAAATCCTCTTACTGAGTAGTAAGCAGAAGTGAGGCTATTGGGCTTTTACCTAGGCTGAGGTGATTCCTGCTGTTATTAGGTGCAATTGCTCAATCATTGGCATCAGCTGCCTCCAATGGGCAGTGTTTTAAATTCAGGCGTTTTAGTTAGTGCGGCCTAATGATTGAGCCGTGAGCTTACCAAGGTTGGTACAATTTCTGGACCATGGACTGCCCACCTCTAACGACTGCTGTGTATCCCTGCTGCAAAATTTCTTCACAATCAAGCTCTACTTGGATGTCCTAATAAGCATGGCTTGATGCTTGAGCCCTCAGTTTCAACTTTCACTGGCTCTAAATAGAAAAACGTATTATACCACATTATTATACTAAGTAAAGGTAGTTTTGTAGGTCACTGTCAAGCGAGAGAGCAATTTGGTGTATGAGATTTCCCTCATGGAAGACTACAAGGATATTATTCAAGACGCTGAGCGCAATCAGGGAATAAAAGGTTCCTTTTAGCATTGTGATATAATTTGCAATGCTAAGGCATTTGCACTTCCAGGTTCTGCTCCACTTATAAGAGTGTGGGCCCTGTGGGTTTGATTTCTAGCTCAATTTAATTGTCTATTCATTCTTGTATTTTCTTGAAGGGGCCTCTCCTTGGGGACACTTGGATGATCAGGTATAGCTGTGAATTTGTATGGCACTCAATTCAAATGACTGCTATTCTTTTATTTTTTTTAATTTTTTGCGCCTGGTAAACTTTTTAATGTGACCGGCGATGCTGGTGCGACACGCCCACGCGATTGCTTTTGCCCGGAGCAATGAACTGGTGAGGCCACAACATGGGGGACCTCATCCCCTAGGAAGAACACTTAAACCCCGCGAGCTTGTTGGCCTAGCGAAGGCGTAAAGCCTTGCGAGCTCGTTGGCCCAGCAGGGGTTTGAACTCTGGTGGCCGCCACTACAACCGAGCGACTTAACCACCGAACCATGCCATCATTAGCAATTCAAATAACTGGTATTTGATTTATATAGAAATAAAGGTTTTCTTTTCACTACTAAGCATCCTTTCCCAGCTGAGAAGAGTTGAGGATTTTTAAGCAAGATTTGAATTTTTTTTCAAAGTTAGTTATATCTCCCAGGGCACAGCCCAGATATTAGCTTGGATGGCTCTTCTTGGGAGAGACTTTTTGTGTAATCCGATTGCTAGGTTGATGTAACTCTTTCATTCCATTAAGTAATATAGAGTGCATTTACCAAAAAGAAATACGCCTCATCATCTGCTAGAGCTGGATCTATGTTGCCTTCAAGTTCAAATGCAACTGGCAAAAAATTAATGCTCTATTAAATGAACAGGTTTTACAACCTTCTGAATTCTGATATGAAAATGCTTTGCTTTTTGTTTGAAAATTTTGGAGGTGAAATGATGCACATGATTTACAATTTTACATTATTTAGATATATTCTTATTGATGAATGAGCATGGCAATCAAATTAATTTTTGACTGACAAGCTTCACGGCAGTTTTAAGTTTAAATTCTGGTTTGGTTACATTATCAGACTTTTTTAATTACTAAATATTGAATGATTTTGATAGCTCTTCTAGATAGGATTATTGATTTGTGTAATCTCATAGTTCCACGGAGTTTTGGGGACGGGGACGGGGGATGGGGGGGGACGCGTTTCCGGGGCGGTGGGGCGGGGGGCCTAAATTTGGGGACGGCGGGGGACGACGGGGGGACGGCGGCGTGGGGGTGGTGGGAGAGCGGTGCACTGAAATACATATAATACTTGAAAAATTAGTTATAAAAAGATGTATAACTGTAGATGCATAGACAAGGCACGTGAACTGTTTGACAGAATACCTCAAAGAAATATGTCTCCCATACAAGTTTCTTACAAAATTTTGGCCCGTTTGTGTTGTAGAGGCACTTCTGTGGTTAAGTTGATGCATAGAAATTGAGTCTTGACATATCAAATTTTCTGAAATGTTTTGCTCGAGAAGCTTTATGCAAACAAGTGTTAAGCTCACTTGAAAGTTGAAATGCATTCTAATTTCTGTCAAACATTCTGCTTGAGGCATTCTGTCAAACAGTTCACACTTCACAACGTGCCTTGTAAGTTGTCTATGCTTCCACATTTTGCATACATGTCTCATTGTCTAGTCTCATCGACAAAGACTCAAGAGTCCTAGGATATCCGATATGCACAAGCCACAAAACTTGAAATGAAATGTTAAAAATGCATATGATAAAGTTAGGTTTTTATTTTTTATGATTTAAAAAAAAAAAATGATTAAAAAATTAAATTTGGGGGACGTCAAGAAGTCTCCCCGAAGGGAGACGTTTTAGAGGCGGCGAGGGGGCGTTTCGGCGGCGTCTCCCCGTCCCCGGGACGTCCCCCCTGGGGAAATGACTGATTTTTTGGGGGGGACGCGTCCCCGTGGAACTATGTGTAATCTTGATAAAGAATCTGGAAGATCAGAGGTACTGAATCGGACTCTAGGCTAGGGATTGAACTTTGAACTGCTAATCATGTACCATTGACGGAAAAGGGTGGCTGAGCTTGAAAGCACAATCCCAAAATTTCTCCATATTTGAGGGCTGGAATCCTGTAAAATTTTGACAAAATTCACTCACAATCTCTATTCAGTGGATGTAAGATTTCAGAGCAATTCATGAAATCATTACCCAGAAACTAATGACTTGGAGATATTTACTAATAATCTAGTTGCTCAAAGTAAAACTGACACCAAAGCAGTAATTGAACAGAACATGTTTATTCATTAGTAAGTGCTTAAACAATAAATGCAATGAAGTTGCAATTATAGAAAATACAAGGAAGGATATGAGGATTGCAACTCATGACAACTGACTTTCTAGAAAAGGACAGAGATCAGGATGTTTGCTAATAATTTCTACACTACCAGAGATCATCAATTGCAATTCTAACTGAAGTAATTGTGAAATAAATAGAATATAGAATAATCAAAGCTTTCATATAAAGGTAGTGTTTGATACAGTTTGCTCGGTACAAGGAGGACCTGATATACAACTCTGATACCTTAACATAAGACTTGCTATTTGAATGACAAGACTTGCTGGAGTTGGTTAACATGACTGACAACAACTGAACTTCAAGTTGTTAGATCACTACCTAATGCTGACAAGGATTAACATAACAACACCGGCTTACAAACAAAATATTATTTATTTCAACAGTCTTTAGAGGATAGATGAGGATGACAACTCATTCTCCAGAAATAGAAGCACAAAATATCTAGAGATATTTACCTAGGAAATAAACTAACATTCTACCTAAGTGAGCTTAGCCTAATGTGTAATAAATGCATAACACCAACAGTGGTGCAGGAAAAACTCCAGTTTGGACAGGCCATTAGCTAAATAATTACCCATGGTTGGCTAAATGGACATCTCATACTCACCCTCTCCTATGAAGTTAATGTATTAATTTCATTGCTCAATATGCTTCACAACTGTTATGTCTTATTTCATGTAATATCTAGCTTTTCCATTATGAGAAATTCACTCATCTGTGTTCATCATATCATGGAATTAGACATTAAACAATATAATGCAGCAAAGAGATATTGAATGTAAATTACATACCTTGTTATGGTTGATAAGACTTTATGGTTGAATAGATGTGGTTCGGTCTGCAGAAATAATGATAATATCTGTAAATATATGCTATGACAATGATCAGCAATTATTTGATTTCTGATTATAAAAAGATAGCCGAATGTATGGCAGGGTGCTTTCACTAGATGTTATGGATGCTGGAACTTATACTTGTTATCTGCTGTAACAATGAGTAACAATGATATCCGCTGATGGAAGGATCGTGGCTCTCTCTTGGTGATCGATCTCTTATGATTCGATGCTTGTGTTATTGATGTGTTATTGAATTGCCAATCCTGAATGCTGTTGGTGTTATGATGGTTGATAAATTATTTTCCTTTCTAAATCGAAGACTGCTGATTCCATAATGGTATTGCTGCGATTCCCTCCTAGTATTCCCCCTTTGAATGAAGTCCCCGATCCTTTTATATCTTATCGGGTGCCTTTTCATTCAATGGTCGCCCCTTTTGATATTTAATTACTGCAGCGATTCCTTTAATCATTTGTTGCATTGGTTAAAGATTTACTTAAGATATATGCGATGCCGCTCAACTCTTAAGTCATCAAACAACGGATGATAACCCTGGCTTTCTTAACACCCTTGTGTCTGATGTGGACTTGGTCAGCAAGAAATCCTTTCCTTAGGCGACGCCATATTTTAATCGTTTTAGTCTTATGATCTTATTTTGTCTTTATCCATGTTTGGTCTGTGGTGTAAGCGTTGGCCTTGATGATCATTGTTTATTCGTATATAGTCATTGTTTGTCTTGCATTGTTTTGTCTCATCTTATGTTGTAATTCTCTTGCTCATGCATCGGCTTAGGAGGAAGATGTGTATTTCGTTGCCGATTAGTGTCTTAGGATATGTTATCATAGGGAGTTGTCTATGAAATCTCCTTATACTTGAAATGGATCTGTAGATTCCCCTTATAGTCTTAATAATATTTCCCCCGATTCCTCTAGTTAATTACTTGGGTCTAATTGCCCAGAGTAATATTTATTATGTTTACTATTATAACATCTATAATATTTATAATTTATAATCTTAGTTTATAATATTTGAGTATATAATATTTAAATTATAATATTAAGAATATATTCAATTTATATAATATTGAATATATTTAAATATAAAAATATTAATTTTAAATGATTTATAGAATGAATAATTTATAATTAATTCAACTATAAATCATTAGTATAGGGACATGACAATTAATATTACTTTACAGGGTAATTGTAACTCGCTCATTGTATTATGTAAAATTACAGTTTTGATTGACCTCCTCAAATGGGCTTTAACTTTGTTTACCGTGATTTGACCAGTGCATAAAAATTAATGATAAATTCTAAGTATGTCAGCCTGTCAGGTGACAGAACAAGTTCTTCATGTCTGTCGCATGCGTACAAGTTTGAAAAGAAAGAGATCCAGGGCTGCTGTATCTTCAAAAAATGCAGACAGAGGGAAGGCAAGTAAGAAGCAAAGAATGCTATTTTTGGCTCGTTCTGAGGCTGCTCATAGAAGGCGTATGTCAGATGTCTTCCGAGAGTGTGGTTCTATTCTTAAACAGGTATTTGTACCATCTGTATTTTTCTGCCTTCTTTATGATTTCTAATGCAAAACTTTTCCTTGTATCCTTTCATAGATTCTGTTATGCTACTTAATATGGATCACTTCCAAACAAATGCAACAAGGATAAATTTTATTAAATATATAAAGGACACTGTTAAATGATGGGATTTGGCAAAATAAAAGATTACACTATTCATTAAATAAGGGAGCATGCAATGTCTTAGTTTCTGTATATGGAAGTAGAAGCATTGCTTTTGCCATTTTGGTGGTTTTGCAGCAAAATCCTGTTTTAATCATCTGGTTTTGCATTTCCTTTCTCTTATTTTACTCACACACATTAAATTAGGAGCCAACATCAAAAGTTGCTAGATATGGATCAGAAACAGTATTGCAGATAAATGTGTTTTGAATATATGACTTGATTAAGAGAAGAATGCGGGGAGAAAGTGAAAAAAGTTTACAGTTTACCAAATATCTATAACCGATAAGGCTATATGAAATCAAATTAGCTACATTTTACTAATGTAATGGTGTTTTATAAATTGACTTTTCTAGACTGAAAAAGCTTCCTATGAGCAAATTACAATGTAGTTTAGTTTTGGGTCAACTGTCTCTCATGTCCACTTAAGGCTGTTATTTTCTCTCCAAAGTCTAATAACATGGAATAGCTAGAAGCTACACCGAAGCTACACCAAGTTTTGGAGTTGTTGGAAGCCTTTGTTTGTGACTGCATGCCAATGTAAATTCCATAGTTTGGAGGTGGATATTCAAAATACTATCTTAAAAGTAATGTAGTGTTGAGTGCTTGGTAAATTAACCCAAGGTGTATTTCCTTGTGTTGATCAATCAGATGAATGGTTCTCATAGTAACTTGATTAAAGAGTCACCACATGTATAGAATTGCATTAGTTAAATCTATCTTATTCTTGTATAAATTAGAAGTGAAATGATAACATGCTCATTGACGCACAAACTAGAAAACAGTACGTGCATATGATATGTGATCCGAGGACAATTCAAGACCTTCAATGTGCTCAGTATTGCATAATGCCTATGGACACCAATCTGGGAGGAGTTATGGATTCAAGCTCGGAAGCTTTGCTTGTTCTTCTTTAATCTCCTAGGCTAGATTTTAGGCCTAGAATTCTTAGCAGCTGAAGCCCTTGGGTGGCTCTCTTTCAAGTATACAAGTTCTGATCCGTAATAAATTTGCTGAAGACAATGTCTATAAATTGTTGAGATTCAAAATGAATCTTCTAATCTCAATTCCCTTTCCAAATCCACAGTAAAAAGTTGTTGAAGACTTGAAGTTGCATTCTTATTTCAGTTTTGTGTTCATTTTGGTACTCAATTGACCTGCCCTGTTCTCTTTTTGTTGAATCCATAGCTTTTAAGTTTTGTTTGATACAAAAAGATCTCTTGGTTGTGGATAGATCCCACATGGCATTTCCAGTGGATATGGGTTCAGGATCTTCAGTGGTTCACAAGGTTGTACAAAGTGTAGAAATAGCCTTTGAAGAGTTTTACATGGTATCAACTTTAGAATGGGACTTGTTGATGATTGTTTTTTGACAAGTCAACAATAGAGTAAAACACGGAGCATCCAACTCTCTCTTGAATAAAGCCTCTCGAATGCTAAACAAAGTGATCAAACGACATGATTCCAAGGTTCCTTTTCTTATGATTCGTGACAGATAGCTCAATGACTTAGTATGATTTTGCTGATAAACACAAAGGGACTTACACAATTGTTCAAACAACTCGTTGTTTCAATGAAAGAGGCAAACACTGAGAGTATCTAAGTACTACAACTTATGACGTATGATATGGCAATGAAGTACTTGATCCTAAATTCTAACCAGATTGATATAAAAAAACAAAAGATAAAGAGTTCAGTGAAACTAATCTAAGCCTAGATGTAAGAGATGATTACTGATTAGGTGAAATCAACCAACTTTGTTTTGCCAAGTCCAACAACTACACAAGGTTGATGCTATCTTCTAGGGTTATACAAGATATTCAAATCACTTATGCTCATGAGAATTCAACAAACATAAAGATCAAAGTTAAGCTCAATTCGTTCAGACCAACCATACACTGCAATTTGCAAGCCACAAACTACAAATGGTATGAACATAAAGATTTCACCACAAACAATAATAAAACCTTCCACCAACTAACATAACACTTGAAAGAAAACTTAATTTAACTTAACATTCGCTTGAAGGAATCGAAAACCATGCAACACTTAGAAACATATATAGAATCACCAAACAATGAGTCTTATATTATTTCAGAGAGCTCTTGCAACAATTTTCAGAGTCTTCAATCTTACAAATGAGAGCAAAAGGAGTCCTTATATAGACCTCAAGAATACATGAAGGGTCAAGATAGATTGACAAAGCCAATGGACTAGATTATGTCATCTCACAAGTAGTTACAACAAACTCCTATTTTTAGTATATGAAAAAGAGAACAAAGGCACGTTTCCCAAGAACATAAGGATGACAAATCAATAGCCTATGATGAATCTCCATGTGAATAACCATCACTCGTGTTATGGAATTCAATGAATTTGGACACTATTTGCTTGACATCATCAAAAGGTACACTTGGCGTATTCCTAGTGGTTCCTTCAGCTTCAAGTACATCATCTGCATAAAGGCCAAGTGTTTTCTCCCAATCGGTCATCCTAGCTTTGTTGGCGCCAAGGTGGACAGCAAGTGAAAATATACTAACAAGCTTCTCATCAGAAACATCATCCTCTTGGAAGTATAATGCTCGAACTTGTTCTTTCATACTTTCAACAGTCATCTCTCCAAAGGGATTGCATATTTTCATCAAGGATGCATGTATTCCATCTTGGATTCTTTGAATCACACTTCTTACTCTTAACATATCTGTTTCAACCTTATCAAGTAGCTGTCCCTTATTGTGAAAGCAATAGTACCAAGAAAAAAAGTCATATGTCATGCCTTCTTCAATCACTTCAACATGTATCAACTCATCAACTGAAGTCTCCATGAAACTCTTCAAATGTGGCATATATTGTTCTTTGATAGCCTTAAACTCAGCACAAGTTGTCAACAATGCAAGCACTCTTCCCTTGAGATCAGCAATTTTATCATACACTTGCATAATATCTTCTAGATGTCTATAGGTTGCTTCCTTTGACCTTTTCATCCAATCATTCAATCTGTGAGATGAAGACCTCAATCCCTCAAGTTGTACAACGGTTTCTAGAGGAAGAGGAGATGGAGTTGTAGAAACTCTCTCTTGCTGATGAATAGGATGAATTAAGTGTTGAATATATTGTTCCAATGCTTGGCACCTTTTCTCAGCTTTAATCCTGCCCTCTGTTTCCTGCCTTATAATAGCTCGAGCATTATCAATTGAATCCTGAAGTTCTTCTACTTGCGCTCCAGTCAATGGACCCAAGTTAATTGTATTGATGTCATAATCTTTAGGTGTAATATCTTCTACATTCTTCTCAAGCCTTGGAACAGCTACATGTACTCTCCTTACACCAGTTTCATCTTTGGTTATCTTTGAAAGAGTAGTTGCTTTCTTCTTTGGTTTTTCAGTAGACATGTCTAGAAACAACTCTTCAACTGGAATAGGATGATATTTTTCCACTTCACAGCTTTCTTTAATTCTATCCTGTAGCCACTCCGGCAATGATGAATGATCCCCTGACTGTTGTACTTGCTTCCCTTGCATAGCCAATGATTCTTCTTCAATTTCATCTTTGTCTCCAGTGTTAGCCTCATCAATGATCTCAGTATCATGTGGACTTGAAGGCACTTCTTTAAATGGAGTATCCGGGACTGCGTCCTCAACAACATGTACAACTATATCCTGATTCATTGGAGTATCTCCTGGCTGTCTAGATGAAGCAGTTTCAATACTTATTCTTTTCTTTTTCTTGCTCGATTCTCCTTGTGTAGATTCAAGTTGTTTTCTTTTCTTTGCTCGACTTGAATCCCTTTCATTATCCTTACTTCATGAACTCCTGCCAGGTGCACTATGTTGTTCTTGCTGTTCAACTTCTCCCATTTTGGTGTAAGTAAGCTTCTTTCCTTCATCTATCAATGCTTGTACTTGCTCTTTTGCATGTTCCTTAGTGATAGCAATGATAGGTTCTATCAACTCTTTGTCATAAACTCTTTCTCTATCAGTCCAGTCAATATCATATGGCAGGTTCCGGATCTTGTTGTATTCATCACTTGAAAGAGTTTTATCATCATCTAGCTGATCAGGAATCCTCAGTACTTTTGTAGCTCTCATCAGGTCCCATCTTAACCTTGAACATTTCTGCATTGTTATATCATCATCATCAATGGCATTCGCCCAATGATCTTCAAGCTGCTCAACATGCTGATAGGAAGAGTATGATTGCTTAATAGCTCCATGTGGATCGAAGTTCTCCCTCCTTGAATCATGAAGATGTAAATGATATGCTTGAAGCTCAATCTTTGAATGTTTGGCTGCTTGAAGTGATGGACATGAGTAATATCTCCCCAACTTGAGAGGAAACTGAACTCCAGCCTTCTTTCTTGCCCTTTGCATCTTATGGAACTCCAATAATTGTCTTGAAACTTTTAGCAACACCATCCTATTGGTAGGATATCTTGGCAATCGATATGGAAAGGAAGTAAAGCCTTGTATTCTAATATAAGTGAACTGTCAACCTTCTATGCAGTTCTCCTCTCAACTTTCTCACTATGTATATAGCAAATGCATCATTAAACCTCTTATAATGGTTGATATTCTTCAAATGGAGCTGTGGATAACATTGATGTGACAGGATCTGGCCAGATTTTACTCCTATTTCTCCTTTGGTTGTCAATCCTTTATATACCACATTTCTTGCCAGTATGTAAACAAGATAGGAAGACATGAAGAAAGACTTTGACTCATGAAACCTTTCAAATTGTTCATCAAGGCAATGACTTATAAGCCCAACCCAATCAACCATCTTGTTCTTTGTAAACACATAATCAAAGTATGTATACATCCATCCTTCAAAAGTCGATGATTGAGGCCTACCTGTTACCCGATTCAAAAACATGATGAAGTAACTTATCTCTTGTTTGAAATCTGCCTTGTGAAACTTTGGATCTTCAGAGTTGTATATCTTGATTGATGAATCTATCATCCACTTCTTCCTCACTTCTTGCATGTAGTGCTTGGGATTGCCTTCAAAAGTACGTTAGGCAGTTGTAGGACAAATGAACACTGCCTTCTGATTTGGGATGTTGAAGATCTCCTGAATGGCTTCCCTTTGCAGGTAGGCTAAAACAGTCGCGTCTTTAGCCACAATTTGTCTTCGCTTTTTGTCATAGTGTTGAATGCATTCTAACACTAACTCAGTGTTAGGTAGGGTAGGTGGGAAGCATGCCGCTTGAACAATTCCACTCTTTGCAATGGCCTTGATGTCTTCATTCCTCGTGATGGCGAGCAAGAAATCCTTCATCTCCTTTAAGTTAACGTATCCCATGTTGGTGTCTCCCACATTCTTCCAATGAGTTTCGAGCTTGGAGTTGGGTATGGTAGACTTGGCATCCATCTTGATCATCACTTGACGCTCCTTTGCCGTCATACCCATCTACCTACAAAACAACACTTCAATAAGTGACTTGAAATGAAGAAATTTAACTTCACAAACCTGATTTTGATAATAAAACTATGAAAATCTGCAAAATTAAGTAAAAAGGCAAATTTATGAAGTAAAGGTGGCTGAAACATACCTTACACCAATTTTCAGACCTAGAAAAGTGCAGAATTCTGTAGAAGTGATGAAAAATCAGTTATGAAATGACAAAAATCAGTCTCAAAAAATGCAGATCTGCCTTTAAAGTTGCTGCTCCTCTTTCAAAGTCGCTCCAAATGCTGATTGCAATGTGAATGATGTTGAAATGAGGTGAAGTGCCCTTGTCATATAGATGAATCTGCCCTCATTTAATGCTGGTTGGCCAAGCTTGAGGTCGACCTCTTTTAGCATTTAATACAATTTTTAAGATTTTCAAAATTTAAAACTTTTTTGGGCGCCAAAATTGATGGATAAAGGCATGAGAATGCGCCTTGATTGGGGTCTCCTTAGTAGTCTTTAGGCACTTATTTTGATGTTATTTTGATACGAATGAATGACGACCTCGTTGAGCCTTCAAGTTGAATCTTCTCTTAAGGGTATTTTAACATGATAAGTACCTAACTCCAAGCTAGGCGCATAGTGATGATGATTTGAATGTGGATTGGTGCCCAAACATAATGATGTTCAATTTAATATGTTAGATCCCCTTTGGAAGTCAAGGCGACTTACCTCCTTCAAGGCGCCATTTGAGGGTTGTTTAAACAAGAATGTGCACCTATCTTCTCTTAATCTATTTCCTTACAAGATCCATCATCATCCTTTCTCTAGGCGCCCAAAATGACCAGTTTAGGTGAAAATATGCGCCTCAAGACTCACTGAGTGCTATGCCATAATTTCAAATTTATTTCAATACTTGTCAAAGACTTTTCAATGTCGATTCTTCCCTTCTCATCATTTAGGCTGATCAAGGTGCCAACATGAGGTTGTTTTGGTGGCCAGGTGCGCCTATACCTCTTAATCATCATCTTCTTCCAAGGCGCTTAAATTGGAGGTGACTTGTATGTTATTCTTTTCTAGGCGCCTAAAGGAGACTATTGGGATGCAAATGGGCGCCTAAACCTCATTGACTTGTTTCTTATCCTAAAAACAGCCTCAATCACTCTCCAAAACTTCTAGTAAAGCCCTCCATCATCTACATGCTTACTTTCAGTGTTTCATGCCTTTCATATAAAAGGCGCCAAATTTGAGTGAAAGAGGCAAGGAAATGCGCGTGGACTTGGCCTAATTGACGATGAATCTTACTTCTTAATGAATCTTCCTTCTTATGTTTAGGCGCTCAAATTGGTGATTTCTAATTTCTTTGATGCTAGGCGGACTTTGTGGTTGTTGTGATGTTACAAGGGCGCTTAGATCTGCCTTTACTTTCCTCAAGCCTGAATCACTAAAAAACCCTCTTAGGCGCATGCATGAGATTATTTAGAGTTCAATTGGCGCCTAAATCTTATAACACATTCTATAATGATCACCTTATTTTCTTTCAAAGTGCTTACACAAGGTCATTTTCAACATAAAAGGGCGCCTTTCTCCCTAGCCTTCAATCATTAGAGTTGCTCTAAAAACCTTTCTACGGTAACCACCTTCTAGACTTGGAGTTTCAAATTAATCTACTCCTTAGGCGCCCATGCAAGGTTGTACATGAGAAAAATAGCGCCTGGAGTTTAAACTGCTCATTTGATGTATTTGATCAGGTTTGAAGGTCAAGGTGAATTACCTTCTTTAAGGCGCCCTCCTTTATGTTTTAAACTATTGATCCTATACCAAGGCACTTGAAGTAGGTTCTAGAGATGACAAAATGCGCCTCAGCTTAAGTGAATGCCTTCTCCAAATTGGGCGCTCATAGAGCTGAAACGGACTGCAAAAGGTGCCTAGGCTTAGATAGTTGCCTACTTCAATTCTCATGCATCCAAGGCATTATAAAGACTCTTGTTTCAATCATGCTTACCTCTAGGCACCAAAATGGTCTCTGGAGATGGAGAAATGTGCCGAGAAGCTCTTAGTGCCAAACTTGCCATTTTAGTGACTTCAAACTTACACTTAGACTTCTTGGAGATTACCTTATTCCATAGGCATTAGATTTTATGATCTCAATCTTCTTACATTCAAGGCGCCCATAAGTGATTCTTCAAGTATAAATTGGCACCAAATCAAACAAGATGAATACCTCCATTTACCTCAACATCTTCAAGATTCATAACTTCAATGATACTTACCTTTGGGTGCTCATGATGATGATTTGAGTAGCAGTAGGCGCCTAAATGCTCTTTCAGATGTTTAATCTCCTACCAAGGCGCTTATGTAAGGTGAAATGAGTTGAAATAGGCGCCTTTAGTATACTTAGTTCATTGTGTCTATAAGTTTCAGTCATTGAAGCATGTTGGACCCAATACATCACTCTAACATAAAATCCTCTCAATTTTGAACTAATGGAAGGCTCTATTCTGCTTTTGCAAAGCTTATTGGTTGACTGTCCCTAAGACAAAACAAAACAACTAACCTAAAACAACTTAATCCGAAAAAACTGGGGGGGTCCCCATCATGATGGGGCGATGTGTGATTAGGCCACAACAGGACTCAAGAAGCAAATAGTGGGAGCGCTGAGAACACTGTTTACTTTGCTTTGTTTCAAAAGCACAACTGAGCAAAAAAATGCTCTAAATTTATTCCATATCTCCTTTCTAAATTGACATTATAATCTTGATGCAGCTGCATTCTCTTTTTTTCTTGGTTTGGTGTTCATTTTTTCTGCAACGGTGTTACTTCATGGAGATCATTTCCTGTATTCAATATTAAAAAAAATTCCAGGTTGTGGGTATATCCAACATGGCATCTTCTGTGGAGTTGAATATTGTTTCATAGAGAATGACATTACCCTTTGAAGAGTTGCAAGGTTTTATATCTGAATGGAACTAGAAAACCAAAGGCTATAACTTTAGATAGTGTTTTGGAGATCTGAAAGGGCATGTTGCCCTTGATGGTCTCAAGTACCTGAAAAAAATCAGGATTTGATTAGGGATTTCCATCAGTTATTCTGTTTTACGAAAAAGAACAAAGGAGCATTACAGTCGGTAATATCAGTATAGGTATAGAGGCTTGGACATTGGCGTTTACAAGGTGATTAGTTCTCCATAGAAGTCTTTAATGGCTCTGATGTAATGTCTTTTTCAATTTTGGCCTCAGACTATAAGTTTGCACCTTGATGTCTATAGATGCTTCACGAGGGTGCAATTGGAGCCATTATGTTTAGTCTTTGGTGAAATTTGTTGTCAGAAATCAAATCTAGCTCATGCTGCTCCGTGTTCTTGCTGTTATGATTTCCTGATTCCATTATTTAATAAGAGTTCAACTAAGTTGTGCTTAGAAAGAGTGCTTCTAGAAAAAACCTGTGGTAAAATTTCCCATCACAGGTTTTTTCCAGATGCATTCTCTCTATTTGTAATTGTCTATGGAAGCTTGAAAATATTAATGAGTTGCACTTGTCCAGAATCTTTGGTGTTTGCCTGTTCTTTGATTCGCTTTCCTGTACAAGAGTAGTCACAGCTTTCAATCAAATATTTTTTTCCTTGTTAAACTTTTAAGCCAGCCACAACTGGATCAATTTGGCCCAGTAAGTAAAGCACTCTTCATGATGATCAAGATAGATTAGAATTATAATAGGATTTACATTGGGATGATTTCATTCGTTTATTTCTTTTTTCAAGTGTTAAAGCATGAGCAGCAGTTCATGTTTTGTTCAGAATCTTAAATACCATTCAGGTTAGAATTCGTGTATGTTAGTAGTACTAGTTGTATATTATTTGTAGCATCTGTTAAGATCTCTGGCATTATTCAGGCATTTTAGGTTCTATTGGATGATCAATTGTACATTTGTTGAAGGAATAAATCTTCTTGATTTCATTAGGACAGATAGTAGCTTGCTTAGATTCTTGATTTTATTCTCTGTAGCTTATATTTAAGATTTGAGTTGTGGGAAACCACTCCCAAGATGGATCCATTTCAATGGTTAAGGCATAAAGTGGAGGGATACTAAACCCCTAGACTGCTCTGTCCTCTTGCATACTTTCTTTCCATGCCCGCAGTAAATTGGAACAACAGGAATATCCTTTGATGTCTTCTGACATTTTAGTGGACCCCTCCTGCTACAGAACAAAAATTAACTATAATCCCCATAATGTTAACAAGACTCCACTTGAGCCCTTTGGTTCTTGTTTGCAAAAAGCAAAGAGCAAGGAAATTTAAGAGCATGCAAAAGATGTTGGCAGATTTTGAACAAAAGGAGATCAAGATAAAAAGCAATTTTCAGGTTTTGCGAAGCATAAATTTGCAATGAATAATTACCACGTGTAATGTCCCCTTTTTGGCGCATAAACCTTTTGTGCGCATTATGCTTGTTCCTAGTCTTCTGGAGGCTATTCGTCATGTTTGGAAGAACTCCAACGTTCTTGGAGTGGTCGTGGCTTAGTCCTACAGAGCAGTTGTTCGTGTTTTTAAGTTCGGCTAGTCATTTGGAGTTCATAGATGCTTTCAAAATTCAGTTCCGACCTCTCGGGTGCTCTCCAGCTTTCTTGGAGAAACGTGTAATTTTTAGATAGTCACCCGACGACCTCCGATTTTCATTCCAAGTCTTCAGTATCGTGTTTGTATAATCAGAATTCCAAAATTATATTATTTGGATGCTTTCCGCAACTTGGGTATATTATTGAGTTGTTTAATTATTTATTCACTTAAGTTGTCTAAGGATAGGAACTATTAAAAGGTAACTTAAGTGTAATAGCTCTTTGGAAAGGTGTTGAAAAGTATTATTTGATGCTCCCATAAAAGGAATGTTAGGCAAGGGAGACATAAAGTGAGCAATTAAAAAGGTTATTTTTATGTGAGGAGGAAATTAAAAGAAAAATGAAATTATTATTTTTATTTTCTCTTGTTGCCCTAAAAGTGTCTTTATAAAGGGGTTTTGGGCTCATTTGAAGGTTTATGTTGTTGAATATATTTTCTTTTCTTCTGAAAACTTGTGCTGCTGAGCAGAGTTTCTTCTTGGGGTTGTTTAGCCTCAACTTTTCATCTGGTTTCGGTTGTGGAAGATCAACCCTAGCTAGATATCTGGTGATTTTATTCAGAAATCACAAGGAGCTACAATGGAGTCATCATGCAGAGATTTTGGGTTGAATAGTTTTGATGTATTTTGATGTGTGAAGGTTTGAGATGTTTTTCAGTGATATTTTTTGGAGTATTTTGTGCTAAGTTTTGAGGTGAGTTGTGGTGTGTGAAGAGTTTTGGGGTTGTGAGAAATATTTTTGTGTATTTCTAGTTTGCTGGGTTTTGTATCAGACCTGAGTATTTTGTTGTTAGAGTGCTTTTAGAGGTGTATTTTTAGTGGTTGAGCTTCATTACATCCATAATCAGCAACAAAGCTTCATGGGTATGCTTTAGAGTGATGTTTGCTGACTTCTCAACTCATATTCTGATTTTTAATGCTACAACAGTTTATTTAAGTTTTGATCAGAATTAATAAAATATTGCAACATGCCCTAACTCTTGTGTTTCCTTTATATGTTGCAATAAATATGTGAATGTAACCCTGGATGGTATAACCGCCAGTGGATTAGTTGTTTTCTGCTCATTTCTCACCCCACTGAATAAGTGGTTTAATTGTTAATGGCTTCTCGCTGAATAAGTGGATGTGCCTAACTTTGCTTTTAGTTTCCCCCCACTGTATAAGTGGCGATTCCCACGATTAAGTGGATGCCCGCTCCATAAGCGGATGCCCATTGAATAAGTGGAAGTTGTTATTATTGCATGTTGGTTTGAAATGCTAACTCAGAAGCACTTGTATGCTCTCACCTTGCCTGCATAGGGATCTAGGTGATTAGAAGAGTGTGGAAGAACTTAACCATTGCATCTTTTTCTGTGTGGAATTTCAAAACAAAACTGGGCTGCTCATTACAGTGGTATCAGAGCTGGTTTTCCTGTGAGTCTATTGGAATTGCTAACCCTTGTGCAGAAGTTCATATCATAATTTTTAGTTGCATGTTAGTACCCAGTACTTGCATGTTAGTTTTGAGACTACCCAGATGTTTGCATGTCGTTTGTGAAGAACGAGCAGTTGTTGCATGTTAGTACCTAGTACTTGCATGTCAGTTTGAGACTACCCAGATGTTTGCATGTTTCTTTGAGAATGAGTAGTTGTTGCATGTCATTACCCAATACTTGCATGTCAGTTTTGAGACTACCAGATGTTTGCATGTCGTCTTTGAAGAACGAGTAGTTGTTGCATGTTAGTACCCAGTACTTTGTAATGTCCCCCACTTAGCTCACTCCAGAGGATCAGGATTAGCCTATAATTGACTTCCGTAGGCTAGTGGATGTGTATAGGAAGTCATTTCAGTGACTTACTATTTTTAGTGAGTTGGGAACCAGGGTTGCTATTTTTAGCAGGGCAGATATGATTGGACAAGGCATGTGAATTCAGGGCCTCGATATCACTAGGAAACTCCAGTTGGTGAGAAAAGAATTAAATCAAAGATTTAATTCATATTTATTTCCGAGACCAACATAATATAAAGTAAGGTTATTAAGTCACTTTATTTAAGTTATGACTTAAAGTGACTTTCCTAGGGATGGACGCCCTCATGGTGGTACAAGGAGATGTTTTTAAATAAAAATAAATTAAATAACTCTCTCTTGGGCGTTGGAGAAGGGAGACAAATAAAAGACCCAAAAGTGACTTCATTTGTTATGCTTGCCTTATGATATTTTGCTCTCATGTTGAGTTTTGCCCGTGCTAGGGTTTGAGCTTGGTTCTTGAGTTCGAATATCGATTTGCAGAGACGGAAACCTTTGCAGATTCACCGTTCCTCGTGTGTGAAAGAGTGCATCAGGAAGGGGTAAGAGGAGGCTTCATTCCGGAGCTTCATTTGTGCATTCATAGGATACTTTTGAAGGAGTTTTGAGCATGAAATGACCACATCTTTTGAAGACAAGTACTTGCAGCTGAGGGAAAGATTTTATTGATCAGATTTGATGATTTATGGAGTAATTTTGAGGTTATAGTTCCTTATTTCTGCTGGCCGTACTATATATCTGTTGGCCGTACCTTCTATAGAGACCATACCTCTTGTTTGCTGTACCTTTAGTGGTTTTTGGTGGCTGTTCTTCCTCACAGCAGGGTCGACTTGGTGCTGCAGACTCATACAGTCCCAAACAGAGGGAAAAGACACAGATTTTCATGGGTTTAGTTGCTGATTTGTTGTTCCAGCTGGGCCGTACAGCTTGGAGATTATACTAAGTTTTTTGTGCACTAATCGTCATTTGTTTGAGGATGCTATTGCCACATTTTCAACGTCCCAGGGTATGCAAATTATTAATGCTGATTGTAATACCAAATCTTTTATGTCTATGAGGTTGTGAACAATTTTCTATGGCCATGGTTGCTGATCCGGCTACAGCATCCGGACGAAGTTGAGCTGTGAAATGGGTATGTACTCATAATTCATATTTTGGTTGAATACAATCTGGGTTGGTGTTAGTTTGTTGATATCTATTCTACTTTTTCTGGGTTTTCCATATATGTTGCATTTTCTATGTTATTGTCGCAAAAAGCATCCATGCAAACACATGCAATAAAAACATAAACTTCAAACCAGCAAAAACAAAAAAAATCAGTCAGTGCAAAACACATACTGTGAGGTGTATGTTACAGTGGTATCAGAGCAGAAAATCTTGCCATCCTGTGGGGGACAATATGACATGTAGTTGAAAAATGAGACATGCGACCGTCAGACAGATATTCTTTTAGACATACCAGGGCAAGGCAAGGAATTCAGGAAAGTGAAATACCACAGTTAGTAGAACCTGAGCGACCAGTACCTATAGTTGATCCATTTGAGGAAGAGATAGTGGTTGCAGCTACTGACGAGGATTCCTTAGTTTCGCGCACAGATCCATTTTCAGGGGAGTTACCACCAGATACATGACACACAGAAGAAATGGGTGACCGGGAGGTTGAGGAGCCTAGTTTATGAGAGATCCTAAATGTGCTCACTAGGAGCTCAGTGGCATTAGAGAGAGAGTTGAGGGATTCTCGACGGGAGATGATGGAGACACAGGCTGAGATAGGACACTCCCTTGCACAGTTGTTTGATGGGTTGAATAACAGAGAAAATCACTGTGACAGGAACAGGTACAATGGTGACAGGAATAGGAACAATGATGGTGATAGACAGAGAAATCATCAGGGTGATAGGAACCGGAACAATGATGGGGACAGGAACAGGCATAATGTGGGTGACAGACATAATGGTGACAGACACAGGGTCAGAGATGATGAGGATGAGGCCTCAGTGACTCATCGGAGGGCTTCACAGTTTACAGCAGGAGACAGACCTGGCATACCTACATTTGTTCCCAGGAACCATGCTCCTGAACAGGATCCCACATAGGCCGAGTTTCAGGACGAGATTCTGAGGGATTGGAGAGCTTCTAGTGCAGAGTTCAGAGCTGAGATGACTTTTGCAGAATACTTTGACATTAGGTTAAGGAATAGACCTCGCAGAGGAGGTAGACCTCAGAACTAGGAACTACAGAAGAAAGTGAGTAAGATGACACTTCCCTATTTTGATGGATCAGGAAAAACCACTGCTAGAGCTTGGGTACAGAAGTTAGATAGTTATTTGCAGATTAGTCCTATGCCGGAGGAGGATGCCATCACCTATGCTGCATTGCATTTGGAGGGAGTAGCACACAAGTGGTGGAGTAACGGGAAGGTCACACTTGGGCATGATCAGATTACTTCATATGTAGAGTTCACAGCTCGTCTAATTGATAGATTTGATAAGAAGGACCCGGAATTGCAATTTAAGGAGTTAGCACAGTTGAGGTAGACTGCATCATTAGACTCCTACATTTCTAAGTTTCAGGACTTATTTGTCATGGTCCCAGATTTATCTGAGCGTAGATTAGTGATTCTCTTCATTGATGGATTATCAGACCCACTGCGTGGTTGGGTTAAGGGATTTGACCCTGCTACACTCCAGGAGGCCATGAAAAAAGCCCGAGACATGGAATCATCAGTGTGGAGGAGTAAATTTCAGTCTAAGGGATCTTTTCATAGGAGGGATAAGGAGAAGGAGAAAAAACCATTCCACAGGGATGTGGATCAGCACAGGGATAGATCTAATAGATTGACAGATGAACAGTTGAATGAGTACCGAAGGAAGAAATTGTGTTTTCATTGCAAAGAACCATGGGACCCTTCACATAAGTGCTCACAGAAAGCTAAGGCCAAACTAATTGAGTACTATTCAGCTGAAGAATCACATTCAGAGGGATCAGATACAGAGTTAGATCAGCATTCAGAGTGTCATGACAGTGGGGATGAGAGAGCTTCACATCACAGTACTGATAGTGGTGGTTGTATTGCCCAGCTGTCAAGCTTTCAGAGGGTTGGTTCATTTAGGGTGCGTGGTGTACTAGGTGGGCAGCGTATTATCACCCTTATTGATACGGGAGCCACTCACAATTTTATTGATGAGGGATTAGTTGCTCACAGAGGACTAAAAGTGGAAGAGTTTGAAGGCTTTAAGGTGATGGTTGCCGATGGGTTCAAAATACACTGTACCAGGAAGATTTCAGGGCTGAAAATCATCATGGGGGACTATGAGTTAGTGGATGACTTCTACGTGGTTGGCATAGGGGAAACGGATGTAGTGCTTGGCATGCATTGGATGAACCAGTTGGAGGAGTTCACGATGAATCTTAAGAAGATGGAGATGAGGTTTGAATATAATGGGAGGAAAATATGCCTTAGGGGAATTTCAGATGGTGGGCCTAGAGTTGTATCACTACGAAGGATGGAGAGACTCTTGAGACATGATCAGGTTGAGTGGGTAGCAGAGTGTCTTATTATGCTCGAGTCTCCACCACAACAGAAGGACAGTTACCACCCCGATATTCAAAAGCTGTTAACCAAGCACAATAAGGTGTTTGGGGATATACCACCTGGAGTACCTCCTAACAGAGGAACAGAGCATGTCATCGAGCTAGAGGATGGGACTAAGCCCATCATGATTACACCATACCGTCATCCCAAGAGGCTTAAGGATGAGATTGAGAAAACTATCTGGTGCAGGAGCACCAAGGGCTTGGAGCCCATGTGTATATATGTTTGCATTTTGTTGTGATGTTTTGAATTTTCAAAATAGGGCAGAGCGGGAAGAAGCTTATACTTATTCACTTTTGAAATTCATCGGGGTGAGAGAGGAAAGAGTTACACCGACAGTTGTGTTCGAAAGTGCCATCGGCGTGAGATGGTCGGCAAGACTATTGATATCGGAGCGAAAGGAAATAGTTTCACCGACAACCACAAGTCTGGCCGATGGAGAAATTGATATTAAGTATTTCGGTATGAGAAGTAAGAAGTCTTACCGATGCTCAAGTTGATGCTAGGCACATCGGTGTGAGAAGTGCCATCGGGAGAATTGTTGAAGACTTCACCGATGGTAGGAGGTCACACCGATGAATGTGGTCTGAAGGTTCGTCGGGGTGACCAAAGGTATCGGCGGGAGAATATTGAAGGTGGCCGATAGAATAGTGTCTTACCGATGACTAAGTGGGTGGTATGCGTTTCGGCGTGAAAAGTATTATCGGAATGAAGGGAAAACGGTACACCGACGGTAGTGGGTTTCACCGATCGGGGTGACTAGTGTTAAGTCCCACCGATATTACCTTGACCTAAGGCATCGGGGTGAGCGGAAGTATCGGCGGGAGAGTCTAAGGTTGGGCCGAAGACATAGGTCTGGCCGATGGTTCTAACCATCGGGGAGATAACGGACATCGGCGGAGGAATCAAAGGTTTGACCGATGCTAAAGTCACGCCGATAGTTGGTTTAGAAGGTGCCATCGGCAAGATGGAGTTTATTGGCATGAGCAGTTTAGAAGTTGCCGATAGTTGACGTCTCGCCGATAGGCGAGAACCAAACCGCAAACAGTTATGTCGGGGAGAAGATGGGTATCGGCAGAAGAAGATTGGAGTGGGCCGATGGTGTTTGTCACACCGATGATGGTTAGTGAAAGTAACCTAAGTAAAAATGCCATTAGACTCATCGGCAGGAAATAAGCTATCGGGGAAGCGGGATCTGAGGATACTGATAGGCATTGTTTGACCGATGAGTAGAAGTTCCAGCGATGCCGATGTGTTTCACCGGTGAGAACCTACTACTGCAGAAAAGCCCTAACCGTCTGGTAACAGACAAGGGTAGTTAATATAAGATGTGATTCAGTCTGTGATGGGGGTTTTTTTTTGTTGGAACGTTTTGAAGCCTGAGATGCCGTGAATGTAATAGAGGAACTTCTGACAATAAAAACATTGACAGTTGAATCCATTTGAATTTTGTCTGTAGAGTACTTGCATAATCTGGTTTACAGTAGAGTAGACAGTTTAATTCTTGTTAGTTTTGTTTCTGTTTGTACATAATGACTCTAGTTTGATATCCTCGCATATTCTTTGTACAGTCATGGGGGGAAATCAAACAGAGTCTCTTTTTTTAGTTTTTCTTTCTGTTGTTGTGAACGGGTTGACAGAGAGAGGCCATGTGAACTTGTACTAGGCGAGCTGTGCCATAGCCCGGCTAGTATGCAAGTTGCAGTCTAAGAGACAGAGGTGAAAACACAGTGGAAGAATTGAGTACCAAGCAATCAGAACCCTGGACCCGGAGAGGAGGGCTGATAATGGGCTCAAGAAGGCTATGAGCCTTGGAGATTGGTAACCTTGGAAACAGTGAGGGTAAAGCAGAATACCTCACACCAAGTAAGCAATGTCTGTATTGGGAACAACAGGCAAACAGGTCTTTCACCTCTGTAATAGACTGGTTAGGTTGATATAGGCATTTTGGGGCAGAAAATGTCTTTGAGCACTTGAATTGGTAGGGAGACTTGGGATTGATATAGGTCTTGAAGTGTTGTGTCAAGATAGGTTTGCTAAACCCATAGGTCTCCCTATCAAATTGGTATCAGAGCCAAATTAAAGATTTGGGTTATTCCTAGGTTGGAATAGAAGAAGTTGTATGTTATCACCGAGTTCAAGTGAGTCTGTAGGTTCAGCCAAAGAGATGGTGACTAATGCAGAGTTAGCAAAGAAGGTTGATGATCAAGAAGAGGAGAATAGACTCCTACGGGAAAGATTGGCAGAAATGGAAAGTAGACTAGGTGTAATGATGGAAAAGACTGAAGAAGTCAGGCAGAAAGTAAACAAGGAAAAAGGTGTGTCTATAGAAGATGAAGAGCCCACACCTGATCCTAAGATGGAAGAAGAACCTTTCTTGAAGGCCTTGAAAGCCATGAGTGGTAAGTCATTGGAAGGAGTTCCTCTTTTTAGTGGAAAGATGGAACCTGATTTGGTTATGGAATGGATAGAAGGTTTAGAAAATCACTTTGAATGTGATGGAGTGAGTGAAGCTCAAAAGGTGAAGGTGGCTAAATCAAGACTTAGAGGAGCTGCCTTGACATGGTGGAAATTTGTTCAAACTGAAAGAGAGAAAGAAGACAAGAAACCTATAGCTACTTGGAAGGGTATGGTGGCTAAAATCAAAGAGGTATACATGCCTAGAGATTATGAAGTCCAGTTGTATAAGAAACAACAAAATTTGAGACAAAGAGAATTAGATGTCAGTGCATACACTGAGGAGTTTCAAAAACTATGCCTGAGGTCTAAGGTGATGGAAGAGGAAAATGTGAAAGTAGCAAGATATCTCAATGGTTTGAGATGGAGTATTCAAGAGGAAATCAGCTTGTTCAGCCCTACAACAGTGCATCAAAGCTATCAGCTAGCACTCAAGGTAGAGGAGAAGAGCAAGAAGAAACAAGAATCAAACAGCATATCAAGAGGAAGAGGTAGAGACAGCAGAGGAAGAGGAAATTATGGCGGTAGAAATACTGATCAAAGACCCCAAGGAGAATCCAAACTCACAGAGCAGAGTGGAGAGACTAGTAGTAGAGGAAACTACAGAGGAAGGGGATCTAACAAAGGAAGATCAGGAGGATCAGGCAGAGGATCCTACTTTGCCACTATGAAATGCTACAATTGTGGTCAATTGGGCCATCCAGCATATAGGTGTCCTGATAAGGGCACATCTTCTTCTCAAGGAGTTGACAAAAGAAATCATTATGTGCAAGATGATGCTTCAAGCAGCAAAACACCTGAAGTCAGTCTAACCTCAGAAGTGGGAGAGAACATCATGGTAAGGAGAACATTGATCAAAGAACCAGTGAAATCTGAACCAAGCCAAAGGAGAGCATTATTTAGAATCAGATGCAAGATTATGAATCAGGTATGTCAAGTAATCATAGACTCAGGGTCTACTGATAATATAGTGTCTGATGAAGCAGTTAGAAAACTAAATTTGCAAAGAATACCTCATTCAAATCCATATAGAGTCACATGGTTAAATAAAGGTCAACATGTGATAGTCAATGAGCAAACTTGGGTAGAGTTTGGTATAGGTGGATACAAAGACAAGGTACTTTGTGATATCCTACCTATGGATGCATGTCATCTCTTATTGGGCAGACCATGGCAGTTTGACCGGAAGGCCATACATGATGGTGAGAAGAATGCATATTCTTTTCAAAAAGATGGTGTCACCTATAAAATACAATCTTTGGACGATGAAGAAGGAAGTAAGACTAAGAGTCCTAGTATCTTAGTTGTGAGTGGTAAAGAGTTTTTGAACACTCTTAAGGAGGATGGTATTGGTTATGCTATCATAGTGAAGCCTAAGGAGGAGAAGAGAGACAAAAAGGTAGTGATCCCAAAAGAAATGCAGACTATACTGGAACAGTATAAGGACATCATTAGTGATGGAACACCAGCAACACTACCTCCACAGAGGACTATAAGCCATCAGATAGATCTGATTCCAGGAGCATCTTTGCCTAACAAGGCTCCTTACAAAATGACTCCAGAACAACATAAGGAGATAACCAGACAGGTACAAGAATTGCTTGACCAGGGGTTAGTTCGAAAAAGCATAAGTCCTTGTGCAGTGCCTACAGTGTTGGCACCAAAGAAAGGAGGAACATGGAGATTGTGCACGGACTCCAGAGCTATCAATAAGATCACCATAAGGTACAGATTTCCAATTCCCAGAATTGAAGATCTTATGGACTGTTTAGGAGGAGCTAAGTATTTCACTAAGATAGACCTGAAAAGTGGTTATCACCAGATTAGAATCAAGGAAGGTGATGAGTGGAAAACAGCCTTCAAAACTACAGAAGGACTGTATGAGTGGCTTGTTATCCCATTTGGTTTATCAAATGCTCCCAGCACATTCATGAGGCTCATGAATGAAGTCCTTAAGGACTATACGGGTAAATTTGTAGTTGTTTATCTAGATGACATCTTGATTTTTAGTCAAACTAAAGAAGAGCATCTTGAACATGTAAATGCTGTTTTGAAAAAGTTACATGATGAACAACTAACCATAAATTTGGAGAAGTGTGAATTCATGAAGCAGGAATTGGTATACCTTGGTTTTGTGTTGTCCAAAGGAGAATTGAAAATGGACAAGTCAAAGGTAGAAGCCATATTGAGTTGGCCTACTCCCAGAGCAGCAACTGAGGTGAGAAGTTTTCATGGTTTAGCTCAGTTTTATAGAAAATTCATAAAGAATTTCAGTGCTATTTGTGCACCCATGCTTGATACGATCAAAGGTGGAATGAAAACAAAGTTTCAATGGACACAAGCAGCTAATCACAGTTTTGAATTGTTGAAGAAAGAAGTAGCCACACAGCCAGTGTTAGTGCTGCCTAGTTTTGATAAGTTGTTTACTTTAGAATGTGATGCTAGCAATATTGCAGTAGGGGCAGTACTCAGCCAAGAGAATAGACCAGTAGCCTTTTTCAGTGAGAGGCTAAATGAAGCAAAGAGTAGATATTCTTCATATGACTTGGAGCTCTATGCTCTAGTTCAAGCACTTAGAAAATGGAGACATTACCTCCTACCTAAGGAATTTGTTGTGTATACAGACAATCAAGCTTTGAGTTTTCTGAACTCACAAGATAAGTTGAGCCATAGGCATATCAAGTGGATGGAGTATTTGCAGTCTTATACATTTACAATTAAGCACAAGAAGGGACAGCTCAACAAAGTAGCGGATGCTTTAAGCAGAAGGTTGCTCACAGTACAAGAAGTGCAACTAAGAAGCATAGGAATGGAAGAGTTCAGAGCTCTCTACAAGGAGGATGAAGATTTTGCTGAGGCATACAAAGTCTGTCAAGACTTTGAGAATCACTTTCATAGTGAATTTGCAGATTACACATTGCAGCAGGGTTTGCTATTCAAAGGTGGACAGTTGTGTGTCCCAAACGGATCCATGAGAGAAAATCTCATACAGGAGAAGCATAATGGCAGTTTGAGCGGACATTTTGGTCTGAATAAAACATTGGAATTAGTCCAGAGGTTCTACTATTGGCCGAAGATGCACAAAGACGTTAGGAAGTATGTGGAGCAGTGTATCATCTGTCAAAAGGCCAAGGGAACTTCTTCAAATGCTGGACTGTATCAACCATTACCCATTCCTTCCAGACCATGGGATTGTGTAAGTATGGATTTTGTAGTTGGTCTACCAAAGACTAAGACTGGTTTTGATAGTATTTTTGTAGTTGTTGATAGATTCAGCAAGATGAGTCATTTCATTCCTTGTAAGGTGACTCATGATGCTAGTCATGTAGCTCATTTGTTTTTCAAAGAGGTCATAAGAATTCATGGACTCCTAACAAGCATCGTGTCTGATAGAGATGCTAAGTTCATGGGACATTTCTGGAAAACTCTATGGCAGAGGTTAGGGACAAATCTGTCTTTTGGATCAGCATATCATCCACAGACAGATGGCCAAACAGAAGTGGTGAACAGGACATTGGGCAACCTATTAAGGTGTTTGACAAAAGAATATGGACAGAGTTGGGATCAAGTAATTTATCAGGCAGAATTTGCCTATAATGACAGTGTGAACAGGACTACTGGCAAGAGTCCTTTTGAAATCGTCTATGGAATGCACCCTAGAGGTGTATGTGAACTCAGAATTCTTGGAGACATGGAGTTTAGAAGTGGTCATGCACAGGATTTTGCACAGTCTATGAAGGAGGTTCATGACCAAGTGAAGCAGCAATTGATGGAAAACACCCTGAAAATCAAAGATAGGGTAGATGCACACAGAAAGGATATTCAATTTGCAGTTGGTGATTTGGTCATGGTTCATTTGAACAAAGCCAGATTACAGAAACGGATACCAACCAAATTGCAGATGAGACGGATTGGTCCTTGCAGAATTCTGAACAAGTATGGCAACAATGCCTATAGGATTGATTTGCCAGCAGACTTGGCAATTTCCCCAGTGTTCAATGTTCAGGACTTGGTGCCATATAAAGGTCCTCATTCAGCAGCAGGGGAATCTCGTGCAGAAGCTACACAGACAGTGAATGATGTCACCTTGCCTCCAAAAATCACACCACAGGCTGAGAGAATTTTGGATTCTCGCGTGCAGAAGCAGACCAGACATGGTGTGTACATGGAGCACCTGATCAAGTGGAAACAGTTGCCTGAAGCAGAGGCTACCTGGATTGCAGAGTCAGAGTTCAAGAAACGGGGCATTGATTTTGCCTTGTTGTCACCGGAGGTGACTTGACTTCTTCCACACAGGGGGAGTATGGTGCAGGAGCACCAAGGGCTTGGAGCCCATGTGTATATATGTTTGCATTTTGTTGTGATGTTTTGAATTTTCAAAATAGGGCAGAGCGGGAAGAAGCTTATACTTATTCACTTTTGAAATTCATCGGGGTGAGAGAGGAAAGAGTTACACCAACAGTTGTGTTCGAAAGTGCCATCGGCGTGAGATGGTCGGCAAGACTATCGATATCGGAGCGAAAGGAAATAGTTTCACCGACAACCACAAGTCTGGCCGATGGAGAAATTGATATTAAGTATTTCGGTATGAGAAGTAAGAAGTCTTACCAATGCTCAAGTTGATGCTAGGCACATCGGTGTGAGAAGTGCCATCGGGAGAATTGTTGAAGACTTCACCGATGGTAGGAGGTCACACCGATGAATGTGGTCTGAAGGTTCGTCGGGGTGACCAAAGGTATCGGCGGGAGAATATTGAAGGTGGCCGATAGAATAGTGTCTTACCGATGACTAAGTGGGTGGTATGCGTTTCGGCGTGAAAAGTATTATCGGAATGAAGGGAAAACGGTACACCGACGGTAGTGGGTTTCACCGATTGGGGTGACTAGTGTTAAGTCCCACCGATATTACCTTGACCTAAGGCATCGGGGTGAGCGGAAGTATCGGCGGGAGAGTCTAAGGTTGGGCCGAAGACATAGGTCTGGCCGATGGTTCTAACCATCGGGGAGATAACGGACATCGGCGGAGGAATCAAAGATTTGACCGATGCTAAAGTCACGCCGATAGTTGGTTTAGAAGGTGCCATCGGCAAGATGGAGTTTATCGGCATGAGCAGTTTAGAAGTTGCCGATAGTTGACGTCTCGCTGATAGGCGAGAACCAAACCGCAAACAGTTATGTCGGGGAGAAGATGGGTATCGGCAGAAGAAGATTGGAGTGGGCCGATGGTGTTTGTCACACCGATGATGGTTAGTGAAAGTAACCTAAGTAAAAATGCCATTAGACTCATCGGCAGGAAATAAGCTATCGGGGAAGCGGGATCTGAGGATACCGATAGGCATTGTTTGACTGATGAGTAGAAGTTCCAGCGATGCCGATGTGTTTCGCCGGTGAGAACCTACTACTGCAGAAAAGCCCTAACCGTCTGGTAACAGACAAGGGTAGTTATTATAAGATGTGATTCAGTCTGTGATGGGGGTTTTTTTTTGTTGGAACGTTTTGAAGCCTGAGATGCCGTGAATGTAATAGAGGAACTTCTGATAATAAAAACATTGACAGTTGAATCCATTTGAATTTTGTCTGTAGAGTACTTGCATAATCTGGTTTACAGTAGAGTAGACAGTTTAATTCCTGTTAGTTTTGTTTCTGTTTGTACATAATGACTCTAGTTTGATATCCTCGCATATTCTTTGTACAGTCATGGGGGGAAATCAAACAGAGTCTCTTTTTTTAGTTTTTCTTTCTGTTGTTGTGAACGGGTTGACAGAGAGAGGCCATGTGAACTTGTACTAGGCGAGCTGTGCCATAGCCCGGCTAGTATGCAAGTTGCAGTCTAAGAGACAGAGGTGAAAACACAGTGGAAGAATTGAGTACCAAGCAATCAGAACCCTGGACCTGGAGAGGAGGGCTGATAATGGGCTCAAGAAGGCTATGAGCCTTGGAGATTGGTAACCTTGGAAACAGTGAGGGTAAAGCAGAATACCTCACACCAAGTAAGCAATGTCTGTATTGGGAACAACAGGCAAACAGGTCTTTCAACTCTGTAATAGACTGGTTAGGTTGATATAGGCATTTTGGGGCAGAAAATGTCTTTGAGCACTTGAATTGGTAGGGAGACTTGGGATTGATATAGGTCTTGAAGTGTTGTGTCAAGATAGGTTTGCTCAACCCATAGGTCTCCCTATCACTATCAAAGAGCTTCTGGAGATGGGACATATTAGGCCTAGCAAGAGCCCATTTGCTTCTGCGGTTGTATTGGTTAAGAAGAAGGATGGGACAATCAGAATGTGTATTGACTACAGGGCCTTGAATAAGAAAACTATAAAATACAGGTACCTAATTCCTAGAATAGATGAATTGATAGACGAGCTACATGGTGCCTGCTATTTTTCTAAGATTGATTTGAGATCTGGATACCATCAGATCAGGATGAGGGCAGAGGATGTTGAGAAGACTGCTTTCAGATGTCACTATGGTCATTTTGAGTTTTTAGTCATGCCCTTTGGGTTGACTAACGCACCTGCGACCTTTCAAAGTTGTATGAATTAGATTTTCAAACAGCAGCTCAGGAAATTTGTTTTGATCTTCTTTGATGATATTCTAATATTTAGCAGGACTTCGGAAGACCATTTGAGACACCTAGAGGAGGTTTTGAGTATCTTGGAGAATAATTCACTCTATGCCAAGGAATCTAAATGTGATTTTGGAATGACAGAATTACTTTACCTTGGCCACATTATCAGTGCAGATGGAGTCAGAGTGGATCCAGAGAAAATAAAGGCAATAATTGAATGGCCTCCACCCACAAACCTCACACAGCTTAAGGGGTTTTTTGGACTTTGTGGGTTCTACAGACGATTTGTTAAGGGGTTCTCTCAGATAGCAGCACCATTGACTGATCTAATGAAGAAGGGAGCCTTTGGATGGAGTGTCACAGCCCAGCAGTGCTTTGACAGGTTCAAACATTTGATGTCTACATGCTCGGTTTTAGCAATCCCTGACTTTGCTAAACCTTTTGAGTTACAGTGTGATGCTTCGGGAGAGGGGATTGGGGCTGTGCTAATGCAGGAGCACCCGATAGCTTTTGAGAGCAGAAAACTTCGGGGTGTGGAGAGGAGTTACTCGGTATATGACCGAGAGATGTTGGCCATTATGCATGCATTGGCCAAATTCAGGCAGTACCTGGTTGGGGGTAGATTCATAATCAGGACAGATCATAATAACATCAAATATTTCATGAACCAGAAAGACCTGAATGACAGACAACAAAAGTGGGTTAGCAGACTGCAGGCTTATGACCTTGACATTGAGTATGTCAAAGGGAAGGAAAATGTAGTTGTAGATGCGTTGTCCAGACGACCTCACTTGTGTTTGGTTGGGGAGATCTCTGCTGATTGGAAGGATGAGATCATGGCAGAGTATGTTAAGGACTCTTGGGCTGTAGGAGTCGTTGAGGGCATCATCAGAGATGAGAAATATTCAGTGGTGAGTGATTTGATTATGTACAAGGATAGAATATTTTTAGTGCCCAATTCACAGTTCAAACAGAAAATTATCAAAACTTTCCATGACACACCAATGGCTGGCCATCTTGGATTCTTTAAGACATACAAACAGATTCGGGAGAGGTTTACGTGGAAAGGATTAAAGGACGAGGTACAGAAGTATGTTCGTGAGTGCCCCATTTGCCAACAGAATAAGCATGAGCATACCTTTCCAGCGGGATTACTACAGCCATTACCCATCCCCGATCAGAAATGGGAATGCATCTCCATGGATTTCATTACGGGGTTGCCGAAGGTACAGGGTAAAGATTGCATCTATGTGGTGGTTGATAGACTCACCAAATTTGCACGTTTCTTTGCTATTTCAGCAACCTACACAACTGCTCAAGTGGCTGATCTATTTTTCAGGGAGATATTTAGGTTACACGAGGTACCCAGGAGCATAGTCAGTGACAGGGACAGCAGGTTCCTGAGCATTTTCTGGCAGGAGTTGTTCAGGTTGTGTGGTACAGAGTTGACTCCTAGCACTAGCTACCACCCGTAGACTGATGGACAAACAGAGGTGGTAAATAAATGGGTTGAGGGGTACCTACGTAATTATGTTTCGGGGCAGTAGAAGGCTTGGATCAGATGGTTGCACTTAGGCGAGTACTGTTACAATACTACATACCACATGTCCATTCAGATGACTCCTTTCAGGGCACTCTATGGTTATGATGCCCCTTGCTTTACTGATCTCTTGCTTGGTGACAGTCGGGTGCCTAAGGCTAAGGACCTTTTGCAAGACAGCCAAGATATTCTCAGAGAGCTTAAGGAGAACATACAGCAGGCACAAAATCAGCAGAAGTTGTATGCTGATCAGCACCGAGTGGAGAGGAGTTTTGAGGTTGGAGACATGGTGTACTTGAGACTCCAACCCTATAGGCAGTCCACTCTTAAGAAGAGTGGAGCAGAGAAGTTAAAACCCAGATTTTATGGTCCTTTCAGGATTATCAGACGAGTGGGTGAGGTGGCTTATGAGCTTGAGCTTCCATCAGATAGCAGGGTGCATAATGTGTTCCATGTTTCCAGGCTTAAGAAAGCTCTTGGCCATAATATAGTTCCCTCTGCAGAGCTTCCACCCTTGGATGAAGAGGGTAAATTGATCCTAGTACCAGAGGCTATCATAGATACTTGGGAGAGGCACCTGAGAAAACGGGTTATCAGAGAATACTTGGTCAAGTGGAAGAATTTGCCGGTAGAGGATGCCACCTGGGAAAGTGAGCAGATACTGCAGCATCCAAAGTTGAGGTTGCTTGAGGACAAGCAATCTTGGGAAGGGCGGACTGTAATGTCCCCCACTTAGCTCACTCCAGAGGATCAGGATTAGCTTATAATTGACTTTCGTAGGCTAGTGGATGTGTATAGGAAGTCATTTCAGTGACTTACTATTTTTAGTAAGTTGGGAGCCAGGGTTGCTATTTTTAGCAGGGCAGATATGATTGGATAGGGCATGTGAATTCAGGGTCTCGATATCACTAGGAAACTCCAATTGGTGAGAAAAGAATTAAATCAAAGATTTAATTCATATTTATTTCCGAGACCAACATAATATAAAGTAAGGTTATTAAGTCACTTTATTTAAGTTATGACTTAAAGTGACTTTCTTAGGGATGGACGCCCTCATGGTGGTACAAGGAGATGTTTTTAAATAAAAATAAATTAAATAACTCTCTCTTGGGCGTTGGAGAAGGGAGACAAATAAAAGACCCAAAAGTTACTTCATTTGTTATGCTTGCCTTATGATATTTTGCCCTAATGTTGAGTTTTGCCCGTGCTAGGGTTTGAGCTTGGTTCTTGAGTTCGAATATCGATTTGCAGAGACGGAAACCTTTGCAGATTCGCCGTTTCTCGTGTATGAAAGAGTGCATCAGGAAGGGGTAAGAAGAGGCTTCATTCTGGAGCTTCATTTGTGCATTCACAGGATACTTTTGAAGGAGTTTTGAGCATGAAGTGACCACATCTTTCGAGGACAAGTACTTGTAGTTGAGGGAAAGATTTTATTGATCAGATTTGATGATTTATGGAGTAATTTTGAGGTTATAGTTCCTTATTTCTGCTGGCCGTACTATATATCTGCTGGCCGTACCTTCTATAGAGACCGTACCTCTTGTTTGCTATACCTTTAGTGGTTTTTGGTGGCTGTTCTTCCTCACAGCAGGGACGACTTGGTGCTGCAGACTCATACAGTCCCAAACAGAGGGAAAAGACAGATTTTCATGGGTTTAGTTGCTGATTTGTTGTTCCAACTGGGCCGTACAGCTTGGAGAGTATACTGAGTTTTTTGTGCACTAATCGTCATTTGTTTGAGGATACTATTGCCACATTTTCAACGTCCCAGGGTATGCAAATTATTAATGCTGATTTTAATACCAAATCTTTTATGTCTATGAGGTTGTGAACAATTTTCTATGGCCATGGATGCTGTAGCCATTGCTGATCCGGCTATAGCATCCGGACGAAGTTGTGCACTGTGAAATGGGTATGTACTCATAATTCATATTTTGGTTGAATACAATCTGGGTTGGTGTTAGTTTGTTGATATCTATTCTACTTTTTCTGGGTTTTCCATCTATGTTGCATTTTCTATGTTATTGTCGCAAAAAGCATCCATGCAAACACATGCAATAAAAACATAAACTTCAAACCAGCAAAAACAAAAAAAATCAGTCAGTGCAAAACACATACTGTGAGGTGTATGTTACATACTTGCATGCCAGCTTTGAGACTACCCAAATGTTTGCATGTCGTCTTTGAGAACGAGCAGTTATTGCATGTCATTACCCAGTACTTGCATGTCAGTTTTGAGACTACCCAGATGCTTGCATGTCAATTTCGAGGGCGGAGCAGTAGTTGCATGTGGGTGATCTACACTTGCATGTCAGAGTTGAGACCGAAGATATAGTTGCATGTCAGTAATCAACATTTGTATGAGTTACATAACTTGGCTTGATTTGTCTTTAGAAGTTTTTCAGAACTGAGAATATGGATGGACAATGGCTACCCAAATTTTTACTTCCGAGAGAAGTTGCAGAAATATAGGACCCAAGAAACGAGAAGATGTTTACAATGGTAAGGTCTTTAAGTGAAATGTTTAAAGAATTGTCCAATGAGTGGAATGATCCTGAATTTAAGAAAGATTTACGAAGGTATCTAAGGAAGAAATATGACAACAAGAATAAAGAAGAAGAAAAATTGGAGGTCACAAAGGAAGAGTCAGAAAAGAAGTTAGAACCAAAAACAAATGATGGGGAAGCTAACTTTCCAAAGGCAATTGTAGAGGAAAAGTACCTGAGTTTACCTAAAGAAGTCAAAGAAGAATTGGAAGCTGAGAGAATGGACTTTGCAAGTCCTAAATTTGATGATTATGAAGATGCCATTTTGCTAGAATCAGAAGAGAGAATGATTGATAGGATGCTAGAAGATGATTTATTAGGTGAGCTTGAAATTATTGCAGCAAAATGTCTTGTTGAAGACATGAAGAAAAGTGTAGTTGAAGAAGTTGAAGAGTTTGAAGCTGCTAAAACTTTGGGGACAACACCTAATGAGGAGCATCTTTACCATTCTATTAATGGCAATTCAAGACAACAGTTTGATTTCTCTAAGAGTTTAGAAGATGAGCACATTAAAGTGGAGTTTGTTGAAAGCTTTAAATCAGCCCATAGTGTTTACTCATTGCTTGAGTTTGGAACTGCTATATCATTTGATCAAAGTGACTGTGAAGAGGAGACAAATTTCGAGGAACTTATTGCTCCCGGACAAGGGGAAATTTTAGAATCTTTGCTACTTGAAGAATCGAGACATTTGAGTGAGCAAAGTCCTAGAGAGTTGTGCGAGTTGAAGAATCAACTCTTGGTCTCTGATGAGAGAGAAATTCATGTCCTCACTAGTTTGGACAACACTCATAAGGTCCTTGAAGACCTCATGCAGAAAAGTTTGTGGACGGAGCTACTTCTTCAAACTTGCAAATAATAAAAAACTCCATGGAGATGGTGAAGTTTGAGTACTTGCACTTAATTAGGGATTGAGATCATGTCATTGAATTTGCAAAGGAGAAGGAGAGGAAAGTTGATGAGCTCACTCTTGAGTTTGAATCAACTAAAGATTTGTTTCAAAGTACCCATATGACGCTTCTAGAAGTTGATAAACAACTTGTTGCTGTTACAAACTTGAGGGAGCAAGAAAAAGGTGCATTGACGGAAGAGATCAAACAAGTAATTGATGAGCTTGATAATCTTCAAGAAGAACATGATTTGGAGATTCTTCCGAAGAAATCAGAGGTTGCTTGTGAAGCTTTGAATCAACAAGATGGGTTTGTGCAAGAGGAGAGGAATTACTTCCATATTTTTGATAACCCTCTCTTTGAAATGGGTATAGAGACAATTTATGATAATCCACTCTTTGAGATGGATGAAGAAACATCTCCTCTATGTAGCAGTACAATTAGTGACAACATTAAGATATGGGATCTAGGAGAAGTTTCAAAACATGAGTTGGAACATTGTTTTCAGCTTGCTCAAGATTTGCGAACATAGACCACCTGATGAAGAAGGTGTAAGCGAAAATGAAGATTCCACATGGAATGTTGATGTCTCCATGAAACATCAATACTATTATGAGATAGGGAGTTGTGTTGAGTTTTTTCCTATCTTTGAAGGAATCAATGTGGATATCAGAATGACAAAACATAAGCATGATGGAGATAATTTTTGTGTGAGTTTCTATACAAGAGGTTATCAACAAGGATTATTGAAGACTAATGATGATGGTAGGAATGTACCTTGGAAGGATAACATTACAAATTTCAAAATGAATGCTGCTGTTTTTCTTTTAACCAGCCATCATATGATTCCATTTGTTTGTTCACAAGTAGATTGGAGTGAGATTTTAAGTAAGGATTGGAGCAATACCCAAATGGTAACTCTTGGGAAGACATCAATTGCTCTTAGTTCCTTAGTAGTTGATGATTTCATGTTTGAGTTGCAAGAAAAGATCAAAGATGTAGCAATTTTCCATGAAGAGCAAAAAAATGAGATCAAAATGAATGCAATGTTTTATGTTGATCTTAGTGTTTTAGAGGTGCAGTTTGTGGATGGCACTTGGTCGTGTTGCACGAGAGGCATTTTTTTTGGGAGAGATGCCTATGGGTGCTTTAGAAGGTCTTCTAATGAGGCACATATGAGTAGTAGAGTTGCACAACACAAGCATGGTGGAGCTGCTTCATTACTTCAAATTCAACATAGGGGTCACCAACTAAGCATGCTGGAGGGATATGGTGACCAAAGAGATGTTCCGTGGCTTGGAATTGATCAGGTTATCAGCTACAACTTTGCTGTTTGGTTGCAGATTAGCCATCTCACTTGCCAGGCTGCTCACATTCATGAGAGTTGGCAGAACATTGGTGTCAAGGAAAGTGATTATTCACAGTTGGAGGTTGTTTGGAAGTTTTCTCCAACCTTTTCCAAGGTGATTCTGAACAATACAATGCTCACTTTTCATGCTCATTCTTGGAGTTTCCTTTGGTGCAGCTGTTATTCCTTGTGTAGGGTGTTAAAATCACATTGTTCATTGCTGATTTCAGTCATGAACTA
This sequence comes from Cunninghamia lanceolata, assembly GCA_027924645.1. Classification (NCBI taxonomy): domain Eukaryota; kingdom Viridiplantae; phylum Streptophyta; class Pinopsida; order Cupressales; family Cupressaceae; genus Cunninghamia; species Cunninghamia lanceolata. The sequence goes on along the minus strand of BSBN01001346.1, from coordinate 520,982 downwards.
CGAGTTTGTGCTTTTTCAGACCTTCAGAACCTTGAGAATTTATCTTACGAAGGTTTGTGATGTAAACAATGATAGTTTACCTTTGGAGTTAATTCAGGGCAGTGAACTTCTACATGCTTTGGTTCATCATTTAGAGACTCTTGAAGTAAGAACAATGAGAGTTTTCACGAGTCTTCACGATTATATTAGAATGGTTTAGAGGAGGCACGTTAAATCTAAGGGGTGTTATGATGAAGAGTTTGCTGAATTCTTGCAAAGGATTATTTTTCATTTTACAAGAAGTGTGGAGAAGGTTACAATTGCTGTTGTGACACAACATGGCACATGGTATCTGGGGGTTCACAAACCTCCTAGACTAATTTGGGATTTGTTGATGTGGTTCTTGTGACTGCAACAACATTAGAATAAAACACCGGGTATTCTATCCTCTTGAGAAAAAGCATCTCAAACGCTGAACTATGTGATCGAGTGAGACTGCTCCAAGGTTCCTTGAATGTCAGTTCTTGACGTGCACAGGGATAGACTCAGTGGAATGATGTGATTTTGCTGGTAATAACAAAGGGACTTACATGAAATTACTCCTTCATGGACATGGAATTCATTCCTTACTCCTTGGATTTGTGAATGAATGAAAACTTTCTCAAACAGGGGAAAACTTGGAATTTCCAAGTTCCACTCTTGAACAGGCGTATGATTTGACAATGAAGCTCTTGAAAACTAATCCTAGTGAAGATCTAAAAAACAAAATACAAAAGAAAGATAAGGGTTCAGGAATCTAATTGATGCGAAAGACTATTGTTGATACATGGAAATTGAAACCACACTCTGCTTCGTCATGAGACAACAACTACATAGAAATGGTGCAATCTTCTGAGGTGTTAATGACGATTTTCAGATTGCTTAAACATAGAACATCGAAATGAAATATGCAAAACAATCGAAGTTAGGCTTGGAATGAGTTCAGGCTAACCATGCACTGTGATTTGCAAGCCACAAATCGCAAATGGTCTGAACAAGGAGTTTCTATCATGCAACAATAACAATGTTTTCCATCATTCTAACTAATGAAAATTGAAAATGAAATAGAAATTAAAGCAAACAGATCTAAAAATGGAGCTTCTGATTTGCTTCAAGAAAACTAGAAAACCATGCTAACACATCTAGAGAATGCCATAAACACCATTACTTCAATGATTATGTATTAACTTGGAGATGTCTTTGCAACAATTCGCCAATGTCTTGAAGTTGTATTGCTTCCAAAAATGGAGAAATATTACAGCAGTTATCACTCGTGTTTCCCTCTCCTATTCTCCTTCCTCTCTACTCTCTAAAAAATCCCATCCTGAAAATGAGGTATATGGGCTTTTATATAGGGCTCCAAAAGTACAATAGAGGGCAAGATCTGATTTCCTTGGAATCCACGCCCAGAATTAGGTCAAGTAAAACCCTAGTGAGGAGGTAGGTGAGGCTGCCACCACTCTTAGCAAATGAAAATTTGACACCTGTCCTAGGGCGCTACCTTGTCGTATCCTTTTAGTGAACTTTGGACTCGGAATTTTGTCCTCGTGCTGGGTACTTTGGAATTGGAATTCCATCTCTGTGTTGCATTTCCCTTTGAATTCCGGCGCATATTCCATATTCCTATGGATTTTTCCAAGTCCCCAGTTCTGGGAGTTCGGATTTCACATTTTAGAGGTTGTTCTGGAATTTCATGTGGAGGAATCCTTCCTTGAGCAAGGGCGCATTTTTCCTAGGGTCCTGGAATGGAATTCCTTCCTGAGTTGGAATTCCCTGTCTTGGAATGGAATTCCTTGTCCTAGATTCCTGAGTTGGAATTCCTTATCCTCGGCGTGGATTCTCGTTCTTCTTGATGCGGAACTTGATCCTCATGATGAATGGTGCACTGTACCCTTGTTCTTGGATTTTCAAGGATTGATCCTCTTGTCCAAAATTGGAATCCTTGATGTTGCCTTACTTGTGCTAATCATGTTGGGTGTTAGGGGGAGAAAGGCGGACACTGGAAAGGAGTGATGTCCTTCATCTTCCCTTGGTATGCCTGTGTAGTCTTCTTGTTATTGGAACTCCTGGACCCTTGAAATAGTCATCTTCTCCGGCGTTTGAAGTCTCTGCGTTCATCCTGATCGCCTTGGATCATCCTTGAACATCCTCTTCATGGAACTTATCCTCGTCTTGGATTCTTGCAAAAACAAGGGAAACCTCGAGTAGTCATGATGAACAAGATCCTTAAATGCAATGTAAAAACATGAAATAATCATGCATGATTGATTAATTTTATTCCAAATTCTTGAGTACACAAAGATTTTCTCCATTTTCCAGCATTCTTCCCACTTAGACTAATTTTCCCTTCATTCCAGGACTACCAGATAGGGACCGGGCACTCCCCAGAGGGAACAGGGTAAAATTCCAAGTCAGGGGGCATTTGAGACACTAAGCTGGATTTCGTCCTCCTAGGCACAGATTCCAAGTGGTCCTGGATCTCCCGTGGGAAATTCATTCCCTCCTAAAGAATTCTGCTCTTGAATGCGTGTTTTGGAGTGGTTTGGAAATGAGTTTGGGCGCCCTCCTTATATAGGTGTCCAAACCTCCTCTCCTCATGGCTGACTTGGCTTGGCCTACCTAGATTTTTGTCTTATTCCCCAAGCGGTGGCGCACTTTCAAGGTTGTCGGGGATTTTGTCCTGTCGCGGAATACTCCTTGTCCAAGAGCGCATATTGAGTGGGGTCGGGGATTTCCACTCGTTGGGGAATCCTCCTTGAGGACTACTTCCTTGTTCATGTCGCAATTTTTACCCTGTCTTGGAATTAGAGTGGAGGACTTCAGGGATATATGGAATGATGGAAATTTGACAAGGATCTACCACATTGGCCAAGGACCCCTTCATTTTGTCTTGGAATTCTCACGTTGGAGAAGGAATCTGCACGTTTGAGTCGAGGAATTCCAACATTTAACAAGGATCAACAAAACTTCGAAATTATTTCCAGGATAGGGCACATTTTCCATAGGCTCAGGGAATCCTCCATCCTAGGCGCATTTTTCATGACCTCAGGGAATCTTGTTCCTGAGTGCATATTTCTCTATGTCATGGAATCTTTCATCTTGGAATTCCTTTCAGACCAGAGTCTCACTTTTCTAGGGGTTCTGGAATTTTCACTGTGGAGGAATTCCTTCCAGACCACAGTCGCATTTTTCCCAGTGTCATGGAATCTTTCATCCTGGAATTCCTTCCAGACCAGAGTCGCACTTTTCCAGGGGTTCTAGAATTTTCACTATGGAGGAATTCTGTCCAGGCCAAGGGTGCATTTTAGGATGGGTCTTGGAATTTTCACTGTCGAGGAATTCCTTTCAGACCAAGGGCGCATTTTAAGATGGGTCTTGGAATTTTCACTGTCGAGGAATTCCTTCCAGACCAAGGGCGCATTTTAGGATAGGTCTTGGAATTTTCACTGTCGAGGAATTCTTCCTTGAGGAAGGTCGCATTTTTCCAAGGGTCCTGGATTTTTGGTGTTGATGAATTCCTCCTTGAGGAAGGTCGCATTTTTCCAGGGGTCCTGGATTTTTTGTCCTGAGCTGTGGAATTCCCTTTCTAGGATTTTTCCTGAGTTGGAATTTCTTGTCTTGGATTTTCCTGAGTTGAAATTCCCTGTCTTGGAATTTTCCTGAGCTGGAATTCCTTGTCCAAGGGTTTTTCCTGAGTTGAAATTCCTTGTCTTGGATTTTTCTTGAGTTGGAATTCCTTGTCTTGGATTTTCCTGAGTTGAAATTCCCTGTTTTGGAATTTTCCTGAGCTGGAATTCCTTGTCCAAGGGTTTTTCCTAAGTTGAAATTCCTTGTCTTGGATTTTTCCTGAGTTGGAATTCCTTGTCTTGGATTTTCCTGAGTTGAAATTCCCTGTCTTGGAATTTTCCTGAGCTGGAATTCCTTGTCCAAGGGTCACCTACACTTCAGTCATGGAATTTTCCTTGTCTGGAATTCCTTGTCTAGGATTTTTCCTGAGTTGAAATTCCTTGTCTCCATGGATTTGGACTCAGGTTCTGATGGGGTTTTATCCAATAACTTCTATTCTAGAGTTAGGATTTCGTGGTTTTGAGAAGGATTTTCCAAATTTTGCTAAGGATTTCCTAGAGTTGTGTTGTGGAATTCTCCGAGTTTCTGAGCCAAGAATTCAGGATTGTTCAATGGAAAGATGAACTTTGACATGGAATGACAAGCTTTGTCGAATTCAGGACCTTGGATTTGGAACTGTGGAACAGGATTCCGGATAGAACTTGGAACGGGATTCTGGACGGGAACTTTGGAATAGGATTTCTGGATAGGAACTTTGGAACAGGATTCCTGGATTGGAACTCTTGGAACAGGATAGCCTATTCACAACAGATTCTTGTGCTCAGAGTGAGGGACTTAGACATTTCCTATGGAATGATGGACTTATGCCATGGATTGGTCAGTTTTGATTGAGGAATGATAGTTAGGGCTTCACTTATCCTCAGGAAAATCACTGTTTACTTCACTGCTTCAAGCACTCTTAATATTCCTTGTGAGCTAAGTGCTTGAAAATTCTTCCCTAGCTTCATGGATTCGAGCAAGAAACTGCAAGATCAAAGCAAAAATGGAACCAGGCCAAAAAAAGAGGGGGTCCCCATTTGTAATGGGGTGATGTGTGAAAACGTCACAACATTTAGTGCCACCTTTGAAACAAATGTTCCTGAACATTTCAAAGATAAAAATTCATTTCGAACCAAGAACCCTTGGGTAGTCCCTTTTAACCTATCAATCAACTAGGAGGCGCACTTGAAAGGGAAGAAGAACAATGAATTGGATTGAGACACTTAATCTTTTGATCATAGTGGTGGGTGCAGTGCTCAACAAATACATTGATTATGCGAAGTATTCACATGATAAACAAGAATCATGGAGTCAGAACCTTCTGTGTACACCCACACGTTACATTGAACAAACATGAGTACATGATTGGGGAATCAGAATCAAAGGCTTAGCACAACCATCCATATCCAAAAGATCTAAGTGTGTGCATTTGAATTCATTCCATCCTTCTGCAACCGAGATTGTCAAGGTTTACTTGCGTTAAGCTACGTAAAGATGCTCACCTTTTGAACTACCTTGGACATTGCCCCGCTACCAGCAGGCGTGGGGTTGTCTCTATGATTCCCTCAAGCATTGCTCTACTGCCAGCCGGGCATCCATAGCCTTGGTAGAGATACTTGAATCCTCCAGCTGATTGAACATTTTGAAATGGAATTAGGATTTTTTTTTATTTTGTAAAGTATTCTTTTGATAAATGCTTTTGAGCTTATTTTCGGTTCAATCACGTTGGGCTGGGAATCATAGTGGCAGCAAAGGTGAGCTTATGGATTTTTCACTTAACTCAAGATCGCCAAGATTCCTTCAAAAGCTTCAGGATTGTTAAGATGTGTGAGAAGTATAAGACCCTTGAATGTTTCAAGTTATGCTAAACAGTCGATTCTTCCTCCAGGAACCAGCATTCTTATTCATTCAAGACTAACCATGGAGTCCACAATAAACTTTCAATTCATGACTCCTGTCTCTCGAAGGAAGACTAAGAGATCAATAAGAATATAGATAAAAAATATGACTGCAAGATAACAGTGTCAAGACACAATTATTGGTTCCTTTCCGAGTCAAGTACAAATCCTAACCTAATGATGGAGTTAGAGAAAATCATCCTAGGATTGCAAAGCATTTCATGAATATTTATCCAAGGAATGAACACTTTAAGATAAGCCAGATTGTGTTCAAAAGTTCATCACCTCTTCACAAATCGGGATCCCTCAAAGGAAACCTAAAGCTAAGCAAACCTAAACTAAAGAACACCTACTCTACGGAAGGCAATCCTAAACTAAGGAAAGCAAACGAACTCAAAAACCAAACTAAAGCAAAAGAAACCTATCTAACTATAAGCAAAGAGTGAACAAGACTCAAAGGACCCAAATATATACATGATATAACATGATTCCTCATAATGAATAAGAGCGATAGTGTGCAAGTGATTGTTCGGAGTCTAGCAAATTCGTCCTCGAATTCAGAGAAAGCATCTTGCACACTACTCATATTCAAGCAAAATTTCATGCAGGATTATCAATTGCGGCAATTCAAAAGAACCATGATTAATCTAAACACAAGTTGTTTTTCCTAAGTTTTCATAATCAAATTCATAACTTTTACAACTAAGGGCAGGGAAAGAAACAACCTGGGGTGCTTTGATTTCCAGTGGACTTCGTTTAATTTCCATCCACGCATCGGGAGGTCGAAGTTGATGATGAATCATTCCTCTTGCAACAACTCGTTCATCTTGGAACATTGTTGGCATTAGTTCTTTGTGCACTTCATTCTTTAGATCTTCCAGCGCCCCTTCGAATTGTTCTTCATTCTTGGACTCAATAGCTTGTACTTCTTCATTCAACATATCCATAAGGTTGTCTTCCTCTCCAAGGACGCTTGAAATTCCTTGTGATCCATTTTCGATGACCTCCTCTTGTAGCACGTGTTGTGACCAAATCACACATCACCCCATCTGATGGGGACCCCCCTATTTTGCTTTATTCTCCTTAGAGTCAGTTTACCTCAGAGTTAGTTCACCTTAAGGTCCGTTAGTCAATCAAACTTTGTAAGGCCTTGTAAAATCTCCTCGGGGATCATGAGTGAAGGTACTAAGTTGAGACAACACCTTAGGCGCACTTTGTTGTTCATTTCGCCCCTGTTAAGTGCCTAGGTAGTATGTGACCCTCAAGTGAGTCTTTGGAGGTACTTCCAGTTTGGTGCCTTGTCTCACTCAGGTTATCCTAAGAGGCGCCTAGTAGAGGGAAAATTCTAAGTTTTATCATCATGAACATTCTTGAGTGTAGGAAGGTTTGTTGAGCGCCTAAGATAGAGAGCTTTCAAAATGGACCAAAATCAAGTTTAAAGACAAGGGCACTCTTTGTCACCAAAGGCATTTTTTTTGCGCTTCCATTTGCCTCCTTTTAAACACCCTGGCGCCCCTTATGTAGCAGTTTAACCTCTTTTGGCGCCTTGATGCAGGAGGAACTCACTTTGAGCGCCCTATGTTGAGAGAACTCTTTATGGACGCCTTAAAGGGGTAAGGCATGTATGTTAAGAGGATTCAAGGCGAAGAGAACTTCATGATAAGGCGCCCCTCTGTTTCCAATTATCAAGTTTTGGCGCTTATTCCACATAAATCATTTAAGCGATGGTTCCTTGGTGAAGGACCTCCAGTTTGGCACCTATACAAGGGTTTCCAGTTGGAGCGCCATGTATCAAATGGGCAAGTCTTAGTAGATGAACTCCAAACCCACCTTAAGCCTCCTTTCAATACTTTTTGGCGCCCTCATATGGAATCTTAGTGGCATTAGCGCCCTGTCGGAGAGATGGAGAATGTTGTTTTGTATGAGGAAATGAATGAATCAACCTTGAGCGCCTAATGATAAGAAGTTTCAAATGGCTAAATACTAAATATTAACCTTTAAGGTGCCTTAAACACTTTCTTTTCTCCATTTGGCGCCCTTATGAAAATTTAGATATGATCTAGCGCCTTGAGTTTTGAGTAAGGTTTTAGCGCCCTTGTTTGAGAGGATTGATCATCCTTAGGCGTCCAGAGAAGAGATATGTATATTAGCGCTTAGAGAAATGAGGTAATAAGGTTTTGGCGCCCTTGGCTTTTGGTTTCACTTGATAGGCACTCCTTTATCCCCAAATCAACTTTGAGCGCTTAGAAACTTAAGTGTCAGAGAGGGAAGCTATGTTGAAATATCCTCATTGAGTGAAGTAAGAAGTTCTTAAAGGGCAAAGGCGCCTTTTCATAAAGCTTCCCACCTATCTTGGTTCTCCTTGCCTTCAAGTTCATACCCTCCACATTAGGCGCCTTTGCTTGGAAGAAACATTAACACCCTTGGGCGCTCTAAGAGAAGAAGTTCATGAATGCACCTTTAGAAGGTAAGTATCATTGAAGGAAGCTAGGCGCTTCTTTGTTTCCAATTATCAAGTTTGGGCGCCCTCCTTGGCCACTAAATGCATCTCCATTGGCGCCTAGCAAGCGAGTGGTTTGAGGAGTGAATCTTGGCTCCCTTGTTTGGAGATAAAAGAGCCATCTTTGTAAGCGCCTTTGGAGAATGATAAATTATTCAACTTTGAGCACCTAAAGAAATGATATAGGGGATCAACTATCTTTAAGCGCCTTATATGTGAAATAGTTTTGGCGCCCATTATATGAATTCCTATTAGCTTTTGGCGCCTAGGAGGTCTAAGGTCTGATAAGTAATTTCGGTGCCCAAGAAGTTTTTTTTTGAATTTTGAAAAATCGCAAACATTAAATACCTGATTTGGCCGACCTCCTAGCTGGTCGACCAGCATTAAATACAAGTCAAACCACTATATAACAAGGGCGCTCCCTCTCCATTTAATCATAATGCACATTGCAATTCATAAGGAGCAGCGAAATTTTCAAGAGGAGCAGCGAAATTTTCAAGAGGAGAAGCGAATTTCTTGAGGAAGGAGCTGATTTTTGAAGGCTAACCGGCATTTTTGACTGATTTTTTATCTGATTTTTGCCATTTTTCTATTATTTTATACAGAAATCTGTATTTTCTAAAACATAAATTTGGAACGAGGTATGTTTTAATCACTTTCACTTCCTAAAATTGCCTTTCATTTATTTAATTTTGCTAAATTTTCATGCTTTGTCCCTTAAAATCAGGTTTATGAGGGTGAAATTTATTATTTCAAATCACTTATTCGAGTCTTGTTTGTAGATAGATGGGTATGACAGCGAAGGAGAGGCAAGTAATGATCAAGATGGATGCCAAGTCTAACATACCTGATTCCAAGATCGAAACTCAATGGCAGAACGTGGGAGACATTAACATGGGACACGTCAACCTCAAGGAGGTGAAGGACCTCTTGCTCGCCATCACAAGGATTGAAGACATCAAGGCCATTGCGAAGAGTGGAATTGTTCAAGCAGCATGCTTCCCACCTACCTTGCCTAGTGCTGAGTTAGTGTTGGAATGTGTTCAGCATTATAACAAACAGAAGAGACAAATTATAGCCAAAGATGGGACTGTTCTTGCTTATCTGCAAAGAGAGGCCATCTAGGAGATCTTCAACATCCCAAGCCGAAAAGGAGTGTTCATCTGTCCTACAACTGCCCAATGTACTTTTGAAGGCTATCCTAAGCACTACGTGCAGGAAGTGAGAAAGAAGTGGATGACTGATTCATCAATCAAGATATACAACTCCGAGGATCCAAAGTTTCACAAGGCAGACTTCAAACAGGAGATAAGTTACTTCATCATGTTCCTGAATCGAATAACAGGTAGGCCTCAATCATCTACTTTCGAAGGATGGATGTATACCTACTTTGATCATGTGTTTACAAAGAATAGGATGGTTGACTAGGCTGGCCTTATAAGCCATTGCTTTGATGAATAGTTTGAAAGGTTTGATGAAACAAAATCATTCTTCATGACTTCCTATCTTGTTTACATCCTAGCAAGAAATGTGGTTTATAAAGGATTAACATCTAAAGGGGAAGTAGGTACAAAGCCTGGACAGATTCTTTCACATCAGTGTTATCCTCAGCTTCACCTGAAGAACATCAATCATTACAAGAGGTTCAATGATGCCTTTGCCATGTTCATAGTGAGAAAGTTGCGAGGTGAACTGCATAGAAGATTAACAGGTGCTGCTAGAAACTTCATTAAGCAATATGGAAGGTATTACATCCAGTATGACAAGTTCACATATATCAGGATTCAGGGTTTCACATCCTTTCCATACAGATTCCCTAGATATCCTACCAACAGAATGGTGTTGCTGGAAGTTTCAAGACAGTTGTTAGAATTTCATAAGATGCAAAGGGCAAGAAAGAAAGTCGGAGTTCAGTTTCCTCTCCAGCTTGGTAGATATTACTCTTGTCCATCACTTCAAGCAGCTGAGCATTCAGAGGTTGAGCTTCAGACATATCATCTACATCCTCATGATTCAAGGAGGGAGAATTTCGATCCGCATGGAGTCGTTAAGCAGTCATATTCCTCTTACAAACATGTTGAGCAGCTAGAAGATCATTGGGCTAATGCTATTGATGATGATGATGTCAGAATGCAAAAGTGTTCAAGGATGAAATGGGATCTAGTGAGGAATACTAAGATACTAAGGATTCCTGATCAATTAGATAATGAAAGAACTCTTTTAGGTGACGAGTACAATAAGATCCGAAACCTGCCTTATGATATCAACTGGGCTGAGAGAGAAAGGGTTGATGATGAAGGGTTGATAAAGCCTATCATTGCTATTACTGAAGAGCAAATAAATGAGCAAGTACAAGCATTGCTTGATGAGGGTAAGAAACTCACTTATACTAAAATGGGAGAAGTTGATCATCAGGAACAACATAGTGCACCTGCTAGAAGTTCACATAGCAAGGACAATGAAAGAGATTCAGGTCAAGCAAAGAAAAGAAAACAACTTGAATCTGCACAAGGAGAATCCAGTAAGAAAAAGAAAAGGATAAGTATTGAAATTGCTTCTTCCAGACAGCCAGGTGATATTCCACTGAGTCAAGATATTGTGGTACATGTTGAGGATGCAGTTTCAGAAACTCCAATTGAAGAAGTGCCTTCGAGTCCACATGATACTGAGATCATTGATGAAGCTAACACCGAAGACAAGGATGAAACTGAAGAAGAGTCATTGCCTGCACAAGGAAAGCAATTACAACAGTTACAAGATCTTTCATCATTGTCGGAGTGGCTGCAGGAAAGAATCAGGGAAAATTACGAAGTTGAGAAATGTCCTCTTCCAATCGATGAGTTACTTCTGGACATGTCTAATGAAAAACCAAAGAAGAAAGCAACTATCCTTTCAAAGATCACTAAAGATGAAACAGGTGTAAGGAAAGTTCATGTGGCAGTTCCTAGGCTTGAGAAGAATATAGAGGATATAACACCTGAGGATTATGACATCAATACAATCAATTTGGGTCCATTGACTGGAATGCAAGTAGAAGAAGAACTTCAGGGTTCAATTGATAATGCTCGAGCTATCATAAGGCAAGAAATAGAAGGTAGAATTAAAGTTGAGCAAATGTGTCAAGCCTTAGAGCAGTATATTCAGCACTTGGTTCATCCTATTCGTCAACAGGACAGGGTGTCTACACCTCCATCTCTTCTTCCTCTAGAAACAGTTATACATCTTGAGGAATTGAAGTCTTCATCTCACAAAATGAGAGATTGGATGAAAAGGTCAAAGGAAGCTACATATAAACACTTGGAAGATATCATGCAAGTGTATGATAAGATTGCTGATCTTAAAGAAAGGGTACTTGCATTAATGATAGTTTGTGTTGAATTCAAAGATATCAAGGAACAATACCTACCACATTTGAAAGGCTTGATGGAGACTTCAGTTGATGAGTTGATACATGTTGAAGTGATTGAAGAAGGTAGGGCATATGACTTCTCTTCTTGGTATTATGGCTTTCGCATTAAGGGACAGTTACTGGATAAGATAGAAACAGATATGTCAAGGGTAAGAAGTGTACTTCAAAGGATTCAAGATGGAGTACATGCCTCCTTGATGAAGATATGTAATCCATTTGGAGAGATGACTCTTGATAACATGAAAGAACAAGTTCAAGCTTTCTACTTCCAAGAAGATGATGTTTCTGATGAGAAGCTTGATTTCTCACTTGCTATCCACCTTGGCGCCAACAAAGCAAGGATGACTGATTGGGAGAAGACACTTGGCCTCTATTCAGATGATGTACTTGAAGCTGAAGGAACCATTCAAAACACGCCAAGTGTACCTTTGGATGATGTCAAGCAGATAGTGTCTAGATTCATTGAATGTCAAGCTTCTAGTGATGGATATTCACATGGAGACTCCTCATAGGCTGATGATGTGTTATCCTTATCTTCTTGGGAAGCGTGCCTTCATTGCCTCTTTCATTTAATAAAGATAGGAGTTTTTTATAACTACTTGTGATGTGGCATGATCTGGTCCACTGGCTTGGCCGATCGATCTTGACCCTTCATTCATTTTGAGGACTATAAAAGGGCTCCTTTTGCTCTCATTTGTACAATTGAAGACTTTGGAATTGTTGCAAGAGCTCTCTGGCATAATATAAGACTCATTGTTTTGGTGACTCTATATATGTTTCTAAGTGTTGCATGGTTTGGATTTCTTCAAACGAATATTAAGTTAGATTAAGTTTTCTTTAAGTTTATGTTAGTTGGTGTTTGTGGTGAAATCTTTGTGTTCACACCATTTGTAGTTTGTGGCTTGCAAATTGCAGTGTATGATTAGTCTGAACGAAACTGAACTTCAATTTGATCTCTATGTTTGTTGAATGTTTTATGAGCATAAGTGATTTAAACATCTTGTAAAACCTTAGAAGATTGCATTAATCTTGTGTAGTTGTCTGACTTGGCGAAGCAAGATTTGGTTTGATTTCACCTGAGCAGTAATTATCCTTGCATCTAGGATTAAATTAGTTCACTACACCTTTCATCTTTTGTCTTTTCTTTTATCAATTTGGTTAGAATTAGAATCCAGTACTTCATTGCCATATCATACGTCGTAGATTGTAGTACTTAGATATTCCAGTGTCCACTTCTTTCATCGAATCAACAACTTGTCGAACAATTGTGTAAGTCCCTTTGTGTTTACCAGCATAATCATACCTAGTCACTAAGCTATCTCTTACAAAATCATAAGAAAGGAACCTTGGAGTCATCTCGTTTGATCATTTTGTTCAGCATTCGAGAGGCTTTGCTCAAGAGAGAGTCAGATACTCTGTATTTCACTCTATTGTTGACTTGTCGAAAAACAAACATCAACAGCACGGACAGGTGTTCATCAAGGATTTCTTCTCCTTGCAATGGACCTAAGTCACCTTCATTGATTGAGGAATCAACATTTTGATCATCACTTGCCTTTGTTTGAACATCTTCTATTACTTTTCCAACTTCCCCTCCGGCAGGCTCTTTCTTTCTTGGAAGAAGATATGCAAACTTGTTCTCCTTAATAGTGTTTTGATTATCAGAGCCATTTGTACTGTCCAATCTCAATTGTTCCACAAGATGTCTAATCTTAATCGTATCTTGGATTCCTCTTCCAACCTCAATTGTTCCTTGACGAATAGCTTCCTCACAAGATGAACATGTGAGTTCTGAATGAGTTATGAATCTTGCACCAACCACCTGGAATCAAGAAGTCTTTTGCAGGTAAATCCTTCTCAATGCTCAATCTGTTCTTGATCATTTCTTTGAAATTCATGAAGAATTCTCTTTCATCAAATAGGGCGTCGGGCACCACCTTCGTAGGAACAACTGGCTTGTGCACCTGTGAAAAGGAAATTTTCCTTCGCAATGCTAATTCCATCCTAGATAGAAATGTGAGGCAATATAGCTCCTTGTGTCCATTGGTGTTGTGGATTCTACATCCCTTCCTTTATGCAAAGTCATCCAAACTCTTGGGCTGAAGTTGTGCATTCAAATTCCACCAGAGCTGGAGAATGTTAACTTGAGGACGATCCATATTGAATTGCCTTCTTGAGAAATCCATGTCTATTTTTTATTTTTTGAATTTTTTACTTTTTTTGTGTTTTTCCATATACGAGAGATCTAACAAACCTCAAATTCTTCTCTGAAAGCTCACTATGGTTCCACATTCACAATCTAGAGTTCATTCAGCATTCCCCCTCTGAGCATTCGATGGAGAAATGACTCGAATTGGATGTAGCAATCCTTCTTTCAGCCTGGAATGAATGGAGTAATTTGTAATTCATGCCCGGAATAAATGGAGCAATTCCTTGAATGGCCCTCCTTCTAGCGCCAATTTATGTTGATGTGGTTTTTGTGACTGCAACAACATTAGAATAAAACATTGGGTACTCTATCCTCTCTTGAGAAAAAGCATCTCAAACGTTGAACTATGTGATCGAGGGAGACTGCTCCAAGGTTCCTTGAATGTCAGGTCCTGACGTGCACAGGGATAGACTCAGTGGAATGATGTGATTTTGTTGGTAATCGCAAAGGGACTTACGTGAAATTACTCCTTCATGGACATGGAATTCACTCCTTACTCCTTGGATTTGTGAATGAATGAAAACTTCCTCAAACAAGGGAAAACTTGGAATTTCCAAGTTCCACTCTTGAAGAGGCGTATGATTTGACAATGAAGCTCTTGAAAACTAATCCTAGTGAAGATCTAAAAAACAAAATGCAAAAGAAAGATAAGGGTTCAGGAATCTAACTGATGTGAAAGACTATTGTTGATACATGGAAACTGAAACCACACTCTGCTTCGTCATGAGACAACAACTACACAGAAATGGTGCAATCTTCTGAGGTGTTAATGACGATTTTCAGATTGCTTAAACATAGAACATGGAAATGAAATATGCAAAACAATCGAAGTTAAGCTTGGAATGAGTTCAGGCTAACCATGCACTGTGATTTACAAGCCACAAATCGCAAATGGTGTGAACAAGGAGTTTCTATCATGCACTAACAACAATGTTTTCCATCATTCTAACTAATGAAAACTAAAAATGAAACAGAAATTAAAGCAAACAGATCTAAAAATGGAGCTTCTGATTTGCTTCAAGAAAACTAGAAAACCATGCTAACACATCTAGAGAATGCCATAAACACCATTACTTCAATGATTATGTATTAACTTGGAGATGTCTTTGCAACAATTCGCCAATGTCTTGAAGTTGTATTGCTTCCAAAAATGCAGAAATATTACAGCAGTTATCACTCGTGTTTCCCTCTCCTATTCTCCTTCCTCTCTACTCTCTAAAAAATCCCATCCTGAAAATGAGGTATATGGGCTTTTATATAGGGCTCCAAAAGTACAATAGAGGGCAAGATCTGATTTCCTTGGAATCCACGCCCAGAATTAGGTCAAGTAAAACCCTAGTGAGGAGGTAGGTGAGGCTGCCACCACTCTTAGCAAATGAAAATTTGACACCTGTCCTAGGGCGCCACCTTGTCCTGTCCTTTCAGTGAACTTTGGACTTGGGATTTTGTCCTTGTGCTGGGTACTTTGGAATTGGAATTCCATCTCTGTGTTGCATTTCCCTTTGAATTCCGGCGCATATTCCATATTCCTATGGATTTTTCCAAGTCACCAGTTCTGGGAGGTCGGATTTCACATTTTAGAGGTTGTTCTGGAATTTCATGTGGAGGAATCCTTCCTTGAGCAAGGGCGCATTTTCCCTAGGGTCCTCGAATGGAATTCCTTCCTGAGTTGGAATTCCCTGTTTTGGAATGGAATTCCTTGTCCTGGATTCCTGAGTTGGAATTCCTTATCCTCGGCGTGGATTCTCGTTCTTCCTGATGCGGAACTTGATCCTCATGATGAATGGTGCACTGTACCCTTGTTCTTGGATTTTCAAGGATTGATCCTCTTGTCCGAAATTGGAATCCTTGATGTTGCCTTACTTGTGCTAATCATGTTGGGTGTTAGGGGGAGAAAGGCGGACACTGGAAAGGAGTGATGTCCTTCATCTTCCCTTGGTATGCCTATGTAGTCTTCTTGTTATTGGAACTCTTGGACCCTTGAAAGAGTCATCTTCTCCGGCGTTTGAAGTCTCTGCGTTCATCCTGATCGCCTTGGATCATCCTTGAACATCCTCTTCATGGAACTTATCCTCGTCTTGTATTCCTGCAAAAACAAGGGAAACCTCGAGTAGTCATGATGAACAAGATCCTTAAATGCAATGTAAAAACATGAAATAATTATGCATGATTGATTAATTTTATTCCAAATTCTTGAGTACACAAAGATTTTCTCCATTTTCTAGCATTCTTCCGACTAATTTTCCCTTCATTCCAGGACTACCAGACAGGGACCGAGCACTCCCCAGAGAGAACAGGGTAAAATTCCAAGGCAAGGGGCATTTGAGACACTAAGTTGGATTTCTTCCTCCTAGGCACAGATTCTAAGTGGTCCTGGATCTCCTGTGGGAAATTCATTCCCTCCTAAAGAATTCTGCTCTTGAATGTGTGTTTTGGAGTGGTTTGGAAATGAGTTTGGGCGCCCTCCTTATATAGGCGTCCAAACCTCCTCTCCTCATGGCCGACTTGGCTTGGGCGACCTAGATTTTTGTCTTATTCCCCAAGCGGTGGCGCACTTTCAAGGTTGTCGGGGATTTTGTCCTGTGCGAAATCCTCCTTGTCCAAGAGCGTATATTGAGTGGGGTCATGGATTTCCACTCGTCGAGGAATCCTCCTTGAGGACTACTTCCTCGTTCATGTCGCAATTTTTACCCTGTCTTGGAATTAGAGTGGAGGACTTAAGGGATATATGGAATGATGGAAATTTGACAAGGATCTACCACATTGGCCAAGGACCCCTTCATTTTGTCTTGGAATTCTCAGGTTGGAGAAGGAATCTGCATGTTTGAGTCAAGGAATTCCAACATTTAACAAGGATTAACAAAACTTCAAAATGATTTCCAGGATAGGGCGCATTTTCCACAGGCTCGGGGAATCCTCCATCCTAGGCGCATTTTTCATGACCTCAGGGAATCTTGTTCCTGAGTGCATATTTCTCTGTGTCATGGAATCTTTCATCCTAGAATTCCTTCCAGACCAGAGTCGCACTTTTAGAGGGGTTCTGGAATTTTCACTGTGGAGGAATTCCTTCTAGACCACAGTCGCATTTTTCCCAGTGTCATGGAATCTTTCATCCTGGAATTCCTTCCAGAGCAGAGTCACACTTTTCCAGGGGTTTCGGAATTTTCATTGTGGAGGAATTCTGTCCAGGCTAAGGGTGCATTTTAGGATGGGTCTTGGAATTTTCACTATCAAGGAATTCCTTCCAGACCAAGGGTGCATTTTAAGACGGGTCTTGGAATTTTCACTGTCGAGGAATTCCTTCCAGACCAAGGGCACATTTTAGGATGGGTCTTGGAATTTTCACTGTCGAGGAATTCTTCCTTGAGGAAGGTCGCATTTTTCCAAGGGTCCTGGATTTTTGGTGTTGATGAATTCCTCCTTGAGGAAGGTCGCATTTTCCCAGGGGTCGTGGATTTTCTGTCTTGAGCTGTGGAATTCCCTTTCCAGGATTTTTCCTAAGTTGGAATTTCTTTTCTTGGATTTTCCTGAGTTGAAATTCCCTGTCTTGGAATTTTCTTGAGCTGGAATTCCTTGTCCAAGGGTTTTTCCTGAGTTGAAATTCCTTGTCTTGGATTTTTCCTGATGTGGAATTCCTTGTCCTGGAGTTTCCTAAGTTGAAATTCCCTGTCTTGGAATTTTCCTGAGCTGGAATTCCTTGTCCAAGGGTCACCTGCACTTTAGTCATGGAATTTTCCTTGTCTGGAATTCCTTGTCTTGGATTTTTTTTGAGTTGAAATTCCTTGTCTCCATGGATTTGGACTCAGGGTCTGATGGGGTTTTATCCAAGAACTTCTATTCCAGAGTCAGGATTTCTTGGTTTCGACAAGGATTTTCGAAATTTTGCTAAGGATTTCGTAGAGTTGTGTTGTGGAATTCTCCATGTTTCTAAGCCAAGAATTCAGGGTAATTCAATGGAAAGATGAACTTTGACATGTAATGACAAGCTTTGTCGAATGCCCAGTATTCCTATGGAGGAATTGGAGTTTGTCCTGACCAGGTTCGTGGAAGTAGAGACCAAGGAGTAGGAAGAAGTTCCAGAAGACCAAGACTGTCCTGTCCAGAAGTCCTAGTCAGCATAGGCGCCCAGGACAGGTGGTTGTCATCTATTCACACATGCTGACGACCCCACCTACCACCTTTAGGGTTTCTACCCTGGGCATAGATTTCGAGGAAATAAGATTTCCTCCCCCCTCTATGTACTTTGCTAGCCTATATAAAGGCTTGGGCGCCTCATTTGAAGGGGGTCCCTTTTTGGTTGCATTTTCATTTTCTCATGCTCTTAGAGCACCTAGTTTGGTAGTCTCATTTCTGTATCACTCTAGTTTTGGAGCAGGAAACTTCAAAGGATCAATAAGATTGCTGAAGAAACATTTTCCAGATCAATAACATGAGCATTGTGGATTGGTGTTTATAGAGTTCTTTGGATTATGACATGGTTTTTCTATTTCCTTTAAAGCAAATCTTAAGCTCCAAGTGCTGAAGTTGTTTCATTTCTTGTATCTTTTAGCTTTCATTAGATAGAACGATGGAGAATATTACTGTTGATGCTTGATTGAAACTGTTTGTTCACACCATTTGTAATCTGTGGCTCGTAAATCACAGTGTATGGTTGGTCTGAACTTATTCCAAGTCTAACTTCGATTGTTTCTGTATGTTTGAGTTCCATGTCTCTTGCAGGAGCAGTTTGAAAATCCTTACTTTCCCTTAGAAGATAGCACCATCTCTGCCTAGTTGTTACCTCATGACGAAGCAGAAGCGTGGTTCCAGTTTCCATCCTCAACAATAGTCCTTTCCATCGATTAGATTCCTGAACCCTTGCCCATCTTTTGCATTTTCTTTTAGATCCGCGGTAGGAATAGTTCATAGAAGAGCTCATTGTCAAATTATATGCCTCTTTAGAGTGTAACTTGGAAATTCCAAGTTTTCCCCAGTTTGAGGAAGTTTTCATTCATTCACAAATCCAAGGAGTAAGGAGTGAATTCCATGTCCATGAAAGAGTAATTTCATGTAAGTCCCTTTGTGATTACCAGCAAAATCACATCATTCCACTGAGTCTATCCCTGTGCACATCAAGACCTGACATTCAAGGAACCTTGGAGCAGTCTCACTCGATTGCATAGTTCAGCGTTTGAGATGCTTTTTCTCAAGAGAGGATAGAATACCCAGTGTTTTATTCTAATGTTGTTGCAGTCACAAAAACCACATCAACAGGATCTTTGGGTCACATTATTTAGGATGGTTCTGTTGGTTATGGTTTGTAAATTGCTTGAGGGCAAGCAATTCTGGGAAGGGAGGACTGTAATGTCCCCTTTTTGGCGCATAAACCTTTTGTGCGCATTATGCTTGTTCCTAGTCTTTCGGAGGCTATTCGTCATGTTTGGAAGAACTCCAACCTTCTTGGAGTGGTCATGGCTGTCTTACAGAGCAGTTGTTCGTGTTTTTAAGTTTGGCTAGTCATTTGGAGTTCATAGATGCTTTTGGAATTCAGTTTCGACCTCTCCGATGCTCTCCAACTTTCTTGGAGAAACATGCTATTTTTAGACAGTCACCCGACGACATCCGATTTTCATTCCAAGTCTTCAGTATCTTGTTGGTATGATCAGAATTCCAAAATTATATCATTTGGATGCTTTTTGTAACTTGGGTATATTATTGAGTTATTTAATTATTTATTCACTTAAGTTGTCTAAGGATAGGAAATATTAAAAGATAACTTAAGTGTAATAGCTCTTTGGAAAGGTGTTGAAAAGTATTATTTGATGCTCACATAAAAGGAATGTTAGGCAAGGGAGACATAAAGTGAGCAATTAAAAAGGTTATTTTTATGTGAGGAGGATTTTTTTTTTCTTAATAATGGGCCTGGTAAACTTTTTAACGTGACTGGTGATGCTGACGCGACACGCCCGCCGGCTCCACGGTAATGCTTTTGCCTGGAGCTATGAACTGGTGAGGCCACAACATTGGGGACCTCATCCCCTAGCAAGAACACTTCAAACCCGCGAGCTCGTTGGCCCAGCGAAGGCATAAAGCCTACGAGCTCGTTGGCCCAGTGGGGGTTTGAACTCTGGTGGCCACCACTACAACCAAGCGACTTAACCACCAAACCACGCCCTTAACGGCATGTGAGGAGGAAATTAAAAGAAAAATGAAATTATTATTTTTATTTCCTCTTGTTGTCCTAAGAGTGTCTTTATAAAAGGGTTTTGGGCTCATTTGGAGGTTTATGCTGTTGAATATATTTTCTTTTCTTCTGAAAACTTGTGCTGCTGAGAAGAATTTCTTCTTGGGGTTGTTTAGCCTCAACTTTTCATCTGGTTTCGGTTGTGGAAGATCAACCCTAGCTAGATATTTGGTGATTTTATTCAGAAATCACAAGGAGCTTCAATTGAGTCATCATGCAGAGATTTTGGGTTGAATAGTTTTGATGTATTTTGATGTGTGAAGGTTTGAGATGTTTTTCAGTGATATTTTTGGAGTATTTTGTGCTAAGTTTTGAGGTGAGTTGTGGTGTGTGAAGAGTTTTGGGGTTGTGAGAAGTATTTCTGTGTATTTTTAGTTTGTTGGGTTTTGTATCAGACCTGAGTATTTTGCTGTTAGAGTGCTTTTAGAGGTGTATTTTTAGTGGTTGAGCTTCATTACATCCATAATCAGCAACAAAGCTTCATGGGTATGCTTCAGAGTGATGTTTGGTGACTTATCAACTCCTCATATTCTAATTTTTAATGCTACATCAGTTTATTTCAGTTCTGATCAGAATTAATAAAATATTGCAGCATGCCCTAACTCTTGTGTTTCCTTTATATGTTGCAATAAATCTGTGAATGTAACACTGGATGGTATAACCACCAGTGGAATTGTTGTTTTCTGGTCATTTCTCACCCCACTGAATAAGTGGTTTAATTGTTAATGGCTTTTCGCTGAATAAGTGGATGTGCCTAACTTTACTTTTAGTTTTCCCCCACTGAATAAGTGGTGATTCCCACGATTAAGTGGATGCCCGCTGCATAAGCGGATGCCCACTGAATAAGTGGAAGTTATTATTGCATGTAGGTTTGAAATGCTAACTTGGAAGCACTTGTATGCTCTCACCTTGCTTGCATAGGTATTTGGGTGATCAGAAGAGTGTGGAAGAACTTAACCATTGCATCTTTCTTTATGTGTGGAATTTCGGAAAAAAACTGGGGTGCTCATTACACCACGCCACAAAGGAAGACTATGAGGAGAAATCTCATTTTCATTTATGAGAATTCATTTTAATTTTAATTTTAATATTTTAATTAATTCATTTTAATTTTAATTTTAACTTTTTAATTACTCAAATTCTAAAATTAGTGTACACAAACTGCACATGGATAACCTGGTAGCTTAGGTGTAGAAAAATGATATATTCATGATGCATTTTGGTGACAGAGGTCCATAACGGATTGCAGTGTCCTGTATTATGATTCCTTTGACTTCAACTGACTTCCTTTGTAAGATGCTACCCCTAGATTTTTTTTCAAAATTCATACAATGATATGGCAAGGTTAGCATCAAAGCATAAACCATCTAAAGGCCTCACACTTTCTGATCACCAAGATCCTAGGATGGGCAAGGTGAGAGCATACAGTGATTTTGGCTTACAGTAACAAATATGCAAAAAAGAAATACACTTCTTCCGCTGCGACGGGCATCCACATATCGTGGGGATTCACCACTTTATCAGTGGGTATGAAATAAGCATGAAAGATTACAAAACCATCCACTTATTCAGTGGGAATTCGCCACTTGTCCAGTGGGTAGAAATGAAAAGAAAAGAGAGTTCTTTATCCACACTGGCGGCATCACCATCCAAGGGTTACAATGTGTTTAATGGTTCTTTCCTCCCACACTGGCGGTAAACCATCCAGGGGTCTTAGTGTGATTGCAATGATGAAGAAATTACAACTGAAAGCAATTATAATGTTGCTCAATATGCATGATAAAAACTTGATAAGTACCTCTTGGAGTAAAGAGGATAATACTCTGCATGAACAAGTCAAGAAGAACTTAATTTGCTGATGAAGAAATTGCATGGACTAACAGTTAGCTGAATTTCTGATTTGATACTTATTTGCTGATTGTCTCTGCTGATAAGGCAACCATGAATGCAGCCTTGAATACTCATAAACTGATCCATACAATAGACTAACCCAACAATGATGCAAATCTGATAGGCTGACCTTACAAAACAATTCTGAGCAGTCAAGCTAAGCCAATATCAAGTATTTCAGATCTGCATACAAAAACTACCTCTGCCTGGACATAGTACGGCAGCCATAAAGGAGCATCAAAACTCAAAACCAACAAACAACCACGCCAATCACTCTAATGACTGAACCAAGATGATTCAACAAGCTTCCCAAACAATTCTGATGTATTTATAGCATGAAAGGAATCAAAAGATTGGATTTTACACATAATTGTCCCTGCCTGAGCCGTACGGCTATGTAATGGTACGGCAAATCACCATAAATCCATTTCTTCATCAAATGACTTCTAATAACTTGCAAAATGGTTGTTCAAGGCAGGCAATAAATATGCAATCAATAAAGATTTCAGTCACCTTAGCAATCTTTTATTATTTGCAATGATACCATTTAGCAGGTACGGACAAGGTACATGTACGAACATTCCTAAAAATCATAAATCAGCACCAAATCTCCTCAAATCAATTGCAAAGGGGCTGTTTATGACTGATTAAAACTTTGCATTTATCATAGGATTCAAAAACATCAACATTAATTTCTGATTAACAACAATGATTTTCAGCAGGTGTACGGCAGCTTGGGATGTACGGCCAAGACAGGAAAAATACAAAACTCCACAAACACTCCAATATCTTATCAAAATTTCATTTAAATCACTATGCAAAACCTCAAAACTGATTACATAAACAAACTTCACAAAATCTCCCAAATCCATTAAGCTCCATGGTCAAACTCTGTTTGAGCTTGCTCCCAATCCACCTTCAGCACACTGGTGATTCCTGTATGAAATCACACCAAATCTCAAGAGGGGTTTCGTCCTCAAGAGCATTCTACGAGATGGTTTTCGTCCTCAAGAGAATATGGAAGAACACGCAGGTTCAATCCAGCAGAGTAACAATACAAATCCAAGCATGTCTAAACAATGAGCCCAACTCCTCTTTTTATAACTTTTTGAGGGAAATAAAATATTATTTCCTTTATCCCTTCATATTTCTCCTCAAACAATATAAAATAATTCATTATGTGTGCACAACTTAAAGTCACCATTTTTAATTAAAAGCTCTTTTTAGCTTTAAAGACCCTTTTATCAAAATAAAGAAAATATTTGCTTCGCAAGGCCCCAAAATGATGCATCCATGATTTAAAACTTTTCTTCCTCTTTCCAACGAGCTATAACACTTCGATTTTTATTAATTATTTTCACCCCTAGGAGCTTAAGTGAAAATAATAATTAAAATAGCTCATTAAATAACACTATTTTGCGGAAAATCTCAAACACCCCCAAACTGCAAAATTAAGCATACCAACATACTCCATGATGTTTGGGAAGATGAATGATGCCTTCCGGGCGACTTTCTAAAAATAGACGGCTTCTCCAAGAATCTTGGAGAGCAAACCGGGAACCCGATCAAACATCAGAAAGCATCACAATGATCATAAGCACCATCTGAGCTCAAAGCCATAACCAAATGCTCTGTAAAATTGATCTGTGGCCACTCCAAGAACATTGGAGTTCTCCCAAACATGTCGGATAGCCACTAAGGGACTAGGAACAAGCCAAAAATGCCCATAATAATCAATGTGCCAAAAATGGAACATTACATCCTTATCCTAGTGAGAGTTTTATTGGAATTTCTATTGAGAGCTTTATAGGAATTTCATGAACTTCTTAAACTTAATGTACCCAAACCGCACCTGGATACCCTGGTACCATAGGTGTATAACAATGATATCATCATGATGTATTTTGGTCACAAAGGTCCATAATGGACTCCAATGCCCTGTATTATGATTCTTTTGACTTCAACTCTGACTTACTTATCCTTTGAGAGCATTTTTGGAATTTCATTAACTTCTTAAGCTTATTTCTTTCTAACTTTCTAGTGAAATTCCCTTCCTTGGTGGAAATCAATCTTTAACATGTGGAATCATTACTTTCACCTTGGTAGCAGTCATGAAGATTATTATTTTTCGTTAGCTATCTATCTTTTGAGTCTTGAATTCATCCTATATACATTCCATTATGTATCTGCTTGTCTTTCAGTAAGATTGAAAAATCTTTTTCCATTGAGCAAAGTTTCTTCATCAACTCTGTTCCCCTGATTAAGATGTTTGCCGCTTATAGAATGTTTATTAACAGAGTCAATACCATTTTGTCTTGGATCCTCACTAGCAAAGCAAGAATCCATACAGGTCCTCTTTCTGAGAAAGGTCTGTATAAGTATATTTCTAAGATGTCTGATTATTAGGGTCTTCTCAATTGTAAGCTATGCATGTTTTCTCAACTCTAAATTGTGATTACTAATGTCATCACCTTGGGCAAGTATTTAGGGGCCTGCTTTCATTTGTTTTAGTCTCAATTTCTTAAAATGTGCAATGTCTCCATAATTTTTTCTCATCATAGCCACTTTTGGTGGCTGACATTAAATTTTGCTTATGAAAATATGCATCCAGAGTGTCTATTAATTCTAGTCATAGTTTTGCCTGTTGATTTATCTAATTCGTGGACCGACAGAATTTCTGCAAATTTATTTTCAATGTTCAAAAGTTTAGAAGAGCAATTTATTGTTATATATTGAAAATTTGATCTCGTTAGTACTTTGTTAGCGAAACTATCAACTGTCAGGACTGAGAAGAATTCATATTTATTTTGTGTTACTTTGAGCAAGAAAAGATTTTAGGGCACTTACCATAGTTCATTGAAGTATAACAATGGGAAGAGTGCTTTTTTGTCCGAGTTTTTTCTTACTTGATGAACTTCTTGGTGCATTTATTCAGATCATGCAACACAAATGGTGCCGGCCATTTATTCGACCGGTTGATGTTGCAGGCTTGGGCTTGAGTAACTACTACGATGTAAGCCTTTCTCTCTGTTCGCACTTTTCCCCCATTTTCTTATACTCAAGGGAAAGAAAATATATGGACATAAATCACTGTTAAGGATCAGAGCAAGAGTCATTAAGAAATTGAATTAAAGAGATAACATTTCAGATATTTGTCACTTGTAACTGCAGACACTGGTACACAGCACTTATGGTATGATGTCAGGCTATATCTGATATATACCACACCTTTTTGATGATGGTTTATCTTTGGGAGAGCTGTAAACCCAATTTCATTTTTATGGTAATAATTGCCACACAAGCAATGCATATATCTATCTATCTATCTATAATATGCATGAAACAAGCAATGAGACTTCATGCAACATAGAGAATGTCTTGGTAAATTACATGCATGAATCCAGTCACAAGATTTCATGCAGCATAGAGCATTTAATGTGAAATCTTTAGAATCGTTTATTTGTATGCATAAACATTTAAAATTTGAAATAATTAAGGTTTCTATGAAAATGATTAAGGAAAACCTGGTATAGCTTGGAAGACCAAAACCCATGATTGTAATCTGCCAGATCTCTTCAGCATGGTAGGGGGTGATGTTGATCTTTCTTAATTACTAATCATAGAGTTCATCTATGTATGTATCATGGTTTATTCTACTGTTTTAAATAAAATCATAGAAAATGAAATACTAGTTTAAGCATATGAGAACTTCTGTCCTTGTCATTGCAAATAATTGCATGCATAATTGGATCTTCCACCAGACTTTCTTTTTAATTCCTTCTTAGATTGCTCAAGGTTCCTCTACATTATTGGTCATACAACTTAATTTTAATTGTAGATTGGAATATATTTTACATCAGACTTGCACCAGGTACTTGTGATCTGTGTTGAGCTGGAGGTTTTTATACTAATCGACTCATTTAACACCAAAGCTGAGATATAGATATACTTTGTTTAATTTTACTTGCTCCTCCATTTCTTCTTAGATTGCTCAAGGTTCCTCTACAATATTGGCCATAGTTCACCAACTCGGACTTGGAGAGTACGCGGCAACTTAAAAAACACTAAAATATTTGAAGCTTGGCAAAACTCGGCAAAAACTCGGCAAAACTCGGCTAGAAGACTCGGCAAGTTAAACCTGCAGGTACTCGCGCGGGTTAAAAACTCGTGAGTACTCTGCAACTTGCCAAGTTGGTGAACTATGATATTGGCCATACAACTTAATTTTAATTGTAGATTGGAGTATATTTTACATCAGACTTGCACCAGGTACTTGTGATCTGTGTTGAGCTGGAGGTTTTTATACTAATCGACTCATTTAACACCAATGTTCAGAACTAGATATACTTTGTTTAATTTTATTTGCTCCTCCAAAATCTAGAGCTCAGTTCACTAGTAAACTTAGTTATAAACTTAAACAAAATTGAAGTGTGCCAAGTGATATCTCTGAAAGCCTCCAAGGGATACAATAGCATGCATCAATTGAAAGTAATTTAAGTTGGCAAGAGTAGAATGGGAAGTTAATTTTGCACCTTTAAAGTTTAAAGTGAACTGAATGAGAAAATACCATAATTTGGTTGGTGGTCGTCTCCGTCCTCGACCTAAAACTCAAGACCATAAAGACACTTTGTTAGGAGAGGTGGAGAGGAGAGGCCCTTATACCATGGACTTAGATTTGAAGTCACACGGAATTATTTGCTACCACACAGAATTATACGCCTGTGGCAGTGTCAGAACACTGTCTTCAATTAACCCTCATTTCACTGATAACAATGGCAAAGTTTACCAAGAACTCAAAGTAAACTCTATATAAAAATTAGCAAAACATATATCGACAAATTTTAGGAGCTCTAGCTTTCTATACAAGTGAGACTTAGCTTGGGCTTGGTGGTGGTTATGAACATCCGAGCTTTCCACCTACAAGCAATACAATCTGTAACTTGGTCAAAATTCGAAATTTACTTCAAGACATTGTTCATTTAATGAACACAAAGCGTGCAATCTTTTTTCGGACAAAGAAACTTTCTGTAGCTTTACAAGTACAAGGGTTATATTTGTAATGACTTGCACAACATTAGAGGTGCCAAATCTTCTATTACCTCACATAAGACTTTGTACTGAAAGATTGCATTTTTCTTTAAGTGTGCTATCTAGATACATAAAGAAGAAAATCTCAGGACAGGAAACAAAGATGTTCAACAACGGTCTGTTTGTACTTTGTACTTTGTAAGTTTGTAATATCAATTGATCCCCACATCCATGATTATGACACATGCCTCCTTTGAGTACTTGATTCAAATCGGCTCAAGGGCATTGACAACATTTAGTTTCTCCTTATCTAGGAAGGAGATTTAGATTTTTCATAAATGGTGGGCTTGCACCCTCTAGGTTACTCATTCATTGTATCCCCCATCTCAACAAAGAAATGAGAGTCTGTTTCATTGAAGAGGATAGAACATGTAGAAAACACTTGGAAATGAGAGTCCATTTTCTCAGTTTTATCATATTCAGGTAATGTTTTAGTGGATGGAACACCCTGTCTTTGTGCTGGACGCATCTTTGAAGGTGGTCCTGGTGGATGAAAGCTGAAACTATTACCTCAACTACCTAAAATAAGAAGATTGAGAAGTAATGTGTTCCTTTGACATTAATTCTTTCACCTAGATTGGAACATTGTGTTTTACAGCACACATTTCAATATCTTAACCACCTTCAACTAAAATAATGTACTTTGACTTTTAAATAACACCACACTGTTTGGCACCATATAAATGTCATTTTGTTTGTTTTGTACCCCTCCTTTCTTTACAATATCAATAGTGCAATAATCAAGTAACAGGGTCTTGGTATTTTTTTTGTAAGCTGATATTATTATGATATAAAAATCTTCCAAATTCCTCAGTGGCTGATGTTCTCATGAAAACAGTCTACCCGAACACTGCCCAGGAAGAAGTTTGTGCACAACAAAATCATTGAGAACTGCACAACAAGATCATTGAGAAAACTGAAATTTTAGAAAAACTAGACATCAAATCTGAATATTGTCTGCAGTCTGCACTATCGTGAAGGGCACAAAAAAATAGCCCAAATAAAAAAATTGCACTAAAAAAGGCCTCTGTATGGCCTAGAAAAAGCCGTTTGAAAATCACCCCTTTCATTGAAAAACTCAATATTAAAGTTCAGGTAAATGGTAGCTTTTTCAAGAAATACCGACAGTTGGAATTCAGAGAGAGTATGCAACATTACAAAAAGGTGAACGATGCTTTCCTAATGTCAACAACTAGAGATTTAGAGAATGAGAATCATGCTTGTGTTTTTGACAATGCCATGAAGGTTATTTAGGAGTGGGCTGATTGGTCTATCCAATTTCCCACCTTCACTTATATCAGGGTATGTGGGTATGTGGTTTCGATTCCTATCCATACAAGCTACCCCGAAATCCAAGTGACTAGTCATTTTGATCGAATATTGCAAGCAATTATCAGTTGCTCATGAATATTGCAAAAAAAGACATAAGTTAGGAGCCGACTTTTCTATACAAATAGGGCCATATAGGTGTCCTAGCGCCGCTGATGCTAAAAGCATGGGTACTAAAATTTCTAATTTTAACCTTCAAATTTATTATAAAAGCAGGTGTTTTGATTCTAAAGCTATAATGGTTGACAAGCTTGGAGTAAAGTCCACACATATACTTGACATTGAGGACTTTTGGGCTATTTGCATTGACAAGAAGCGTAGAAGGAAAAACAGTTGCATGGCATTGGATTAGTTAAGGATTTTGACTTTAGAGCAAGTACCACAAGACTTAATTGATTCAGAAGAAGAGATTTTATCTTTTCATTTTTTTCAATCAAGAGGGAATACACAAACTTAATCACCAGTCAATTGGACCGTTGGAGATAGGATTTTATAAGATTGGATGAATAAAGTCGTCATGGATAGATCAAAAGGATTCGCGGAAAAGAAACTAGTAGAGAAAACAATGATGATTTTGAAAGGAAAAAGATCAAGACTTGCAGATCAAGATTTGAATATTCTAGAAAGAGAATAAAATCCAATGATGATGATGTGACCATTGGTACTAGAAATGAAAAGAAGAAAATGAAAGATTTAAAGGAAGTCATAAAGGTTTCAAAACCCAAGAAATTGAAGTTAGTTGTGATTAAGAAAGTGAAAATTTATTTAGTCGGAAGTTGCACCTCTAAATTCCTATGTGGAGGCTTTGGTTCCTTCATCTCCAATCTTAATTCAGTCCGAAGTTGCACCCCTAGATTCCCCTGTAGAGGTTTTGGTTCTTTCATTTTCAACATTAATTTAGTCAAAAGTTGCCCTTGCATCAATTGAACCTCTTGTCCAATACTTCAACTATTTCACTAGTACAATGTTGTACCCAATCAAAATTTTGGCTTCATTAAGGCATTTTGTGAAAGTTTAGAAAATTTTTCGTCAAAAAAGTCAAAATTTCTAAAAATAGACGTCAAATTAGGTTTTCTGGGTTTCTTGAGATACGGACGCTGGCAAAATTTTCTAAAAATAGAATCTCCAATTCAGGTGTTGTGCCTGATTTTGATTGGTTGATTTCGCTTCACGATCAAGGCGGTCCAGACGGAATCTGCAAAAGGTCAAGTTTTCTCTACTAGGTCAATTTTGCTTTTTTAGAAGGAGAAGCATGAGCTCCGAGGCCATCAATGGAAGTTCATCTGCCAGAAATCAGTTTCAAGTCTTTCAGGGCTGTTCAGCGAACGCAGAACTGACGAGCAGTCGTCGATTTGACGAAGAACATAAAACGGAGCAGGATGGATCTAGAGTGAGGAGGAAAAGTTGAAAATCATAAATTTTTCTAAGGCATGGATTTCCAGGGGCCCTTGGAGGCTAGGGGCACCCTGTCATGTCCCCATAGTTTAAGGCATTGTTTAAATTAAAGATTGAAACATCATGATAAAGGCAATGAAGCTGCTCTCATAAAATAAAATATACTTATTGTAAATAATAAATATATGGCATTATTATTATTAATTATCAATACAAAATAATATGTTATTATTATATAATAATATAATAATCAATATAAATATAATATCAATAATGATATTATATAAAATAATTTCTCGAATATAGTATATAATATATTATTTTATAAATATGACAAATATAATTATCATTATAAATATAAATATTATTATGAATATTAATAATTAAATATTAAGTTCCTCTATGGCCCACTCACCCAAGAGAAGTGGGGTTATATGAGCGATTGATATATGGTAAGTATAAAAGGAAAATTAATATATAAGACAAAAGTCTTATAATGTATAAAGTGAAATGAATGTTATTTAAACAGCAGTGATTAATCTAATGTGAAGGCAGCACTTAAGAATTTGTGAAGGAATTATTTAATAAGGCAGCCGGTTTGTTAATAAAGAGACATGTCTTTTTAGAAGGTTGTTTCCATTCAAAGAGATGCCTCTCTTCATAGAGGCATAAGGATATAAGTGGGAAAAAAGAGGAAAAAACGGGGGAGCATGGAAGAAGATGGAAGACAATAAAAAGTGACAAGATATTAAAAGAGAATCGTGGGAGTCTACATCTGCAGTCAGCTGGTCTTCTTTATCATTTCAAAGAATCACAATATTCCTTAAGCTTTGACACAAAGTGGAAAATGTATAATCGTGGGTCCCAGATTAATAGTAAATAAAGCCTTCGGTGGCAATGGAAATTAGATATAAGTTTAAAGTTCATATTTGTGCATGTTGTCAAAGTGGGAGACATAATCTGACACATTCATCTAGTCAGCTATCTTCATAGAGGAACCGTAGCATTCTATAGTGAAAGAAATTGAACTACTTAGTGGATTGTGGGTCCCTCCAAAACACTACATTACCTTTTTGAAGAGCATACAAGGCTGCATTTGGAGTCTAGCGAATATTTGAAGAAGGTAGAAATCACAGATTTTACCCAGCGTCAGCAATTTAAATAGTAATGCATAATGTATAGTTTCCTTTGAAGAGTGATCACAGGTTATTAAAGGAATTTGATGTTGCAGTTTGAGCAGAGAAGAAAGGAACCATTTAAGTTTGTTAGCAACAGTGAACAGTGAACTAGCAAGTTGAATATATATCCCTGTTTTATAACAGCAGTGAGAATTATCTGGTTACTGGATACATGTAGAAGCATGTGTTGTGCAATGAATTGAATACAAAGACAAACTGAAGCTGCCTATATATATAATTGTTATCAGTTTTAGGGTTTCTTTGTAAACATTGCAAGATCTAGGAAACGAAAAATTATCAGAACTCATTAAGAAATCAGAATTTAATAGTTTAGAAGAATATTCCGGACAGAGATATTACAAGTGGTATCAGAGCTATCGACCTGCCATCCTGTGAAAGAACTTGATGCAACCAAAAATGTAAGCTGGGGCATAAATGTGGAAAAATAACTCAAGCATAGATTATAGAAGTCATATCCAACAAAGACATACAAAAGGAGAATGAAATAAGTGCAAGTAAAAGAAGGAAAGAAAATTGATTCAAGGACCAAGCACCCAAAAGAAAAATATCGAGGGAAGCATAATAGCAAATAAGAGAGAGGATACTCATATGGGAGTATAATATGTTACCTATATTTGTAAGTAAATAATGATGTGATTTTGATTACACTATTCTACATATACCTTCGCTATGATGGAGAAGAAGAAACGAAGGAAACAGTGTGAGGGCCCTCTTCTAGGTATGCCACTTGGGGGGGGACGTAATGAGCCCACATGGGCCAGAGGGGTTCTGCCTTTAGTATGAAGGGTACTGCCTCTGGGCTTAGGGAGTGGCTACTAGGACACCTTAGTAATCTCACTCTCCTAGCATGGCATATGTAGAGAGGGCAATCATGAGAATAATAGACTTCATATGAATGGCATGCGCCACATGAGTCCGAGGCGATCTATCATGAATGGCATGCGCCACGTTAGATCGAAGGTACCTTATATGAATGGCATGCGCCACATAAGGTAAGAACAAATGGCGGACTTCATATGAATGGCATGTGCCACATGAGTCCGAGGTGATCTATCATGAATGGCATGTGCCATGTTAGATCGAAGGTACCTTATATGAATGGCATGCGCCACATAAGGTAAGAACAAATGGCGGACTTCATATGAATGGCATGTGCCACATGAGTCCGAGGTGATCTATCATGAATGGCATGCGCCACGTTAGATCGAAGGTACCTTATATGAATGGCATGCGCCGCATAAGGTAAGAACAAATGGCGGACTTCATATGAATGGCATGTGCCACATGAGTTCGAGGCGATCTATTATGAATGGCATGCGCCACATTAGATCGAAAGGACCTTATATGAATGGCATGTGCCACATAAGGACTATGACACTCCATATGAATGGCATGCGCCACATGGAGACTAGGGAGGGATGGTTTATCCACCCTGAGACCTAGGAAAAATTAGTATATCCTTCAAAGAGACATTAGGGAAGTATAGAACATAAAAAATTAATTTCATTAATCACAAAAACCCATGATTCAGATTCATTTCTATATTGGACCCCTTCTTCCAAAAATCTCTTTTGAATTCTTCTCTTCATTTAAGTAACATAAAACCAATACTTATATTATGGGCCCATAACTCACAGATTTCCGGGATCATTCTTTAAAATCATCTATAATACTTATATTTCATCAAGCACGTCACTATTCAAACAAAGGCTCACTGAATCTTTTGTGATCCTGACATCACATAATTAATTACTCTTCAACAAATATGACTCCTCAAATTTGGAAGATCAATAACATTTCGAAGATAAAACTACAAGAATGTCTTCATCATTTGAATCTTGGAATCTCAACACTCTCAAAACTTCTTAATCTATAATACTTACATCACACCATTATTATCCAAACACATCAAACAAATGTTTATTGATCATGAATACTCTTCCATGGGATCACCGTCAATCAAGCGTGCTCATTCTAAGTCAAACCCATCGGAAAATAGATGTTAAAAGTACAAAAGAACTCCACGGTGATTGCTTGAGGACAAGCAATTTCGAGTGGGGAGGGTTTGTCATGTCCCCATAGTTTAAGGCATTGTTTAAATTAAAGATTGAAACATCATGATAAAGGCAATGAAGCTGCTCTCATAAAATAAAATATACTTATTGTAAATAATAAATATATGGCATTATTATTATTAATTATCAATACAAAATAATATGTTATTATTATATAATAATATAATAATCAATATAAATATAATATCAATAATGATATTATATAAAATAATTTCTCGAATATAGTATATAATATATTATTTTATAAATATGACAAATATAATTATCATTATAAATATAAATATTATTATGAATATTAATAATTAAATATTAAGTTCCTCTATGGCCCACTCACCCAAGAGAAGTGGGGTTATATGAGCGATTGATATATGGTAAGTATAAAAGGAAAATTAATATATAAGACAAAAGTCTTATAATGTATAAAGTGAAATGAATGTTATTTAAACAGCAGTCATTAATCTAATGTGAAGGCAGCGCTTAAGAATTTGTGAAGGAATTATTTAATAGGGCAGCCGGTTTGTTAATAAAGAGACATGTCTTTTTAGAAGGTTGTTTCCATTCAAAGAGATGCCTCTCTTCATAGAGGCATAAGGATATAAGTGGGAAAAAAGAGGAAAAAACGGGGGAGCATGGAAGAAGATGGAAGACAATAAAAAGTGACAAGATATTAAAAGAGAATCGTGGGAGTCTACATCTGCAGTCAGCTGGTCTTCTTTATCATTTCAAAGAATCACAATATTCCTTAAGCTTTGACACAAAGTGGAAAATGTATAATCGTGGGTCCCAGATTAATAGTAAATAAAGCCTTCGGTGGCAAGGGAAATTAGATATAAGTTTAAAGTTCATATTTGTGCATGTTGTCAAAGTGGGAGACATAATCTGACACATTCATCTAGTCAGCTATCTTCATAGAGGAACCGTAGCATTCTATAGTGAAAGAAATTGAACTACTTAGTGGATTGTGGGTCCCTCCAAAACACTACATTACCTTTTTGAAGAGCATACAAGGCTGCATTTGGAGTCTAGCGAATATTTGAAGAAGGTAGAAATCACAGATTTTACCCAGCGTCAGCAATTTAAATAGTAATGCATAATGTATAGTTTCCTTTGAAGAGTGATCACAGGTTATTAAAGGAATTTGATGTTGCAGTTTGAGCAGAGAAGAAAGGAACCATTTAAGTTTGTTAGCAACAGTGAACAGTGAACTAGCAAGTTGAATATATATCCCTGTTTTATAACAGCAGTGAGAATTATCTGGTTACTGGATACATGTAGAAGCATGTGTTGTGCAATGAATTGAATACAAAGACAAACTGAAGCTGCCTATATATATAATTGTTATCAGTTTTAGGGTTTCTTTGTAAACATTGCAAGATCTAGGAAACGAAAAATTATCAGAACTCATTAAGAAATCAGAATTTAATGGTTTAGAAGAATATTCCGGACAGAGATATTACACGCCCACCTTCAGCAATGTTAGATTTTTTTCGCGTTTTTCTAGAAAATGTGACAAATGTCTCCGTCGGTCAGTTTCGGGGTAGACAAAAGCAGTCATTTTGGTCAACAAGCCCTAAAAAGTTGGAATCCACATCAGATACATCTAGGCTATCCAGTCCATCCCTCATCCAGTGGCAGTTGACTGGCAAAACATCGAAATCGGCGACAGGAAGTACCTGCCAGCACACGAAACAGAGCAAATTGCAAACAGAGGTCGAAAATCATGAATTTGGCTAAGGCATTAAATTCTAGGTGCCCCTGGAGGCTAGGGCGCCCACCTTTTCATGCCATCGAATTTTTTACGCGTTTTTTGAGAAACGTCAAAAAAGCCTCCGTCAGCTCATTTCCAGGTGGTCAAACTCAGTTGAAAGCTTGAAAAAGTTGGGATTTCATCTTAGGTATGTTCAGACAGCTCAGATCACCTCTTGTCTTGCTTCTGCAGTCATCCGGACGACAGAAAACGATGATCAAACATGACCTGTTGGCACAGAAATTGAGGAATGGAATACAAAATTGAAAATATCAAAGATATTCTAAGGCACAGAATTCTAGGTGCCCCTGGAGGCTAGGGGCGCCCATCTTTTCTTGCCTTAACCATTTTTTCATGTTTCTACAAAAAACGACAAAACCTCCTCCGTCAGCCCGGTCAGATTCACAGTTAGTCAGTTTGGTGCGTTTTTCGAGGCAGACAGAGGGTACAATCAATTCAATTTTCATCAGGCTTGCCTGTATACTAGATCATCAGATTCAGTTTTGCTCCAGCAGGCAGAAATACACAGCCAAACAGGTGTTCATAGTCACCGGAACGCGTGTGGAAATCGAGAAATGGAAAAAGTTGAAATTTTCCAAAAAACGGCTAAGGCACAAAAAACCAGGCGCCCTTGGAGGCTAGGGGCGCCCAACTTTTCATGCCTTGGAATTTTTTTTATGTTTGACAGTGTTTTCTCGCAGCTGCTTTACTGATCCTTGCCCGGCGACAGGTTTCAGAGGTCAGATTTGTAGTTAGATGACGTCATATCGTCAGTTCGAGGCTGGGGATGACATCACAATTGATAAATCTTCAAAGTGCCATGATCAGTCAGCTTTTTTAGTCAATGGTGTTAGTTTGCCGTCTTGTTGAAGTC
This sequence comes from Cunninghamia lanceolata, assembly GCA_027924645.1. Lineage (NCBI taxonomy): Eukaryota > Viridiplantae > Streptophyta > Pinopsida > Cupressales > Cupressaceae > Cunninghamia > Cunninghamia lanceolata. The sequence continues at coordinate 485,522 of BSBN01001346.1, read as the reverse complement.
AGGGGCAGGCCATACTGGAGTCAAAACAAGTGCAAAAGTGGCGAAACAAAGGAAAAATTGGCTAACACTTTTGCGAACCTTGTGTGTTTGATGACATCATCAAAGAAGATATTTTTCATCATCTCACACATGAAGCCATAGGCAGCTATAAAATAGGGATTCTTCCTATTCGAAGACATCTACTTGGATTTGTGCTTTAAAAGATGCTTTCTTCATGGATAAGATTGAAGCTTTATTCTTTCACAAAGAAAGCTGTTTTTTTGACCTAAAGTTCTATAAAGACAAGCTTTTGGCTTCTTTATTTCATTATCTTTTGCAGGTTGCATCTAGGAGGAAGATTTTTATTTTCTTTCCACGAAGATTCAAAGGCTCAAACGAAATGCTTTTTTAGCGTTCTTCATAGTTTCGGGATGAGGAAGCAAGGAGGCACGCTTTTTCAAAGTCCTTTTTTCTAGGAGATCATTTTTCAGAAATAGGGCCGAAGCTTTTTCAATTTTCATCGAGATGGGTCCATCCAAAATTTCATCCTCTTGAAGATTGGGAAATTTTATTTTTCTGAGAATTTGCTTTTTTGCTACTTTTTCGGGAAGTCCTCTTTTTCACAATCCAACAATCTGGGTTGCTTCAAAACGGTTTTGTCTACAAAACCCATGTGCTAGTGTTTTCGCTCACATTATGCTTTTTAGAAGAAATCAGCAAGTAATTTTCAGCCTCTTGCGCAAGATTTTTTTGACATAGGCGTGTTCACAGTCATTTTTCAAATCTTTCAATATGCAGTACTCTCCAATAGAGATCAAGCCTAAAACGGTGTTGGTTCACGATTACCTGAGAACTTTCGAGACAGACTTGCATAAGGTACTTCCAGTGTTCAATTTACATCCTTTGGAAGATGCAGGAAACAACGTTATCAAGAATTTGAATCACTCCAGGTTGTTTGTAGCAGCTTCCTTCCCCTTCACAGTGCAAAGTATCGAATTCGTAATTGCTTGTATGAAGCATTACAATTCAGTCACAAGAGAAATCCAATCAAGAGATGGGTGTGTGCACTGCAGCCTGAGGCTGAATGACATTGAGAAGTGTTTTTCAATACCAATTTGGAGAGAAAACTTGGTTGTTTCGATTGAAGAATGCAAAAGGGTGTGGCACAATGATAAAGAGAAATACCGGAAAAAGATTGCTCAGAGATGGTTGAAAGAGAAGCAGAATGTCATGCCAAAGAATGTTGGGCATGGAGAGTTCAAGGAAGAACATGCAATAATGATTACTTTGCTAAGTCGGATCACGGGTCAAGCAGATGCTAACAAATTCCAGCCTTGGATGTTTTACATCATGTCCCAGATTGTTGACGGAACATAATTCTATGATTGGTCGGCACTCATCAATGATAGTCTCCACCAGCAAATAATTGATTTTCAAAGGGCTCATGATTTCCACATGATGTCATACATTGTGTATTTGATGGCTTTTCAGGGTCAATTTAGAGGTTTGAATATTGTTGGAACTCTGGGCATTCAACATGTATATCACCATTTCCTGCAGTTAGAATTTTCTCAGGCTGAGCGACATTATAGGTGGATAAATAATGCATTCCTGATGCATGCAGTGCGAGATATGGATAATGAGTTGCATATACGATTTTCAGCTGATGCCAGAATGGCGATGGCAGAACGGGCTGATTGGTCCATCCAGTTTCCCACTTTTTCCTACATCAGAGTATATGGCTTCTCAGGAGAGCTAGCCATGCTGCCGAGATATCCTACATATGAAGTAGCATTCATGGAATTTCTAAGGCAAGCCTATGAAGTTCATACATTTCTGCACAGCAGACGCAAGGCGGCTTTCAATTTTCCAATTGGAATGGGAATTTACAAATGTAGATCTGGAGCAGATGCCAAAGTGATTGGTAGTGAAATGTCCAAGTATGGTCTTAAGTTTTTCAACAGGTGGTCTTCATATGATCCGCGTGGTGTTTTTGCATCACACCATGGTCAAAATTGTGCGCATACGCATGTAGTTGAAGATTTTTGGACTAATTGTGCTGATGAGTTTGAAGTGCGAGAACGTAGTTACAGCAGGTTCACTCTTCAGCAATTGGCTGATATTTTGTCAGAAGATGTAGAGGGCTTGTCAGATGATGGTAAAGTTTTACTTCCCACATATTTCAGAGATCAGGTCGAGCAACAACCATTGCCACCAGTTAATTGGTCAGCTAAAGAGAGCACCTCGATCGAGGAAAGAACGAGCTGAGTTATAAAAAACAGTATGATATTCTTGAAAAATAAGCGGAAAGAACCCATTCCGGTTGCAGAGCCGCCAGTTGTTCAACCATCAGAACCTTCCACTTCCAAACCAAAACAAAGGGTTAAAGCTATGAGCATCCTTCCAGAAGGAACAAAGATGGCCAAGTTGAAGAGGAAAAAGGTTGAATCTCCAGTTCATATTTAGTAGGAACAACTAGCAGTTGCATCAAAGTTCCCACTGAACCAGCACCGCATGTAGAAACATTGCCTTCTGTTCATGTTTCTCCACCTTCTTCACCAATTTCTTCTCCCATTCACATTGATTCAGAGCCAGATTCGTCGGTTCATAACTCTGAGACACATATTGGTTCATCAGGAGTTGATGAAGTTAGAATCGAGTTTCCAAGAGAAAATGGCTCATCTTGACTTGAAAACATTCTGGGAAGAAAGAGGAGAAAACCTTCATATCAGTTGAACTTGATGGAGCTTAAAAGCGTCTACCAAGATACACCAGACAGGAAAATGAAGAGGCAAGTTCACATTGAGAAGAATGCGGATGGAGAAATGATCCTAGAAACTGCAACACCTCCAAAAGATAAGGATGTTGATGATATTGAGGTTGATGACTTCAAGGTTGTCAAGGCTAATCTTGGTAGGAGTAGCCAGCATACAGATGTAAATCTCTTCGAAGTTACAGCGGATAATTTGAAGGAGAGGGTGTTGAAGGACGGAGAAGATAAAGCAGCCCTCAAGGCTGAGGTTAGGCAGCTGCGGTAGTACATTTCCAACCTTTTCCATGGCACATCACAGGCTGATTTACTGCTTCCTCCGAATCTGGGATCACCGGCCGATTAGTAGCAGTTTAGTCAGTTGGTCATCTATGGGAGGCACATGAAGGATTGGGTGGAAGAATTTGTGACTAAAGGGAGAGTTGTACTTTCACAGTTCTATCAATTAAAGTATAACGCTCATGATCTGCGTTAAGGCATCCAGGGGTTACAACAGACCATGGCTGAAAATAGACTGGTGTTTGAGATCATTATCTCCGACTTGAAAATAGCACGTAATTCTGTTGATTCAGCTAAAGATAAGAAGATTGTTTCTACTTGGAAAGCACAGTATCTTTTCACAGTAAAAACTTATGACAGTATAATCTCAGAGTTAGCAGAGTGGAAAGAAAAGGTGGTGAATGTTCTCAAGTTTGTCAGATCTTTTGTTTCTCAGATCCCGTGTTCGTATGAAAAGAAGATGGTACCCGGTACGATCTCAAGGAAGCGCAGACAGAATTCTAGACTCTCATCCGCAACAATTTTAATGGTGATATTAGTGCCGGCAAGATGGATCGTTTTGCCGCAATGACAGTGAAGTTTGACAAAGCTGTGGGCGAAGTTCATGAATTCTTTCATATGGTTGCAAATGGTGAAGAAATGTTAGAGAATCAAAATATCATTCTAGAGAGTATCAATGTTCCTGGCAAAGATGCGGTCACTCACTTTTTAGAAGATATTATTTCCCAAAATATCAATGGATGACATCACCAATAAAGCAAGAATGTTGATGAGGATGTGATTCAAAAGAAAGCAGCTTTAACTCAAATGTTTTTTGTTTTAAAGCATTTGCTTTCATTTAAAGCTCATCCATTCTTTATTTAGAAAGAAATCACTTTGTATTAGTTGGAGTTTGCTTTGCTTTAAAGCATTTGTTAGTTGTAATCATTGTTTTAGAATAGAAATAAAGCTTGCGGGTTGGCAAGTTAGTTAGGGTAAATCAAGGAGATTTTAGGGTTCCCTACTCCTTTGATTTAGTATAAATAAGGGCAGCCTTGCCCATTGTATGTAATGGTAATTGTGATAGCAAATTTTGCTGTGCCTATTCTAGCCGGCATAACTTGTTATTTCAGCTACTTGTTCACTCTGTGTTATCTGTTTCTAGTGTTCAATCGCATATTGTATGCCTACCTTTTGCTACAATATTGCTGTCTTGGAGTTGTATCAACTTTATGATATTGGAATAGAAGTCTCATGCCTGCCTTTGCTTTGATTTTCTATCTCACTAATCATCAAGTTTTGTCGTCAAATGTGTGGCTTGTGTAAATTTTATTTCAGCTTTCATCATTAAAGTACAATGAGTCTTGTGATGTGAATTTGGGAGAAATTTATTTAAGTTTTTTGTGTTAAAACAAATCATTCCTTGTCCACTTTTGATTTCTGTGCTCCATGTTTACTCAAACAATCAAAAGCGTCATTTAGTTTAGGCCTAGCTGTAGCTAGAAGTTTTAAAATAGAAAAAACTTTTTTGCAGCGAAATAGAGTTTTATAACCTTGTACTCGCAGCTGAGAATCAAAAAGAAGATAGGCAAATTTAATTTATTTATCTTTTCAGTGAACATCGGCAAAAAGGGAACTCCCCCTCATAATAGGAGAGCAGTTTATCTGTGCATAGCTGTCCATTTCCAACTCTCATTCCAGAGGTGTGAATTGAAACGCCAACATACAACTTGAAGAAGTAACTATTGGGACTTTCCTAGTGGGAAGAGTTAATCTGTAGGCTTCTTAGTGGTTTGTTTTTTAGATATTGCAATATGGCTAACATTGTGGTTTTACATATGATAGTGATGTTGCAAGTCTTGTGGTACATCATATATATTGTTCCACATGTGGTGGTGCTATGACAAAAATTGAAGGTATCTAGATGGAGAACTCATAATCGCATAGGTGTTTAGGACTTGCTAGAGCATTATCAATGATGCAAGAGCTCATGCAACAGAATTGGTGAATATGTGGCATGATCTAAGGGTTGAATAATGTCTTGGAAGCTGACATAGGGTACCGCAAGCACTCGAGAGTTAAGATATGGTTGTATGTGCAACTGTAGGCAAGCAGAGCCGACAACGGTGGCTATACTAGAAATGTACTTGTATTGACAATGTAAAGGATGTGACTATTGTTTCATAGTGTGTAGCAACAACAACGTTTACAAGATGATTATCTATTAGGAGACATTTTGTGGAAAGTGCGATATACTGATGTCATATATGCACAGAGTACGGTTACATTGGCTCTTGGTATTTTACAAGCTAGTTATATGGTTGGGCGATTGGTATTCCTTGAATCTACCTATATATATCAGTTTGTATGAATGCGCCAAGGTTACCTGAAGTGAATAATTCACAATATAGTCATTGGAGACATTGTGTACGTTGTTGGTGTGAAAACATTAGAGTGACAACAGAAGTGGAGTATGTTGTAAATTGAGACTCATTGTCCAAAAGACCTTGTTGTACTGAATCTGTTTTAATTCTGATTAATACAATTGTGAACTTCTTGTTATCTGATCCTAAGGGATTCCATAGCAAAAATTGGCAAATAGCAAGAGAGTTGGAGAAGATTCAAAGCTTGCAGGACAAGTTCCAGGAGGTTCAATTCAGCCATGTTCCCAGAGAACTCAATAAAGTAGTGGATGGGCTAGCCAATGGGGCTCTTGACAACTACAACCTTATTTTTTATGGTTTGCCCCCTCAATGGTGGTCAACCAAGCTTCAAGAGAATCTGAGAAAGATTTTGGATTCTGATTTGTCCCAATGAATTCTAATATGTATCCTTTTCTCTATATTGCCCAAGCTTGGACTAATAGCTTTCAGGTCTGGCATAGTCGAATATGTACACTTTGATCTCTTTCTAATATGATGTGGTTCTTATAGAAAAAAATACAATTGTGAACTTCTGTTTTCATGGTGGGTTTTCTCTTGTAAGGGTTTCCTACATAAATCTTTGTGTCTTGTGTAATCTTGTGACGACATACATTTCCATAACTTTCATATATGTGTTGTTGTATAGATTTAATACATATTGAGTATTAATTGACCACATAATCTAAGAACTCGTAATTTCAGTCTGTCGATCCTATTGCAAAAGGGTGAAAATCCCTGACAGTAATAGCCATAGAGATGGAAACTATAGGGCCTAGTGCAAGTACTTCTGAATGGACTCATGCATCTTTAATCAAGAAAAGGAGAATAATGGTGGCACAACCTCTCAATTTGAGTGTTGTGTCCAATTCGCTTGAAGATGAGAATGAAAAAAGGCGAAGAGGCAAACTAGGCTAAATAAAAATGAGGAAGGGTATATTATTGCTGAAACAAATATTTCTCCTACGGATAAAAGTTATAAAGATATTCAATTTGCTGATTTTTAAATTGTCAAGATGGTTTTTGGGCCAAGTACATCATGGAGAGGTGAATATGCTAGAAGTTGTCACAAGAACTATAAAAAAAGAGTGATAAAAGATGGTGAAGATAAGGCAGATTTTGAAGACTGGGGTTAGACAGCTTCGAAAATATATAACTCATCTCTTGCAACCTGCTCTAGTATCAACCTTATTTGTACCACAAATTTTGGAATCCACCAAGGATTAGAAATGACTAGATCAGTTGGTTGATTATGGAAAGAACTTAGAAAAATGGTTGGAAGGTATTTATGAACAAGGTTCAAAGACATTGGAGAATTTGTACAAATTAATGGCAAAGGCAAAAAAAGTTCTTGAATGAGTTGATGATATTGAAAAATGCATGATGGATGTCCTTCCTTCTCATGAAGATATCGCTGGAAAACTTAAGCAAATAGATGTTCAGAAAATGAGTAAAAAGCAATGAGAAAAGATCTGTACATGGAAGGGACAGTATTCTTTTCTCATGAGAACTTTGAATGAAGCTTCATCCATTTTTTTTTGAACAAAAGAATAAATTGTTTTCAATAGAGAAGTTCATATTTTGATTCATTTCTCACTTATGCTGACGAGGAAGGAATTAGTTTTGATGCTGATGAGGTACGACAATTTTAGTAATTGATCGAGGAGAATTTTGGGAGAATCAGCAGGTAGACAAAGTGTATAGTTTGGCAAGGATTGTGCTTCATTTTCAGGAAGGAGAAAAGGAATTAGGAAATTTTGAAACAATAATTTCAGAGGTTGAGTTTATTCTTGAAACTCAGATTGTGTATATGGATTCAATATTAGTACTAGGAGAAACCAAAGTGGGTCAATTTCTTCAGAGCTTCAGATGGTTGTTTTAGTAAAAGGTTCCAGTGAAATTGCAAAATAGTTATCATTATTTAGGCTTATGTGTGCTTTTCGGAGAGAGAATTCTATTTTCAAGAGGAATATATTTTTAGATCTCTTTTCATGCAAATGATGTGAACTTTGGATAGTCTATTATTAAATTTTGAAATAATCTCAATTGTTAGTCTAATTGATAGTTGCATGCTTTAAGTTTTATTATTAGTGGATAGAATAATTTGTAATAAATCTTAAATTTGTGCAATCAGACTATTCTTAGAGTAGAAAGTCAGTTAATTAAAAATTTCCTTCATTTATTTCCATGCAATGCTCTGTAAACGATATAAATAAGTGCCTTTTTGCACCAAGTTTCCTAATAGTGATTTTCAATGTTGTTGAAATTGCTGTTCACTGAATTCTAAGTTTTGATGTTTATTTGTTTTTGTGTGTTGAGTACAATTTGATAATTCTTGTAAACTTTGTATTACAATTATTGTCAGAGGAAGGCTTGCAACTTTGTGTGTAATTCTTTCGTGCTTAATGTTCGTGTGTTCCCAATTCAATCTCGTTTGACTTATGATTTTTGATCTCTGTTTAATTGAGAATCATAAGCGTTGTGTTAGACTATTTTCTGCAGTGGATAGATTCATAAGCAAAAATCTCTTATCTAGTGCAGAAGAGCTGAATTGCCTTATGCCCTAGACTGAGAAACAAAAAGATGGGTCTTAATTTTCATTTGTTTGTATTGCATACTCGAAAGTCTATAAATTCCAGGTCAAAGGGAACTTCCACTAATAATTCAAAGAACTTTGTGTCACATTGGAAGGTGTGAATTAAAATGCTAACACACAACAAACACATCTGACACCTAACATTTATTTAAAACATACTAATAAGTATTTACTAACCTACTAACATTTATTTACGAACATCCTAATGCTAACAACATAACATACTAACTATGACTAATATGTAATATTTCCAATAACAACTCTTGTAGAGAATAACATTCTCTTTGCTTGACAAAATCTTGCTTAAAATCCGATCTTTAACCTTTGTGTCAAGAGATTTTTCTTCCAACTTTCTCAAGAAATCTTACATAATGGAAATTTTGGTTTGAAGCACTCCTGTATTGTGCAATCCATCCAGACCCAGAATCAGTTTCAAAAATTTCAGAGTTTCTAAATCAGGAATAACGAACGTCCTCCTCAAGTGGCATTCAAAGACCATCCCACCATAAGGCGAGTCCCTCGATGAATATCCATGATGCATTCTGAAAAAAGCCTTTTTCGTTCTACAGAGAGAGACTATCTGAATCTGCAACTCAATACCAGATTGAAAGGGGCATGACAAGCCACCTTAACTGGCCGCTTGCACGCACCAACCCAAAACTGCCATCATTCACATGAAATGCCAGAGATGTGAAATAAATGTAACATGCAGATAAAGGCCACAAAATGTCGTCCTCAAAATTACATAGCAATTGCATATGCCAGAAAACACCATTTCAAATCGTCTAGAAAAAAATGAAAGAAAAATTAGGGTGGGGGGAGCAAAAATTAAGATGACATTTGCTAATCAGGGACCAAAGATCCACTTGGAGAAAAGTTGAGAGGTTCTCCCATTCATCTGGTTGATTGCTTATCTTAGCAAAGAAGGGCAATCAATCAATTCCAGCATTAGCCAAAAAGTCAGCCACCCTATTGCACTCTATGTAACTGTCAACAAAAACAATTTTTTCAAATTGTGCACACAAGAGACACGCTTTCAATATAATTTTATTAAGCTTCCAGTTCTTCGTAGACCCCTTAAACAAGCCAAAAATAATCTCGCCTAAGAATGTCCTTAACCAACCAGCTTCTTGTAACCCATGGACGAAGCCAATTTAAGACCCTCCAATACCGTCCCCACCTCCACTTCATTATTAGAATTGGATCCCAAAAAGAAAGTACCCCAATAGATGAACTGCCCTGAGGAGGAGCACACCACAGCCCTGGTGCCAGGCAAATTGGGATTCTGTCTAATTGCTCCATCGAAATTTAATCTTAGGAAACCGTCGGGAGGAGGATTCCACGAGGCACCCAAACACTTAATTTGTTTATCTATTAGCCTATTAACGGGGGTGGGAAGAATGATTTAATGCTCTCCATTGGCAAGAGTTTTTTATTAAGGTTAGATTTGCTTTTCTTGAAGATCAATGTGCTTTCTTTGTTTTCTCTATGAGGTATGTTGCCTTAAGCATCCACAAATTAGGGGTGGGTATTATATAAATTCATGGAATGTGCCACTATACCTAGTATGGTTTCTGTAACATGCCTTCTCATAACACCCAAAATTACACATAGGATTTACTAGAAAGTAAATAAAAATGGTAAACATGAGAAATTTCTCTCTTTTTTTTAATACCTATAACATTTGCTTAATCATAAGCAAATGCATATCATTTTGGAATATTTCGTTCTTGAAATCACAACTCATTCAAAGTTAGAATCATAGTGAAATCTTTCACTTTTCATGTACAAATATTCTGCCTTGGCAATATAAATAATTTTACATCAATACATAAAGAATACTGCATCTGAAATCTTGACATCTGTAACTCAAGTCTTGGCTTGTCTTCTGCTTGGGAGGGAGAGTATCACCTGAGTGCTTTACCTTCAACCACAGATTGGCGGCCCCCCACACACCTTCCTTCCTGGAAGTAGCCCTACCCTTCATGAAGAGTATAGAAATAAGAAACCGACAAGTTTTGCCATCTGAGTTTAGTGATGTGTTCTACGTAACTCAATCGACATTACAACTTTAGATCCTTCTAGCTAAGTATGATCATTCTGATTGCTCACGTCATTTGGACACTGTGAACCGACTAATGCATGTAGAGACGGATGCATTACTTTGGCCAAAGATTCAATATAAATAGACGTTCGCAATGAACGTAGTCGTGAGTTCACACACCTCTAACTTGACTTGGAAACTCTCATCCTACAGTGAATTTAGTTTGACTAATACTAGTTGTAATTCCTCAAATTCCCGGAATACTTTCTATTTATTAAAATAGGTAGATATGTGGCAAATTTATTAATATTCAATGATAAAGTGTTTAAAACAATGAACATACATTTATCAATGCAAATGAATATATTAAACAATGCAAATAAATATATAAATTCAATTTCAACAATTGGTATAACTAAGTACTGGAGAAATAATACTTATCTGTATGAAATTAATAAAAATCCGAAAGATTGCTGGAATGGACCTTGGTTCAGCCTCTTCTGTCTGTGAGCAATCTGGGAGAAATAAGCGTACTTTGCCGCTCTACACGAGTGCTGGTTCCTCTGGAACAATGCTCAACACCGTGCAATAACCAAGCCCTGGCCAGGACAGTCCTGAGTGCACTTCTGTACCCCAGGTTGGACACACACATAAGATGTGCCCCCTTCTCCATCTTGCTCACAGCCTGCTAACCTAGAATCCTATTCCCGCAATGTACAGTGCTTGCTTTCTTCTTCTTTCCTTTACTTTTTCCTCTATTTTCTTGCGTGTTCCCCTTTTACATTATTTCCATGGGTTTAAATATTAACCCAAAGAGTGGTTCCAAATATCACACCCTTTAATAAATAATATTACAAATAAACCTTTTATTGTAACTTCCCGTGAAACACACTCCATGAGTGTACTTATAAATAAGGTTTCTTTAACCCTTATTTTAACTCGAAAGTAACTTCTTCTTTTTCTTTTCTCTTTTTTTACATTCCTTCTTATTTTCTTATATTCTTTTTTTTAATATATTTATTTTTATTCTCTAAAGTTTATACAAACTTTATTTCTTTAATTCACTTCTCGGGGAAAAAGTCCCATAACACTAGTCATAGAGTGACTTGACTAAGTTTCACCCATAGTTCACCTGACTTAGAATTTGTTCCTAAAATCTAGAATACAATACCAAAAATAGGTTTTAAAATGAGAGCTTAGTCTTTCGAAAAAGTATCTTGTTGTAGTCTTGCAACATCGGATCTATGACTTCCTGTCACTCTACCCTTTGTTTCGACAATTTTGTTTTTTTGGGTTTGATGTCTAATATCGACATTAGCATATAGCTTTGTCAAAAGCTTCTTTACTCCTCTTAGGTATTTGTCTTGATCTAAGGATTGTCAACTAATCCTTGTCGACTATAAACACATTAGTTTTAATCGATGACATAACCATAAGGAGAATCTTATGTTTAGTAAACATATCTAGGTTATTCTTTAGAGATTTATCTTCTCTAACCCATCATACAGAATAACATTAAATCTCTTGTTATCTGTAGGTAAAAGGAATATTATATCATACTACAATAATAACCTTTAGACTTATTTAGACTATATAGTTTTTAATGAACTTATCTTTCTCACATAAAATAAGTAGCATGGTTTCCCATCTTCTTATAGTAAAACCATAACTAAATTACATAGCATTGACATCATTAACTCATTTTGATATCAACGACAAAAGAAGAGTTTAAAGAGAATAATGTGATAGGTTTCAAACTAACAATTCCCCTTCCATTCACTACTCTGGATATAAAAAGATTCGGTACCTGTTTACTTCATCCTCGTGCAAGATATACTCATATCCTTTCTATGAGCATATATATATATATATATTACTAGGGTCGTACCTTGATGATCTCGTGACGACTAATATCATACTAAACAATCATGAATGCAATAAAAGATACATAGGGCTCATCCGTTGACTCGGTTGAGTTACAATATATATAAGCATCACATTTATAATCATAAAAGAAAGACAACATTGGTATCTTGCCTACCAACGACATGCACTACTTTGGCCTGCTAAAGTCTATACTCTTCAGCCTGAAGAAGTATACAACTCTTTGGCCTGACTGATAAACAATACATCTTACCGGCCTGAATGATAATGAATAGATACACGGCCATTACAAATACAGTTGGCCTCGGCCATTACAAAATATAGTCGGTTATATATTCATATACAGAGAACACTTAGTAACATGTCGAAGCTCTCCTTATGTGGTTTATCTTCAACAGAAAAAGGATATGAATTAAGCCTTATGTATACACAGAATTAAAGGTAAGGCGTCGGCCTTGAATATAACAATCTTTGCCTTATATATAAAGAATATCGGCCTTATCTTCTCGGCCTTAAAAGACACAAATTATCAATCAAAACCTATATTGAGCATAGATTATGGCAAAGCAATGTATGACTCTGTACTGATGCAAAGCATCGACTATTGATATAAACTCAGGCATTCATCATCATAAACAAATCAAAACTTATTCGATAAACTGGCATTTAAGAGATGTACCTATTTGTTATTGTTCCCAGGCTCCTTTCTTTTGTGCCCGAATTACTCTATTTCGCTGTTCAAGAACTCCCTATTCTCTTCACATGGTTTTTCCCTCCTTTTCCTCTGCTTTGGCAGTAATCTCTAGAGCTCAAAAGTTGCGGAATTGTTCTTCGGTTGCCCGCAATGGGCTTATAAACCCATAAACTGCGTCTCCCTCAACCCGTGAAGTCTATGGCAGTTTACCTGCCTATTTTCATGCTTTACTCGCATGCAGACATAGTGGAGGAGTGGGTCATATTGACCACTCTCATACTCCTAATCCATGTCTAACGTGGAGGATGGAGTTGAGGCTCATGTAAACACATGATGATTTTACATTATTTGCCATCATCCATGTTACTAAGAGGAACTTCTTTAGATAAAAAGAAAACAAAATAGGTTTAACAAATAAATCATATCATTAGCCATATATACATCAACATAATATCGTTAAATGAACGAAAACATATGTCGATTTTAATACAAAGCAAGACATGAGAATGGGGTCGAGAATCTTCCCCTCTCAAATTGTTGACGACGAAAAAAGAAAATAGATTATCACAATGAAATCCCAATCGGGATTTACTTAAAAAGGAAGTAGTTTTTACTACTAATATAAACTATATTCATATCTCATAAGTAGGATAATGACAATCAACCTTAATCTGTTGCTAGTCACAAACTATCCAAACATGGTTTTTCTTGACAAAACCTATACCTAAAAGAAATTGTTGACTAATCGACGTCTGTCGAGTCAAAACCAAACTTAGACTAGTTAGGTCAATCTGACTTACCAATCTCACTGTTGGTTCACTAGGTTAAAAAGGCACATAACTTAGGTGGCAATAACCTGTCCTTTCCATTTCTATCCACTTCTCTTGGATGATTCTCTCCCTCCCTTTCTTGGAGGTCGGTAATCTATTCCCTGGTTACAACTCACAGTCACCAAATTGTGATCAGTGTATCATTAGTAAATCCTTAAACATCATAAATAGATAATCTCAATAACATATAATCACCTTTTAAATTCTATGCATTTAATCATAACTCATGAAATCATTGATTTTTCCTGATATTTGTCTAAACATCAAATCATTAATCCATGTAAGTTTATCCACTAATTACATAAAAGTAAAAAGTAAAGTATAGTCAAAATTTGGGGTGTGACAATTTTAGGTATACCCCAAACTCATACCAACATATCCAACACAAATACCCAACATGGATGGGCATGTGCACCCCTGCTCCTTTGGCTTGGGAATATTATAGTTATTCTTACAAGACTAATCACTGTATGTTTGGTTCAAAACTCGCTTCTAGAGCTTAAAACTTTAAAAGTATGACTGTATAAATGCTTCTACTATGCTTCTAAGATATATACATAATCCATGTTAACAATAAGAACTAAAATCAAGAACAAACAATTGGTGGTGTACAAACAGATAAAAAGGCAAAGATAAATACCCACGAAGATTGTTTTGCTAGCTTGAATTGCTAATTTGTAAGTAAATAAACCTTCATCTTTCATATAGGATTCTCTGAAGGAATGAAATCTTGCACATTCTAATAAAGTAAAATTCAATGAATGTCTTTGGGGAGACCACCTATTACCTCTAAACTGACATTGGAGAGTTTTCCACAGAGAAAAAGGTTAGAGATTACCTTGTTTCATGCAAATGATTGTGGAGCTGAAGCAGCTTCTAGGAATCAATAATATCCCAAAAGGGATGTTTTTGTAATATCCTTCAGTTGTCTTGGTTAATGGTATGATTCTGGCTACGAGTAAGGGAGAGCTTGCCTGATGTGTCACTTACCTTACTATTCATAGCTTATCATAGTAATAAAGGGAGCTCTAAGAAATAAGGAACATTCATCAAGCTTCTGGACACATGGTACATTGAGTCAAGCAATGTGATGTCCCAATATTAAGACTCCGTTTAAAGATTTAAAACATCATAATATATGATAAAATTGCTTCCTTGAAAATGCTAATTGTGTGATATTATTTATTGTATTTATAAAATAATACACAAGTATAAATATTATTAATTTAGATATTATTATAATAATAATAATATATAATATATAATATATAAATATAAACATAAACATAAAATATAAATAATAATAATAATAATATAAATATAAATTAATTTAAATACTATTAAAGATAAATATAAATATTAATATTATTAATATTAATATTTAAATATTATCATTATAAGTATATAAGCTAAGTCAGTGAATTATGATAAGCAGTGATTATATTAGAACAAAAAGAAGTGATTTGTTATTGGAGCGATCTTTCTTAAAGTTTATAAGACAGCAATTAAAGTTAAAGGCAACACATAAGACAAGTCTCAAAGGAGAAGTCAGCGATCATAAGGATAGAATAAAACAAAAGGATGCTGACCTGTCAATGAAGACAAATGAGATGCAATTAAAATGTCGTAAGTATTAAAAGATAAGAGGCAGTGATTAAAGTGAGGGGCTGCGATTTATGAGAAGTCATCATCTTTTCAAGAGTTGTGTCTCATTATAAAGGCATGAAGGTATATATATTTGTTTATGAGAATGATATCAGGCAGGAAGATATAATCAGATCTGACATAAATACAGATCAGCAATATTCTGAGTTAGAGGCAGAAAAATATTTCTGAGTTGGAAAGTTATGTGTGTTAACATATCTGAATATTAAGTGCAGCAGTATATTGGCTGCAAGGGAGAAATCTTTAAGGATTCTCAAGGTTACAAAGGTAAGTATTGTCTTAGATGTTAAATATATCCTTATATTTATTATGATAAATACCATATGTTAAGCAGTGATAAAATATCATTAGATATATACATTATGAAATTTGCTATAAAGGAAAACATCAATAGACTACATTAACAACACATTAAGCAATGATATGTTCAAACTTATTTACTTCTATTGCCTGCAACCTTAGGGTAGGTTGGTTTTATTAGGGAAAGGCGGAGTAATTCCATCCTAATGGATTGGAGATGGTTTAGCACGCCCTAGACAAGTAATTCCCCATCTGTGGTTGAGGATTAGAAGGAGATGTGAACATAGTCAATACCTTGTTATTTCTATTGCCTCTAACTTTAGGGTAGGTGGTTTTGTTAGGGAGAGGCGAAGTAATTCCATCCCGATGGATTGGAGATGGTTTAGTGCGCCCTAAACAAGGTGTTAGGGAGAGGCGGAGTAATCCCATCCCAATTACATAGGAGAAGGTTTGGCGCGCCCTAGACAAGTAATTCCCCATCCAAGGTTGAGGAGTAGAAAGAGAAATAAGAATTAAGACTTGAACATAGTCGATACTGAATAGTGTTATGAATTGCACTGAATATTATCTTAATTTATTGATCTTTAATATTTCTAATGTCCCTTTCTAATGATATTATTGTATGCAAGTAAAGAAATCCGAAATATCCTAAAAGGGGACATTACAAGTGGTATCAGAGATTTGATCTTGCTAGGCTGGGGATCAAAGAGAGTTTAAATTCCAAAAATTTAGAGTTGAGAACAGTAAATGACCAAGGTTCTTTGATGAGAGTTAATTTATAGCAAGGAATTGGAAAACGTAAACAAGCATTAACAAAAGGAAACCAGTGTAAGAATTATGGTCATTAAAAGGACTATAGGAGGCATGGGGTTGACTATTAGAAGAAATAAATTATTGGAGGGTTACACTAAGGTAAAACACGTATAGAAGTTACATGAAGTAAATCGCAAGGAAAATAGCATGGAAGAAGTGGAGATGAATATAATATACAAAGCAATACAATCATATGAAACATAAGTAACACAAGGAATCAGCATACAAGGAAAATTATAAATAAAACCATAAGGAAATGGAGCATGTAGATCTATAACAGACAATGCGGATTCAATTACTAAAATCAAATTTAGATTCTTGATTGCATCCTTCATCAACTACATTTCCTTCAATTCTAATACATTTGCTGATCTGTTTCATTTTCAATAACATAAATCTTCTCTCTTCTAATAATCTTATTTGTCATTGATTGTCTCCATGCTATCTTATCATCATTTATTAAACACTTCTACGACTTGTGAAATAATCTAAATCTTACTTGAATCTACCTTCTCTACAACATCATTAGATTCATCTCTCTGAATTTTCAAGATGCCTTCACCATTCATAGCTTTCATCAATATTGCTTCATCTTGGAATATTGTGCAATCTTGGAATCTCAATACTCTCAAAATCTTCTTTAGCATTGAAAATATTTTTCATGGACTAAAACTACATCCTCACCTATGACACTTACATGGTCTCAATCACATCATTGTTATTCAAAACATCAAACAAATGTTTACCTATACATTTGTCTTTCATTAATCCTTTCAAATCTTCTTTGATCACAAATTTTCTCTCCGTGTCATCATATAATCAATTACTCATCAAGAACATGACTCTTCTCAATTTTGAAGTCAATAACATATTGAAAGGTAAAACTAGTACAAGATCAAATCTCGTGATCAAAAATCAAGATGTCTTTTGGATTCTTCACTCTGAGAACGAGAGAAAACTTATCTTAAGAAAGGTAAACATTGGCAGTTGGATTGAGACAAGAATACTAACAACAATTCCTCGTAAAGATTGATTTAGATCTTGACGATTTTTTCTAATTGTGATTGCTTGAGGACAAGCAATCTTGGACGGGGAGGACTGTGATGTCCCGATATTAAGACTCTGTTTAAAGATTTAAAACATCATAATATATGATAAAATTGCATTCTTGAAAATGATAATTGTGTGATATTGTTTATTGTATTTATAAAATAATAAACATAAATATAAATATTATTAATTTAGATATTATTATAATTATAATAATAATATAATATATAATATATAAATATAAACATAAACATAAAATATAAATAGTAATAATAATATAAATATAAATTAATTTAAATACTATTAAAGATAAATATAAATATAAATATTAATATTATTAATATTAATATTTAAATATTATCATTATAAGTATATAAGCTAAGTCAGCGAATTATGATTATATTAGAAAGAAAAGAAGTGATTTGTTATTGGAGCGATCTTTCTTAAAGTTTATAAGACAACAATTAAAGTTAAAGGCAGCACATAAGACAAGTCTCAAAGGAGAAGTCAGCGATCATAAGCATAGAATAAAACAAAAGGATGCTGACCTGTCAATGAAGACAAATGAGATGCAATTAAAATGTAGTAAGTATTAAAAGATAAGAGGCAGTGATTAAAGTGGGGCTGTGATTTATGAGAAGTCATCATCTTTTCAAGAGTTGTGTCTCATTATCAAGGCATGAAGGTATATATATTTGTTTATGAGAATAATATCGGGCAGGAAGATAGAATCAGATCTGACATAAATACAGATCAGCAATAATCTGAGTTGGAGGCAGAAAAATATTTCTGAGTTGGAAAGTTATGTGTGGTAACATATCTGAATATTAAGTGCAGCAGTATATCGGATGCAAGGGAGAAATCTTTAAGGATTCTCAAGGTTACAAAGGTAAGTATTGTCTTAGATGATAAATAAATCCTTATATTTATTATGATAAATACTATATGTTAAGCAGTGATAATATATCATTAGATATATACATTATGGAATTTGCTATAAAGGAAAATATCAATAGACTACATTAACAACACATTAAGCAATGATATGTTCAAACTTATTTACTTCTATTGCCTGCAACCTTAGGGTAGGTTGGTTTTGTTAGGGAAAGGCGGAGTAATTCCATCCTAGTGGATTGGAGATGGTTTAGTGCGCCCTAGACAAGTTTGTTAGGGAGAGGCATAGTAATCCCATCCCAATTACATTAGAGAAGGTTTAGCAGGTCCTAGACAAGTAATTCCCCATCCGTAGTTGAGGATTAGAAGGAGATGTGAACATAGTCAATACCTAGTTATTTCTATTGCCTCTAACTTTAGGGTAGGTGGTTTTGTTAGGGAGAGGCGAAGTAATTCCATCCCGATGGATTGGAGATGGTTTAGCACGCCCTAGACAAGGTTGTTAGGGAGAGGCGGAGTAATCCCATCCCAATTACATTGGAGAAGGTTTAGCGCGCCCTAGACAAGTAATCCCCCATCCAAGATTGAGGAGTAGAAAGAGAAATAAGAATTAAGACTTGAACATAGTCGATAGTGAATAGTGTTATGAATTGAACTTAATATTAACTTAATTTATCAATCTTTAATATTTCTAATGTCCCTTTCTAGTGATATTATTTTATGCAAGTAAATAAATCCGAAATATCCTAAAAGGGGACATTACAAGCAAGCTGCACTTAGATTTTGGAGTGGTTATGATTCTTAGATGGAGATAACCATAGAAGATGGGACTTATGTGGGAGGTTTTCATAACTAATCATAAGCCCACCCCTAGCAGTGCAGGTTCAGACCATGCATATTGTAAAGCTCAACTATTAGTCCCTTAAATATCAGTTGGATTGTGCATGATAGTTACTATAGAAGTTATGTGTTTCATTCACAGTTATCGGATATGCCACCCCCTCTCCCTTGGTATGTGTATCGTCGTATTGGATACAGCTCGGATACATCTTGGATACCGTATCCAGCCGTACAAAAACAAACCCTATTTTTTCCTGTGTCGGATATGCGTAGATACAACATTCTCATGATATTTGTGTCGTATCCCAAAAATATTAACCCTAGAATGTTAAAAATTGCCGCAAGCAACTGTTCCATGATCTGGCATGCTGATTTCTTGTTGTGGGGAACTACTTTGGACCAGCACACACACGATTGGAAATATGTCTTTCTACGCGATTGTATTTACTCAAATAATCGCATTAATTCTAAAGTTGGAGATATAGTGTCAACAAGCGATGGAGGAAGAGGCAAATTTTATTAATTGGTGATACTTTTTTAATTTATGGTTTTTTTGTTTTACTTTACATTGTAAACTTTTATTTATTTATTAAGTTTAATACATTTAACTTTTAATTTAAGTTTAATTTATTAATATATAATATATTTGTAAAATATATATTATTTATATTAAATTTAAATTATTTAATATTATTTATTGCTAATATATATATGTCGTGTCTAGCCATATCCATATTAGGGGTCTTGAAAAATAGTCGTATCCGTATCCAATAACATATCTGTATCCGATACCATATCCGTATCCGATACCATATCCGTGTCCATGCAACTCTGGTTTCATTTACTCCAGGGAAATGATCCTTAACAGTAACACTTAGAAGCCTCCTTGTCCTGCAATTATTCTTGTAACCTGGTTGGTTGTGCTTTTACTGCCACTGGATTAATTGTTTCTTGTTCTCTTTCTTTATGATGAATGATGGAAAAACATTACATGAGATGCTTAGTACAATAGGAGATCTATTGATAGTTATCTTCAAGTATTTTTGGAATCATTTATTCCTAAAACAAGGATTCAACTTTGCAATGTGCATAAATCATGAAATTATACCATCAAAACTACTGTCAAAAGTTAGTGTGCATGCTTGCATAAACTTCATTCACAGAATTGTCTCAATCACCTGAACAGAACCAATAATTCCTTTGCACTTTTAGAGTCTGATACTCATAAAATCATAAAAAATACCAACAAGCTCCTGCCAAAGGCCCAGAACCAATGGTACAAAGAACATAGAAGAAAAGGTCATTTCTTTCCTGTGACAGTAACATCCTCCCATGTGTTTTGGGATGGCAAGTCTATCTACTTGCACCAAATATGTACAACTTTATTAACTTGCAACGTGCATGTTTCTCGCTCTTGAGTCTCAGTCTCTGTAGAAAGATGAAACACTATGTTGGTGTCCATTTTGGTCTGTAAGATGTGAATTTATTTTAACATTTTTTGTAATGCCAATACAACTACATTTTATCACCATCATTGTATCAATTGAAGCATCATTATCTGGAAAGGTTTTTAAAATATTCTTCATTGCATGCTTAAAATCCCTTTTGTACCCTTGGTTTGTATAGAATGAAAGGCAAACCCTTGGACGATTCTGTCAAAGTATGGTATTGATTATTTATGTTGTTGAATGGTAATTTGTCTGCTTGTTTCTATGCTTTGGTATGACAGATTATTGAAAGGCCCATGGACTTGAGAAATGTGCAAGATCGACTGGAGGCAGAAGATGGTTTGGGTTACAGTAATGTGCGTGAAATATGTGAAGATGTGAGACTTGTTTTTAGGAATGCAATGGCATACAATCCACCAGGGACAGATGTACACAAGTATGCAAAAGCTCTATTGGAGAAGTTTGAAGAAAAATGGGGAAGTGTTTTGGAACCAAAACTTCTTGAACTGGTATATTCTTATTATTATATCTGTTAATATTTTTCATCCATTCAATCCAACACTCACAGTTGTATTATATTTACAAGGGAATTGATGAATCTCATGAAGTTAGCTTGTAACAATATCTGGTTTCCAGAAGGGATTGATTTTATCAAGAACACTATAATATTTTAAAATTTCCTACATTAACATATGTCATATATTCATTCCCAACCTCCAGATGAAAAACATAGCAATTAAGTCAGAGACTGTCAAAACCACAAGCAAGAGGGAAAAATACAAAGCCACCTAAACCTAGTCCTGGCTAAACTCCTTTGCTAAGAGAACCCAATGGAGATCCACCTCATCATTAGCATCAAATTTGTAAAAAACATGAAAAAAAGTAAAGGGCCGACAAAACAGGAAAAACTGGAAACTAGACATCCCTCACTCAAATACAACAGATGCTCTGTTGTAACTTTACATAGTGCATATTAATAACTATAAGCTTCTTCAACATCTTGAGTTCTGTCAGCTTGCAATATATGGGAGCTTCTAGAAGTTTCACATGTAAATGAATTGTTTACTATCAAGCCATTATCACAAATTTTTGACTTACGACATTTTAACTTCCATCCTTGAAAATGTGTCCTCTAATTCTTCTTTAGCTTCCATTATCTTGATGAGTTACTTGAAATTTAGGGTTGAAAGTGTTCTCTCTTCCTCCTTTGGCCCATGGCCACCACTATAAAGGTAGTGGAGGCCTGGGGGTAGGGCGGAACCAAATGATTGAGTATAAGACATTTACACGTTTCTAGTGAGTCTAGTTGGGCCCTATAACTATAGAAAGGGGGCCACTGGATTTGGCTCTACTTGATCTGCTTCTCGGAAATGACCTGTGGAAGATGTCCAAGTGCAACTACTACTACTGCTACCCATAGCCTTCCAATGCCCTACTGTCAGTAACTTAATATTTTTGGGCAGGTAGTAAGTGATCCAGGTTTGACTCCATCTATGCTATTATCAATTGTGCAGTCAGAAGCTTCTTGCAGATCCTTATAGATAGCTTCCATTGTAGTAGTACCTTTATCTTTTTTAGGCCCCAATATCAAGCTGTCATGCTCACAATGTGGAATTGGCAATTTTTGTGCAATCTTTGTGTGCATATCGAATTCCTGCCTCTTTCCAATTAGCATCAAGTTGATAGCTTCAATTTACTAAGTTTGCTAGTTTAACAATCTTGTTACTATCTTAGCTGGTTGTACTTTCTGTTAGGATTAGGTGTACTATTCACCATGCAAGTCCTAGTAGAACAATGTTGTAATCTGGGAAAGTATATTCTATGTATACTCTCCAAAGGTCATGGAATGGAACACCCATTTGGTAGTTGGAGGCACATGTGAATGGACTATTCTCCTTGACACTTGGCAATATTTGTTGTAAGAAGGTTACATTGTAAGGCATCATTGGACACTTGATAGTATACATCGAAGTGGTGTAAGAGGAATCTATGACACGGAGTTGCATGCCGGTCATCATTTTGGGGGTTACACGTTTGACTTTCTAATTTTGGCATGAGGGGAAGCCTGTTTTGTCTTTTCCATGGGTAGGTGAGCTTGTTTTGTTATTTTGTGGTGTTATTTGTCTTATCTAGAAAAGGACACGCTTATGGAGGGAAAAATCTTTTGACCTTCTAGAATCTTCTTTGTAACTCTCAGACATGTGTCATGAGGTCTCTTTCATGTTAACCACTTGGCTCATCGTTTTGAGTTGGTGGTTTTGTATACCACTTGGTGGTTTTGTGCCTTGCTTGGTCTATACAAGCAAGCCCATGGTTAGTGGTATTAGTGTAGTAAATGGTTGCAAAGTTATGCTATTAGAATGTTGCTAGATTTCCTACATGATTGAAGAGTGATGATCTCTTGTTGCTCTTGGCTGTGACATTGCAGCATGGTGATGGATGTATGGTCGCATGTGTTTGCGACAGGTTTCCAAAGCTAGAAGATGATGTTGGATATGTCTTAGAGAGGGTGATGTTTTATTGATAGAGCACAAATAAAATTCTTATTGTATTGTAAACATGCTTTATTATTAATATGATGAGGAGTGCTTTAGAGACTGAGTTTTTAAACCCAAAAGGGTTTTCCAAGGATACATATGGTGTTATATGTATGGATGTTGCTTCTATTTCTTGTCTCTATTCCATTTTGGTTCTTTTTTAAATATTGTTTACAAGTCATTATGCTGCTGAAATTTTGTTAGATCTGAAAACTTGTAACACTCTCTTCGTAGGATTAATGTGGAAATTTTTCTTATTTCCTAAAACTTTCAAGTTTCATCGGCCTGCTTTAACCTTTCAATTTGTCTTTCTTTCCTCTACTGGAAACAATTTATCACATTTGCACAGTCTTGACTATCATGTAAACGTAATTTACCTAAGATCTCTCTTGCAATAAGAAGCATGGAGTCTATAATGCTTACCAGATAGGAGAGCTTCTTTCTTGAACTGAAAGGGAGCCCAACAGTTTCTTTGTTCATTATTACTATTTACTGATACACATTGTCTTCCACCAGGTTAATGGAGGATTGCCAAGCTCCAAAGAATTTTTGCAGGCAAGGCTCTGTTAAGAAGGCAGGCCTCCTGATACCTATAGTACTTTCACTTGTTCCAAAGGGCCTTGCTTTAAGCCTGTAAGTCAAATTTATTCTTATTAACTTGCCTCCCACCAGTACAATAAAAATTCTTCCATTGAGTTTCAAAGTCTATATGAATTGAGGATAGAGCAAGAAGAATAGAACATGAAAAAACTGGATAGGCTGATAGAAAGGTCTGAATGAGCAATGGTCAGGCCTGCACACATGACTAATTATTCTACACCTTCTTCCTCATATTCTTCAAATTTTCCAAAAGTGACTGAAGAGGAAGGCAGCTTGAGAATTCTCTTCATCGAATTACAAAATCTGAGATATCCCAAGAGCTTATCTTTCCAGATAGATTATTATTATTATGAATCTTGCACCAGCCAAGTTCAGTTTGCCTCCAAAAGCAGTGTAAAATTTGTTAGTGAATTCATTAAATCTATGAACCATAATCATTGTGTTGTACTCAATCCGAAACTCGTATTATGTCAAAAGCTCGTTGTCAAATTGCCATTTGTGTGTCAAATGATTCGTCAGAAAAGCGGAAATTGTCAATTTCTGGTTGAATGTCTCATCGAGTCGCAAGTAATGTCAAGTTGACAAAGTCCGTCGTTCGTTTGTGGTATCTATATTAAGTCGTCGATTTTGGTGTTCATTCTTGGTCAAGTGTTTGGTCATCTCGTTTATCGAACATCGAAGTCGTAATCGTTTTAAGTCAGGTCACAGCTCTCCCTAACCAAACTCCAACGTTCGAGTTATCCCATCATCAAAGTCCTTTGTCATCAAAGGGTGGAAAGACCATTTTCCTTTGATGATGAATTCTCAAGTCTAATGTTAAAAATGTTGTCGTATTGTCTTATTTTGTATTTGTGTGTTGACTTTAATTTTAATTATTAATTTTTATTTTTGAATTCTCTTTAAAACAATTATTAATTATTAATTATTAATTATTTTAAAATTAAAGTTAATTAGTATTGTCCAAAAATTGTAAATTATAAAATATTATTATTTTTCCTAATAACTATTTTAATAATTTATTATTACTAACAATTATTAATTAAAATAATAAATAAAATAAAAATTAAAAAATTAAAAAAGGCACGACCTACGTATAGATGCGAGCCTATCATAGGCTACGCCTTTACAAAGGTCGCCATATCAAATATAAAAAAATAATACATGCGCTTTCACATGAAAACCCACGCACCATACAAAGGGCCAACACGCCCATACATAGGGAGCAAGCCTCATCAAACATCAAGGTGCCCAAGGAAGGTTGCCAGGTCAACAACAAAGGAAGACTAGTGATCAACGTGCCTAAAGCGCCTCTCCAATGTGCCTATACAAAAAGCGGGCCATGCCTTAGTGAACGCGGTAGGGTTTCAAGCGGGCGAGAGATCGCGGTTCCAGGCGGCATCCGGGGTGTTAGGCAAGAGTCTCAGTTCCAAGTGGTGAGGCAGATTTTCGGGAGCTGGACTTTTGGGAGCTATGGATAGTTGTCGGTCTTGTGGGCCATCAAATCGTCTTCTCCAAAAAGCTCTGTCGGCAGCTTGGGAGGAAAACCGACATGGGGGCCACTTGATACAAAAACAAATGTCTCGCATATTACTCAGGTCAGCTCCGAAAGTTACATTTTTCATTTCTTTTTAATCAAAGCTTTTTTTTTTCTTTGTGTGGGTTTTGTGGCACATCTATATATCCATCATGCAATAGCATATACCTCAAACCTTGGAACCTCTCAACCTTGAAAAACAAGTAAACTGGGGCTCAAGGTTTTCAAACCAAGTAAACTACACACAACAGAGTTAAATACAGTGCAATGAGGCAGTATGGTGAGTAAAACAGTAATACAAGAAGTGGGGACACTGACAAAACGTTTAAATAAGACTTCAGAGGAGGAACACGGAGGCAACAGAGGGGGAGAGAGCATAACCAAGTATAAAAAGGCACCGCAGATAGATATGTTAGTACCATATGGTTTAACATTTTACACAGGGAAACAAGACACTTATCCTCTCATAACAATAGGGGTTTTGGAGTCACTTTTGCACTCCCAAAAACAAGGATACACTCAAGTCAAAAACTCAGGCACAGGAGAAACCTTGGCATTTGTAAATGCCAAACAATACAGGAGGATTCTGCAACACAGACAAGTCAAAATAGCAAGAAAGCTAAAACGGTTGGGAAACAATAAATTTGTCACAATCCTACCTAAGTTAATGAATTTTATTCGAGCAGCAACCAATTTTGGGACAACACAAGAGCAAGTAAAGCCACCTGTATAAGAACAAGAAAACCATGAAAACCAGTTAGAGGAGTGGCACAACAAGGCAACAAACATAGTCCAAAGAGGAGCATTGAAAGGGGGCGATCAGGGAATCACCATATCAAGGGCAGTGAGGATATGAAGCAGCGGGAAGTGGAGGCATAGTTAGAGGTTGAGAATGATGGCAACCATGATCAATACAACCCTAGCTCAAACCCGCTAATATGGTCCTCAGACCTATATGTTAGTGAGCTAATGAGCTTAAACAGGAGACTCGAAAGCATAGAAGTATCGGGGATGATGAAAGACAATAAATTGTAGGAGATCATGGCTACTAACGACAAATCACTCATGAAAACAAGCTGCTTAAAGAGGAAATAATTCAACTGCATGTCAATATGAAAACAGGCCAGCAAGAAATTTTGACCATGAAACAGGAAATAAAACGAGTTAATAGCAGGAATATTCCTAAGGCAGCAAAGGAAAAAGACAACTAGAAGAAGCAAAGTCGTGGGCACAAGTAGCAAAAGGGCCAGCAGTAAACCAAAGAGAACTCATAGAAAAGAAAGTCAAATTACAAATGTGGGAAGAAAAAAATCGACATGATAAAGCAACAAATATAATAATAAAAGGTTTGAAAGATCATGGGGAAGGTGGAACACACTGACAAGTTAATAAAAAACTTCCTTGCAGACAAGTTGGAGTGGAAAGGGTACATTCATCAAGCAAGCAGAATTGGAAGAATGACACAAGAGGGCAGAAATAGAAATGTAAGAGTAACCTTGAAAAACATGGAGGACAAGAACAAAATTTTAAGAAACAAAAAATTTCTTAAGGGCACACAATTCTACATAGATGAGGATTTAACTCCATCAATTAGAAGAAAGAAGGAAGGAGTGGGAGAAAGTTGTAGAGGCAAGAAAAGTAGGGAATGAAGCATAGTTGTATAGAGGGAAAGCCCAAATTAGCAACCAGATAGCGCATACTAAATATGAAGGTGAGCCCCCCCAGGAACACCTCACAATGGTAAGTTGGAACTGTCGGGGTTACCCTTGGAGGCGAGGTCCTGGTCTAGGGCCCATAGCGGAGGGAAAAGACTTCATTGTTCTGATTGAGACACATGAACATGAGGGCTGTAAGGTACGAAATTTTGAGGGTTATAGGAAGGTTTCAGTTTGGAATGAGCTCGCTGAAAGCAGCAATGGTCATGGGGGAGTGATAGTTTTGGTGAGAGAGTCGGGAGAGAATCATACAAGTGGAAAAGGAAGACCCAAACAAACAGTACATATGGATGAAAGTGAAAGAAAGGGAAGCCACAATCTATCTTGTTGCGTGTTACTTTGCTCCTTATGGATCAAAATCTTGTAAGAAGAGGAACCTAGACAAAAAAGACCCATATGTAGCCATAAAAAAGGACATATATGTTTATAGTGTAGTAGGGGACATCATTTTAATGGGAGACTTCAATGCGAGAACAACAAATAGCCAAGCTCTATACCTTAGGGATCAGGAGGGAATAAAAGGCAATCCTCTATGGTTAGAAGAGGAAGAAAACCAAAAGTGGGAAAGGGACTCTCAAGATAGAAAAGGTGGTATCATGTAGTACGGGGCAGAATTGTTAGGGCAATGCAGCTTGTACGGTTTGATTATTTGCAATGGTATCAAAACATGGCCAAGTTCAGGGAATATCATGTGTCAAACGTACAATGCGCAAAGTGTGGTGGACTATGTTATTTGTTCTCAGAATTTGTTGAGAAGGCTAACAGAAGTAGAGATGAGAGATTGTCCTATAGAAATGAAATCTGATTGCAATCCCATTTATGTAAGGATCAACATCCAAAAAGACACTCAAAATCATCATCAAGTTAGATTACAGCAAAACCAAAAGGAAATGGTTCCTCAAGGCATAGTCCTCTTGACACAGGAGAACCAAGAGATCTTTTGAACAACACTTGAAAAACAGCTGCTAGGGAGAAAAGATGCTAGGATGGTCAATATAAATAGGAGAACAATAGGCAGCGATAAGTTGACAATGATAATTCACAAAGCTCTCAATTTGTGCAAAAGGTCTAGGCCTAAAAGAAGCAACAAAAACAATTTTTCGACTAATCCGTGGTATGATGAAGATTGCAAGACAACAAAGAGAATGCTGAAAATCCGAGGAAATTAGAAGGAATATGGAAAGCTTGTTAGAAGGAAAAAAAGAGGCTTATATGCAGACAAGAAGGAAAGAGCTGATTTCTCTTGGGAAACATAACCCAAGAGGCTTTTGGAAAGAATTGCAACAGAAAAACTCAGCTACAGAGAACAACATTATGGACTCTCAATGGCTAGACTATGCAAAGATGTTGTATGAGCGTGATCAAAATAAAGATGCCCCCCTAGTTATCAAATCAAGGGCCAAACTCTTTTCTACGAAAGACATTAAAGATGGAATTTAAAAGCTAGCAATAGGGAAAGCGCGTGATATAGATGGCTTACAAGTGGAGTTCATAAAATGGGGCATGGAAGCCCTCACACCACACATCAAAAGAATATTTAATGGGGTCATTCAAAATGGTTTCCCAACAAATTGGACAACCAATGTCGTCATCCCTTTGCTTAAAAGTGGAGATGTTAATAACCCCTCGAACTACCGCACTATAATGATCAACCCTCTTTTTGGCAAACTCTTCGGGAGTATTGTTGAGCGCCAAATCAATATGTGGGCAGAAAAGGAGGGAAAGAGGGGGAAAGGACAAGCAGGTTTTAGACAAAAACATTCTACAATTGACCATTGCATTACCCTCAAACACTTGATTGAGAAGGTTTGGGATAAACAAAGAGAGAAGGCCTTTTGTTGCTTTGTTGACTTCAAGAAGGCATTTGACACTGTTCCTAGAAGCACGTTATGGAGCAGAATGGAGAAGTTGGGAATTCCGGAAATGTATAGAGCTGCTGTTCATAGGCTGTATGATTAGGTTCAGGCCAAAATTAGAACCAAACAAGGTTCATCAGAATGTTTCGGCAGTGACATTGGGGTCAAACAGGTTTGTCTGCTATCTCCTACCCTGTTTGGTTTGTACATTGACAAATTAGAGGAATGGATAGACAAGTTTGGTGGAGGGGGCGTCCACTTGGCCAGTTATGTAATAAAGCTGTTGTTATATGCACAAACAACGCACGACTTGAAGGAACACCTGAAAGCTCTAGAATTTTTTTCTCAAGAGGTTGGGATGCAAGTGAACACCAACAAAACTAAGATTGCGATCTTTACCTTGAAAAGAAAGAAGGCTTCAGTGGAATTTGTCTTGATGGCAGCCCGCTACAAGTGGTCAATGAATACAAGTATCTTGGCCTGGATTTCCACAATAAGCTCATTTGGGAGACGTGTAGGGCAAAAAGGATACAAGGGGATTGGAAAGCTTTATACTCATTGCAAAATCGATGCAGAAGTGCTGATGTGGGATTGGAAAACTAAGAAAACTCTTTTTGGGCTGCTGGTTGTGCCAGTGGTGCTATATAGGTGTGAGGTTTGGGGTGGCAACACGTTAGAGATGAAGTGGAGACAGATAGGTTACAAAAGCATCTAATCACAAGTAGTTTCAGAACAAAAGCTTCGGTTCCTTATGAGATTGTGCTAGCTGAGGTTGGTGCCTTTCTTGTTGAGGAATCGACACTGACCCGGATGCTAAGTTACTTAAAGAGGCTTGAGAACATGGAGCTGCTCCGATGGCCCAGAATGGCTTTAGAGGAAAAAATAGCGAGAAGGAAGATTACGTGGATGAAACAAAATGACAGGTGGATGAATAAGTTGGGCATAAGCATAAAAGAGTGCCCAAATACTAAAGAGGATATTAAAAAGTACATGCAAGAAAAAGTCAAAGTAAACATGTGGACAAGGCAATGGGGGAGGAAAAGAGAATACTACATAAAACACTTTAACCCTTCTTATGATCACACACAAAAGAACTACATGGGAGTAGATATAAAATGGAAAGCGAAAATGTTAATGGCCCAGATAAGGACTAGTTCGCACCAACTTAGATGTGAAACCGGAAGGTGGGCGAGACCAAAAGAAGAGTGGGTAGAGAGAATATGTTGTTTCTGCACTACATCAGAGTGTAGACGGAATGGCACTAGATCATGGAGTGCCCAACTTACAAGGATATTCGGGCCACTTATCCTGATACTTTGAATGTGGGCTCCTTGACCAACTTGTTTGAAGAAGAGAGGATAGCTAAATTTGCAGTGTATTTGACCAAGATTCATAGCAAAAGGTCTAGGATCCAAAAAGAAAGGGGGTTCAGTTAGGTGCTGTGTGGGTGGTCTGCCTGTTTTGGTTCTTGGTTTTCCTGGGTGCTTTGGTTCTCTTTGCTGTGTGTTTTGGTTTTGGTGGTACCATAGGCTGTTTGGCCTCGTGGACGTTATTAAAAGCCTTCATTCGTTCATTCAAACACAAAATCAAACAAAGGCTTTTAGAGTGCCTAAAGCGCTTCTCTCACACCCAGCCATGAAGCCAAGAAAAAGAAATAAAGAGCATACCACGCCCAATCAAGACAACAAGCACCTCATAAGCACTTCATACAAGATTATTCATAAGGGATAAAATCATTTAAAAATCAAAGTGCTTAACTTTAGAAAGCAGTGTGCCTCAACCAAAGGAGTTGCATCCAAGGCAAAGAAAAGTCAGATTCTATCAAACAATACACAAGCAATCAAACAAACGTAGGTCAAAGGAAGGGGCACGCCAGCATTCATCAAAGGATGTGCCAGCATTCAAAATAGAGTCTTCCACATCAACATTTCTAGACCATGCCTTATGAAGAAAAAACAAAGGTTCCATGCCAAAATTGCACATCTATACAAAGAATTGAAGCCAACGTGGAAATTTAATGCAATATTCTAAAACTCATGCGCCAACAGCATTGAGGACCATAGAAAGGAAGAGGATAAAGGAACCAGTAGCAGAAAATCAACCAACAACCAGAGAGAGATCAATCTAAGAAAAGAGATTTCATGATGTTTAGAGTTTCATTGAAACAAGGAGATAGAGTTTTCAGTTTTAGAGTGATTTCAAATTATTCACCATGATGAGGGATAGAGGAAAGCATCGCCATCATTAGAGTTCTCTAGAGCTGCCTTCAGAGTTGGGCTAAAAATAGATCATCATCATTTTTTTGGAAAAAAACGAATTTAGAGATTTGTTAATTTTAGCATTCGCTATTTTGAACGTTAACCCAAAGTTGACTCTTTTGTTCAATCATCATGCAATAGATGTGGATGTAATGTCTCTTGCAGGGCCGTTAACTCAAATCCACATAAATTTTGCGATCACTCAAATTCTCTTTCTGATCACCATGTTCTCCATGTGGGCAAGGTGAGAGCGTACAGAGATTAGAATGAGGACAATGGAATTACACAAGAAATATTGACGGCAAGCCTATTATAGAGGTAATTGGTAAAAACTTGATTGTTATTAACAAATAGCAAAACACTCAACAAAATATATACGAGATTTACAAAGAGCAAGTTTCTAAAATAGAAACTGCAGAAGATCGTGCAAACGATCTTAACAAACAAATTACAGCTAATTTACAGGAGTGACCATTAACTAAAAATAGGATAAATAATTATTCTAATACCCTCCCTTAATGGTCAATCTATCAACTACACCAAGAAACCCCCTGAATTTTACAAACTTATCTGGACCAAGGGACTTGGTGAGGATATAAGTTGTCTGATCCTCCGTCGGAACATACAGCAACTGAACCGATCCGTCTTCAACAAGCTTTCTGATGAAGTGACAATGAGTTTCTACATGCTTGGTTCTTTCATGGAAGACTGGATTTTTAGCAAGTTTGAGAACTCCTTGATTATCACAAAACAAGGGAGTCAGACCTTCTTGAGATATTTGCATATCAGCAAGCATCTAGCGAAGCCAAACTGCCTCACAAGCTGCCTTAACTGCTCCCCGATACTCTGCTTCTGTCGAGGAGAGAGCCACCGCCTACTGCTTCTTACTAGTCCATGTGACTGCATTGGATCCCAAACTGAACACATACCCAGAGGTGGATTTCCTGTCATCAACTGAACCTGCCCAATCTGAGTCTGTGAAACCACTGAGTCTAGGATCGTGACTCCTTGAGTAAAGAAGTCCATAATCAGAAGTGCCCTTCACATAACGCAGCACACGCTTCACTGCTACCCAATGATTAGCCTTGGGGGTTATCATGAATCGTGAAATGTAGCTCACTGCAAAACTGAGGTCAGGTCTAGTGGCGGTGAGATAGATGAGGCTGCCCACTAGTTGCCTGAACAATGATTCATCCACTACAGGTGAGTCTGACTTGGCTGACAACTTAGGCCCTTTTTCCATGGGTGTGGAGGCAGGTTTGCAATCCTGCATACGGAACTTATCCAGAAGACTGCGAGCATACTTTGACTGGGAAATGAAGATACTGCTCTCGGTCTGCCAAACCTCAACACCTAAACAGTAATGCAAGAGTCCCAAATCTGCCATGTCAAATGTGCTGCACAAATCCTGTTTGATCTCAGCGATCAAATGTGTCGAGCTACCAGTAATGATCAGGTCATCCGCATAGACAACAAGAATCAGAATATCACTACCAGTGCGTTTGACATATAAATTAGAGTTAGATGTGATGGTGATAGGTTGTCATTGATGTCAAAAGTGTGTTCAGTTGTTGATGATGCAGATTTGTTCAGAATGTGTTCTCATACTCAAGGATGTGTTTGGTGATGTTTCAGGATGGATGGATACTGCTAGATATACTTATATCTGGATCAATTTGGTTACATATTGTTTATATCTACCTCAGATGGAGATGGTTACTTGACAGGTTGATTAGTGCTTTATGTATCATGCATCATGATTGTTTCTTGTTCTCATATCAAAAGTTGAGGAATGTGTTAGCAAGGTTTGTTGGTCATGACAAGTCATAGTATTGATCTTCATTATAGTTGGCAAGTGCATATCATGTTTTATGCAGTGTAGAGGTACATACTTGTTAAAGGATCAAGAGGAGCAAGAGTTTACATCATCCTGTGTAGAGTTTATATCATCTTATATGTTGGTGATTACATCATCTTGTGTGTTGTTTTTGTCATGATCTTTAAAAATGACTTGTAGTGGTAATGACTTAGTCATTTGATCTCAGTAGCCTTCATCATGTTGTCTGACTTTCTCTACAATAAGGATTGGTTTCATTTTGTGTGGCATACTCTATATCAAGGATTGATAAAGTGATCACAGGAGTTATATACTAGTTCATAGGTATTGTCACCGATGGTCAAAGTAAGGTTGGTTCATAATATTTAGTTGGTAAAGCATTGTTAATCTTTTGGATATCATTCTTATGAAGTGGAAGTTTATACACTATGCAAGGAGGTATGGTTGAAGTTGGAGGTTTAAAAGATAATCATCATGCTTTGAAAATGCTCTAAGACTTTAACACTTGTCCTCTACCCGTCATCTTATTAGTTGCTTTTTGTTTTAATTGATCAGTGACTTGTCAATGCAAGTCATATCACTTATGTTACCCTGTTGAAGGGGTGTCCGTTCATTGAAGTTACCGGCCTTCCATTGTCTATGACCGATTCTGTCGGTCTCCTTCTTAAAAGTAAAGGGCGCTAAAATCTCATCGATTGTTTTAAGAGCGGTTATTAAGATTTGAATTTTTTAAGACATTAAATTGCATGCGGGCTGTTATCACCGCCAAATGTGGAGTGGGCACGGGTTTAAGGAGAGCCCGAGTGGGGAGTTAAAAAAAAAAAGTATCAAATGTTTTAGTAAGGAAAATAACATAGGTAAGCATGCTTTATGGTATATGAATGGGGAGCTCGAGCTTATAAAGGAGCATGTTTCTAAAATGAAACTAGACATAAATAAAAGTCATCGAATGTTAAGGAAGGAGCCCGAATTTCTTAAAAAGAAATTTATGTTTTATAAAAATTAAAAAAAAAAGGAATCTATTTATGCTTTTGAAAAGCTTTTATAAAACATAAAATACATTGTGAAAAAGGCAAAAAGGCACGATTTTATAAGGAAGAGCATGTTTTTGCTTTATTAGAAATTTTCTATTTCCAATGGAATAATAAGGAGATAATAAAGGTTTTT
Source organism: Cunninghamia lanceolata (assembly GCA_027924645.1). Lineage (NCBI taxonomy): Eukaryota > Viridiplantae > Streptophyta > Pinopsida > Cupressales > Cupressaceae > Cunninghamia > Cunninghamia lanceolata. The sequence goes on along the minus strand of BSBN01001346.1, from coordinate 451,533 downwards.
AAGGAATTTTTTTTGTGTTTCTAAAAGGGCAATTTTCTTGAGAATTATCCCTTATGACAAAAGGAAGAAAGTTATAAAATCTAATATTAGAAGATTTGTGTTTGAAGATTGATTTATTTTTTTTGAAGAATCATTTTACACAGAAGATGAACAATTTTTTTTAAGGAGATTTTGTTTGGAGTTCACAGAAGAAGAGTTTTTTTGTTCGTTGAGGAATTGAAGATTTTATTGCAGGTTCTTTATGAGAAAGAAGTTGAAAGGTCTTCTTTCATCTCTAAGAGGGAATATGAATGGGATTTTGGTTTTGAAGATTGAAGAGGTCAGATTTAAAAAAAATGCAAGAATATCAAGGAATATGAAAAAGATTTTTCTTTGCAGGTGAAAGGTTATTCAATTTGTATAAAATTGTTTTTCAAGTGCATTAATGAGATGTTTTTTTGGGAGACAGAGATTAAATACACAGATGATGAGTTTTAGAGGTTGAATATATAGTGTGTGGTGATGTGGATGAATATGGAGTATTGAAGATATTTTACAGATGAATCATTTTATTGTATGTGAGATTATGTTTGTGCAGGAATGGATCAAATACAGTATGAGGACATCATGCAATAATCTTACAGATTGAACCATGAAAATAAAGATTGAATCATGAAGATAAAATGCAGGTGAATATGCATCAGGTGAATCAAATTTGCAGAGATAAGAGTGTTGTAAAGATTTGTAAAAGGAATTGTTTTGTATGGTCTTGATTTGAAAATCAAATAGAAGGTATAAGGGTGTATGATGAAACACAGGTTGCATAATGGTGCAAATCAGATTGAATAGCAATCAATTCTTGCACACAGAATTTTATGATGGAAAATTGTCTATGCCAGTGAGGCACAGTATGCCAGTGAAGCTTGTAGGTCAGTGAGACCTTAACATTTGTCAGTGAGACACTTATTGTAGCCAGTGAGGCTTCTTTGTAGCCAGTGAGGCATGTTTGATCAGTTAAGCCAGTGAGACAGTTTAGAGTGGTTTTTCTACCCCTGGAGGGTTTTCCACTCATGCAATTCTTGTGTCATAATCTTCTCTGTGTGTATGATTTACTTATGAAGTTTTGTTCTCTTTCTGTATTCACAGTCATGTGCATATGTATTTGACAAATCAATGCTATCTTTCTCTCTTTGTGCTTTGAAAGTTAAAGTGTGTAAAAAGATTTAAAAATTCACACAACACTGATTCACCCCCCCCTCTCAGTGTTGATTGTACTCCTACAAGATGGACTCCTCTGAAAGCCATGATCTGTGAGGTACTTATCAATCTTGATGTACCAAGCTCGAGGAGCCTGTTTCAGGCCATAGAGTGCTTTGACCAATCTACACACCTTATGTTCTTGACCAACAACCTTGAACCCTGGAGGCTGCGTCATGTAGACTTCTTCCTTCAACTCACCTTTGAGGAAGGCACTCTTAACGTCCATCTGATGGACTTTCCAACCAAACTGGGCTGCTAAGGCAAGGACAAGCCGAATTGTACTCTTGGCTGTAGAAGCAAAAGTCTCCTCGTAGTCAGTGCCTTCCATCTGTGAGAACCCCCTAGCAACGAGACGAGCTTTGTACTTGTCGAGGGTTTCGTCAGCTTTGTATTTTACCTTGTATGCCCATTTGCAGCTAATGGGCTTCTTCCCTGGAGGAAGATTAGAAAGGACCCAAGTGTGATTTTTCTAAAGACTCTGGTATTCAGACTCCATAACCTTTTCCCACTCAGGAATTCCTTTAGCCTCTGAATGTGTCTGAGGCTCATAGACACTGTGAATGTTGGCCATGAGAGCAAAGTGAACTATATGCTGTTGTTTGCTCTTGTTTTGGGACGATCTACCCTCAATGAGCTCATCGTTATGAAGATCTCCAATAGTCTTAGCCCACCATTTAGGCCGGAGAGTAGAAGTGCCAACATTGGATGTAATGGGAGGAGCCGGAACAGGTGCAACAGGTGGAAGATCAACATCATCCAGAGGAAATTCGGGTTGAGCATCATCAAAATCAGAATCTGCATCATCATCCCTCCCATCAAGTAGACCTAACGGAAGAACACCCAAGTCAGAAGCCTTCAAAGGCTGATCCTCAGAATGCTGCACAGACGGGGAAGAAAGAAAAGGTCCTCGTTCTTCATCAAAGACAACATCTCGGCTGAAAGTAAGACGATCAGTATCGATATCAATCAACCAGTAAGCCTTATGGTTGTCACTGTACCCTGTGAACATAAGCTTTTGACTCTTGGAATCCAACTTGGAGCGCTTGGCATCTGGAATCCATACATAAGCTAAAGAGCCAAATATTTTCAAATGATTGATCCGAGGTTTGCGGCTAGTCCAAGCTTCTTCAGGAGTCTTCTCCTTAACAGCATAAGTCGGAGACCGATTAAGGAGATAGACGGTAATGTAGATTGCTTCTGCCCTGTACTTCTTAGGAACACTCCTGTGTTCTAACATGGAACGGGCCATCTCAGTGATTGTGCAGTTGCACCGCTCTACAACACTGTTGAGGAGTATAGGGTGTGGTTAACTGGCATTTGATGCCGTGTATATCATAGAAGTTGGAGAAGTCAGTAGAACAAAATTCCCCCCCATTATCTGACCTAAGAGTGACTATGGAACAGCCAGACTCTTTCTCTACAAAGGCCTTAAAATTCTGAAATACAGTAAACACATCTGATTTCTGTTTGAGAAAGTACACCCACATTTTACTACTGAAATCATCAACAAAAAGTAAGAAGTACCTACAACCAGTAACAAAAGGTGTATTCATTGGCCCACATACATCAGCGTGAACCAACTGTAGTACCTTGGAGGCTCGCCATGAGTCACCAGTCGAGAACGATGTCCGATGCTGCTTCCCATCCTGACAAGCTCCACAAACACCATGATGCTGGGTCTGGATCTCAGGTAAACCGGCTACAAGGCCCTCCCGAGATAGCTAAGAAAGATAGTGCACATTTAAGTGCCCATAACGCTGGTGCCAAAGACTAGTGATGGAAGAATTTCGAGCTACCATGGCTAACTCTAGAGAATCACCTGTATCCACAAGTCTGTATAGACCATGATCCTCAATACCAATAGCCACAGTGCTACGAGTCTCTCTATCAACAATGGAACATTTGTGTGTACTGAAAACCACATCCAACTGAGGAGAGTGCCGCATGATCTGACTGACAGAGAGAAGATTAAATTCCATGCCAGGAACATAGTAGACATTGAGGAATATGAGATTCCTCCCACCAGACTGAATCTGAACAGTGCCCTTACTGACAACTGTATATTCTTCTCCTCCAAAGATAATTGAGTCACTGAAGGGAGTAAAGTCTGTAAACCAATCACGTCGATGAGTGAAGTGATGCGAAGCACCTGAATCAATGTACCAGGCAGAGGACTTCACATGATCTGCAGGTCTTTTAGCCATAAAAGCGTAAAAGGCAGATTCCTTCTGCTCAGTGTGCTCGGCAATATTTGCTTTCTGCTGAGACCCTCCCTACTTCTATTCAGAAGCCAAATGTTGATGACAATCCTTTTTGATGTGACCATATTTATGACAGTAATTACACTGAATATTCTTTTTCTTGGTGCTGTCCTGAGGTTGACCTGAGCCTTTTTGTTGTGGAGGCTGACCTTTGCCTTTATTTTGAGCCTGAAACTTGGCTGCAAAAGCCTGCTCTGAAGAAGACGAAGAAGCACTACTACCAAACTGTTGTTTCCAGCGATCCTGCTACAAGAGGATAGTACAAAGTTCTGGAAACTTCAGATCAACATTAGCTGATGTAATGTTGAGAGTCTCAATGAAATGTTCATAGGACTTAGGTAGACTTTTCAAAGTGATCACGACCATGTCTTCTTCCTCCATTTTTCGACCAATAGCCTCCAGCTGATCTCTGATCTCCTGGATCTTGTTTAGGTGCGCTTGCAAAGATGTCTTCTCATCCATCATGATGAAAACAGTATATTTTTCAGGAAGAATGCACGGCTCTTGTCAGAGGTTTCATGCAAACCCTTCAGATGGTCCCAAATCTCCTTTGCTGTTTTCCCAACCGGAATCTGAGGTAGCTGATCATCTGTGACTGAAAGCTTAATGAGCATGACTGCTTCACGGTTCTGCTCGTCAAACTTGTCTTGGTCTTTTCCCGTCGTTGCAGGACGAGTAGCAGTGCCTAATATCATTTGATCGAGGTAGCGATATTCAAAGATGGTCATCATTCGTTGCTTCCAGGTATTATAATTTTTGCCATTGAAATGCTGACTGCCCTCCAACATAATGTTGGTCAAACTCGCCATCTTGCACGCTTTTCGATGCATGAAAAACGATGTACTGAGAAGAGGCAGAATGTTCAAAAACCTGATGCACAAGTTTCAAAACACTGAGTTACAGGTTTAGATTTCAAGACAATTCATTGGCACAAATTTTAAGGCACGGATTTCAAGGTACCTGAAAAATTCTGAAGTCAACCCAGAAAAGATCTCGAAAAACCCATTGAGAATATATGATCAGAAAAAAAAATTTCGACTTTAAACAAAGGATTTATAGCCAAAACCCTAGTCGGTTGCACCCAGAACCAAGAAACCAGTCTGCAATTTCGAAGCCCTAGCCGCTGAAATAAAAACGGCATCAACTAGACAAGGGACGAGTCAATAGTCGTGGTTCTCAGGAAAAACACAACATCCTCCAGCAGATACAAAGCCCTAGGCGGATTTTTTAATGGCGACGAGGCCCAGAAAAGAAGGAAATGCGAATGGAAACGTGAATGAATAGACCACCCGCCAAAATCCTTACGAACAACGATGGGAATAAGCACGGGGATGCCTTCAGAAAATCACCGATGCAGAACACGCGACCAGAAGTAAATCCGCAAGGAAAAACAAAAAACGCGGGTTTGAAAACCCTATACGAGTTGCAAAGGCAAGAAATGATGTCACCCGTCGTGGAAGACAAAAAACCAGGCCACAAAATCACGTCGCGGGCTCAACCACAGTCGCAAGACAAGACCCACGATTCAACAAGAGGGTCGTGATTTTTAGTGGGAAATACTCACGGAAAAATCAAAAAACAGAACCCTCGATTTCTTGACTTGAACACACGAATTTTCAAAAGGATCCCAGATTTTTATTTTTCAGAAAAAAAAAATTCTCACGAATTTTATAAAAAAAAAAAAAAATCGGTTCCTGCTCTGATACCATATTACAGAGGTAATTGGTAAAAACTTGATTGTTATTTACAAAGAGCAAAACACTCAACAAAATATATACAAGATTTACAAAGAGCAAGTTTCTAAAATAGAAACTGCAGAAGATCGTGCAAACGATCTTAACAAACAAATTACAGCTAATTTACAGGAGTGACCATTAACTAAAAATAGGATAAATAATTATTCTAATAAAGCCATCCAATTTATAGTTAAAGCAAACCATAGAATCAATCAAGCCAAACTGGTTGATAATGAATGCAAATTTTGAATCAAGCCAAGCTGGCTGAATGCAAGAGTAATTGTGTCAATGCCAAAATGACAGACTAATTCACCTGATTTTGATACATGCTAGAAGGCGAAAAGCATTGAAAGTAAAGATAGGATCCGGTGGATAAAACGAGTAGGATCTATTACAATGAAGTGCGAGAATTCGGCAGATGACCTTTCGGATTATTACAAGGCTAGATACTTGATATCTGGTGGTAAACCTTCCAAATAATTATAAATATATGTAAATGTTGAAACTTAACATATAGCAACAACCATACAGAAAACACGTGTAATAGCACATGAACCCGTGTTACTATCCAAGTAATCAGCCAATGTAGAAACTCTGAAATTAACCTTTATAGTAGAAATATTAAAGTATTAATAGCTGGAAAGGTAATACCTTTGCAAACTGATATATCTGATAGTAATCCTTTCTGTAGTTGTACAACCCCTATTTGCATTAGAAATCAGATTCCAAGCTGTTGCAAATTGAAATATTAATTTGTTTCCCTTTTTGGGATGGTACGACACCCTTCACCTATGGTATGACACCTCTAAAGTCGTTCAAATAAAGCATTAAACTTCAGCAAATCCTCATGCCTCCCTTTAGGTACTTGTACAATAGTTTAGGAATGGGTGGTCAACAATTTGAATTGGTACGACCCAAATAATATGCAATATTAACTTTCTTTTGGAGTGGCTGAAGTGAGAAATATGTACGGCCAATTCAGAAAAGTACGACACTTTCATATTTCAAAGTTGCTCATAAAATAGTACGGCTGTCTATTTGTCTTGTCCAAATGGGCACAACAACTCTTAGGTATATTTAAATATAATTTTTTGACAACATTATATCTAAAATCCCACTTAAAATTTGGAATCTCATACCAAAATCACACACACCAATTGAAAAATATTCTTTCTATAAATCCCACACCACAATCAGACAATTGAAAATCCAAATCTTCACACATAGAAATCTGAAAAAAAGCAACTCCAAAACATCAAACACCAAACCCAAAATTGAAACACTATGAAACACCACACATTGAAAACCAAACAAAACCCCAAAATCTCACACCCAAAATGAAACTATGAAAATCTAGAAATCACAAACTGCTGAAGCTCATAGGCAATCCTTGTGTAGAATTTGCACCAAAAGGCTAGGAAGGTTTTTGTCCTTGAAACTTGCAATGCTAGAGGGTTTTCATCTTCAGAATGAAAGAATAACTCATGTTCATTCTTGAGAAATGAAATTGATAAAAATGAGTAGGTAACCTCTTTTTGAGCTCAAATCCTTCTTTTATAGGCACTTTTGGGAAAATAAAATATTATTTTCTATTTTCTTCTTTTCCCTCCAAAAGTGTTAAAAAGTGACTTTTTAAATCCTTATAAAATAAAATTGCTTTTTGGAACTCCATCCATAACACCGCTTTTTGCCTTCTTTTCAAAACAACCTTTTAAATAATAAAACATAAGTTGCTTTAATAAAATAAAGTTACTTTTGGCAGCTTAAGTTAAATTATTAATTTATAAAATGTATTGCAATATATGATATGTACTGCAGTATATAACTTCACCCAACTTACGGTATGTATTGCAGTATATAAATTCACTCCAACTTATGATAATTACTGTAGTATATAAATTCATACCCAAAGCTCGATAAAAACACATGATAGTGAGTATGAAGTCATAGTTTACAACAAATTTGATCTATAGTTAACTGGAGGTTGCATGCTTGTAATATTTCAAGTGTTAGTTGAGCTAGTAGTTGCATTAGAATCAGTGGACTAGATAATTTTTAATAAAGTTCGCATGTCATGCAAACCATAGTTTGAAAACTCAGACTCGCCACGGATACGGCAGCCCAAAATAGGACTCGGATTCGGGACTTGGCAAAAAACTTGACTAGGACTTAGCAAAGAAGAAAACTGTAGTTTTACAAAAAAAACAAAAAGAAATTAATGCATTTAGAGAACATAAGAGCCATAATTCAAACATTACACGTCATATGATCTTCAAACACTCAATATTTGAAATTTCATCATTCATGAACCATAATCATACGATTCATACTCATAGTTTCAAACTTTCAAATGTATAACAACATCATAAGTTTATAAATGTTTGCATATAATGATTCAAAATGAGAAAAACAACCAAATAAAATCTACATCTTCCTCTTTCCTCTCCTAATGTAACTCAATTTTTGAGGCGTTGAACTAGAAGGTGCTACAGTTGTTTCTTGTTCTTCAAAATCAAAACTGTCTTCGTCATCCTCCATTTCATCCCATTCTGCTGCTTCTGCTTTTACTGCTGCTCCTCTCTCCAATTCTGCAAGATCTTCTTCAGTAAGGAGGACATCATCATCATTTTGTTCATTGGTAGTCCATTCACCATATGGATCAATATCATCTAAGTCGATGGACTCATGTGAAATGCCCTCCACCTTCTAGTTCGAAGGCGAAGGTTGTACCGGACGAAGACAAGATCATTGAGTCGTTGTTGGGTCAACCTATTTCTCTTCTTCGTGTGAATGTTCTCAAATAAGCTCCAATTGTGTTCACACCTAGAAGCACTAAATGGCTGGGACAAAATACGGACGGCTATCTTTTGAAGATTAGGCATGGCAGCACCATAATTCTCCCACCATAAATCTACAAAAAATCATTTAGAAATATAAGAATTAAGCAAAAAATATAAGAATCAATTTTCTATTTTTTTCTTGTAGTATTGAACTAAATTTTTTACCTGGTTGTTGTTTTCCTCTCCTATCAATTGCTTGAGATGAAGAAAAAGGTCTCCCCTCCGCTCCCTTGTAGACCTTGAATAGATAAAAAATAAAATTAAATCAAACATAGAAAATTAGTTACTATGTATGTAAAATGAATGTTTCTAGATAGCCAACTACTCAACATTGCCAAATTCATAAATAAGATTAACAAATCTCACCTCCAACTCATCAAGAACCTTATCTCTCAACTCAGGTTCAGGCGCCATCTTATCAATGCATGTAATAACACTTGCCATGACCTCCTCATCTACCTTAAGTGAATCAGAGAAGTAGAATTTTGGGTTCAAGAAGTAGGCCAAGGCATGTATTGGCTGGTGGAGTTGGTTTGTCCATCTACGATCAATGATGTGCCAAATGATTTCATATTTCTTCTTGTTTCTGTTGTAGTAATGTGAAATGGCCTCTTTGGCCCTATCCATGGCCTCATAAATGAAACCCATTGGCATGCCCTCTCCATCCACCATACGAAGAACCCTTACCAAAGGTTCTGTCACCTAAAAAATGAAAACAATTTATAAATCATTACAAAATTAACCCCTCAAAAAAAAAAACAACAAATAGAGTATCTTGTATAAACTTATAAAGTTTATGTTTGTGTTTGTTACTTACCCTAACCAACTCCTCCGCATTTTTCTTGAAGGTGTCATCAAAAACAATTTTTAAAATCTTCTTCGCTTAAGGTTTTTTGTGAAATGGAGACTGCACCCAAGTATCAGACACAAACATCTGTATGAGATGAGGAATGGCACCAAGAATGCTTTGCAATGTGAGGAAGTGACTAGCAAATCGTGTCACTCCTGGTCGCACAAGGTCCTTGCCATTTGTGTGTTGTCTCATCAAAGAAAGGACCCAAGTATGGTTGTAGAGGAATTTGGTGACATTTTTAGCATCTTCAACCACACTTTTCACCCATCCAATCTTCCCAATGCCCTCTAACAACAAGTCCAAGCAATGTGCAGCACAAGGACTATATGAAATTGTAGGATGCCTCTCCATAAGCAATTGACATGCAGCTACATATGCAGCTGTGTTGTCCACGATAATTTGGACAACGTTCTCAACACCAACCTCCTGGACCACCCCATCTAATAAATTGCACAAAGTCACAGCATTTTTGACTTCATGGGAGGCATCTACAAACTTCAAGAACACCAATCCACCATTAGAAGCCACTAAGAAGTTCAGGAGAGTTCTATTCCGTCCATTTGTCCATCCATCTCATAAAATGCTGCATCCTTTTCTCCAAATTTTTTTTGTTCCTCAACCACAAGCCGTGTATTTTTTACTGCATCCTCTAGCAATGGCCCACTCAAGTCGTGTGATGTTGGGGTCTTAAACCCCTTCCCTGCAACTGTCAATGCATTCACCAAACCTTCCCAATATGGGTTGTTCGCCACATTGAAAGGTAAATTATTGTAGTACCAAAAATTTGCTGCTGCCATCCTAGCTCCATGATGTTTTTCTTTATTCCAACCGGTACCTTCAAGTGAAGGTTGTGCCCCTGGAACATTGCATGGAATAAAGTAATTTGGTCCTGATGAAGGAGGCATCTGACTAGCAGTAGAAAAAGAACCATCAGGAGTCTCATCAAAAGATGAATGTGCTTGACGGAGGGTTTGACTTGGATACAATGGCGTAGAAGTGTGAGACGGAGACATCACTGCTACAATTGCTTCCTTTGTTTTTTGCCTTTCTTCTTTTCTCATTTCAAAACTAGAAAGAAGGGCCTTCATCTCTCTAACCATCTCCGGAGTTGAATTAGCGCATATCTCCACATTTTGTCCAGGTATTTTGGCAATGTGGTATTTTAATCTATTGATTCCTCCTGTCATCGATTTACCACATTCAGTACAAGTGACATCACCCTTTTTATTTCCCTGTACTCCATACTTCCATGCTGGGTCTTTTCTTGATGGCCTTGAAGTTGACATTGTTGTTTTAACATGAAAAAAAAAAATCAGTAGGGTTTTCTGAAAAATCAGCAAAAAAATGATAATCAATCATTTGAAAAAAAATAGAATTCAAAAACAAGCTAAAACTACTAGGAAATACGTTATGAAGGGAAATGAAAAAAAATTGCCAGCATTTCCCCTTATTTTTGAAGATTTTTTCAATTTTCAATCAAACAAAACAAAAAAAAAGAGATTTAAAATCACTTACCTGGCTCTATTTTGATCTCCTTAGCTCGTAATCTCCTCTTCTCCAGTCTCTAATCCACTATGCAGACCTGTTTTGTGCTTCAACTAGTGTTAAAGTGAAAAAAAAAAACAAAAAAAACTAAGTTTTTAACTTGGCTGAGCGTCTAACAGGTGACCTGAGAGTCCTGGGTCGGGACTCGTGAGTCTGTGGCGAGTCGACTCAGCTCGCCATAGGACTCGCGAGTCCGGTGAGTTTTGGTAAGTTTTGGAGGAGTTTTAAAACTATGGTATCAAGGAATGAATATCAATAAATGTCATCTCATGCCTACATAATGTTGAAATTCCTATTCGTTAGGTATTCATTCTTATTATTATTGATTCAATGACATTTATTATGCATGTTTTATTCATGAATGTTGATTGAAATGTGTCATTATGTGTGTTGAATGTTAATTCGCTTAAATGAGTTTGCAAGCTTTGTATTGCAGGCAAAATTGAAGATGTAACTAGTGGCTTTGTACCATCATACATTTGATTTAACCGTAACGAATCCATTTGTTTAGGCGTTAATCTATTTCAATCCATGTGTACTTGCCTTGCTCAATCTCTGAATTTAACTGAACGATGTAAGCATCTAGCAGTAAGTTTTAATTAAAGTTAAAAAGCACAAAACCCTTGCCTTGTGTTGAAAGCGCGTCTCACCTTTTACACATTGCAAACCCAAAAAGATTACATATTTTTGTTTTATTCAACATGAACATGAAACACCTTTGAAAACACCGTAATGTCTGTAAATTGCAAGTATATATTGTGTAGTTTTGAATTAGTTTATTTTACAGGGAACCTCCCCTTCTAATTTGAAGAGTGGTTTTACTACACATTTGTTCTATTTTCCATCACACTGAAATGTGTGAATTCAAATGCTAACACATTGAAGCATCACCAAGGAGAACCATGTAATCATCAAACTGAAAGTGGTAAAGCCTCCACTCTCTGTCACTTCCATTTGTATTATCAGATGTTGCTTGTTTGCAAGTAATATGTACAAATAATGTGGCAAGGAATGGCCCTGGTAAATGCCCTTATTGATACCAAGAAAAAAATAATTTATAAGCATGATATTGATTAAAAAGAGCTAATTTAAGAGTGCAAACAAAACCTGGAACCCAACTAACCCACTTCTTACAAAATTTTATATCTTCCAAATTTTAAGAACTGTCCAAGACTCCAAGGTTTAGATTTTACTCAATGTTTTCTTTTCTTTTCTTTTACTTATTGCTCTGAGTAGTATTGCTCTGATTCCTCCTTATCATCTCTCTATTAGTTGCCTCAATATCGCTTTAGACATGTATGTTTTAATGTGTGCTTACCCGTTCCTTCTTTTCCAATTTGAGGTGCTTGGATATTGTGTGGTCATTAAAATACTATAGTTCTTGCATTTGTATTTATTTAATTCTCCTTTGGTCATATGAAACTAAAGATATGAGATTTTGAATTAAGTTAATAATACTTTCTACTGTCCTAAATCCTTTTGACATTGTTAACTATCCCATCTTAATGTCCTCACCTGCTTACATAGAAGACAGGTCCATATCATGCATATGTTTCTGCCCGACTCAGACCTGGATCTTGATTCTTATCTTTTATGACAGACCTGCTGACCGTGTGAACTAGCAGCTGCAGATATCCTTCATCCTTAATTTACCAAGACAGTAAACTTAGTTTTGGGGAATTTCTTCCTCCCCTTTCGTTCTTTATTCTGTATTTTCCAATTGGTCTTCCCCTATTGGTGATTTATAATTGACTAATCTTTTCGTGTCAATCTATAAAATGACTAACCAATAGCATTTCTTCCCCTGATAAAGGCATTGAATCTACAGATTGTAAGTTTTCTAACTAATCTGAAGGCAATCAGCCCCCATATGGACAAGAGTGAAATGCTCATGTAACTGTGATTTCATTCAGAGATGTATTGTAAGACAGTTTTTTTTTGAGATTCTAACCACAAAACTCTAAAGGGAGAAACTGAATCACACATAATCTCTCTAATTCTAAATTATATAGATTGTCATTACATATTTATACAATTGTCCAGGGAAATCTGATTAAATTCATTGTTCTATCTGATTGTGGGGCTATATTGAATTTGGACTGTTGATCAGGATCAAATGGGAGATGTCATCACATAATTAAAGTCATTTTTTCATGTAATCCTGTTCCTCACTTGATCTAACACTTATTTCTTTGGTATAATATAACGTCCATTTATACAAGTACAGATGATTCTAAATGGCTTCTGTGTTTCCCAAGTATATATAGTTTATGATGATGGAATGCCTACTTAGTCACTAATATGTGTGGATATTGTTTGTGGCTGGATTTGAAACCTCCTGAGCCTATTGCAACTTAGGCATGTCTTGGACACAAAGCAGGAATAAGAGTCTCTTCATTAATATAAGATGGAGGTGCCTTATGGGAGCATCTATTGCATATCTGAAGGCTTATCTAACATTGAGTCTTGTTTGTATCTTCCTCAACTTTTGACACTACTATATTTTTCGCTTGTGTTTCTTGTTGAAGGCTATATGTTTTAGCTTTTAAAGATGCTACTAATGGCTCATGTAATTGCGAATATGAGTTTTACAAAATAATTAAAGAAACAATTGAAAAAAGTTTGGCCTGGAATGCTCCTACTTAAGTCATACAGGAAATTGATGAATAAGCATCTGACCAAACCCCAAGGATGCCTGTCACTAAACTGACTATGAACTCATAATGGTTCTGCCGGACATGCTCCAACCAACTAACCATGTTTTGTGTATCAATTAAAGATCTTTAGAATTGTAAAGATCAACTAATAGGCACAAACTTGATATTTAGAGTTGTGTTACCTGATGAGATTAAAGGGCCTTAGTGCTGAATCATCGGGGCTCCCACATTCCCTTAGAGAGAGACTAACAAACAACTGAATGAGATCTTACTAAGAATATAGATCTCCATATCAAGACCTTTGGACATCCATGTTCTATTTGGCAAGTATTGTAGCATGTATGAAGGGAGACATACAAACATGGTATGTATTGTGTGGCCATAATAATAACCACCACCACAATGACGACAACAATAGCAATAATCAAGAATGTTTATATAGTTTTGAGATAAAAGATGTATCAGGAAGAACTACACAACAGCTATCCATTATAGGATGTCAACCATACCCCAGGAATGGTTGCTTTGCTAGTTGATTGTATATACCATTTTGACTTCTGATGTGCATTATTACATTGTCCCTAATCTTAACAGGTCATATGTTCCACAGATACCTTATCATTTTCTTTTGCTGGCAATTGCATGTTATTGGCAATTACATATTATTAATTATGTTTATTGAAGGATTTACATTTACTCCAAGATTTTTTCTATGTTTAAATCTGTCTTATTCAATACAGGAAGTGTTAAGGGAGGAGCAGGGTTGCATGGATATTGGTTGTCTTGATTCAGAAATCGCTGCTAAGAAATATTCAGATGAAGTCTTTCAAAAGGTTAATTGTTTATGTTGTTTGGCTGATACACCTATGTTTTTCTGCCAAAGAATGTGCCAAAATTGTACAAACATTAAATTTTGTTGCGAGCACAACTTTATGTGAAGTAGACTTTGCAATATTTGCTAAAACATATATGATAATTGATGTCGATGTTTCATTGAAAGAAGAGTGAATAATTTTCTTAATTATTTTAATTACTTATGCTTTTGATTCGTAACCTTCAATTTTAAAAAGATTACAATTTCTTGCAGCTAAGCAATATCGAAAAGGACCTGGAGGAATTTCTTAGAGCAACAACTTCCAAGTGCAGGTGATTTGAGACGGACTTTCCATTCAGTATTTCCCAAATTTTTTGGTGATTTTATGTCCATTTCAGTTCTCTTGTGTATGTGAAAGAGGTTGAACTTGTCAATAAGATTGTAAATAAACTAGCATTTTTCCCAAGAATACTTGGATAAAAACCTTCTACGTGTCCAAGCATCAGAAAGTACAAGGAAATTCAACAACATCAGGCCAAGGCTAAGGATAGAAACCTTGAAAACAATTGGTGCAACTGTGAGTCAAACACTGTCATCCTCATCCTTATCCTCTGAGTTCTATGTTTAATCTCCATATAGTTTGTGTGCAATATATACCATATTCTCACTGGGTTTGCACTAGTCAAATTCTCACAATGTTATTATCCTTTACCACTGGCATATTGTTCTCAAAAAAGAACACTTACCCAAAGCACTAAAGAGATTCATAATGAGCTTCTTCCCACACTTTAACATTGAACAAGTAAATAAATTGACCCAACCTACGCTTTCATTGTGGGAAGAACAGATATATAAGTACACACTATAGCACATTACTCTAGATCTGTGTTCCATGGAGACGCGTCCCCTGCTCTGAGACCCCCGTCCCCGTGTCCCCGTCGCTGTCCCCAAAATCAAACATACATTTTATAATGTTTAGAGAAAAAAACTCACAACTGGCAATGAAATATTGCCGTTATATTGCTGTCATGATTAAAATTACTGTTATATTGCTGTCATGATTAAATTGCTGTTATATTGCTGTCATGATTAAATTTTATTGTTGTTATACTGCTGTCATTATTAAAATTACTGCCATTATATTGCTATCATGACTAATTTTATTGCTGTTAATATTTATTGTTGTTATTCAGCTTATAGCCTTATACTGCTGTCCATTAACTTGTAGAAATTTGAGTCTCTCTCTCTCTCTCTCTCTCTCTCTCTCTCTCTCTCTCTCTATATATATATATATATATATATATATATTTGAGAAATTCGTATATATTGCCGTCCCCCCACCATCCCCAAAAAATGGTCCTTGGACGGCTGTCCCGGAAACGCATCCCCTACCGTCCCCCCATCCCCGTCCCCGAAACACCGTGGAACATAGCTCTGGATAGATAGAACCGAGTTGATCTCTCATCAATGGCCCAAGAATCTGGATAGAAAATATCCTGAAGGTTTAGAATAGTTATATTAATCGTGAAAGTGATAACAACCATCGTCAACCTCCTTATGGAAGTTACATGCTCATAATCATGGAAACTGCCTGCAAATTTGGCATGCAACACTGCCAGTCATTGCCTTTATCCATGGTGCAGTCATCACTCAATATCCAATGGTCTTTGATGCCTCCGTCTGTTGATGTTTGTTTTTGGACAAGTCAACAATTAGAGTGAAATACAAAGTATCTGACTCCCTCTTGAACAAAAGCCTCCCGAATGCTGAACGAAGTGATCAAACAAGATGACTCCAAGGTTCCTTTCTTATGATTTTGTAATAGATAGCTCAATGACTAAGTATGATTTTGCTGTTAAACACAAAGGGACTTACGCAATTGTTCAAACAAGCTGTTGATTCAATGATTACGGAGGTGAACACTGGAGAATCTAAGTACTACAACTTATGGCGTATGATTTGACAGTGATGTTCTTGATTTTAATTCTAACGGAATGGATAAAAAAAAGGACAAAAGATGTAAGGTTTAGTGATACTAATCTAATCCTAGATGTAAGGATGATTACTGCTCAGGTGAAATCGAACCAGATCCTGCTTCGCCAGGATAGACAACTACACAAGATCGATGCAATCTTCTAGGGTTTTACAAGATGTTTAAATCACTTATGCTCATAAAGGATTCAACAAACATAAAGATCAAATTGAAGTTCAATGTTATTCAGACTAACCATGCACTGCAATTTGCATGCCACAAACTACAAATGGTATGAACTTATAGATTTCACCACGAAACAATAAAGAAACCTTCCATCAACTAACATAAACTTAAAGAAAACTTGATCTAACTTAATATTCGCTTGAAAATCCAAACCATGCAACACTCAGAAACACATATAGAGTCACCAAAGCAATGAATCTTATATTATTCCAGAGAGCCTTTTGCAACAATTTCAGAGTTCTCAACCTTACAAATGAGAGCAACAGGAGCCCTTTTATAGACCTTAAATGAATGAAGGGTCAAGATCGGTCGGCCAAGCCAATGGACCAGATCAAACCACATCACAAGTAGTTGTAGCAAATTCTTCTTTATTAAATGAAAGAGGCTAACTTTATTAAATGAAAGAGACTATGAATATTAAATGAAGGAGGCTATGAAGAAAGGAACAAAGGCACGTTTTCCAAGAGGATAAGGGTGCCACATCACATCCCCTTTACATGGTAGTACTATGAGATGCAATGAATCTAGACACAACTTGAGCTATATCTTCCATTGGTACACTTGTCGCCGCATTAATGGATCCTTCTGCCACTGCCACATCTGACTCATAGACGCCAAGTGTCTTCTCCCAGTCATTTATCCAGGACTTATTCGCTCCAAGATGAAATGCAAGTGTGAATATGCCATCTAGCTGACCTTCATCAATCCCATCATCCTGAAAATAGAATGCCTTGACCTGTTGCTTCATGTTCTCAATAGTAATTTCCCCATATGGATTGCATATGGCTACCAATGCAGTGTGTATATGATTCTCTGTTCTTAGAAGAACACTTCTTATTCTGGACATATCTACTTCAATTTTATCAACCAGTTGCCCTTTGTTGTGAAAGGAAAAATACCAAGTAATGAAGTCATGTGGCTTATCCCGGTCAATCACCTTATCATGAATTAGATCCTCTAATGGAGTTTCCATTAAATGCTTGAGCTGTGGCATGTATTGCTCCTTGATAGGTTTGAACTCAGCACATATTTTTAATAAAGCTTGAACTCGATCCTTGAGATTAATGACTCTATCATAAACTTGCACAATTTCTTCAAGGTGAGTATATGCTTTCTCTTCTGTCTTTTCAATCCATCCTTTCATCACCTGGGATGAAGTTCTCATGTTTTCAACTTGAGACACAGTTTCTTGTGGAAGAATGGACGGAGGTATTGGAGTAGCTTCCTTCTACTGAATAGGCTGCATTACTTGCTGAATGTAGTGCTTCAAAGTATTGAAATCCTGTTCAACCTTATTTTAGCTTCTCTTTCTTGCCTTAACATGATTCTTACACTATTCACGGACTCTTGAAGTTCCTTCTCTATCTGTTCTCCTGTAATTGGACCCATGCCAATAGTAGTCACATTGTAGTCTTCAGGTGCCATATCTTCTAGATCCTTTTCAACTCTAGGAACAGCTACATGTACCTCTCTATTTCCAGAGGGATCTTGAGTGATTTTCGAAAAGACAATTGCTTTGTTCTTTTGATTATTCTTCTGTGCATCTACAAGCAATTCCTCGACTGGAGCAGGCTGATATGTTTCTACAATTGTACTTTCCTCAATCCTTTGCCTTAACCAAGGTGGAAACACAGAAAGATCTTGTTGTCTTTGTACTTGACTGTGTTGTACTCGTGCTACTTCTTCATTGGATTCCACTTGACCTTCCTCATCTTGATTGACAACATCATCTTCCTCTATTATAACAGTTGGAATTGAATGAATCTCCTCGGATGGAATCAAGGCAACTTCTATAACTTCTATCTCTTGTATTGGATTTTGAACATCTGAAGTACCTTCTTGCAGACGAGATGAAGTAGATAGATTATTCTTCTTTTGAGGTCTCTAGCTTGATTCTCCTTGATCTTGACTAGGTCTTTTCCTTTTTCTAGCTGGATTATTACCTTGATCATTTCCACTGTGTTGTGGTCCACTATGTGTACTATGCTGCCCTGGTTCTCCTTCATCCATCTTGTTGTAAGTAAGAACTCGGCCTTCATCATTCATCTCTTGTAGTAGTTGAGTTATACAAGCTCGTGTCATGACTAGGACTGGCTCCATCAATTCTTCTTCGGATACATCCCTTTTTGACCAATCAACTGTATAAGGCAAATCCTTTATCTTATCAAATTCATCTATCAACATAGTATCATCTTCTGTAAACTGATCTGGAATCCTGAATACTTTGGAAGCTCTAACTAAATCCCATGTGAATCTTGAACTCTGGAGTGTTTGAAGATCATCTTCATCCTTTGCACTGGCCCAATGGTCTTCCAACTGCTTGACATGCTTATATTCTCTATTATATTTCCAGCAAACTTGAAAAGGATCAAAGTTAAGCCTCTTGGTGCCATGAGTTTGTAAATGATACGCCTGAAGTTCAATCTCAGAATACTCAGCTGCTGCTAATGACGGACACTCCAGATTTTGCCCAAGAAGAAGTGGAAACTGAATCCCGGCTTTCCTTTTCAACTTTTGGAGTCTGATGAGTTCCAGGAGTTGCCTTGTAACCTCTAACATCACCATCCTGTTGGTTGGATATCTGGGTAACCTGTATGGATAAGATGTAAAACCTTGGATCCTTATGTAAGTGTACCTTTCATGCTGAGTATACCAATGTCCATATGCTGAAATGAACTCTCTTGCTGCATTTGACAACCTTTTATGAAATTCTCCTCTTAGTTTCTTCAGTATGAACATAGCAAATGCATCATTGAACTTTGTATAATGATTGATATTTTTGAAGTGTAACTGGGGGTAACACTGATGCGATAAGTACTTATTAGGCCCAATTCCGACCTCTCCTCTTTTGGTCAAACCTGAATAGACTTCATTTCTTGCGAGAAGGTATACCACATAGGAACTCATATAAAAAGACTCGGTCTTAGCAAAATTGATAAACTGCTCATGCATACTCTGACTGATGAGCCCAGCCCAATCAATCATCTTCCCTTTGAGAACCAACTTGATGAAAGAGTACATCCAAGGCTGAAAGGTAGCAGATTGTGGCATTCCTGTCATTCTATTGAGAAACATAATCAAGTATCCAATTTCAGGATGAAAATCTGACTTGTGAAATTGCGGAGGATTATTCATATTGAACTTCATAGATGGATTAGCCATCCATTCTCTCCTTATTTCCTGCAACTTTGTCTTTGAATCAACAGTGTACTCCTGCTGACCTTGTTGTATAGAAATGCTGATCATCCTGTCCCTAGTTGGAATGTTGAAAGTCTCTCCAACTGCCTCCTTTTGCAAATAAGCTAATATTGTTCCATCTTTGGCTACAATTTGTCTTGTATCTATGTCATACTTTTGAACACATTCAATGATCATTTCTGAACAAGGTAGAGCTGGCGGGAAACAAGTAGCTTCAATAGCTCCACTCCTCATGATGGCTCGAGCAAGACTGCCTCCGTTGGGCTCCTCAAGAACTGAGTTGATGTCCTCTAAGTTGTTGTTGCCCATATTCGTGTCTCCTACATTTGTCCACCTTGAAACGAGCTTTGATTCGGGAATTTTACCCTTAGCATCCATCTGGATCTTCGCTTGTTTCTCCTTGGAAGTCATCGCCATGATCCTGCAAACCCAACGCGAATCAGCAATCTAAACTCTACTTCAGCTACCTTAATGCTTTGAAATTAAGATTCTATCTTTATAATGTGAAGTTTTGGCAAAATATTATCATCTAGACTCAAGGAGTCTATCAAAATCCACCTATCCCTCTTAAGTTTTACCAATACTTGAACAATTTTTAATGCATCTAATGAAGTAAAAGAAGAAAATTAGATTAGCAACATCCAAATTTACTTACCAAACTAGTTGAATTGAATTGATACCTTCAGAAATTTGATCAAATTCCAAATAAAATCAAATCTGCACTTTGCAAAATACCTGATTTCTGCTCCTTGAGGGCGAATCTGCTCTTTAACAATGATAAAATGAGAGCAACATCAGCTATAAATACCAAATTTTTATCTGAAAACTTGCTTAACCTCCTAGGCTGACCTCATTAAATGAGGTGAGAATCATTTAATTTCGTTTGATCTTATTAAATATGATGCGAATTTCAATGCAACTCTTGCTTCTTTATTAAATGTCTTAATTTTGCATTAGTTGAAGTTTCCAAGATCTTCTAAGATGAGCGCATTGAATAAGTGCTTGGGGATCTTCTTGTCGTTAGATTAGTGGTTGAGGCATGTAATTTCTCTTGATTTTGCCTTGAGATTCACAATGTAGCGATTTTAAATTTTTAATCCAAAATCCTCCTTCTACTGGGCAGCGCGTTGGTTCATACATTAAAAAACTTCTTGATCATGCAAAATTTACCTGCCATACATTGAATTTTACTCTTCCCTATTGGCGCGCCGGTTAAAAGTTTCGAGATCTTCCTCACTAGCTTCCAACTCGGTGGTTCATACATTCGGTTTCCTCTAGGATGTGGCGGATCAGTTGAAACATTTAAAATCTTCTAAATTTTCCCTCCTTCCAATGTGAGCGCGTTGAATGAGGTATTTAACCTTTTCCATCTTGTCGCGTTGGTTGGAGTTCTCGAAATCCTCTAGGATAAGTGCGGTAGATAGGGGAAGCAATCTCCTCTAGAATGTGGCGCGGTAATGATGTATTACGAATCTTCTTTTTTTTCCCCTTGCGCGGCGGTTAAAGAGTGAAGAGTCCTTTTGTTAGCGCGGCGAACTAGTTAAGGATTTTCATTTCTTCTAGGATGTTTGTGCAGCCGTTAATACTTGCGAAATCCCCCTGAAGTAGCGCGGTAGTTTAAAGGCTTGAAATCCTCCTGATTGGCATGTTGGTTGAAGTGTTAGAAGTCCTCCTAATGTGGCACGACAGCTAAGGAGTGAAGGATCCTCCTGAAGATAACGCAACAATTGGAACATTTGAAATCCTCTTTGATAGGTGCGGCAAGTAGAAATTTTGAATTCTCTTGTTATCGCGTAAAACCTCTATGTTCCCTTTCCCGCATTTCCCCTTGTCGCATCGATTAGGATGTTTGATATCCTCTGAAGGTGGCGGATCGGTCAACACTCTCAATCTCTTCCTATTTGAGCACGTTGGATAAAGAGGTCGGGATCCTCTTGTTGTGCGGTTAAAGATTTGGTTCTTTCTAAATCCTGCGCTGTGGTTAGAGTGTTGAGGATCTTCTAAAAGTTTGAGTAGTAGGTAGGAATGTCAAGATCTTAAATTTTTTTTTTTTCTTTGCGCGTTAGTTCAAGTAAGGGAATTCCTGTTTGAAGTTCGCATTAGTAAACTTCTATACTTCCTCTCCCGCATGAATCCACTTGGCGCATTAATTTATGTGTTTGATTTCTTCTAAAAATTTGCTATGAGACTTGACTGTGGATTCTTTTGAAGAAGTCACATTAGATAGAGAGTTTTAAGATCCTCCGAATTTTCTTCAAATTTACACTCTGCCACCCTCCAAAGGTGGTGCATTGGATAAGCATGTCCGAATCCTCTAGATTTTTGCCTTGGATGACACTTTCTAGATCTCCCATGTGTAGCGCATCAGATAAAGAATGGGATTTCTTCTGGATTTTCGCATCGATTAGAGAGGTAGTTGGGATATTAAAGTTCTCTTTGAAATTTGCACTTGGCGCGATGGTTGACTCTTCCTAGATCTTCCTGTGGGCGGCGCAGTTAAGGTATAAAGAACCTTCACACCTCGAGGGTCTCTGACCAAATGTCGATAATGGATCCAATGAAGCACAAAAACACCTCCAATACTATGCAAAATCCGGCAAACCCTTGAAATACACAACAACTTCACATCAATGCGGGTAAGGGAACATCACCATTTACTCTTTAAGACCATTTACAAGACTCGAAAGACTAAAACAAAAAGAAAAAGGGGGCCCCTATTTCTAATAGGGTGATGTTGTGATTTGGTCACAACACTGTCCCAACATGCAGTTGTAGTCTATGTTGGCTGCACATTGTATCTTTCACGTTAGGTTGGGACCTTTGTGCTCCATGCCTTAAACTTGCAAAATTGTGGGGCCAACATGCGTCTTCAGTTTTTTCAATATCCTTGCAAAGAAAATAGTTGGTCTTGATTTATCCTATCTGTGACCCTAATATTATCAGGTCCATTTCATCCTTATAGTCTTCTACAATATTGCTTTGAGCATTGCTTTCTCTAACTGGTTTCTTAATGTTTTCAGCATTCTATAAGTGGTATAATTTATCTATCTCCTCAGTGTTACAACCTTAATTTGCATGGTATAAATTGATCACAAAACCAACCTAGAGGTGAGTTGGGACCAATCGAATTGAAGATGACAACTAACTATGAAACTGCACTCTGTCTCTCTATCTTTATTGGTTGAAAATGCATATGATCGGTTGAACAGAAAACAAGGAAATATTATAAATTGAATTGGAAAATGTTCCTCATACAAACTATCATTCCCTTCATGGTTCTTGGCAAACATTCAAGAGAAATTATATTGAAAAGTATTGACAAAGGAGATTTGAACAGTAGCTTAAAAGAAAATCTTGCCAAATCTGGTGGTTTGGAGGAGAAAAATGAAGTGTCATCCCTTGATACAGGAAAGGGAACCAGAGTGAACAACAATCTCCCCAACATAGAAAGAAGGTTAAAACACCCACTCAGTGGGGAACCCCAAATAGTAGACATCAACATTGATGTCAACTGGTATTTAGAAGTTTAAAATAAATAAAACACCACAATGTAACCAGAGTACTACTAGGTCTCCACTCATTTTAATGATGGTTGTCTTGCATAAGAGGCAACAGCCATCCAAATGAAGGGAAATGGATCAGAAAAAAAAAGCCAAGGACCCAAAGCTTCATATCTTTTAAGATGAAGAAGTAATCTTCATAATGTTACAAAAATAATGTTCAACTCAGGGATTTTGAGGAATGGAAATCCCCTACATGCCATCTTCAACAATGGAAACTAGAAGAACTGATTTGCATCAAACATGCAAAGCAAATTTATCTGTTGACATACCCCAATCCCAAGCCATGTCCTATCTGATGGTTACAAGAGGGGTGAGCAGTGCAACTATCAACAATGTCAAATTTATATCATATCTTCCCCTGAAAGACAAAATTGTTTAGAATATAGCTCCTCTCAATCCCTCCAATCATCTTTTTGCTTCTCCCCTAGAGGGGCTTCTTCAGAGATATATTCCCTATCCTGTTTTCTCAGATTGCCATCAGCATATAGTAAAATATTTATAAAAGAAAACTCGTGATTTTTAATATCCCTAATAAGGGGGCACTCCAATATTCAGTTTCCATTCAGGGAAATTTCTTGTATTAAAAGGGAGTGTAGATCATGGCTGCATGATGCTTGCATGGCAGGGTTTTTCTATTACTGGGGTTTAAAAGGGAAAATAACTTGGCAATTCATAAAAAGATAATATTTGATAAATTAGTGAAAAAATGGATTGTGCACTCCCCTTTTCCTCGTGTTTCCCCTATTCTTTTCCTTGGCACCCATTTAAAACACTTTTTCACAAAAATACACATGTTTCAGTGTACATTTGCTATGTTTGACTTGGTCTGCTGTGCCGCATGTCTGACTGAAGCTTTTTCCATGGTAGTGGCATTAAAAACATTATTTTGTGTTTATAAAATGTTTCTTGCTTTTGTTGTCTAGTTTAATATGTATTCCTTTAGTCTCTGTTTCGCAGATCTGGATCACAATCTTGTCCACAAAAAGTACGCTTCAGTTGCTTGAGCAACAATGTTTACAACTTCATTTTCAGGATATCTTGTCCAAGATGTGGTTGTCTATTACAATCATTAAATTTGTAGTTCTCTTTTTCCAGCGTATTAGAGGGTTTGGGGGTTTACATATTTCTTGGTGAACTTCTTGCCTTTTGATTTATTTCATTGCTTCATACAACAGGATCCTCTTTAGGCATTCCCTTCTGTTGCTAGGCATTTTGGTTGTATTTCCAGTGCCAAACGCCCCACTTGGGTCATTTGTGGGCACTAATATAATTTTTTTCTGTCTTTCTATGGTTCAGAAATTTGCCGATCTAATCTCGGTTGTCTTGAGTGAGCTTGTGTGGAGAGTGCAAATTACACACACACACACAAAATCTATGTCATGCACACATTTTTTAACACCGGGATCAAATAAAATTCCTCCAAAATTCTGATATTTCAGCATGCCTTGTAATTTTATTTTGGCTAACAGCTCCAGTACATTGAGTGCTTTGTGTCATGGTTCATTTTTATTATGATTCTAGTAGCAATTAACTGATTGGTCCTTCCTGATCAATAATTTTTAGTTGATGTATGTGGAAACCAATTTGGTTTTGCCTAGTTTGCAGCTTAATTTATTATCATTAAGTGAGGATAGGCTGAGATCTGAAGTGAAGACAAGCTTCGTATGTGCTATATTGGAAAGTAATGGCAAACAGTGTTTTATCCATGAGCACACATTGTATGCTCCTAATCCTGGTTTCTCAATGGAGCATTTTGATTAAATTCTATTTCATACATCAGCTCCTTCATTAACTGAATCAAGAACTTAGTTGAGAACTTCATGAAGAAATATCTGCAATTTTGCAAATTCTGCAGCATAATGAGGAGTTTCCTGACTAAATAGCTGTCAGTATGGCTTATGGTAAGTATTTTGTTGGCTCGTATTCACTGTGAATCAGCAAATATTGAAGTTCATATGATGCTCGGTTTGCCATGACCTGAAGTTTTATAATTTTTCCGAAAGCATGGTTTCTATTTACCATCTGTCCTTAAAATTGTGCCCCTATTTTCTGTAAAGCACTGCCTGTTTACACTGAGAATAAGGTAACTTTGATTTTGCAATGTATAAGTGTAAAGAAATGCCTTTGTAATGCTCTTGTGTAGAGCTTCAGCAGACCTCCATGCCTGCAGTTTTCCTACGTATTTTCCTTCATAGTAATAAAAATGCTCTCTTTTCTTTTGTGGATCCTAAAAGAAGAGAGAGAGATTGTATCTTGGCTGGTTGTGCTCGTTTATTAGCTATTTGTTTTCAGGCCAATGTCAATGATGGAAAAGGAAGAACTAGTCCGCAGAATTCGTCACCTTCCTCCCAATGGCCTTAATCGTGTGGTTGAGATTATTGCACAGGCGGAGACTTCATTGGATGTTTCAGCTGAGGAATTCCATGTAGATTTGGACAAGGCGGTATGTACTCGTCACTAAGATATGAACATAAACATTCATAAAAGCATAGAAGGTGCAACATTGGTGCAAACAAATGTAATAGAAAACCTTTGGAAGTCTCTAGTTTGCTTTTATGAGAAGAATGGGTGGATTTTGTCAAATTCAATCTATAGGGAAAGTTAGTTTTCTGTCTGCTCTAGTATTAAATCATGAAACACTGGAGAGATTGTTAAAATTCTTTCATATTTAATTTGGGGAGTAGACCGCTATCAGATACTGAGCTCAAGAGCATTGCAGGATCCAGCAACATTATGGAGATTGTACTACTCTTGTGGAGTTACTAGCCCAAACTTTTCAGTTGACAACGGTTAGTGAATTATGCATTGTATGAAAGGCAGTGTATCAGGGTAACTGCGGCCATTTGCTAGATGCAGAATAATTTTAATCAAATGAATTCTTAACAAATCACCTTTAAGAGTAACCATTTAAATTCCAAATATTGTTTCTACTGCAAGGGACTTAATGGCCAAATCAGGGTTTCAACGGGTTCCTGTAGATTTGACCTAGTTATTAAGCACCTGATGCATCTAACCTTGTGTACGGAACTAGCCAGAGAATCACCGCTCTGTATTTTTATGTAGTTTTCGAAGGATTATTTTGTAACGAAGCTTGCTAATATTTAACATTCAAAGCAGGCAATAGATGCTCATTAGAATTATTGAATTTTGGTTGAATATGACACTATTTTTCTCTGCTATTTCTGTTGTTAAATACAAATTTCTGTGCTTCCAAGCAAGTGATGGATGATATGCTTTCTTGTCTGTTCTCTGAGATTCTCTTTTTATCAGGGTTTGGATTTCCCCAATTGAAAAGGTCTGGTTTTCTTTGATTAGTTTGGGGTTATGGGGTGAAGAAGATTTGGATATGAAGAATAAATTGAAGCATTTTTGTTCTAGTTATATTTAAATTTAAAAATTAACATCTTATTCAATTGCTTTGATGTTTTTTTTCTGCTATATATCTTGTCTGTAAGAGATCCAAGAACCATTGATTTGGAAGAGTTAATTATGTTGACACTAGTAAATGAGCATCTGACCCAAAAATAGGTGTATCATGCTCTGATGAATTGCAAGAAACATGGCAGACCTTTCTATTGTCAAAAAAATGGCTACTCCTGTTCAAGAGCATTGTAAACGGTTGCACAAGATTCCATATATTCTACTTTGAACTTACATCAAGTTACAAGAAGAAACTCATTTAACCACATTGCTCTTTCATTTTCATTTTGGTGAAATGAAGTTGAAACTGAAGCGGGAGGTTCTATTTCCTTCCTATGGTGGAATCTAGATTGAAGGCATATGTCTTAGTATTTTTATGTTTGAGAAAAACTAGTTAACCTTAAACATTTAGATTCAACTCTACAAAGTTCCTGTGGAATCAGAGTTTTTTTTATTAACAACCTACCATTCACTCTTCATTGTTTCAAATATGGAATGAACGTGTTAATCTACCGTACATTTTTTTTTCAGAGCTAAGTTAGAATGGACTGCAGATCATAACATGTTGGATTCAGATCATTCTTTGCATGTTATTATATGCTTCAGTTAGTAAGTATGGAACTACCTTCTTGTAGATATGGGTTCTTAACCAAAAGAGAAATATACAATGTTTTTCTTCTTCAAACTCGAGCCATCCATCTTCATTTAGCTTCAGTTTTAAACAAACTAGAAATATTTGTTCAACTTAAAATATAGCTCTGTAGTTATAGACAAAAATCTTATTAGAGTTTTCACCAGGAAAATGTTTATTAATATACCATATTGCAATATCGAGGACAATCACAAGGATGGCACCATGTGAAGAGTTAATGAAAATGGAAAACACGAGGGCAACTCCAATTTACTATACAATAGTGTCAAATGCATTTTGACGTGTCCTACTAGGCAATTGGATCTGAAGGATGTTCAAAGCAAAATCATTATTAGACCACATATGATATTTACCTTGCCTCTACTTTCACCAATGTTACCTTTGTAAGAGCTATTATGCATTTCCTAATATGAAAGGACTAATGAAAACTAGATTATATTACATTAGAATGACGTTTGTTCGAACTGATACCAAGCAGAAATACTGGTAGTGTTGGAAAGTTTCTTTCTGTAATGAATATCATAATGTGAAATGGCTAGACCATTTTGGTTATTTCTATTTTATTATTGAAGTTGATCATTTGCTTATTAATTTGACCACTAGCCTCCCTGTTCTTCTTGTTTCAGCTTGTTCTAGTTTTGGTTTGGCTCCTGCATGCCAGTTAAATGCAGCTTCTTTTATGTAATCTGTGTCTTTTTGCTGTTTCCTTGTGAACAGTATCCATTGTGATGTGTAATTTCTTAACTTCAACTCCACTTCAATATACATAATTTTTTTATTAATTAAAACTACTAGGGAGGGAAATGGTTTGTTGTGTAATCAATTCAATTATAGGAATTTGTTCTTGAGGTCTGTCAGCTACTTGTCATACATGATGGTCTGTGTCACGGCCTAAAAGCACCGGGGCTCTCCTTGCAACAATGACCTAGTTTCAAAAATTGATGAGGTGCCACCTTGGTTAATATATTTGCATTGGAACTATTTGGAAGCCAATAATCAGACTCTAGAAATCCTAGTTATTCTCTGTTGCTTTTGCATTGACATATAGAAGTTACCCATTTAGGATCAAAGAGCTTATGGGAAGTCCTCAGACATTTAGTAACGTTAATGTTCTGCATCACCTATGTGGTCTATCATTGGATCTGATAATGGTAAAAATGTTATATAGTATGGACTAAAAGAATGGAAAAAACGATGAGCGGGAAAACATAAACATAGTTTGGTGGCAATAGAATGCCATGTAGTTGCATCCCAGTTTAGGGCTTAAGGTGATAAGAGTAAAATAAAATAAATAAATAATCAAACAAAAGACATCTTAGCACACTAAGTATTTTTTGAGGACTGTGTATATTTCTAATGAACCACTTTATAAAGGGAAGGGTGGATAAGTGATAAGAAGGTCAATAATTTTAAGTCTTCAAACAATAATTAAAAAACACAATACACATGAGAAGATTTCTTTTTTCAAAAATAATAAACATCTACTGAATGTTTAATGATTTAGACTTATGTTTACAATGGACTCTACTCATCATAAATTGTTCATTATCAAATCTAAAGCACATTTATTATATCGCTCCTAATTTAATTTGTATTTATTAATTTATAAATTATAAAATATATATTTATAATTTAAAATTGTTTTTACTTAAATAAATAGTGATTTTTAATTATTTTTTAACTAAGAGACATATATCATTGCTTTACACAGAGAATATTGAAGAGGTGAAAAATGCATTTTAATATTCTTTTACATCTGTTTTGGACTGATTTTAATCCTTTGTCTGTAGTCCAATGGTCTAGTGCTTAAATGATGTATTTTGTGCAAGAGTTAGCACTCACCTTGAACCTAATTAAACTATGAGTCCTCATGTCCCAATAGTTCAAACCTAGTTCTTAATCTTGTTATTTTTAGTCTTAGGTAAAGATTGCTAGAGCTGCCTTGAACTTGGTTTAGGACTGTTAGTGTGACCTTGACCTGCTTTTTCCAAAAGCCAAAATTAATCATGGCCCAAGTTGTTTTTGACTCCAACTACTCATTACTTGTCGACTCAAGTGCAAAATATTCAAATTTGAATGCTAGCATGTTGTATAAAAGGACAAAGCCTTGGGTCATTTAGATATCCATTAATTTAATCATCACATTATCATCATAGCGAGCATTGTATCAACATCTAGATTCATAATGACACATACATAGGCATTTGCATATTCTTTGGCTTGTCTTCAATCTTGTTCAAACATCATTGAATTGGTCCATAAGGCTTTATTACAATCAAGACAAGTTGTAGATTACCCTACTTGATAGCACGTTCTACCAATGCTTTTAAGCACCACTCTGCCTCAGTACACATAGGCAAACAAGTTTCTTGAAGAGCAAAAGAACACGGGTCAAGGCTGTCATTTCAAGTTCAAGGTCACATAAAAGGTTTAGGGTTAAAATTTTCTATATCAAGGTTGCTTGTGTGGTCTTAACTTTCAAAGAACATCCATCGTTGCATATGGAGTTGTGCACCTCTTTCCATCTTTTTTTTTAATTTTAGTACATGTTTAAGTGTTTTATCTTGACTTTCTTATTGATTAAGTTGGATATTCCTTAGAGATATATCATTTTATCTCTTTGTTTTGGTGAACTTGACATTTTCTACAACCCCTAAGGTTTGGCCATGGCATTTGATTTTCTACTTTTTATTTCATTTTTTTTAATTTTAATATTCGATTTGAGCCTTCTCTAGTTTCTATTGTCCTTTGCTTGTACGTCAATATTCGTCATCCTACCCCCTTTCTAATAAGGAGGCCTAGATTAAATTATATGATAGGTTTGAATCAAACAAAAGATGTTATGGTTGAGGATTTGAATATTGCTGCTTGTTTTAATTGGAAAGATGCTTTTGTGCGTGATGCACATGTTGAACAAATGGATAAACAAGATATGGTTCTTACTGCACAAAGGCTTTTATTAGATCTTTTGCTAATTTAAGTACTAATGCTAATTCTTCATATTTGGTTGATGTCCTTCCTTATTTCTTTATCACTAAGCCCTATGGAATGGAAGTACTAAAGGTTTTAGGTCAAAGGATAAGCTCATCATGGGGAAAAATGTTTTACCTTTGTAGAGATACATTGAATCTTACAAGTCGAAAAGTTTTGAGTTGAGAATCATGTCAAGAGAAGAGGAATAATTGGATGTTGAAGCAAGGTTCTCTAAGATGAAGAATGTCATAGGAAGCATTTCTTAATCAATGCAAACCATGAAAGGCTTGGTGAAGTTCCTCTTGTAAAGGTTGGATATGACAAAGACAATTCCAATGAAGAAGAGGAGATTTCAAAGGTTGAAATAATTCTTCCAAATAAACTTCTGTTTGAAGTAGAGGCTAAGATTGAGTTTCTGTCAAGGTAAAGTAGATGTGGAGAAGCTTGACAATTGATTGGCACAATTAGAGGTATACTTTAGCATGCATTCTCTCTCTTTAGAACATAATATTTTTTCGCTAGATTGAGATTAGCCAAGCATGCTTTGACTTGGTTTGAGAGTCTTGTATTCTATGACCTTAAGAAAATGAGCTTAAAAATTAATTCATGGGATCATTTTTAGCAATTGTTTAAGAAACAATTTTATCTTATTTGCCATAAAGAGGGAAAATGAATGGAATGGAAATTCTTAAAATAAGATGGACAAAGTGTACAAGAATATAATGAATTTCATAGAAGGGTTGTCCAAATGAGTAAATACGTGCAAAATGATTATCTTAATGATATATATAGGAGGCTTTCATATTTATCATCGTAGGCGTATATTTCTTTCTAAATTGATGGATGTAGATGAGGCATGTGCTCATGATCATTACCTTGAGGTAGATAATCCTTTGTTCTCTTCAATGATAGGTGAAGCAAAATCCAAGAACAAGAGAGATAAATTTCACAAGTTTTGAAAATAAATCTATGCATTGTGATCATTGTGGTAAGGATGGTCATGAAGAGTCCTCTTGTTAGAAGTTGCATCTTAAAAGAACCTTCAAAAACAAGGCAAGCAAGGTAAATATAACTAATCTTTCCATTGAAAAGGATAAAGAGATTAAGGTAATTGATTGCACTTAAAAAGTGGATTTTAAGATTTCTTACACTACTAGAAAGGTTGGTTTTTAGCAAAAGAGGCATTGCTTAACATCAAAATTCATGTTAATGATGTTAAGGTTGACACATTATTTGATTCATGTATTCCAATTAGCCTAATTGCTCAAAATTTAGTTGATAAATTTGGCCCTAAAATTTTCAACACCTTAAGCCTTATGGGTTGGGTTGGATCGAAGGTGGTAGTATGCTAGTTAGTACTATGTAAATTGAAGTTTTTAATTGGTTCCAAATTTGTTGATGAAGTAGTGGCAAATGTTTCTCTTTTGGATGTTTGTGGTGTTGTTTTTGGCATCTCCTATGTGTGATCAAAAGGTAGCTTTCTATAAGAGAAAACAAATAATGCACCATCTAGGACGGAAAGAGCTTCATGTTGTATGCTTAGCGTAGCAAAAGGTAGCTTAAAGAGGTCATAAATCTTAATGGGAAGATGAATGGAAACACAAGTCATTCCATTGGAGCAAACCAATGTTGAATAAGTTCCTCCATGTTTAAGCATTGTATCATTGTATCATCTAGACAATTAGAGAAAAGGTGTTCCAAAATTTCGCTAATGTTTGTTTTGTGGTGTAAGGTGAGGTGGCATATGTGTCATCAATTAAGGGGTTTTCCATCTCTCATCTGTCGAGTCCCTATAGCTTTTAGGGACCAAAAGCCTCCATACTGGGAGGTTCAATCCATAAAAGGATGTGGTTTTGTATTTCAAAGCATGTTTGAAGGGTTATGAAATGGGATGTAGGCTCTTTGATGCTGAAAAATGTATATGATGGTATAGGACATCAAAATGTAGGTTTTGTCAAAGAGAATCTAGAAATAAGTGTTTTTTGCTTTTGGATGAAATTGTTAGTTGTAATAGGCAATGAAAACAAAATCACCATGGTGATTTCAAAATTGTTGAGGTGAAATGTAATCATTGGCCCACTAGAAGTGACAAATTCATTACTCATTTGTGGTGTCTCATGGCATACTAGTGTCTAGTTTTCTTTGTTTTTTCAATTGGTTAGTCTTCCTCAAGCTTTGTAATATTATATATGATTGCTTGATATGCAAATTAATCATTTTAGATGCATTTTGTGAAAGATAGAAGGTTGTAGATGGAGATTTTACATAGTAATTATTGTTGGCATTTTGTACAACTATTACTCACCTATCCAAGCACTGTATATAGGGTTTGAAAGATAAAATTGTAAGCATCTCCCCCTAACTCCATGCTTCTCTTTATGCACTAATAGAGGTCACTTGTGCAGTATGCACAAGCTTTGATTCATCCTTCTCCTGGTTTTGCTTTCTTCTCCAAACCTTATGAATGATTATCTTCTTGGGATGTTTCCTTCTCCAAACTTTCTTCTCTGGTTTCACAAACCTAGTTCTACAGTGCTTTGCAACATGACCATAGTTATGACATTGATAACATATTGCATTCATATTCTCAGAGAATGCATATTGACTCCTTTTAGACCTTCTTCTACAATAGCTTGCTTTATACCCATGACCATTACATAAATAACAATAGCCAAGAAATGAATAATTGTACCTTATTGAATGGTATTGCCTGCTTGATCTTCTTCTTCCAACATCAACAACATTTTCTTTTGCTTTCTTCTTGTCTTCATCAGGAGCAGCAGAGTGATTATTCAGGTCAATCTTTCTTCTAGGAGCATTTCTAGTTTTAGAACATTGTCCTTCTTCATAACCTAGTCCTGTAGTGTCCTTATGATGTCTTTGCTTCTTCAACAAGTCATTTAAACATTCAGTACTCTTTTCAAACTACAGATTCTTGTGCAACTTAGAAGATGCTTATTCCAATTCCTTTCTCAAAGAAAGTATGTCTAACTCTAATCTTAGGCATTCATTAGTTTTAACTTCAAGATCAGATTGTGTAAAATCAACTATCCTTTTTGTTTCTTCTATTTCTATCTTTAGGCTGATAATGAGCTTATTTGACTCTTCGAGTTCTAAAGAAACATTTGCAAAATCTGAACATACCTTATCCTTGAAATCTTTTTCTTGTTGAAGTTGGTCTTTTAATATTTAATTTTCTTTACTGAGTTGCGTGATTGTATCCAGAGCACACAAGAGTTCACCTTCTAAATCAACTTCACACTCTTGTTCATCATAGTCCTGTTCATAGTCATCTTCATCCACAAAGAGATCTCTTTCTTCATCATGAATCTCAACAACAAGATCATCTTTTCTTTAATCAAATTCTTGTTCATCTACACTTACAATGAAGTCTTCCTTTCTATCAAAACTCTCAACTACAAGATCATTCTTTTTATCACATTTTATATCAACATTCAGGAGAGACTCATGCAACAACTCATTACATGACTTGACTAGGGTTTGTTGTACAACCTTTTGCTTGGCATCTTTCATTTTTCTATTTATTCTACACTTTCCCATGGTACTCCACTATCAGAACCTACCCAAGCCTATTAGACTTCTATAGGGAACCTATGCTCTGATACCACTTGTTGGCCCACGATTGTCATTAAACCAAAAGGTAGACCCGTCAATTTCTGATACAAATGCCAGAGCTAATGAATCCATGGGAGGCGGTTAGTCCATGTCACAAATCCCACGGGGAGCACTGATCATATGCCAACTATTATCTCATTTTTATGACGGTTATAAGAGTAGGTAGGGAAGTAGTTTGAGAGAGTTTTAACTAGTCATTTGAGCTAAGACCAAAGGTGTTCAAGCTCCTAATTAAAGCCTACATGGCTTAGACCATTATTGTATGCCATTTTGGAGTCCTTAAGTGAGTTTTTTTTTATGTATTCTAGGTAAGGGGGTCTAATGAAGGATGTCCTAACCTAACAACCTAATGTTGAAAGAACACATGTATATGCACTATAGAAGAAAAACAATAAACATGCATTAATTTATGAAATATGCATGTTAAAAGGCTTACAACATGTTCAAATGAGCCTTCATATTATATAGTTTTGTAAGATTTGGTTATGGAGATAGCCACCCAAGATTTAGAGGCCTAATGGAAAGCACAAAGAACTCAAAAGACCAATATGAGAAGAATATTATACTATATTCCTATCAAAGAATGCAAATAGAATATGTGTAGTACAATGATAAACCTTAGTTATATAGGCCAAGATAAGACATAGGACAACATAAGATTATGACATGTGTCTTAATCTTATGTCTACATAAAGTGAAAATGCCTTAAGAAAGCCCTAAGTAAACTTAATTAACTAGGTGTGAAAAGAACACAAGAGTGAAACTACTTAGTGAAATAACCTTGTTCACACCAACACCCCTATTAAATGCAACTTAGGGAGGATGAGAAACATGCAAAATGCAAAGATGGGTCCTATCTATAAGGCTTGATGAGATACCCATGTACAAAAGAATATTTTAGAAACAAAGAAAAAGAGAAAACCTGCAAGAAAAAATCCTTTCCAAAAGAGAAAAAACATGAAAGATGCTCTAACATATGAGAAAGATGAAACCCCATGTCAGGAAAAAGTCCCCTCCATAAGAGAGAAGAGAGGCCATGCAACCCCTTCTCAATGTATAATTTTCTGCACTGATGGTGGATGCTTAACAATGAATGTTGAAGATGATCCAAAACCATTGAACAACATTTCTCCCCTTAGGAAGAAATAAAGCCAAGGATATATGTAGGATGTCTTCCTATTCCCTAAAGGAATGTGAGGGAAGAAACAAAAAGATATATGTCTTTTGAACTTTGCTCAAGTGCACCCATATCAATGTTGAAAGGTGCCACAGGCAAATCAAGATTCCCAGGCCGAACTAAAGAGTGGCAATCTAGAACCTAATGGAAATTGGTGTCGAACAAGATCCAAAGATGAAGATGAGTCTTTCGAATGATGCTCAAGGATCTCCAAACCAATGCCAAATAGTGACAAATGTTAATAAGATGAATCTAGTACGATGCAAGCTTTAGGTATAGTAACCATGGATGTATGTTGCTCACCATTGGTAAGACTAGACTAATGAGAATCTAGTACTTCTACATAAGGTGTTAACATGAATGGTGATTGAGTTGAAAATATCAACTCATGAGTATCTGTAAAATCTGTTACTATGGAAGTAAATATCTATGGATAAAGAACAAAAGGATCTAAATGTGGCCTCATGAGATCCAAAAAAAGGTTATCAATTTCCTATGAGTTATCATCATAGAGGGGATAAATGTACTCAATAGTGTCATCAAAATCTTGTATATGAGATTCAAAAAACAAATGATGTATGTCCTATAAGAAATCATCCCAATGATCAAGAAGAGATGAAGAAGCCCATGATGCAGTGTCCACACAAAAAGTCTAAGCATGAACAAATATAAAATATACAAGTGTTGAAAGTGGAGAGTCCTTGACCTAAGGATGCCGACTCAAAGATGTAGGAGTTGAAGCTTCTGTATTTGAAATAGGATTCATAAAAGATGAAGAATCAACTGGAGTCTCTAGAGGAGGAGAAGCAAGAGAATTCTCTGTCTTCACCATGTTCCATACTTTTTCACAAAGCTAGCAACTTGACTACAACTTTGGTATAGGGAACATTATCACAATAATCTAGGGGAATAAAATAATCCAAAACAAGATCATTTGGGAATGGAGGATTAGCTAGATCTCCATACATCTCCCAAATTTTAGTCCAACAAGCATGGGGGAATCAAATCTTGATATGACATTGTGTTGGTGTCAACGTGACAATGAATAGTTCCAATGACATGACCAGTCTTAGAGTACCATAGATGGTTTTGCCAACTATGAGGTGGTTGAGGAATAATTTCATAGAAATAGGGCAAGAGACTAAGCCATCAGAAATGCTTCATCATACCATCTTGCCAAGCCTTATAGTTCCCTCTTTTCAATTGAATAATTGAAGGATGAGTTGGTAGACCCATGATATTCTTCTTAAAGTTGTCAAGAAAAGACTAATCTAGCAAAAGAAAATGCAGAACTATAGGAACACCCCACCAAATGCCTCAATCAAAGAACCCCCAAGAAAATATGATTTGGTACTTTATAATTAGTGCAATTACAATTTCTACTCGCTGAAAACACAAAGTGGTCTTTGATTTCAATGCTTTATAATTGCCAAAATAATGCTATTATGTTGAAAGTACAAAACAATAGCACGAGTGTGAAGTACATGAAAAATCATGCACTTTCAAAAAAATTGCACCTAAAAAGGAATTGAACGAAGCCCTAGAAGTTCCCAAAATGAGAATTGTGCAACAACACTTGTGACATATTGCAAATTTAAAATCCATCCATTAAAATCTAAAACCATCTGTACCACTATAAAGAGTGTAGAAAATAGCCTAAATCAAAAAATTGCTTAGAAAAAGGAGGTCGTGAGCCCAAGATATTAATCTTTGAAGTTGAGTTACAAATTTAGAAACTCCAATGGTGAAGAGGGAATTTTTTTGAAAAGCTCTTGTTGATGTTAGCACGTCACCACCAAGTTTGGTAGAACTATTGCCAAAAAATAGAGGTTCCACGATGTAGAAGCTCACCAAAGAAATTAGAATCTCACCAAATCTAGGATCTCTACTAAACTAGAAATCTCTGCCAAAATAGTGATACCACCAAGTATGGGGGAACTAAAAAAATGGATACCAAATTTGGTTGGCCACTAGCAATGCCATGTAGGCTTGCACAGAAGGGGTCTAGGGGCCATGTGGACCACACCCAATGTTCATGTCCAATACAAAGGGGTTGTAGCAAAATGAGGGTTTCACAACCTATCAAAGGCTCAACCCTTTTAAGAAGAGTTTGTGAACCTTGTGGAGGGGTCGAAACGAAGTGACACCCCCACAAATGATAGTATGGGGCTCAATAGGCCTGCACAGGCAATACCCTGTTGGGTACCTTTGATTTAATTTAATTTATTTTTTTTATCAAAAGAAACTTCAAAAAAGGAGCAAAGGCCACAATTTTTTTTTAATTCTTAAAAATGCAATTAAAAAAATTGAATGTACGCTGTAATGATTTGTTGATGCCAATGATTCCACAATGTGTAGAGTATTCTACAGAGATTTTGATGGTACGGTACAAATGACCAGGAGGGAGAAATATTCTTTGAGGGCTTGGGACAAGTGTTTAAAATCAATAATTTGATAGTCGATCTATAGGTTTTCAAGCCTTCTGAACGTGATGGTAGGGTCAGATTTGACCCAAAATACTCCCAAAATATAGCTACCCTCTAGATCTAGTAACCACTTCCCACTTCGAGCACTTACATATTTGGCTTCCAATGTTCAACCGAGATGCAATAAAAGATAAATCTAACTTTCTCGAATATATTGGACACAATGGTGTGCTCAGATTTGCTCCATCAATCTCCCAAATGCACTTATAAAATAAGCCACAGTAGAAAAGCCCCTAAATTTTGGTATTTCTATCACACCTTTCTAATTCTCTAGATCATTCAAGCATGCAAGAGAAGAACATACTCAATGCTTCAATAAAATACAAGATTTGCAATCCTAAGTCTCCCAAGAGATTAACAAAGACTCTCAACTTGCTTTGATACCATATAAGATTTAGTTATGGAGATAGCCACCCAAGATTTAGAGGCCTAATGTAAGATTTGGTTATGGAGATAACCACCCAAGATCTAGTGGCCCAATGGAAAGCACAAAGAACTTATAAGAAGATCAATATGACAAGAATAAACTATATTCCTATCAAAGAATGCAAATAGAATGTGTGTAATACAATGAGAAACCTTGGTTATTTAGGCCAAGGTGAGATATAGGACAACATAACATTATGGAACATGTCTTAATCTTATGACTTGAGACATAAAGTGAAAATTCCTTAAGAAATCCCTAAGTAAACTTAAGTAACTAGGTGTGAAAAGGACCCAAGAGTGAAACTAGTTAAGGAAATAACTTTGTTCACACTAACAAGTTCAATAGTGACTACAAAATTATTCTTCATCCTTTTCCTCTTATCTCAACACAATCAACCTCCAAGATTGAATACCCTCTTTACTTCCTTTCAATGGAGGATCAATCGCCTCTCTCGTTGAATCAATTTGCCCTCTTTTCTTTTACAGCTAGTCCCACTATTCTCTTCCTCATGCTTTCTTTTAGATCTCAACTCTTGCTAGCTCTTAGTCTTTCCTTCTATTAGCTAATTCAATCCTTCTATTTTGTTACTACTAGGCTAGTGACTATCCTCTAGCCGACCCCTCTCCTATGACTATGCTCTAGTCAACCAACCTCTATGCAAGCATGATTGCAAAAAGATATGGGATTGTAACAAGGAACCTATACAAGAACATAAATGGTCCACCTTATAGTTGTCAAGTAATCACCAAGATTTTATTGCTAACCAAGAGATAATTGTTGTATAGCCAAGAATTAAACTTTCTACTCTGGAAGGGAATGAAATGAATGTGCAACCAAGGAAGGTAGATGATCACCAATAGGTTAGAAAGATTACCCATACTATTAAAGAAATGCCCAAATATCCTACACAACAATAAAAAGAGGTTCCATGACCAAGATAATAGCCTACCATATGGAGGAAAATAAGAACAAATGTCAAAAAGAGAAAATGAAACTTAGTCTAGAAAATTGTCTTCCAACAAAGAAGGCACTTTACCTAAAGGAATATGAATTGATGCCAACCTAAGAAATGGATAGTCATGGAAAGCAATAAGTGAGTAGTTGCCAAGAAACAATGATTAGATTCCCTAATGTTGCCAAGGACAAAAAAGGCAACATGACCCCTTTTGGAAGCTAATTGATAGCCAAGTGGAACTATGAGCACCAAGATGCAAATCAACCTAGCTATGACTAGTCTCCAAGAACTCGTAGCATTTTATTAGGTTGCTTCTAGTAGGCTAAATAACATTTGTAGTAGCTCCCAACATATTTGCAACAACTTCCCATATGCCTCTTCCAAACACTGCTAATAGTCGCCAAGATACTTGTAGCATATTATAAAACACCCAAAGCTATCTTCTAGCACACTATAGAACACTTGTAACAACCCATTTCACACTTGCAGTAGCCTAATTCTTGCATATAGCAAAA
Source organism: Cunninghamia lanceolata (assembly GCA_027924645.1). NCBI lineage: Eukaryota > Viridiplantae > Streptophyta > Pinopsida > Cupressales > Cupressaceae > Cunninghamia > Cunninghamia lanceolata. Next base: position 412,368 of record BSBN01001346.1, on the reverse strand, counting down.
CTACATGTAACCTTGTGGCCTAAGGGAATCTTGTAGCATTGATATAGCAACCTTCCAAGAGAACATGTTTGGAAAAACCTTCCCGGGCAACAACCCAAAACTAAAGAAAGATAAAATATAACCTATTACATTGAGTAAATTTGTATACTTTGAGCAAATATAACCTTCCCGTGCACTTATTGCAAGAAGAATTTAAGAATGTTTTGTATACTTTGAGCAAATTTGTATCATTTGAGTGTTTGAAAATATTTAATTTCCATGTTAACTACTTGTTTTATTTTTACATGTATCCACCTAGTAGTTTGTATGCACATCAAAGTGGGGATAAAATATAATGGTGAAAATTGCATACTCGTGCCCCTTTCCCTTCTATTTTGGGCATGCTTTGATTAGAGTGTCCTAATGTAATGAATAGTCTACAGGGGGCATATTCTTGTGTAAATTTATCTCATGACACCACAATATCTTGATCCCATCATTACTCATCCCCGAAGATTGATCTTGATCCCTAGATTCCCCATTGCTTGCCTTGGATCATATCTGTAGGTGCATAATTGACTTAGGTCATTTTTTAAGTCGCAAATCTAAACCTTGAACTTTTAAAATTTAAAATTAAAATTTATACCTTGCTGACCTTCTCACTATCCATTGTGCACTAACCTAATGCATATTTGTGTTGATTTATGTGCTATTTTTTTAATATTTTGAAGACATTATTCATTCATTTGAAATTCATCTAGGTGCATGCTAGGGTTATCAAAAGAATCGTCATAGAGTATTTTATGAGAGCATCATATTAAATTGTCAAAGCATTACATCAACATGCATCATTCTACATCCATTTTGAGCCTTCTTGTCCTCAAGCATTATTTTGAAGTCATTCAATTAATCATCCTAATGGTTTGACTAAGCAGAACACGATCCTCTCAATTTAACAGATTCTTTATAGGTATTTGTAAACATTGCCTATTCATTTCTAGCTTCATATATAAGAAGATCAAGATAAGCAAATTCCTACAATTAGATTTCTGCGAGTTCATTCTCACGAGTATAGGTTCACGTTCATACAACATTTCACTTCTGCAAGCACGAATTTGTAATAGAACAAAATACAATTACTTTGCAAATTTTAAGACATTTGTCTAAACAAACCCTAAAAATCTAATGTAGTGATAAATTGATTCCCTACATCTTCAACATCATTTTTCCGTCTCCAAAATCCTACTAAATATTACAATTTAATTTAACATTCAATCTAAAATCTCTTATCTAAATTAATTATTAAATAATTTAGATATTTAGCCGATAGGCTTTTATATGTGAGCATTATAGTGCTCGAAATTGTCTCACGCTTTGCCGAAATTTTTTCTAAACTCGTCAGTTGTTCCTATGGACGTAATCCTTGAACCTCCTAAGGGTGCAAGTGCTAGTGTTTATAAGCTGTGTTTTTTTACCTTACACTTTCCTCACCCTCACCCTCAAAATGAATTATTCAAAACATTAATTCAATTATTTCCAATCTGGAAATCTTACTGGCTTTAATTAAAGAACTAGGTATTTAGGATTTTAACACTAGACCACAACCTCTGATACAGTTTTTTTGTTGTCCCAACTCCAAGTTTATCATATCTTGTGTATCCAGACCAGAAGATACCATCCTCCAATAGAAGTAGCCCAAACCCAACAATTATCTCCACAATCTATCTACAACTGTGGGACCCACAAACAGAGACATTATCCAAAAACGCTCCAACTCTTCGAACTTACGACCACAGTCTACCCAAATCTTCCTTATCGAGATCTCTCAAACTTCAGCACAGAAGAAATTCGAACCCGGGACGTGTCAAAACTCCCCCAAAAAGTAATGGAAACCCTACGCCTCAGTTGCCCGGGTTCGATTCCCACCCACAAAAACCAGCAAAATATATTCACAAATTCATACGCAGCTAATTCTACCACACAGATTTCCCTCACAAACTCCTTTGCCGCAAAAATCTGTGTTCCACGCTCAAAATTTTGCCGAAATTCCTTCGCCGCCCGAAATTTCTTTCCGGCAGGATTATTTTCCTCAAAATCACTGCCTAAAATCCACCGCGCGGTTGTTGTGAAATCTGGTCTGATAGGTGAAAATCCCGAATGGTTCGAATCCGATTACGTTGCAGTCGGCCTGGCTCACTGCTTTACAACAATCGAGGAGAAACTCCACGACTATTTCGTGATAGAGCCAATCCCAGCCTCCGGCCTGGAATGCATGTACAATGGCGGTGCTACCTCCTACAAATACGTCGTGGGTTCGACCCTCGGTGTTGTGTTGAAGGGAGATGTGAATTTATTGCCCGAGGAGTTCAGAGTTGGGGTTTTCGCCGAGAAGTTTGAGCGGCGCGCCAAGGCGGCGTCGAGGACGTGGAAGAGGGAATATCCGCAGGGTAATCTTATGCATTTGGCTCCTGTTGGGGTTGTCAAGGGAGGGTTTAATTTTAGCCTGGAGGATAAGAGGTTGTTGGGGGTTGTGCACGAGGTGAAAGATGAGGATAATATTAAGCAGGATTTGAGTATTGATGTTTATGGGAGGAAGAAGAAGGAAGGCCAAGAGGAGAAGAAGGATGAAGAGTCACTCATTTCGTCCCTGTACAATGTCTGACGAGGGTTTGTTCTTAAACCCCTGTTCATAAGCCCTTTTTGTTGTTGAAATATAACAAAAGAATTTGAATTTTGAGTTCAATCTGTATTTTGGGTTTAGTCTGTATTCTGGGCATGATCTGTGTTTTTGGATTCGATTTGCATTCAGGGTTTAATCTTAAATTTGGATTCAACCTGCTCTTTGGGTTTAATTTGTAAATGGGGTTCAAAATATGAGCTCTATCTGGATTTTTCCTCAATGTAATTTTTGTGGTTCAATGGGTTTAATGCAAAATTTGGGTTTGATAAATATTTTGGATGTAATTTTGGTTTAACCCGTTGTATATAATATTGAACAAAGTAGGGTACAGAATGAATGAATGAGAAAATGCACTAGGGCTGCAGATAACAGAGACCAAAGCTGCTGGATCAGTCACTAAATTAATTTATTCCACAACTTTGCGTTAAATGCACCAAGGCTGCAGAGAACAGAGACCAAAGCTGCTGGATCAGTCACGTTCAATTTGTAGTTTAGGTTTAATATTGAAATGATCAAAAATTAATCATACTAAATGAGAGGAAGAATAAGATCTTTTAAAAAATTAGGGTGAAAAAACATAAATATTATAATTTATTTTAGATAAAAATATTGGTAGATAGATGTATTGAAATAATTGTAGGTGACTTTAAATAAATAAATAAAGATATCTAGTTAGATATTTAGTTGGAAATTTAATGTAGATATGTTTTGACAAATGTTAGAACTAAGAAACTGAGTGTTGCTCAATGAATGTTCTGAATTTTTAACCTCATTGTTTGTCACTATTGATTGTTCGTGCACCTATGGATCTGATTTACACAAGTGTAAATTTGATCTGGATTTCTTGATTTGATCTTTGTAAATCCTTGAATGTTTGCCTCAAGTTTTTCTTGAATATTAGAATTTGCTTCTACATAAAAAAACCAGTTTGGTGTGGTCATGAGTTTGTGTCAAATCCTATGAGGATATTGAGTCTACTTTGAAAATGACCCAAGTCTAGTAGGCAAGCATGTTGTGGCTTCCCTAGATGATGATGTGATATAGGTACTTTGATAAATGCTCCTTAATAATTGTGCAGGTAAGAATGAGAGTGATCTTTGGGTATGTAAAAATGAATTAGGTATTAAAGACAAATTTGAAGTACACAAATAAAATGTTTCACACATTTAGTCAACATACAATGGTCAAGTAGAAGAGGTAAGGTCAGCCCCAAACCTAGCTAAAGTGAGTCCAAAATGAAGGTGAAAGTGTAAGGTATGCAATTTTCATCCTTACATTTTGTCCACACTTTGACTTGCATGCAAACTACCATGACAATGCGTGACAAAGTAAAATCAAGCAACCAACATGAAAAGTAAATATTCACTCATAAAAATGATATTATTATTGATATAGACACCTCTTTGGTATACAATCCCTTGTAATTAGTGACGCATTTGAAAAGTTGCAAAATAGAAAGGAAATCAATGAGTAGCATAAAAGATGATGTATTATGTGTACCAACTAGTAGGGGTGATCATGGATAGGGTATTGCCTTGAGTAGCATAAGAGATGATGTACTATCCAAAAATAGTCACTACAACCATGCTCAATAAAAGGAATGTTAGTGACCTTATATGACCCCTCTAACTAGTTGCATGCAAAGATTGCAATTAAATTGGAGAGTAGATAATGGATGCATAATGAGATAAACCTTGTAAATCTCAATGATCATATAGGAAGTTAAAGATTGCATCATGGAACACCATAAAAAGAGTAAGATATGCTCATGAAGGCACAAGTAATGGTAGGTAGCAAGATGCCCCCAATGTTACTCAAAATAGGGCAATGAATGCTAGATGAGGTTTCTTGTAAGCACCAACAAATGTGATATATCATCATAAGAAGTGTCAGGGAAAGCACAATCATCATGAACATATTAGCGTAAAAAATGAGCACGAGGAACACAAATATGAACGACTAGGATACGCATAAAGTTATAGGAGGTAAGTGTGATAGCCATGAAAGGCCCTATAATAATAATAGAAAAATATCATAATATAACACACGTGATAAAAAAAAATGCTAATGATATGCATGAGAATTATATGGAACAAGCATGTAAATCTATAATCATATTAGACGAAACATGGTCGGTGCCTAAGGATATGTCCTTCAAGTGGGAGACACCCTCAAAATAAAGTATGTGTATATATAAACAGTTAAAACTTAAGAGTATGAAAGCTCCAAGTCTCAACTAATGATGGGTCCATCACCCATTAAGTTAACTTGTTCCTAATTGTGTGGTTTGTAATATCTTTCAAGTAAAGAGATATCTCCATGATAAGATGTATTCTTAGTAAAGGTACTTGATATATGTGGAATGGGTGTACTACCCCTCCCCTTGTTATCCATTGTACATTTGCCTTAGGATTAGGATCTTCTTGTGCCTTTGGAATGATTGTGCTTTGCTTAGAGGCCCATATGGAGGTAGTGCCTTTAGAGGATATAGAATTATCAAATATTGCTTCTTTTGCTTATAAGGATATGGACGATCCCTTCCTTCCCTTTGTACTTGTGGAATATTTTGTTATTTTCCCTTGTGGCAGGGGGCAAGAATTATAACTTGGTTTCATAGGTTCATGTGGACAACTTTTGGGAGGCAATGAAGAGTGCTTCATTTGCTTCATATTTTGCCTTTTACTTTGTTCTCGGTTCCTTCACTATAGATACATATGATATAATTTATGAACCTTATCGTGGAGCTCTTAGAGAGCTTCATTAGGTGTATGTGATGTTCATTATCCTTGCACTCATAGAGAACATCTAAGAGTTTCTATATAATTATCAAGTGTGAAATCACTTCACTCAAAAATAGATACATATAATCTCTTTACTTTCACAATTCTATTTCCATTAATATACCTCATACTTGATGAACCATAAAAGAAACCACCTTTAATTGTTCTAACCAAGGTTGTCTAAGTGACAAAAAATCTATTTGAAGATAGGATAACATGGAACAAAGCATCAACTTCTTTGTGTAAGAGTCACAAATGGACTAAAGCTCCTAAGATCACTTCCAAAACCAGAGATTACCTTTTACAAGAGAAAAAAAACAAAGGATAAATTTGCATGATAAGAATGTGATAATGATATTGGATTACAATAATTACATGTGAGATCTTGCTTCTATATTTGCAAGATAGAAAACCCTAAGAGCTTAAAAAAACCCTGGGTAAACTTAATAAATGTAATTAAACATTTAATACACCAACACCCCCCTTAAGTGCAACTTAGGGAGAATGAGAAAATGCAAATGATGCAAAGATGGGTCTCAACTACAAGGTCACTAGGTACCCATTACAAAATATCTCTCAGAAATGGAGAAAAAGAGAAAAATCTGTAAGAAAAAACCCTTCTCCAAAAGAGAGAAAACATAAAGGAAGTGGTGGAATAAGTGATAGATGGACTTAATATGACCCCCAAGGATTACATCCAACACAAATAAACAATTAATAACGCCCCATAGAAGAGGATGTAGAGAGAAGGTCTGGCGACCCCCCAAGAAGTGAGGAGGATGGAACCCCATGTGAGGAAATGCTCCCTCCCAAAATAGAGATGAGAAGAGAGACCATGTAGCTGCCCCTCAAGATGACTCATGCAATGTTGCTAGGTGCTCGACAAAGGATGATAATGAAGATCCAAGAATGTTGAACAACATTCTTCCCCTTGGGAAGAAATAAAATTGCGGATGTGTGAGAACATTGAAAAAAATGTCGCGATCAATCGCAAAATGGCGAAAAAAGGGGATTTTTGTGAACAGGTAGTAGTTCTCGAGTCGAGCACAAAATCTTAATGCAAGCGCTCCTCCCATTCTCATAGGAGCCAACGCCATTCCATTAGGGGGCGGGAAAGTAGATTAGAAGGAAGGCCCTCGACCCTCAAAATGGCCTCTTTTGCAAGACAAGGGCACAAAGGGGTTTGGACAGCAGGGGCAACACGATGCGGCAAGTAGAAGGACTAGGGCACAAGAAAACTTGAGGCCAAAGGGGTAGCAAACTTTTCAAGCTTCCCATCGAATCAATAACCCCATTGATGGATCGCTTGAAGGATAGGGCCCTGCTATTAAAATGGTGTGGTGAATGATGCCCTAATTAGGAAATCATGGATTGGTGGAGACAATCTTTCAAGGATAGGGTAAGTGTCCACCAACTCCCTAATTCCTTTTTTCTTATTGAATGCATTGATAGAAATCTTAAACATGAAATCCTATATGGCAACCCAATCCTTTTCAATAGATCAAGTTTCCATTATTTAAATTGGATGCCAAATTTCAATCCATGGAAGTATGCAATTAGGAAGACCCCAACATGGATCACTCTAGAGGGTCTCCCGGCGGAGTATTGGAGTATGGATGCCCTAGTAAAAATCGGAGATGCATTGGGTTCTTGTCTGGGTATTGATGAAGATTTTCTGAATGGTAAGGAAGGCTCAGAGCTGAGCATCTTAGTGGAAATTGACGCGGATGTCGAGATCTATCGAGAATTGGAAATCCTTACGGCTTTTGGCAGATGGCACGAAAGAGTTGTTAAGAGTTTGGGACAGAATATACAGAAATGTCTCTTCAGAAGAGCCAAGGGGAAGGAGGATCAGGCTTGGGAGCATGGGATAAATGGCAACCACATGTTTCTCATTCGAAGAAGTGGAATGTCAAAGGGGATCCAATGCAAGAGGATGAGTAGCGAAGGAGTAAGTCTAGTTCAGCAGCCCAAAGCCATGGCAAACCACAGAACAATAAGGAGAATCCTAAGCCAAATGAGCTCTGCGAAAGCAATCCTAGACCAAGGAAGGAAGGGGATTCAATCCCCCTTCCTCTCGAGAATACTACGTTGACCTCACAATCAGAAGAAGAGCTTATCCAACTTCTACAAGATACTGAAATCCTTCAAAGAGATATCAATCAACAATTGGAAGGCTTGGGGATCGAAGGTAACATCAATCTGGAAGCAATCTCTCATAATATGGAAGGGGATGAGATAGGAGTTAAGAGTGCAGAGCCTGAGAGAGCAATGTCAAGAGAAGCAGAGAGTCCCAGGGGTGATGAGGAGCTTTCAAAGCTAAGCTCAATTTGCGAAATTCTTGGGATCTTTGGTGAAGAGAACAGGATGAGTGGGCAGGGGTAGCTCTCTAATCCGGAAGAGGAAAGTAAAAAGCAAGCTCTTCTTCACGAACTTTTGGAGGAAGGAGAGTTAGAGGTGCAAAAAAATGATCTCTTGTTCTCAGACAACAATGTAAAGACGAAGCAGATCAAGTTAGGCATCCAACAAATTTCTTCTAACAAGCCCAAACTAGACTTCAGGTGCATCTCAAACAAAAAAGTGGGGAGAAAATCCTTGAATGAGCTAAGGAGCAAGGACGGGGAAGCAGAGGGTCAACTCAAAATAACAACCTTGATAGATGCAGGGAAGGGAACCCCCCTTCCCAAGGTGCCATGAGGCTCCTATCCTGGAATGTTAGGGGCTTAAATGGCCCTAACAAAAGCGCCTGGTAAAGCGAAGGATCAGCTTAACCAAGGCGGAGCTCATTCTACTCCAAGAAACTAAATTAAACCTGTTGAAATGGAGTCTTTCACGAACAACTTTAGTCCAATCGGAGGGGGCTTCTGGGGGTTTGGCTATCTTATGGAATTCGACGGAGATGAACTTTGAACCTCTTGGGTCTAGGAAATATTGGATTGGGGGCAAGGTGGGGTCTTTGGCTTCCAGTTCCCAATTTCTTTTAATCAATGTGTATGGGTCGATAACATGCATCAACAAGAGGGAGTTGTGGACAGATCTAGACACTTTCGTGTTGTCTCGTCCTCTTCCTCATAGAATCATTGGGGAAGATTTCAACGCTACTTTACACAGTTGGGATAACAAAGGAGGTATCACCAAACCTGGGCAATCTCAAAAGCATTTCAGTGATTGGGTGCATAGGAATAATCTGATGGAGATTGATTTTAGAAGAGAGGCATACACTTGGAACAACAGGCGGTCTGGTTTTAGCAATATTGCAGAGAAATTGGACAGGTTCTTTTTTGGAGGGGACCTATCTACCTATCCTCACACCTTGAAAGGCAACGTCTTGCCCTGCTCTAGTTCCGATCACGTTCCCATCATGCTTAACATTATTGGGGGTGTGAAGCCTACAAGGTCCCCATTCAAATTTGAGAACATGTGGCTTAAGGACGAAAACTTCCTGAATCTGGTGCAAGGCTGGTGGTTTGAAGAATCTTTCGAAGGCTCCAAACTATTTCAATTTATCTCCAAGTTAAAACATGTCAAACATAGACTTTTAGATTGGAACAAGCATCACTTCAAGAATATTTTCAAAACAAAGGAACGAATTGAAGAAGATTTGGCTGAGCTGAATGAGGAAGTAATCAAGAGTGGAATGTCTCAGGCCAACTATTTAAGGGAGAAAGAGTTGTTGGGGGAATATGAAGACGTGCCCTCTAAAGAGGAGATCTTCTGGAAACAAAAGTCTAGAGAACATTGGATTGAGGCTGGAGACAAGAATACTAAATATTTCCACAACATCACAAAACAGAGAATGGGCATCAATAGAATTTTGAGTCTAGATTTAGAAGATGGATCTCACACCGAGGACTCACAAGAAATCAGAAATTATATTGTAGACTTTTATCAAGCTCTGTTGAACAATTGGGAAGGTTCCAACCTTGATGCTCAACAAAATCTCCTGCAACACATTCACAAGCTGGTAAATGAGGATCAAAACGATGCTCTAAATGCCAAACTCTCTCTAGAAGAGGTGGAGGTGGCCCTTAAGCAGCTTCATCCAGACAAGGCCACCGGCCCGGATGGCTTCCCTACTGTTTTCTATCAGGTTTGTTGGCATTTTTTTGGTCAAGAAATAACTGATGCATTAGAAGCTGCCAGAAATTCAAGGAGTTTGCTCATAGAGGTTAATAATACATTTATCGTCCTCGTCCCTAAGAAGGAGAAAGCCACAAAGTTGGAAGATTTCAGACCTATTGCACTTTGCAACACCCTATACAAGATCTTGACAAAGGTCTTAGCTAATAGGCTCAAGCCATTGTTTTCCATTACTATATTGGAAGAACAAACAGGGTTTGTCCCTGGGAGATCCATTCTGGACGGAGTCATCATTGCTCAAGAGGTTATTCACACCCTCCAAAACACCAGAGAAGCAGGGATGCTTATTAAATTGGACATCAGGAAAGCATATGATAAGGTGGACTGGAGATTCTTGTGTAAGGTTTTGGAGATAGAAATTGGATCAGTGGGATTTTCGAATGCATTTCAGGCCCTTGGTATTCGGTATTGATCAATGGATCACCTGAAGGCTTTTTTGGAGCTTCTAGAGGATTAAGATAGGGGGACCCAATTTCCCCATTTTTGTTTATTCTAATGGCTGAGGCTCTTGGGAGGGCCATCAAAAGCTCTCAAAATGTGGGACAGCTAGAAGGAATTTTTGTAGCAAGAAACATCTGTGTAATGCATCAGCAGTTTGCAAACGACATAATGTTGTTTGGGGCTACCAAGAAGTCAGAGGCTCGTCTTTTTTTGAGGTTGCTGACACCATATGCAAAAGCTTCTGGACAAAAAGTTTTTTTTTTAAATGCGCCTGGTAAACTTTTTAACGTGACCAGTGACGTTGGTACGACACACCCTCCGGCTCCACGCGAATGCTTTTGCCTGGAGCAATGAACCGGTTAGGCCACAACATGGGGGACCTCATCCCCTAGCAAGAACACTTCAAACCCGCAAGCTCGTTGGCCCAGCGAAGGGGTAAAGCCTTGCGAGCTTGTTGGCCCAGCGGGGGTTTGAATTCTGGTGGCCACCACTACAACCAAGTGACTTAACCACCGAACCACGCCATCATCGGCAAATCTGGACAAGAAGTTAATTAGAACAAGTCTGAAGTTTTTTTCCTCTCTACACCTCTAAGGAAGGAAAGGGAAGTCCTGAACATCCTAAAGTTCAAGAAGGGGATGCTGCCATGCTCATATCTAGGATTGCCAATCGATAGAGGTCTTAGAAACTTGAAGCTATGGGACCCTTTGAAAGACAAAATTGATAAAAGATTGAACTCATGGAAAGGTCGTTGGCTCTCTTGGGTTGGTAGATTGCTTTTGTTGAAGACAGTTATCTCCTCCATCCCCATCTACTTGTTGTCTTACCTAGCACTCACCTCTGGAGTAAATAATGACATGATTCACAAGATGAGACGCTTCTTTTGGGAGGGAACAACTAATAAGGATAAAATTGCTCTTATCTCTTGGGATAAGGCTTGCAAACCTAAAGAAAAGGGAGGGTCGGGGATAAGAAATCAAATGTAGCAGAACAAGGCTCTAGGGGCTAAATTAGTTTGGAAAATGCTCAATGAACCAAATCTAAAATGGGCTAGGATTTTGCAAGCAAAATATCTTAACAACGACGAGCCTTCAGAAGTAGTAAAAATTGTTAACCCGCCAAAAGGTTCCAGAGTTTGGAATTTTATGCTGAGTTGTAGGTCAATCATATCTGACCTTGTTACATGGGATGTTCAGGATGGAGAATCTGCCATGTTTTGGGATGACTTTTGGGGTGGCTACCCGAGAATAGACAGTGAGATTTCTATAGAGCAAATCAAGGCTTTCCTCAAGCGGCATTGGGGGGATAGGGTCAAGGATTACGTGAGTTTTTTTCATAATGATCCATCCCTTGGCTGGAAATGGAAGGAGTTGTCTTCTCTTCCTCTCCCCATTGGGGAAGTTAAAATCCTTGAGAGGATCCTAGCACAGAGAAAGCTGGTGTTCAAGAGAGGTGCAGACAATCTGATTTGGGCGGGCTCCAAAAGTGACCAATTTAATGCCAAGGACAGATATAGAATAGCTGTTGGGGTGGGAGTTATGGAGAAAATTGATCTCCCCATTCATCTATGTGGGACAAATAGTGTGTCCCAAGAGTTGGGGTCTTCACCTGGGTGGCTCTTCAAAAAAAGATATTGACAGCAGAAAAATTTAAAAAAACTAGGCTTTGAGGGGGCCCTCTTGGTTGTCCTTTGCAAGAAAGCGAAAGAAAGCATTGACCATTTGTTCCTTAGCTGCCCCTTTTATCAAGAGTGTTGGAGATGGTTGTGTGCAAAATTAGGTTGGATAACGGCCCTGTCGAACGATATCAAGAGCCTTTTTCATGAATGGCTGGTAAGGCCATGGTCTAGTCTTCTAAACAGCTTGTGGATTATTTTCCCCTCCCTTCTTATTTGGGAGATTTGGAAGGAACGGAACAGGCGTATTTTCAAAGACAAGGAAATGTCAAGTGTCTCCTTCAAGAACAAGGTAGAAGCCTCCATCATGGAAGTGGCCAACAACAGAGTTGGTTCAGGTCTAATCCAGAAAGGGAAGTTCACGAAGTGGGATGGCCAGATAAGGTTGAGGTGGCATGGGCTAAAGATACCTCCCCATATCAGTATTAGAGAGAACGCCTCATCCATCAAGCGAAGGCATTTCCTAAGAAATGATGGTTCAAGTTAAACTTTGATGGGGCTTCAAGAGGTAACTCTGGTCCGTCAGGAGTTGGCTGTGTTATCAGACTTTGGAATGGTGATTTCGTGAGTAGACTGGCTATCCCTCTAGATGAGGACACCAACAACGTTGCAGAATTCAAGGCCCTTATTCATGGTCTTCTCTTTTGCAAGGATCTGGAAGTGGATAAGGTGGAAATAGAAGGGGATTCTACCTTTGTGGTCAACGCTTTAAGAACAGAATCTGTGATGAATTGGAAATTGAAAGCTCATTAGGAGCGAGCTCTCGACTTGTTAAAATTCTTTAAGGCTTTTACCATGAACCATACATATAGAGAAGCAAATAGGGAAGCTGATGAGCTGACAAATAGAGCAGCAAATGATGATGAATTTGGTAAGATTGGACCTCTTTCAGAATTTGAGGATTTCCCCTCCCAGCAAGTAAGGTTGTAGCCTCATCCCACGTGGCAAGTGTTAATCTTGGGAAGCTCCATTCCCTGCTGGCAGCCAAGTTGGAGCCATTTAATAGTGGCTCGTGCGGGAAGGACGGATAGTTAGAAAGCTATCATTGTCGTCCCTTCCTCTGCAGGTTGCGGACGTACTTCTCCACAAGTGCGGGGGGGTGGAAAATCCAAGGGAAGTGACAATCATTTATGCTCCCCGCGAATGAATTTAGAGCTGAAATGGCAGCGATGGCAATCGCCTATTTATTCCAGACCCAGGAAGGAGTCGTCAATCCAAGCACAAAGTCATGGAAACTCCAATAAGACTAAGAAGTTCCTGCGGCCAAGGAGCCTTTTTAGGCAAGATAACTGATAATAGGTTACTGGTCATCTGCAAAGTGAAGAGCAAGCTCTTCATCGAGGCGGTGAAGATGGTATTAGGGAGGAATTTCCTAACTTCAGAGGATGGATATAGAGTTAATACCGACATTTCGTCACATTTCCTGCTGTCAATGTTAGACTTGGGCGGATCAAAGGTGGACGCCATGGTTTGCTTAAGGGAGACCTTCAAGGAGACGATCCTAGGAGACGGCGTGGAATGCTCTGTGTATGCGGACTTGGAGAATGTAATTCCTAGGGTGGGGGACTTGCCTAAACTTCTGAAGCCGGAAGCAATCGTGGTGGGGCTGCCATTTCTCCCAGACCTTACTGGCTAGCAGCTAATTAATCACAGAATTTGGGCGATTTGAGGGAGAGATTTCATTTGTCGGGCCATAGGGATGGATCGAGAGGATTCAACAGCTTGGATTGAAGCCTTCGCAATGTTGGTTGCTTCTAGGGATTTCTACAATATGGTTTGATTGCTGGTATGGTTGGATGGTGTCCGAGGAGTCAGTTGGTTTTTTGGCCTATGAATTTTGTTGTTGATTATGATCTATTTGAAAATCTTGAGAAAATCTTGAGAAACTAATCTCAAACTATATGTAAATCTTATTTTCGATATTAATAAAATTGTGCACACTTCGATGCAGTTTACCGACCAAAAAAAAAAAGAATTGCAGGTGTGCAAAATATCTTCCCATTTCAGATAGGAATATGTAAGTCAAATGTCTCTAAACTCTACACATGATCCAAAGACGATAATGAAGCTCCCGAAAATTGCTCAAAGGTCTTCAATCCACTATCAAACTGTGACTAAATAGGAGGATGAAGAACAATCTCTGAAGAATAAGATGGTGGTGATGTAACTCCATCGACGCTGTCATCAAAAAGACACTGAATACCCTCCAAAGTGTCCCCCAAATCTGTAATGTGGGACTCTACAAACAATGATGAGATATTTGGTAGAAATGTGTCCCAATGAGCTATCTTTGGAAGATTGATAATGTCCTACTGCAAAGAATCGCTAGAAGCCCTCAAAGAAACAACCTTGGACTTAGATGTAGCAACAGATGATGGGGAAATATCTGCACATGTTGGGTTAGAAGCATCTAGCAAATTGATGTCATTGGCAATACAAAGTTGTTTTAACTGATGAAGCTCAATTAGCAATTTTAAATGATCAATTTTCTTCTACATGTATTCATCAATCGTATGTCTTTTCTCCTAGAATAATAACATTTTAATTTCCACAAATTGGGAGACATGATTACAGATGAAGCCCACCCAAAAAACAGAGCTTCTATAGGTGCTAGTATGTCTTAGTTATCAAACAAAAAGTGTAAAATCAACAAACTAAATAAAATAAAATTGGGGCCAAATCTAAAAAAAATCACATGGGTGACTGTGTAGAAGAGCTCCTCAATACCTTTCCAATGCCTATGTGATCTTGAAAATAAGAGATACTGGGTGAAAGTTATGAGCTCAGAAGCTAGAAAAGATGCCTATACTTCAACCTACAATAAAAATGATCATCATAATCTAGAAAAATACTAGCACCACTAGATTGTGCTTGGAACCAATTTTTCGACTCCTATTTGTTTGCAAAAATCCAACTTTGTATGCTCGATTTTCCAAAACTGCTCTATTAGGTTTTTTTAAAGCATTAGTCCCCAAATATCGGCCCATGGTTGCCAATGGGACCGACGACTGAGCTCAAGGGGCGGAGCAGCCTGTTGTTTTGGGCCTAGTCGTTTGGGTGACCAAGAGCTACAAGGAGAGGGCTGACCACTGGCAGGCAAAGGCGACAACATGGTGACGTCAAGGCGGACTAAAGGTGACGTGGTGTTAATGACTGGTGTAGGCCTAGGAAAATGGTGGTGGCATCACTTAGATAGGTGGCCCCTGAAATGCTATCTATGTAGGCCTGTTCTTTGGTCGCGAGCTCCTTTAGGGGCCCAATGGGCTTGATTTCAAGCTGACGGGGCCCAAAAATTAGTTGCCTTTTCCGACTAAACTTGTTTTCAAGGCTTTCATGCCCTTTTATATTTTTATTTTTATTTTTTTGAAAATTCCGTACAAGGGCTCTACAAGTGTTGTACAACTCCAAAAGCAAAGTTTTTTGCCTCAAATGGTGCCAGACCAAGTTTTGACATTTTGACAATCATTTTGGGCCTTTTGAGCACATTAGCAAGGTCAACTTTGACCCAAAATGCTCCAAAATTGCAGCTTCCCTCCAGATCTAAAAAAGAACACTCGTTTCAAACCCTCACAAATCTGGCCTCCAGTGCTCAACTTGAGCTAAATAAAAGGCTAATATGACTTTTTCTGACTACTCTAAATCCAATGAAAATATCTATTTTTATACAAAAAGACACCCAACAAACAACTCTTGCCTGATTTTCTCTGGATCTGAGAAGGGGCTTGCAAATTTGAAGTTTTAATACCATGTAAGAGTCGTCAATGGACTCAAGCTTCTAAGATCAACTGCAAAACCAAATATTACCTTCTACAAGAGAAAAAATGAAATAAATTAGATTTGCATAATAAGGATGCAACAATGATATTGGATTACAATAATTACATGTGAGATTTTGCTTTTATATTTGCAAGATAGAAAACCTTAAGAGTATAAAAAAACCCTAAATGAACTTAATAAAATGTAATTAAATATTTAATTACACCAACACTTTGAGCCCCACTTGGAGAGGCAAGGTTATAGATTCTAAAATAGCAATACGGATGTCGTTAGTCATCTTCAATGAGATCCCTGAATGGGCATAATAAACCTATTGCAAATTATGGGCATAATAGACCTATTGCAAATTATGGTCATATTGATTTTGAATTGTGCATTTGACGGTTTAATTTGTAATTTGGTTCAATAGTATTTTTGGATTTAATCTACAATTTGACGACAATGTGTAATTTAATTCAATTTGAGCAATTTGTGTACAATCATTGTTGTAACCTTTTTGCACAACTCCTCAAGCAGTATGAAGAAAACATTAACTAATAAAATAACAAAAATTTAACAATTAACAATCTTCAAACCATAATCCTTGATGATAAAATAAATATGTTGTTGGCACTATTTTGGAGTAGTTTTTAACTAAACCAACACATAAATCAAATTTTAACTAGTATGGTTAATTATAGTGCAATCTTTGTCACCGATAGATCAAGGAAAACAAATAGTGACTATGTACATATTAAATTTTCATTTTGTTAGGCTTGCCGAAGACAATTTCATGGTATTCGTGTGGAATCATGTGAGTAGAATATTAATGAAGAAGCAAGGGAAAGAACAGAAATCACTAGTTTATTACAGGTTGATTCTCTCACTCAAATCTTGGTCATTAGCTCATTTAGGAACAAGGACACTAAAATATTTACTTTAAGAAGTGAAATAGGGAGAGGCCTCAGTAGTTGATCACCCTAACTTCATGTCTCTCAAAATTATAGGTTGCAATTTCAAATTACTCCAAAAAATTTACACCAACTTATTTGGCAAGGCCCCTGCTTATAACTAAGGTTTCAGGTCCACATCATCAAATATGATGCCACATTAGCATGCTTTTTGTTGAGGTGTCCAAAAAAACCCCCAAAAAAGGGTAGACCGATAGTTGTGCATTATGTTATAATAGTTGTGCATTAAGTCATGTTTTGTTGGTGCGCTGATGTGGCATCACATGATTTGTTGTTTTTTGGATCTAAAGGACACATTTCATTCAATTATAAGTACTTATTGTCAACACTAACAACATTAAAGTCACAACTACTAGTGCTAAACTTTTAAAAATATTGGGCATTAAATCCACAAATACTATCACAACTATTGGAACATACTCAACTACTGGGCCCTCTCCCCTATAATCAATGTAAACTAAATGACACTAAATGTATTGCCATTTGTAGAGGGATCCATTTTGAATTGCACAAAAAAAAAAAAATTGATGGAAGGGAATCCCTTCAAGATATTTACTTATAGAAGTGAAATATTACTAATGTAAACTAAATATATTACGTCCCCTGGAGTAATTCATTTTGAGTTGGACCCAAAAAAAAAAAAAAAAGTAATTCATTTTGAGTTGGACCCACAACAAAAAAAAAAAAAAAAGAAAAAAGAAAGAGGAAGGGTTACTTTTAAGTCGTTTATGTAAACCTTCCACCATGATTTCCTTTTTAATGTGTGGTTTGCCCACATTGGAGTTAACATTTTATAAATGCTGTTAAATTTTTGAAAAAACAAAGTACATTAGATCCTTAAGTACATAATCTTGATATTTCTTGGCAAGATTCAACCCTCATATTATAGAAGAAATGTGTGTGCTATGTATATTTTTTGGATGGATTAAACAAGCTTATAATTATATTTCTCCCCTGCATACTATTTAGCATATTTTCCTTCAAGCCATTATCATAAAAAAACATTCAAATGTTAAGAAACCCCATAGAAAAGGAATGGCATTACTAGCGAACCACGGTTGCTTTCTATAAATGGTATAATCAAGACCCAAGGAAGACAGTTCAAATTTTTACTCGTAGGATCACGCAGACTAAGTTTATGACTAATATTTAATGGACATGAAATTGAATTGATTTATTTCCAGGCTTTCTATCAATACACTGTAATCCCCGATGTTCAAAATTTCAGTCTCAGCAAAATCAACCTACCAATACTTTAATGCTGATAGAGCTGATCCATATTCTGGAATTCTGAAAAAGTTGAATTTTATTTTGAAGCCTAAACTGTCTTGCAATGACTTGACATAAACAAATGTCGCCAAGGTCAAAATTGTTTCTATGTACCAAAGCAATTATAGTGCCAGCTTCCCAAACAGATAACCCACCTAGGAAGCGTATCATGCCATACAGCAATATGACATTTGATAAGATTCAAATAAGGAACTTTGCAACAAAGCTCATATTTTAGTCCATCCAACTACGCCATCCTAGTCACAAGTTTGACTGGAGAAGAAAGGATCTTCAAGTACCTTTATAGTTCAGTGGTCTCTGCTCTTGGTTATCATCTCTTTTGTGGATCTCGACTTAAATTATACTTCTTTAGAGTTCTGATGTAGTCTTTCATCAATGTAAATTTATTGTTTCCTAGATTGTATAAGTAATCCCATGTGTAAATCCCTGTGTTGTGCAGATCATCAAAAGTTATTCTGGTTTAAGACATGAAATCAAACATCAGAGAGGCATATACTGGATACCATAATACATACTTTCTTTGAATATAGTGTTCCATGATATTTAGTGAATTTGATAAAATCTACACAACATATACAATACATCAGTTGTAGAAAATACCTTATTCCATAATTGCCAACAGTTTCTGCTGACATTATTCCTACATGCCGTCTCCCAGATATTATCTGATAGGACCACCAACGATAGCATTGGAGATGAGTCTCAACCACAATTACATTTTACAAAATTCTCTATATCAAATGATCGTAGTTCTTGAAATGAAATACTCTCTCATGTCAGAGCCTTATTGCATTTTGCTAAAATTCAAAATCATACAAGTACATGTGAAACTTTTGTAAGAACTCCAGGAATAGTACAGTAAAGAAGAAATTAAAATAGCAGCATTAGTCTGGCACAAAGGAAAGTGGGCATTAACCTAGGTGGCGACTTAAAACACTTTTTCCCGATGGAGAATGACCCTTGTTACAAACTAAAACCAATGACTCAAGCTCTAACAAGACCCAATAAGAGACAGTGTCAGAAATGCTTTAGATGATAAAAAAAAATGTTTAATTTCATATCTCATGGTCGGCAAGATTCATATTCTCCACATACTGATGAAGAATGGTCTTAACATGAATGGATGCTTGTGACTTTTCTGAAGACAGATAGTCCCATTAATGAATAGCACATCAATTAATAAACAATTCAAGAATCAAGACAGTTCATTTGAGACAAAATCCTAATCAACTACACTAAAATCACATAATGTCATCCCTTGTCCAACATATCATGGATATCTCACCTTTTCACCCTTTATGGTTCTTATTTTGCTATCAGCGGCAGGACTTTGAACACGAAGAAATTCAGCAGACATAATAAATTTTCTTCCATCATCAAATTCCAGTTCTACCTGCACATATGTCAAGTTTTGACCCTTGAAAAAATGCAGAAAACTGAACAGGTAATTATCACATTGCACAAATTGTTTAAAACATTTTAGATATGTATCATGCTAATTAGGATTATTAATGTCTTGCAAACTTGATTTCCAAGCAATATAAATTTTTGTTCTCTGGAAATATCCTAGAAAGCATGTTCTCCGGTTTTTGCATATCTGTCTGACATTCCAGTTTCTAGAACATAATACTCCTAAAAAGCACCATGAAAATGATTAAATGGAGTCCCTAAAATTAATTCTACATCACACAAGAGTTATAGTAGCGATGATTCATAGGTTGAACAGGTTTCAAAACTATTTCAGTTGGAAATAAATAAGCTCTTTTGTTTTAAGGAAGGCCACTACTGTTCATAGTTGTAGAAAATATGCAGGCAAAGAATATACTTTTGGTGGTTGTCCATATGAAACAACAGTAAATAGCTATCTGTTGAAATAATAATTATGTTTTCCTCTAAATCTACGTTCACCAAGGAAGAATGATTTCTTCAGTTAAAGGCCACGGTAGAATTAAGCAGGGCTATTGTAGTCTTTACTCTACCTCCAACTCCACTCTATGCTAGAGTTACAAATAACACACTGTCAAGTTCACCTCAAATTGAAATGGTAATAAAGGAAAGGTGGTCTAGGGGCACATATGATGAAGATACTCCCATTTTAACAAGTCCTTCCTTACTAATGTCCACCATGCTCCTTTGGTGCCAAGTAAGTCTATTGTCTCTGCCCAGAACCCTCTTTTTATTCCTAATAATTCTCAAACTCTTGAAGTTCAGGAGACTCTTCTTGCCTTTGATAAGCTTGAACATGTGCCTGAAACCCCTGTCATGAACATTGATAAACAAGAAAATCTTTCTATTTTTCATCCAGAAGATAATTTGAAATCATAAT
Organism: Cunninghamia lanceolata; assembly: GCA_027924645.1. Classification (NCBI taxonomy): domain Eukaryota; kingdom Viridiplantae; phylum Streptophyta; class Pinopsida; order Cupressales; family Cupressaceae; genus Cunninghamia; species Cunninghamia lanceolata. The sequence goes on along the minus strand of BSBN01001346.1, from coordinate 392,330 downwards.
CTTTCAAAAAAAAAAAAATGATCCTTTAACCCGGGTTTGGGTATTAAACAAAGTCGGAATAAAAAACAAGGGAGACAAGAGGCATTCAAAGCAAGGAGACAATATGGCATTTGTGAGTGGGAGAGATTTTTGAAATCCACTTAGGGCAGGAGAGACAGCAGGTTGGACGAAGGCAAGGAAGACGACAACGAGGGTGATGGCCTGGACAAGGCCAACATGGAGGAATGGAATCTCTCTATGAAGAGGAAGAAGACAAAAGTTTGCTGCAGATTTGGTTGGAGGCGCAACATTTTGTGTCATGTGCACGGAATTCTTCTTCAAGGAAGCCATTTTTGGCCGGAAATGAGGATGTTGATTTTGGCAGGGTTCTAAGGAGAGGTTTTCTTGCTGCCTTGCCTGTCAATGCTTGTGTGTAGCGGCTTCGCCACAAGCTCTCTCCTCTTCCCTTGCCGCACATTCACCACCATCTCATGCTACTTTGGTGGCTAGGGTTTCAAAGGATCCCTGTGTGGGTCTAGGCGGCACTTTTGGTCTTTTCTTGATGGAGACGCAACCTGATGTTTCAAAAGTCCACTATTTGCAAGGCGCAAGTGTTACGGCACCTCCCTTGTCATCGAGAAAGGAGAAGCACCTTCAGTCTTCAAAAGTCTTGCGTGGAAGATATTTCTGCCTTCTTTCAATCGGAAGCGACAATTTCTTCCCTTGATGGAGTGAATGATCATGTTTCAGGACTACAAAACGGTTTGCAGACTCTCGACCATGTTGATCAAATGGGTGTGAAACAGATCTTTGTTCCGGATGAGGTTATTGACAGAGCGTTCTTGTGCTTCACAAACTCTCATTGGAAGGTTCTTGGGCACAAGACCTAACATTGATGCTTTCAAGAGATGGCCAGATGGGAAATGGTCTCGTTGTGGCCTTGTGAAGATTGCCACAATGGCAAATGGTTTCTTCTTGATTTCCTTCTCAAATCAGGAAGATTGTGTAAAAACTCAGCTAGGCAGTCCATGGTTTATGGGCAAATCTGGGTTGTTCCTGTAGAAGTGGGCCCCAGGCTTCAATCCGAAAATGGAAAGCTTCAACAAAGTCCCTGTGTGGATAAGACTTCTGAGTATGCTCTAGAATATTGGGAGATCTTGAAAGGTATTGCTTCTGCTATTGGCCAGTTCATTGCCTTTGATCCGCTTACCATCTCTAGAAAATGTTTACTATTTGCTAGATTTTGTGTGTATGCGGAGGTGGGTAAGACAATACTGTCCTGTATTAGCCTGTGCTCCAAACTAGGTAAATGGGAGCAACATATTACTTTTGAGGACTCTGCAGTTGTCTGTGGAAGTTGTCATATGGTTGGCCATTCCTATTCCTACTGCTAGAGAAATAGGTAGCTACAACACAAGGGAAAGGGAAAAAAATCCACCGATGCATGATGGTTTTTGGGTTACGGACGCAAGGAAGGTTGTCCCCCTTTGGTGGGTGAGCGTATTCAAGGTCTTGGCAACAAGAAGAGAAGTGAGGAGCTTCAGATTAAGTTGGCTGGCCGCCAACCCTCGCCTAGTGGTTCAAGCATGAATCGTGATCAGCCAATCACAGTTGTTGATGGTTTCGAATGGATTCAAAACAATCCCAGAGTCTCTTTGGAGGGCTTCAAAGGGAAAGTTCAATGCTCGCTAGAGCACTTTGGTTTCAAGCCACCGTGACTTCTTGTTTTGACACCTTATGTTGGTTGGTATTTCATGTTGTTTCTTGGTGGTTGTTGTGTTGTTACTATGCTATCGAATAGCTGTTTCATTTGACCCGTGTTTCGTCCGATCCATGTTTGTAAAAGGGTTGGGGCCCTTTCAAAAACCCCCTTTTTACCCTTAGTAAAAAAAGCAAGTCGTAAAATTGACCATGATAGATCCAAATGTTTGAGAGAACGCTTGTTGGCTTCAGCACTTCTCAATCAAGTGGATTTTTCCCTCCCTCATCCATCTCAATCATGATTATTTCGTGGAATGTAAGAGGGCTTGGCAGCAGACCCAGACAGAATGTTGTTAGAAGAATGATTAAAGCTCTTAACCCTTTTATGTTGTTAATTCAAGGAACTAAGCTTCCCAAATAATTTGCAGAAAATTTTGGTTGCAGAATTGCTAGATATTAGGAAAGCATTTCTATTTCTGCCCTTGGTCTCTCTGGTGGTCTTATGTGTGCTTAGGATTCTAGATATTTTTCTCCAAAAGACTTCTTAAGTTGCAATGGTGGTCTCTCTTTAGAAGGGTTTCTCACATCTGTCAATCTCAGTGTCTTGATTACTAATTGTTATGCTCCCCAAGATCTTCAAGGTAAGATTAAACTCTGGGATAATTTGCATATTCATAGAGAAGCTTCTCCTCAAGATTATCCTTGGATTATTGGAGGTGACTTAAATACTGTGTTATCCCTTAATGAAAAAGGGTAGACTTCCTACCTCCCTCAAACTAGTCTTCTTCTTCTTCAGAACATTAATTAGCTTTAGTTAATGGATATCCCTCCTAGTAATGGTTCTTTTACTTGGAAAATCAGAGAATTGGGGATGCTTTCATTGTAGAATGTTTGGATAGATTTTTGTTCAGTTATTCTTGATCTTCTCAGCACCTTCAGCTTGCTTCTTCCATTCTAGAAAATGTGGTTTTGGCTCATTGGCCCATAGCTTTCAATTGGGAAGGATTTTTTAAGCCTCAAAATTCCCCTTTTAGATTTCAGCTCATGTGGTTAAAAAGAAGATGACCTAGAAGAAAAGATTAGACTTTGGGGGCAAGAAGGCAAACCTCATCATGGCACAACTTTGTATTTTTTTTCTATAAATTATGTTTTGTTAAACAAAAACTCAAAGAATGGAATTCTTCCTCATGTGATAATATTCTGCAAAGAAAACGAAATATTTTGTTCAAAATGGTTATAGGCAAGGGACAAGAATTCTTCTTTTTTCCATCACTCTGTTGTGGCACAAAAACATGTTAACGCTTTTAAAGATTCAAAGAGTATGGGTCCAAGATTGAATCCATTCAAGATATCCAATTAGAAGTTGTTTCTCACTTTTGTGAGTTGTTCAAAGCCCCCATTAATTTTTCTGCTTATAATAGGTGTATCATTTTGAACTGTATTCCTAGACTTATCTCCCCTCATGATAATTCCTTCCTCAATGGCCCTATTTCCATGGATGAAGTACAAGTAGTTGTTTTTATGATGAAGAAAGATAAAAAAACTCCATGTCTGGATGGTTTCCCTATCGAGTCCTTTCAAGCTTTTTGGGATATTGTCAAAGATGATATTTTGGAGGCTTCTGAAGAACTGCACACCTCAAAACAAATGTTAAAAGCTCTTAATAATTCTTTTTTAGCTTTGATTCCTAAGAAAGATCAAGTTTTGAATTTTTTTTTATGTCTGACCCATAGCTCTCTATAATACTCTCAAGATTTTTTTCAAAACTATTGTTGAGAGGCTGAAACAGTTCCTTCCTTCTATCATTTCTCCAAAATAGGGGGTGTTTGTTCAAGGTCACCAAATCATTGATGGTATTGTTATTGTCCATGAAGCTATTCATTCTATGCATGTTAACAAGAAAAGTTTTATGTGCATGAAGCTTGATCTTTCTAAGGCTTATGATGCAGGAGCATCCAACACTCTTCCTTGTTAGGACCCACCTTGAGTTGGACACGAGGACAAACATTTTAAAATCAAGTGGATGTTATGTTTGAGGAGACAATATTGATATGTGCGGCCCACAATTTTATTTGTCTTGACTTGATCTTCTATGCCATGAGGCTCACAAAACCTTATATCCTGTGAATTATTTGATGGGGCGCACATGATAAGTACTATTCCAGCCGGCTATATTTTTGTTGGGTTTATAAATAATTGCAAGATAATCCTTCTCAGCGTTCATATCCATTTCTTGGCTCGCATTAGACATAAATCTGGGAGAGTGAGTGTGATTAAAATTCTTATTGGCAGCTAATGGAGAAATATGCCAAATGGTGGATGACTAATATGATTAACGACTCCCCTTATTATAGCATTAGCATAGTGAGAAATGAATGCTGGCAGCTTATGGCTGGCATCTTCCTAAATCTGACTTTGGCGTGTTCCTTAAAATAGCGTCGGCGGTTATGATTGACGTATTTCTAATTTTGTATCGGTGGTTATAGTTCCTTATTGCGCCTGTCCCTTGGTGGCTACCACTTTGCAAATGCTCAAAAAAGAATTTCTTGTTCTTATTTATGTTGATGAAGGCAATTTGGCTAGGAAAGCAAGAGTCGTAGACTTCTAGAGGATTATTGGTGGTTTTAAATGAGTTTGTAGTAAAGTTGTGGAGGTTGCATGGGAATAATTCTAGTGTTTCCAATATGTCTGTTAGAGTAGACTCGTGGAGGGAAAATTTCATAAGTCTTAATAGTTGTGTGGAAAATTCAATAGATTGTGACTATTCCAGTCATGAATCAGTTTTCGATTTAGTAATTTTTGTGTCCATTTTGTCATAGTTTTCTGAATTCTACTCAAGTTTCAAAATGAGTCATTTTGTAAGGATTTAACCTGTAGGAGTGTTGTTCACTCCAAGCCTATTCACTGTCAACGTTGTTAGTCACATTTTGTTCATGTAATTTCTAGATGCTGAAGCTGTTATACGAAGATTTAAGTGCTTGTATGAGGTTGAGGTTTTGGTAGATCATAAAATATTGAATTTGTTTGTTGTTCATTCATTCCAAACTTCTTTCTTTTCATAATTTCCTATTATGTTCATGTAAGCTACTTGGATCAATAGCCCTTCATTGGCTTCTCGATCCTTGTGTTGAATCAACTGGTATCAGAGTGGGTTGATCATTGGAATGAAAGTACAGGAGTTGACGAGAGAATGGTGATAAAATGAATGAGTAATGTGTAAAGGTATATTGGCTGTCCTCCAACAAGGGTAGTGTTGGGTGGAAGATGTACTAACGTCCTCCACTGTGTGAAAGTGGGTAAAGTAAGTTTTGAGAGTGTGCATCTTCCAATGATATTGTTGGGTAGAGAATAATTGTTGAATGTGAGTGAGTTTGTTGCAGGTGTAAGTCCTATAATTGCAAATAGTTGAAAGTGAAGATGCCTTTGAAAAAGAGGACGATGATGGTCTTGAAGAGGTCGATTGAGCATAATTCATGGAGTAGAACCAAGAGGAAGATTACCTTGAAAAGATTGCAGACATCCTTTTAAGATTGGAAAAGGTGGAAGCAAAGCCACGTGGAAGAGTTGCTGCAAACATGATTAGAAAAGGTAAAGAATGTCACATTGGTGGCATGAAAGAAAATGAGACCATACCTACGAACGAAATATATGAGAAGTTAATGGACTCGCATTTGAGATTGAAGAGGTTTGAAGCTGAGCAACATATAACAGGGGTTGCCATAGATGTAGAAAAGAACGTGACTGCGGTTGAGACGTGGCTTTCCAAAGGCTTGAATATGATGGTGGATAAGGTTGTAGTGGAGAAGAGTAAAGATGAAAATCCTGTTTCATCTAACATTGTTTTGTTTGTAGATACGAAGGAAGGTGAAAACAAAGAAGAGAAAGTCCTCATGCTTGAGGATAATGCTGAAAAGAACGTTATGGTGGTGACAGAAGTTCAAGAAGTACAAGTTGCAGAAGATAAAAGTGTTGTTGCTACAGAAGTTCCTTTGGAGGTAGTAGCTGATTTGAGAGTTGAAATGGTGGCTAGTAAAGGCCCTCTATTAGATCGCGGAGTTGATGGAGAAGAAATGAAGAAGATTGACAAGTTGTCTAATTTGTGTGATTCTTCACATGAAGATATTGTTGTAGTTAAGAATGAAGAAGAAAAAGAGAGTAAAGAAACAGAGCTAGAAATTTCTGATGTTGATTTGTGTACAGATGAAGTGATGAAAAAAGAAGATGAGAAGGAAAATGAATTCTCTAAAATCCATCACGTGATTGTGAGTTGTGATGCCGAAATCTGTCCTTTAGAGGACATATAGTTGTTGATCAATGTGGAGTAGCGTGAAGATAAGTACCTTGATGGGGTACCAAATGCACAAAGTGTAGAAGGAGCAAAAGTTGCAATGGTTGAACTAGAGGTGTTTACAAAAGCAAATGAGGAGGAAGAGCTAATTATGCATTTATTTTTATTTTTGTAATGATTTGTTTGCAAGTGAGGAAGAAGTTGAAGAAAAGATGGTGATAAATATTTATAATTTTCATAATGCTGTTTGATAAAAATGGTGTTTGAAAGAATAAAAGAGGAAGTAATTATTTTTGATAAAGTTTATCATGAAGATTTGAGTGCAGGTAAAGATGATTTTTTGTGGAGGTAGACAGATTATGGTGAGTTGAATCCCACGAAGAGATGAAGGAGATGGAAGAAGCATTAAAAGGAGGAGGTTGGTTTATGGTGGAAATAAGTCCACAAAAGGAGTAAAAGATGAACAAGTTTGGCAAAAGGAAGTAGGATTTATTCCAACTAAGTGCTAGAAGAAGCGAATAAGGAAATCTTCTGAGGTGTTTGATTCAATAATGGAGCTTGTTGCAGAATGTGCAATTTCTTCATTAGCTCAAATTTGTGAACTATGCTCACAAACTTTTTACATGGCGAATTTGATGTAGGAGCATCCAACACTCTTCCTTGTTGGGACCCACCTCCAGTGGATGTTCTATTTGAGGAGACAAGATTGATATGTGGGGCCTGTTGATGATGTTTTCTTGACAATAACATTAGAATAAAACACCAAGTGCTCTATCCTCTCTTGAATAAAGCGTCTCAAATGCTAAACTACATGATCAAACAAGAACGCTACAAAGTTCCTTGTACGTGATTTGCAATGGATAGCCTCGGTGGTATGATGTGATAATATTGTTTACACAAAGGGACTTACGCAGACTTTATTCATCACTCCATTCAAATATGTACTCTTTCCTTGTGAAATGGAACTTCTTCTAATCAACTACAAAAAGAAAAGGCAAAAGGCAAGGGTTAAGAGGGCTAATCTAAGGACAATGATATAATGCACATGCTATGATAGACAAATTCCCTTCCACAACCTAGCTCCGCTTCACCATGAGAACCAACAATTACACAGAGTAAGTGCAATATCCTAAGGTAATCATATGATTTCCATGTTGTGCACTTCCATCCAAACACCCACAGCTAACGCAGTTTGAACAAACATCCACAACCGAACTTATGCAAACAAGGTTCAGGCTAACTTTGCAAAGTGAGTTACCTTCGGCAATCCACGAAAAGTATGAACCAAAAGGGATTCATCAAATATCTTCACATAAGAAACATTATATCAATGAACTTCTAATCTATCAACTAAGCTACTTTGGAAACAATTCTTAACCATCTTGGAGACAATAGAGACTATGCTAACTTTCCAAAATCACAAGACCACCATGAAACATTCAACAATGAGCTTGCATTAATCTTGAAGTGTATCTTTACAACAATCTCTCAATATCTCTTCAATAACTTCGAAAAGTCTCCTCTACTCTACTCCTTTCTAATCTAATGTATATATTACAAATGAGAAGAATGAGTCTTTTATAGACTCCAGAAATTACATGAAGGGCCAAGATTAATTTAGCAATCAATGGCCGAGATTGAGACAACAAAGTAGTTTGTTACAAAATTTGCTATTTTTAGAACATGAAAGAGGCAATGAAAGCACGTTTCCCAATGTGATAAGCATCTTTGAAGCATCTTTATGGTGGGCCCTCTTTATCCACTTGTTTGTTATATACGACTTGGACTTGAATGAATGACATGGCAGAATGTGATTGGCTTGATGATGTGTATGTGCCACCTCAACATCTTTAAACGAATTAGTCTGGTTCATCTCATGTTCACTTAGAATATTTTCTTCTTCTTGTCTTGATGTAACTCATGGATCGCTTTGATGATCATGCTCATCTCTCATCTTGTGACGTCCTTGTGCTTCTGTAGGACTCTGGACTCTTGGAGTGTTGAGGTGGAAGATGTCTTATGCGTGACTTCTTGTAGTAGACTTGCATATGATGGATTTACATGAAATAGACAACTCTGGATGACGACTCCTCATGCATGGTGAAGTGATACTCCTCGGACATATGAGGTTATGTTCTACGTGCAAATGATGATCTTGATGTAAGCATCCCTTCGTGTGACGATGATGTCTTCCTCCTTGAATGGCCTTAAGCGAAACTCCTCTTGTTTCGAAGAACTTCTACGCAAATTCTCACCATCTTTTGTCCATTACCTACACAGGAGAGGTAACTATAAATGCGAAAACACTTGATTATCACTAACATTTCATTATTAATCCCTAACATACTTGCTTTATGTAATGAAGAAAGCCATATTTTCATGTTTTAACTTTGTTTTCTACTTCCTTCTTTTCATGTTTTAACTTTGCTTTCTACTTCCTTCCCAAGCCGACCTGCCTAGGCGAGTTTGGAGAGGCAGTCTGGAGTGTGGAGTGTAAAATCCATGTCAAGGTGTGAAAGCCGCCCAGGCTGGGCGGGTTTAGGGTAGGTGTGAGGAAATTCATACTTAAACATTTTCCATCTTCACTTTGATTTCACCTTTCACTTTGCGAGACTTAATGCATTGGATTGCTTGGGTGGAGTTAGAGGAGTAGTTTGGAGTGTGCAAGATGAAATTCCAAGGGTCATGGTCTAGGCCGCCCGAGCTGGGCGGGTTGGAAGAGGGTGTGAGGATTTTTATACTTAGGCAATCCTTGCTTCATTTTCATGATCTTTTCATTCCTCCTTAAGCATGACTTAGTGTTCTCTTCATGTTCTTCATGTAAATTACCTTCATTTGAGTGAAGTCAAGAAGTGATCTGAATGGCATTTGAGGTATTCTCCATGTGCAATGGTGGAGACCACCTATGATGAGCAACCTTGAAGGTGATGTGTGGATTTGATTCCAATACTTGTGATTTTCAATGATTTTCATCTCCTTATTGGACTTGCATGTGTGTGGAAGCATATGGGTGGAGTTGGTAGGCAAATGATGAGTGGCATGAGTGCTCAAACACTTAATTCTATGCTCACCTCCCTAGGCCACCTAAGTAGGGTGGGGTTGAGAGTGACCCTTGGATTTTATACTTAAGAAAACTTTTCATCCTCTTTGACTTGATCACTTAATCCTCCATGCGTTCATCTTCATCATTTTCATTGATTGTACTTGCAAACTATGTTGTTCTCATCCCTGGGCGGTTCTGGAAACACTGTGTGGAGAGTGCAGTGTGAGACATGGTAGAGTCCAAGACTCCCTCTTGAGGCCGCCCAGGTAGGGCGGGTTTGGAGGCAACCCTTGGATTCTTCCTTGAAAAAACCTCTGATTCCTTCTAACTAATGAACTTTCCTTAGAATTTCATCATCTCCTTGTGCTTTGTGCTTAACACCTTGTAAACTTGATATCTTTCCTCCTTGGGCGGTTTTGAAGCCAGTGTTTGGATAAATCCTCCTGGTGAAGACATTGTCCATGAGCACCTTATGAGGCCGCCCAGGTTGGGCGGGTTGGGGAGTGATGCATGGATTTCACATTGCAATGCCTTAGATTCACTCCAAAACTCATGAATTTACCTTGGATTTTATCATCTCTTTGTCCACAAAACCTTGCAAATTGATAACCTTCTTCCTTGGGCGGATTTGGAAACAGTGTTTTCTTATACTTTAAATATTTTTCAATATACTTCCAAGATGTTTGAGATAGGTCCTGGATCCATAGGATTTAACATGCAGATTCTAGATTTTTGAGGATCCACCAGATTTCAGACTTAGTCATTTTTTCAGAATTTTCAGGATATCAGACTTAGTGATTTTCAGGGTCTCAGGGACATGCATCAGGATGAAGGCATATAGACCTTTAGCAAGAAACTATTGAGACCTAGGCAAAACAACACTACCAAAACCCTACAAGCTCAGAGGAAAACTAAACCTAAAGCAAAACAAAGACAGAAAGCAAGAAAAGAGGGGGTCCCCATTTGCAATGGGGCGATGTGATTACATCACAACAAGGCCCACAATATTATTTGTCTTGACTTGATTTGGTATGCCATGAGGCTCACACAACCTTATAAATTGTGAATTATTTGATGGGGCCCACATGACAGGTAATATTCTAGCCGGCTCCATTTGGGAATGCAAGTGAGGATTGTGGGGTCATTCTTATTTTTACTAGGCATCTATTATGAATAATTGCAAGTTAATCCTTGTTTGCATTCATATCCATTTCTTGGCTCACGTTAAGACATAAATCTAGGTGAGTAAGTGCGATTAAAATTCATGTTGGTGGCTAATGGAGAAATATGGCGAATGGTGGACGACTAAGATGACTGGCAACTCCCCTTATTATAGCATTGGCATAGTGAGAAATGAATGTTGGAAGCTTATGGTTGGCGTCTTCCTAAATCTGACTTTGGTGTGTTCCTCAAAATAGCCTCGACGGTTATGACTGATGTATTTATAATTTTGTATTGGCAGTTACAGTTCCTTGTTGCACCTGTCCATTGGCAACAACCACTTCGCAAATGCTCAAAATAGAATTTCTTCTTGTTATTTATTCTAATGAAGGCAATTTGGCTGGGAGAGAAAGAGTCGAAGACTTCTAGAGGATTATTGGTGGTTTTAAATGAGTTTGTAGTGAAGTCGTGGAGGTTGCGTGGGAATAATTCTTGTGTTTTTAATATAAGTCTGTTAGAGTAGAATCGTGCAGGTTCAAAAATTTGTGCAGAAAATTTCAGCAGTCTTAATAGTTGTGTGGGAAATTCAGTTGACCGTGACTGTTCTAGTCATGAATCATTTTTTTATTTAGTAATTTCTATGTCCATTTTGTCATAGTTTTTTTAATTCTACTCAAGTTCCAGAATGAGTCATTTTGTAAGGATTTAGCTTGTAGGAGTGTTGTTCAGTCCAAGTTTATTCGTTGCTAAAGTTTTCAGTCACATTTTGTTCATGTAATTTCTAGATGTTGAAGCTGTTATACTAAGATTTAAACACCTGTATGAGATTGAGGTTCTGGCAAACCATAAAATAGTGAATTTGTTTGTTGTTCGTTCATTCCAAACTTCTTTCTTTTTAAAATCTCCTGTTATGTTCATGTAAGCTGCTTGGATCAATAACCCTTCGTTGGGTTCTCGTGTAATGTCCCTGGGATATTTATTTGTTTGAGACTCTGATTTTGAACGATATTAAACACTCCAGCAGTCAACCAACAAACAATCTATCAAATCCACTTTATTAATCCACAAGTAAAATATGATAAGCATATGTTGACGTTGTTGTATTAAATAGATACTCCTGATTACAGCCCAATCAAACTCATTGTATTGAATTATAAATTAAACCAAATAATGTATTGCTGCAGAAATCTCTTCATACAAAGATCAAGCAGTCTTGAGTGCATACTCTGATAGTAAACCATTTACATACTTGAATAGCCTGGTTCTATCTCAGAAAAATGTATTGAAATGTTCAGGTCTGGTGCACCAGTCTGGTAAAAATTGATTTACAATCTTATTCAAGGTGCCAGGTAAGCGGTGGTGAGAAGCTGGATGAAGGTGCTCATGGTCTGATGTCTAGGATATCCTTCTTCAACCTCTAGTTTGTTCAGTGTTGCCACTTATGAAATGCAATCAGAATGAGATAATTCCTTGGGATGGGCGAATTTGCCCTCTAGAGCTCAATCGTCAAAGATATGGAAAGGATCACGCCAATAGTCTGAACCAGTGGTAGATGCTTAGAAGTTGTGACCAGGCATGTGATGCGACTACTTCAGATCTAGATGTGTAGAATGCCACTCTCAAGCTGCCTGAAGAAGATATGGAGATTCACAGACTCCTCTGATCGATGATTGTTCCGACTACAGCTCGTAGCTCTTCCAATCACGATTTTAATGACACGTTGGGGATTTGCTTAGCAAATATTGTAATGCCCAATCTCTGACCCAGTCGTCACAGTGGTGTGTATAGCTGGCGTGGTAGATATTGAGGATTGGTGCAATGACACAATTCTGCATCCACTCCCTATGCGGGTCAATTTATCCCTTACCCAGCCACACTTAATTTGTCTTAACAATATGATGCAGTTCCCCAACGAAGCTCTCTCAATGACTTGGGGATTGGTATTTGAATTAATATTCGTCACTTCTGGCGCCTACTCTTGACGGTGCTCTGCTAAGCCGGTATATGAATTTGTAGTGTAGTCATGCCCAAGAGGATTGTAGTCTCAAGTGTAGACTAAAGATAGTTAATGGTGCCCTGCTCAGATCTGGTGGAGTCCATCTGCCCATGATAGCTCCAACAAACAACCTAAGAATTTGAGCAAGAACTATAGTTAGCACCACTGCAATCCTAGCATGGAATTGCCAAGTATGAGGAAGGGTTTTCATCCTAACCTCAAATCTGCAGACAAGGGGTTTCGTCCTTGAGTGCACAATCGATTTGAACTCAAAATTGAACAATGCAACATGGAAAAATTGAATGATCAAATGAAAGACAGAAGTTGATTGATATACCTTTCAAAATAGGATCCATGGGACCTATCTTCCCACCATTATTTGAATTTTACTTTTATTTTTATATTTATTTATGTATTTACATAGTTGCCAAGAGACCGGTACCGATATTGTACGGGAGATTGGTACCGATACCGATACGTTTGTTTTTTGAAAATAGGAAACGGGGGTACTTGGAAACTCCATTTATTTTTTAATATAATTTAATAATATAAGTATATTTTTTTTGTAATATATATATATATAACTGTTATTTTAATATTACTATGTATATTACTGGCTATATTATTGTCTATAGCTATATATATACTATTATACAGTAATATATATATATAGCTAAAGACAATAATATAGCTAGTAATATATATTTATCACTTGTAGCTTACTTGTAACAATTTAATATAGCTTACTATATATATATTACTTTAGACACTAGTATTGAATATATATATATATATATATATATATATATATCACTTGTAGTTTACTTGTTACAATTTAATATAGCTTATTATATATATATATATTACTGTAGACACTAGTATTGAGGTTTGAAGTCTGTAGGAGAAAGAATCCACTGAGCTTGTGCGAAAATGGCGAAAAAATGGTAGGTAGAAAAAGAAAAAAAGTGGAGACACCCTTTTATTGATGCAGGGTACTTGGAGACGTGACCAGAAGTCTCCTACAAAGGGAGACGTACCCAATCAAGTCTCTGAGATGGGAAACGCATACCAGTCTTTGAGACACATCCCAAGGGGTGGGAGATGCATCTCCTAGTAACTATGTTTATTTATTATATTTAAACTAGTGTTTAAAACCACTTTTTATTTCAATAAATATTAATTATATTTGAAAAAAGGAGACATGACAGTCTTCCCTTCCCCAAATTGCTTGCCCTCAAGCAATTTCAGATTTGGGCGATAAAAAATCTCCACTCCTTCCCATGTAGCATCCTCAAGTGGAAGATTCTTTCAACGTACCAAGTACTCCATTGTGACCTTATTCCTTAACCATCTCTCTCTCATGTCAATGATAGCTTCGGGCTCCAAGATCAATTTGCCTTCATCATCAAGTGGTGGCAGCTCCAAAGGAGTAATATGTTGTCCAAGTGCCCTCTAAGGCATGATACATGAAATACATAGTGAATTTTTCTGTTCTCTGGCAGTTCTAACTCATATGCAACCTCTCCTATCCTTCACAAGATCTTGTAAGGCCCATAAAACAATGGCTTAAGCTTCTCAACTCCACTTCCCTTGAAAGAAGATTACCTATACAGCTGCAATTTCAAAAATACCATATCTCCCACCTCGAAAGTTCTCTCCAAACGGTGACGATCAATATACATCTTTTGCTGATTTTGGGCCTGCTATAAGTTCTCCTTGAGTGCATTCAAAATGTCTAGACTTTATTGAACCAAATCCCTAGCTCCCAGAACTCTGTTGTGTCACATCTAAAATTATGCAGTTAAAATCTATGCAACATACATATTTGTAACAACTAAAACTAAGCAACTAATTTATGTGCCATAGTATCTTGATGTTGTTTCTCAAGCATAGATATGTATATACACATATATTGTTAATCAGTTGTTGAATAGAGATATACAATGTATCTATAATTGGTTTAACTAAGTTCATTTGACAAATGTTCTCATGTTTACTTGAACGCAAATGCAAAGATGTAATGAGATATCGGACTAACTACTTGTGTTTGACCTAGTATTGTAGGAAATATCATCTTCGAGTAGGGAGGAAAAGTATCATCAAGAACGAGGGGTAAAGGAAGAGAAATCTAGTGCCATCTGAAACCTAGCTTGTAAGTTCGTGACTGTCATTAAAGTTAGAATTGGAACTTCAAGACCCAAGTTGTCAGGTAAACCGCAAAGTCGACCTTAGGTGTTAGGCTCACCTAGCTCAGGTTGTTGGTCCTGTAACATCACCTTATTATTTTCTCTTGAATCGAAATTTTAAAAATTTAATCTGCTTTGGAACCTTGAACATTTATTTGGCTCTCGAAAATATTTAAATAGTCAATCAAATATAAAAGAATTAAAAACTTAATCACCCAATTAAACAAAACTTTACCCAAGGATAATATTATTCGAGCCTACCAGTCTTATAAGGTTGAAACCTTATATACTGTCTGACTCCCATCATAGAGAAATAAGTAATATTATTGCTTTCTTTAAAATAAATACAACCTTCACCATTATTTTATTGGAGATTCTGCAAAGTCATAAGATTAATCCGCTAAATGCTGAGGTTCATTGCTATCGGCCTCGCTTGAAGCTAAACATAAAGATTAATATATGTGTATGGCATTTTATAATAAAACTCGGCCTTATAAGCATCATAAGATACGATAGTGACACTAACAAAATCATTGAAACGAATTTGATTTATATTCTAACTTTATAATCGAAAGTGAGAGGAAGAAAGGATAAAAAGTAGAGGAACATCTCGTTGGTCGTGAGAGGTGGGCGGCTGAACGTGGCGGACTTCTCACTTCCGGAGAGAGTATATCTAGAGCGAGTAATAGCTGGGAGAACCGTTTTTAGGCGGAGAGAGAAAAAAAGAGGGAGGGTTTTCTTTTGAGAGAAGAGTTGGGGTTGTTGCACAGAAGAAGAGTGCTATGCCAAGTTGGAGTCGCCAGAGGACAAGAAATCGTTAGCTCAAGAAACGTTGAGAGTTCTGCTAAAACCAAACGAGGAGCTTTCGAGTCATCGTTGTCAGGTTCAAATCTTCCTTATTGACTCTTATGCATTAGAAATGTGCTTCTAGTCGAGCTAGCTGCTATGAAACCATAGCGCCATGAGAGGTGCAGTTGAGCAATATAGTTTTTAAAAGAACTAGAACCGTAATTGGTAGTGCAATCATGAGTAAACGTTAAAATACTGCAACAAGAAAATAATAGTTAGAACGTTAATGATAGGTTGAATCTTCTGTATCATTAATCAGCTAACTGTGATAGAAGTGTAGTCTTTTCTGATAGTTGAGGTAGCTTAAAACAAAGACCCCAACATATGAGATTAGCTTTATATCAGGCTGGTTCTTGGTTTATAAATCTTCATGAAAACTAGGTGTTAATCTTTTGCAAATGTCCATGCACCCAAAGGCTCTACAAAAAGTTTTCCTCTTGAGTCAAGATAGTTTGTACACGTAAAGTAATTGTATCTTCTTGTTTGTCTCTTGCATGTTGAGAGCTTAGGAAAAGAATTGTATAACTCTGCAGTTATTATTTACCTTGTGCGTTTAGAACCGTGAGACCATAATATTTCGTATTGAGAAAGAAATTTTACTTGGTCAGAAATTGAAGTTAGGCACAATTTGTGGGCGGTTTGTAATTATAACGAGCCTCCCTCCAAGAGAATTATTATAATGACCCCGTATCAAATAGTTAAAAATGAGAAAATGGACATTACTGTGGTGTCAGTATGCAGTAGCATAAGAGACCGCCATGCAGGGAAAATTCCAATATATAACTTCTTGCCAAGTAGGGTGATAAACTTGACTACATGACTTCACTGTGTCGTGTTGTGCTTAATTAAAAGCACTTGGCCAAGGTGATACTAATACCCAATAGTGTCAATCAGTTTCTTGTCCCAGATACACACCTAGTCAAAGGTCATGCTAGTTAGGAGTTGCCTATAGTGTATAAATGACTATGAATTGTGTAACGTCAAACACAGTCTCAGATGGCATTAGATTTTTTCTTCCATTTCTTCTCTGCGGAGGGCCGGGTCTTTCCAGTAGGAATGGCACGGGGGACTAGTAAGTCTGTGGATGGGCGGATAAACGCCCTGATGATATTTTTCCTCCTCCATTCAGCTGTAAAAGATGATTAAAGTTCCAAATGGACTAAACGGAATTCATAGAACAATGTAATTCCAAACCCTCTATGACAATGAAATGGTACTTACTTTAATAAGTTATTTCTTTCAATTATCATTTTTATGCATGGGAAAAAGAATTAGTTTATAGTTCTTGACTTATTTTTCTTAATAAATATATATATATATATATATATATATATATATATATATATATAATACTGCTCTTTTGTACCAGTTTATGCTTATTGCACATAAATTAGTTGCTTAGTTTTAGTATGTTACAAATATGTATGTTGCATATCCATTAATTGCTTAATTTTAGTTGTGACAATATTGATACCACAGTAATATCCATTTTCTCATTTTTAACTTTTAGACACAAGGTCATTGTAATAATTCTTTTGGAGGGAGGCTCGTTATAATTACATTCCGCTCACAGATTGTGCCTAACTTTAGTTTTCTGACTAAATAAAATTTCTTCTCGATACGAACTATTTTAGTCTTACGGTTCTAAACGCACAGAGGTAAATAATAACTGTGGAGTTATACAATTTTTTTCCTAAGCTCTCGACTTGCAAGAGACAAACAACAAGACACAAGTATTTGACGTGTACAAGTTATCTTGATTCTAGAGGAAAACTTTTTGCAGAAATGAAGCATAAATTAGTTGCTTAGTTTTAGTATGTTACAAATATGTATGTTGCATATCCATTAATTACTTAATTTTAGTTGTGACATATGGTATCAAAGCTACTGGGTTCAACACTGAACCTAAGGCTCATCACCACAAGAAAAATTAAGAGTAATAAGAACTGAAACGAAGCATTTTGGTTTTTTGCCAGAATGTGCATCCATACCACTAAACGTAAAAGAGCTCGGGATCCAATTTATTCTCAACTTTGGAGAGTAACAAGTTTGAAATATATTATTCATGCTACACTCCACCCTCAGATAACGAAACCCTGGCTGATGCACTTAAACGACTAAAAAGAGAAAGACAACCCTGAACAACTCCAAGAAGAGAAGTAGTGAGAACAACCATCATGGCAAATAGAATACCTAAAACTGAAAACAAATCTGTAACCTCTGTTGTACACAAAAATGTGTCTAATGACTCAAAGGAACTTCGTGTACCCACTCCGGGTTACCAACTAATTCCTTATTCTACATTTGAAGGGCAGGAAGAGCCCATAACTGGAAGCGACAGTAGCTCTTAGATAAGGGCTCTAAGATGTAAAATCATGTAAAAATGTAATATAAAAATTTTGTAGTGCTAATAAAATATCAATTTTGTTGTGTGTAACCTTGAATTACATGCATGTAAGTAAATAATGAAATAAAAGAGACTAAATGAGTGCTTATTTAATTTAGGTAAATTGAATAATGTAAAGATGTCTCATATGCAAAAAGGTGGAGGGGAGACTGAATCCCCAAAGACTTCTATAGCCAAATTAGACAGGCTTTTACTCATGATGCAAGACACCCAAGCCAGGCTCCGACATTTGGAGCAGAGGGAAGAACTCAGAATAAGGAACATGAGTCTCAGTTTGGAAACAGAAATACCGGGACAAGCCACACACATCAAACTGACAATGAAGAACATACTTTTTCCCAGTCTAGTAAAGATAAAATAGTACGTAGTGTCATTTCGGATGACATGAAAAAGGTTAAACCACACCAGTATGATGGATCCGAGGCCTGTGATGCCGCTAAGGCATGGTTAACTGGAATGGAAAAATATTTTGAAATCCGGGATTACACAGAGAATATGAAGGTAGTATGGGGGGCTTAACAACTAACAGGAGAGGTTGCTGGATGGTGGGAAAACAAGAAGGCTGAATTAGGCTTGACATCCACCAATGTGTCATGGAAGCAGTTTGTAGAAATCTTTAGGCAATGGTGGCTGCCTCAATTGTTCTTTGAACAGAAATTAACAGACTTTCAAAATTTGAGACAAGGAGAACTTCCCGTACATGCTTACTGGGAGAAGTTTACCCGTTTGCTCAAGTACGTTCCTCAATTTTAAAAAGATGTAAAGTACAAAATTAGAAAGTTTATTATGGGACTCAACAACCATATTGGTGGATCTGTAGACGTATTGGCTCCTACTACTATGAATGAAGCCTATGAGAAGGCCGTAAGACAAGAACAAAAGCTCAAAAAGGATGACTCCATTAGGGACAGGAATAGAAGGAGGAGAAATTGGTCGCAAAATTCCCATCCATTTAAGAAGAAAAGAGATAATTTCGGGTCCAGAAACAGAAATGCAAAAGGGTTTAAAGGAGGCCATCAAGACAATCAAGGAGATAGGAGAAGTTTTGATAAATCCAGAAGAAGCAATGAGGAAAATAATAGAGGATCTAAAAAGAGAGGACCCCCAGGGGGATGTTATTCATGCAAAGGCGAGCATTACGCCAATCAGTGTCCTACAAGAAGTCAAGGAGGACAGCAACAGAGGAACCCTTTACCTCCCCAGCAGACATTATTTCAGCAAAGAATCCATGCAGTGGTGGACAATAGACATGCAGAATATCAGTTTACCCTGATAGACTCCAAGTATGCTATACGGAAATCCCATAACTATACTCATAGACACAAGAGCTACAGAAAACATTATTTCTTCTAAATTACTAAGCAAGTTTCCTAAAAGAGCACGGTTTATGGCTAATTCTTGGACTGTTGAGTATGCCAACCAATCGAGAGCTCGGGTAGAGCGGTGTTTATTTGAGGCCAAGGTTGAGCTTCCAGGCCTAACCACAGAAGTAGATTTATATGTAGCACCCCTAGGTACCTATGATGTCATTCTAGGCATGAATTGGTTGGGAAAACACAAAGCCAAGGTTGACTGTTATGACAAAATAGTCGAGTGCGAGGATGATCTAGGAAATAAGGTGCTGGTGCAAGGCACTTGTCATGAGGTCAAGTTGCGGCAACTCTCCGCTATACAATTAAAGCGAAGTGGAAGGAAGGGTTGCCAAATCTTCGCAATAAAAATGGAGGAAATTAGTAAAAACAGAGAAACTACTTACCATGACAACCTAATGATGTATGAAACCAACTATCCTCAAAAGGAAAGTGAAAAGGTATATGAGAAACCAAAGGAATCCTTTGAAGAAAAATATCCTTATCTTCGGGATTATCAAGATGTATTTCCTGAAGAGTTACCCGGGTTACCACCAAAGAGGATATTCGATTTCTTCATTGAGTTAGTTCCAGGAGCCGCACCAATGTTGAAAGCTCCCTATCGTATGACAATAGTAGAACTTATGGAATTGAAGGCCCAATTACAAGAGTTACTAAGCAAAGGTTTGATTAGACCTAGTGTGTCGCCATGGGGGCACCGGTAATATTTGTTAAGAAAATGGATGGGACCCTCCAACTCTGCATAGATTATAGAATGCTAAACAAGTTAACCATCAGGAATAAGTACCCTCTACCCCACATCAATGATTTGTTTGATCAGATGTGTGGAGCAACAGTTTTCTCTAAAATAGATCTTCAGTCAGGGTATCACCAATTAAGACTTAGAGATGAGAATATCCACAAAACAACCTTTAGGACTTGTTATGGGCATTATGAATTCACGGTATTACCATTTGGGCTTACTAATGTCCTAGCTGCATTTATGAACCTGATGAACAGCGTGTTCCATGACTGCTTGGATAAGTTTGTTCTAGTATTCCTAGATGATATTCTAATTTACTCTAAGAATGAACATTATCAGCATCTGCAAATTGTATTACAACGCCTACGCGAAAACAAGTTGTATGGGAAGTTATCCAAATGCACTTTCTTTCAGAAAAAAGTACAATACTTGGGTCATATCATCTCAGAAAAAAGTATTGTTGTAGATCCCGCTAAAATAAAGGCGATAACAGAATGGCCCATCGCCAAGAATGTACAGGAAGTAAGAAGCTTTATGGGCGTAGCAGGCTACTACACGGAATTCGTAATGAACGTCTCACGTATAGCATACCCAATCACATCACTTCAAAGGAAAGGGAAAAGTTTTGTATGGACAGAAAAATGTCAAAAAGCATTTGAGCTCCTTAAGGAAAAGCTAGTCATGACACCAGTATTAAAAGTACCCGACCCTGAGGAGCAATGTTTAGTAGTGACTGATGCATCCGGAGAAGGACTAGGTGGGGTACTAATGCAGAAAGGACAAGTAATAGCTTATGAATCCCGGAAACTCAAAAGTTATGAACAGACTTATGCATCACATGATGTGGAGCTCGTTGCTATAGTACACGCTTTACAAACGTGGCGTCACTACCTCCTAGGAAAACCATTTGAGCTCCGATCAGATCATCAAGGGTTGAAATATACATTTACTCAACCTAATCTCAATGCTAGACAGAGACGATGGTTGGAATTGATCTCATATTATGATTTTGAGATTAGCTACATTAAAGGGAAAGAAAATCGGGTAGCAAATGCTTTAAGCCGCCGAAGGCATGTTAATGCGGTAACCACAGTACATACAGATTTTAGAAACCGTGTGCTTCATCAGCTAAAGAATGACAAATACTACCAACAAGTAAAGATGGCTCTACAACTCAATCCTCAAGATCCATGGTGTGAAGGGTTCAGAATAGAAAACGATGGGTTACTAAGGTATCAAGGTAGAATGTATATACCCGAAAGCACCAAACTTAGAAATTTGATTTGGAAAGAGGTGCACTCTTCACCATATTCCGGACATCCTGGGGTTACTAAACTTATGGCAGATATTAAACCCCTATATTTTTGGAAAGGAATGAAAATGGATGCAGCAAGATTTGTGGCAAGCTGCATAGAGTGCCAGAGAGTTAAGGCAGAACATCAACACCCTGCGGGATTGCTGCAACCCAACACAGTACCTGATTGAAAATGGCAGATAATCAGTATGGACTTCGTCCAAGGATTGCCTATGTCCAAAAACAAACATAACGCTATATTGGTAGTAGACAAACTTACCAAGGTAGCACACTTATACCAGGAAACTTAACAGATGGTGCACCCACTCTTGCCTATAAATTTGTGCAAGTATTTTGATTGCACGCAGTACTCGAGAAAATAATATCCAATAGGGATGCTAGAATGACATCCAGATTTTGGCAAACCTTGTTTACAGCCCTGGGTACACAACTAAACATTAGTTCCACCTACCATCCTGAAACAGATGGTCAAATAGAAAGGGTCAACCAGATACTAGAGGATCTTCTTCGAATGTACTGCATAGATCAGCAGTACAAATGGGAGGACTATCTTCCCTTAGTTGAGTTTGCGTATAACAACTCCTATCAATCATCAATAAAAATGGCACTATTTGAAGCACTATACGGAAGGAGGTGTAGAACTCCTATCAGCTGGGATAAGCTGGAAGATAGGATAACCCTCGACCCAGAAATACTCTTAGAAATGGAAGAGCAAGTAAAGTTGATCAGAAAAAGGTTAGCAGAAGCTAACGATCGACAGAAAAGCTATGCAGATGCTTAACGAACTCCCAAACAATTTGAAGTGGGAGAGAAAGTGCTTCTTCGCATCAAACCTCAAAAAACTGCCATAAAATTTGGAAAATCAACCAAACTTGCACCCCGATATGTTGGACCATTTGAAGTCCTAGAAGTTATCAATCCGGTTGCTTATAAAATTGCTCTACCACCAGCTTTCGCCCGGTTGCATGATGTTTTCCAAGTTTCATATCTTAAAAACTATGTATCTGATTTTGCACATTTAATTGATTGGAACTCCTTACAGGTACAAGATCCAGGAGTAGTCATGATCGAGCCAATCAAGGTGCTTGAGGTATGTAAGCATCGCTTACGTAACAGAGAAGTTACACAGTATAAGGTCCAGTACTCAGAAGACTTTGCCACCTGGGAAGATTTTATTGAAATGCATCAGAAATTTCCTCATCTATTCAATGTTTATAATAGTTAAATTTCTTTCATTATGTTTGGATGAACAATGAAAAACTCGTTACTTATTTGATACTCTAAATCATCAAGGACGATGATTCACAAGGGGAAGGATATGTAAAATCCCACTTGTGCCCTAGATATTTTGATGATTGTGCCCTAGTATCTTGATGTTGTTTCTCAAGCATAGATATGTATATACACATATATTGATAATCAGTTGTTGAATAGAGATATACAATGTATCTATAACTGGTTTAACTAAGTTCATTTGACAGATGTTCTCATGTTTACTTGAATAGAGATGCAAAGATGTAATGAAATATCGGACTAACTACTTGTGTTTGACCTAGTGATTGCAGGAAATATCACCTCCGAGGGGGGGGAAAAAGTATCATCAGGTACGAGGGGTAAAGGAAGAGAAGTCTAATGCCATCTGAAACCTAACCTGTAAGTTCGAGACTGTCATTAAAGTTAGGATTGGAATTTCAAGACCCTAGTTGTCAAGCTCGCTTAACTCAGGTTGTTGGTCCTGTAGCATCATCTTATTATTTTCTCTTGAATCGAAATTTTAAAAATTTAATCTACTTTGGAACCTTGAACATTTATTTGGCTCTCAAAAATATTTAAATAGTCGATCAAATATAAGAGAAATAAAAACTTAAATCACCCAATTAAACAAAACTTTACCCAAGGATAATATTATTCGAGCCTATTGGTCCTATAAGGTTGAAACCTTATATATTGTTTGGCTCCCATCATAGAGAAATAAGTAATATTATTAGTTTCTTTAAAATAAATACAACCTTCACCATTATTTTATTGGAGATTCTGCAAAGTCATAAGATTAATCCGTTAAATGCTAAGGTTCATTGCTATCGTCCCCTCTTGAAGCTAAACATAAAGATTAATATGTGTATGACATTTTATAATAAAACTCGGCCTTATAAGCATCATAAGATACAATAGTGACACTAACAAAATCATTGAAACGAATTTGATTTATATTCTTACCTTATAATCGAAAGCGAGAGGAAGAAAGGATAAAAAGTAGAGGAACATCTCGTTGGTCTCGAGAGGTGGGTGACTGAAGGTGGCGGACTTCTCGCTTCCGGAGAGAGTATATCTAGAGCGAGTAATAGCTGGGAGAACCGTTTTTAGGCGGAGACAAAAAAAAGATGAGGGAGGGTTTTCTTTTGAGAGAAGAGTTGGGTTGCTGCGCAGAAGAGTGCTACGCCAAGTTGGAGTTGCCAGAGGACAAGAAGTTGTCAACTCAAGAAATGTTGAGAGTTCTGCTAAAACCAAATGAGGAGCTTTTGGGTCATCGTTGTCAGGTTCAAATCTTCCTTATTAACTCTTATGCATTAGAAATGTGCTTCTAGTCGAGCTAGCTGCTATGAAACCAAAGCGCCATGAGAGGTGTAGTTGAGCAATATAATTTTTAAAAGAACTAAAACCGTAATTGGCAGTGCAATCATAAGTAAACGTTTAAATACCGCAGCAAGAAAATAATAGTTAGAACATTGATGATAGGTTGAATCTTTTGTATCATTAATCAGCTAACTGTGATAGAAGTGTAGTCTTTTATGATGGTTGAGGCAGCTTAAAACAAAGACCCCAGCATATGAGATTAGCTTTATATTAGGTTGGTTCTTGGTTTATAAATCTTTATGAAAACTGAGTGTTAATCTTTTGCAAACGTCCATGCGCCCAAAGGTTCTGCAGAAAGTTTCCTCTTGAATCAAGATAGTTTGTACACGTAAAATAATTTTATCTTCTTGTTTGTCTCTTGCATGTCAAGAGCTTAGAAAAAGAATTATATAACTCCACAGTTATTATTTACCCTGTGCATTTAGAACCGTGAGACCATAATATTTCGTATTGAGAAAGAAATTTTGCTTGGTCAGAAATTAAAGTTAGGCACAATCTATGAGCGGTTTGTAATTATAACAAGCCTCCCTCCAAGAGAATTATTATAATGACCCCGTATCAAATAGTTAAAAATGAGAAAATGGACATTACTGTGGTGTCAGTATGCAGTAGCATAAAAGACCGCCATGTAGGAAAAATTCCATTATATAACTTATTGCCGAGTAGGGTGATAAACTTGACTACATGACTTCACTGTGTCGTGTTGCGTTTAATTAAAAACCTTGGCCAAGGTGATGCTACTACCCAATAGTGTCAGTCAGTTTCTTGTCCCAGATACACACCCAGTCAGAGGTCATGTTAGTTAGGAGTTGCCTATAGTGTATGACCGACTAGGGATTGTGTAAGGTCAAACACCAGTCTCAGATGGCATTAGATTTTTTCTTCCATTTCTTCTCTGCGGAGGGCCGGGTCTTTCCAATAGGAATGGCACGGGGGACTAGTAAGTCTGTGGATGGGCGGATAAATGCCCTGATGATATTTTTCCTCCTCCATTCAGCTGTAAAGGATGATTAAAGTTCCAGATGGACTAAATGGATTTCATTTCCAAACCCTCTATGACAATGAAATGGTATTTACTTTAATAAGTTATTTCTTTCAGTTATCATTTTTATGCGTGGGAAAAAAAATTAGTTTATAGTTCTTGACTTATTTTTCTTAAAATATATATATATATATATATTTAATACTGCTCTTTTGTACCAGTTTATGCTTTTTGCACATAAATTAGTTGCTTAGTTTTAGTATGTTACAAATATGTATGTTGCATATCCATTAATTGCTTAATTTTAGTTGTGACAATACTGATACCACAATAATATCCATTTTCTCATATTTAACTTTTAGACACAGTCATTGTAATAATTCTCTTGGAGGGAGGCTCATTATAATTACATTCCGCTCACAGATTGTGCCTAACTTTAGTTTTCTGACTAAATAAAATTTCTTCTCGATACGAACTATTTTAGTCTTACGGTTCTAAACGCACAGAGGTAAATAATAACTGTGGAGTTATACAATTCTTTTCCTAAGCTCTCGACTTGCAAGAGACAAACAACAAGACACAAGTATTTGACGTGTACAAGTTATCTTAATTCCAGAGGAAAACTTTTTGCAGAACCTTCGGGCGCATGGGTGTTTGCAAAAGATTAACACACAATTTTCATGAAGGTTTATAAACCAAGAACCAATCTAATATAAAGCTAATCTCATATGCAAGGTTTTTGTTTTTAAGCTACCTCGCTCAACAGGAAAGACTACACTTCTATTACAGTCAGCTGTTAATTATACAAAAGATTCAATCCTATCATCAGCGTTCCATCTATTATTTTCTTACTGCTATATCTAAACGTTTATTACAAGATTGCATAACCCATACGACTTCTAGTTCTTTTAAAACTATCTTGCTCAAACTACCACTCATGGCGCTGTGGTTTCAAGTGGCTAGTTCGACTAGAATAAATTTCTAATGCATAAAAGTCTTTAAGGAAAATTTGAACCTAGCAACGGTGGACTGAATGCTTCTAGTTTGGTCTTAGCAGAAGCTCCCAACGTATTTTGAAGCTGACGATTTATTGTTTCTCCGGGCAAGTCCAACTCGGCGTAGCACTCTTCTCCTGCACAACAATCTCCTCTACTCTGCAAAGCTCTTGTTGTCTTCTCCCTTCTTTTTAAAAACCGTTGCCTCAACTATTTATCGCTCCAAAAAAAATACTCTTTCTCTGGAAGCGAGAAGTCTACCACCTTCAACTGTCCCCCTCCCACGACCAACAAGACATTTTTCCACTTGTATCCGTTTGTTTATTCATCACTTCGATTATAAGATAAGTATATAATTCAAATTCGTTTTCCAATGTTTTTATTTTTGACACTATCGTAACTTGGGATGCTTATAAGGCCAAACTTTGTTATAAAAGGCCAAACACAAATATAAATCTTTATGTTTAGTTTCAAGCGAGGCCGATAGCAATGAACCTCAGTATTTTAGCGGATTAGTCTTTGACTATACAAAATCCCCAATAAAACAACGGTGAAAGTTGTATTCATTTTATAGAAACCAATAGTATTACTTATTTCTCTATGCTGGGAGACAAACGGTATATAAGTTTTCAACCTTATTAGGCCGATAGGCTCGAATATTATCAGCCTTGCGTAAAGCTTTGTTTTACTAGTTGAATAAGTTTAATTCTTTAATACTTGATCAACTATTTAAATATTTTCGAAAGCCAATTAAACGTCCAAGTTTCCTAAACAGATTAAATTTTTAAAATTCCGATTCAAGAGAAAATAATAGGATGATGCTACATGACCAACAACATGAGTTAGGTGAGCCTAACACCTAAGGTTGACTTTGCGGTTTACTTGACAACTCTGGTCTAGAAGTTCCAATCCTAACTTTAATGACAATCTCGAACTTACAAGCTAGGTTTCAGATGGCACTAGACTTCTCTTCCTTTACCTCTCGTACCTGATGATATTTTTCCTCCCCCTTTGGGAGGTGATATTTCCTACAATCACTAGGTCAAATACAAGTAGTTAGTGTTGATGATTGTTTTTCGACAAGTCACCAATAGAGTAAAACACTAGAGTATCCCACTCTCTTGAATAAAGCTCTTCAAAGGCTGAACTATGTGATCTAGTGAAGTAACTCCAAGGTTCCTTATTTATGATTCATGATGGGTTAACTCAGTGATTACATGTGATTTTGCTGATAATCATAAAGGGACTTACATTAGACTTTTCTTCTTTCATTCAGCTTATTCCTTCTTCAGTGTGGATGATGTATGTACAAGGTTTCAATGATAAAGAAAATGAAAAAAAGATAAAAGTTTAGAAAGGGTAATCTAAGGTCAATGAAGCAATGATGATGTACGAATAGACAAACTCCTGATTAACCTAACTCCACTTCGCCAAGGATGCCTACAACTACATGAAGTTGGTGCGATCTCCTAAGGTATGCGAATGGTTTTCAAATCATGAAGGCTCATATGAACACCCATTAAATGGTGCAGCTCAAACAAGCATCCACAATCGAACTTAAGCAAATGATAAGGCTCAGACTAGCTTTACACAACCCTTCACCAGCGATGAATGTTAAAAGCATGAGCTAGGAGTTGATCAAATATTCAATACAACATACATTACATCAATGAACTTCTAATCTACTTCTAATCTACTTTGAAACATCTCTCCATTTCATCAAAGTACAAGAAACCATGTGATTCCACAAGACAACACTTAAACACCAAATGAGTTCCAATGTCTTTGCATTAATCTTTGGAAATATTTACAACTCCAAGTACTCTCAGAGAAATTCGAGAGTCTCCTCTAATCTACTCCTACTTGTCTACAATCTGAACTACTACTTTACAAATGAGGCAACAAGGCCTTTATATAGAGTCCAGAATACAACAAATGGCTAGGATCATTTCATGTAGCCAAGGGTCCAGATCGTGCCACTTCAACAGGTAGTTACAACAATTTGCTATTTTTAGTACGAAAGAGAGGCAATGAAGGCACGTTTTCCAAGGAGATAAAGATAAGATGAAATCATTTAAAGCATCTTCCACATAGGCGTCCCTTTAGCCTCTTTTATTAAATAATGCATTGAATGTAGTCATATGATGTGGCTGATTATGATTGGATGATGATAGGTACATGCCACATAGGTGCCATCTCAACATACTTGTGGATTTCCCAAATTGTATCAACTTGTGATGTCTTCAATACGATTGCTTTTGACGATGAACACTTGAGTTGTATCTTGTTGATCTTGTCTTGTTCATTGTAAGTAGGATATGTATGATATATGTTGCTCATTTGATTAACTCTGTGTCTTCTTCTTCTTTTTGTAGGTAGGTTGATGTTGATCTTCTTCGATGTTTCTTCATGAAGAGTAGATAATGATTGATGTTTCATTTATGAATCGGAGTAGGAGATCTCTTTTGGACTTGAAGATTGAATGGAACTTGAAGTTGAATGGATGAATGTCTTGAACATGATGCTATTGAAGATGAAGTAGTGCACTTGAAATGACGATGATCTTAACATGATATCATTGACGTTTCCTCTACAATTTGAAGGTGACTCGGGTGCTTGTCCCTCGGATTATTCCTTGGCTTCACCAACACTCCTCTCAATGATGCAACTTGATGATGATCTTGAAGTGATCTCCAAAGGGTGGCTAGCATGATGTTTCTTCTTGCAATGACAACTTCTTGACTTCACTCCTTGGATGAAGGTGACTCCAGGCGCTTGTTCCTTAGGTTTGTTGATGGTTCTATGTGCTTCATTTATAGCTCCATTGCTTCTCTTGGATCAATATTCCTACAACATAGAGCAACAACATATCAAACAATTGACAACCTTGCATAACATAGCATATAAGAAACATGTTCTAAGCATTCAACACTCTTATGAATCTAGGCGCAAATCTAGGTGAAAAGAGGAGCAAAGGGCGCCTATCATAAGTTAGTTCCATACTTGGCATTTTAGATGATTTCAAACAATTATAATAGCTTTAAAAGGTCAATCTCCTTTAAGAGATTCACTCAAAGGTATCTTTCAATGCAATTTCTTCCTAGGCGCTAGAATGAGTTGATTTTGGTGGAAAATAGCGCCTAAGGTTTCCTAGATAAATTGACTTGATTCAACATGTTTGATCACCTTACTCTCCCTCAAGGCGCTTATACAAGCTCATAACAACAAGAACATGAAATTTGACCAAAAGACACAAGGTACTCAAGTTGATGATAGTTTAAATTGGGCGCTCATAGAAGTAAAATGAACTATCAAAAGGCGCCTAAGTCTTTCTTGGTGAATTTAGTGATAAAGAGGGTCATTTGGATTGGGTAGAGGACCCTTATCATTGAGGCGCCTATTCTCAAAGCTTTTAACACGGCCTTTTCAATCTTCTTATCCTCTAGGTGCTACATTGGTCTAAACAACTTTTATGCTAAGGCGCTAAAATGGATGTTCTGAGTGGAAAATGGCGCCTATTCTCAAATAGGTGTTCACTTAAGGCTTGAATACACCAATGTTAACTCTTCAAACTCAACCTTTATGCTTAAAGTTTCAACATATTCACCTCTCTTCCTTTTAGGCGCCATAGATGTTGATGATTGTACAAGAGGAGCGCCTAAGGTTTCTTAGATAAATTGACGCCTAAGGTCTTGTTCTTTACTTCCAAAATAGTTGATCTTACAAAACAACACTTCAATATCTAAAGTCATTCACTCTTAGGCGCCACTAAATGTCATTTCTCCAATTCTGGGCGCCCAAAATGATGAAAAGAGTGACCTTAAGCACCTAAACTATCATGAGGACCTCAAAATGCTTTTCATCTTCTATCATTCAGATTGCCTCCACAAGATTCCACCAAGGCGCTCCTTTGTAGTAGTTGAAACAAGAAAGTGCGCCTTTGTCTCTAGTAGATATTCTTAGGCATGGTGAAGTCTTCTAACTCGTGTAATCTTTTAGATTCTACCTATGGGTGCACAAATGAAGATTAGTGAGTAAATATGATCCCTTCAACATCATTTCACAAGCCAAACATCATGAAATCAAGAACTACTCCTCCTTGGGCGCCAAAATGAGGTTGAAAAAGGCATGAGATGCGCCTACAACATAAATGAGTGTCTTTTCTTATATTGGGCACTCATTTGAAATGGCTCTCATTGAAATAGGAGCCTAAGTCCTATAACATTTATAATGATCACCTTACTATCCCTCAAGGCAGCCATATTGAGTTGTTCTAATGGCAAAATGTGCCTAACATAAGTTAGTGCCTTTCAAAGTTTCATTACTAAATCACTGAGGTTTATAGAGTCCTCCAAATCTTTGCTCCTTCAAGTGAGTTGATGCATGCTTCCTTGACCCTTAGGCGCTCAATCTTACCTCAATGATCAACATCCCTCCTAGGTGCCCATACAAGATGGTTTTGACAAGGAAATGCGCCTTGCTCCATATGACTAATTCACTCCTCAACTTGACATTCTAGATGTTTAAGACCCTTAGGCGCTTTCTTGAGGCTTGATGAATTGAAAATGGCGCCTTAACTCACTTTGCTTGTTGCTCAATGTTTGAATGTTTGAGAAAGTATACTCTTGGGCGCTAGAACTAGGGTTCATAACATTTTACCTTCTAGGCGCATGTTTAAGGTTCTATAAGTTGAAATTCATGCCTAGGTTTATGACACTCAAGACCTCTTATGTAAGGCGCCCAAATGAGATGATTGTATGCATGAGGGGCGCCTAAACTCACTTTGCGTTTTCCTTGTGAAATCTTCACTTCTTAAGGTCATTTGTACCAATTCCATTCAAGGCGCCATCTTTCGGAGTGTTTGAAAGTTGATTTCCTTCTAGGCGCACATATGAGTCTCAACCTAAGACGCACTTTTGGGTTTCTGCAAGTGGGAAAATGCGCCTAAGTACTTAGAGTGAATTCGTGCCCAAAACTAAAAGTCCCCAAGGTCAGGTATATTGAAAAATATATTTAAGTATAAGATTAAACTTATACTTTAAATATTTTTCAATATACCTTTCAGGATGTTTGAGATAGGTCTCAGATCCACCGGATTTAACATGCAGATTCTAGATTTTTGAGGATCCACCAGATTTCAGACTTAGCCAATTTTCAGGATCAGGTCATTAGGGGACTATAGGACTCAAACACCACTGACTTCATCATGCAATAGACTAAAGACATCATCAAAAAACTTAATGCAAGGCACAAGAGCTAAAAAAGGGGGTCCCCATTTGCAATGGGGCGATGTGTGATTTGGTCACAACAGTTAGTCTGATATCTCATTACATCTTTACATCTGCATTCAAGTAAATATGAGAACATTTGTCAAGTGGACTTAATTAAACCAGTTATAAATACATTGTATATCTCTATTCAACAAGTTGATTAACAATATATGTGTATATACATATCTAAGCTTGAGAAACATCAAAATACTAGGGCACAACCATCAAAATATCTAGGGCACAAGTGGGATGTAACATATCCTTCCCCTTGTGAATCATCGTCCTCAATGATTTAGAGTATCAAATAAGTAACAAAAGTTTTTCATTGTTTATCTAAACATAATGAAAGAAATTCAACTATTATAAACATTGAATAGATAAGGAAATTTCTGATGCATTTCATTAAAGTCTTCCCAAGTGGCACTATCTTCTGAGTACTAGTCCCACTGGACCTTACACTGGGTAACTTCTCTATTACGTAAGTGATGCTTACGTACCTCAAGCACCCTGATTGGCTCGATCATGACTACCCTTGGATCCTGTACTTGTAAGGAGTTCCAATCAATTAAATGTGCAAAATCAATTACATACTTTTTAAGATATGAAACATGGAAAACATCATGCAACCGGGTGAGAGCTGGTGGTAGAGCAATTTTATAAGCAACCGGATTGATAACTTCTAGGACTTCAAATGGTCCAACATATCGGGGTGCAAGTTTGGTTGATTTTCCAAATTTTATGGCACTTTTTTGAGGTTTGACGCTAAGCACTTTCTATCCCACTTCAAATTGTATGGGAGTTCGTTTAGCATCTGCATAGCTTTTCTGTCGATCGTTAGCTTCTACTAACCTTTTTTGATCAACTTTACTTGCTCTTCCATTTCTGAGAGCATTTCTAGACCAAGGGTTATCCTATCTTCCAACTTATCCCAGCTAATAGGAGTTCTACAACTCCTTCTGTATAGTGCCTCAAACGGTGCCATTTTTATTGACGACTAATAGGAGTTGTTATATGCAAACTCAACTAAGGGAAGATAGTCCTCCCATTTGTACTGCTGATCCATGCAGTACATTCGAAGAAGATCCTCTAGTATCTGGTTGACCCTTTCTGTTTGACCATCTGTTTCAAGATGGTAGGCGGAACTAATGTTCAGTTGTGTACCCAAGGCTGTAAACAAGGTTTGCCAAAATCTGGATGTCATTCTAGTATCCATATAGGATATTATTTTCTCAGGTACTCCATACAATCGAAATACTTCTTGCACAAATTTATAGGCAATAGTGGGTGCACCATCTATTAAGTTTCCTGGTATGAAGTGTGCTACCTTGGTAAGTATGTCTACTACTACCAATATGGCGTTATGTTTGTTTCTAGACATAGGCAATCCTTGAACGAAGTCCATACTGATTATCTGTCATTTCCAATCAGGTATTGTGTTGGGTTGCAGCAATCCCGCGGGGTGTTGGTGTTCAGCCTTAACTCTCTGGCACTCTAAGCAGCTTGCCACAAATCTTGCCGCATCTTTTTTCATTCCTTTCCAAAAATATAGGGGTTTAATATCTGCCATAAGTTTAGTAACCCCAGGATGTCTGAAATATGGTGCAGAGTGCACTTCTTTCCAAATCAAATTTATAAGTTCGGTGCTCTCAGGTATATACATTCTACCTTGATACCTTAGTAGCCCGTCATTTTCTATTCTGAACCCCTCACACCTTGGATCTTGAGGATTGAGTTGTAGAGCCATCTTTACCTGCTGGTAATATCTGTCATCCTTTAGCTAATGAAGCACACGATTTCTAAAATCTGAATGCTCTGTGGTTACCGCATTAACATGCCTTCGGCGGCTTAAAGCATCTGCTACCCGATTTTCTTTCCCTTTAATGTAGCTAATCTCAAAATCATAATCTAAGATTAATTCCAACCATCGTCTTTGTCTCGCGTTGAGCTTAGGTTGGGTAAATATATATTTCAACCCTTGATGATCTGATCGGAGCTCAAATGGTTTTCCTAGCAGGTAGTGACGCCACATTTGTAAACCGTGTACTATAGCAACGAGTTCCAAATCATGTGGTGCGTAGTTTTGTTCATAACTTTTGAGTTTTCGGGATTCATAAGCTAGTACCTGTCCTTTCTGCATTAGTTCCCCACCTAGTCCTTCCCCTGATGCATTAGTCACTACCAAAAATTGTCCCTCAGGGTCTGGTACTTTTAGTACTAGTGTCGTGACTAGCTTTTACTTAAGGAGCTCAAATGCTTTCTGACATTTTTTTGTCCATACAAAACTTTTCCCTTTCTTTTGAAGTGATGTGATTGGGTATGCTATACGCGAGAAGTTCATTACGAATTTCGTGTAGTAGCCTACTAAGCCCATAAAGTTTCTTACTTCCTGTACATTCTTGGGGATGGGCCATTTTGTTATTGCCTTTATTTTAGCAGGATCTACAGCAATACCTTTTTCTGAGATAATATGACCCAGGTATTGTACTTCTTTATGAAAGAAAATGCATTTGGATAACTTCCCATATAACTTGTTTTCACGCAGGCGCTGTAATACAATTTGCAGATGTTGATAATGTTCTTCTTCATTCTTAGAGTAAATTAGAATATCATCCAAGAATACCAGGACAAACTTATCCAAGCAATCATGAAACACACTGTTCATTAAGTTCATGAATGCAGCTGGGGCATTAGTAAGCCCAAATGGTAATACCGTAAATTCATAATGCCCATAACAAGTCCTAAAGGTTGTTTTGTGGATATCCTCATCTCTAAGCCTTAACTAGTGATACGCTGACCGTAGATTTATTTTAGAGAAAACTGCTGCTCCACACATCTAATCAAACAAATCATCGATGCAGGGTAGAGGGTACTTATTCCTGATGGTTAACTTGTTTAGCATTCTATAATCTATACAGAGTCGAAGGGTCCCATCCTTTTTCTTAACAAATATTACCGGTGCCCCCCATGGCAACACACTAGGTCTAATCAGACCTTTGCTCAGTAACTCTTGTAATTGGGCCTTCAATTCCATAAGTTCTACTGTTGTCATACGATAGGGAGCTTTCGACACTAGTGCGGCTCCTAGTACTAACTCAATGGAGAAATCGAATATCCTCTTTGGTGGTAACCCGGGTAACTCTTCAAGAAATACATCTTGATAATCCCAGAGATATGGATATTTTTCTTCAAAGGTTTCCTTTGGTTTCTCACATACTGTTTCACTTTCCTTTTGAGGATAGCTGGTTTCATACATCATTAGGTCATCATGGTAAGTAGTTTCTTCGATTGCACTAATTTCCTCCAATTTTACTGCGAAAATTTGACAACCCTTCCTTCCACTTCACTTTAATTGCATAGCGGAGAGTCGTCGCAACTTGGCTCCATGACAAGTGCCTCGCACCAGCACCTTATTTCCTAGATCATCCTCACACTCGACTGTTTTGTCATAACAGTCAACCTTGGCTTTGTGTTTCGCCAACCACTCATGCCTAGAATGACATCATATGTGCCTAGGGGTGCTACATATAAATCTATTTTTGTGGTTAGGCCTAGAAGCTCAACCTTGGCCTCAAATAAACACTGCTCTACCCGAGCTCTCGATTGGTTGGCATACTCAACAGTCCAAGAATTAGCCAGAAATCCTACTCTTTTAGGAAATTTGCTCAGTAATTTAGGAGAAATAAAATTTTCTGTAGCTCCTATGTCTATGAGTACAGTTATAGGATTTCCATATATCATACCTGGAGTCTCTATCGGGGTAAACTGGTATTCTGCTTGTCTGGTGTCCACCGCTGCATGGATTCTTTGCTGAAATGATGTCTACTGGGGAGGTAAAGGGTTTGTAAATTCAAATCGAACTTATAATCTCTGACTTGGATATTATCTGAAAGTTGGATATTTATATAGCAGACTTAACTTATTACTTTCTTTTGTATTTCAGATGCAATTTCCACTTCTCATACACTTCCGATTTTTGTGTCAATCTATGGTATTACAGGGCAAAGACATTGATATAAATATGTGAGTGACGGTAGGAGTCACATCTATGATAGACGTGACTCCTCAAAGAGTCACGCCTATCACAGGTGTGACTTTGTCACCGTTTGCATTGTAATCGGTTTCACCGATTTTAACAGTTACTAATCACCGTTTAGAATGCAGAAGATGTTTATGCTTTGGTAATATATCATTCAATCATAATGAATATGTTATCTGATCGAAGCTACAAACAACTCAACACTCCCTCTTAGCTCGGGAAGATAACAATATCACAATAATCTCTGTGAATATCAATTATCTAATCTGTAATGAATTTCACAAAGTAATTTAATATCACATAACTCATGATATATAGTATCACCCATCTCGTGATACGTAGCATCACCTACCTCATAATACTAAAGGATATACTATACTTGAGAACATTACATTCTCCTTATATATCCTAGTTATGGTATGTGCACTGACATTAAGTCACATAATGTCTACCATAACTTAATCATGATAACTCCATGATTCATACAAATATCAAGTCACATGATATCAGTCTAATAAACATTATAAGATCGTCACCTTATAATGTTAAGTACAAGTGTAGATTATCCAAAAGATCGTCACCTTTTAGAAATAAACATAGAATGGGTAGGCCCATAATGTCAGACTCACACATATGACACAAGATGTTTACACATTAAACATCTTTAGTATATTAGTACAAATCAATTAGAATTTTACATTTCAATCATACCAAGATTTTTCCTGAAGTATTCAACTTTCACCTTGAGGAGTGGTTTGGTAAGAATATCTGCAGTTTGATCTCCTGTATTGATATACTCCAACTAAATCACATTCCTTTCCCCCATATCACGCACATAGTGATGAGGAATCTCAATATGTTTAGATCTATCATGGAATACTGGATTCATGGATAGCTTAATACAGCTTTGATTGTCGCAGTGGATGATAGTTGGTTTCAAAGGTTTACCAAATAATCCCACAAGTAGTTTTCTAAGCCATACTGCCTCTCTAGCAGCCATAGAAGCTGCAATATTTTCGGCTTCTGTAGAGCTCTGAGCAACTGAAGACTGTTTTCTGTTGATCCACGATATATTGCTGACCCTAAACTAAAACAACATCCGGAGGTGCTCTTCCGGTCCGTTACACTTCCAGCTCAATCTGAATCTGTGAATCCATGTAGATCTAAGTCAACCTTTTCATATTTTAAGCCATAATTTAGAGTACCTTGAAGGTATCTCATTATATGCTTCACAGCCACAAGATGTATCTCCTTGGGCTCACACATAAACTGACTTAAGGCATTTACAGCATAGCAGATATCAGGTCTGGTATTGACCAAATACATCAAGGATCCAATTATCTGTCTGTACAGAGTGGGATCTGCCAACAGAGAATCTGCTGCTGCTTCCTTCAATTTATGAAGATTTGTTTCCGTGGGGGAAGACATAGGTCTACATTCCATCATACCAAACCTTTTTAATATATCAATTGTGTACTTCCCTTGGTTTAGAATAATACAGTCTGATTTCTGCCATACTTCCAGTCCAAGGAAGTAGTGTAATAGACCTAAGTCCTTCATGTCAAATTCTGAAGCTAGATCTTTCTTACACTGATCAATAGGGTGATCTTCCCCTGTAATCAATTGATCATCAACATATAATATCAATATTAACATATCACCTTTGCTTTGTTTGAAGTAGAGATTTGGATCTGCATCATTCTTTGAGAAGCGTAATCTCAAGAGATAACTGTCAATTCTTTCATACCAGGTTCTGGGGGCCTGTTTAAGTCCATATAGAGCTTTCTTTAATTTACATACATGGGATCCTGCATTGTGAATCTCAAATCCTTCGGGTTGCTCTAAGTAAACCTCTTCTTCAATGGTTCCATTTAAGAAAGCAGTTTTTACGTCCATTTGATGGACTTTCCACCCTTTGGCTGCTGCAATAGCTAGAATGGCCCTGACTGATGTATATCGAGCAACTGGAGCGAAGATTTCGTCGTAATCAATTCCTTCCTTTTGCGAAAATCCTCTAGCTACAAATCTTGCTTTGTATTTCCCTATACTGCCATCTGCAGCATGTTTGATTTTAAATAGCCATTTTGAAGAAACAACAGATTTCCCTTTTGGTCTAGGTACTATATCCCACACATCATTCTTCAAGATGGATTGATACTCCTCTGTCATGGCATCCTTCCATACTTGGTGCTTAAGAGCTTCTATAGCACTAGAAGGTTCTGATTTAATGAATTCACTCATTAAAGCTACATAACTAGAGAATCTCTTAGGTCTTGTGCTTTCCCTAAAAGTCCCTGATGGAGTGGCATAATTTTTAGCTTCTTCCATTGTTTTGGTGGCCCAGAGTGGTCTTTTCTTGGGATTTTCTAGTGATGTGATTTGTTCATGATTTACCTCTTCCTCAGGATACTCCCTCTGAAACTCAGGTGTAGGATCCTCTTCTATGTTTGAGTTGGAAGTTTGAATTTCTGACTCAATATGATTTCTGGCTCTTTTGAAAGCTATGTCTTCCTCAAAAATCACATCTCTGCTTAGTTCAATTTGTCTTTGACCAGGTATATATATTCTATAAGCTTTTGATGTTTCACTATAGCCTACAAAGATGCCTTTTCTCCCAGAAGGTTCTAGCTTAGTTCTTTTCTCTTTGGGCACATGAATGTAAACAGGACAACCAAATATCCTTAAATGACTAATGTCTGGTTTTGTACCAGTGAAGGCTTCTTCAGGAGTTTTGTCATCAATATGAGAGTGAGGACATCTGTTCTGAATATAGACAGCAGTACTAGATGCTTCTGCCCAAAGTGAAGTGTCTATATTCTGATCAAGTAACATAGCCCTAGCAGCTTCTACAATGGTTCTATTTTTTCTTTCTGCAACTCCATTTTGTTGAGGATTATAAGGTACAGTGAACTCCCTCTTAATCCCAATGTTTTTACAAAAGTCTTTAAAAATGTCTGAAGTGTATTCATTCCCATTATCTGTTCTTAAGGTTTTGATTTTTCTCCCGGAAGAGTTTTCAGTAATGGATTTGAATTCCTTAAATCTTTTAAGGATTTCCTGTGATTCTTTACATTTAAGAAAATAGATCCATGTCTTTCTGGAGAAGTCATCAATGAAGATTACATAGTATAGAAACCCACCTAAGGAGGGTACAGACATGGGTCCACATAAATCTGAGTGGACTAGTTCTAATACTTTATTTGTTTTACTAGAACTATTTTGAAAGGACCCCTTTGTATTTTTCCCTAAGGCACGCCCCTTGCATACCCCTGAATTACATTGTTTGAGTTTGGGTAACCCTGTAACTAGTCTTTCCATGGAAGATAGGGCACAGAAATTTAGGTGTCCTAGTCTTCTATGCCATATTTCATTAGAGTCTGCAATTTCATGAATTAGGGCTTGATTTGGTTCCGTACATAACTCGTACAAGTACCCTTGTCTATGACCTATGGTTTTGGCCTTCTTAATAGTAGAATTCTTTGGCCATGCCAATACTTTGCTATCCATAAAGGTCACCCTATATCCATTATCTTCAAGTGCAGATATGGAGACTAGGTTTCTTTTGATGCCTGGGACAAACAATACTCCAGTAAGTTGGATGGAGATGCCAGTCTTTAATTTGAGGGTGCATGTGCCAACACCCTTGACTGGATGTACAAAGTTATCTCCAATTGTTACTTCTTCGTCAGTCTCTTCTACCATGGTGTCTAGTAGTTCCCTGAACCCTGTGATGTGTCTTGATGAACCACTATCTATAACCCAGGTGTTGGATTTATTTGATACTTGGTTCGAAAGTGCAGAGTAGAATACATATTTCTCAGATTCATGCTCGTTTATTTTGGCATAAGATGCTTGTTGTTTGGTTCTGTCAGGACATCTGATTGCATAGTGTCCATATTGGTCGCATCTGAAACATTGGATGCGAGAAATGTCTTTCTTGAATGAACCTTTCCCGTGATAATTTTTCCTCTTCTTGAAGTGTTTCTTGTTCTCTTTCTTTTGAGAGTTTGTATTTAGAACATTAAGGTCTTCATCTATATTTTTTTGTTTTGACCCTTTCTTTGTCTGTCTAGATTCTTCTTGAAGACAGTCTGATCTTAGGCGGTCAAATTTTGGAAATTTGGATCTTGCACTAATGCCTTGAACAAATGTCTCCCAGGAATTTGGGAGACCATCTAGAGCAATAAGTGTTAGTTCCTTGCTTTCAATTTGGTACCCAAGTGTTGATAGTTGATCCCTTAGTGCAGATATTCTCATAAAGTATGCATTGATAGATTCTCCTTTGTTCATACTTATATGATTTATTTCTCTCTTTAGGGCTAAGGTTCTGCTGGAGTTATTAATTTCATAATTGCCTTCAAGTGACTTAAACATATGATATGCAGTCTCATGTTTTGTCAGAATCGGCACGATATGATCTCTAACTCCATCAACTATGATTTTCATGGCTGTCATTTCCTTCAATCCATCTCGTTTTATCAGGATCATTCTCTGGTTCCGTTTTGTTTTCTCTCACAAATGAATCAACTTTATTTTCTTTTAGTATCATCATAATTCTGAATTTCCATGATGAGAAGTTATTTCCTCCTTCCAATCTGTCTTCGAATCGGATTGCTACTGTCATTTGAGAAATGAGATGTATTAAATCTGAATTTCTCAAGTTCGATTTTCTGCC
This sequence comes from Cunninghamia lanceolata, assembly GCA_027924645.1. NCBI lineage: Eukaryota > Viridiplantae > Streptophyta > Pinopsida > Cupressales > Cupressaceae > Cunninghamia > Cunninghamia lanceolata. The sequence continues at coordinate 352,701 of BSBN01001346.1, read as the reverse complement.
TGGATTCTGCTTAACTTGGCTCTGATACCATGTAAATTCAAATCAAACTTATAATCTCTGACTTGGATATTATCTGAAAGTTGGATATTTATATAGTAGACTTAACTTATTACTTTCTTTTGTATTTCAGATGCAATTTCCACTTCTCATACACTTCCGATTTTTGTGTCAATCTATGGTATTGCAGGGCAAAGACATTGATATAAATATGTGAGTGACGGTAGGAGTCACATCTATGATAGACGTGACTCCTCAAGGAGTCACGCCTATCACAGGTGTGACTTTGTCACCGTTTGCATTGTAATCAGTTTCACCGATTTTAACAGTTACTAATCACCGTTTAGAATGCAAATGTTTATGCTTTGGTAATATATCATTTGATCATAATGAATATGTTATCTGATCGAAGCTACAAACAACTCAACAGGGTTCCTTTGTTGCTGTCCCCCTTGACTTCTTGTAGGACACTGATTGGCGTAATGCTCGACTCCGCATGTATAACATCCCCTTGGGGGTCCTCTCCTTTCAATTCCTCTATTATTTTCCTGATCCTCATTACTTCTTCTGGGTTTATCAAAACCTCTCCTATCTCCTTGATGATTCTGACGGCCTCCTTTAAACCCTTTTGCATTTCTGTCTCTAGTCCCAAAATTATCTCCTTTCTTTTTAAATGGTTGGGAATTTGGCGACCAATTTCTCCTCTTTCTGTTCCTATCCCTAATGGAGTCATCCTTTTTGAGCTTTTGTTCCTATCTTACAGCCTTCTCATAGGCTTCATTCATAGTAGTAGGAGCCAATATGTCTACAAATCCACCAATACGGTTGTTGAGTCCCATAATAAACTTTCTAATTTTGTACTTTTCATCTTTTTGAAATTGAGAAACGTACTTGAGCAAACGGGTAAACTTCTCCCAGTAAGCATGTACGAAAAGTTCTCCTTGTCTCAGTTCTTGAAAGTCTGTTAATTTTTGTTCAAAGAACAACTGAGGCAGCCACCGTTGTCTAAAGATTTCTACAAACTGCTCCCATGACACATTGATGGACGTCAAGCCTAATTCAGCCTTCTTGTTTTCCCACCAACCGGCAGCCTCTCCTGTCAGCTGGTAAGCCCCTCATACTGCCTTCATATTCTCTGTGTAATCCCGAATTTCAAAATATTTTTCCATTCCAGTTAACCATGCTTCAGCGGCATCACCGGCCTCAGATCCATCATACTGAGGTAGTTTAACCTTTTTCATGTCATCCGAAATGATGCTACGTATTGTTTTATCTTTACTAGACTGGGAATAAGTATGTTCTTCATTGTCAGTTTGATGTCTGTGGCCTGTCCCAGTATTTCTATCTCTAAACTGAGACACATGATCCTCATTCTGAGTTCTTGTATGTCTATCTTCCTTCTGCTCCAAATGTCCGAGCCTGGCTTGGGTGTCTTGCATCATGAGTAAAAGCCTATCTAATTCGGTTGTAGAAGTCTCTGGGGGTTCAGTCTCCCCTCCACCTTCTTGCATATGCAACATCTTTACATTACTCAATTTACCTAAATAAATAAGCACTCATTTAGTCTCTTTTATTCCATTATTTACTTACATGCATGTAATTCAAGGTTACACAACAAAATTGATTTTTATTAGCACTACAAAATTTTATATTACATTTTTACATGATTTACATCCCAGAGCCCTTATCTAAGAGCTACTGTCGCTTCCAGTTATGGGCTCTTCCTGCCCTTCAAATGTAGAATAAGGAATTAGTCGGTAACCCGAAGTGGGTACACAAGTTCCTTCGAGTCATCAGACACATTTTTGTGTACAACAGAGGTTACAGATTTGTCTTCAGTTTTAGGTATCCTATTTGCCATGATGGTTGTTCTCACTACTCTTCTTGGAGTTGTCCAGGGTTGTCTTTCTCTTTTCAGTCATTTAAGTGCATAAGCCAGGGTTTTGTTATCTGAGGGTGGAGTGCAACATGAATAATCATATTTCAAACTTGTTACTCTCCAAAGTTGAGAATAAACTGGATCCTGAGCTCTTTTACATTTAGTGGTGTGGATCCACATCCTGGCAAAAACCAAAATGCTTCGTTTCAATTCTTATTACTCTTAATTTTTCTTGTGGTGATGAGCCTTAGGTTCAGTGTCGAACCCGGTAGCTCTGATACCATATGTCACATCTAAAATTATGTAGTTAAAAGATATGCAACATACATATTTGTAACAACTAAAACTAAGCAACTAATTTATGTGCAATAAGCATAAATTGGTACAAAAGAGCAGAATTAAATAAATAATTTAAAAAAAAAAAAATTTCAAGAACTATAAACTGATTCATTTTGCCATGCACAGAAAGGATAACTGAAAGAAATAACTATTAAAGTAAATACCATTTCATTGTCATAGAGGGTTTGGAATTACAGTGTTCTTTGAAATCCATTTAGTCCATCTGGAGTTTTAACCATCCTTACAGTTGAATGGGGAAGGAGGAAAAATATCATCAGGGCGATTATCCGTCCATCCACGGACTTACTAGTAGTCCCCCGTGCCATTCCTACTAGAAGACTCGGTCCTCCGCAAAGAAGTAATGGAAGAAAAATCTAATGCCATTTGAGACTGGTGTTTGACCCTACACAATCCCTAGTCGGTCATACACTATAGGCAACTCCTAACTAGCATGACCTCTGACTGGGTGTGTATCTGGGACAAGAAACTGACTGACACTATTAAGTAGTAGCATCACCTTGGCCAAGGTTTTTGAATCAGCGCAACACGACACAATGAAGTCATGTAGTCAAGTTTATCACCCTACTCGGCAAGAAGTTATATAATGGGAATTTTACCTGCATGGTTGTCCCTTATGCTACTACATACTGATACCACAGTAATATCCATTTTCTTATATTTAACTTTTAGACACAAGGTCATTGTAATAATTCTCTTGGAAGGAGTCTCGTTTTAATTACATTCCGCTCACAGATTGTGCCTAATTTTAGTTTTCTGACTAAATAAATTTTTTTCTCGATAAGAACTATTTTAGTCTCACAGTTCTAAACGCACAGAGGTAAATAATAACTGTGGAGTTATACAATTCTTTTCCTAAGCTCTCGACTTGCAAAAGACAAACAACAAGACATAAGTATTTGACGTGTACAAGCTATCTTGATCCCAGAGGATAACTTTCTGTAGAACCTTCGGGCGCATGGGTGTTTGCAAAAGATTAACACAGTTTTCATGAAAGTTTATAAACCAAGAACCAGTCTAATATAAAGCTAATCTCATACACTGGGTTTTTGTTTTTAAGCTACCTCACTCAACAGGAAAGACTACACTTCTATTACAGTCAGCTGTTAGTTATACAGAAGATTCAATCCTATCATCAGCGTTCTATCTATTATTTTCATACTACTATATCTAAACGTTTACTCAAGATTGCATAACCTATACGGCTTCTAGTTCTTTTAAAAACTATCTTGCTCAAACTACACCACTCATGGCACTGTGGTTTCAAGTGGCTAGTTCGACTAGAATAAATTTCTAATGCATTAAAGTCTTTAAGGAAAATTTGAACCTGGCAATGGTGGACTGAATGCTTTTGGTTTGGTCTTAGCAGAAGCTCCCAACGTATTTTGAAGTTGACAATTTATTGTTTCTCCGGGCGACTCCAACTCGGCGTAGCACTCTTCCCCTGCACAACAATCTCCTCTACTCTGCAAAGCTCTCGCTTTTTTTTAAAAACCGTTGCCTCAACTATTTATCACTCCAAAAAAATACTCTTTCTCCAAGAGCGAGAAGTCCGCCACCTTCAACCGTCCCCCTCCCACGACCAACAAGACATTCTTCCACTTTTATCCGTTTTTTAATTCCTCACTTCGATTATAAGATAAGTATATAATTCAAATTCGTTTTCCAATGTTTTTGTTTTTGACACTATCGTAACTTGGGATGCTTATAAGACCAAACTTTGTTATAAAAGGCCAAACACAAATATAAATCTTTATGTTTAGTTTCAAGCGAGACCGATAGCAATGAACCTCAGTATTTTAGCGGATTAGTCTTTGACTATGCAGAATCCCCAATAAAACAATGGTAAAAGTTGTATTCATTTTATAGAAACCAATAGTATTACTTATTTCTCTATGCTGGGAGACAAACGGTATATAAGTTTTCAACCTTATTAGGCTGATAGGCTCGAATATTATCAACCTTGGGTAAAGTTTTGTTTTACTGGTTGAATAAGTTTAATTCTTTAATACTTGATCAACTATTTAAATATTTTCGAGAGCCAATTAAACGTCCAAGGTTCCTAAACAGATTAAATTTTTAAAATTCTGATTCAAGAAAAAATAATAGGGTGATGCTACATGACCAACAACATGAGTTAGGTTAGCCTAACACCTAAGGTCGACTTTGCGGTTTACCTGACAACTCTAGTCTAGAAGTTCCAATCCTAACTTTAATGACAGTCTCAAACTTACAGACTAGGTTTCAGATGGCACTAGACTTCTCTTCCTTTACCTCTCGTACCTGATGATATTTTTCCTCCCACCTTGGGAGGTGATATTTCCTGCAATCACTAGGTCAAATACAAGTAGTTAGTCCGATATCTCATTACATCTTTGCATTTGCATTCAAGTAAATATGGGAATATCTATCAAGTAGACTTAATTAAACCAGTTATAAATACATTGTATATCTCTATTCAACAAGTTGATTAATGATATATGTGTATATACATACTTAAGCTTGAGAAACAACATCAAAATACTAGGGCACAACCATCAAAATATCTAGGGCACACATCAAAATATCTAGAGCACAAGTGGGATGTAACATGTCTAAAATGATCAAATCCACAAAAGATAATGCATCATATCCATATAATGCTTTGAAAGGAGTCATACCTATAGACATATGATGTGTGGAGTTGTAGCAATACTCCCCAAGATAAAGCCACTTAATCCATATTGTTTGTTGCCTTGGAACATAGTTCCTCAAATATCCCTCAATCCTTTTGCTCACAATCTCCATTTGTCCATTCGTTTGAGTGTGATAGCTAGTACTTGGACTCAACTTTGTGTCTGTCAATCGAAAAACTTCTTGCCAAAACAAACTAAGGGACCTATTGTCCCTATCACTCACAATGTTTCTAGGTAGTCCATGTAGTCTAAACACCTCTCTATAAAACAAATCAGCCACTTATGGAGTCTTATATTCTGAAGATATAGCATAAAAATGAGCATACTTGGTGAATCTGTCCACTACCACAAAAATACAATCCTTACCATATAGTTGCGAAAGATCCGGTGATAAAATCCACGGAGATACTTTCCTATTTTTTATTTGGAATGGGTAAGGGCTGCAATAATCCAACTGGAAATACCTGTTATGCTTTGTTTTGTTGACAAGCCAAACACTCCATAACATGCTGCAAAACATTTGCCTTGAGTCTCTTCCATGAAAAACGCTCACCTACTTGTATGTCTTGTAATATCCTGGGTGACTGACCAATGGTGTGTCATGACATGCCCTCAAAACCTTCTCTTTCCTCTTCGATTTTGGAACAAGATACACCTGGTCCTTATAGAGGAGGAGTTCATTAGCCACCTTGCACTTGTCATCTTGTAGCTTACAATCCAAAATATCAGTAGAAAATGTGTTCTTGGCATACTCAGCTATTATAGAAACCCTCCAATCAACAAATATATCAGTCATGGAGCACAAATGGGGCTTCCTAGATAATGCATTAGCCACAACATTATTCTTACCCTTAACATACTCAATATCAAAAGCATAAGCTTGTAACTTACTCACCCACTTCTACTGTTTATCATTCAAATCCTTTTGATTGAGGAAGAACTTCAAGCTATTGTGATCCATCTTCACCACAAATTTTCCACAAACCAAATACTGTTTGAATTTGGCTAATGCATGAATGATGGCTAGCATCTCCTTGTCGTAAATAGAGAAGCTCATCTCTGACTCCTTGAGCTTCCTACTCTCAAATGTTATCAGGTGTTCATTTTGCATCAAAATTGTTTCAATCCTGTCTCCTAAATCATCACACTCCAAAACAAAAGGAAGTGAAAATCTAGAATGGCCAAAATAGGGCATGAACTCATTACCTCCTTTAGCTTATTAAAAGCTCTCTATGCTGAACAAATCCAAGAGAAAGCTCCCTTCTTCGTCAAATCTATCAATGGGGCAGCCAGCTATGAAAAACCTTTGACGAACCTCCTATAATAGCTGTGAAGACCAAAAAACCCTCTCAAGTGTGATATATTCTCAGGTGGAGGCCAATCCATGATTGTCTTAATCTTCTCATCATCCACTCTAACCCCTTGGGCACTAATCTTATGCCCTAGATATAATATCTTTGTCAACCCAACCTCACATTTTGATGCCTTGGCAAAAAATGATTGTTGTTCAGAATACCAAGCACCTCATCTATGTGTCTCAAATGATCCTCCCAAGTCTTTGCCATAGATCAATATGCCATCAAATAAAACCAATACAAACTTCCTCAACTGCTTAATAAATACCTGATTCATGTAAGATTGGAATGTGGCTGGCACATTAGTCAACCCAAATGGCATGACCAGAGACTCATAATGCCCATAGTGACACTTGAAAGCTGCCTTATGCACATTCTCATCTCTCACCCTTATTTGATGATACCCTGATCGCAAATCTATCTTGGAGAAGTACACTGCACCATGGAGCTCATCTATCAACTCATCAATCCTAGAAATAAGGTAGCGGTTCTTGATTGTCTTCTTGTTGAGTGCTCTATAATCGATGCACATCCTCATGGTACTATCCTTCTTCTTGACCAACACCATGGTAGAAGCAAATGGCTAGAGCTTGGTCTTATGTGTCTCGTATCCAATAGTTCCTTAATCACCTTCTCAATCTCTTCATTATGCCTTCTAGGATGATGTTAAGGTGTAGTGATGACAGGTATCGATCCCTCCTCCAACTCAATAACATGCTAAAACCCTCTATCTGGTGGCAACCCTGGAGGAATATTGTTGAATACCATGCTATGCTTGTCCAAGATGGATTGAATGTCAACATGATAAGATTTCTCACCTGTCAATGAAACTGTATTCATGATCAAACACTATGCTGCCCAAGCTACCTGGCTCCTATGAAAAGCTCTCTCCATCTTCTTAGCTAAAACAACCCTAAGAGCTCCATTGGACAATCCTCAAAAAACACCTCCTTACCTTTGGATTTGAATTTCAGCTCCATAGTCTAATAGTTTTGGATGACTCGCCAATTGAGTGCAACCACTGCACACCCAAAACCACATCTATCTCGCCTATGCCAACCACATAAAAATCATCACATACTCTATGCCTCCCCAAGGTGATATCAAGATGTTGACTCCTCCTGTTGCAAGGGATAGTGAATCCATCAGCAACAATAACATTAAATCCTTCAAAATCATCTGTTTTCAATCCCATCCTAGTCACCAATTCCTCATCAATGAAGTTGTGGGTGGCCCCACTATTAATCAACATCGTCACTCTATGACCTAGCAAGACTCCTCTAACCTGAAAAGGATGATACTCGGGTGCTCCAGAAAGAGTAGCAAGGGTACCTCCCGAAGACTCTCCTTCCTTGCCCTCATGGCCCATCTCATCAGCTACAACCTCGAGCTCAAGTTCTTCTACCTCTAAATCCTCATCAAAAATTACCTCTATGTAGTGTACTTTCCCCAAGCATCTATGTCTTGGCTCCCATGGCTCTCTACAAGAAAAGCATAATTTCTTCCTTCGAAGTTCATTCTTGGATTCTTCAACCCTACTTAGTTTTGGAGGTAGTGCCTTAGGTTGAGGGAGAACCTTTTGAAAAGGTTTCTTATGCTACCCTAATGGTGGAACCTTGGAATAGAATTTGTTCTTGACCACTAAATCCTCCAAATTCAAGGCTCTCTTGATGGCATCTTGTAGAGATACCGGATCAAAAGCCTTGAACAAACCCCTAAGTGGTTCAGCTAGTCCCTCTACAAATAAGACAATGAGTCTCCTCTCTGTCACATCTGGAACCATGACTGATACTCATTGAAATTCTTCTACATAATCCCACTGTACCATGTTGTCTCAATTGGGCCAGCCCTCTAAAATGGATCTAGGGTTTCTTCCTATCAAACCTATCATGGAGTCTATGTGTAAAATCAACATAGGTAACAATATGGTTATGCTTCTGTGTAATCAACCCATGATGCAACCACTCATGGGCTATGCCCTCCAAATGAAGGATTGCAAATTTGATGGCTTCTTCTTCCATCATAGGGCTATGTAAAAGATATGTATCCAACTTTTGGACCCACATTCATGCAGTACCTTTCCCCAAACCATCAAAAGGAGGAAGAGTCAATTTACTCAACCTCGACTATAAATCTCTATGGGGCTAATGTGTAAGAGGTCTTCTCTCATTTCTTGGCCCATTCCTTGACTTGATTACAATAGTTTGCAAACGAAATCTGATTTCTGATGTCTAGGTCAAGACCTAGATACTCATCCATGCAAGCATTGATGTCATATGTTGCTGGATTCTAGTGGTGCCTTTACTCTGGGTAAGAAAGTAGGTTGAAATAGCCTAGCTGCTGACCCCATTGATATTCTATTATTATTTGTGTGATTGGGTGATCCATTCCAATTTGAAGTGCTTCCTTCACCCGTTGGATTCTGAGTTGGCCTGGTGGAATTCGGTGTAGCATTCATATTCTGCATTTGTTGCATCATTTGGACTAGCAACTGATTGTTGACTCTTGTTTCCTAATAAATGCATCAAACTTATCCTCCTTGTCTGCCATGTATTTCTTACCTCTGCCTCCTATTCCCACACCTGTGTCCTATTGTGTTGCCTCCAACTTCTTCCTTTCTCTTATTAAAACTCTCAAATCCCTTTGACTTAGCTACATGCACTCATTAAATCAAATTAACCTGCAGGCTGGAAGGATTTGTGCTCTGATACCACTGTAATGTCCCTGGGGTATTTAATTATTGGAGACTCTGATTTTGAACAATATTAAACACTCCAACAGTCAACCAACAAACAATCAATCAAATCCACTTTATTAATCCACAATAAAATATGATAAACATATGCTAACGTTGTATTAAATAGATATTCCTGATTACGGCCCAGTCAAATTCACTATATTGAATTACAAATTAAACCAAATAATGTTCTGTTGCAGAAATCTCTTCATACAAAGATCAACCAGTAATTACAAGCAATCTTGAGTGTATACTCTGATAGTAAACCATTTACATACTTGAATAGCCCAGTTCTATCTCAGAAAAATGTATTAAAATGTTCAGGTCTGGTGCACCAGTCTGGTAAAAATTGACTTACAATCTTATTCAAGGTGCCAGATAAGCGGTGGTGAGAAACTAGACAAAGGTGCCCACGGTCTGATGTCTGGAATATCCTTCTTCGACCTCTAGTTTGTTCAGCATTGCCACTTATGAAATGCGATCAGAATGAGATAATTCCTTGGGATGGGCGAATTTGCCCTCTAGAGCTCAATTGTCAAAGATATGGAAAGGATCGCACCAATAGTCTAAACCAAGTAGATTCTTAGAAGTTGTGATCAGGTGTGATCTGATTACTTCAGATCTGTATGTCTCAAATGCCACTCTCAAGCCGCCTGAAGAAGATATGGGGATTCATGGACTCCTCTAGTAGACACTATGATCAATGATTGTTCCGCCTACAGTTTGCATCTCTTCCAATCACAATTTTAATGACACGCTGGGGACTTGCTTTGCAAATATTGTAACGCCCAATCTTTGACTCAGTCGTCACAGTGGTGTGTATAGCTAGCGCGGTAGATACTGAGGATTGGTGCGATGACACAAATCCACAACCACTCCCTATGCGGGTTGATCTATCCCTTACCCAACCACACTTAATTTGCCTTCATGGTAAGATGTGGTTCCTCGGTGAAGCTCTCTCAATGACTTGAGGACTGGTATTTGAATTAATATCTGTCACTTCCAATGCCTACTCTAGACGGTGCTCCGCTAAGGTGGTATATGAATTTGTAGTGTAGTCACGCCCAAGAGGACTGCTGTCAAGGTGTAGACTGAAGATAGTGAATGGTGCCCTACTCAGATTTGGCGGAGTTTATCTGCCTATGATGGCTCCAATGAATAACCTAAGAATTTGAACATGAACTATAGTTAGTGCCACTACAATCCTAGCATGGAATTGCCAAGTATGAGGAAGGGCTTTCGTCCTAACCTCAAATCTGCAGACAAGGGGTTTCGTCCTTGCATGCACAATCGATTTAAACTCGAAATTAAACAATGCAACATGAAAAAACTAGATGATCAAATGAAAGATGGAAGCTGATTGATATACCTTTCAAAATAGGACCCGTGGGACCTATCTTCCCGCCATTATTTGAATTTTACTTTTATTTTTATATTTTTATATTTATTTATTATATTTAAACTAGTGTTTAAAAACACTTTTTATTTTAATAATATTAATTATATTTGAAAAAAGGGGACATGACATCTCGATCCTCATGCTACATCAACATATGATAGGATCTACTGGAAATTTCTAGAAGATATCTTAGGCGCCTTTGGTTTTGATGATAATTGGATTCAATGGGTCATGGCATGTTGTACCTCTCCTCCTTTTTGTATAATTATAAACAGTTTTCCTTCTCCTATTTTTCATTCTGAAAGAGATCTACGTCAGGGTGATCCTCTATCTCCATATCTCTTTCTCATTTTGACAAAAGGATTTGGTAGGTTTTTAAAACACCTTAAGTGTTTTGGCTCTATTTCTAACTTTCACTTTGTACAAGGTATGGATCCACTTTCCCATCTTCAATTTGTGGATGACACTTGTTTGATGGTCAAGGCCACTCTTGAGGACGCTATTGCTCTTAGGCAAGCTCTTGACATTTATATCAGTGCGTTTAGTCAACTTTTGAATGAACAAAAGTCTCAAGTTTTTTTTCCATACAAACCCTCATCTTCAGAAACATATTGATAATATTCTTCATTTCCAGGTTGTTTCTCCTCCTTTTAAATATTTGGGTATCCCAATTTCTCCTACTTGTCTTGGGTAAAAAAACTAGAATGTTATGTTGGACCTTGTTCAACGTCATATTAGTCATTGGACACACAGATACCTCTCTTTGGCTAGCTGTATAGCCATTTTTAAAGCTATGGTTCAAGCTCTCTTAGTTTACAGATTTATGGCTCTTGCGGCTCCAAAAGGCATTCTTCATGATTTGGACCGTAAGATGCAGAAGTTTCTTTGGGAAGAAAATTCGAAGAAAAAGAAATGGCATTTGGTTAATTGGGATAAAATTTGAAGCCTAAAGAGAGAAGTGGTTTAGGTATGAGATCTTCCCTCCTTAATAATATAGCTCCTGGTGCTAAATTATACTAAGATGGTGTGTGGAGGAACATGCTTTGTGGGGGACAATTCTTAAGCTCAAGTACCTAAATATGGAGAATCATTCTTTCCTCACTAGGATGTCGATCCTTGGCAAGGGTTCTCGGATATGAGAAACAATGAAATTGGGTAGTAACCTAATGAAAGCTGGCCTTTTCTAGATTGTGGGGAAGGGTGACCTTGCTCTTTTCTAGGATGATACGTGGGACCAACATAGCCCTCTTTGTGTGAAATTCCCCGATATCTTGGAATTAAAATATAAATGTGTTGAAGTTAACTAGAGTTATGTTTCTGATTTTCAGTATGTAGTCATGCAAGATGGTGTGAGGATTTGGAAATGGAAACCTAAAAATCTTTGGCCGGGTTAACAATTCCCTATCCTCATTGATCGATTAACTCATATTTTAGCATCTCGGAAGGTCTCTTTAGATAGACATTTAGATTTCCTTGGTTGGGGTTTGAAGAGTTTTGGGATCTACATGGTGCAAACTAGTTATAAAACTCTTTTGGCAAAACACCTAGAAGTTAAGAACTCTAAGCTTTGGAAAAGGGTTTGCCATCCTAAATGTTGGCCTACAATTAATGCTTTCATGTGGCTTGCAGCTTTAAATAAATTTCTTCATCATGATAATCTTTGAAAACAAGGAGTTTTTGGTCCAAATATATGTGTCCTCTGCCTTCAAGATGAAGAGTCTGGTAGACATCTTCTTTTAGCTTGCCCCTTTGCCACTTTCCTTTGTCGTTTATGGTGTGATTTGTTAGGAATTTCATGTAATAATTATGAGTCTATCCAAGACTTTCTTGTGAATCAGCGACGACCTTCTTTGAAGATAAAAGCCCTTAATTTGTTGCATGATATTGGTTCTAGTCTAATCTGCTGGAATATCTGGTGGGAATGAAATTAGAGGATTTTCAATGGTACAACAAGGCATATAAGTCAAGTTTGGGGCAGAAAAGTAGCCAATCTAAAAGAAACCTGTCAAGTTTGGATTCAAGATTATCAAGTGAGTTCTTGGTGGGAATTCAGAGTTTTGGTGAGACTTGGTATTCCTGTGGCTTCTCCCTATTCTGTCTCTTCCAATAACAACCCTCAAGAATATCAACTTACTAAATGAGAACGTGCTCCTCTGGGCTTGGTTAGAATAAATGTCGATGGAGCTTCAAAAGACAATCTTGGAAATGCTAGGATGGGAGGTGTTTGTCATAACCATAATGGCAGTGTCAAGTTCTGGTTGCCAATCGTCTTGGTGTTGGTCTTAATAATTTTGTTGAGGCTATGGCCATTCGCCAAGCTCTTTTAGAAGCTAAGCTAAAGCATTTTATCGATATTATTATGGAATCTGACTCTAAAATCTTGGAAGATCATTTCAAAAGAAGTCTTCCTCTCACTTCTAGTAGTGGTAGCTAAATGAATGTAAAAAAGACATCAAGATCCTCATTCATGGTTTCAATGTTGTTAAGTGGAACCATACTAGAAGGGAAGGAAATCAGGGTGTTGTTTTTTGACTAAGTCAACTTCCAACTGGAATGACGTCAAGGTTGATATTGGAAATAACTAGGATTGCCCTGTCTGGGACTTAAGTAGAGACTTTAGTGATTTTGTGAATGGTGACTACAATGCCTCTCTGGATTCCTGATTCATGTTGTTGTGTTTCTTGCTGGTCTGCAAGTTCATCTGGTGTTCTTTCTGTATATTACCTTATGGCTAACTTTATTATTATTATTTTTAAATGGTTTTCTTATTGGTCCAATTATTTTTAACATAAGGGCAAATGTTAGTTTTGATACTCAGAGCATGTACAATTTTTAGGAGAATAAGTGCTTATGCCCTGTCTATGGGGTTTGAATGAATGAAGGCTTTTAATAACATCCATGAGGCTAGACAGCCTATGGGACCACAGAAACCAAAACACATTGCAAAGAGAACCAAAACCCGCAGGAAAACCACGAGCCGCAAAAGGCAGACCGCCCACACAGCACCTAACTGAACTCCCTTGCTTTTTGGATCTTAGATCTTCTGCTATGAATCTTGATCAAGTAGACAGCAAGTTTAGTTAACCTCTCTTCTTCAAACAAGTTGGTCAAGGAGTCAACATTCAAAGTATCCCTGTAATTTGCCCTAATATCCTTGTAAGCTGGGCACTCCATAATGTAGTGCCATTCCGTCTCCACTAATTCCAGATTGCCTTAACAGCAAATTCTCTCCTCCCATTCTTCTTTAGGCCCCGTCCACCTTCCAGTTTCACATCTAAGTTGGTGCGAACTAGTCCTTAGTTGGGCCATTAACATTTTCGCTTTCCATTTTATGTCCGCTCCTAAGTAGCTCTTTTGTGTGTGATCATATGAGGGATTGAAATGTGTTATGTAATATTGTCTTTTCCTTCCCAATTGCCTTGTCCACATGCTTACTTTGACTTTTTCTTGCACGTATTTTTTAATGTCCTCTTTAGTATTTGGGCATTCTTTTATGCTAATACCCCACTTATTCATCCACCTATCATTCTGTTTCATCCACATACTCTTCCTTCTTTCTAACTTTTACTCCGCTGCCATTTTGGGCAATCAGGACATCTCCATGTTCTCAAGCCTCTTTAAATAACTTAACACCCGGGTCAGCGCTGATGCCTCCATAGGAAAGGCACCGGCCTCAGCTAGCGCGATCTCATAAGGGACCGATGCTTTTGTTCTGAAGCTACTTGTGATTAGATGCTTCTGTAGCCTCTCTATTTGTCTCCACTTCATCTCAAATGTGTTACCACCCCAAACCTCGCAGCCATAAAGCACCACCGGCACCACAAGTAGCCCAAAAAGAGTTCTTTTGTTTGAAAGGTTCCTCCTCTCTTGCTGATTGTCTATTTTCAGTCCATCTGGATTTTCTTGTTTATCTAGAATTGGTGTGCCATGAGTCTGTTTAAGACTGACAAACCTACTTTGTAATCTGTTGTTGTTTTAATATATTTTTTTTGCATTATGTTAAAAATAAATAAATAAGTCCATATTAGTTTCTTTCTGAGTTCCTGAGGCTTAGGGCCCAAATTTATAAAGACACCCAGCTCAAGTTCAGTTACAGGAAACTGCTAATTCTCCAGCAGGGGATACACCTAACCCAGAAATTACACCGAATAATTCACGATTAGCAAGCTCTGCGAACAATAGAAGCCCAATATGGGAAAGTTCTAATTTCTCCAGCAGGGTATACACCAGTTGCTAGAGTAACGTGTGCACCATAAAAGCCAGGGATTACACCTAATAATGTCAGAAATTAGTGAACCCTGCGAACAGTAAAAGCCCAATAGTCTCATCTCCCGGGCTTGTACCGCCTAATTGGGCATCAGATCAAAGAGTTGCCCGAAATGGATTTGGTGAGTAGCTCCAAACCGACCTGCGTACATCATTCCCTACTACTTTACTTTGAATTTTAAACTTTAAAAAAACATCCTTTTGGAAAAGGCTTTGAAAGGTATAAGAAAGCAAATGCGAGAAAAAATTGAACTAGAACGAAAATATGCAAAGAGGGATTGAAAATTATTATCACCATCAGTATATATGTAAATTTGTAAACGAATACCCAGTAAATTTTAGTGAAAGATGTACTTAGTTGCCATTTAATATTCGGAAAAAAACCCTGAATTTTAGGGTTTGGAAAATTTCAATGCAGAATATTTGAAAAGTAAAGAAGACCCTAAAAACAAGAGAGAAAATTGACCTGCTTAGGAGATTGAAGGACAAAACGGGTGAGACGAGGGTTGTGTGCCACGCTGGATGCGAATGACGTGGCAGTTTTCCACATCTGGAGAGCTGACGTGGCTGCTGACTTGGCGACTGGAATTTGCCCTCTAATTAGCATCGTGATTTGCCTTGTATCTACTACCTATGCAAAAAGCCATATACGCTACAAAATTATTTCGTTGCATATGGTGAGAGATTAGCTAATGAAGACCTGACTGTCTCAATTGAAACGAGAGTCGCAGAGCTGACAAGTTCTTACCTTGCAGTTTTGGTAAGTTGAAGAGAAATGCGGAACTTACAACACGATTATATTCCGCGCCGTAAGAGAAAATAATACTAAATATACATATAGCCTATGGGACAGCAGATCCTCCCAGTTTTGCTTCGTGAAGTGCTGATCGTCTGGTATTCAATTTGATAATGAACTCTTCCATTCTCTCAACCGTCTTCTGGCTGAACTGATCTTGTAAAGAAGCTGCCACTAAATTATTTGTATACTCATTGTAAGCTTTACATTCCAAACTAAATTGCTTTTCTATTTCCACTGTCCTCGCTGTGCAAAAGACACAAATTCTCTCTTCCCAAATCTCTTTTGGGCTTTTCCATCACACTTGTTTCAGAGGAAGATGGTGGAGTTAGTACTTAACTACTATGAGAATCTTTGCTGAGAGGTCTTTTGTCGATGATAGGATATGGGGTTGAATTCTTCAAAGTATTCTTCTTTCTCTTTAATGTTTTCCCACATAGACTTGTGAAACTTATTTACAACAAACACCTTTATTTATTTGTTATTATTAGGACATGCATTCAAGTGAATGTGTCGTTTGTTCATCCACCTGTTGTTGTGCTTCATCTGTGACAACCTTGGGCCATTTAGTTGCCTCCATCTGCTCGATTTTTTTAGATATCTTAAGAGATGCACCATAGCAATGGCTTAAATAGGGCTTTCCCACTGTCCTAGTTGTGCAAAAGACACAAATTCTCTCTTCCCAAATCTCTTTTGGGCTTTTCCATCACACTTGTTTCACACAAAGACAATGGAGTTAGTCCTTAACTACTATCGAATATTTTCTTAGAGGTCTTTTGTTGATGATAGGATATGGGCTTGAATTCTTCAAAGTAATATTTCTTCTTTCTCTCTAATGTTTTTTCCACGTGGACTTGTGAAACTTATCTACAACAAACACCTTTATTTATTTGTTATTATTAGGACATGCATTCAAGTGAATGTGTTGTTTGTTTATCCACCTGTTGTTTTGCTTCATCCATGACAACCTTGGGCCATTTAGTTGCCTCCATCTGCTTGATTTTTTTAGATATCTTAAGAGATGCACCATAGCAATGACTTTAATTGGAACTGTACCTATTTCAACTAGAAGGATCTCATAGAGAACTAAAGTTTTTAATTTGAATTTGTGTGTTATCGTGCACTCTTGGATTCTTTTTATTTGCTTCCATTTGGTGTCTGAAGTGTTGCTAGCCCATATTTCACACACGTCACTCTCTTTCTTTTTACAACTTGGTTAACGAAACTTGTATGCCCAACTTCCAAGTTTACTCTATCTAGGGGAAATGAACCAATAGATAAGCATGCACCAATAGCCTCTAAGGTGTCATGCACTTAGACCCCCAGTTAAGTATGTTAAAAGAATTAGTTGTTGAGAAGTAATATACTAGTAAAATTTTAATAAGGAACCAATACATGTGTAACTATACCCTTCACAAGTCACATCAAAGAAACAACATTCATATGGTGACACATAAGGTGATCATCATTACATGCCTTGGTGCACATTTTTCAATCTATTTTTTTGGAGGTGTTTTAGGACAAATCAGCGAAAACGTAGCTAATTAGGTTACATAGTTGATACCCAAAACCCCAAACAATAGCTTTAAGCTCTTAACTCAAATATAAAGATATGATAAAATTTGCGTGAAAAGCCAATGTATTGTTTAGAAGTTTGACATGCACGAAGTTACGGTATGCAGGTACTAGGTCCTCTTCACTAAATTGCAAGTGAGAATAATTATCATTTGTAGTTAATGCCAATGGCCATTCTTTCATTTTTTCATAGTAAAATGAAAGATTTTAATGATATCTACAAGACCAAGCAATATATGGGATTAAGAGACGCAACAAAAGTATTCCACATTAACACATTCACTAGATATACGAACTGCTCAATTACGTTTATGAAATTTTTAACTATTTTTTATGTTGGATCTTTTACCACATGGGTCTTGATCAAAAAGTTTGTTGCTTTGTCTTGCCTTACCTCCTCAAACAAGGTGGTTAGGTTGTCCACTCTTAGGTTGTCTTCGTATTTGATACAAATGTCACTATAGGTTACGTACTCGATGAAGAAATACACATAAGGTTTTCACCAACATCAACTTTAAGTGCATAGAGCATTGGAGAGAAAAGCTACTCTCTTCCCTATAACTTGATTGTTTCCCATTGCCTTGTGTCTCACATGTGTTTTTTTGTTGCTCACACACCTTACACCTATTGCCTATATTCTTTATCATTGGCACTTACACTGTTAGGAGTTGAAATATTTGTGTCAATAGGAAAATGGTTATATTTAATTGACATAGACATATTATACATATGTAAATGTAATGCAGTATTTTCAGATGTTTTTCTAGCATGAGACCATGTTTCTAGTGTGAAACATGTCTAGGGACAAATATTTTGGTATGAAAGCCCAAAGAGAAAAGCCTATCAGTTAATTATTTAGAAAATATCATAGAATGTTATAGTCTAAAAATATAAAATTGAACTCTAATAAACCTATTGTAACAATTGCAAAATTTGCAACCTAAAATTTATTAACCTTTAACAAAATCGATAACTCATTCATATATTAGAATGTACAAAGGTCAACTCAATATAAATTCCATTAACCTTCCATTATAAGATATGCTCAAGAATTGCATTCAATGATCATTTCCAATAATACAACTAAACCATGAATACACTATCCAATAATAATCAGGTCACAACTATACCTCATCAAATAACCATGAGATACAAATATTATTTTCGTTAACAAGGTAATTCCACAAGTACCCCATTACTCACATGAATACGAGCAGTACAACCATTGAAACATTACAATATTCAATATGCAAAGGCAACATGTTGTAATAATGGAATTTGCATACCCTATAATTTTCTTATTACACTTTTGTGTCAATTTTAGCTCCTAGCCAATGTATGTGTGTCTTGAGTTGTTTAAACCCCTTTTACTTAACCTATATTACCCCTTGCCATCCATATCCTCTTTCCTATGTTGATCTCATGGCCTTATTTAGAGTTCCTATGTGTTCCCTCTCATTTAATTTTTATCCCCATCCCATGTCTTAATCCTGCATTTAATTTCCAATTGATTTACCCCATTTACCCCTTTGTCAAACCTAATATTGTGCCTAACCCCATCCTATGTGTAAACCCCACCTTTTTCCATCTTAAATCGTGTTTTAATAAGCACAAAATTAATGAGGACACCTACCACTAGATGACCCCCTTTGAACTTAAGGTCCCCTAGGAAATTGAGCCAAAATTCTATTTGTGGATAATGCCACAATTTGCCACCTAATAGGGCATCCTTGGCTTTTCATTCTCTCGCCACAATCTTCAAATGCTAGATAATTAATTTCTAGAGATTCCCACCCACTAAATTCTTATGTTTGAAATCCCAAAGCAAGCTCTTTACAACTAGCTGTACCTTTGCCTAATTTTTAGATAGAAAAAATAAAATTTTAAGTTGTTTGCAAAGTTTTTGCTATTTTTGATCATGGACGACATCCCAACACTACTTTGAAATTTTAGGAGTGAGCTAGCATCATCCCCAAAGCTTTAAACAATTTTTATTTGGCCATTGAACAATGTTGCAACATGATCTTGGAGACTAGGTGGTTGATTTCCAAGGTTTTCAAAAGTAATCTATATGACCTAATATTTTTTATCTATATATACATTGTTTACTTTTGTATGTAACTTCTAATTTTGACTTTTGGAAAAGCTATTTTTTTGAATTTTTACTTTGATTTATTTACTTTATATTTTATTTATTTTATTATTAAATGGTATCACTAATATACATAAGAGTAATATGTTATGTAAATAATATTACTCATGTATTAATGTAATATTATTTACATATATTATATAAGTAATTGTATGTATGTATGTATTTCTTTTATCTATATACATTATATATAAGAGTATATATGTAAGTTGGTTAGGGTGATAATTAGTGTTAGGGTTAGAATTAGTTTTAGGGGTAGGGTTAGGGTTATGTTTAGAATTAGAATTAAGGTTAGGGTTAGGCTGAGAATTAGGGTTAGGGCTAAAATTAGAGTTAGAAAGAAGGTTGGGGTTTGTGTTAGAATTAGGGTTAGGGTTAGGGTTACAGTTAGAATTAGAATTAGGGTTTGTGTTTGGGTTAGAGTTAGAATTAGGGTTACTATTAGAATTAGGGTAAGAATTAGACTTATAATTAGGGTTAGGGATAGAATTCAGGTTAGTGATAGAGTTAGGGTTAGGGATAGAATTAGAGTAACAATTAGGGTTAAATTTAGACTTAGGGTCAGGGTAAGAATTAGGGTTATGCCTATAATTAGTGTTAATGTTAAAATTAGGGTTAGGGTTAGGGTTAGAATTAGGGTTATGACTATAATTAGCATTAATGTTAGAATTAGAGTTAGGGTTAAGGTTACAATTAGGGTTAAGGTTAGTATTAAGGTTAGGGTTAGGATTTGAATTACAGTCAGAGTTAGGGTTAGAGTTAGAGTTAGAGTTAGACTTAGGGTTAGGGTTAGAACTAAGGTAATTAGTATTAAGGTTAGGGTTAGGATTTGAATTACGGTCAGAGTTAGGGTTAGAGTTAGAGTTAGAGTTAGAGTTAGGGTTAGGGTTAGAACTAAGGTAAGTGTTACGGTTAGGGTTTGAATCGTTGTTAGAATTAAATTTATGGTTAGAATCAAGTTTATGGTGAGGGTTAGAATCAGGATTAGTGTTACATTTAGAATTAGTTTTAGGGGTAGGGTCAGGGTTAAGGTGAGAATTAGGGTTAAGGTTAGAGTTAGGGTTATGGTAATTGGTCTGCTCAAGATTATTTTCTTTCAAATGTAGTTATTCTGATATTTAAATATCAACAAACAAGTGTATATTTTGTTTTTATTTGATTAAAGATGAATAAGATTAAAAAGAATACTTTATGATAGAATATTTTATATATCTTCTATTGTTTTTAAAGTGTGATTTTAAAATAATTTTTTTGTTTATATATATATATTCAAAAGTTGAATGTTATTGTATAAAATAAGAGACATTACAACAAATTCAATTTCATTCCAAATCTGTTTGATCTACATGCATATAAAATTTACTAAGCACAAATAATTCCCTAATTTATAAGCCTAATCCTAACCCAATCCCTAATTATAATTATAATTATTATATTCAATATAATATATAATATATCTAGGGCAGGGGCCCTGGCTCGATTGGCTAAGTAATTCCGTTGCGGTAAAGATGGTCACGAGGTCCAGTCTCCCCCCTGCCCACTTGATAATTGTAACCGGTTCATAGCTCCGGTCAAAAGCGTTTACCCCTGAATAAAAAAAAAATAATATATAATATATCTAATCTATATTATAATATTATACTATATAATTATAATAATTCATGTAATTATATAATATAGTTAGAATTAAGCTTACCGCTCCGGATGCTACTAGCATACCTATATTTAAAAAATATATCTAAAGTAAGCTGAGGGATATCCTTCTCGAGGCAGCTAATGTTAGGATTAGTGATTAAAAAATAGGTGCCTCGAGAAGGATATCTCTCAACATTCTTTAGATATATTTTTTAAATATAGGTATGCTAGTATTATATATATATAAGTAATTGTATGTATGTATGAATTTCTTTCATCTATATACATTATATAAAAGAGTAGATATGTAAGTTGGTGAGTGGAAGCGGGAGTGGGTTTTCAAACCCTACATAGGGCAGTAATAGAGGTGGCTTGGATGGAGGTGAGGATGAGGATGACGATGAGGATGATGAAATCGGTTCAGAGGATTAGAATCCCTGCTATGATGAAGATGAGGATGAAATTATTATGGAGCTTTGGTTGGAGGCTTAGCACTTTGTTTCATGTGCTCGATGGGGTGGTGACCTCTAGACAAAAAATCTATTCGCCTACTATTGGGGATGTTGGTCTATGTTGGGCGTTGAGATAGAGTTTCATTTTTCCCTCACATATCACGGTCTCTGCATCAATTGTGAAGGTTTTGATGTAGTCTTCCCCTTCCATGAGCTCTCTTCCTTGCAACTTGACACTTGTTGGGTTTGTTTGCTCTGAATAGGGGTCTCCTATGTTATAGAAGGATGGGGTT
The DNA here is from genome assembly GCA_027924645.1 of Cunninghamia lanceolata. Taxonomy (NCBI): domain Eukaryota; kingdom Viridiplantae; phylum Streptophyta; class Pinopsida; order Cupressales; family Cupressaceae; genus Cunninghamia; species Cunninghamia lanceolata. The sequence goes on along the minus strand of BSBN01001346.1, from coordinate 331,133 downwards.
CAGAGTAGGTTCCTTTTTGGGGGTTTGCTACTACATTGCATGATGCCTCTTTGCCTTATGTTGGACCTGGTTCACTTTCTAAGACTTGACCTATTGTGTCTGGTGAGGTGAATGTTGTTGTTCTAGTTTTAGGGATGGTTGGGTCAGAGATAGACACAACTCCTTACATTTTTGGTAAGGTTTTCTCTTTGAGCATTCTAGATTTTGTTGTGGATCACGTGGTGTCCAAGATGAAGTTTTCTCTAGAGGGAAAATTCTTGGGTCCTTGAATAAATATTGATGTGATTAGGTAGTGGGGTCAGCAAAAATGGTCCCACCGTGGCTATTTGGAGATCATTGTTTTTCCAAAGGGCTTCATATTATTTTTTTTCTCAAACCTTGAGGATTGTGATAGGACCCTTTTGCTTGGTCTGTGATTTATTAGTAGAGATGGTCTCTCCCTTAAGAAATAGGCTCTCGGTTTTGACCCTGAGAAGAAAATTTTTGCATGCTTCCTATTTGGGTTAGGCTCCCTAGTTTGCGTTTTGAATATTGGGACAAAGAGGTCCTCTCTAGAATTGTCAATCATTTAGCTAGTTGTTGCATGTGGATCCAGTTACCAAATCCTAGAAAAGGTTGATATTTGCTAGATTATGTGTTTCTGTGAAGGTGGACAAAGCTCTCCCTTTGGAGGTCTTCCTCTCCTCTAAATTGGGTGTTTCAAATCAATGGATTGTGTTTGAAGATTCTTTTATGGTTTGTAACACCTTTCACAAAGTGGGTCATTCTATGACTGGTTGCCTCTTTGGCAAGCATTCTTAGTAGGTATGAAGGAAAAAAACTCTTCCTCTTATATTCAAAAGGATTGAGAAAAATCTTTGGAGCCTCAACAAAAGGTTAGTTGTGTTAGAGATTATGTGGAAAATATAGGACCAAGAGAGATTCGAGCTCCCAACACTCCAAGGGATTTATAGAGGATTATATATAAAAGTAATATTACTCCCTTATATTTATTAGAAAAGTAAATAACATCAAATTTTGAGATCTGTAAATTCACAGGTATTATATATTACATATACAATGTAATATAAAGGCTAAATGAAGAATCAACATAGGATTTGAAAAGATTTGTAATGCTTTCTTTATTGTGTTTCTATAATATATATTTTTTTATAGATCTATAATGTTTGAAATATGAAAACCTAATATATATTTATTTACCAATTTTCTCACTATTTGTAAATAGTATAAAATAAAGATGAAAACCTAATATATATTTTATAACTATTGAAATATAATTGATTTTTTATATCTTTTAAAAGACAAATGCACTTACCCTTTTTTTTTTGTTACTTCTACAATTCACCTTTTTCAAATTGTTTTTTCCAATCTTGTGCCCTTATTTCTTGTCTTTTTAGATTTTGTGTATTTATATGTCGTATTTGTATTTTTTACTATGTCGGCTAGATACTTTAAATTTGTTAGTTATATTATTTTTTTAAAATATGTATTATTGTTCCTTGTAATTATTTTTTTTACGTATGTTCGCTATTTAATTTAGTTGTATTAGTTTTTCAATAATATGTTAGCCATTTATTTTTAAAAAAAATTAAACACACTCATGACATGAGGCACTTTTATGCTACTTATAACATGTCTCAATGTAATTAACACCTACCATTCCCTATCCACATGATAGAGTGCACCATACACACGTGACACTCATCATATTGTGAATGCTTAGCTAACAACCCATTTGTATAAATAAATACACTGTACAAGGTATGGGTATAGAAGAACTACCAACATCTCTATTGCACACATGTTAATGTACCTATATTCTCCAATATAGAATTTCTTTCAAAGTTTCCTACACCTATCAAATATGTATTTACATTCTAACTTAGGGTTTTATTTACATATTCCCTAAACTTCTAGGTTAGCGACTAATTTATAGGTTTACCCACCAATCCACCTAAGAATTGGATTATACTTGGTCATCTAGTTCCATGTTAGTTAATGAGATGTATCATATTTTAGTGATTAAATTTTTAAATGATCATTAAATATATAACTAGCTAGTATAATTTTTTGGGCTAAAATAGTTTTTTTTAGCTTCTTTTAAGGGCTACTTCTATAATCTTATTATCATTATAAATTAAATTATTAAAAAATAGATAGACTTTAATTACATAGAGACGTATTCTACATTGCAAACGTTATAACCGTGTACATAAAACAATTAAACATAGTGGACATATGTTTAAAAAAATAAAACTATAAAATAACTCTAAAATAAACAATGTAAATAAAATAAAATAATTCTTAAATAGTTCTACATTAAAATAAAAAGAAGTTTTTTTGTTTAAAAACTTGGATTGTGGCCCATGAACCATAGAAAAACCAGAGACGAGCTTTGCATAAAAGTTTTTACTTCTATTACTATCATATCTGATAACATAGGAACCATACAAGACTATGCCTTCACTGTTAAAACCATCAAAAAATTGTCACCACCATTACCATGGAAACACAAACCTGACACCGAAACAGAGTATAGACAAAGTCTGTGGGGAGAGGGAAAATTACACAAGCCCTCCCCCAGAAACATAAACACAGACATTTACATCTTCATAGACACCCCTACAATCAAAAAACCCTACACCAGCTTCATAGACCAAACAAAACACCAAAGACAACACACATAGTCTTACTCTCCACCACCGCCCTTGATAGCTCCAACATTCAAAATCCCACCACCACCTTTTTCAGCTTCATCATCCTAGCTCCCATCTGACAAGTCGCAACACCTAGAAAAGGTTGGGATGGCTTCCTTCGATAGCTACAAACCTACATGTTTTGCAATTGCCTCGACAACCAACTAAAGGCACTGATGTTGCTTTTTTATCACATGGAGGTGAGCCATAATGCAATCATGGAAGGCATCTACCTGATCCACCATGTCCCCTACATCGTCGTGCATCAGGTATGAGCTCACAGCCACCAACATGAGAGAGGCACAGGATAGCGCTTGGGCTGCATCAAACACCTTCCATCTACCATGGGTATGGCTAGGATCAAGCAAAAAATTGGCCATTGCCTTCCCCAAACCCACCTTTGGCTTCCCATCAAGTTCAGTCGAGACATCCCAAACTCTAATCATCCATTTCGTCAAATTGGGGCTTTCAATTTCCCTATCAATGAAATTGATTAACTCCATTGTAGCATCCACCTCGATACACGTTTCTTATACTTCCTTGTCGACTCCCCTCCTGTCTTCCTTCCTCGCTTCCCAATAGACTTTGTCATTGTCACACAACCATAGAGCTTTGCCAAGTGATCTTAAACACTGCGCGGGGAAGAATGGAAAGCATGCCATTTCTTGGGACCAACTTAACCTTTGCCACCCTACATTGCCATTATAATTGCACATACCACTAGCCATCGACACCACTTAACCTTACACTGTCATTAATGATGGAATGATTGCCTTAAACTACTTTTGTCCCATTATTGGGGGAAATAAAAGAACTCTTTAATATTCAATTAACTATAGCAACATTATCTTTATATTTAAAATGTCTTAGAGACATGCCATTATTCATATATTTTAATTCTAATAAAATAATAATAATTATCAACTTCAATAAATATTTTTATCAAAAATTATAAATTTTTATTTAAAAATTTATTGAAGATATTGTACTATTCTTATATTTATTATGTTGCATTATATAGTGGCATCTCATATCGACTTTGTTAAGAAAATTATTTAGAACCTACATTTATTTTTTTAAATAAAAATTATAAAATAGCTTTTAACTCTTTTTTAATCCTTGAATCACGCTTAAGAGAGCCATATCCAAATATAAGAGAGAGCAAACAAATATTGTTACTTGGGCTACTCAAAATGAGGGCCTATATTATATAATTGAGTCTTTACATTACTATAAGCATATTATACTTCATGTGTGCAGTCTTGACATAAACTATATATATATATATATATATATATATATATATATATATATATATATATATATATATATATATATATATATATATATATATTCCTAACTCCCACCCTCCTCTGCCTCCATTTCTGACTCACCTGAAGATTCAGAATCCACCTCCTCAACCCAGTCTACTCCTTCTCCATCTGCCAATATATATTCCTAACTCCCACCCTCCTCTGCCTCCATTTCTGACTCACCTGAAGATTCAAAATCCACCTCCTTGACCCACTCTACTCCTTCTCCATCTGCCAACCTAGCTATAATCTTCAAGAAAGTTATTCCCCATTTTGCCTCATTGCTCTAGAGCTCCTCACATGCACCAGTTGCAGGGATGACGAAGGGGATTCATGGTCTGTTGTAGGCTGGAAGGATAACCGACCATGTCCCCTACTTGGGGTGAAAAATGAACCTTGGCACTACTAAATCCAACATTTTATGTAGATTCCCCCTCCATTCCACCTTAATCAGAGCACGAGCTGGCCATTTCCCAGACTATATCCTTAGACTCTCCCAAGTCAAGCAAAACAACAACAAACATGGAAGCAATTTCTAAATTTACTTTATACTTCTGCTTGCAATCCATGAAGGTTGAGCCCAAAACCATACCTATAGTGTGTAGGGTGATAGGGGATTTGACTTTAAAGACCTTCTTCATGTGCTTCTCTGAAATTTCACCAACAAACGCCATCTGCCGCTTCTTGGCAACCAAGAACACTGTTGAATCCATGTTGAGGAGAATTCATAATAAACTACGTGTTTCAAAATGTTCCTTCTCATCTCAGCTTTGGTAGCTAAGTAAATCTTCCCACAAGCCATTGTTCAAACCCAAATCATCCCTTGCACTTCATGGTACCAAATTCCAACTTCGACCTTTAATTCTCATAATGTCAAGTGATGAGGAAAAACACACATGCATCTCACTCCAAGATTTCACACACTTTGCTTCAGTTCACCATCCTTTCATCAAAAAATGTGCATCAAGTGGTATCCTGGGTCACTGCCACGCTATCATCCAGAGTGGCTTCCATGCTAGACATAAAAAATTTACCACTATTAACTTCCAATATCTCCATGGGCATCGAGGAGTTTGTGGTACCTATGTCCCCATTATTAAACTCCTCTAAATCTTGGTAGAGGGAATTCTCCAAGTCCAGAATGCATCTTTGCCAATCTATGAGTGAATAACTTATCAAATGTGAATCTTATGCTAGTTCAAAGTCACATTGGAAAACTTATCCGCTATCTTATTCGCCTCCGTAAACACATGAGTGATCTTATAAATGGATGACATTAATAGTGATAAGTGAGTCACCTTAGATATGAATTCTTCTTGCCCCTAAAGAGAGACCCAATTGCATGCCTGTGATAAATGCTAGGAACTCTGCCTCATTATTTGATTGGGTTCCAATTTGTTTTGACATTGTCCCCAATAGCTTCCCACACTCATCCCTCATCCCTTAAACTAATATTAGACAAAGCAATTAAACAATAGGCACCTCCAGAAGGATATCTCTCAATGTGCTTATATATAGATAAAATTTTATGTGCCTATTAAACTTATATGCGATAAAGTAATTCAAAAATAGGCTCCTCGAGAAGGATATCTCTCAGCGTGTTTTAGATATATTTTTTAAAGATAGGTATGCTAGTAGCATCTGTAGTTTGAAGATGTAAATAGTAGTATTTGATTGTTTAAGAATTTTTTTTTTGAGTAATAATACTGCAATAGTTTTCCAGAGCATAAAATTACTAATAACTAATATTTGAGTAGATGTGAATAAGATAAATACAAGAAAGTTAATGTGAAAAAGGGTACATTAATTCATAATATTTGAGAAAATTTTGTAAGAAGTACATCACATCATTTATTATGTATTAATAATCATGAAAATGTGGAACACAGTTGAGAGAAAATCTAAACTATTCAATATTTCAATATTCATAAAAATAGATTTGCAAGGAGTACATCAAATCATGTTTTCTTCTGATAATTTGAGTAGATATGTTCCTCATACTTTCAGTTGTGAAGTTCTTTTCCCTTTTTCATATTTTCATAACGATCATATGTAAATGGTGGCATTATTCTTAGTCCTTGTAATGACTTAACATGAGATATAGCCACAAATGTCAATCTTGTTCTTTCTTTTCATCCAATGTGAATAGTGACTTTTGAAAGAGTGAGACCTTGTGATTTGTGTATAGTCAATGCCCAAGCTAATCTCAAGGGTATTTAGATTGTATGACCCCTTTGTATTGGTGTAATTGGTATTGCTTGAGGACTTTGATATTTAAATGGAATCCCTGAGTAACTATCAAATTCAACCATAACATATGTGGGTGGTTCTAGTGGTGCAATTCCAGGTCTATCTATTATTTCTCAAACATATCCTAGAGCTCTATTTACAAGACCCTCTTCTATCCAAAGATTGGAAGTTAACATTGCTCTTGCATCCTTAGCAATTAACAACTCCACATCAAGTTCATCATTTAGTCCTCCTTTTGGTGCATTGACAATACCCACTTTTGTAGCAATGATGCGTGCAACTGGGTGCTTCAATGAGTATAATTTTCTTTTGTTATGACTATGCTGTTAGAGTGGTGCTGATACTGAGAGGGGGGGGGGTGAATCAGTATCTGAATAAAAACTTTATGATTCAAAAATAATCTGAGTTTCTTAATTGAACAGAATATCTTTACTTGTTACTTGAATCAACTGTATGACAGAATATCTTTATTTGATTCAACTGTATGTTCATGAGCCAAAACAAACTATACTGGAATGGAAAAGAAAAATTGAAATATGCAATGGTAAATCAAGAGCATCTCACATAAACAAAATGACACAATAATTTGTCCTGAGTGGAAAGCCCCTGGCATAAAACCACTCGAAAAAATGCCTCACTGGCTTAGAAAACAATCTCACTGATTTACAGGCCTCACTGGCTAAAGAATATTGCCTCACTGGCTAAACATGTTGCCTCACTGGCATTTACAGCATTGCCTCACTGGCATCTGTTATTCACATTAAAAATATTCTAATACAGAGGAATACTCTGTGTCATTACAATTCCACACACCACGTATATAGTATCTATAATGCACATATGTAAAAAACCATGATATATTCTGCATTATCCACACTATATATACAGGAGCACTTACATAATATGAGTACCAGAAAAATAACTACATTTTGTTCCCTGTTTTGTTTTGTAACAGAGTAAAAAACCGTTTTCTGTAGAACCCATAACTGAAACAATTAATACAAGGTTGCATTGTAGAGGAATCCATTTAACTGTCATAAAACGACAGTCACGGAGAACAAGGATCATTGTTATAATGATACAAAGTAGATTTGGTAAACATTTGACCAAACCCTAATCGGAGTTTGAACAAGAAGAAACCGCTTTTAAGAACTATTGAAACTGTATCCGAAATATAATCCATTTCACAGCAAAATGAATGCCGTTTTAAAAAAAAACCTTAACAAAAAACTGTCGGTGTTTCCATATATACCATGCATAAAACCCAGAATACTTTTATACAAAGCAATGATAATAATCAAAAACCGGATGAGAAAGGAAGAACATTTCCTCATGAAACCGCCAAAAGATATCATAACTGACAGAAGTAAAATCAAACAATGTCACCTGTTTTGCCGAAGTCAACTGGAGCCTTTTGACGAACAGAACTTCCTTTTCTTTTTCCATCATTACTGAGTAAGATAGGAGATTCAAAACAGAACCACAGCTGAGAGCAAAGAAACCTTTCCTTCTCATCATGACGGCGCAGGGTATGAAACCCTAACCAAAAACTTTGCTCAAAAGACAAACTGATGTTTTTGTGCCCCTTTTTGATTATTGTTTAACACACAAGAAACCGGCGCTTCAAGTCACCGCTAAGAGAAACCGGTGATACTTACTTACAACACATTAATGCCTTTACCTTAGCAAAACTTGTTTGAGAGGTAATCCAAGAACAAGAGCCGCAGAGAAGATGTGGTGGGCCACATAAGCTCACAAAAGAAACACTGCCATGTCATGTGAAAGACAAAAATATTAGCGGTGTCCAATGCCACAAAACAAAAACATTAATATACATGAAAGTGCTATGGTCAAAAGAACCATCATGTTGACCGAAGCTTGAACCACGGAGGTGTCAAAAAAGAACACAATGACCACCTTTGTGCCAAGCCAAAAGAAACCACTGAAAACCGAAGAATGATCAACCTGAATAAACAACCAACTGCCAACTTGTATATAATCAACTCTGCCAACAATTGCATTTGCATAAGATCTAACCAATTGCCAACTTGAATATGATTAACTTTGCCAACAATTACATTTGCAAATGATCAACAGAATACATAAGATATCCAGAGAATCATGATAAGACAGAGAGCCAACATTCAACATGTGTGTTTGAACATCAGGGACAACAACACAGCAGAAAGAACAACAATACTCCCCCTTTGACCATGATGAGAAAAACACACAATGATCACAGCTCAGAAAGAATGCGAACTATACAGCCTCCACACAGAACGAACCACAAAAACAGCCACAGTATAGAATGAAGGAACAGTAATGAAGGAACAGCCCGATAGGAACAGGAACAGTAATGAAGTGCAAGGAACAGCCCGATAGGAACAGGAACATCAATGAAGTACAAGAAACATATACAGCAATGAAGTACAAGGAACATATAGAATGGAGTACATATAGAATGAAGTACACCAGCCACCAGCCACATTACAAAAGAGGCAGCAACACACAATGATCACAGTACAAAAGGTACAACTCAAGACCAGATCTGAACAAAAACTGTACTATCTCCCCCTTTTTTTTATCATCAGGGACAAAGGGTAATCAGGGGACAAAGAAGGAAACTCCCCCTGAAACCAAGAGCAAAGGAGAATTAAGACAGAGAGGTAAATGAAAGCACCCCAAGCTGATCCCGGAGACCTTCAAAGACAGAGCGAGGAAGTGGCTTAGTAAAGATATCAGCCACTTGAGTAGCAGAAGAAACATAGTCAATGTGCTTGGTACGAGAGTGCATCACAGGATTTTTGGAGATGTTAATAGCACTAACACTGTCACATAAAATTTTAATAGGCTTACAAATAGGAACCTGATAATCATTCAAGGTTTGAACCATCCAGAGAATCTGAGTGCAACAAGCTGTAGTAGCAATATATTCAGCCTCAGCTGTGGAAAGAGAAACAGAGTCTTGTTTTTTGCTATGCCAAGCAACTAATCGTCCACCAAGAAAGAAAGCACCACCAGAAGTACTTTTTCTATCATCTAGACTGCCTGCCCAATCAGCATCTGTATATGCTGTCAGTGTGAAATCGAAATGTCGAGGATACCAAAGACCAAAATCAAGGGTGCTTTGTATATATCTAAAGATTCTCTTGACTGCATTGAGATGAGCTTGCTTAGGAGCAGATTGAAAACGAGCAACTAAATAGACGGCATGCATTATGTCAGGTCTAGTGGCAGTTAAATATAACAAGCTGCCTATCATAGATCGATAAAAAGTATGATCAATATCAGGTTTATCACCTTCAGCACTTAATTTGCAACCAGTTTCCATAGGAGTACTGACAGGATTACATGCATCCATTTGAAACCTTTTCAACATGTCTTTTGCATATTTGGTTTGAGAAAGAAAGATACCTGCTTTGAGCTGAGAAACCTGAAGACCAAGAAAAAATGAGAGTTCCCCCAGCATTGACATTTCAAATTTTGTAGTTATAACCTGTGGAAAATATGAACTGAGTTCATCATCATTACTGCCAAATATTATGTCATCAACATATACAACTACAATCAAGATGTGATCATTTTTAGTCATAAAATACAAATTACTGTCAGCTCCCCCTCTTGTGAAGCCTTGGGATTGCAAGTGTTGATCTAATTTTGCATACCAAGCTCGAGGAGCTTGCTTAAGGCCATAAAGAGCCTTTCTCAATCTGTAAACGTGATGTGGCTTATCCTTATTAACAAAACCTTCTGGTTGATCCATATAAACTTCCTCTTTTAGGTCTTCATTTAAAAAGGCTGTCTTAACATCCATTTGATAGACTTTAAAGTTTTTGTAAACGGAATATGCAAGAAACATTCTGATTGCTTCTAGTCTTGCTATAGGAGCAAATGTTTCATCAAAATCAATGCCTTCTATCTGAGAGTAGCCCTTACAAACCAATCTAGCTTTATTTCGAACAACAATTCCATTTTCGTCAAGTTTATTTCTGAAAACCCATTTAGCCCCAATAATATTTTTATCCTTAGGTCTTGGGACAAGTTCCCAAGTGTTATTTTTCTCTATTTGAGCTAGCTCATCTAACATAGCCTGAACCCACAAGTCATCTTGACTAGCTTCAGCATAGGTTTTAGGTTCTAGTTGAGATACTAAACATATATGAACCTGCTGATTTGCTTGAGCAGTTTTTCTTCTAGTTTGTATACCAGAGTCTAAATCGCCAATGACATGTTCACTAGGGTGATTCTTTTGTAACAATCTTTTAGAAGGAGTATAAATAGAGGTTTTAGAAGGAGTCTCAACTTGAGGACTTACAGACTGTCCTTGTGAAGTTTCTGGATCTGATTCTTCTTCTGATTTTTCTAACTCTTCTTTTGTATTTGACTCTTCTTGGATGATTTCTTCAACCTGTTGAAAGTGTGGTTGCTGTTCTTGCTGCAAATTCTCAACCACTTTCGCATTAGAGCTTTCAACTATTCTCTTTAACCTCTTATTATAACATTTATAAGCCTTGCTGTGAGTTGAATATCCTAAGAAAATCCCTTCATCACATATTGACTCAAAACTGCCTAGATGATCTTCTTTCCTTATATAACATTTACTGCCAAATATTTTAAAATAAGATACATTAGCAGTATTACCATATCAAAGTTCATAGAAAGTGTACCTGGTTTTGACCCTTATTTGAACCCTGTTTAAAATATAAATTGCTGTATGAACAGCTTCTTTCCAAAAAGCATTTGATAGACCAGCATCCTGAAGCATAGTTCTTGCCATTTCTTTTACTGTCCTATTCTTTCTTTCAGCCACCCCATTTTGTTGAGGTGTTCTAGGAGCTGAAAACTGCCTCTTTATTCCATGTTTTTCACAGTATTCCAGAAAAGCAGTGGAAGTATATTCTCCACCATTATCAGACCTTAGACATTTCAGTTTTAAATCTGATTCTCGCTCAACCATGCTTTTAAAAATCTTAAATTTTTCTAAGGCTTCAAATTTATGCTTTAAAAAAGTGACCCAAGTCATTCTTGTATAGTCATCTATAAATAACATAAAATACCTTTCACCATTCAAGGACTTTGTCCTGGTTGGACCACACAAATTAGTGTGAACTAACTGAAGAGGTTCTGTAGCAAATTGTTCTTTGGACTTATGAACATTTCTTGTTTGTTTGCCTTGTTGGCATTCTTTACAGACCAGATTTTCAGGCTTGGATAGAGCAGGCATATGTCTAACATTTTTATTATGACTAATTTTGACCAAGTTATCATAGTTTATATGTCCCAACCTCCTATGCCAAAGTTTACTTTCCTCAATTTGACTCATAAAACATAAGTTGTTTTTGTACTCATTTGCAGACCCATGCAGATTATAAATATTCCCTTTAGTTCTCATACCTGAGGCAATGACTTGTTTGGCATCTTTGAGAATTTTGCAACCTTTTGATGTCAAGACTACATCAAAACCACTGTCACAAATTTGGCTAACACTCAACAGATTATGAGTTAATCCTTCCACAAAATAAACATCTTCTAGAGGAGTATTATTTTCTAAGAGAACTGTACCTTTTCCAGTAATCTGCAAACAATAATCATCACCAAATTTAACTGATCCACTTGTGCAACTTTCAAATGAAATAAATTTACCTCTATCTCCTGTCATATGATGTGAACACCCACTGTCTATAACCCAAATCTCATTTTTCTTGGCATGAAATGCAACTTCCACTATCATAGCCTTATTATTATTTTTGGGTACCCATTTCATCTTGAGTTGCTTGGTAAGAGAGCCAATCTCTAAGTCACAAAACTTGGCAATATGTCCAAAGTTTTTGCAATTAAAACATCTTATTCTGTTTAGAAAATTGAAAGTTCTATGTTGCAGAAAATTTGACTGTCTCTTATAAGCAAACTTGCAGTCAGTTGCTCTATGTCCATACTGATAGCAATAAAAACAATACCCCAAAAATTTAAAGGGCATTTTGTTTGAGAACTGATTATTTTTAGAACATTGACCTTTTAAGAAACCAAGTCCAGTCATATCATTATATTCTTTTTGTTTCCCTAGCATATCAGCAAGCTTATCACTGTTATTGCACATTTCAAGTTCTCTTTTTAATCTGACTATTTCAGCCTCCTTAGAGTTTAATTGTTCTTGAGATTCTGAAAGTCTTTTTCTGCTTTCTTCAAGACTAATTCTTAAATCAGAAATTTGGTTTTCTTGATCAGATATTAATTTACTTTGTAAAACATTCTCCTTTTTAAATCTTCTGATTTCACTAAAAGCACATTTTAATTCTCCTTCTAAATCAACTTCATTTTCTGATATGTCTACTTGTTCTTCCTCTGAAATACCAACAATCGCTGCCATAAAAAGAGTTTCATCTATTTCAGCAGAAGATTCTTCTGATGCGCTATCAGTTATGCCAGCAATTAAGCTTCTTTTCTTGAAAGAATTTCTTTTGTTAAAATTAAAAGGCTTCTTTCTATATTGTTTTTTGTTATCTTCTTGTTCACTGTCAAGCTCTAAATTAGGACATTTTGCTGCATAGTGGCCTATCTTTCCACAATTGAAACATTTAAAAGGTAATTTACCTTTATATCTACCAGATCCTCTTCTGAGCTTACTAACAAAGACAGATTCCTCTTCATTTTCAGTTTCATGACTAATTTCAGTTTCCTTTTTTACAGTCTTAAAAGCAGCCTCTTTAATTGTCTCTTTATTAGGATTTTCATTTTCCATCCTCATTTCATATGCAGTAAAGACACCTAATATAGTATCAATGGTTATGGTCTTCGGATCTTTATCTTCAACCACAGAAGTTTTGGAGTCATATTTGGGGGTTAAAGTCCGTAGGACCTTTTTAACAACAGTTATCTCCTCTAGTTTTTCTCCTAATCCTCTTATACTATTAACAGTTTCTTGGACCCTTTGAAGATATTTAGCTATCTTTTCATCATCTTTCATTCTCATTCTTTCAAACCTTTCCCTAAGAGCTTGTAATTTAGCTTCTTTAATACTTTCATCTCCTTCATAAATGTTTGAGAGTTTATCCCAAATACTTTTAGCTGTTTGACATTCCATAACCTTATTTAGAACTTCATTTGTTAAACCACAACAAATAGCACTAGCAGCTTTAGAGTCACAATCAAGAATCTTTTTCTCATCGGCATTAGATGGTTTACCAGTTACAGTACAATTTGTTTCAATAGCTTCCCAGACATCATATCCCAAAGCTTTGATATGACGAGTCATTCTGTATTTCCAGAATGTGTAATCTGTACCATCAAATAATGGTGCCTTGGATGAGGAAAGACCATCTTGAAAAGACATGGTTCCCACTCAACCAGGAATCTCTTAGGCTGATTAGGCCTATACAATAGAGAACGTGGCTCTGATACCACTTGTTAGAGTGGTGCTGATACTGAGAGGGGGGGGTGAATCAGTATCTGAATAAAAACTTTATGATTCAAAAATAATCTGAGTTTCTTAATTGAACAGAATATCTTTACTTGTTACTTGAATCAACTGTATGACAGAATATCTTTATTTGATTCAACTGTATGTTCATGAGCCAAAACAAACTATACTGGAATGGAAAAGAAAAACTGAAATATGCAATGGTAAATCAAGAGCATCTCACAGAAACAAAATGACACAATAATTTGTCCTGAGTGGAAAGCCCCTGGCATAAAACCACTCGAAAAAATGCCTCACTAGCTTAGAAAACAATCTCACTGATTTACAGGCCTCACTGGCTAAAGAATATTGCCTCACTGGCTAAACATGTTGCCTCACTGGCATTTACAGCATTACCTCACTGGCATCTGTTATTCACATTAAAAATATTCTAATACAGAGGAATACTCCGTGTCATTACAATTCCACTCCACACCACGTATATAGTATCTATAATGCACATATGTAAAAAACCATGATATATTCTGCATTATCCACACTATATATACAGGAGCACTTACATAATACGAGTACCAGAAAAATAATTGCATTTTGTTCCCCGTTCTGTTTTGTAACAGAGTAAAAAACCGTTTTCTGTAGAACCCATAACTGAAACAATTAATACCAGGTTGCATTGTAGAGGAATCCATTTAACTGTCATAAAATGACAGTCACGGAGAACAAGGATCATTGTTATACCGATACAAAGTAGATTTGGTAAACATTTGACCAAACCCTAACCGGAGTTTGAACAAGAAGAAACCGCTTTTAAGAACTGTTGAAACTGTATCCGAAATATAATCCATTTCACAACAAAATGAATGCCGTTTTAAAAAAAAACCTTAACAAAAAACTGTCGGTGTTTCCATATATACCATGCATAAAACCCAGAATACTTTTATACAAAGCAATGATAATAATCAAAAATCGGATGAGAAAGGAAGAACATTTCCTCGTGAAACCGCCAAAAGATATCATAACTGACAGAAGTAAAATCAAACAATGTCACCTGTTTTGCCGAAGTCAACTGGAGCCTTTTGACGGACAGAACTTCCTTTTCTTTTTCCATCATTACTGAGTAAGATAGGAGATTCAAAACAGAACCACAGCTGAGAGCAAAGAAACCTTTCCTTCTCATCATGACGGCGCAGGGTATGAAACCCTAACCAAAAACTTTGCTCAAAAGACAAACTGATGTTTTTGTGCCCCTTTTTGATTATTGTTTAACACACAAGAAACCGGCGCTTCAAGTCACCGCTAAGAGAAACCGGTGATACTTACTTACAACACATTAATGCCTTTACCTTAGCAAAACTTGTTTGAGAGGTAATCAAAGAACAAGAGCCACGGAGAAGATGTGGTGGGCCACATAAGCTCACAAAAGAAACACTGCCATGTCATGTGAAAGACAAAAATATTAGCGGTGTCCAATGCCACAAAACAAAAACATTAATATACATGAAAGTGCTGTGGTCAAAAGAACCATCATGTTGACCGAAGCTTGAACCACGGAGGTGTCAAAAAAGAACACAATGACTACCTTTGTGCCAAGCCAAAAGAAACCACTAAAAACTGGAGAATGATCAACCTGAATAAACAACCAACTGCCAACTTGTATATAATCAACTCTGCCAACAATTGCATTTGCATAAGATCTAACCAATTGCCAACTTGAATATGATTAACTTTGCCAACAATTGCATTTGCAAATGATCAACATAATACATAAGATATCCAGAGAATCATGATAAGACAGAGAGCCAACATTCAACATGTGTGTTTGAACATCAGGGACAACAACACAGCAGAAAGAACAACATATGCACATTATCATTGGTGGCAAAAAAATGAATATTGTTATCAAAATCTTCATTGGTTGTAGTGTCTATTTCAACATTAGTCCTTGTCATTAGTAATTTCCAGTCATCAATAGTTGGATTTGCATCTCTTAGATTTGTGAGTAGTTGACGAAACCTTTGTTGCTGACTGCTTTCTCCTTCTTGTCTAAATATTTCATCCAAAGTAATAATAGTTTTGAATTCTTCCCATAGTAATTTAGCATGTATGTTGCTAAGATATGGTGGTTTGTCATAAATAGGAGGCAATTGTCCCAAATCTCCAACTAGAATGATAGATATCCCTGCAAAATAAATTAAAATGATGGCTTTGATTAGTGTGTTGTATTAATAGAAAAAATTATAATAATGAAGTATATGTAATGAAAGATTACAAATAATATATTTTTAAGGAAAATGAGATATACCTCCAAAACTCAAGTTTGCATTTTTGGGGAAATGCTTGACAAAGTCTAGAATCTATGTTCTCTAGCAAATTGTGTCCAGTGAAGCTTATTTCATCAATCAAGATGTATTTTATGTGTTGAATCTCTTCTTACAAACTTGTAAGTCTTGCTTCTTCTAACTGAGCAAAATCTATGATTGGGATTCGGAGTTGCGAATGGATTGTTGATGCTTTGATGTTGAATGCTGCAACTTCAGTTGTTGCAAGTAACAAAACTGGACAACGACCTAGGAATGTTGCTTCTTCAAGAGCTTGATGAATGACACCAATTAGATATGATTTTCCTATTCTTGTTGTTCCTTGAATTATCGTGAATAATGACAATGCACTTTCAACATCATTACAATGTGTCATAATTATATCAAGTGTTGTTTTTTTCTTTATCACCCAAAGTTGCATAATTGATAATTTGTGGTATGTCCTTATTTATTACAAACCCATTATCTTTAATGGTGCTTATGAATTTTATTGTGTTACTTGTGTAATCTTCACCTTGATATTGATTAGCCCATGTCATTTATCTATCTATATCTCTTCTTCCCAACATATCTATTTCAGTCACTTGCATAATTTGACTATGTTGCAGCCTAGATATGATTTCCCACTCATGTTCTGTTGTGTTTAGTTGAAGAGGTTGATTATCTTCAACTTCAGAATCACTACTATTTTCAATATCTTATGGAGTTGTTCATTCCACATGCCAAGGATAATAATTGAATGATTCCCAATTTGATATTATTGCATCATTCTAAACTCCAATATCTATTTCTATATTATGAAATAACGTGTAAATTAATAACTTAGGCCAACAAAAATTAATCCATTTATCTTATTCATGTGTAGGGATGGATACAAACATTGGAAATACTCTAACAATAGCTGCCATAGTCCTTGCTTCCCATTTTCTATCTCTTTTTCTTCTTGGATTGTATGTCCATGACTTAGTTGCATCAATAAGTGAAATACCTTCCATTGAAAAAGGCTTATTTTTATATCCATCAATGAAATATTTTGTCACTTCTTCAAAGTCATCTTCATTGGTTTTAGTTACAGGTTTGAATACCTCACGTGACACATTTATATTGATAAATTTTCTACTACTCTCTACTAATGGAAGTTCCAACAACACATGACATGTTTCTTGTGCACCAATGTCTCTTTCTACAATTATTTCATTAACATGTCTCCTATATTCTCTTGTTACCAAATCATTAGGGTTCTCAATGTTTGAAATTTGTATCAACATTTGATGACAAGTTTGTGAACTTTTCTCTATTTTAGCTACATATTTTGCAATGTACCTGATTACAACATGTTTGGAAAGAATTCGTTGCCAATCTATATTTGTTGTCCATAATTATAGAATGTACTGATGTGTGTATTTACTTTATCATCACTTTTTGCAGGCTCAAACTTTTTTTCACCTATTTCTGAGTCTTGATATAATTTTGATCCCTCAAGGTTTAATGGTCATGGAGCATTATACCTATAATTAATAATGACATATATTAATTTTTTCGCATACATGTTAAATTGAATTTGTATAAAAAGCATTCAATGTTTGAACCTCTAATCTACAAACCATTCGGCCTCTTTTCTTACGAATACATGCACACTCTCAACACATTATATGTCGTTCCGCACAATTCAACATCTCTTTATAGTCGATATCTATATGAACCTATGCAAGTTGTCTTGTATTTCGAAGACATGGATGTTGTACAAAATTTTGCATTATCTATCATTGACTTAAATAATAATTTATCAGTTACATCAATACATTAAAGTTTATATATAGAATATAGAGTTACAAAAGATTAATGGCATACCTGTATATTCCATTGATGTGAATCATCTCGCGGATTCCATGCATGAATAATAGAATGAAAGTATTTCTCTACAGTTTTCCATTCCCTATTGTTTGTTCAATCAAGGTTGTTCATATCTGGTGCTCCATCTAACCATAAAAATCCATGGACATGTGGTGAACCTCTATGTTGTCATTCATATCTAGACGAATAATCTGTTACTTTCACTCCTTTTTGAAGTATCTATTTTCAAAAAATTGTATGTCGTAAGTGCATGTAATGCGTCACTATATGATGATAGTCAATAATATTATGTTTTCGCCAATTTTGAGCTTCTCGCGGATTTGTTGGTTAGTGCATGCAAATCAGGCCAGTATATATTTGTTGCACTCAAAGTGAACAATATTGTTGCCAATCCAATTTGGTGGAGCATGTCAGTTAATTCAGCACAACATTTTGCCCAATATGATTGTGTACCTCTCAAGGTTGTACTAAATCACATCAAACAATCAACTAGATGGTAGTGGGGAAGATTGTCCATATGTTGATGTAGTTCGTTGATGGTGATCGACATATCTTGAAGATTCTTTTTCATAAACACTGCAAACGAATTCTATGCACGATGTCTCATGATCATGTTCATCATGTAGTATCTGTTGGTAAATATTTATGTTTAGGGTTTTAAGCTTAAGCCACTGGTGGTGCCTGCATAAGTATTCAGGTTTCAAGCATTTAGATATGTAGGCACCTTCCCAAAAATCTAAAAGTTCCAACACTTTTGGCCTCTGCAGTTGTAAAAATGCAAAAAATTAGTTAAAGTGCAGGTGTCTTTGTATATACAAGGGTGTTTGTATATATATGCAGGTAAAATGTGCATTGGCAGGTCAGAAAACTCTATCGCCCTTTGAAAAAATCAGTTAGATGCATTTCTGAATGCATATCGGACTTAGAACGTGCATATACAAAGGGGGAATCTTTCGTAGATTCCTAGGAATATTCTCGCTTTGTATATCGGGTTGCATATAGATATGCATTGAAAAATATACAAGGGCGCAGATGCATTTGCTATAGTGGCGAGGGGGAGATACATGCGGCGGAGTCCACAAATATGCAAAGATCTTTGTATCTCCGAGATACAAGGTAAAATATGCATTCCTCGCATATTCTCTGAAGATTCCCTGTTTGTATGTTAGGGAGGTTTGTATGTTTGTCTTTGTATATTCAACATACAAACAAAATATACATTCGTAAGATACAAGACGGATTCCAATGGTTCTCCAATCTAGCTGATAAATGAGTTAGAAATCCACGGCATATATATTGGGTGCTTGTATATGTGCCAATATACAAGAGGAGTTAGATACAAACCAGATTTCAAAGCAACTTCAGCATGCTTCGTGATAATTTGACATCTGCGCCTTGTATATATAAGTTGAATGTATATGCGCATATACAAGGAAAGATGCAAGAAAGAAGATGCAAGGTGGACCCGATTGAAATTCCAATTTTCTTTATAACAGCTTGGGGTCTGCCTTGTATGTTGAACAGTTGCGTGTATATGCATCCTGCATATACAAAGATTTAAAAGGGGAATTTGTATATGCATATGTTTATGCATATACAAGGGTGAAAAGGGCAAATAAGGATTGGAAAGGTCAGCAATAAAGGAGTGAAGTGCCTACATGGCACATTTTCATTGGTTCTTGACTTTTCAGCGTATTTTGAGCCATGGATCTCATACGATAGGAGATGATCGACGGCCATGTTTTGAACCCGTAGCGAAGGTTTTTTCCTGTGTATTTGCAATCATTTTTTGAGTGGGAAAACAACAGATGCATCCGCTGCTACTTTTCAAAGGGGCCTGTGGGTAGGTGAGGCAATAATGGTGGACTTGTTAAGGATGATCGATGGAGTTGAAAGTCAACCACCCGATTGAATGAAGAAAATCCCTGGGCGGCGATGCAAATCCCGAGTTCACCTGTTCATTCCTCTTTGTCTCTCTGCTGCATTTACTGTTTCTGAGTGCCATTTCTCATGCATTATATCTGGCGGATTTTTGATTTGCCTTGTAATTAATTTTGCTGGATGTACAGTTTGGCTATATGAGGGGCAAACTGTGTCATTCATTTGTTGTTGAAGACTTGGGCAATTTTGGGGGGAAAATAACGAAATACAGAGCATTTTCCTAGCTGTTGTATCTCTATGGAGTTTATGTGTTGCATCTGAGTTGTATCTTGCACATATGTTCAGTTTCAATGTTAACGCTATATGAAAAATGCTTCTTGCATGTGTTTTGTTGTCTATCTCCACTTGTTGTATGCATTTCTTCTTCTAAATTTGGTTGCTAAGGGTTTCTCAAATTCTAGAATATAGATTTATGTATTGCATGCCTAATCTCTAACTTTCATTCAAGGAGTGGATTAAATCATTTTAGGTTGAGTGTGGAGGAGATTGTATGTCAGTTGGGATATCCATAAGCAGAGATAGTTAAATACCCATTCTTGGGTGATGTTTGTAAGGCAAGCATCAATCTAACCCCTTGAAACTCGAATGCCAGTTGCAAGCCACTCTCATGTATACGTCTATGTGAGTTCTTGCCCTGAGATAGGCATTGGTCAACTTGTGTGAAGTAGTTATGATCTAAAACCCCTGTCTTGCATCCAAACCATCAAACCAATCATTCCATATTTCTAACCTGTTAGTTGTAGGAGTAGGATTAGGAACCCCCTGCATACTCTCATCCTTAACCAAACAAATATGTCCAAGAATGTTGCCAACCTTGTGATTTGTCACACAAATCTTGGTCCACATATGAGAGTATTCTGCCTGTCATTGTAAAGCTAAATCTTTCTGTCATTGGGCTAGTCAATGTTACATCTTTAGCTATAGGGATACCCCCCTTGGTGTGGCAAAACCAAAAGTGAAGGGGAGGCAACTCACACAACCTCCCGTATCTGTTGGCCGAATCTACCTGCGCATTGGAACTGGCAAACCCTCTGCCGATTCAGAATTAAACACCAATAGATTTGGCGACTCTACTAGGGAAAAGGAAGAGTCAAGTGTTTTGAAGGCTGGAAGACCCAGTTTCCAGTAAAGTTGTTGCAACAATACCAAATAATGACCATGTAGTTCTCTGCTGGCGTGGTGAATCCAAAAAACATAAGTGCCTTGTTGATATTCTGTCCTCTCTGTGAGAGGTGGCGACTCTGTTGATTGAACCTATCAAAGCTGTAACATATTTCCAAGTATTCCATCCTTTTAGAAATGATGAGTTTAGAACAACAATCTGGGTTGTGTTATCAAAGGAGACCATTTTTTATTGAAAGATATAAAGCCCTAAATTTTAAAGGAATATGTGGTTACCCAAATGCTATTCCAAATAAAATTAGAAAATGTTTGCCAAAATATAGTGGATCAGATTTTGAATCGGCAAACAAACATTTGCAAAGTTTTTGTAATTTAATAGAAGATTATGAGGTAGAGGATGAAGATGTTGTAATAAGACTCTTTGTTCAGTCATTAGAAGATGATGCTAGGGTTTGGTTTTTAGACTTGCCTGTATGTTCAGTTTCTTCATGGATAGATTTAGAAATTGCATTCCTAGGGCAGTTTGGTGAAAGGTTTGATGTGGCCTCATTGATCATACATTTTATGAATATCCAAAAGGAAGATGAGGAACTGGTTCCAGCCTTTAATCTTAGGTTTATTAAGTTGCTCAAGCAAATTCCTGAATATATGAGACCTAATAATGCATTATGCTTAGCAATTTATTTGGCTGCATTTGATGAAGAAGTGAGTTATTTATTGAGAGATAAAGAACCAACCACACTTCACCAGGCTTACCAATTTGCTATGGATATTGAAAACAATGAGAAATATGGAATGCCAGTGGGTTTCATGGCTGCAAGTTGTCAAAATAGTTATCAAAGTGAATATATTTCTATTGTTCTAGTGTGTTCATTGATAAATGATTGTGTAGAGGGAAATATATTTGAGAATAGTATGTGCAGCCATGATGTGATGCATGAAGAAAATGTTATAGAAAATGAATTCATATCCTATGATGAGGAAAACAAACATTGTTATCAGCCTCTAGAAGAGAAGCTTGCAGACACAAAATGCCCTTCAAATAATGAAATGAAAGATATACATGAGGTTGTGTCCTGCAACAATATGCATATCCCAGTTATCCCTGATTATTTATCTGAGGTGGATATGCAAAGCTTCACTCTGAATATAGAGGACGCTGTTTCAAGGGACAATAGTAAATATGTTAGTGACTATCAGCATTTAGATGCATATGTGAGCCTTTTAGATGATGAAATATATATGGATGCTGAATATCAATGTTCCTTTGAAGATTCTGACCACCTTCACAGTGCAGAGGTTGAAAATTTACTTTTGATTATCAGTGCATTGGTGAAGAAGAACAACAGGGTCACTATTCAAATGTGAATGAACAAGTTGCAGATGTGTGTGCTCATACAGTTGGGGATAGCACTGGTTGCAGGGGTGACTATGAAGTTTTTGACATAGGGCTGCATTCTGAGTTATCTCTGCCTTCTTTTGAGACATTCCGGGTGGACATCAATGACAAAATTGCTGAGCATAATGATGATGAATATCTGCATGCTTATAAAAATGAATTTGATTATGTGGTGTTGCTCGTGCCTGAATATTACATGTTTGATACATAAGAGCTTTTATTTTTAAAAGAGAGACAAAATTCTGATGTGGATTCATTTGTTTCGTGTGAGTCTGTTATTTTTCCAAGCGACATTAGTGACTCATATGATGATGACAGTCTACTGTTGAAAATGGTAGATGCTTATGAATTTTGCTGTAGATTTGTCAGAGAAAGAAAAATGGGCAGTAGCGCAGATAATTGCAATGCTAGGTGCTGCAAATAGTTAAATGCTTTCAGGCTTCATTTGAAGAAATAAAAAGAAAACAGGGTTTTTGACAAAGAAAAAGTCTGGTTTTTCCTTTTTGGTGGCCCTGGGCCACCAAGTAATTTTAATAAATGTGTTTTGTGATGCAGGTTAGTATAGTTTTGACTCTGTGCCCAATGGATAAGGGACTGGTCTGTATCCCAGAGATCTGAAGTTCTCGCCATGCCTGCAAGAGGCATGCGTCCCCAGATAGAGCCTGTGTTGGTAATCATTTATGTTTAGGGTTTTAAGCTTAAGCCACTGGTGGTGCCTGCATAAGTATTCAGGTTTCAAGCATTTAGATATGTAGGCACCTTCCCAAAAATCTAAAAGTTCCAACACTTTTGGCCTCTGCAGTTGTAAAAATGCAAAAAATTAGTTAAGGTGCAGGTGTCTTTGTATATACAAGGGTGTTTGTATATACATGCAGGTAAAATGTGCATTGGCAAGTCAGAAAACTCTATCGCCCTTTGAAAAAATCAGTTAAATGCATTTCTGAATGCATATCAGGCTTAGAACGTGCATATACAAAGGGGGAATCTTTCATAGATTCCTAGGAATATTCTCGCTTTGTATATCGGGTTGCATATAGATATGCATTGAAAAATATACAAGGGCGCAGATGCATTTGCTATAGTGGCGAGGGGGAGATACATGCGGCGGGGTCCGCAAATATGCAAAGATCTTTGTATCTCCGAGATACAAGGTAAAATATGCATTCCTTGCATATTCTCTGAAGATTCCCTGTTTGTATGTTAGGGAGGTTTGTATGTTTGTCTTTGTACATTCAACATACAAACAAAATATACATTCGTAAGATACAAGACGGATTCCAATGGTTCTCCAATCTAGCTGATAAATGAGTTGGAAATCCGCAGCATGTATATTGGGCACTTGTATATGTGCCAATATACAAGAGGAGTTAGATACAAGCTGGATTTCAAAGTAACTTCAGCATGCTTCGTGATAATTTGAAATATGCACCTTGTATATATAAGTTGAATGTATATGTGCATATACAAGGAAAGATGCAAGAAAGAAGATGCAAGGTGGACTCAATTGAAATTCCCATTTGCTCTATAACAGCTTGGGGTCCGCCTTGTATGTTGAACAGTTGCGTGTATATGCATCCTGCATATACAAAGATTTAAAAGGGGAATTTGTATATGCATATGTTTATGCATATACAAGGGCGAAAAGGGCAAAATAAGGATTGGAACAGTCAGCGATAGAGGAGCGAAGTGCCTACGTGGCACATTTTCATTAGTTCTTGACTTTTCAGCGTATTTTGAGCCGTGGATCTCATGTGATAGGAGATGATTAACGGCCATGTTTTGAACCTGCAGTGAAGGTTTTTTCCTATGTATTTGTAATCATTTTTTGAGCAAGAAAACAACTGATGCATCTGCTGCTACTTTTCAAAGGGGCCTGTGGGTAGGTGAGGCAATAATGGCAGACTCTCAGAGGATGATCGATGGAGTTGACAGGTCAACCACCCGATTGAATAAAGAAATCCCTAGGCGGCGGTGCAAATCCTGAGTTCACCTGTTCATTCCTTTTTGTCTCTCTACTGCATTTACTATTTCTGAGTGCCATTTCTCATGCATTATATCTAGCAGATTTTTGATTTGCCTTGTAATTAATTTTGCTGGATGTACAATTTGGCTATATGAGGGGTGAACTATGTCATTCATTTGTTGTTGAAGACTTGGGCAATTTTGGGGGAAAATTAACAAAATACAGAGCATTTTCTCAGTTGTTGTATCTCTATAGAGTTTATGTGTTGCATCTGAGTTGTATCTTGCACATATGTTCAATTTCAATGTTAATGTTATATGAAAAATACTTCTTGCATGTGTTTTGCTATCTATCTCCACTTGTTGTATGCATTTCTTCTTCTAAATTTGGTTGCTAAGGGTTTCTCAAATTCTAGAATACAGATTTATGTATTGCATGCCTAATCTCTAACTTCCATTCAAGGAGTGGATTAAATCGTTTTAGGTTGAGTGTGGAGGAGATTGTATGTCAGCTAGGATATCCATAAGCAGGGACAGTTAAATACCCATTCTTGCGTGATGTTTGTAAGGCAAGCATCAATCTAACCCCTTGAAACTCGAATGTCAGTTGCAAGCCACTCTCATGTATACGTCTATGTGACTCCTTGCCCTAAGATAGGCACCGATCAGCCCGTGTGAAGTAGTTATGATCCAAAACCCCTGTCTTGCATCTAAACCATCAAACCAATCATTCCATATTTCTAACATGTTAGTTGTAGGAGTAGGATTAGGAACCCCCTGCATACTCTCATCCTTAACCAGACAAATATGTCCAAGAATGTTGCCAACCTTGTGATTTGTCACACAAATCTTGGTCCACATATGAGAGTATTCTGCATGTCATTGTAAAGCTAAATCTTTCTGTCATTGGGCTAGTCAATGTTACATCTTTAGCTATAGGGATACCCCCCTTGGTGCAGCAGAACCAGAAGTGAAGGGGAGGCAGCTCACACAACCTCCTATATCTGTTGGATGAATCTGCCTGCGCATTGGAATTGGCAAACCCTCTGCTGATTCAGAATTAAACACCAACAGTATCTAAATCATGGATGTTGACCAAAATGGTGATCCCTACACTGAAATAGATGCTTCACAAATTCATGTAGATGTACTCGTCTCATGCGTGGTTCTAGTCAATCACATCTACCATCAGGAAACAATGTTGGATTTGCCATATCAAGTAAACCTAATGTAACATACTCATTGATAGGGGTGTTGATGTTTGTCATTGATGTCAAAAGAAACAAAGGAAATAATGTTTGTCATTGATGCCAAAGGTGCAGTGTTGTCAATTGTCAGGTGAAAGATGATCATGATCAAGCTTGCTTGTGCATGGTGTACATGACAGTTTGTATGTTCTTCATGATGGTTGGATGTTAGGAGACCTC
Source organism: Cunninghamia lanceolata (assembly GCA_027924645.1). Classification (NCBI taxonomy): domain Eukaryota; kingdom Viridiplantae; phylum Streptophyta; class Pinopsida; order Cupressales; family Cupressaceae; genus Cunninghamia; species Cunninghamia lanceolata. The sequence continues at coordinate 305,434 of BSBN01001346.1, read as the reverse complement.
AATGATCTTCATGATGGTTGGATGTCACAGACCTCAGCTCTTGCAGTTGGACATCAATGAAAGGATGTATTACAGTTGGACATTAGTGTTGAATGGATTTGGAGTGACTAAAGGTCTTTGACAAGCAATAGGAGTTCATTCATGTTGAGATTATCTCAGTTGATTGATGTTAAGCAGTGTTTATGAGGTTCTATCACTCAGTGTGTTTTCACATGATCCCAACTTATGAAAGGTGAATTTATGATAAAGATTAGGGTTTTGAAGGTTCATTATATTTTCCTTAGTTCTCTGCAACAGAGGTGGTATATAATCAATGTTTCTTCACGACAGTGAGCAATTGAAAATTTTAGGGTTTGAGAAATGTTTAAAGGACCTATAAAACCCTAATAGTTATAAGAACCCTAAAGCTTCAAGACGTCTTTATCTTTTTTGGTCATCACTCTGCAATAGTGATGTGGCAATATCAAATGTTAAGGTTTGATCTTGCAGTAAGTTGTGACCAAATCCTAGGGTTTATCAATTTTGTGAAGACCTAATATTTAAATGACCTAAAGCCTAAAATGCAAGCTATTAAGTTTCTTAAGTGACGGGCAATGCACTTTTTATGTTTTTAAGGTGACTTGTTCGAGCGGGTAAGATGTCACTTAAGTGACAATCTAAGGGGGTTACTCTCATGGTGTAACCTACCCCTCTCCTAGGGTCTACTAGATTCTCTGGTTATAAAATTGAGAACAGGCACCAAAAGAAGATCAAAGGTCTATATTTAATATATCAAGGGTGCAAACAAGGAGATCAAAGGTACATATTTAAAGTTTTTTTAAAAGGTAACAAACACTCTGTATGAATGTAGTTTGACGGTTGAATGATCGTTTATCTGTGTAAAGGAGTTGAAACATTTTTATTAACTTTTTTTCCCAGTGATCTGTGAAACACTAAACCCTAAATGAAAGGGTAAGTTCGTTGTGTTGAATGATGTAGTTTTGTGATGTTTTTTTTTTAAGTATGATATGTGAAGTGGTTTTAAAGTAAGAGAGTGTTGTTTTTGAGATATGCAGAATATGTAAAGTGATGTGTTTTGATTAAAAAGAAATAACAATAGAACTCTAAATATAGAAAAGGAGACATGCACATAACCTAGTAGGCTTCTATGCTATTAGATGGTATGAGAGAGAATAGTGACTTAACAGAGATATTAGATGATTTAATTTGCATGTAGAAGACACTATGTTTTGTGAATGAAAAATGTAGGGAGGGATTGAATGATGTTTTCTGATGAAGAAACCTGCAGAGGGCAGAAAAGATAGTGGTTTCAGTGCAGTGAATTACAGAGACAGAATGAAGGTAGGGTCTTGATCTTAGTGAAGAGACAACATGAAATAGGTACAAGAAAGATCATATAAGAGAGTTCAAGTGAATGAGGTCCAATGCATGTGGCAGAGTATTATGATGACAGAGAGAGATGATATCTAGGTATGTTGCAGTATAAAGATTCAAGTGAGCTTGTTCTAATGTTTGTTTGTATTGATCTTATATAAGGTCTTGATTGCTATAATGATACAAGTACATTTGTCTATTGATAGTTAATGCTAAAGAAGTTTTGTAATAAGAAGATGATGCATTATGCAAAGAAGGGTGAATCAGTGTGTCTTGAGTTTAGTTGTTGATGTATAGTTCATAATGTCTCTATATTGCTTTTGTGTGGAGAGAATGATTAATTGTTTGAAAAGTCATATTATGTAAAAGAAAGAAGTTTTGAGATATTCATGCAGATTCAAGAAATTAGGCATGATTGTGTAAGAGTTATAGAACTCATCTATAACCTTTGTTATTATTGTAAACAGAGTAGTACTCTACATATCTTCATATTTTGTATTTGGAGTTGGTGCTCCTAGTCTGTGCAGAGTTGGTGTACTTGATGTAGGGGTTGGTGCTCCTGAAAAGCTTGGAGTTGGTGCTTCTGATGGACCCTAAGTTGGTGCTTGTGTAGAGAATTGATGTTCCTTTTGTATGTAATCAGTGAGATTTTGGTCAGTGAGACCTAATAAAGATTTTGATGAGGTTGGATAGTGGTTTTTACCTCTTTAGGGTTTTCCACTTTATATCTTGTGTTATGGTTTCATCTGTATGATTCTAATCTATGTGATGTCTTTGGCATGTTGATGTTAGTTGATGTTAGTGATTGTTTTTACAAGGTTGATCAATGAACCAATTTTATTAGATCACTGAGTCATCCCCCCTCTCAGTGATCTAATGTATTCCAACAATTGGTATTAGAGCTGCAGGTTCCTTGCAGGAGTCTAATAGACTTGGGTTCATCTTGGTGGTGGAATACTATGGCTAAGTGTAAAAGAAATAAGGGAAGAAGAAATGCTAAGCAAAAAATTGTTTAGCAAGTACCAATCAAATCAAGTGATGTGTTGTTACAAGAAGCACCCTTGCAAATTGACACAAGATATGATATATCTGAAAGAGAAGATGATTTTGTAATTGAGGATACTGACTATTAAAGGAGACATTCACATGAAGAAGAAGAATTCAAATCTGATATAGAAGAAGATGAAGAGGTGGATCTTGAAGAAGAACTATTTTATGCATACAATGTGGTTGAAAAATTGAAAGAGGAAAACTTAAGACTAAAGGTGCAGCCTCAAGAAGAAAAGAAATCAAAGGTCAAAGCACTTTCAACCCTTGAAGAATCAGACAAGTTAATCATTAGCCTAAAGATAGAGATTAAAGAGGCCAAAAGGATAATAGATGTGACAAAATATGATTTTGAAGTCAAAACAATTGAATGCCTAAAACTAGAGGCAGAGATAGTCACTATGAGAAAAGATCTTGAAAATCTCAAGATTCAGTCAAAGAAAAATTAGAAGTTTGAAGGTAGCACCAGCAAGTTGTATGAGATGTTGGGAAAGCAAAAATGTCACAAGGATACTACTGGCGTAGGTTATGAAAAAGGGCAGACTTCTAGAGTCAGAGAAACTCCTAGGAAGAAGATAGATCTCAACTATCATTCTATTGCTCTTGAGACTGAAAACAAAAAGACAAAAGAAAGAACTCCTTCACAAGTCAATAAGAACAAGTTCAAAAGAACCTTTCATCAAGGACAACATCAAAACACTAGGTTTGAAAACTCTTTTCATGGCTATTGCTATTCATGTTATGAATTTGGTCATAGAGCAATAGACTGTTGGATGCATGCAAGAAAAGTTAATTGGAATAAGAGTTCTATCTTATGCTATAAATGCAACCATCTAGGTCATACTGCAAGGTTTTGTAGTACTCATGTAAGAAATGATGTTTTTGTATTCTCAAGAAGATATAATTCTTTTGTTCCTGTAGTTGGTTACAAGATCACTCAAGTTATAAATGCAACAATCTTGGTCATACAACAAGGTCCTGTAGAAGTAGGTTGGTGGAGTCATCTAGAGATAGCAAACAAATAGATATTGTGACCAAGCAAAAGAAAGGTATTTTAAAGGTTTGGAGAAGAAAACAAGACCAAGACAAGGAAGATCCTAAACTTGTGCATATTGTACAAGAGGCATCACCAATAGCATAAGTGGCAGCATGAGGATAGGGGGAGATGTTTGTTGCTTCATCATTTAGCCGTAAGGTGAAAACAAGGAGGATATGACAACAAGAGTTAGAAAGATTTGGTATACTAGTGAGCAATGCCAATGATTGTATTAATCCCTATTAGCATATGAATCATACTATAAATTCTTATGTCTTAGAATAATGACATCTTCAAAGATCAGATGCATCTCTTGGTGTTACTATGTGTAGTACTAATAAGACAATATGGACAGTTGTGCATTAGAAACATACTTTCTCCACATTATTGTTATCTTTGGTGGTTTAGTATCATCGAGGTTCAATGAAAATTCAATGATTGATCTTTAGAACATTAGTTCTTGAAACTTACATAGAGAAGAGCTCCAAAGTCCATTGCAATTGTTAAGGTTTTCTAAGAGTCTGTAGAACAATGATGAAGGGACAAAGATAGGGTTCACAAAGGTCAAAGAAGAATATTTAAGGTCTTCAGTGGAGCATAATAGATTAAGATTTACTACCACTACCACTACTTAAGTTATTTTGAAATCAAGACCATTATCATCAAATCCTAGACTAACACATTCATCAGACCTTACAATATTGTCCAAGAGAGTCTGAGTTTATTGAATAAATAACATAATGGGAAGACCTGCTAGAAAGTTGTACACACAATGTCCTTCATTGAAAGAGAATGACATAGGGACGGTGAAACTACAGTGAGCAGAGATACTGAGTTGTGAAGATATATAGTATGAACAACACATGTAATTATTTGCTGGATTTTTAGTGTCTTTACAGTTCACATTATGTGCACAAAGATGACAAAAGCAAGTGAGTCAAACAAAGTTTCTTTTTGTCTCAAAGTTATGCCAAGTCTATGAAATGGTTGCAGGATACACACAACATTGATTTATTGAAAATGTTTAGAATCATTCAAGGAAATGCAATTGATAGGTGTAAAATCAGACTCTGCAACCTTTGCCAACATACCTGTATTGTGCAAAAATTAGAAGCTTTGGAACAAATAGTGAGCATTGGTTTTCACATAATGATTTGGATTTGAGGCTGCTTTGATGTCATGATTTGCTTTGGACAGTGATTTGTGGTTGACAGGAATTCATTGCATGTTTTTGAATTGCTTGGTGACAGTGACTATATCAGTCATCAGATGTGACAATGATTTGGTGTTGTGGAATTAGGTGTTTCTCATTCATTCAAACACCAATGATAAGTGATGTAGTGAGAAGTTAGGTGATTGTTGGTTGATAGTGATCCACTCAACCTATTATATATAAAATGGACTATTGATGCAACATGCAAAGGTACTTGTTCCTATTTTCTTTATTTTATAGTGTTGATGAAACCTTCATTTCATAGTGGTAATGCAAAAGAGTTATTGGCAAGTGGTTGGATTGACAAGGTTGATCAATGATCTAATAAAATTGGTTTCATTTCACAGTGGTTGGATTGACAAGTGTCCCATGATGTGGCACATGCATGTAGACAAGTGTCCTATAGATGTCAACCTTTGGATCACTTGGAATGTGCAGACCAACAACCTTGTGTGACAAGTGTTAGATGACTACAAAGTGCCTTTTGAGGAGAGATGGAAAGTATTCCAACCTTAAAAGGTATGCACATGAGGTTTACCAAGCAACTAGGTCACCTCTAAGTGTCTAAAAGGTTGCACATTCAGTTAGACAAGATGTTGTCTAACCTCATCAACCTAAGTACACTTAAGCTATAGTGAATAAATAAGTTATTCACTCTAACACCCCCCTTAAGTGATACTTGGGGAGACCACAAAAGTGCAATAGATACAAAGATATCATCCCGGCTACTAGGCCATGTTAGGTACCCATGTACAAAGAAATCTCTCATAAAGCGGAGAAAGAAAGAAAACACAGTGGGAAAAAACTTTCCTCCAAAAGAGAGATATATACAAGAAGCAAGTAGAAGGAGGACTCAACATGACCCCCCAAGGACTACTTCTACAAATACACATGAAGTTTTTCGCCCAAAAGAGAAAAATAGAGAGACTAGAAATCCCCCCATAAGATGACTGCTGCAGTGCTGATTGAAGCTTAAAGATGAATGTTGAAAGTGATGCCTAAAAGTTGAACAACATGCCTTCCCTATGGAAAAAGAAGAACTGCAGGTAGGTGCATGAGATCTTCCCAAGTGAGAAGAACAAAGTGGGTCTCTGAATGTTGCACATAATTTGAAGATTGCAATGAAATCTCTTGAAGCTGTAGCGAAACCATAGGTGGAATCGAAACAAGATCAAGGGATTGAGCGACAATATCCTACTGCAAATCTAAAGAAGCCTCCTGTGAAGCAACAAGTGAAGGAGGAGTGGGTAACTCAGTTGGTTGTAGAACTGTGAGGTTTGATTGACCAAGTTGATCCTTCAATGATGTATCCACACTAAAAGCTAGAGTGTGAAGTGCAGAGTCTTTGTCATCAAGTGCAAAGTGTGAAAATATAGACACAAGAAAAGTTGACAACTTTCCCAACTGCAACAAGTTCTCTAGTGCACAAGTCTTGTATCATAACTAATTCTGAATTGAATTCAACTACTTTCCCTGATCCACTGTTGGTGATTCAGTAGATGGAAAACATATTTTGTGATAATTCTGGAACAAAGAGAATATCTTTAATACAACCTGCTCCTATTTTCACAATTCCTTTCCCACAAACTACCATGTAAGAATTGTTTGCAACCAATATCTTTGTTGTAGCTGTGAAGTGTAGTGATGAAAACAAAAGCAGACAAGATGCCATATGATGTGATGCACCAAAATCAAGAACCCGTCGCTGAGATTCAGAGATTGCAGAGGCACATAGTGCTTTTCTCTTTGATGGTTTTGATGTTGATGGCGAAGAAAAAAGACAATCCTTGAGTTGTGAATTTTCAAGTTCTTTTTGTTTAATGATTCTCTTGTATTCATCTCCTCTCTTTTTAAAACATGTAGGTTCTTCATGCCCATTTCTCTTACAATAAGAACAAAGATGCCTTTCTTTACATTTTCCTTTTCATAAAGACTCAGATGAAGGATGCGATTTTGTTCCTTTGCCTTTATCTTGATCTCTAGTTTGTTTCTTTGGTATTTGATTTGAAGATGAAGATGCAACAAATGCATGTGTGGATGAAGACTTCAAAACACCCATTTGGATTAACCTGTCTTGTTCCCTTGTTAGATTAACTACAAAGTCAACAAGAGAAGGCATAGTGAAGTTTGTACCAAGACCACTTTTGGTAGTATAAAATGCTGAAACAAGAAACGAACGCGAAGAACTGATGACCATGCTTAGACAAAATACTGAGTATCAGTTGTTCATCTATTTTGGTGATGCCACATTGTTGGAGTTGAAATCCTCTTGAATTTAACTTAGTGAAAAAATCTTGTATAGTAGTGAAGTCTTGTGGATTAAGACCAATTAGCTCATTCTCAAGTTGATGTCCATGCATAACATCTTGTTTTCCGAACAAACTCTCTAATTGTGTCCATACACCATTACCTGTGTTGTTGCATAATTAAGATGAAATAGAAGATCTTGAGATATTGCCATACATAGTGTTCCATAAGCTTCATCCATGTAATTTTACCACTTTCATTTTTCTATTGCAAATGTGGGTTCAGTTTCCAAACCTAATGTGACTCTATATAATCCTAATTGTTTGAGTTTTATCTCCATTTTATGCTTCCATGCATGGAAGTTGAATGGCGTTAGAATTATATCCATGTTGAAAATTTGAACAATTGACAACCCCCCTGAAATTAGACTGATTGTAGAACCCCCCCAGAAAAAATGCAAGAAAGAAATTACAAGTTTATGCAAGTTTGGAAGCCAAATCATTTGTTTATAACACACGGAGATTTTTACAAATTTTTGAAACAATGGATATCCAAATTTGACTTTTACCTGAACTAATGAATTCCTTGTGAAATTTTGAGCAATTTGAAAAAAAAATTCATGAAATTTCAATGTCTTGGGCAAAAGTTATGTCTCGTCAAAATTTATGCTTACAATAGCTTCGGGCATTAAAAAATTAGAAAAAAATGCATTTTTTTATTTGGACTTCACTGAAGCGAAGTAGATGGAAAGACCTTTCCGTCGACTATACTTTTGTCAAATTTCGCCTTCGTGGGTGAAAGTTGTTACAAAATGAAAAAAATGCTTATGTTAGGCACTTTCGAAAATCCTGATGATCTCCGACGGTTAGCTAGCCACTTGTGGTCAGCAAAAAATGCTAACTATCAATGTTAAATACTACTATTACAATAGTTGTAACATAAAATGTTATTGTGGCTAGTTAACAAATGTTATTTTCTACGGTTACAGTGGCAGTTAGCTAACAATTATATTAAATGTTAATATAACATAAACAGTTAACAAAAAAGGAATGTAACAGAGTGATATCAAATGTCGGTAGTTACAAGGGTTATACAAAATGCTACTGCTTCCATGAGATATGGTGACCAAGTGTCAAAATAAAAATAATAACAAGAGATAGGTGAGTGAAGAAAGCCGACCGACTCGGACAGAAAGTTCGACTTGGTAAGGCGATGTAGAGACGCGGAGGTTGTTGCTGGATGGAGTGGACCGAGTGGGCAGTAAAGAGTTTGCAAATGGTCGTTGAATGAGTGAAAAGGCTAAAAGCAGAACTATGGAATGAGCCAGAAGAACGTTGAGGTTAAGCTAAAGCCAAACATCGGAGATACATGGCCTTTGATTTCAACCTGTGAATGTGAACTGAATACACCATCGGACAAAGAAGTTGCATCAATAAAACTACCAACCATGCAAATCAATGATTCAATCCTCACAAACAGATACACACCTAAATCGCTGTTACACACAAAAGAAACCTCCAGATTCAAAAACTGCTACAGAGACTCCAAACTTTTAACCTTGAAAGACTGCAATCAACTTCAATGGTGGTTTGGTTTCGGTGGCTGAAGCAAGGCCTTGCAAAATGCAGAGCTTTGAATATGCCTTGAGAGACTGATCGTTGACCTTTTACCTGGTGGAAACCGTGGGCGCTGGGCTCGAAGGATGCCTGATTTGAATAGAGAAACTAGTTGCAGGGAGACCAAGCTGAAAATAGAACTAAGTGGGTAGATCTGCAGGGCTGTAAGTCGACCTGGGAAAGGTTGAGTCTGGAGTGTTGTCGATAGGTCTAAAGGGTCTATGAGCACCCACAAAAGCATCTGGATCATGACCAGATGAGAGATTCACCAAAATGAACCAAAAATACACATAGAACTAGAAACCCTTGATGCTGACTACCAGCCGGGGCACACAGAAAGGCCAATAGGCTAAAAAAATGACCAATCTTCAAAAAAACCTAACTAAAAAATGTTTCATTTTTGTTTTTTAATTTTTTTTTGTACAAGTACGGATTTGGTCGTATGGTCATACAACCCTAGATGAGGGGTAAATTTTTTTGTGAAAAATTAATTTTACCGAAAATCGTCATTTGAAGGACCACCTTAGCTGTCTCGGGCCTTCTAAATGCAATGGAGGCATCCATTTGACACTAGGATGAACTCTTGCAAGGGCTAAATGTAGAAATCACTCAAATCGAGAAGCGTTTTACCAGTAGCACTCTGATACCATGTTAGAAATAACCAAGATCAACTAGTAAAACTAAGAATACTTCCACAAAGCAAGATTGCACATATAAGCCTAAATTGATATTGACAAAAGCTAAGTAAAAGATGTACATAATGCCTTAGTATATAGGCATGAATGAGGCAATCCACCTTGGATGTGGATTGACAAGTGCCCCATGATGTGGCACATGCATGTAGACAAGTGTCCTATAGGTGTCAATGTTTGGATCACTTGGAATGTGCAAACCAACAACCTTGTGTGACAAGTGTTGGATGACCACAAAGTGCCTTTTGAGGAGAGATGGAAAATATTCCAACCTTAAAAGGTATGCACATGAGGTTTACCAAACAACTAGGTAACCTCTAAGTGTCTAAAAGGTTGCACATTCAGTTAGACAAGATGTTGTCTAACCTCATCAACCTAAGTACACTTAAGCTATAGTGAATAGATAAATTATTCACTCTAACACCACTTGTGTCAAGTTTGCAAGTTCTGTTAGTTGTGGGCCAGGATCCATATTATTTGATGCAGAGAATCGATTATTACCTTTCTCTTGTCGACATCTAATGCATATAGAACCTTGAGGTGTTTGAGAAACTTTTATTCCAAGATAACATTCTTGACAAATGTAGCACATGTTTGGAGAAACAAAGCCTATCTAGATCGTGTCAAAAAAGCAATTGAAAGTTATTGAAATCTCTTTGAAGCATTCCATTTGGAATTGGTATATTTTGTACATTGTTTTCAACAATTACATTCACTTCACGTCCAATTGTCACATTCACTTCATGTTGAATTGCATTTTCTGGTGTTTCAAGCACACAATCTATGGATCTTGAATTTTCATCTTCAACATGACAATCAATATTAGGAACTAATTGATTCTCATAGCTCTTAGTTGGTTGATGAGTGCTTGGCTGTCCTTGTTCTCTTTCAGAGTCAATGGGTTGTTGAGATGATCATACACGACTTCTTCTCATGATATTAGCATGTTCATGATTTTCTATTTCTAATTCATCAATTGTTAATTTGGGTCTATGCTTCGTAGCTCTTTCTCTATCATTTTCATTTCATCTTTTTCTTTGTTGTTCTCTTTCAACATCTGTCATTTGTTCTTGTTTTCGTCTTTGATATTCCCTATGGTTATCTCTTCGATATTGCCTGTGTTGCTCGTCATTTTCAACATTCAACCTTGGTTGTGCCATACCTAGAATAAGCATGTCCATGCTTTAAGATGGATTACAATAGTAAATAAAAGAAAATATTAATTTCGTTTAATATGCTTTTATGCTTTTATTAGTATAGTTATTGCATCCGTTGAGGCTTATCTAGTTATTAATCTATTAATACCAATCAAGACACATGATTATTTTTCTTGTTAGGCAAATTTGATATAAATTTGAACTTTTCCTATGTCAAGATGATAAAATTTTAACAAAAAATCATTGAAAAATAATTTATCTTTATTGTGATTGGCTCAAAAAAAGACCTCTTCTTTGCGGATTGTCAGAGAGTGCAACAAACACACCTATAAATGTGGAGAGAAATTCTGTTTGAGGGAAGGATGTGGCAAGTAAACAAATTATGAACACTAATCTTACCTCCCACGAGTTAAGTTATGCCTAAAATGATAATTCTGAGAGTGAAAAATATCAGTTTTTTAGAATTTAATTTTTTACTTCATTCCCTGAACTTCAAAATTACTTTTTGTCAAAGGTACAAAATTGTTATTATTTATAGTTATAATATTAATAATACTATTTATAATATTATTAATATCCATTCTTAACACTTCTTCATATATTATCTTAATTGATATTATAATATTATAATAATATTGTATAATAATATAATAATAAGTATAAACAGAAATATAATATAATATAACAATATAATAAAAAAAAAATACTATATAAAAATATTATAATAATGTAATATTATAAATATATTATTATCATATTTATAATATAAACATTGTTTATTATCAATAAATAATTAATCATACTATTTCATTAATATTTAAACTTAAATTTTTTTATAAATTATACTATAAATATTACAATTTTGTTATAATATTTATATTGGCTTTAAAAAAATTATTTGTTTAACATTATTGGAATCCAATTTGTCTATACAACAAATATTTATTCTAAGAAGAAAATTAAGTCAAATATTATATTAATTAATATTATCATATATTATAATACTATAATATCAATTAAGATAATATATCAAGTGTTATAATAAATATTAATAATATAATTAATATTATTATTAATATTATATAACTATAAATAATAACCATTTTGTTGGTTTGATAAAAAGTAAAATTGAAGTTTACCTAATGAATTAAAAAATTAAAATTAAAACACAACTATAATTACAACTAAAGCACATATTACATGTTTTAATTTCATATTTGTTAGGGTTTTATTTACTAATGTTTTGTTAAATAAATAGTATATCATGTAATTAAAATAACTGTAAACAACTAACAAAAAGTATATTCATTAAAAAAGTCTACATTAAATAAAAGGACATAATAACCCTAATATAATATAGTTATAAAATATTATTAAATAGTAAATAAAACGAATAACTTTGCAAAATAAAATTGATGACTCTAAAGGAAATCAGTAATACCTTTCTAGCTTTAATACCTAAGAAAGCTAAGCCTGAATCTTTTAAAGATTTCAGACCAATTTCCTTGTGTAATGTAGTCTATAAAATCTTGGCAAAAGCAGTGGCAAATAGACTTAAAAGGATCCATCCAGACATCATAGCAGAAGAGCAAACTAGTTTCGTCCCAGGAAGATCCATTTTGGATGGAGTACTTATTGCTTAGGAGGCCATCCACTCGGTTCTCAAAAACAAATTTCCTTCCATGTTGGTCAAGTTGGATATTAGGAAGGCCTATGACAAAGTGAATTGGAGATTCCTTTTTAAAATCTTAGAGGCCTTTGGGTTCCAACAAGAGTGGTTAAATTTGATGTTTGAATGGATCGCCAGTCCCAAAGTATCAGTCCTTCTCAATAGCACTCCAGAGGGATTCTTTAATATCTCAAGAGGACTAAGGCAGGGAGATCCCATCTCCCCCTTCTTTTTCATTATCATGGCCGATGCCTTGGGTAGATTCATTTCAAATTCGTGTCAGGAGGGGCACATCTCAGGTATCCAAATAACAAGAGACATGCCCCGATTTTCACACCAACAATTTGCGGACGACAACTTGCTTTTTGGGAAGGCACAAGAAGGAGAAGCGGTAAGGTTTAAAAGCATTTTAGATCTGTATTCAAGAGCCTTAGGACAAGAGGTCAATAAAGCTAAATCAGAGATTTTTTTCTTTAATACTCCCTCGGGAAGGGAAGAAAAGAGTTTAAGGATTATGTCTTTCAGGAGAGGATCACTACCCTGTAAATACCTCGGGCTTCCTCTAGTAAAAGGGATTCATCCGGGCAACTCCTAGGATTCCCTATGAGGGAAGGTAAAGTCCAGATTAGAATCATGGAAAAGTAAATGGTTGTCTTGGGTAGGGAGATTGACACTTATCAAGGCAGTCCTAGCAGCCATGCCTATCTATATGATGTCTTGTTTGCCTCTGGCTAGTAAAATACATAAAGATTTAACCCAACTGATGAGGAATTTCTTCTGGAAAGGCTCGATGGAGCAGTTCAAATACTCGCTAGTGAAGTGGAAGATAGTATGTGAGCAAAAGGTAAAGGATGGGGCTGGGCTTAAGGACCTTCTTTGGCAGAATCAAGCTCTTGGTGCGAAGCTGGTCTGGTTGATGCATGTTAGGCCAAACCTCAAATGGGTTAGATTACTGAAAAATAAATATTTGGATAGGAGAGAAGATAGTATTTTCACCACTAGACTTCTTCCAGCTGGATTCAGGATCTGGAACTTTATTAGTAAGAGCAGGGACTTAATCTCCAAGTACCTTACCTGGGAGATTAAGGAAGGTAAGAATGCAAGGTTTTGGGAGGACACTTGGGAAGGTTATCCGGCCTTGGAGAGAATCGTGGATTTGGCTCCCTTAATGAACATCACAAAACAGGTTTAGGGAGATAAAGTTTTTACTTATCTCTCCTTTCCTCCCACAACTCTTGATCCTCTGATTTGGAAGAGTGTGAGGGGCTTGGGGTTGGATCCGGGTCTGACAGACAGGTTTGAAGAGGAGATGACTAGAAGAAGCATCTGTTTTAGAAGGGGTTTGGATACTTTGAGCTGGAATGCATCAAAATCAGGGGAGTATTCAATTAAGGAAGGTTATAAAACTCTTGCTGGTTCAAATGATTCTCCAGGTTTGATTCCAACAAAGCTTTGTTGGAATAAACATTGTTTACCAAAGGCAGGGGTCTTCTTGTGGGTGGCAGTCCAAGGTAAGGCATTAACAGCTGACAGACTTAGAAGGTTAGGCTTTGAAGGTCCTTCAAGGTGTGTGCTTTGTAGAGAAGTAGAAGAAGATGGAGATCACCTTTTTTTGCATTGCCCCTTTGCAGCGAGGGGGTGGCAGTGGTTATGGAATAAGTTTCATTGGAGCTCAGCTCTTTCGATAAATCTTAGGGATTAGCTGACCGCTTGGCTCCTCCTGTTCTAGAAAGCTATGTTTGGTGGCTTGTGGATTGCTGCTCCGTCTATTTTGGTGTGGGAGATGTGGAAAGAGTGCAATAGAAGAATCTTCCAAGAGAAAGAAATGCCTTGGGGTTCGCTTCTTAACAAAATTGAATCAAGCATAGTTGAAGTAGTAAACTCGAGATTATCAGACATAGATCCTACTCATCTCACTCACACAGGGTGGGATGCAGAGATGATGAAAGGTTGGAAGGGCCTTGTGCCTACCCCCATGGTGGGAGCAGACGGTCAAAGCACTAAGGAAGCTAGGAGGCTGGTCAGTTGGACTCCTCTGGAGAAAGGTTGGTTTAAGCTGAACTTCGATGGAGCTTCCCAGGGTAATCTAGGTCAGTCTGGAGCAGGTTGCATTATTAGGAACTCAGCTGGGTTAATGGTGGGTAAACTAGCAGCTCCCCTCAGAAATGGAACCAACAACGAGGCAGAAATGCAGGCTCTAATTCTCAGTCTTAGGTTGGGTAGGGAGATGGAGATTAGAAATTTGGAATTAGAAGGAGACTCCTTGATTATCATCAACGGACTTAGAACCAAGAAGCTTGTAAATTGGAAACTACAAGCGAAGCTAGATCAGGCCCTCTCCCTGCTGGAAGGATTTGAGAAAGTAACTTTGAATCACATTTTGAGAGAAGGAAATCAGGAGGTTGATAGGCTGTCTAACCTTGGGATAGATGGTTTTTCGATCAGAGAGATCCTTGTTACTCCAGCTTGTGGTCCAACTTAAGAGAGGAATGTGTGGGTGGTTGGGAGGGAGCCTTGCCACCTCATCATGGTGGCAAGGCCGAGACATATCAGGAGGATATGATGGTGCGTAAAGGCAGAGACTTGGCACGAGTGGCAGGGTGGCGCATTCATTAAGGTTCGTGATAGTCTTGGAAAGAGTTGGGAGTTGAGATGGACATTGAGAAGCTTCGGCAGGCTTTGTGATAAGTAGCCAACAGAGGTAGCAATCCTTACAAGCTTTCTTCATCCGTCAGCAGTCTAATGCCTCCGTATTTTGTGGTGATCATTTTTGTAGAAGCCATCCGGTGTGGGGGAATGGACACCCCGGTTAGGCTAACTAGAAAGAAAAGGCAGATGGCCTTTCTGGGGGCTGTTACAGATTTAAGACTACAGTGAATGCTTCGTAGCTCAGATGAGCTGATGGTCGGGGCGGTGAAAATGCTGCTTAGAAAAAAACTTCATGAATAACAGTGAAAGATACAGGGTGGATACCGATATTTCCTCTCGGGTGTTGGCCATGCTCATGGAAATTGAAATGGAGAAAGCAGAGTAGCGACGATCATGAAAGGACTCTTCAATTCTGAGCATTTAGGAGACCTGGACTTCGCCCTACAAGTTGCTAGGCCAGGTGTTGGTATTCCACGGCCAAGGGACTAGCCTTTGCTCACAGATTCAGGGGAGGTTATCAAATTGTTTCCCTTCATTCTGGATACCAGAGGCTTTGAGTTGGTGCTGATGAAGGAGCAAGCCGAGGTAGCAGCGGATTACATAAAAAGAACACTTAGGATAACGCCGGTGGATGGGCTCGACTGGGTTGAAGGCTTCAGTAGGAAGCTCTCTGACTATAGTAACTAGAGGTAATTGGTGCATGTGCTTCCTTTTGTATAGATGAAGCAAGGTTTATACAGGCTAGCTAGTGATAAGTTTGTTATTAGTTATAGTTAATAGTTAACGGGGAATCCTGTGGGGTTAAAATAATTGTTCCCCAGTTTTGGTGGTCTCTTGTATGGTCCTCTTATCCAGCCATGATTTGGCTGTAACCTATGTAATTTTCTACCAGACACTTTAATATAAATCAGTATTACGAATCAAAAAAAAAAAATTGATGACTCTATAGTAAAATTGAAAGTCTATAGTTGCACTATATTTTTTAATAAAAAATGATGTATTAAAAGTTAGTAATAACCAATAAATTTAATTTGATTATGAAAAAAATGAAAATGGTAATAAAATATAACTTGATATAAAATATTAGTTTATCGAAACCCTAATAAAATATAGCGTTATAAAATATTAGTTTATCGCAGTTATTTTTTATTAAACAACCAATAAAACACAAAAAATTAAAATTGAAGTAAAATATAATGCACTTACTTCCAATCATTTTTCCCATTCACAATATACTTTGATCCTTTTTTTTTTCATATGATAAAACCTTAATAAAATATAGTTATAAAATAAATTACTCTACAACAAATAAAATAACATATTCCACTTCCTAATGATAGATCATTGAGTATGATCCAAAATATCAATGAAAAAAGATACACATTTAATAAAATAACTCAACAGTAAATAAAAGTACTATTTAATAAAGTGGTGATTAAAAACCATTAAATTAAATTACAATGTACAAATTGAATAACTCTTGCACTTCAGTACCTTATTTCAATAATGCAGTTACCGGTATTCTTTTAGTCTACTTATTTCATTTCATATTTTTGTGATTTATGTTTGACTATTACTTGTATTTATATAGATTTGTTACTTTAATAAATTAATTTAATAAAACTATGGCCATTATATATTTTAAATTTAATTCTTGTGTGCTTTAATTTAAAAAAATATGTGGGTTATATATTTTTCTAATATAAAATAGTTACTAAAACACTTACTTTATAATTTTAAAAAAATATGTCGGCACTTTTTAGTTTTTGTGAACAAAAGAAAATTAAATTAATGATTCTATAGTAAAATCTATAAAATATAATGCACTTATCTTGAAATAACTTTGATCTACTATTCTTTTGCTATTTTTATTTGATTTGATATTTTTATGATTTATGTTTGAGTATTACTTGTATTTATATAGATTATTTATTTTATGTCAACTTTATTCTTATGTCCATTCATTTAATAAAACTATGTCAGTTATATATTTTAAATTTAATTGTTATGTGCATTCGTTTAATAAAGTATGTCGATTATATATTTTAAATTTAAAAAAATTACTTTATAATTTTTACATGCATTCATTTAATAATATATCGATTATATATTTTAAATTTAAATGTACTTACTTTATGATTTTAAAAAAATATGTCACCTCTATTTAGTTTTTATATACATGGTCATATATATATATATAAGTTAAAAGTTATTTTATTTATAAATGATTATATAAAAGTAATATTACTTATATAATAATAAAAAAGCAAATGATATGAAATTTTGAGATTTAAAAATTCACATATATGGGTAAAAGTTCAAACTTATGTGGCACTTTTGCCCAACTAAATAGTTCCTATAGAAACAATTTCTTCTTAAACAGTTTCAGGAGAAACTGTTTTGCCCAAAACCAAGTAGCACTTCAACTTCAAATTTCTTCAACCAAAGGGTATTTTCATGAAAATTTGAAAATACCTTTGGTAGATGTTACTTAGAAATCTATATATTTTGATTATTTCTATTAGGATTATTTTAAAATTTATTGCAAGTAGGTTATTTAGAAATTAAAAAAATAGTAAAATATACTTAATTTTTTTTAAAAATATATGCTCTATAATTTATTTTTTAATAATAAAAAATTTACACAAAAGTTGATATCCCATGAAAACTATGCCAATTTGTATGACTTTAAAAAATTATTAAAAAATAAATATTCATAAAAAAATAACTATGCCAATTTGAATAAATTTGACTTTAAAAAATTATTAAAAAATAAATATTCATCAAAAAATATTTTTTTTTCTCTATGCACTAGATTTTCAAGTTACCTAACTAGGATAAAAATTCAAAAAATATATATATGCTCTTAAATATATATGGATGAGTGGAAGTAGAAGGCCAGGTGGAGAGCATAATTCTTCAAGGTTGTTTTAGGTGTGACAGATGCTTACAAAGTCGACTGGTCCTTTGCCATTGAACCAAGCAACTTAGACTCGAACGTGGACGGGGATGAGGTGGATGGAGCGATGGACAAGATGTAGGTGTGAAGGGTGATATTACAACATAGTATAAGAATATTGATATTACATTGCTAATATGTAATTAGTCACAACAAGCATATAAGAAAGACATCAGTATAACATGTTTTTTGTATCGGTTAAGATATGAATACAAATACCCTTATTTATTATTTATATATATTAATATGAGAACAAGGCTATTTGCATTCTTAGTTTTTCCTTGTGAATCGAAGTGATAACTATAGATAAAAATCTAAAAGCTCCATTTCAAAAGTTGTTAGTCTCATATAAAAAATTTTGCTTTCACTCAGTGGAATGATGCTATGTTAAATCTGAGTGGAAAATCATTAAGTTAATTAATTCGGGACGCTTGTCAAATAAATCTCCTACTACTCTGCATAATGATTGTAAGTCTGTGCATTGGATACCCCCTTCTCCAAACTGGTTCAAAATAAACTTTGATGGTGCCTCTAAAGGCAACCTAGGGATTTCAGGTATTGGTTGTGTGATAAGAGACAATTTTGTTCAACTTATTAGTGCTTAAGTTGAGAGAATAATAGATGGAACAAATAACATAACTGAAGCTCAGGCTCTTCTGCTTGGCATTAGAACAACAATGAATTTGGGTTTAAAGAAAATAATTGTGGAGGGTGATTCTAAAGTCATTATTCAAGCTTTTCAGAAAAAAATGTGATAGCAATTGGAGATTTAGTTATGTTCTTCATCAGGCTTGGAGATTAATGCAAAGTTTTAAGGATTTTCAAATCCTTCATACACTCAAAGAAGGAAATAAAGTTGCAAATTGTCTTGCAAATATAGCCTGCTGTATCCCTGGAGGCTCTATCCACATTGATCAACATTCATGTTCAAAATTTCCTTTGCTCTTGGGACTTTTAAAAGATGAAGAAAGAGATTTCTAATTCTCTTGTAATGAGAGAACTTGCTAACTTGTTTTAAATCTGTTTGACAGGGGATCGCAGTTTTTAGAATTCTTTTAATTCTTTTATCTCTCTTGATGCATAGTACTTTTAGCCACATGGATGATGTCATTTCCCCATGTGGCACATCCTTGGGTTTCTATGTTAAGCTGGACAAGTTGGTGCTCCATTCATTTCACTTGGGGTGATTTGCAATTTCATCACTTTAAGTGTGTGGAGCAACTATCTTCTGCCTAAAGTTCATGATTTTTAGTGAAGATATTTATTCTTTCTTAGCCGCAAGGACTGCTTTGAGGACAACTTATTTGATGACGGCTCATGTGTACTTTGGTTTTATACCACATTATACCATCAGCTTTGGCATTCATTTCTTCTCTACTTTGGATTTGGTTCTTTGTTTTGGATGATGGTAGTAATACTAAGAAATTCAAGAATTCTTCTGCTGGTTCAACTTTGGGAGCAACCATTACATGGTCGGATTGACACTGGAGGCCTCTCAAGAGTGTTTAAAATCCATAATGCAGATGTTGAAGAAGTCGTTGTTGAGGTTTGTGGAAAGAACTTTCTCTCTTTTGAAAGTCTGTTATGCTTCACAGCTTGCATCTAATTTTTTGTCAAATGGTATGGACCTCATACAAAATGTTGATCTTCTTGAGGGTTTAGCCTCTAGATATTTACATTCATGATTTCCTTTTGACTGCGGATAAGCTCCATGTCAGCTTTGTTGCCTATGATTTTCATGCTAGGATAGAGGATATAGGAGGGCTCTTTAATCACAAGGAAATTATGGATAAGCCTTATATCAATTGTGTCTATCAGGCTTTTGTTCTTAGTCTACAGAATAATTGCTTTGATTCTCTGGAATGTTCCTTGCTAGCCCATAAAAATCAAATTGGTTCAACTCAAAAGGAGAAGCTTGAGGATGCTTATAATGCTTAGAATTTCCTTTTGCACCTTTTGCTCTAGATGATGTCAATCTTAATACTGGCGAAGATGAATCAATGGGTTTTCAAGGTTTCAAAGTTGTAGATTTAAACTCTATGAATCCTTAGTTTTTCTATGATCTAGTTTGTTACTTTTTGGTGGCATGGCTCTGCCTTATTACTATTGCTATCTTGAGCCTTTTTTGCTATGCATTCTTATTAAGCCAAAAAAAAACTATAGATAAAAAAATCTATTAAATAAAATACATATATCTATTAAATTTGAGAGTTAAACAATATTATAATATAAGAAATAAAATTTAAAAATGATGAAAGGACTATTAGATGATACATTTCTCTATATTCTTGTCATCAACGGAATTCCTATGTACAATTTTTTTTTTGAAGCAGTCAAATAGATTACGTGCCTTTTTATGCTTTCATATTTTACACTCATGTATACCGAGTAGTTGCAACTATATCATCGCGTTTATCATTTACCTTTGGATATATGTAAATGTTTGTATATATCTTAAAATGTGTGTTAAATAATTTTGAAGTTATATATATATATATAAATTCACACACAAACATATAATATAATTTAAGGCTTTATATAATTTTATTTTACTTTAAAATATATTTTTCTCTTTTATATATAATATTCTAAATATATCTAACTCTAGAGGCATCAATCTTGAATTATTTTTATTTACTTTCAAATATAATGGGCAATCTTAAACTATTTTTATTTATGTAAAGAATTATTTTATTTACTTAAGAGTTATTCTATAAATATTTTTTAGGTTTGTATGTATATCTTAAAAATCTACTTTCTTTATTTTTAAATATATGTGAGCTACTGTAACATTCTTTAAAAATCTACTTTATTTATTTATTTTATCTTGAGTAAATAAAATTGAAATCCCAAAAATAATCTAATTTTGTAAAATAAAATAATACTAAAATATTTCATTAACTATAAAATTAAATTTTGAAGAATAAAATAAAAATGCACCAGTCACTTCATTTAATTATTTCCATGATACTCTAGATTTTTAACTCTTGAGTAAATAAAATTGAAATCCTAAAAATAATTTTTTTTTCCATGATACTCTATATTTTTAACTCTTGAGTAAAAAATGAAATTCCAAAAATAACCTAATTTTTAAAAATAAAATAACACTAAAATATTTTCTTTAGAAAGCATCCATATTTTAATTTATGTGAAGAAAGTGAAAAGAAACCAATAAATTAAATTTCGTAACAAAAGAAAATAACTTTGCCCTTCTCTAGTATTCTTTTACTATTTTTTATTTGATTTGATATTTTTGTGATTTATGTGGGCTTTATTGTTATGTGCATTTATTTAATAAAAATATGTTTGTTATATTTTTTAATTCTTATATGCATTTCCCTCCATAAGGGGCTAGATCGTTAGCCTGTGTGGAAGGATATAAAGGACTATACCTTTGCTAAAAAATAAAGGTTTACTATTTCTAGAGATTTTTCAATCATTTTTTGTCATATTTTGAATTGGAAAGAGGTTTTCTTTGGAAAAGGATTGAAAAATAATGTGATTGTTGATACTGTTAGGCATGTTATCTTGCTACATTTATCGAAAATCAGTAATTCTAATTTTCACTAGACAATTGTAATTTCAAGGCTTTACTTTGACATTTGTTTCGGGTTGCTTGTCTATTTGTCCAGCTACAAGGATGGTAAAATAGGAGCAAAGAGATCAAATACTGATTGGAACAAATCAAAAGGTAAATTACTCAACTTCAAGATGATGAAAAGAATGTAATGCTCTTACTCAACTTCAAGATGATGAAAAGAATGTAATGCTCTCACTGCAAACACGAAGGATTTTGAACTTTATGGCTTGATAGTCTTGTTTTGGGGCTACTATTTTGTTTAGAGCTTTTGTACACTAGTTGTATTTTGGTTGTATTACTAGACTTACAAGTATAGTTTAGCTTGATTTTTTGTGGAGCAATTTATTTGTTGCCTTTCTATTGTAATTTTTGGCTTTGTTGAATACAAAAAATGATTAAGTAAATAAAATAAATTCATATTATTATAATACTCAAAATAAATTTATTTATTATATAATACTATATTATATTCTAATATTATCTATTTTAATTGATAACATAAGAGGTCGATAAGCTATATGAAAAGTGGCTTGTTCGGCTAGTCTACCTTCCTCTTTGTGGGAGACATCTAGGGTGGAGGCAATGGTAGAGGAATCCTCTCTCCTCTCTCCTTATTCTGAGGATTTAGTTAATGATGTATCATGGGTGATTGTCCAAAGATGAAAGAGAGGTATTTTCATATTTGTTTCTGAATCCAAATTAAGGGTGTGCAAATTGAGAGGTCGAGGTCCGACATTGTATAGGATGCTGACCCTTTAGTGTTTTGCTTAGTTTTTGTTTCTTTTTGGAAGTGGGGTTGCAGCTGTATTGTTGGGTAGGTGTGTTTTTTGGCTATTCATCTAGTTTGCTAGTTGTGTCCAACTATTTTGTGGTTCTTCTCTTTTAGAATAGCTCTTCTAAACTCGTGTGACATTGTTTATAAATGGTTGGGACCTTTCAATCCCTTTTACCATAATCAAAAACATAAGAGGTGGATAAGCTATATGAAATAATGGTGGATGAGATTAAAGGATGTTTCTATACTAGAAGAATATAGAAATGTACTTTAAAGTTATAAGATTAAAAAGTAAACCTTAAAGATCAATTTGTAACATGTTTCAACCCAAATCTTTAATATTTTATTCTCTTCTATACTTTTCTTACTTCATTGCTTATATTGTAAGTGGTGGGTCTATCAATATGAGTAGGTGCAATTGGTAAGCAAAATTTTTAAAAAAGATTTGCAAAACATATATTCATTTTGAAACATATATCCATTTTGAAAAAGTTAATATTTGTTTTCTTTTCACTTACCAAACCAAAATTTGAGCCTAAAAAAGACCAATTTTGGCTAACACTTTCACACGATTTTTTCCTCCATTGACACTATTTGGACCATAACAATCTTGCACTCACCCATGTTACAACTATCTTTAGAAAAATGTATGTAAAAACACCAAGAGATATCATTCTTAAGGTGCTTATTCCACTTAAATCACAAATCCACTAAAAAATATGCACCTCCCCAATGATTTTTTTTACATAGGTTTTTCTAAAGATAGGATTGTTATTTTTATTTACTTAAAAATTATTCTATTTACTTAAATAGTTATTTTACTTTAGAACTATTTAAAAATTATTTTATTTTATTTACATTGTTTACTAGTGGCCTAATTATACAAGTCAATGAATGATATTTTAGAAGATAGTAAATTTAAAATAGATAAGAAAATATAATTTTTTTAGATCATTTATTTTTTGCTAGAGGAATTGAATACATGGTGGGACCTATGATGAAAGGTCCTAACATGCACCACTATAACCTCCATCCTTATGAGTTGCCCTCCACCCATACTACAAGTAACGACTTGACTGTCCAATCTACCACAAAGACTGAATTTACTAGATCATTATTAAAAGAGACATTTAATATTTTGTTTAATAAATAATTTATAATAAACTACCATTTAACTCTAAAGATATAAGTTAGGTGATGTAGGAACATCTAAAGTATAAGAGCAATCCTACATCAACTATTTTTTTTTATTTTTTTAATGTTTATCTATTTTACAGGTATGTGTCATTATTCCTAGATGTTTTCTGATAATGTTTGTCAAGTTTGTAGCACATCTAATTAGTACAAAACTTCATGTGTATAATAGCAGGTATAATTTACGTTTGCTAAACTATTCGGTAACAAATTTTGAAGATCTTTGATTATAGTTTAGAACATAAGATCTATCTACCATCTAGAATGTTCCGTCCAGTTGTCATGTAATTATGACTACTGCACTTAGTTTTCTATCTCAAAGAGCTTAACTAGACTTATTATTGATGATATGGATAAAAATTTAAAACAAACATGGACAGAAATTTTGAAGGAACAAGATATACAAACCAAATTAAGCAGCTTTAACAAGTTTCCTGTAAAGTTTTTATATAAATTTTAAAACCTTGAAGGCATTTTCTCTTCCCTATATAATGGAAAAGTAAAGCAATTGTAAAGAGATATATACCAGTTTTGTATATATATTTTATTTGGTAAATTTAAAATAACATTTTTAATTCATTAAATTCAAAAAATTCTGTCAAAAAGGGAGGGCAAGTACAACATTCAGGCCTGCATTGTAAGTATGTTGTTTGCTAAAACAACCAATGGTTGTTTAAATTGTAATGCTCAGACTTCGTACTGTACATAAGTCAATCAAACTTGTCATTCCATGGCATTATACACATTAGTATTAGTTACAATATTGGTTCATTCCCATTCAAATGTTCACTACCACTAACAAAACATTCCCCTTGTGGCTAATAAATTTAAGTAACAAATATGTAATAGTAAACACAAAATTCAAAGTGCAGTTTATGTTTTTATGTTTATGCTCAAGCAACATTCCAAGCTAGAGTAAAAATTGAAATGTTAGCCAACCAACATGGTGTTTAGGCTAAATGTTTACGACCTCTGACCAGAGCGACATCAACACCGATCTTATGACTGCAACTACAACTCATAAAAAGGTTGATCAATTTCTTATACTTTTAATCAAACCAACTCTGAAGCATGTGTTCCTGAATCTCTTGCCCTTGATTTCTCCATTCATAACTATTTCCCTCTTCTTGCCACCCTTGAGAAATTGAGAGATGCAGGTAGGTTGTTTAAAAACTGAAGACTATATAGGGAACAACGAAGTCAGTCATGTCGTTTGGCATAATACATCACCATTGCAAGAATTACGATTTAGATAAGAATCCAGTGGAGTTCAAGTCATGGTTGTTGTCTGTATGAGTATTCATCATTTGAAAGCTACATTTGTTGTAGAGCTTACATGCAATAGAAACAAAGCTCCACAATTCTGGCATAGTACCTACAGCCTACGGTAAATTAAGCAATAAGATTATATCGGTACAACTTTTAGTTTTCCCTATTCCATCACTACAACTACTTGTATGGGCTCAACTTTTGGTAATGAGGAGTGGGCATATGTTACTTTTGCATGACATCCTTCCAATCTTGATTATGATGTATATCTGCTATCTCCAACCACTTGATTTCAGCCCTCTAAATGACCCACAAAAATAGGAAGTTCTATAATTTTTTTTTAAAAATTGTTTGAATCAGTTTTGTATTGGCTTAAGCACTCCAACTATGTTATTTCTTATAATTCCATTATTTTTCAATATGGGTGAGTTTTTTAAATGTTTCCTATGTAAGAGCACGATG
Organism: Cunninghamia lanceolata; assembly: GCA_027924645.1. NCBI lineage: Eukaryota > Viridiplantae > Streptophyta > Pinopsida > Cupressales > Cupressaceae > Cunninghamia > Cunninghamia lanceolata. Next base: position 280,495 of record BSBN01001346.1, on the reverse strand, counting down.
TAATTCAAGCATTATTGTTCTATATTGCACTACTTCTTTATTGAAATTTTATTTTCAAGTAATATTGTCATTCATGTGGTGAAACTTGTCTTAGGGAGCTAGTGAATAAGATAACTAATGTGACAATTTAGTATGTAGCACTTTAAAAATTTCTTTCATGTAGTAAAGTGATAAGAAATTTAAAATAAATGATTACATACTAATTGAAAGAAATTTTAAAAGAATACGATTCAATTATAGAAAGAGTTTTAAAAAATGATGTGTTTTGGTCCATAGCTTGGTTCATAGGTCAGTATATACTATAGTTTCTTAATAATTACCCAAAAAAACTTAATAGTTCAAAAATAGGTAATTTTTGTATAAAAATTATTTATTTTACAAATGCTACATATAGGAGGGAGAACAATTGGTGGCTGAAAACATATTACTTGTTAATTATTCTTTGTGTTGTAACTACTTTTTGTAACTAATTGTAATTGTATATAGAAACTTGCCAAAATCTTGGTGAAGTTGTCCATGTGTAAGTGTTGAAATTGAGAGGGGGTAGGCATGTGTTGAAATTGCCCAAAGGATTCAAAGGCTTAGCTCTAAAGAAGTTGTGTTTGGAGTCATGTAAGTGATTTAAGGCACTTCAAGCGAGAGTTGGAGTAGCATCATCTTTGTTGTAGATGAAAATTCTCCCTAGTTGGTGTAGAAGTGTAGTAGAGCTATTAAAGGGATTCATCAACATCATTGAATCCTAAGCAGAGGAACTCATTTTAATGGACTGTGTGTCTTTGGAAAGAAGTTATGAGTGGAGGAACCAAATCTTTCAATCATAGGAACTTAATAGTAAGTGGTAGAGGCATTCTCCCAAATGTTCTTCTTGGAAGCAAATGATTGTTTCCAAAGAGTGCTACATACAAGTGCTCAGAGGTAGAATTCAAATCTTTGGTATTACAATTCATGTTGTCTATAAATTCTCAACTTGAGTGGTTGTAAAAGCATCTTGCACAGGTTCAAAGATGTTTCCACAAACTACAATGTTTGGAGATATTAAATTCAAGATATTGTTCAATAAGTTAAAGGAGTTTACAAGTAAATTGAGTTTGTGAACCTTTCTAATTGTGACATTGTGGATTGGTGGGAAACTATATGTGAGGTTTGGCTAAGATACAAAGCTTGGCCTATTTAGATATTCATGGTAGGACGAAGCTAGTAGATTGATGGAATTAGTTGAATCATTAAGATACATTGTCACCCCATAAACAAGATTTTCATTGGGAGTGTTACTTTAAGAGCTAATAGTATACAATTGCAACATACAACTTATGAAATTACTTGCATGAATCACATATGACAATTGATGCTAATAATCTCCATCCTAGTTGACTTTAGTTGTTGTTTTTTTTTTTAGTGCTTGTTTTTAGTCACATTTATATATGTCATGATTTTTCATTCATTAATCATGTTGTTTTGCAAAAAATGTTCATGATCCATAATTGCTTTTCTATAAGTCAGTTGACACCTAATGTACTAGCTAATATGGTGTTATTTTATTCTAAAACCATTAAATGGTTCACACTCATTATCATCTCTTTCTTGCTAATTAAAGCAAAATAGAGAAGGATCATTTAGCCTTTGCTATATAGTAAATTGGTGTATTAGGATCTAGGGTAGTATATGTACCCCACACCCATTTACTTTTCCATGTCACACCTCCACTCTTTGGCCCCCTATCTTGAATGGTAATAACTAAACAACTAATGAGTTATTTTATTTTGGAGGTCAAACCTCCTTTGACCTCCAAAATAACAAAAACTTACCCATTGTTTACTTTTAGGCATCTTGAACCCTTCTTCTATAATCTTCTCAATCACATCTTTGTTTGTTTTGTGAAGGAATAACATTTCTTCTACACTTTTCCTTTTCTTTCTCAAATACCATTTGCAATGTTTTGTTTTCTATTATGGTAATAGGGGTTGAAGGGCCCCAACCCTTTACAAATAGTGCCACATAAGTGGAGAAGAGATGGTTCTAAAAGAGAAGAACCATAACACAATTGAACACAAATAGAGAACTAGATGGATAGCTGATAAACACAATTGTTGAACAATGCAACTGCATATCTACTGCCAAAATAGAACATAACACCAAATAAAACACTAAAGGGTTAGAAACTTACACAATGTCGAACCCTGCCCTCTCAATTTGCACAACCTTAGTCCAAGTGTGGGATTCAAAGACAATTGGGAAAACCTCTCTTTCATCTTTGGACAATAATCCAAGGTACATCATTATCTAAATCCTCACGTCGAGGAGAGAGGAGAGGGGGAGTCCTCTATTGTCACCTCCACCCTAGACATCTCCCACAAAGAGGAAGACAGACTAGCTGAAGAAGTCACAATCTGCAATAAATTTGTCAACGTGTCAGGAGTAGGGATCCCGTCATGCCATAGTGTGGGGGAGGGAAGCATGGAGGAAGCAACTCACGTTGGGTTTGAAGAAGAGATTTGCAATGTTTTGTTCTAAATATGTTCAACCTACATTAAATTTAGTTATAATGTTAGCAGGGAAAATGAAAATCAATAATAAAAGTTTCTTCTAAGTATGGGCAAATGATCAATAAATAAACTTTGGAACTCAAACCAAATCTTGAAATCTCAACATCTAGCCCTAATTGGCTATTGCTATTTTTTCTTGTGGATTTCTTAGGCTCAATATTGTAATGAAAATTTTCATAAAAGCACTAACTAAATCCAAAAAAGAAGTTGTAGAAGCATGTTGCAATGAATAAAACTAGATGAATGTGAACCACTCAAGCTTGTTGGAAATAACCTAGAAAACAACTTGTTCTCATGAAAATAAGTGAAGCACATGTAGTTTGGAAGGATCTTAAATGTAGTAATGGATCACTTGTACCATCATCTTTGTAAAGCATGGTGCCACAAATTCACTTGGTTTTGGAATTCTTGCTCATAATCATCAACACTCTTGTCGCGATGAGCCAATCTACTCATGATGGAGTTCCAATGATGCAAAAGATCATGTTCAACATGCCCAATAGCTTGATGCATGCGTAAATCATAGATATTGCTCAAGGAGGATGTAAGAGATAACTTGCATGTCACGTTATATGTAGAGAGAGGGTTATATATATTAAAAAACTAATCACTAGAAAATCTAGTTTGCATCTCTTGAGGGTAGTTTTATTTAGATATGTAATTGAACTTTGAAATCCTGCTTTATAATCATATCTTTTCATGATATAATTAAACTTTATTTTTTGACCATAGTCAATTCCACAATAAACTATAAATATTTGTGCTTATTAACCATTCCTTAGCACCTTTTAAATGCCCTTACTAGTAATATAGAATAATTATATAGTGTATCATTTCTCTACACATTTGCCAGGATGATAAATTGAAGTAGCATGCCTATTAATAGAAAATTCCTAAAACAAAACTCATAAAGCAGAATTAATGATAGGTAGGACACAATCATAATAAAAACACAAGTTCTCATCTTTCTAAGTTTAGGCTAATCAGATAAAATATGATTTTTTTTAAGGTTATCTATCAAAACTTGAAATATATGCTGACTCTTGTTTTTTAACTGAACAAAAAGCTGAATTTAGAGAGTTACAGACTAGTAAGCCAATTGATAGAACATGATGACTCTTGTTTCTCTTCACCTTCCTCGTAAACGTCATGAACAAGGTACTCATTCTTTCTGTAAGGAAATAATCTAAGTGTCAGAACCTTAGAATGAGCTTCTATGGTTTGCAGACTTCAGTCAGATATAGAGGAAGGGAAAAAAACAGTGAGAATTTTCAAAAGATTGGCATAAAATTCACCTGATTTATTTAAGGAAAGGTGGTAAGGCTGATTAGGTATTGAGTTCTGCATGTCTCCCTGTATGCCAACTGTGAAGCATATCAAGTGTTTTGACAGGGTTCTCAGATGGCATACAGGGAGCCAGGCAAACCACATCCATTGATAATAATTCATAGGACATCTACTTCGTACTTTTGCCAGCCTTCCCTGCAAACAACAAAAACAATGTGTTAATTCATACTGTAAAAGTTATATCAGACATAAACATAATGTTTAGGATTAGTCATTTTCAAAAATTCAATATATGTAGAGATATTTTTAGGATTAGTCGTTTCAACAGATCGAGATTGTATGATATTTACTTAATACTAATGCACTCCTTTCTATTAATGGCATTTACGGCCCAATAGTTGTTGGAAGTTTTAATTGATGAATCTGTACAAGAGAGCTGAGAGTTTAAAGAAGATATGCAAATCTGTAAAGTTTCAAATGAAGATAGGTACTGTGAGAATGACAAGCAAAAGTACCATGATTTTTAGGCTGAAGAATATGTTATTTTATTAAATGACTATAAAGGACTGATGATTGAGATTATTATGACTACAAGAAGATTAGGATTTTGTATAATATTTAATCAACAATATCAAAATATAATAGTGTGTCTCACTACATACATATATGAGACTAAAATGTGCGTAGGTGAACTGAAAAATAGCTGAAACAAAATCACTGCCACCCAAAATTCACCATTTATTTCCACTTTACTTCCACATGCATTTCAAAATATAAACCCACTCTATCATAAGTGATTAGATCCCACATATTTTGAATACATTTTGTGTGTGTATATGTACCACTTTATATACATGCAGTTTGTACACACACAGATAGCTATACATGTATTCATGCAATCTGCATATAACCATACCTGGATTATGTACATGTACCACCCACTTTATATAAACCAATGTTTATACACACAGACGGCTGTACCTCTGTATTTGTGTCTGTATATAGTCATATCTATAAGTGTCTAGGCATCATTTTCCATTTAGCTAGAGTCCTTTAAAAATGCTACTATATACAGACTACTACTGATATTTCTGGGTATGTTTATTACTTTTATATTATTATTGCCCAAATAAAATGTGTATATGCTCAATAGGTGTAACTATATGTTTATATGTACCATATGCTCTTAGCTGTAGCTGACTTCATACACAGACAACAAATACTCACGCCCAAAATTAGTACATGTTCTTTACATATGTTCATGTTGTTATAGTCATACTGTATTTATCCACAGTACACGTATAGAACCAGCTTTTACACACATTCAGGCTTTCAGCTCTTTAGAATCCATATTCCTAACAATAACATTATCATACAACCCTAAAAATCTAAAACATCTGTACCCATAACCAAAATTGTCATCATATGTAAAAGAAATTCCCAGCAGATTTCGGCCACAACCTTGAAAAACCTGTTCTAAGTCTTCTTATGTCAATCTAAATGATTAAATATGAAATAACAAAATTTAGGTATCCATCACAATTGTACAAAAGCTCAAAAAATGACTTACAGAATGCCAACACACCCGGTTAACAACAAAGAGATCACTAATACAAATTCGCATAACAGTATGCTAGATCATCAAAGGGATGGAATCATATATCTGGACAATAATTTCTGTATTGCTTATACCAAATTTGTGAATCAGATTAAACCTTCTAATCAGTACTTATTTTGATGTGATAAACACTAAGTTTTGTAAAGAATAGAATACTGACCTTTTATGTTATTAATCACAGAAGTATCAGTCTGTATTCAGCTGAAAAAAACTCCAGAATATATACCGTACATAAAGAGAGCATTTTGCTGCTGTAGCTTCTACAAGAAGTGAAATCCCTGTAGATAATCACAAGCCTATTTAAACACCCACATAGACGAACCCTAATAGTTAAAAGTGGCCTTCTCAGAGGCTTCTGAAAGCATAAATAAATGCACATTTTTATAAGTCCATCCAAATGAATGAAGTCGTTAAAGCTTACATTAGGCTACCAAAGATACAAATTGCAGCCCAAAAAAAAGGGGTGTTGTAGAAAGGACAGACCAATGTGGAATCCATTGATTGATTGGCTTTCTGTGCAGCTTTTCTAAATTGTCTGCATCAAATGGGTTCATAGCTAGATCCAAAAACAGCCGAATGATGCAGTTGTCAATCTGGACTGATGCATATATTATATGTATATGCTTTCAATCTGTTGGGGGGACTTGTTCCTGCAGCTGTGATATATAATTCAGAGAGTAAAAACTATGCATTGAAGAAAGGAAGGCAGCAGACATTCATGTTGTCACATTCAGGGAGGCATAAAAAACTATTTGTGGCTATGGGCATACACTAAAAGTAAACAATTTTTTAATGAATATATATCTATATTTTCCTTTCTTTGAATGTCAAATGTTGGGTCTAGGGAAAAGAGATTTTAGTTATTAATATATTAATTAAGGACTTGATTAAGGTTAAGTGGTTGTGTGGGATTTGAGCGGTTGAGGAGATCTGATGTGATTGTGATTTGTGTTTTTGTGGAGTTATAAGCTAAAGCTAATAAATTTCTTGGAGGTAGTTCTTATATGGACCACCTAAAGTTTTTACAATACCTCGTGCTCAGTGGACATGGTGTAAGGTCTTCCATATGCATTGGATCCACTCTTTATCAAATTCTAAAGTTTTGACAGTGACTAAACTAACCTACTAAAGTCTCAGTCATGGCGCCCAAAGGTGCATCCACCAATGTGATCCTTGAATAGGTGGATTAGGGTGGGGGCGAAGTAGTTGAGTGGTGGGAAGAGAAGTTTGATTGATGTTGTAAAAGGCTTGTCCCCTAGGACATAATTTGGGTAACTAGCTGTGGTTCGTTGATGCTGTTATAATACATATTTGACTTTGATTCTGGGTTTTAGATGACTGATTACTTATGAGATGTGGACGTGATTTGGACAAATGGTCTATTAATTGTATATTATTTTCAAGTTGGTAATCCTACATTACGTTATATTGAACAAATGGAATTTGTGATGTACTTTTTGGGTCATCTAAGGGGAAGATTGCTTAAGAAGCAACAAAATGTGCAGATATAATGTTGATATAGATCTTAGACGTTCATAACATATGTTAGACATGGATATATAGTGAGAAGTGGTCGATCGATCTAGAAACATATCATTGCCTTCCATTTGTTATTTGTTATTGATAGAATGATTCTTGATAGAATGTGTAATCATGTTGTACTTGCTTGGGTTATTATAGGGTGTCATGTGCTTGTTTGTCTTAGAAGAAGTGTAATGAAATTAATTTGTGTAAGAGAAAAATATAATAAGAAATAAAATGTAAATATTTGATGATAATAAGTTATTTTTAGAGTTAATTTTTAAAAGTTTCTAATAAGATTAGGTTGTAATATGATGTTTAAGTACTATTCACTAGCTTTTCTATATGTGTATGATTAGGTAATATTAGTACCCTAATCTAATCTTAATGAGGCTGATTTAGTGTAGCAAAAATATACATAGGGACTTATAAATGACTCAATTAAAGATTATGCCAGCCATATTAGATTATCACATATCCCATTACAATCAATAGGTTAAAAGCATAGCAAGAAGAGTAATTGAGGGGTGGTAAGGTTGTCTAACTTGTTTATGTCCATGATTTGGACAAACAAGTGATAGATTGATTTCACAATATATGTTGCACTCCAATTTAATGTTTTAGAGGACTTGTAATATATAGACGTGAGTGTGATGCAAAGAAGTAGTTGGTTGACCTTAAAAAGTATGTTCAACTTCAATCTATTATTAATTAGTGTGACGAGTACATAATATCTTGTTGAGCCAATACTAGTTTGGTATTTTTTTTTTTTTTGAGCCAATACTAGTTTGGTATTATATTCTTGTCTATTTAAGGGGATGATTACTTGAGAGGAGCAAAGAGAATCAAACTTGTTCGTTCCAACTACTTGAAAAATATGTTTCACTTTAATCTATTATTGACTGGCAAGCACATTATATATTCTTAAACCAATACTAAATTGGTATTATATTCTTATCTACTTAAGAAAAAAATTGCTTGGGATGAGTAAGCTATCTTGAACATCACCCACTTCAATGGTCAAAGGTAAATTTTGACCAACAAATTTAAGACAACCAATTACCACTCTTTTATGTAAATGATGTATAAATTTACTCTCTACCATTAAAAAACAACATGATATTTAAATAAAATGGAACAAACAACAGTAATATTCAACAATATAACATTAAATAAATAGTTGATTCTTCTCAAACAAACATTAAAATTAAAATGTATAATATTTAAATAGAAAAATACAAACAAAATAATATTTAATATACCATAACCTCAAATAAATGGTCAATTCTTTTGAAACCATTTGTTTGTGGCTTTGCTTTAATATTTAAGAAGACTAACCACACCAAAATCAGAGATTTGTGACATGGAAAAGTGGTATAACCGCCTTAAAACCTAATTTCAAATTTAAATTATTATCAATCAACATTACAAAAACATTTGGTGTTCTGTAAACCAACATGTGATTGAAGAGATGACCGTTTACCTAAAATGATCGTACACTTTATCCACCACACCAAAACGGAGTTTGTTTCCTAATTGGATATAAAAGCATAGGAGCTAACGTGGACAAGATAACAAAGAGAATTTTGTTTTGGTTTTAAAACGTGGTTCTTAGTTTCTTTACGGGACGGACCGATTTTTTTTTTCAATGACAAAATCATGATAATGAAATGTTTTAAATGGGACATGCCCTACCGACCAACTTCCTCCTTCTTGTATTGATTCTATTCAAAATTTAGAACAAACCTTATGGTACTACCAAGTTCTAAGTCTCACATTTTCAAGAAAGATTTGGGAACAAAAACAAGATAAACAAGATCTTTTTAACTCTTTAGAAATTTGAAGGAAAGTTTTATTAATAAAAAACAAATAGAATATGATATTATAGAATAGCAGGTTGTTCTATGACCAAAACAATGTAGTTGGAAAAAAACAACAATTAATATAATAAGCTAACCATGTAGGTATGTTATTGTTGATTATTCTATTAACATTGATTGAAATAAAGTTGAGAATAATGTTTATAAGTGGAATCCAAAGCAAAAGAAACAAGGATCTATGTGGATAGTATAAACAACAAATATGAATAACTTAGATTCCGAGGGCATGTGATGGTACATTAGATGGTCCCATGAATGAAAGTGGGGGACCATTGGACACATGAGACCATCTCCACTTTCTTAAATGCAGGGATGAAACAAATGGTACGATGCAGAGAATATACCCCATAATTTGTTTTGTTGAACTTCCCTTGTTTAAATAATTGCTCACACAACTACCCCCACACCATTAAGAATTCAAGTCAAATGTTTTTATGGAAAGTTGTACCTACCACCAATGGCTAAATACCCACCATAAATATTTAAACAACATAAGTTAAATGTGACCAATGTTCTACGTGTATAAATAAATAGAAGATGAGGTTTTCTTTTTCAAAAATTTCTCCTTTGACTTTGGAACATTCTAAACAAGACCACTATACTTTCTAAACCCGGGTGATTAGAAAGCTAGGCTTAATTTTAAAAAGAAACGAAAAAAAACTATTCAAGAAATCATGAAATAATGGAGGTACTCCTTTAAAAGGCCACAGTTTGATATGGTTGGTAAAGAGTTAAGTAGAAGGTAAATAACTTTAATAAAGAAGCAACGATCTAGTCAAGAGGCACTCAAAGAGGCCACATGCAACACACATGAATCTTAGATCATGACAAAGAAATCTACCTTGACTGAAAATGATTGAATTGGAAATAATTTAGGTTAATAAGAGAATAAATCAGTGAATGTAATTTTGGCTAGCATGATAATAAGGGAGCGAAGATAATTTGGGTATACAATGATAACACCACATAATTATGTTGAAAGGTGTTTATTGGTGTCATCCACCTCCCAAGAGCACCATAAGAAAATAACCTTCACGAAATAGAGAGAAGCACACTAGCTCTTTCACCAAAACAAGAGTGAAATAAATTTGAGATACATAATTTACATATATTATAGGCTTTTAAAGCCGTGAGAATGCTGATGGGTAAAAAAAATACTCTACGGGAAAAAACTACTTGGAGTAATTACCCTAAGTGAAAAACTTAACACACTAATAGTGTTTTATAGTGGCAACAAGGCATAAAGCATCATGTCGTGACCGTGTACATAAAATTAACACAACCAACATATATTGAAAAAATACTAAAACTATAAAATGACTCTTAAGTAAATAAAAATAGCTCTTCAAATAAAAATATAGTAAACAATGTAAATAAAATAAAATAATTCTTAAATAATTTAAAAATACAATAAATTACCTCTTAAGTAAATAAATTGTATTTTTTAAATAGATGTATTTAAGATATCTATACTAGTTTTAAGTTTTTAGATAATATTACATTTTATATTAAGGTCTTTGGGTTAGGTTGGTTGGTGGATATCAAACATTGCAAGATAAACATGTGTGTTTGAGCTTGATGTAGTGAGAACTCCCTAAATTTCATAAACAAAAGAGAACAAAAGCACTAAAAATTGCATAAAATAAGCACTATGATAAAACCAAAAAACACAAGCTATACTCCATTTAACACGTTGGCTATAATTTCCCCTTTAATATGCATCTTAAACCCAAAAACCCTTAGCTAACAAAAAACCCTAAAATTTAAATCATAAGTTCCTTACATCCTAAACCCTAAACAATACCTTAACTAGGTAAACCCTACATCCTATAATTTACCCTAGAAACCCTACATATGAAATCTATCTATAACCCCCAAACCCCAAACTCCAAGCCTTGTACATTTCTTAAACCCTAGATTCTTTAAAACTATAGAAACTATAATGACATAAATTACATACCTTTCAGCTTCTTTTATCATGTTTTATACTCATTTTAGCTATTCCCACTGGTGTGTTTTTAACCCTTGTTTTAGCCTTATTCACACCTTGTATAGCCATGTGCATTGTTGGTAGCACATTGGGAGTAGGAGCAGTCACCGCAAGGTAGTGCAGAAGACCTACGGAGCATCATGCCGACATGGGAAGAAGATAGAAAGGTGTCACACAAAGGACACACCCTATATATTGTATATAGATATGTATGTAACAATGAGAAAATAAGTTAGAGAGATGAGAGGATAATTGAGTGATATATGTATAGAGCAAAGACATAGACCTGCCTTTTGTATATGATTATATGATGAATATATATAAGGAGATATAAGGAGTATTGGCTATGACAATGAATGTTTTAAATTGTGTTATATGTTTACTTGCATGGTATCCTATTGTGTTATGATGTCTATTTTCTATATTTACTTCTCTTCTATCACTGTTACTGTTGGGGTATAAATAAACTACATAAGAGTAACCTAGGTTCAGATCTCTGGACTGTATCCTAATTTCTCTTGTCAACATTTGGTTCTGTTGCTAGGACCTTGGTAAGGACAGTGAAGAAGTGAGGATAAGTTTTTTAAGAGTTGCGATATAAATCTCTTAAGTCCTACCCTTGTGAGAGGGGGGTAGGCACTTAAGGGATGACAAATGGAATGGGGGAGGATCTGAAAAGATCCTTGAAAAGATGTACTTCTTCAAGGTGAGCCAACCATGGAATACATAAGGATTAATGTAATACCAAATCTAAAACATCCATGGGAAAAGGGGATAACAAGAAACTGAGAAATTAAGGAAATCATCAAAATAGGAATGGAAATGAGCCAGGAAGAGAAGTGTAGACAAACCCAGGAACAACAAGAAAGGTACCACAGAAGGATGGAGAAAGTAGAGGAGTTAGAAAGGGAACACACTAGAAAAGTTGCAGAAAGAAAAGTGGATGAGCACACCAATGTGGGTGTTGTCGGAAAGAAGAATATGGTAGAGGAAGAAAGAATGGATGAGTGAGCCATAAGGGTTGCTGCAAAATTAATAAACAAAGATATGGACAATCTAGGATCGCTGACCATACATTTGGACAGGGCTACAAAACTCCTCAAGAATTTAGAAGGAAGTATCAATGCCTATGATCAGTCAAGAAGGGTACGGGAAGAAGAGTATAATCAGGTTCTAACCCTACCACAATTAGGAAGGAACCCTAAAATTCAGCCTAATTTGGCCAATGTCTAGATCAAAATAGACGAACAATGGGAACACCTATTGGACCCTATCAAAACCCTCCAACCCTAGGAATTGAATGCGGTTGACCTGGAACGCTTAGTTAATCAAAGTATAATGAAAATGAGAGGAAGAGAAGAAGATGTAGTATACAAGGGTAAGTCGGTTTAGAGAAACAACACCATAACAAAATGTCATTCACAAATGAAAAGACATCCCCTAAGACAAAAAGGCACTTTGAAGAGATGCAACCCCCAGACCATGAGTCATCCCCTGTGCCCTATAAATCAAAAATAATTTTGGTAGAGGAAGAAAACAATCAAGTGAATAAATAAAAGGAAATAGAAGAGATCCAGAGAGATTATGAGGAAAACTTAGGAAGAGATTATTTTGATATCAAGTTACAAAGAGATAAGGGTAGAGAACACAAAATCCTAGTACAACGCACAAAACCTAACAAGAAAAACAAGGAAACACACCACACAACACCAAAGCACCAGGAAAACAAAGGGAACCACCAATGGATTCACCAATCAAGTTACTGGTATCGGAAAGGACACAACTAAGGCAGAAGAACATGTTTTTGTCATGCAATCTGTCTGGAATAGAAAGAACATAACAAGGGATCAAACAAAGCTATTTGACTTTGTTGAAACACTCTGGAATGATGCCCTAAAATGGTATAGGAAGGCCTGCCCCAACCCTGATAAAATGCGAGATGAGATAAAACAAGCATTTTTAAACAACTTTCATTCACCGGAGGTACCGATTGAAGGTGTGAGCAATATGCGTGATATAGTGATGAAGAAAGGGGAATCCAATAAGGATTTTGATAGAACATTTAAATAAATCAACCGAAAGTTGGAGGAACCCCTAACTGAAAAGCAAAAAATTGAATGGTTCATCTCAGGGTTAAGCCCTAACATCAGAACATCACTAGATGGGAAAGAATTCATTACATACTCAGAAGTGGTTAGCCTAGCATGCCACATAGAAGCACAAACTTGGTAGAGAAAAGGTAAGACTAAATAAAAAAGGAGATAGAAAAACTAAGACTAAAACTAGAACAATTAAAAGCGCAACAAGAAATCTTAGAAAAAGAAGGGGAAAATCAACAAAAATAAATACCTAACATTTGGTGCTCATATTGTGCTAAAGAAGGACACTTGCGGAATGAATGTCCAATGATAAAAGGTGAGAGGAAGGTTGCCGCAATGAAGGTAGACCTAAAAATAGTTCCAAAAAGAAACAACACAATATATTGTGGAATATGGGGAAACTGGGATGACCATGAAACAAAGGACTTCCCCTCACAGTGTTTTAGACTAAGAGAAGATGATGATGAACATGAACCATGGTACAATGCTCACCATAAAAATAAGGGAGATAAAACAAACATAACATACGTGAAAGGGCTTGTAAAAAGACCCTTATACATCTAAGATCATAGGTATAAACAACCTAATTGGGGTAACTAAAGAAATGTTAATAGTCTACAAAATACAAACACCAACCCTCCACCTTACATGAATAATTACAGTAATGACGAAAGAGGAAAATATATCAGCTATAGAGGAGGAAGAGGTAGGAGAAGGAGAGATGGTGTGACTTTCTTTAAGTACGGTAAGCATGGACACTTCACAAATGAATGTTGGGGAGACAAGAAGAAACCATGCGGGTTCTACGGGAGTACTGAACATGACATATTCAATTATGACAAAGCACAAACCTATTACAAGAATTCCACACCATAATCTAAGAGTGATGAACTTGAAGGTTTTAAAGGAGCACACCTTATGCAAAGAGTACCAAAAGACCCACTGCAAAACTCAAGAAAATGTCAAAAAGTGGAGGTTTATGAATCAGATGCCATTACCGACAATTCATCACAAGATGAATACCAAATATACAAGGAAAAACCTAAACAGAAAAAGAAAAAGAAGGCAAGGAATAGACACCACAAAGAAAAGTATTGACACAAGTGTGAAGAAAGTTAGGGAGAAGAAGAAGATTTCTTCCCTAGCAAAGAGAAACATGATCAAATCATAAAACAAGCTGAGAAAACAATAAAGAAAGAGCAACATAAAGAAAAAGAGCAAGAAGATTTCTTTACAGAACATGAAGTAAGAATACTTAAGCAATTGACACATATGGCTAGAAAAGATAATCTCTTGGAGAAACTCAAGAAATCTAATAAGTATTGTAATAAACAGAAAACCCTGCAACCATACATAAGGAAAATTGGGAAAACAGATAGAACATGGAAGAAATGGTAATGGTCACAATAAGAATTAACCACAAAAGGGTGAAAAATGTAATGGTTGATCTAGGATCAAACATCAACATGATCCCAAAAAGGGTATGGGAACAAATGGGATGAAAACATTAGGGACATGGAAGAATGTAGAAGTTAGTGTGATGGGTGTAAAACTAATCATAGACCTGGAAGTGGTAGCAATCAAAGAGACATTGGACTCCTTCAATGCATTGTTAGGATTAAGATGGTTTGTGGATGCCAATGACATTGTAGACTCTAGAAAGGAGGAAATCTCATTTGCAGATGATGACAAGATAGTCCGCATACCTTTCGGAGATAATTATGATGAGACATATATAGAAGAGATCAATCCAGAGGAGTACACTAAGGATGATAACAAAAATCTCTATTCAATCAATAAACTCCCTAGAAATGAATTTGCGGAAGAACCTAACTTTGAGGGGGAGATAAAACTTGAAACAAATCACTACAACATAGATAGTGAGGATGTCTTAACCGCTTGGCTACAAGAAGAACCAAAAATTCATACCTGCAAAGTTAGGAGTACCAGAAGGGTTTAAACATAAACATAGAAAGTATAGTCCAAAAATTAGACCAAATAAACAATATTTTTAAGGGCATATCACACATCAAATTACCTAAATATTCAGGAGTGGGAGACTTGACTGCATACTTGTCACAAATGGAGCAAACCTTTGAGAATGAAGAGATAAGGCTAGAAGCATTAAACCACACACTGGTATGTAATGCTACCAGTTGGTGGAATACACATAATCATAATATCCATCACTGATCGGTACTCAAAATCCTAATCCAAATAAGATACATGGCAGAAGAAGGGGAATATGAAGAAATCCCTAAATATGATGGAAGTAACCATCTGAAAGACCATATAAAAATATGCATATGGGTATGGAAGGCTAGAAATGAATATGATGATACATTATACATACAACTACTCTATTGGACACTCACACCGGTAATCCAAACTTGGTACATTAACTAGGAGAGAAGAGCAGAAACAAAACATTGGGATGAATTGAAGGAAGACTTCTTTCACACATTCTCTTTTTTGGATGAAGATGAACATATCCATATTGTTGGAGTTTATGATTAACTCAAAACACCAAGATCACCTGCAAAACCTAAGATTTACCTTCCATAAGAGAAAAAAACAAAGAGAAATAATTTGCACAATATTGGATGAATTAATGAAATGGATTAATTAATTACATGTGACAACTTGCTTTTATATTTGCAAGTTAAATAAAACCCTATTATGACTTAATAATAACCTAAGACTAAAAATAAGCCCAAAGTAAACTTATTAAAGTGTAATTAAATATTTAATTACACCAACACCCCCCATAAGTGCAACTTAGGGAGAAATGAAAACCATGCAACTAATGCAAGAATGGGTCCTGACTACAAGGCCATGTTAGGTACCCATGAACAACAATCTCTCATAAGGTGGAGAAAAGGAGAAAAACCTAGTGGGAGAAAACTCCTCTTCAAAAGAGAGAAAACAAAAAATAAAGTACAAGATCATGTGATGGAAGAAGGACACTAAGATCTCCCATGGAATGAAGCCATCACAAGAGTATAATCATGAGTGCCCCCCCATAAGAAAAAGTGAAAAGAGACTATGAATCCCCTCCAAGAAGAAGCTCCAGAACCAATGAAGAAATCTTGAAGACAAAATCCAATCCACTGACTGCAAACAACATTTCTCCCTTTCAGAAGAAATAGATCCACTAGTGAATGTAGAAGCCATTCCCACATCTTGGATGAATGGGGAATCCATATCAAAATGTGTGCTTCTGAATGCAACTCAAGTGACCTCATACTAGGAAAATATGTCTTCTCCAAAACAAAAATGTTATGCCCAATCAGAGAAGAAGAACCAGGAGAGGATATGATATGAACTACATCTGAAAACACAAAAAATGAAGGTGGTGATGCAAAGCCACCTGAGATAGCATCAAACAAGAGAGATAAACCCTCAAATGTGTCCTCCAAATCAGCAATGCGAGACTCCACAAACAAAGATGATATGTCTGCAAGATAGGAATCCCAATGAGGTGGATCTTAAAGAATTGCTAGAATCCAATGATGATGCAACACGAAACTCTGAAGTAGCAGTAGGTAATGGTGGAGCAATGATCTCATTAGGAGGAGAAGCGATCGTAACAAGTATTTCAAAAAGATGATGTGAGAAATGAGGACACATCTCTTTCTCATGTTGATTACTTCCACAATATCTGCAATTAGATTTATACTAATGGTTGAATCCCATCTCCTTAGATGATTAGAGATCAAAACATGCAAACAGATTTATGTTGATAATAGAAGCCTATCAAAGCAAATAGAACCTTTCCAAGAGGCAGCATGTCCAGGATATCCAACAGAAGCCATAAATTGACAAACTGATTAAAATATACCTAAAGTTGAATCTGAAAAAATTAAATAGGTGGCTATGTAGAGCTCGCTGAAACCTTTCCAACGCTTATTCATTTTTGAAAAATGGAGATTTTGGGTGCAAGAACGGAGCTCCAAAGCCAACAAATATTCCTTGACTTCAAACAGAAAAAACAAGCACCAAAAACAAAATTAGAAAAAAACTGATCATACCAAAAGAAAGTGTGCAGAACCAGTTTTCTGGTAATATTTTGTTTGCGAAAAACTGACTCCGAATGTGAAAGTTATGACAGTTTTCGAGAAATTGCTCCATTAGGGCATGTAGAAGAGGGCAGGATGGAGGATTGCCAGATAAAATGATGCACCCTGCGGAAGCACCCTTCAGACCACTAGATAAAATAATGCATCCTGCAGAAGCACCCTTCGGACCACTAGATAAAAGGACGTGGAAGCACCCTTCCGACCGCTGGATAAAATGATGCACCCTGCGGAAGCACCCTTCAGACCGCTCGATAAAAGGACGCAGAAGCACCCTTCGGACCACTAGATAAAATGATGCACCCTGTGGAAGCACCCTTCAGACCACTAGATAAAAGTAAGTGGAAGCACCCTTCCGACTACTGGATAAAAGGATGCACCCTCAAAAAATCATAGAGATTTTTTTAGTCTCTAATTTTTGTGAATGAACAGGCAATTCTAGGGTTTTCGACCCTTCTGAATGTGTTGGTGACGATGATTTTGGCAAAAAATGCTCTAAAACTACTGTTCCCCTCTAGATCTCAAAAAAAGTACTTTTGAAACCTTCAAAGATCTAGCTTCCCTAGACCAAATTCAGCCAAACAAAAGATAAATCCACCTTTTCCAGCTACTCTGGATCCAATGAGAATGACGATTTTACTCAAAAAAGCACCCAACAAAATATTCTATGCGAATTTTTTTCCAGATTTGAGAAGGAGGCTGTAGATCCGCTCTGATACTATGTTGAAGTTTATGATAAACCTGAAACACCAGAATCTTCTACAAGCCAAAGATTAACCTTCTACAGATCTAGCTTCCCTAGACCAAATTCAGCCAAACAAAAGATAAATCCACCTTTTCCAGCTACTCTGGATCCAATGAGAATGACGATTTTACTCAAAAAAGCACCCAACAAAATATTCTATGCGAATTTTTTTCCAGATTTGAGAAGGAGGCTGTAGATCCGCTCTGATACTATGTTGAAGTTTATGATAAACCTGAAACACCAGAATCTTCTACAAGCCAAAGATTAACCTTCTACAGAGAAAAAAAGCACAAGAGAGCAATTTGCACAATAAATAGATGCATGTTGGAGTTGATGATTAACTCGAAACACCAGGATCACCTATAAAACCTAAGATTTACCTTCCACAAGAGAAAAAAGCAAAGAGGAATAATTTGCACAATAAGGATGAATTAATGAAATGCATTCATTAATTACATGTGACAACTTGCTTTTATATTTGCAAGTTAAATAAAACCCTAATATGACTTAATAATAGCCTAAGACTAAAAATAAGCCCTAAGTAAACTTATTAAAGTGTAATTAAATATTTAATTACACCAACACATATTGCAATGCTAAAATAAAAGAAATATTATTCACACCTCATGAGGGAAGAGAGGAAAACATACCACAAAGCAGTTCTCCACCACTGTGGAGTGAAGAAATATGGAAATATATTGAGTGGTTGGATAAAGAAACAAACCCCACTACACACATATGTTATAAAACTACCCAAAAAGATAATAAAGATGTATAGAAAACATGGAAATAGAAGTGCAAGAAGGAGAGAGGGAGCTAGAATTACCTATGGAACCTAAATAAAAATACTACAATCAACCAATCAAACTAAGAGAAGAGAATGTAGCAAAGGAAGGACAACCTAAACTAGCCAAAATAGGGGATTATTGGAATGAAAAGGTGGTAGAGGAAGTAGCAGAAATTATAACTGAATTTGAAGATTTATTTCCTAGAACATTCACAAACATGAAAGGGATCAAAGAAGAAGCGAGTATATTGAAAATTTAGTTAAAATAAGGGGCACAACTTATAAGGAAAAGACCATACAGGCTTAATCCTAATATGAAAAGGAAGGTAAAAACTACTAGCAATAGGCATAATCAAACTTGTGGAAGATGTGGAATGGATAAGCCATAGATGGTAGTACAGAATAAGAAGACAAGAGAGAAAAGGATATGTGTAGACTATAGAGAACTTAACAAGGCATGCATGCATGTCCCTTTGCCCACCCCATTCACTGAAGAAATACTGGAGTCAGTGGATGGGAGAGAAATATATTGATTCACTGATGGATTCTCAGGATGCCATCACGTAAAGATCAGAGAAGAGGACCAACCAAAAATAATATTTGCATTAGAATTTAGGTCCTATATGTATACAATAATGTCATTTCAAGGATTGAAAAATGCACCTACAGTATTTAGCAGGATAATGGTGAACACCTTTAAGGACTTTATCCATGACTTCTTAGAAGTGTATCTTGATGACTGGACAATGTATGGGTTGGTAAAGGACCATATACAGGCACTAAGAACAATGTTAAATAGATGTAGGAGCATGCAAATATCCTTGAATTTGAAGAAGTGCATGTTTACGGTACCCTTTGGTACCTTATTAGGCCATATTATCTACAAAGAAGGGTTAATTGTGGACCCCCTTAAAGTCGCACTAATAATGACACTTTCCCCACCAAACACATCATAAGTGAAAACATTTTTGGGGTATACTGGTTATCACCACAAATTTATTAAGGGATATGCGGTAGTGGTAGTACCCCTACAAGAGCTTATCAAAAAGGAAAGTGGTAAGAATGTCTACAAGAACAGTCAAAGGTCTACAATCTACCATGCTGAATCTCTCCAACACAGTGTTAACATACTTACTCTGGCCTAACCAAAGTTTTTTGTTTGCTTTGTCTCTTCTAATTTCTATGTCCAAAATGTACCAAGCTGCCCCTAGATTTTTCATCTCAAACTGTAATGAAAACTGAGACTTCAAATCAGAAATCAAACTTTTACCATTCCTAATGAGTATCATATCATCGACATACAGTGCAATAATGAGAATGCAATCATTGTCAAAGTTGTAATAAACACAATGATTTGATTTCGATCTTAGAAATCCAATACTCAACAAAAAGACATCAAACTTCTGGTACCACATCCTAGGAGACTGTTTCAAACCATACAAAGACTTTTTCAACTTGCAAACTAGATTTTCTTTACCTTTCACCACGTAGTGCTCTGGCTGTGACATATAGGTTTCCTCCTCCAAGTCACCATGAAGGAATGTTGTCTTCACATCCATCTGTTCCACTTTGAGATAATATGCTACCGCAAGAGATAATAGGAACCGAATAGATGTCAGCTTTGCAATGGAAGATAAAATCTCACCATAATCAATTCCCTCCACCTGAGAATACCCCTTTGCAACCAATCTAGCCGTATATTTCTCAACACTACCATCTACACCAAATTTATTTTTGAACACCCATTTGCATCCAATAGGTTTTCATCCTTCAGGCAAAGGCACCAAGTCCCAAGTATTATTCTTTTCCAAAGAATCCATCTCCTCTTCCATGGCCACCTTCCAGGAACCTACATCTTTTATACCCATAGCCTCTTTCACAATTATAGGCTCATCAGTGTTAGAAATCAAAGAAAAAAAACAACTGGAATCATGCAATGAATAACCAAACCTATTAGGTTTCCGCCTTATCCATGTGGACCTCCTCAAAGATTGAGGTTGAGGTTCTTCATCTTCTTCTGAACTTTCAAAGCTACTAGAGCTCTCCTCATTATCAAGTCCAATAGATGTTTTTGGTTCAACTTTCTCAGAGGTGGAAGGAAGTTGAACCACATCCTCTTTCTTCTCTTCTTTCTCTGACTATAAGACAAAAGAAGAAGTATTGGGCTCTTTGAAGATCACACTTCTGCTATACAAAACTCTCTTAGTCGTTGGATCCCAAAGCTTGTACCCTTTCACACCGATGCCATAACCAATGAAGATACACTTCACAATCATGTTCTCCAATTTAGACCTCTTCTCTTTAGGCACATGTGCATATGCCTCACAACCAAATACTTGAATGTGTCTCAATGAAGGATTTTTACCAGACCACACCTCCATAGGTGTCTTCTTAATGAGCGTTGATGTAGGAGACCTATTAACTAGGTAACAAGCGGTAGCAACAACTTCAACCCAAAACTTTTGTTCAAGGCCAACTCCACTTAGCAAACTCCTTGCCCTCTCCATCAATGTTCTATTCATCCTTTCTGCAACTCCATTTTGCTGAGGGGCATACGGAGTTGTCTTGTGCCTCTCAATCCCTTGTTCTTTATAGAACTTGTCAAAGTCTACTGAACAAAACTCGCCACCATTGTCAATCCTCAAACACTTAATCTTTCTATCCTTCTAATTCTCTACAAGAGATTTGAACTCTTTGAATCTACAAAAGACTTTAGTTTTGCTTCTAAGGAAATATACCCATGTCCTTCTACTATAATAATCAATGAATGAAACAAAGTAAATAGATTTTGAAATCGAAGGAACATTAACAAAACCAAACACATCAGAATGAATTAAGTCCAACACCTCAGAAGATTTGTGAGAACTAGAATAAAACTGAACACAGTTTTATTTTCCACAAATGCAATATTCGCAGAAATTGAACTCAAGGTTACAATCATTCATACCCTCAACAAGATTTTTATTTTTCAGGGTCCTCAAACCCTTTTCACCAATGTGACCAAGCCTTTGATTCCATAACATTGTCTTCTCACCTAGAAGTTTCATCTCCATAGAATGAGCACCCTTAGGTACCCATAAAGCATGACCATCGGAAGTAGAGGCAACAGTCCTCTTTGCTGCTGGTTCCAATGGTGAGGATGAAGACTCTAAAGTTCTCTTCTTTGAAATAGAGGCACTATTGCACTGAACTGCGCATGCATTAAGCTGAAATAGAGTGTCAATCTGAACACCTTTATCCAACACCATAGATCCTCTAGTCATCTTGCATCCTCCATTCAAGAAAATAACCTGCACACCCACATCATTCAACTCACTTACAGAAAGAAGGTTCTATGCCAAACCATATGCAAAACAACATTGATTCCCTTCTCTTTAGATCTACCATGAACCACAAGAGCCTCCTTAGCGGATTCAGAAGACTTTCTCCCCATCTCTTCAGATATAATTGAAGAAACCACTTCATCCATCTTGAAGGTGGTAGTGGTACTCCCAATGGCCATAACAAGGTGATCCCATGAATTTGGTAAGGAAAATACTAATGTCATGCATCGATCCTCCTCCATCTTCACACCAACAGAGGTCAATTGGGCAACAAGCATATTAAATGTATTCAGGTGATCAGCGACAGATCCTCCATCTTCCATCCTCAGAGAATATATTTTCTTTCGCAGGAATAACTTGTTCACCAGGGATTTAGCTTGATAAACATCTCCAAGCTTCTTCTAAAGATCCTTTGTAGTATTCTCTTCATGGATATTCAAGAGCACTGAATTAGCCAAATAGAGTCTTATCAAACCCTTAGCTTTTTGATCTTTAAGATCCCAATATTCTTGAGACATTGTCGTTACTTTTGTACTAGATATGGCATCCCATAAATACTGATCTACAAGCATGTCCTCCATTTTGAGTTTCTATAACTTGAAATTACTGCCATTAAACTTATCTATCTCAAACCTCCCAGATGTGCTCGCCATCTCTTTCTTGCAACAAAGATTTCAAAATCCTCTGCACAAGCTCCCACTCCAACAACTAGAACCAAAGGTGATCAGGCTCTGATACCAACTGAAAGGAAACAAGGTACGCGGAAACGCTTCCTACATTGATCTACTAAGGAAAGATTTATGCAAATTTTATCTTTTACAATTACATATTAAGATGCACATTAATAGAAAGATAATAAAAAACTTCCAAATGCAAAACTCACAACACAAAATATGCATGGGAAAAAAAATTTAGGTAAAAAACCTCACACTCCAAAGCCACCCAATATATCATTCAGGAATCAAGAAGATTACAACATACTTGCAGAGAAAGCTTTCACAGGAGTATAACCAACTAGAGATCCAAGAGGTAACTCAACATCTATAAGACTCTTACACACAACCCCCATCTCAAGCTCATGATATATAGGAGATACAATACAGTAAATTGTTAATGGTAATTATAAAACCATGAGCCAAAACCACCCAAAAGTGGCACCCAAATTATCTCCAATCAAAGATGCCTTGTGATGTGCCAAAATGCACACCAACATGTGTAACTCTCCCCTTTACAACTCTTT
Organism: Cunninghamia lanceolata; assembly: GCA_027924645.1. NCBI lineage: Eukaryota > Viridiplantae > Streptophyta > Pinopsida > Cupressales > Cupressaceae > Cunninghamia > Cunninghamia lanceolata. Next base: position 257,386 of record BSBN01001346.1, on the reverse strand, counting down.
TAAGTGTCCAACACATTTTTACATTTCCCAAAAATAAGAGGTCCAACTTCCAGGGGCCATAACTTTTGATCTGGGTGATCGATTGACAAACCATTTAATGTGTCGAAAAGCTCGTGAAGATATCTATCACATTATAAATCACTTCATTGGCTATGACAAATTTTGGGACATTTAGGGACCTGTAAGTGCTTCAAAACTGAGTTCGAAACTTTTTTTGGCAGTTTCAAAAATAGAAACTTTAATATCTCACAATCTAGCTATGATCTTGAGTCAAAACTCACCTAAGATGTTTACTTAGCAGTTCCAAACTTTGTGGGAAAAAATTTAGGTCAATCTGAGGTCAAATGTAGAGTTACTAAAAATAGTAAGTCCCGCCATTTTTAGCCCTTTTGGAAACTTTGAAAGTTCTAGACCATTCTCTAAGATAAAGGGTATTCAAAAAGACCAAAATTGGGAAGAATAGTAACCTTTCGAAGTTGCAAGGTTGAGACACTTTTCCTAACATATTACAATTACAAATTGGCCAAACATCAAACATCATGAAACATGTAGAGAACAAGCCCTAACATGAACGCCACGCAACATTAGGAAGAGAAACACACCTTACAAATCCCAACACATGCTTAACCTAGTCCTAAAAATCTTTCACAACATCATCCTTCAAAGAATAACATCCACATGTTACGTTCATTTGAAATAGGTAGCCCTTAAGCAAGAAAACATGAAACTTGTAGCACTTAGGCCATAACAACTTGGTGGTACTCATGAAAGATTAAATATTGCTTACACTTCTCCCAGATGAGTCGGAAGGACCTATACACCATCTCCAAGCACTCCTTGAACTCCGCACAACAAGAACTTTGTGTCGCATACCTTCAATCATGTGTTCTAGGAATAACCAGGCATCCAAAACTATCTGTAGCTCACTGTCACTTGAAAAACTGAACTTGCGGAGCACCAAAACATCTGAAACTCATATGGATGCACTCATGCACTACTCTAAACATATCCTCAAAACCACACAACCATATCTATCATTGCGGAGGAATGCATAACATTCCAACAATCCTTCATCATCACCTCATTTTGCCAAAGCATAGACTGAAACTCTGTCACTTGTAACTTCCATTGCGGAGGATCAAACAATATGAAACTTTGGATTTAGCACCTTTATGACATACTGAACTTAAATTTTGAATTGCATGACCATATCTTCAAATGCGGAGGAATTCAGAGCATTTTACTAAGCAATCTTCTAGGCAGCTTCCTACAACAGCAACCTTTACCAACATCAAGAGACCACAGTCTTCTTGTATCAACACATACTTCCTTAGGAACAACATGAAGGACCATAAAACATGCTTCAGTTCATTAGCAACATCTTCTCATAGCTTCTAATTCCCATCTTGATATACCATCATTCATCTTAATAGTTCTAATTCCCATCTTAATATATCATCATGAAATCATCTCTGCTGACCACAAACATGCTCAATACAACTTTTCTTAACATTAATCAAGGCATAACATCTAACGATGAACATTAGCAACTAATCAACAACTATTGCTAGAACACTATCGACATAGTATATCATCATCATAAGCATCCAAGCATAGTGTTGACATCAAAGACAACCACACAACCACATCAGTGACAAACTTATGTAACATATGTGCAATGCTCGTTAGTGTTGACATCAATGAAAACCACACAACCACATCAGTGACAACCTTAAGTAACATATGTGCAATAGTTTTACACTCTTTGTGAGTCACCTAACAATGTAGTTTGTTAGTCCTAGCGGCCCACAAGAGTTGTTATGGTTCCTAGCTCTCATAGTATGCTAGCCCTAGAACCATACTTGGCATTCTTTCTAGCTCTCGTAGTGTGCTAGAAATGCCTCTTTGTTGCTTTGTATTCTTTATTTTCTTGTGTGTGTGTGTGTTTTTATTGTAGATAGTATTATATTATGCATTAGATCATATGATTTGCTAAAAATTGATGTTTGGGCAAATCATATTCAATCTAATCCTTTTGGGATGTTTTATGAATCTAACATTGCCTCTTGTGCAGGTTCTCAGCCTGGGGGCTTCACACCTCTACTTAAAGAATCTCCTACATGCTATATGACATTCCTATTCGAGGTATAACATGCTATGTTATTTCCTTTATACTTTATCTTGCATATGCATGTAGTGTCATAATTTTGCTAAAGTGGGGGCTAAAGGTAACATAGAAAATTGCATACCCTTGCAATTTCACACTACGTTTAGTAACCACTTTAGTGTTTCACACCTCTTCTCTACATGATAGGTCAGGTTTGTGTGATTTTAGTTTATTTATTCTTCTTTTATCAAAAATTCACTATAGTACTTTAATGTTGATATGGTCCTAAGGTGCCTTGTATGACCAGGAGCTAATTTTACCTAGACTCAAGTGCTCCATGTGGACATCAACTCACTGTGCTAGTGTCTCGCGTATGTTTGCTAACATGTATCTATTTCTAGGTGTTACAACACGCTTTCATTGATCATGAAGATTCATGGTAATGCCTCTAGGAGTTGAAAAATGACTCCTTGCATGCATTTTCAAGATTCTTTCCTCTTGGGAGAGTATTGGAAGAATTTTAAATTGATTCACATTCATTCAACTCACTCTCTCTCTCAACTTTGGACACTTTTGGTTTTGAGGCTTTTTGCTATTCTTCTTGTGCAAAAAAATAGACTCCTATAGCAGTTATTGAAGGTTTTGATATCATTGATATTGTGAGATTACTCCTCTTGGCTCTTGGGGGTTTTTGTGGTATTTGTTGTGAGGTTCTCTTTGCTAGGTGTTGAGGTTGCACATTGTCTTCCAACTTTTCAGAACTCACAACTTCCTCTTCTATCTTTGAATTGGTAAGATCTTCCCATTAGAGTTGTTCAATACTTGTTTTTTTAAATATATTTTACTTGCATAAGTTTTTGTATGGTGTAGACCACCATTTCACTTGCTTTGTTTGTTGTAGACCACCATTTTTCTTGTTAGTTGCACAAGTTGTACTTTGTAGGTTTCTCTCCCCATAGACCATGGAAGAAACTCTTGTTAATCTAGTTGTTTGCTTGTTGTTCTTACCTTCCTAGACACACTTAGGATAAGAACACACACATTTCCTTTTTACATCTATGCTACGTCTTGTATTACTTCTCATGAAGGTAGAAATACCAACATGAAGACTTGACCGAGGCAAGTCCCCAAGCAACCCCACCATTTTCTTCTCTCTTTTTGCAGGTTCTTTGAAGTGAAGATCATATAATCGTGCAGAGGTTTCGTATTACTTCCTTTTGTTCTTATCTCTCTTCATTTCCCTTAATTAAATTACTTTTATTTTTATTCCTATTTCAACTAGATATCACTAGGTATAGTTTTTGTTAGGATCTGTGTTGTGCAGGTGCTGAAGGTTTACCTGGACTTGGCAATTTTATTTTTGCATGCATTTTAGACTTCAGACCTAAAGTAGACGTCCTCACAACATGCTATCATCCTTGGCTGAGGCTCTCTCCTTGTAGCTACAAGTTCCTCTCTTTGGCCTCTTTTCATTTTTGCTCTTGTTTTTTGTCATTACTGTTACTATAGTTTCATTTCTGCATTTTTTTTTAGTTTTCCCCTCATTGTTAATCACCTATTTAGGTTGAATTACTTTGTGTGGGACTTGTAGTGGTTTTGTAGTGATCTAGAGTAGATTACTTGACATTTGACACCTTAAATAGCAGAACCCAAGTGTAGTCGTAGTGGAGAGTTTGAACAATCGAAGCTAGTAGATTGAGAGGTAACTGTCCCATGCTACAAGTAGACCTATCTTATGGTGTCAATGAATGTATAGAATTGCTTCAATATTTATGTTATGCATATGTTATCTACTGCACTATCATGTTTTCCTTCTTATTGCATCACCTTGGGATCTAGCATAAATAATCCAAACCTCATGCTTGTATTTTATCATCAACATTTGGTTCTATTGTCGAGATCACAATTTGTGGTGTGTAAGAATGAATTATAGAAGTGAGGTTTTTTTTTGTGGTAAAGAATATCACTAAGGATAGGTGTATTAATGATAGTTAGGGTAGTAAATAAGATGTGTAGTTACACACACTAGGACCTAACTCATGAGAGGGGTTAGTCGCCTGGGGGTGATAAATGGAATGGGGACGGAGTCCTGAACAAACAGAATTTCTAAAGGTGGGTCTAAATTGATCCATTAGGGATGAATAAAATGATTAATGTAATTCAAAATAGAAAATAGGTCTATGGTAAAATGAGACAACAAAAGATTGAGAGAAATTATTTAATAAATTGAAATGACTTGTGAGTTGCACATGGAAGAAGAAAGAAGGTTGAAAGAAACCTAAGAAAGATATGAAGGACATTGCAAAAGAATGAAGAAGGCCATAGAAGCCTCTGTTGAGTGCACTAGGAAGGATTCTACTAAAAGTGATGAGAATATGCCAACAAAGGGACAAATAATTACTATACCAATCAATAACAATGAGACATCTAAGTAGATAACTATCCACATAACAAGAGTAGAAGAAAATTTTACTAGGCTAGCGGATAAATAAGAGAGTATGATAAATTTAAGGAATCATTAGAGAAAGGTCTTATAAGTAATAGTGCTCAACCAAGGTGTAGAAGTAGTGTTACTCTGCAAAGTAAATCTTTGACTCTAGGGTGTAGAAGCGGTGGTGCTCTACAAATTAAAATTTTGACAAGAAATCCATATTTTGAACTAGATTTGTCTAACATCATGGTCACAATTAACAAATAATTTGAGGGTTTGTTAACACCAATTTTAAATTGAAAACATCTAAATTTGAGTGAATAATGTCTAGATAGCATAGTGAGTAAAAACGTATGCTTACAAAAAGAAAAGATGGTGAAAAATTTAGAATTTCAAGAAAGGAATGTAGAAAAAGAGGATATAAGGGAAATGTGCAATAAGTTAGCCATGGATACAATTGAAATAATTGAAGAAGGATGGGAGAACCCTATATTATTTAATGAAATCTCATTAAATAATGACAAATTAACAAATTTGTATCTCCCAAGATGAAAAGAAACCTTGAAGAGGTGAACCCCCTAGACCAGGAGTCACCCCCATGCCAAATAAGTCAAGAAGGGTATATAAAGAGGATATAAGTAGTGAATCCTTATTGAGGATAGAAAGAGTGAGAGCAAGAAGAGATTGCGTGAAGAATTTTGAAGAGATATTAGGGAATGAGTACTTTGAGATTCAATTGTCTAGAGATAAAGGCATACAAGAAAGATTAGTGAAACACCAAGAAAGTAAAAATAGGAAAATAAAACTTGAAAAAAAGAGGTAGATAGAGAACCAAGAAACTAAGATAATTTAGGAGAGAGGATAAACCCTAAACTACAAAAAGATAAGTTAAATACACCTTTAAATACTACACGAAAATGGCTACAAATAGGAGTAAATTTCTTGTGTTTGATAAGGACACCAAGGATGCAAGTGAACATCTATTCATCTTGGAATCTCATTTGAATAGAGTTGGCATAGAGGAGGACATACTTAGTTGTATTAATTTTTAGAAGCATTTAGAGATGAAGCTTGAAAATGGTATATCAAGGTGTGCCCAAAACATGACAAGAAATGGGAATAAATAAGAGATCTATTTTTATTTTTTTTTTAAATTTTCCTAATGCTCCAACTAAAAGTGAGCAAAATGAGGGAAATGGCACAATGAAAGAATGAGTTACGTCTGCAAATTAGAAGAACCTTTACCAAAGATACATAGGATAGAATGGTTTGTATCCAATTTAAAATTCCAAATTACAACTTTGGTAGATGGAAGAATATTCACCACATATAATGAGGTAGTAGAGTTAGAATATATATTAGAAGCCCAATATTGGAGAAATGACTCTTGTGGGAGTGAGGAAATAGAGAAGTTAAAATTAGAATTGGAAAAATTGAAATTATAACAATAAATTTTGGCAAAAAGTGAAAAGAGAGACTTCTCCCTTAGCCAAAAGGACCAATATTTAATGTACTTATTGTAGTAGAGAAGGACACATAAGATATTAATTTAAAATGATAGAAGGGACAAAAAGATCAACCACATTGAGGGTAGAATTTGAAAATCCCCAAGAAGAATAATAAGTTTATTGTGGAATGTGTCAATAATGCGATAAACATGTAACAGATGGTTGCCCCAGATTATTGGAAGAAGAAGAATATAAACCATTGGTTTTAGGAATGATTAGGGAGGAATTTTACATATATAGAGGAATGGCTAGGGCACAAGGATTAGCGACAATTACATTAAATGGCTACACAACATATGGCTGCCAGGAACTAGCATGGAGGAGAAACCAATGATAAATCAACAATGTGAACCATGTAATACTCTAGATACAAAATGAGGAGCCTTCTGGTATCTATAAAAATTATTATGCTCAAGGATATGGTAGACAAGGCTACCACAAAAATTATAGAGGTGGTTGAGGTAGAGGAAGAAGTCAAAGAGTGATTTGTTATTGCTATAGTAAAACAAGTCATTATGTAAACAAATGTAGAAGTAGGAAGAAAGAAGAAAAAATAGGTTGTGGATTGTGCAGTGATAACTCACACGATATATTAAATTTTCCCAAAGTGACATAGTTTTATAAGACTGGGCTAGTGCAAGGAACAAGGAGTGAAGAATTGTCAGGTCTTAATGTACTACACAATGCCAAGATATTAATGAAAATACCAAAGAAAGAAGGACAAAATGCTAGGAGATGTAAGAAGATGGATACATAATCTAAACATGAAGTGGGAGAACCTTCTATGACAAAAGAGGAATTATTAGAAAAAGAATATAAATAAAGAAAGTAACAACTGAGGAAAGAAGCTATTGAGAAATTTAGGAAAAAAGAGATCAGAGCCATAGTAATAGCCCGCAGAGGGATATACACAAATAAAAAGAAGAAAATAGTAGAATTAGATCAAAGTGAAGAAGAAAGTGAATACCCCAATAAAGGTGATCGTGACATAGAGGTCAAGAAATTTGAAAATCTAATAGAATAATTACAAAGACAAGAAGAAAATGAGAAAGGATATTTCTTAGAAAAAAAGAAGCCCATTATAATCTAAAGGAGATGGCCAACCTAATAGAAGAATAAAACTTGAAAAATTTAAACAATTTTCCAAACATTTGAATAAATAAATCAAAAGAGACCTCAAATTAGATCCTTGACAAAAACCTAAAAGATGTTGCAAAGATGGTTGCTGTTGCACCAAAAGATCGACCTGTTAATGCCTGATACAACCGCCAGAGTTAATGAATCCACAGGAGGCGGTTAAGCCTTGTCATGAACCCAAGTGCTATGCTACATAACATAAGGAGACCAAAGGCACACATCTTGCAACAATCCCCCCCAACACAAGCGAGGGGTTCAAATTGTTGGGAATTAAGGTGTCTCAACCTTGGTAATTCCTTGTATTATTTCATTGTGTTTAATTATTTATTGCCTATTGTATAATTAGGATGCAAATCCTATGTTGTCATCTTGTGGGAGTTGGCACGGTGATGTGTCATCCTACATGGCATATGACCACATGTAAATTTATCCTCACATGAGGAGATAGGCATGCCACTTAGTGGTAGGAATATTTTTCCATGTGTCGGCATCTTGGAATGTGTGTACGGGAATATTGACCGAAATGGTCATGACAAATTCCTATGACAAAGTTATGACATGTAAGAGTCAGAAATAGAAGATCCTATGATAGGTATGGACATGTGTCGAGAAGCATCTTTGAAAAAGGCATCTTTAGGCACCCCAAGGTGGGATATGACATGTTGTAAGAGAATATGCTATTTATAGCCTATGTATGACAGATTCTCTTATAGCTGTAAGTTATGACAACTATGACAGATTCTATGACGGTTGTACAAGTCGTAAGAGCATCTGTCATAGCCCATTTTGGAAATTGTTGACCTCTTTGGGATGGGGTGACTTGACAAGTGTCAGGGACATCCTACAGTGTTGGACAAGTGTCCATAAATGTGGGTTTTGGGCCATGAGGCCATGTTGGATGCCCATCTCAATGTGGAGCCTTTTTTGCCTTGTATTTTCTTTATAAACAAGTGCTTTGGAGAGGTGATGCATTTTATGTGATTGACAGGTAGTGTTATGCTGCCGGATCATCTCTAGATACAAGTGTCAAAGACTCCTGCAAGAGCTTTGGCTCTATGACTTGTTTGTAACCTTCATTATTTATGAAATACATTTGAGCTGTGTTTTGGAGTGTGGGGTTTTTTACCCAATAAGGGTTTTCCCCACGTATATCTTGCGTCTCTCTTCTTCTGTCTTACATTCTTGTGTATGTGTTTGCTGCAATATCTCTATTAGTGGGTTAACATAGCTGTAACTGTAAATATTTAATTGAATTTGCACTCTCCTCCCCTCATTAGATTAGTGTAGGAAGTGATTTTCACACACCTAGCTTCCTTTCAGTTGGTATCAGAGCCTGGCCAGTTTTGGTTCTACCTGCCGGGTAGAGGTTTTTTGAGCTAAACTTAGGTTGAGTGGGAGTTTGTGCAGAGTATTCTGTATCTTGTTGCAGGAAGGAGATGGCAACCACATCTGGAAGATTAGAGGTGGAGAAATTTAATGGCATTAATTTCGAGTTGTGGAAACTCAAGATGGAAGACCTACTTGTTGATTGTGACTTATGGGAAACTATATCCGGTGTAAAACCTACAGCAATGTCACAAGCTGATTGGGACCTCAAAGATCAGAAGGCTAAGGGTCTCATAAGACTCTGTCTAGCTAACTCTGTCCTGTTGAATGTCCATGAGGAGAAGAGCATGAAAGACCTTTGGAAGAAGTTGGGTGATGTTTATCAAGCCAAGTCCTTGGTGAACAAGCTTTTTCTGAAAAAGAAGTTATTTGCTCTGAAGATGGAAGATGGAGGATCTATTGTAGACGACATGAATGCTTTCAACATGATCATTGCATGGTTGACATTTGTGGGTGTGAAAATGGAGGAGGAGGATCGGTGTATGACCTTACTTTGTTCTTTGCCAGATTCGTGGGATCATCTTGTCATGGCCATTGGAAGCACCAATACGACCTTCAAGATGGAAGATGTGGTGTCTTCACTGTTATCTGAAGAAATGCAGAGAAAGACATCTGAGTCAATCAAAGAGGCTCTTGCAGTTCGTGGAAGACCCAAAGAGAAAGGGAAGAAGGACAAGAAAGGTGAAAAGGGTAGATCCAAATCCTATGGGAGATCTAAATCTCCTAGAAAGTCTAAGGCTCTCTGTTGGAACTGTGGCAAATCTGGGAATTTATGAAAGGAATGCAAAGAATAAAAGAAAAAGAAAAAGAAGACTGCCCCAGATTCAGACAAGTCACAAGATGATGATGATGCCTTCATCGCAGCCCTGGCCACCCATGCATCTGATGATGTGTGGTTGATTAATTCTGGTGCATCATTCCACATGACCTTGCATCAAAGCTGGTTCATGAAGTATGAAGAGTTCAATGGTGGAAGAGTGTACCTGGGTGATGAATCTCATTTGAATCTTGTTGGTCATGGAAGAGTCTTAATCTGATTTCTTGATGGATGAGTGAAGGGCGTCACTAGGGTTATGCACATCCTAGGCCTAGCACAGAATCTGCTTTCTGAAAGAATGTTGAATGATGCATGTGTGCAGGTTATCTTTTCGAAGGATGGATGCAAGATAACTAGAGGATCTATGGTGCTTGCGAAGGGTACTCAGAGAGGTACTCTGTTTCAGCTGAAGGCATGCACTTCACAGTGCAATAGTTCTTCTGACTCAAAGAAAAGAGCTGCAATCACTTCAAACCCACCATTCGAACGAGTAGTGAAGAAATCTGTTGTAACTAGTTCTGATGGTAGTGCACATGCTTTTGAAGTTAAGCTTCTTGTTGAAAATACTATGTTATGGCATTTGAGATATGGCCACATTGGTGAGAAGGGTCTTAGAACCCTAAAAAATAAAAACCTTGTTGAGGGGTTAAATGATTGTAATCTCAAGTTTGACTTTTTGTGAACATTGTGTATATGGAAAGCAAAACCATGTTTAATTTTACTCTAGTTCTCACAAGTCTTCTGGTGTATTGGACCTTATTCATTCTGATGTGTTTGGTCCTGTTAATGTTCCTTCGATTTCCAAATTTGTATATTTTGTATCTTTCATAGATGATTACAGTAGAAGGACATGGGTTTATTTTATCAGAAGCAAGACTGAATTCTTTAGTCAGTTTAAAAGAGTTTAAAGCCTTTGTTGAAAATCAGACTAGTAAAAAGATTAAGTGTTTGAGAACTGACAACAGTGGTGAGTTTTGTTCGATAGAGTTTGATAAATTCTGTAAAGAGTAAGGGATTGAAAGACATAAGACAACTCCATACACCCCGCATCAAAATGAAGTTGTAGAGAGGATGAACAGAACACTGATGGAGAAGGCTAGGAGAAGGCTTAGTGGAGCAAGCCTCGAACAAAAGTTTTGGGTTGAAGCTGTTGCCACTACTTGCTACCTGGTAAACAGGTCTCCTACATCAGCTCTTATTGGTAAGACACCTATGGAGGTGTGGTCTGGTAAGAAGCCTTCAGTTAGGCATCTTCATTTTTTTGGTTGTGAGGCATATGTACAAGTGCCTAGGGAGAAACGGTCTAAATTGGAGAACAAGTCTGTTAAATGTATTTTCGTTGGCTATGTTGTCAATGTGAAAGGACACAAGCTTTGGGATCTTGTGGCTGAAAAAGTGTTGTATAGAAGAAGTGTTATTTTTAGAGAGCTAACACCTTCTTTCATTGTTCTACAGCTAGAACAGAAAGAAGATGCAGTTCAGTTTCCTTCTACCCCTAAGAAGACTGAACTGACAAACCCTATGAGACCTGATGATGAAGAGAGCTCTAGTAGCTTTGAAAGTTTAGAAGAAGTAGAACCTCAACCTTAACCATTAAGGAGGTCTACATGAACGAGAAAGCAACCTGATAGGTTTGGTTATTCATTACTTGATTCTAGTTGTGCTTTTGCTTTACTTACTAACACTGATGAGCCTAGAACTATGAAAGAGGCTATGGGCATGAAAGATGCAGGTTCCTGGAAAGAGGCCATGGAAGATGAGATGGCTTCTTTGGAGAAGAATAAAACATGGGACTTGGTGCCTTTGCCTGAAGGACGGAAACCCATTGGATGCAAATGGGTGTTCAAGAAGAAATTCAGTGCAGATGGCAGTGTTGAAAAGTATAAGGCTAGATTGGTTGCTAAGGGGAATTCACAAGTGGAGGGAATTGATTACGGTGAAATTTTCTCTCGTTGCAAAGCCGACATCCATTCAATTCCTGTTATCTCTTGTAGTTGTTAATGACTTAGAGGTAGAACAGATGGATGTGAAGACATCATTCCTTCATGGTGATTTGGAGGAAGAGATTTACATGTCACAACTAGAGCATTACATAGAGAAAGGTAAAGAAAATTTGGTTTTCAAGTTAAAGAAGTCTTTGTATGGTTTGAAGCAGTCTCCTAGGATGTGGTACTTGAAGTTTGATGCCTTTGTGTTGTCAATTAGATATCTGAGATCGAAATCTAATCATTGTGTGTATTACAATTTTGATAATGATCGCATTCTCATTATTGCATTGTATGTTGATGATATGCTGTTGATTGGGAATGATAAGAATATGATTTCTGATTTGAAGTCTCAGTTGTCAGCACAGTTTGAGATGAAAAATCTTGGGGCAGCTAGGTTCATTTTGGGAATGGAATTTAGAAGAGACAGAGCTAACAAAAAACTTTGGTTAAGCCAGAGTAAGTATGTGAAGACCGTGTTGAACAGGTTTAGCATGGAAGATTGCAGACCATTGTGTGTTCCTGTTTCATTGGGGACAAAGTTGTCTGTTAATGATTATCCAAAATCTCCTAGTAAGGTGGAGGACATGAGCAGAGTACCTTATGCTAGTGCTGTTGGTAGTTTGATGTATGCTATGGTCTGCACAAGACCAAACATTGCCCAAGCAGTGGGAGTCCTTAGTCGATTTATGGTTAATCCTGGACGGGTACATTGGGATGCAGTTAAGCGAGTGTTCAGATATCTAAGGGGTACTTCTGAGTATTCCATATGCTATCATGGTAATGCTACAAGACCTTTGCATTCAGTTTGTATTTGTAGATTTGTGGATTCTGATTGGGCAAGTGACATTGACAGCAGAAGATCCACGAGTGCCTATGTGTTCACTATGTTTGGTGGTGCAATTAGTTGGATGAGTAAGCGACAACCTGTGGTTTCCTTTGTCAACGACAAAAGCTGAGTACATGGTAGCAACTCATGCTTGCAAGGAATCCATTTGGCTTAAGAGATTGTGTTTAGATATTGGTGTTGATGCAGAATAGATTACGATTTGTTGTGATAGTTAGAGTGTGATTTGCCTTGCGAAGAATCCACCTTTCCATGCCAAAACAAAGCATATTGACGTATAGTTTCACTTCGTGCAAGACATGGTAGAGGATGGGAAGGTAAATTTGGAGAAGGTAGATAGTTTGAAGAATGTTGCAGATGTATTGACGAAACCAGTGGGCACAAAGAAGTTCAGATGGTGTTCGGAGTCTATGGGGCTCTCGACCTATAGCAGTTAAATCCTGTTAATTCTATTAGCTCTTACAAGGTGTTCAACAAGTGGGAGAATGTTGGGAATTAAGGTGCCTCAACCTTGGTAATTCCTTGTATTATTTCATTGTATTTAATTATTTATTGCCTATTGTACAACTAGGATGCAAATCCTATGGTCTTCTTGTGGGAGTTGGCACGATGATGTGTCATCCTACATGGCATATGAACACATGTAAATTTGTCCTCACATGAGGAGATAGGCATCCCACTTAGTGGTAGGAATATTTTGCCATGTGTCGACATCTTGGAATGTGTGTAAGGGAATATTTACCAAAATAGTCATGACAGATTCCTATGACAAAGTTATGACATGTAAGAGTTAGAAATAGAAGATCCTATGACAGGTATGGATATGTGTCGAGAAGTATCTTTGAAAAAAATATCTTTGGGCACCCCAAGGTGGGATATGACATGTTGTAAGAGAATATGCTATTTATAGCCTGTGTATGATAGATTCTCTTATAGCTGTAAGTTATGACAACTATGACAAATTATATGACGGTTGTAAGAGTCGTAAGAGCATCTGTCATAGCCCATTTTGGAAATTGGCGATCTCTTTGGGATGGGGTGACTTGACAAGTGTCAAGGACATCCTATAGTGTTGGACAAGTGTCTATAGGTGTGGGTTTTGGAGCATGAGGCCATATTGGATGCCCATCTCAATGTGGAGCCATTTTTGCCTTGTATTTTCTTTATAAACATGATTGACAGGTACTTACATTCTTGTGTATGTGTTTGCTGCAATATCTCTATTAGTGAGTTAACATAGTTGTAATGTCCCTGCGGACGGGAGATGGGCCCCGTTCGCCCTTGGACGCTCCAGTGGGGAAGTAGAGCCTCCACCCTTAACGCCTGGGTATGTCGCCCTCACTTCCAGGCCGGTCTTTTGGTGTAGTGGTTGGGCCTTTGTGGTATCAGAGCCGAGGTCTCGAGGTCGAGCCCTGCGGAGCATGGTGGGCTATAATGTTCCTACGGGCAGGTGATGGGCCCCACCGCCACGTGTCCGTAGTGGTAGGGAGATGTGCCCCGTTCACCCTCAGACGCTCTGGTGGGGAAGTCTAGCCTCCACCCTTAATGCCTGGGTATGCCGCCCTCACTTCCAGGCCAATTTTTTGGTGTAGTGGTTGGGCCTTTGTCTGTAATGTCCCCTTCTCGACACATGGTTAGTCCATCATGGAGTTCCCGTGGGCTAATAGTTTGGTTAGGGAACTGTGGTTAGTTGGCTTTGGAGATCCTTGTCAGTGGGTGAGTTGGTTCGCATTCAGAGGATCCAGTTGGCACCCTTGTGGTTGGTTCAGTGGGCTCTTGGTCGTTACTTACTATTTTTAGTAAGTTTGGGTACTATGTCGGTTCAGGATTTTCAAAGTTGGATCAGATGCATTTTGTCGAGACCTTTCCGACGAGCTAAAGATCAGCGAATTCCGACACCGTCTTCATACTTATTTTAAAGTCTAAAGATCTATTAATTTATATTAATATGGACTTTATTATATTTTGCCAGAAAAAGTGAAATTAATGAAATGGAGACATAAAGTGAAAGTAAATTGTTATTCTCCATCCCTAGGAGACAAAGTGAAATTAATTGTTATTTTCCCTCCTAATTGCCCAACGCCTATCTTGGAGGAAGATAAAAAGGTCATTTGGAGCTCATTTGGTTTTATGCTATGTTTATGATATTTGCTTGTGAGAGCTCTGCTAGGGTTTCTAGAGTTTGAGAAATTGTATCAGGCTATTGAAGATGGAAACCTCCATTAATGATGGTATCCCACATGTGTGAAAGATCACCCAACGGTGCCATTGATGGTGGATGTATTCGGCATTCACATATGTGCTGAAATGGAGACATTTGAGGTTGTTTCTTGTGCTGATTAAAAAATCTTTTTCTGTTGCTGTTATAAGCTGATAATGGATGGTTAGAAGGTAGAAATCAGAGTGTTTGAAGTAGTTCCTTGCTGCTGTACCTTTCCCATTGCTGGTCGTGCTATCCAAGCTTGGCCGTACTGCATAAAGAGGAGTTTTGGAGTGTTATTTGGGTATTGTAGGGAAGCTTCCCTCTTTGTTTCTAATACTCATTCATGGTCTTTGGGAGGTGATTAGTGCCTCAATTGTTGCTCTTATATTTTGTATGAGTTATTTGTGATATTCCATGGAGATTTGATGCATTTCCAACCATACCCACTTGCTGGTCCATTTCCGGCAGTCGTACCAAGTTGCATATTTTCATATGGGTATGTGACAATAATTATTTCCTGGCTATTTTACTATCTGGGTTGTCTTTAGTTTCTTTAGATTCATTGTATATTTTCTGGGTTTCTATTATATGCAATACATTGTGTGCTCTGGCACTACATCTGCAGGAAAACATAAAACCCCCTTCTGCATCTTCTGTCTATCTGAAAGAACACACAAAAATCTAATAAAAAATCACACAATAAAGATTTTTAAAAAATACAAATAGGTACGGCACATTACAATAGCTGTAACTGTAAAGATTAAATTGACTTTGCACTCTCCTCCCCTCATTAGATTAGTGTAGGAAGCAATTTTTGCACACCTAGCTTCCTTTCACGAATATGTGACCTAGGATCTAATACCAATTATTGCAAAGACCATTGTCATTGCACCAAAAGATCAACATGTTAATGCCTGATACAACTGCCAGAGTTAATGAATCCATGGGAGGCGGTTAAGCCTTGCCACAAACCCAAGCGTTGAGCTGCACAACACAAGGAGACCAAGGGCACACACCTTGCAACAAAAGAAGTGGAAAAAGCAACCAATTTTACTAGATGCTAAATTAAATGGTAAAATGGGAAAAAAGCTTTGTTGGAGCTAGGAGCAAACATAAATATTATTCCCAAATATATCTAGGAAGCATTTGGTAAACTGCAACTACATGAAACACTATATGTAATTTGTTTAGCAAACGAAAGCCCTATATGTCGTATAGGAACTTGGAGAAGTGTACAAGTAGATTTCATGGGCATAAAGTCAAAAGTAAACTTCAAAGTTACAGATATGTATGAAGGATCCCAAGAAGTCTTCAACATCATACTGGATATTAAATGGTTTGTGGATAACTACAAAAAAATTGATGAAGATAAGAAAGATTTACTACTACAAAGGAATGAAAAAATGGTACATATGACATTCAATGAAGGAATGGAAGGTATATATGTAAAGAAAATCCACTCTGAGGATGAAGAGGAAAATAAGGAAGAAAGCAATAAAACATTATATACAATTAGCACAATACCTAGGAAAGAATGGGATGGAGAACCCAATTTTGAAGGTGAGATATTCAAGATAATGATAGTTCTGTTAAATTTTAATAATCAGATTTACAGTAAGAAATAACAAAACTCAAATGCACACATAACACACATATACCCTGGGAAAACCTCCCTCTTGGAGGTGAAAAACCTAGCAAGAAAATATCAGATCTGATTTATATTAAGAGTAGAAACAGATTACAACTTGGTCCAACTATGGCATGAAACATAGATATCAAAATACAACTTATTTGAATCTTTAGCAAATCTAGGGTTTACTCAAGCTAAAACAGATCTGTTACACCAAGTAACAGGTTTGCTGATGATTGCAGATCAAATCAATTATTGAACCATTGAACTTCTTGAATCATTGAACCCTTTGAACCAGTGAACCAGTTGAACCGTCGAACCAATTCAACTATCAGTGGAACCCTTGTACTGTCAAACCTTTGAACTCGTCGAACCATTGAACTGTTGAACCAGTTCAACTATCGGCGGAGCCCTTGCACTGTCGAACCTTTGAACCTGTTGAACCATCGAACTGTTGAACTAGTTCACCTATCGGTGGAGCCCTTTCACTGTGGAACCTTTGAACCAGTGGAGCTTGATGAACTCGTTGAACTGTTGAACCGATGAACCTGTTGGACGGTTCAACCAACGGCGGAGCCCTTTCATTGTGCTTGTAGTAGATTGCTGATGGATTAGATTTCGCAGAGCAGAATTTGGTAAGTGATTGCTATGTGTTGTGACTGCCAGTCACTCTTCATTTATATGAGATTGCACAAACAATTTTGGCGCCAAATTACATATACATTACATTTGAACTAGGTCCTAACCTATTTGTAATTTCAAGATACATAGAATAATGAGTTCGCCCAATTGGGGCCTACCTTAAATCGGATAATACAACTGAGATTCTTGAAATGCTAAGGCCGATAGGCCATTCAACATTTTGTGACTAGGTCAGTCTCTAGAAGGGATCTGACCTAGCTACCAAAATCAACACTCCCTCTTAGCTAGGGAGGATTCCTTCATAAGGATCAAGTCACATAGTGACTACCACCATGGCTACTCCATGGATGAGAACATAAGTGCTTATTGTCATCTCCACATGACGTTTACCATAGATACTCCCAGAGGAGGGTGAACAAGCTTATCATGAAATTTCTCCCATGATATTCACCATACCTACTTGCAGAGGCTAGATTCACCATGCTTACTCGCAGAGGGTAGAAGAGGGATTTCACCTCAAACTTCTCCTAGAGAAGAGTGCATTACCACCATGCCTACTTGCAGAGGAAGGAAGAGGGATTTCACCTCAAACTTCTCCCAGAGAAGAGTGCATTACCACCATGCCTACTCGTAGAGGATGGAAGAGGGCTTTCACCTCAAACTTCTCCCAGAGAAGAGTGCATTACCACCATGCCTACTCGTAGAGGATGGAAGAGGGATTTCACCTCAAACTTCTCCCAGAGAAGAGTGCATTACCACCATGCCTACTCGCAGAGGATGGATCCACCATGCCTACTCACAAAGGGTGGAAGATATAGTGTAATGTATCACTGATGCTAAGTCTCCCTCTCAGCTAGAGTTACATTCTCCACAACTCCAAGCTTGTCTCAAAAATATGCAAACTTTACTCAAGCAAGAGGTTTGGTGAGGACATCTGCTGTTTGCTCATCAGTACTGATGTACTTCAACTAAATAGCATTCCTTTGCACCATATCCCGGATATAGTGATACTAAGTTTCCACATGCTTTGATCTGTCATGAAACACAGGATTGGCAGAGAGCTTCACACAGCTCTGGTTATCACTATGAATAACTGTAGGCTCCCACGGTTGTCCAAACAATCCTACAAGGAGTTTTTGAAGCCGCACTGCTTCTCGAGTTGCCACACAAGCTGCAATATATTCTGCTTCAGCAGTACTCAATGCTACTGAAGACTGTTTCCTGCTGCACCAGGATATCATGGCAGATCCCAAGTTGAAGCAAACTCCAGAAGTGCTCTTTCTATCAATGACACTTCCTACCCAATTAGAATCAGAATAGCCTTCCAAGGTAATTACTGTATTGGAAGAGTACTTCAATCCATATTCAACTGTACCATGCAAATATCTCGAGATATGCTTGGCTGCAACAAGATGAATCTGCCTTAGTTCACACATGAACTGGCTGAGGGCACTCACTGCATAGCAAATGTCAGGTCTAGTGTTAACTAGATACATCAAGGATCCAATCAACTGCCTGTATTTAGTAGGATCCACAAGATCAGACCTAGCAAGTACTTGTCAATTCTTTCATACCAAGCACGGGGAGCCTGCTTAAGACCATATAATGCTTTCTGCAATCTGCATACATGAGATTCTTTCTTATGGATCACAAAGCCTTCAGGTTGCTCAATGTAGACCTCCTCTTCAATAACACCATTGAGGAAAGCTGACTTTACATCCATCTGATGCAACTTCCATCCCTTAGCTATAGTAATAACAATGATAGTCCTGATGGAAGTATATCGATCAACAGGGGTAAAGGTATAATCTATTCCTTCTTTCTGAGAGAAGCCACGAGCCACAAATCTAGCTTTGTATTTCTCAATACTTCCATCAGCAGCATGTCTAATTTTGAACAACCATTTGGAAGATACGACAGACTTACCTTTGGGTCTGGGCACAATATCCCAAACATCATTCTTGATGATAGACTGATATTCTTCATCCATAGCATTCTTCCATGCTTGTTGTTTCATGGCCTCTTCAACGCTGGAAGGTTCATTCTCAATGAGATTGCACATTAATGCAACATAGTTGGAGAGTTTCTGAGGTCTCCTACCTTTTTTTTTTGTTTGGATGTGCCACTTGGAGTTGCAAACTTTTCTACCTCTTGAATCCAGAGAGGTCTCTTCTTATTCACGGTAATGTCCCTAGGCCCATCGGTAGGATCCAAAGGTTCACTTGGATCATTATGAATTTTAGATTCTGTAGACTCTCTGAATCTCAGGTACTTGCATCAACCTTCTAACCTCATCGTCCAAGATTGCCTGCAACGCTTGCCTTAGAGAAATGGTTTCCAGTGCACACCTCTGTAGAGATTTAGGGCTATCCTCTTCGACCTCATCACTTTTATTCTGAAGAGGTTTGCGGAGCTACCAATGTTAAATCTAGGTTGACTATCTTGAGCAATTCTGATCTCAACTGCTAAAGAGGTTCTTCAAGGATTTAGCATCTAGCCTTGCAACACTGCAACCTTCACTTCTTCTCCGTGAGTCATAGAACTCCCTTTGAAGGTTAATTTCTCCTTTTCAAAAAGACTGCTCACAATGATAACCTAAATAGGTTCTTCCTTTCAAGAGATGTCTTCAGCCACTAACTTAGTCCCATGGCTGCAAGCTGTGTCTCCATGCTTCAGCCTACAAAATCAAGCTCTTCTTCTCTTGAAAGCAGTCTCTTACACTTCTTGGTTTGTGAAGAAGAAATTTAAGGAGAGATTACTAATAGTTCAAAGAACTCAGCTATTCTCATCAGAATCTCCATAAATAATCATAGATAATTAATTCATCATTCATTTGCGTCTCGATGTAACCTGCATTTTAATTGATTAATAATAATAATAATAGTGTATATATAAGAATCAAACTATAGCAAATATCAAAAGATCAAAAAAATAAGGAAGTAATAGAACTTATCTTTATTGATTCTAATATATCTTTCTTCCATCTTTTACTCCTCTCAAAAGAGCTAATCTCAGCACAACAAGAGACAATCTGCTCAACTCAGATTTCTCAGACACATTATGCAGCCAGCATATTTAACATAGAACTAGGTCCCTCAAGGCACCATCACAGTCCATGCACATAGAGAATGGTATCAATGTGACCATCCAATCACAATGAAATTATAGTTCTCTTCTCATCTCTGATTCACACTCAGAAATTTTTCACAACTAGCATGAACATCTCATAATGAATGAATGGTGACTCCAAAGGATCTCATCCCAAAGATCACTATTCAAGAGGAGGCACGATCTCTTTTGTTGTCAGTACGCCATTGAGCTAGATCTGTAGCTGAGTCTCATCTCTGCCACCTTCACTCAATGTTGCCATCAATTTTACCCTCATCCTGATTTCATATCAGCTGATAATGAAGACTCGGCCCCAAGTTTGGATAACATCTTGATGATAAGTATTAGGCATGCTTGGAGAATGTATACACATGAATCTCACGCCACAATAGTAATGTATTACTTGAGCACATAACTTCACACGCAGCTTCAACAAAAGATCTTTTCAACCCCAGGATTATTACTAGTGCCTCACTTTGCTCTGAGATACCACTTCTAATTAGTACTGAAGGTTTGGACTAATATAATTCCAATCACGATGTCTCATGACTCTCCATATTTAAGCTTGGACAGAAGTCGATATGATTTTTATAAAGCTGTGATTCCTCAAATTTCACCTTATATGACGATCAGACCTTTCCTACCTCCCATCTAACTTTGATTTGAAGCAGCGACCTTATGTGACCTCCAACATTTAATCCAAGCGATTACCAATATTAGGAGCAATTACTATATTATCCTTCAACTCCCAATAGTCTTTAAATTAGCCTCTCTCAAAGCATTCATAATGGTTCACCAAAGGAAGAAAAACACAAAGATACGCCATCATAAGAACTCGGGCCATGACACGTGTAGCCTTCTAACATGACAAGGATTGACAACCTCAGAAGCCTTCTAAATACTGTTCGCATCTAATAAGATGAAGTTGGTCTCAAGGTCTGCATTTGAATCTACTTCAATTGCTTAGACAAATCTGATCAGATCTAACCTTGGCTCTGATACCATGTTAAATTTTAATAATCAGATTTATAGTAAGAAATAACAAAACTCAAATGCACACATAACACACATATACCCCGGGAAAACCTCCCTCTTGGAGGTGAAAAACCCAGCAAGAAAATCTCAGATCTGATTTATATTAAGAGCAGAAACAGATTACAACTTTGTCCAGCTATGGCATGAAACATAGATATCAAAATACAACTTATTTGAATCTTTAGCAGATCTAGGGTTTACTCAAGCTAAAATAGATCTGCTACACCAAGTAATAGGTTCGCTGATGATTGCAGATCAAATCAATTATCAAACCATTGAACTTCTTGAATCATCGAACCCTTTGAACTAGTGAACCAGTTGAACCGTCAAACTAGTTCAACTATCGGCAGAACCCTTGTAATGTCGAACCTTTGAACCCATCGAACCGTTGAACCATTGAACCAGTTCAACTATCGGCGGAGCCCTTGCACTGTCGAACCTTTGAACCTATCAAACCGTCGAACCATTGAACTAGTTCAACTATCGGCGGAGCCCTTTCACTATAGAACCTTTGAACCAATGGAGCTCGATGAACTCGTTGAACTGTTGAACCGATGAACCTGTTGGATGGTTCAACCAACGGCGGAGCCCTTTCACTGTGCTTGTAGTAGATCGTTGATGGATTAGATTTCGCAGAGTAGAATTCGGTAAGTGATTGCTATGTGTTGTGACTGCCAGTCACTCTTCATTTATATGAGATTGCACAAACAATTTTGGCGCCAAATTACATATACGTTACATTTGAAATAGGTCCTGACCTATTTGTAATTTCAAGATACATAGAATAATGAGTTCGCCCAATTGGGGCCAGTCTTATATCGGATAATACAACTGAGATTCTAGAAATGCTAAGGCCGGTAGGCCATTCAACATTTTGTGACTAGGTCAGTCTCTAGAAGGGATCTGACCTAGCTACCAAAATCAACAAGTTCTTCAACTAATATAGACGACACCACAGAAGCTCAGGCATGGGAAGAACTAGAAAAGTAGCAAAAGAAAACCTTAGGACTTAGGAAAGATGTTTATGGTAGATATGAATATTGAAAAGAGTATCACAAATAAAGAGAATGTACAACAAAATAAGAAAGTAAACCACATTCAAATAGGCCTATCACATGCTAGGTTACCACATTATTTTGGAATAGGAGATTTGCTAAAATATCTTCAAGCAATAGAAACAACATTTACAAATGAAGAATTTAGAATGGAAGCTCTAGATAAAACACTAGTGTTAAGTGTTGCATGATGGTGGAACACTCACAAACTAAAAATACCCACCTATAAAGCTTTAAATAATTTAAATCAAAATTAGGTACCTCAAAGATGAAGGAGATACTGATGGGATAATTAAATATGATGGAAGTGAAAACCTAAAGAACCATATAGAGATTTGTGAATACTTATGGGATGAGATAGGATAAATTGATTTATTGGACTTTAACTCCTATAGTAATAGCATGGTATATCCACCAAGAAATAAAAGGAGAAACAAGATATTGTGATATAACCAACACAAATTGTTGTAGAACTTCTTAGTTCTGGGATCCAAATCCATAGACTCACAATGTGCTAAAAAGGATTAAAGAGGTAATAAAATTACCAGATGAAGAAGTAAAATGAAAATTTCAAAAAGAAAACATATACAGGACACCTCAAAATGAGGAAAAATGGAAGAGAACCATTGAATGCATACAACAAACAAATATGGTCTACAAAGAATTTTCTATTCAATAAAGAAAGGAGATAAGGATCCTTTAGGAGAGGAGGAAGACCCTAAAAATCTAAACATATAGATAGGAGAGGACAAAAGAGAAATAATAGATAAATTTGAAGATAAAAGTTAATATTTCTATCAACAATTAAAATTAAAGAGGAAAACATTGCTATGAATGATGAACCAAAATTAGCCAAGATTCTAGATTATTGGAGAGAAAAGGAAGTAGAAAAAGTTGTAGAAATATTAAAAGAGTACGAAGATATTTTCCCAAGAACCTTTAGAAAACTATAAGGAATAAAAGAGGAATTTGGCGTAATAAAAATCCTTTTAAAAGAAAATTCTAAACTACATAAACAAATACCTTATTGGCTCAACCTAATTTGAAAGTAAAAGTTAAAACTAAAATAGATAGAATGTTGGTTGGTGATATCATTAAACCAACAGAGAATGCTGATTGGATAAGTCCTATGGTAGTTTGAAACAAGAAGATATAGGATATAAGGATATGCATTGATTTTAGAGAACTCAATAAAGCTTATGAGCATGATCCATTTGCAATGCCATTTATAGAATAAGTCTTGGAAAGTGTTCCAAGTAGAGAAGTCTACTCCTTCACAGATGAATTTTTGGTTACCATCAGGTAAATATTTTAGAAGATTTGTTAAAAACCACATTACAATAGAATGGGGATCATACATGTATATAGTCATGCCATTCAGACTAAAGAATGCACTCACAGTGTTTAGTAGAATTATGGTCAATGCATTCAGAGATTTTATACATTATTTTCTTGAAGTATATCTTAATGACTGGACAATATATGGGATACTAAAAAATCATGTTCAAGCAGTCAAGATAATGTTTGAAAGATGTTGCAATCTTAGAATTGCCTTAAACTTGAAAAATGCATATTTGTAACTCCATTTGGCACCTTACTAGGTCATATCATTTGCAAGGAAGTAATGATGGTAGATCTTCTTAAAATAGATATAATTTTAAATCTAATACCCCCAAGGAACATGAAAAAACACAAAAATGATTTTGTGCTACATCAATTACCACCACAAAATTATAAGGAATTATGCAACTATCTTTGATCACATTGAAGACCTCTTAAAGAAAACAAATAATAAGAAATTTGAATGGACAGATCAATGCCAAAAGTTGTTTGATATACTTAAAACAATATAGTATAATCCCCAATAGTAAACTTTCTAGATTGGATAGAACCATTCCATGTCCACGTTGATGCATTTGGAACTACAGTAGGCATAGTAGTAACACAACCTAGAGGCAAGAAGGATCATACAATTGTTTTTTCAAGAACGAAACTTGTAGTAGTTTAAAAGAACTATACATCAATGGAAAGAGAAGCCTTAGCCATTGTGTTTTCCTTGCATAAGTTTAGACATTATCTCCTAGCAACACCATTCATTTTTTTATATAGACCATGAATCACTAAAGTATCTCATGAATAGATTGGTAATTCATGGTAACATTGGATGATGGTTAATGCTCTTTCAAGAATTTGATTTCAAGATTATGGTATATCACCCTGGAAGGGAGATTCTTGTCTATTTACTACTTTGATTTAACTCTACTTTATAATTTTTTTCATTCCTACCTTCTTAGTTTTCCCTTTTTTCTTTTGTTTTCTATGGAACACTTGATGCTTGAATTTAAAAGGGGAATTAGGGTTGCTCCCCTACACCAATCCATTATCCCACTACTTATTAACCATGCTATCACCTCCAAGCCTCTTTATTTGGTGCTTCCATCCCCCTCATATTCCTTTAAGCCCTCACACAAAAATTACAAGAAATCATCAAGATTGGAAACCCACATTTCAAAGAAGGCCTATCTCCTCGAAACCCTATCTTTGGATGACCCCTCCCTACCTGCTAACACTAGTACTATTCAAGGATGATTCCTAATAGAGGAGAGGGATCTAGTAGTTACAATTTAAAGTATAGGGGTAAGAAGAAAGTTGTGTTGGTGTAAGACTATGTCTTAGAGAAGGAACAAGAGCCAGTTCCCTATAAGAAGAAGGAAAAGGTTGTTATGAAATATATTGATGATGATGTTATCAATCTATTGGAGATTAATGGAATTTTTTGTGATTCTATCCCTAATCCTACTTATACTACTTTTCCCTCCTCCTTAATCAAGGTTGTAGCTTTTGTTGTCACTATGTTAACTAAAAAAATTGTTGAAATGCATAAAGAAGTAGTGTCACACTACAAAACTTTAAAGTGGTTATATTCAGAGCTTAATAAACTTAGTCTCAAAACTTCTTTAATAGATAATAAATTTTATGAAGAGGTTCTCATCCCCGAGGAAATGAAGAAATTTATATCTAGTTAATAGAATGTCATCGAAGAAATTAATAACACAAAGGTATATATCACTATGTAGGAGGATATGATCACACTTTTGGAGGACATACAAGAAACTAAGGTAAACTTGCAAAAGGTGGCGGATTTTAAAAAAAACACTATTAAAAATAGTGCCAACAGTAACAAGATGCTATAGGAGTAAGTGAAACCCCACATGGCTCAAGTAAATTTTCATCCAAGTTCAAGAACTAGAATCTAGAAAATCAAAGAGAAGGCATTGGAGGATGTTGAATATGTGGCTAGACACCTCGATTCCCTCCATGAGGATTTGAAAGTTGTTATGGTACTAGAATAATTTTAATACTTGGGTTTTATTTATTTTGGGTGACTTTTATGATTTTTGATAGTGTTTTGTGGTAGCCTTTTGTTTGTGTTCTTTTCTTTTGCTTTGTCTCTTGGGATTGCTATTTTTTTGCTGCAACTTGGCTAATTTTGGTCTATTGTAATGTTATTTTTTAAGACTTCTAATATATAGGGGAGGATGCCCTTTCAAAATCCTCTCTTTTTCCTTTAATTAAAAAATGAAACACACAAAGCAAATTTCAAAAAACACAAGTCATTGCATTAGAAGTAAGTAACATGGTAACTGATAGAAGGGTGAAGGAAGAAAAGAGAAAAAACTTAGCCAAAGAAGAACAACCAAAACAAGATCCACTTCTATAATCATTAAGGATGTCACAACTTAGAAAACCACTCAAACTATACTAGAACCAACAAGGGAGAAAACCAAGAGGAGTTTAGAGAGATTAGGGTCTTTGAGTGGAAGTAGTCCACTAAAGAAAGGCAAAATAGCTACCAAAAGAAACCCTATAAGGGAAAAAGATTTATACTAGAGCACCCACAAAAGAAACAAAGGGTAAAAGGAGGAAACTAGTTGAGGTGAAAATAATCTATATAGATGTGATCCCCCCAAAAGCTAGAACTTTGTCATAAGAAACCACAGAGGCCCTATTATAAATGAGATTTTAGAAGAAGTAAGAAACAAGTGACTAATAGAAGAGAAGGCCAAAAATTAAAGCACATAAGAAATTGGTGCGATACGATAGCTCAAAGATAGAAGAAAAGTAAACTCCAAAGGAAGAGTAGCTATATCAGCAAACAAGATAGAAGGTAGCACAAGAAATTAACCAAGAACATACCTTAGATAAGAAGAAACTATTTAGAACTTTGTACACAACCAACAAGCTATTGAAGGTGTCTTAGATTTACTCCACTATCGCTGTAACTAACAAAGAAGTCATTATTCAAGAAAAGGTTGACTTCATAATCAACAACCCTTACTCTATTGAACATATTACTGAGGGATTTTTGGATGAATTGACAATAATTCTTTAATTTAAAGTAATAGCACAAAGGGAAAATGCCCTCAAGATGGAGATGTCACTGAAAACCAAAGCAAGAGATGAGGTGGCTAAAGATTTAGATGTCTATTCAGTGAGAAAAAAGATACAAAGTCTAAAAGATCAAGAATTATGAGCAAAACACATGGTAGATACTCTAGTTTAGAATATGAATAATACAAAGATTCAACAAAAATTATATGAAGAAGCTTTTACAACAACTCAACAAGCTTACAATAAGGTAGTAGAGAGCAACCAGTTGTAAAAGGAAGAATCAAAAGCTAATACATCACCATCTCTACCAGATGCACAACAATCAAAGGATGGGTAGGGTTTACCTCATCAAATAGAATAAACAAAACCAAGAGCCATAGAGGAGTCAATGACACAAACAACAAAAACACCAAAAGAACAAGCTGACAAGAGAATTAGCCAAGAAGGAATAGAGATTGAGCCCATTCTCCAAAAAGAAATTGAGGGAGAATAGGTGTTAGATTTAGGATAGACAATTGAGAGGGGGGGTGAATCAGTGGTCAAAACTTTCTTCAGAATAATCACTTAAATCCTTTCCTTAATTTAGTAGTATAATAATAAATCAATAATGGAAACATAATGCAATAATTCAAGAGCAGAAACACATTAACACATATGACACCAAGATTTTGATGTGGAAAACATGGTTAAGGGAAAAACCATGGGGTGACTAACCCAAGATTGTATTCTCTATTAAAAGAATAGAAAGAACAAAATGGCACATGCCAATTAGGGCTCACTACCCAAGCACATTGCTCATAAGAGGCTCACTGCCTACAGGAGACACACTGTCTACAAAATAATAAGTATTACATACTTCAACTGAAGAATAGCATCTTCACCATGCTTGAGTCAGTTCCATTTAAGCCCAATACTTCTGCTCTGCTTTTCTCTCTGCTTCTTTCTACCACACTGTTATCTCCACAAGATACAATTGAAATGACCTCACAACTCCTTATTTATATAAGACATCGACTTAGGGATAATCATCCAAGTCATCATACATTATAGAGCAAATACAAAAATACAACATGCTTAATTACCAAAGACTTCACACTAATCAATACACTATCAGCCACACAGATCTGAGACTTCAATCCTTCTTTAGGAACACGTCATTCTTCATAGAGCATCTTCAAGATCATCCGCGGGAGGAGTAACTCATCTGATTGGCTGGACTTAGGAAGAACATCATCATCCAGAAGTAATTCTTCAATTACGAGCTCAATCTTTAATGCGGACCACCAACACTAACTAGACATAATCCACAGACCTCCACAAGCTTTCCTGAATCACAAAGAACATTCACACTACATCTTCTTACTGAAATCATTCTTCTCTTTCATCTGAAACCTCAAGAACACAGTCTATCATCACTGTCATATTGGAATAGATGCTTGCGGACCTCCAGACCATGAACCAATTGAGTTGTCAATTCACATTGACTTCCTAAACATTTCACCAAATCTACAGAATAGGATATTGCATTTTTGGATCTCACCAGACCTATCTGTGTCACTCTGTCACCTCTGAACACTTGCCAGAACTAGTTTTACTTAAGTGGCCATAACTTCTTCAGATCTTCATGTGGACCTTTGAAATCTTTATTGGATTATCTTAAGACACATATCTATAAACCCTTTGAAGTGCATCTTCTTATATTCATCTTAGCTGGGATCTTTACCTCACTAACTTCACTGTTCTTCTCTGTTCCTGATAGGACTAATTTTCTCAATATCCTTAGCATAGAGCTCATCCAATCCTTATCATTAATGCAATAGGAGTATGTTGACATCAATGAAAACACCGGTTAGGCCCATACTTGCAACAATCTCCCCCTTTGTCATTGATGGCAACATATGATGTGAAAAACTATTTTAACCATCAAGACAAGAACTTCTCCTCATTGATACAACTCCCCCTATCAACAACAACCATTCACATGTCTTCTCTTTCTTTACTACTCCCCTTTGATCAGCAACCACTTATTTTTCACATGTCTTCTCTCCCCCTTTGACATCAATAGCAAAGGGCACATACTTGCATCACTTCATAATCATACCAGCTGCTCCCCCTGAGTAGCAGCTACCCAAACATCAATCTGGGCCACAAGATATGACTATGAGATCCACGAGACTGATGCACATTAGTGCACCTTAATTCAGAACTAGAGGGGTAATAACCCCTAACTTCTCCCTGAGATACTCAAAAGAGTCCTTAGGTAGAGGTATAGTAAAAATATCTACAATCTGATCTTTGGAAGGCACAAACTCCAATCTGACTTCATTCTTGTTCACTTGCTCTCTCAAAAAGTGAAACTTGATGGATATATGTTTAGTCTTTGAATGCAACACCAGATTCTTTGATATATTTATTGCACTTGAATTATCACAGAAGATTGTGATAGGTTCGTCATACTCCACTCTGATGTCTCTTAGCATTTTCTTCATCCACAATACTTGAGTACAAATGCCTGCTACTGCAATATATTCTACTTCTGCAGTGGACATAGATATTGCCTCTTGTTTCTTGCTCAGCTAAGAAACCAATCTCTTCCCAAAAAAGAATGCTCCACCACTTGTACTCTTCTGGTCATCCACATCTTCTGCCCAATCCGCATCTATATATACATGGAGAGAGAAATCAAGATCTCTAGGATACCACAAATCATACTCAACTGTCCCTTTTAGATATCTAAAAATCCTCTTGATTGCCATGACATGAGATTCTCTAGGATTAGCTTGGAATCTAGCAACAAGACCAACAACATTCATAATGTCAGGTCTAGTTTGAGTGAGATATAATAGTCCTCCAATCATTGACCTATACTTCTTCTGATCAACCTTAGGAGAGTCATCATCTTTGCTCAATTTACATCCAATTGCCATGGGAGTATTCACTAGTTTTGAGTCTTCCATCTCAAATTTCTTCAACAATTCTTTCACATATTTGGTCTGAGAAATGAAGATTCCTTTCTTTGTTTGAGTGATTTGCAGACCCAAGAAGAAATTCATTTCCCCAAACATGGACATTTCAAATTCACTTTTCATTTGATTTGCAAAGGTTTTGCACATACTATCTCTTCCTCCAAAAATGATATCATCAACAAACACTTCAACAATCAAGATATTTTCATAATCAATTTTGAAATACAAATTACTGTCAGCAGCACCTTTGTTAAAACCAATCTTCAAAAGATGCTTATCCAATCTTTCACACCAGGCTCTTGGGGCTTGCTTGAGTCCATATAATGCTTTCTTCAACTTGCAGACCATATTACCATGACTAGATAATTGAAATCCATTCAATTTCTCAATGTAAACTTCTTCTTCCAAGTCACCATTCAGGAAGGTAGACTTGACATCCATCTGATATACTTTGAAATCCTTGAAGTCAACAAAAGCAAGAAATAATTTGACTACTTCAATTCTTGCCACAGGAGCAAAAGTTTCTTCAAAATCAACTCCTTCTACTTCGGAGTAACCCTTGCAGACCAATCTGGCTTTGTTTCTGACACCATCTTCATTCATTTTATTCTGGAAGACCCATTTGGTTCCAATCACATTCTTGTTTTTAGGTCTGGGAACAAGATCCCAAGTGTGATTTTTCTCAATTTGCATAAGCTCTTCCTCCATTGCTTTAGTCCAGTTTTCATCATTGCAAGCTTCATTCACTGTCTTAGGGTCAATCTTTGAAATCAGACAATACTCTTCTGAATCTTGAGCAATCCTTCTTCTTGTTTGTACACCTTTGCTTTTATCACTTATGATTTGATCTTTAGAGTGATTCAATCTTATATACCTAGGAACTTTGGGGGTTTCTTGCACTTCTGATTCTTGAATAGGTTCATTCAAACTTATCTCTTCTTGATTTACTGGATCGGCTTGAAACTGGATTTCAGAGGGAGCTTGGACTTCTTGAACAAAAACATCATTTTGATCATCTTCATCATATTCATAAAATCTTGAGGGTTTTTCAATACCTTCACCAACCTTCACATTTGTACTTTCTACAATCTTCCTTAATCTCTTGTTATAATATCAATATGCTTTGCTTTGAGTAGAATAACCAAGAATATTCCTTCATCACTTCTAGCATCAATTTTTCCTAGATCTTCATCTCTTTTAATGTAGCATTTGCTACCAAAGACTCTAAAATACCTCACAGTGGGAGTGATGCCAAACCAAACTTCATAAGGAGTCTTACCGGTATTGCTTTTGATTTGTACTTGATTGAGAGTATAGACTGCAGTGCTTAGAGCTTCTCTCCAATAGATCTGAGGAACATTTGCTTCCATCATCATGGTTCTAGATGCTTCTTGGATGGTCTGGTTCTTTCTCTCCACTACTCCATTCTATTTTGGAGTCCTAGGAGCAGACAACTGTCTTTTTATTCCATGTTTCTCACATAATTCTATGAACTCATCGGATGTGAATTCTCCACCTCTATTAGACCTCAAACATTTTAATTTTAATTTAGTTACATTCTCTACCATAGCCTTGAATATTTTGAATTTCTCAAGAGCTTCTGATTTCTCTTTCAAAAAAGTCACCCACATCATCCAGGAATGGTCATCAATTAATAACATGAAGTATCTATCACCTTGCACACTCCTGATTCTTGCTGGACCACATAGATCAGTATGAACTAAGTCCAATAATCTGGTAGAAGATTGTTCCTTGCTTTTGAATGAGATTCTGCTTTGTTTACCCAACTGACATTCTTTGCACAAACTATTGGTAGGTTTTACCAATCTTGGAAGATCTCTTACATCCTAAGTGTTGCTCATCTTGATGATATTATCAAAATTCACATGACACATTCTCCTATGCCATAACCAGCTCTAATCAATTTGAACAAATAAACAACTTTTACCAGTACTAACGAAGTGGAAGATATTACCTTTTGTTTGAGTATCGGATGCAATCTTTATTCCAAAACTTTCAAAGATCTTGCATTTTCTATTCTTGAATCAGAGATCATAGCCTTTGTCCACTAGCTATCCAACACTGAGAAGATTGTGCTTCAAACCTTCAACATACAGTACATTACTAGTTTTGTTCTTTCCATCAAAAGAAATGGTTCCTCTACCTCTGATTCTACCAGCAGAATTATCACCAAACTTTACCACTCCTCCTTCATACCTTTCCAAATATATAAACTTATTTTTGTCACCTATCATATGGTGAGAGCATCCACTGTCAATGACCCAATCATCCTTTTTTTCAACTTGGGCAGTCAGTGCTCTTTCTACAATTTTATGATTGACAGATTCAGAGGAAATTGGATCTTCTTCCTTGATGGCAATAAACACCCAATCACTTCCGGATTTGTTTCTTGACTCTGATTCATCATCTGTTACTCCTTCATTATCATCATCTTCATGAACATAGTAACAATTCTTTTGGAACCTTGATCTATTAGGATTTGGCCTTGAAAATCTTTCCAGACACCTTGAGGCAAAATGACCAATCTTATTGCAGTTAAAACTATTAAAAGGCAATTTCCCCTCATACTTACCGGATCCTCTTGGCAGTCTTTTTGCAATAAGGGCTTCAAGTTGAGCAGCTCCTGCTTCATCTTCATCCAAGTCTTTTCTTGCTTTTTCATACCATGAAAGTTTCCTTGAAGAGTTCTCTCCCAGATCAAACTTTTGTTTTCCTTTTACAAAGGCACTAGCTTTGAATGCAGATTCAGTCTTAGGGGGTGCATCTCCAAACTTGGTCAATTCAAATGCAGCCAATTTACCAACCAATTGATCCCTTGTGATACCTGAGAAGGATCTGAATTCTTCAATAGTAGCAACCTTATATTTGAAAGAATCATGAAGAGATCTGAGAATTTTGCCAACAATCTCATCTTCGTCCAAGATTCCACCAGCACATCTAATGCCACAAATAAGCTCATTTACTCTTGGCATAAATGAAGTGATATTTTCATCTTCTCTTATCTTCAGGTTTTCAAATTTTTCTTTCAGACTCTATAGCTTGGCACATTTAACATACTTGTCTCCTTCATGCAGAAGTTCTAGTTTTTGCCAAATCTCATATGCAGTTTTTATATTAATAACATTTGTTAACTTTGAATCAGATAAGGCACTTAGAAGAGCTTCTTTAGTCCATAGATTATTTTTAGCATCTCTGATCTCATCTATGGTACGCAGACCATTCTGTGGAGGATCACATTTCTTTGAAGCCATGATCCAATACTGCATTCCCATACATTGCAAGTGGCATTCCATGCAAATTTTTCAAAGAGTGAAGTTGGTTCCATCAAACCTCGAACTATTCTTCTTGTAGGATGACATCCTGGATCTTCCTCAAGCAGTTAAGCTTCTTTTAGAGGAACTTGGCTCTGATACCAATTGTTAGATTTAGGATAGACAACTAAGAGGGGGGGTGAATCAGTTGTCAAAACTTTCTTCAGAATAATCACTTAAATCCTTTCCTTAATTAAGCAACATAATAATAAATCAACCATAGAAACATAATGCAATAATTCAAGAGCAGAAACACATTAACACATATGACACCAAGATTTTGACGTGGAAAACCCAGTTAAGGGAAAAACCATGGGGTGACTAACCCAAGATTGTATTCTCTGTTAAAAGAATAGAAAGAACAAAATGGCACATGCCAATTAAGGCTCACTGCCTGAGCACACTGCTCACAAGAGCCCCACTACCTGCAGGAGACACACTATCTACAAAATAATAAGTATTACATACTTGAATTGAAGAATAGCATCTTCACCATGCTTAAGTCAGTTCCATTTAAGCCCAATACTTTTGCTCTGTTTTTCGCTCTGCTTCTTTCTACCACACTCTCATCTCCACAAGATACAATTGAAATGACCTCACAACTCCTTATTTATATAAGACATCGACTTAGGGATAATCATCCAAGTCGGTATACATTACAGAGCAAATACAAAAATACAACATGACTAATTACAAAAGACTTCACACAGATCAGCACATTGTCGGCCACATAGATCTGAGACTTCAATCCTTCTTTAGGAACACGCCATTCTTCACAGAGCATCTTCAAGATCATCAACAGGAGGAGTAACTCATCCGGTCAGCCGGACTTAGGAAGAACATCGTCATCTGGAAATAATTCTTCAATTAGGAGCTCAATATTCAATACCACCAACACTAACTGGACATAATTCACAGACCTCCACAAGATTTCCTAAATCACAAAGAACATTCACACTACTTCTTCTTACTGAAATCATTCTTCTCTTTCATCTGAAACCTCAAGAACACCGTCTGTCATCACTTTCATATTGGAATAGATGCTTGCGGACCTCCAGACCACGAACCAATTGACTTGTCAATTTAAATTGACTTCCTAAACATTCCACCAAATCCGCAGAATAGGATATTGCATTTCTGGATCTCACCGAACCTATCTGTGTCACTTTGTCACCTCTGAACACCTACCAGAACTAGTTTTACTTAAGTGGCCATGACTTCTTCAGATCTTCATGCGGACCTCTGAAATATTTACTGGATCATCTTAAGACACATATCTACAAAAGCTTTGAAGCAAATCCTCTTATATTCATCTTAGCTGGGATCTTTACCTCACTGACTTCATTGTTCTTCTCTGTTCCTGATAAGACTAATTTTCTCAATATCCTCAACATACAGCTCATCCAATCCTTATCACCAATGCAACAGGAGTATGTTGACATCAATGACAACACCGGTTAGGCCCATAATTGCAACAATAGGAAGAAGATAGATAAGTACAAGAAGAAATAACCAATGGAAAAGAGACAAACATAAGAATAGGGAGAGAATCCACACAATTGATCACCCCACCAAAACAACTAATGAGTGACCCAATGAATAAAATAAAGGAATATTTGGCCAGATAAAAGAAACCATTTTTAATAGTAATAGTGAGTCCAAGTATACTTATGCACTCTCCTACAAGACCCCAGAATGATTTCACCCAAATATCACCAATTCAAAAAATGGAATTAGGGGATACATTTACCAATAATGTAAAGCATGATTTGATGCATAAGAATGTGACACTAGAGGAAGCCATAGAGAAGATTCTTCAAATGATACAACAAAACTAGTTGTAGATATAAATAGACTCATCAACAATATCAATAATCCAACTAGAAGGGGCCATACAAGGTGTTGATAAGACAAAGCTAACTTTGTAGCAAGCTACATCCACTGCAAAGGTGTGGCACATCTAGTTAACCATCAACACATCCAAAATACATAATATGTACAAGAGACACACTCCTTAAGATTCTTATACTTAGGTATAAGTAAGGCTCAAAGATATAAAGTGTAATAGAAGGATATAGGAGAATATAGAAGGAGATAGGATATGATGTAGGAGCATCCGGGTTCACTAGCAATCCAGTGTCACCAAAAATATATTTTATTTTCTAAGCTGGTTTTTGGCTTTTGTGTTTCAAGAGAAATTTTGATGTACTTGGTCAATTTCAAAACTTCACCTTGTAGAAAACCCAAATGGGTATCTGTAGTTTCAATTTGGTGAGATTTAGACAAAATTTTCCCAAGTTATAGCTAGTCAAAGAATTTACCGATTCCCGAACCAGCAAGTTCGCTGGTTTGGTAGTTTGCCAATTTCTCAGTTTATCAAAAGGCCTATGTTCAAGTTTATTTTGTCTTCACAGTGTTCAGTGATCTCCTTATTGGCGAAGTTTCAAGTCATAGAACTCTATTGGTCATCTTGTGAGTTAGCAAATAGATAAGTTTGTCGATGCTTTACTTTGCTGACAAAGCATGTAAACACATTGTCTTTGGTTCGAAGGGTAGTGAAATTGATGATGCTATCTTTTTTGATACATTGTCTAGGTTTCAAAAATG
Organism: Cunninghamia lanceolata; assembly: GCA_027924645.1. Lineage (NCBI taxonomy): Eukaryota > Viridiplantae > Streptophyta > Pinopsida > Cupressales > Cupressaceae > Cunninghamia > Cunninghamia lanceolata. Next base: position 222,198 of record BSBN01001346.1, on the reverse strand, counting down.
GTAATTTTGCCAATACAGGGAGATTGAAGACTTTTTATGGTTCGATATAACTAACTTTCGCCAATAACATGCTTCAGCCTCTTAGTTCGCGAGATAAACTTTTTGCTGATAGGCTTGTGGAAGAAAAGTCGAAGTTGTAAAACTTGATGTGGCACTGATAATATGGGCAAAGGCTTAAGTTCGTAAAAGCCTTATTTTGTCGATAACTTTGGCAAGTGTTTAAGTTTGGAAAATCTTTATTTTTCCTATAACAAATAACTATCCACAAGTTTGTAAATAAGTAAATTTTCCAACAAGTTTCGAGAAGTGAATATTTGCCGATAGGCACTTACATCTAAAGTTTGGAAAATACAACTTTAGCCGATAACTAAGGGATGTTCCCAAGTTTGTAGAAATTGTTTTTAGCCGATAAGCCATTCCAAGGAAAGGTTTGCAACTTAATAAATTTGCTGATAAGTTCATAAGAGCAGACTTTTTCCTATAGGCTTTTATAATGTTGGCACCGATAGATGACTCCATTATTGCGGAAAAGGGTATTTTGGCCAATGGTTTCCTGAGTTGGGTATATCTAAACTAAATAAATTTGCAATGGTTGTCCTTATGAAATAATGGATGCTGGTAGTTAGTTTGGTTCAGGCAGTTTTTGATTAGTTATGTAATGATTTGGGCGTTGAACTGTTTAGAATGAAGGATCATAAATATGATTGGGGAAACCAGATTGGGGGGGTTAGGGAATTTGATGGTGAATCAATTGGGGAACTAATTTTGTTTAGGTTTGATCTCTTAGAGGAGACATATGCTAAAGAAAGCTTTGTAAGCAAAGATGGATATACCTGTTGACCATGTAATGACATTTTTACTCCTGTAATCATTCTATTGCTGATAATAATAAAATCATTTTGTGGTGTGTTGCTAGTATCGTTGTTTGTATTTGTTGCTTAACTCAGTTGTTTGATAAGATCCCTAAGTTTAGATCTACATTAGGACATATGATAGAATGAAAGATAGAAGACTAATGTATGAATAAAACTTTGTATCAAAGTGCATATGATAAATATAATATACCACAAGTTGGTCTAGCTAATGTGTAATTTGTTATGATATATGTTGTGCATTTTATTAGATGCATATATTATCAATTTTATATATTCTTTCATGCTATAACCTTCTATAACTCACTGCATAAGATTTGACCCTCCTCTTATCCCTAACACTAGGGTATAAATACAACATTCAAGTAACTTAGGCTCATATCTATGATATGTGCCTATTCTTACCAACATTTTGGTTCCATTGCCAGAACCCTAGGAAAAGGATAAAGGAGAGATCCTAACAATAGGTATATTATTTGTGGTAGAAGAGAAGTTAACAAGGAAGAATTACAATTAAGAAGAATAAAAATTTCATGATCTATAATAGGATCCACTAGGTTCTAAACTCATGAGAGGGGGTTAGGCACCTAGGGTATGAAAATTAGAAAGGGGGTGATCTTGCAGGGATCTCTAAAGAGGTGAAATAGCCAGAAGAAGGACAAGAATGAGCCATTAAGGATGGATAAAAGAATTAATAAAAAACCAAATCAATAAACACCTAAGGAAAAAGGAGATGACAAAAAGTAAAGAGAAATTATAGAAGGGATTGAATTGGAAATGTGAAAGGAACCTAGGTGTGCGGAAATCGCTTCCTACACTAATCTAATGAGGAGAGAGCTATACAAATTTAAATTAATCCTTGCAACTACAACAATATGAAATATATAACGAGATATTGCAGCAATACACATGAACCAGAAAGAAGACAGAAGAAGAGAGACAAAGATATAACGTGGTGAAAACCCTTATCGGGTGAAAAACCCCACACTCAGAAACCTGCACAATGTATTAACAAAACTGAATGTTGTTTACAATAAACTTGCAATGCAAGATTCAATGGTCTTTGACACATGTGTCTGGAGTCAATCCGGCATAATAACAATACCTGTCAATCTTGTAATACATCTCCTCCTCCAAGCACCTATTTATATAGAATATACAAGGCAAAATTGGTCCTTTCTTGGAATGGGCATCCAACTTGGCCTCATGGCCCAAAATCCATGCCTAAGGACACTTGGTCAACATTGTAGAATGTATCTAAACTTCTCCACAACTCCCATCCCAAAGAGGTCACCTATTTCCAAAATGGGCTATGACAGATGCTCTTACGACTCTTACGATCGTCATAGAATCTATCATAGCAGTTACAACTTACAGTTGTAAGAGAATCTGTCATACACAGGCTAAAAATAGCATATTCTCTTACAACATGTCATAGTCCACCTTGGGGCACCCAAATATGCCTTTTTCAAAGATGCTTCATGACACATGTCTTCACCTGTCTTACAAGCTTCTATTTCCAACTCTTACATGTCATAACTTTGTCATAGGAATCTGTCATAACCATTTAGGTCAAACATTCCCTTATACAACATCCAAGAGGCTAACACATGGCAAAATACTCCTACCACAAAGTGGGGCACCGATCTCCTCATGTGAGGAAAAAATTACAAGTTGTCATCTTCCATGTAGGATGACACATCATTGTCCCACATCCCACAAAATGACAAATTGGAATTTATAATTAATTTACAACATAGGCATTGAATTAATAAATACAAACATAAATAATGCAAGGAATTACCAAGGTTGAGACACCTTAATTCCCAACATTCTCCCACTTGTCGAACACCTTGTAAGAGCCAATAGAATAACAAGATTTAACTACTATAGGCCGAGAGGCCCATAAACTCTGAACACCATCTAAACTTCTCTATGTTCACTGGCTTCATCAATGCATCTGTAACATTCTTCAAAGTATCTACCTTCTCCAAATTTACCTTCCCATCCTCTACCATGTCTCGTACGAAGTGAAACTGAACATCAATATGTTTTGTTCTGGCATGGAAAGTTGGATTCTTCGTAAGGCAAATCACACTCTGACTGTCACAACTAATCATAATTTGACTTACATCAACACCAATGTCTGAACACAATCTCTTAAGCCAAATGGATTCCTTACAAGCATGAGTTGCTGCCATACACTTATCTTTTGTCATGGACAAAGCAACCACAAGTTGTTGCTTACTCATCCAACCAATAGCACCACCAAACAGTGTAAACACATAAGCACTGGTGGATCTCCTGCTATCAATGTCACCTGCCCAATCTGAATCCACAAATCCATGAATATCAACAGAATGTGGAGGTCCTGTAACATTACCATGATAGCATATGGATTTCTCAGAAGCACCCCTCAAATATCTGAACACTCGCTTAACTACATCCCAATGAACCCATCCATGATTAGCCATAAATCGACTAAGGATTCCCACTACTTGGGCAATGTCTGGTGTTGTGCAGACTATAGCATTCATCATACTGCCAATAGCACTAGCATAAGGTACCCTGCTCATGTCCTCCACCTCACTAGGAGATTTTGGACAATCCTCAACAGACAACTTTGTCCCCAAAGAAACAGGAACACACAATGGTCCACAATCTGCCATGTTGAACCTATCCAACACAATCTTCACAGACTTACTCTGGCTTAACCAAAGTTTTCTGTTGATTCTATCTCTTCTAATTTCCATTCCTAGAATGTACCTAGTTGCCCCTAAATCTATCGTTTCAAACTATGCTGACAACTAAGATTTAAAATCAAAAATCATATTCTTACCCTTCCCAATGAGCAACATATCATCAACATACAATGCAACAATGAGAATATGATCACCATCAAACTTAAAATACACATAGTGATTCGATTTCAATCTCACAAATCCAATTGACAACACAAAGGCATCAAACTTTAAGTACCAGCTCCTAGGAGACTACTTCAAACCATACAAAGACTTCTTTAACTTGCAAACCAAATTTTCTTTACCTTTCACCATGTAATGCTCTGGCTGTGACATGTAGATTTCTTCCTCCAAATCACCATGAAGGAAAGTTGTCTTCACATCCATCTGTTCTACCTCTAAGTCATAAGTTGTTGCAAGAGATAATAGGAATTGAATGGATGTCATCTTTGCAAAGAAGAGATCTCACCATAATCTATACCCTCCACTTGTGAATACCCCTTCGCAAGCAATCTGGCTTTATACTTCTCAACACTACCATCTGCACCAAATTTCTTCTTGAACACCCATTTGCATCCAATGGGTTTCCGTCCAGGAGGCAAAGGCACCAAGTCCCAAGTTTGATTCTTTTCCAAAGAAGCCATTTCATCCTCCATGGCCTCCTTCCAGGAACCTGCATCTTTCATATCCAAAGTCTCTGACATAGTTCTAGGTTCATCATTGTTAGTAATCAAATCATAAGCACAACTAGAATCAAGCAACGTAAAACCAAACCTTTCAAGTTGCTTCCTTATTCATGTAGACCTCAAAAGCTAAGGTTGAGGTTCAGCTTCTTCATCTGAGCTTTTAGAGCTACAAGAGCTCTCTTCATCATTAGGTCCAACATTGTCTTTCTGTTCAGTCTTCTCAGGGGTAGCAGGAAACTGGACAACATCATCTTTCTTTTTTTTTTCTTTTGGCTATAAAACAGTGGAAGAAGGTGTAAGCTCTCTGAAGATGACACTTCTGCTATACACCACTTTTTCAGCCATAGGATCCCAAAGCTTGTATCCTTTCACACTGACACCATAGCCAATGAAGATACACTTAATAGCCTTGTTCTCCAATTTTGACCGCTTCTCCCTAGGCACATGTGCATATGCCTCACAACCAAAAACATGAAGATGCCTTATTAAAGTCTTTCTACCAGACCACACCTCCATGGGTGTCTTACCAACAATAACTGATGTAGGAGATCTATTTACAAGATAGCAAGCAGTGGCAATAGCTTCAGCCCAAAACTTTTATTCTAGGCCAGCTCCACTAAGCATACTCCTAGCCTTCTCCATCAGTGTCCTGTTCATCCTCCCTGCAACTCTATTTTGTTGTGAGGTGTATAGAGTTGTCTTGTGTCTTTCAATCCCAAGTTCATTGCAATATTTATCAAATTCTGTAGAACATAACTCACCACCGTTGTCAGTTCTCAAACATTTAATCTTTTTACCAGTCTGATTTTCAGCAAATGCCTTAAACTCCTTAAACTTACTATAGACTTCAGATTTGCTTCTGAGAAAATAAATCCATGTCCCTATACTATAGTCATCTATAAAAGATACAAAATATACAAATTTTGATAATGAAGGAATATTAACAGGACTAAATACATCAAAATGAACAAGGTCCAACACACAAGAAGACTTATGAGAACTCGAGTAAAACTAAACATGGTTTTGTTTTCCATATATGCAATGTTCACAAAAGTTGAACTCAAGATTACAATCATCTAACCCCTTAACGAGGTTCTTACTTTTTAGGGTATGCAGACCCTTCTCACCAATGTGGCCAAATCTCTTATGCCATAACATTATCTTTTCAACAGGAATCTTAACTTCCAAGGCATGAATACAACCATCAGGACTAGATATAATAGATTTCTTCACTACTCGTTCAGATGGTGGGGATGAAGTGACTTCTGTCCTCTTCCTTGAGTCAGAAGAACTATTGCATTGTGAAATGCATGCCTCCAGCTGAAACAGAGTACCTCTCCTAGTACCCTTAGTAAGCACCATAGCTCCTCTAGTCATCTTGCATCCTTCTTTTGAAAAGACAACCTGCACACCTGCATCATTCAACATACTTACAGAAAGTAGGTTCCGTGCTAAGCCTGGGATGTGCATAACCCTAGAGATTCCCTTCACTCATCTATCAGGGAATCAAATAGAGACTCTTCCATGACCAACAATCTTTAGATGAGATTCGTCACCCAGGTATACCTTTTCACCATCGAACTCCTCATACTTAGTGAACCAGTCTCGATGTGAGGTCATGTGGAATGATGCACCTGAATCAATCAGCCACACATCATCAGATGCATGGGTTGCCAAGACTGTGATGAAGGCATCACCATCATCTTGTGACTTGTTAGAATCTAAATCTGGATTCTTCTTCTTCTTTTTCTTTTCCTTTTTGCATTCCTTTCAGAAATGCCCAGATTTACCACAGTTCCAATAGAGAGCCTTGAACTTTCCAGGAGATTTGGATCTCCCACGGGATTTGGATCTACCCTTTTCAGCTTTCTTGTCCTTCTTTTTCCCTTTCTCCTTGGGTCTTCCATGAACCACAAGAGCCTCTTTGGATGCCTCAGAAGACTTTCTCTGCATCTCTTCAGACAATGGCGAAGAAACCACTTCATCCATTTTGAATGTGGATGCAATGATTCCAATAGCCATGACAAGATGATCCTATGAGTCTGGCAAAGAACAAAGCAAGGTCATACACTGATCCTCCTCCTCCATCTTCACACCAACAGATGTTAATTATGCAACCAGAATGTTGAAAGCATTCATATGTTTGGAAATGGATCCTCCGTTCTCAATTCGAAGAGAATACAACTTCTTTCTCAAAAAAAGTTTGTTAACCAGGGATTTGGCTTGATACACATCTCCCAACTTCTTCCAAAGCAAGTTTGCAGTAGTCTCCTCATGGACATTTAACATAACAGAATGAGCAAGACTAAGTCTTATGAGACCCTTGGCCTTATGATCCTTGAGATCCCAATCAACTTATGACATTGCAACTAGTTTAGTTCCACAAATAGTTTCTTAGAGGTCTCGATCAACAAGCATGTCTTTCATCTTGAGCTTCCACATCTTGAAATTAGTGCCATTAAATTTCTCCACTTCTATCCTTCTGGATGTACTTGCCATCTCCTTGTTGCAATAAGATTCAAAATACTCTGCACAGACTCCCACTCAACTTAAGATCAGCTCAAAAAACCCCTATCCAACAACTAGGACCAAAGGTGATCAAGCTCTGATACCAACTGAAAGGAAGCTAGGTGTGCGGAAATCGCTTCCTACACTAATCTAATGAGGTGAAAGCTATATAAATTCAAATTATTCCTTGCAACTACAACAACATGAAACATATAAATGAGATATTGCAACAATACACATGAACCAGAAAGAAGACAAAAGAAGAGCGATAAAGATATAACATGGGGAAAACCCTTATCGGGTGAAAAACCCCACACTTAGAAACCTGCACAATGTATTAAAAAAACTGAATGTTTTTTACAATACACTTGCAATGTAAGCTTCAATGGTCTTCGACACTTGTGTCTGGAGTTAATCCAGAAGCATAACAGTACCTGTCAATCCTGTAATACATCTCCTCCTCCAAGCACCTGTTTATATAGAATATACAAGGCAAAATTGGTCCTTTCTTGGAATGGGCATCCAACTTGGTCTCATGGCCCAAAACCCACGCCTAAGGACACTTGGTCAACATTGTAGAATGTATCTGACACTTGTCCATAGCTCCCATCCTAAAGAGGTCACCTATTTCCAAAATGGGCTATGACAGATGCTCTTACGACTCTTATGACCATCATAGAATCTGTCATAGCAGTTACAACTTACAACTATAAGAGAATCTATCATACACAAGCTAAAAATAGCATATTCTCTTATAACATTTCATAGTCCACCTTGGGGCACCCAAATATGCCTTTTTCAAAGATGCTTCATGACACATGTCTTCACCTATCTTACAAGCTTCTATTTCTGACTCTTACATGTCATAACTTTATCATAGGAATCCGTCATAACCGTTTTGGTCAAACATTCCCTTATACAACATCCAAGATGCTGACTCATGGCAAAATACTCCTACCACAAAGTGGGACGCCTATCTCCTCATGTGAGAACAAAATTACAAGTTGTCATCTTCCATGTAGGATGACACATCATCGTGCCACATCCCACAAAATGACAATATGGAATTTACAACATAGGCATTGCATTAATAAATACAAACATAAATAATGCAAGGAATTACCAAGGTTGAGACACCTTAATTCCCAACAAAATGGAATTGAACATGGAAGAAAAGAAACTAAAATAGATTCAGGAGAGATAGGAAGGATACCACGAAAGAATAGAGAAGGCTAGAGAATCCTAATTAGAGAGTGCTAAAGGGGTTTCTATTATAGAAGATAAGGAAAAAAGATAAAACCCACCATTAGAATAATTGGGCATAAATGAGTGCACCAAGGGGGTTACAACTGAACACAAGCATTCTATGGAACCTATTATGACCTCACGAATAGAGGAACAAGGGTCAACTATACTGCTCTATAATAGAGACACATGTAAGCAACTCAATAACCATCTAGATAAAGCAACTAGGATCTTAGAAGGGTTAGAATAATAGATTGAAGAATATGTGGTACTTAGTAAGTCACTAAGAGAAGGGTGTAGAAGTAGGGGTACTCCGCCATTTGAATTCTTGACTCATACACCTCATTTGGAACTTGATTTGTCTAACCTAAAAATCATAGTTAATGATGGATTTGAGGAACTACTAGCCCCTTTAACAAAATTCAAACCTCTAAATTTTAGTGTGGACTATCTAGACAAGGTGGTGAGTTAAAGTGTGGGTTTACACAAAGAGGAAATGATGAGAAATTTAAAATGACAAGAAAATAAGAAGACAATGGAAGAAGTAATTCAAAACATGTTCAAAGAACTTTCCATGGACACTATTGAAATAATCAATTATGGATGGGGAAACTCTATATTATTGTATGAAATGTTATTGACTAATGAAAAGGCATCTCCTAAATTTAAATAGTCACATGAAGAGGTGAATCCTCTTGACCAAGAGTCATCTCCCCTACCAATTAAGATAAGAAGAGTACTTGTGGAAGGTATATATAGCGATTCAACTCAGACAAGAGATAACCCATGACAAGAGTTTATAGGTAAATATGCAGATATATTAGGATTTGATTTTTTTTAAAAAATGAATTAACAAGAGACAAAGGAATAAGTAGGAAACTAGTGAGGCAAAAAAAACTGTAGCAAGAAATTAGTGAAGGAGAGGAAACAAGACAACTCAAAATCACAGGATATAAGTCTACTTAGGAATAGAGAAATTCCTTTGCCTAGTACCGACTAATCCAAAGAACAAACTTCTAACATGGAATAGAGCATGAAATTGCCTATCTTCGACACAGATACTACTAAAGCATTTGAACACATTTTTGCATTGGAATCCATTTGGAGAAGGAATGGGACTCATAGTAATTAGGCTAGACTTTATGATTTTTTTAGGGACACTAAGAAATGAAGCTTTGAAATGGTATATGAAGAAGCTCCCTCAATATGATAAGGAGTGGCAAGATTTAAAGGATGTATTCCTATCCAACTTTGGATCTCTTGAGGTTCCATCAAAGAGTGTTAGTAAAATGAGATAAATGGTACAAAAAAGGAGAAACTATTAAGGAATTTGACCATAGATTCAAGGAAGTGGTAAGAAAGATGGAGGAACCCCTGATCTAAAAACAAAGACTTGAGTAGTTTGTGTCAGGATTGATACTAGAGGTCAGAACTACGTTGGATGGTAGAAACTTTGAAACCTCCTCAAGTGTGGTATAGTTAGCATGTAGGGGGGAAGCAAAACCTTAGATAAGGAAAAATATGGAAACAAAAAATAAGGAATTGGAAAATATAAGAATGGAATTAGAACAATTAAATATTAAACAAGACATATTGGCTAAAAGTTGAAATAGCCTAGCATCATCATCAAATCAAAGGAATAAGATTTGGTGAACTTATTATTCTGAGGAAAGGAACCTAAGAAATAAATGTCTAATGATGAAGGGTGAGAAAATATCTATGACACTTAGAGTGGATTTACAATTACCCCTTCTCTTCTATTTAGGAATTGGAAAAGATGAGACTGGAATTAGAACAATTAAAGATTAAACAAGACATATTCGCTAAAAGTGGAAATAGCCTAGCATCATCATCAAATCAAAGGAATAAGATCTGATGCACTTACTATTCTAAGGGAATGTAAGAAACAAATGTCTAATGATGAATGGTGAGAAAAGAGCTACGACACTTAAAGTGGATTTACAAAAGTGTATATTGTGGAATTTGTGGTAAATTGGATGACCATGAAATAAATGATTTCTCATCTCTTCTATTTGGATTAAGTTAGAATGCTGAACATGGACCTTGGTGAAACCACCAGTGTGAAGATAATGATCCTATACATAAAGGGGTGGAAAGGGCCAAAGGGTTGATTGATAGAGCATTCTATGACCATGGCTAGAAACACCGAACATGGAAGAATTAATGCAACATTGATGCAACACAATATTCACCATCACAAATTATGAATTAGTAACTTCCTACCATCTACCCTTTGAATGATAACTAAGGCTATTATAATAACTACAGAGGAGGACATGGCAAAGGAAGAGGCCATGGGAAAAGAAGAAGAGAAGACACCACCTATTATAGATGCAGTCAGATGGGCCATTATGCAAATGAATACTAAGAAGAAAAGAAGAATTGTAGATTTTGCAATGACCCTAGCCATGATTTATTCATTTGTTCTAGGGCACAACATTACTTTAAGAATGGTCCATCATAGATGAAAAGTGAAGAATTATCAAGACCTAATGCAACAAAAGGAGTTAAGGTCATGATGAAAATACCTAAATAAAATTTTCAAGGAGCCAGTAGATGCATGAAAGTTGATTTAGATGAGGATACAATAAACTATTTATCACTTATAGAGGATGAGTTATGTTGGTACCTGAATATGTATATGCAGGCACCTTCCCAAAAAATCCAAAAAATTCTAAGTCTTTGGGCCTCCTCAGCATGTTTCAATGTCAGCATCATTTTTTCTTCTTCTGAGGTCATCATCATCTCGTTTCCGGACATCACCCTGATGTTTGTTGTGAGGATCATCATATTTTCTGTCAGCATGATCTTCCATGGGGTGATATTTTAACATTGGATGATCTTAAGGCAAGATCATCCTGATGATGTTGCTGAAAAGTTCTAAGTATGACCCGTTTTGCATCGGGGTCATCATATTTGAACATCGGGTGATCTTGGTTAAGATCATCCTAATGCTACTTTATCACTTCATGTTTGCTTTATCGCCCGGTGTTGCTGATGTCATTCTTTTATCAAGGCGATATTTGCCCTTCTACATCATCTTTTTTCTGAAAGGGAGTGATATTCTGAATATCGGGTGATATCCCGAATATCACCTCGGTGCCGATATATGAATGTGGTGGTGACGTCATCAAGGTCTGGGGGGTCATATTTTAACATCAGTCATTTTATAGAGATCCCCCAATGTTGCGAATATGACGATGACGTCATCCGGATATGTGGAGATGCGCGGTCTACATATATGATGCTGACATCATCAGGATTTTTGTGGACATACAGGATGTTCATCGGCGAGACATTTGGTATCGGCTAAGCAGGAGGATCTTCCTCCGATGCATCAGGTTATGCCAATGAAGGCGATTATCATGCGGGTGATATTGCAATATGTTGCTGATGTCAGGGTAATATTTTTATCAGGTGATGAGGTCTGGATATGCTTTCCCGCAGGGTGATACTTCCTACGGGGTGATATTTCACATCGGGGTGATGTGAAATATCAGGATGATATTTTACATATCGGAGGATGTGTGCAGGGAGAGCCGTTGGCATGACTTTGGTCATCGGCGTGTTAGGAATGTGTCGCTCTGATATGTTGGGTCCTCCCGATGAAGGATGTTCATCGGCAAGATATGTGATGTCAGAAGGACAAGCAAGTGGTTTGTCGATGAGGAGCAGTCTCGCCAATGGAGGATGATGACAAGGTTTATACTGGTGTTGTCGGGAGAAAAATCACCGACATCATATATGCTCGTGGCCTAGTATATAAAGTGTTGAGGGGGTCACCGTGGGGTGCATGTGGGATAATTTGTTCCTACATGATTTGAAATATCAGGGTGATAAATCTTGGTGGGAAATGGTTGCGATGCACAGTATGATGTTTTTCCCAAGGCCGTGAGTTGGTGTGCCATTAATGGCAGATCTTACAGGGTATGGGCGATGGCGTGGACGGATCTCGTACCCCACTGGAGATGTGAATCCCCAGGCAGTGGCGCAAGGCTCGAGAACCTCTCCTGTCCCCTCCTCTACCTGCTGCATTGAATGTTTAAGCTCCATTTCCTCAGAATGAACTGTATCTGGCAGACTTTTGAGTCACCCAGTGATTAATGCTGAGTACCTACCTTGCTGTATATAGCAAGCTGTGTTGCTCATTTGTTGGTTGTTGAAGGCTTGGGGCATTTTTGTGTAAATAACGAAAGACAGGGCATGATCCTGGTTGTTTTATCCCATTTTGGAGTTTATGAGTTACAACATGAGTGTATTTTGCACATTTGTTCAGTTTCATGTTGATTTATATGAAAAATGCTTATTGCATGTGTCTATCTGCTTGTCTCCATTTGCTACATGTCATCCTTCTTTTGAATCTGGTTGCTAAGGGTTTCATAGATTCTAGGGTATAGATATCTATACTACATGCTTGATCTATAACTTCCATTCAAGGAGTGGATTAAACTATTTTAGGTCAATGTATGGAGAAGGTTGCATGCCAGCAGGGATATCTGTAAGTAGAGGCAGCTAAATACCCATCCTTGGGTGATGTTTGTAAGGCAAGCATCAAATCCAACCCCTTGAAACTTGAATGCTAGTTGTAAACCATTTGTTGTATACGTCTAGTTGACTCCTTGCCCTAGATAGGCACCAGTCTGCTCCTAGGTCAGTAGGTATGAGCCAAAACCCCTTGTCTTGCATCCAGGACATTATGTCCACCCATTTCATCACTTCAACTTGTTAGTTGTAGGAGTAGGATTAGGAACCCCCTGCATGCTCTCATACCCACCAGCACATATGTCCAAGAATGTTGCCAACCTTGTGATCTATCATGCAGATCTTGGTCCATACATGAGAGTATTCTGCCTGTTGTTGTCAAGTTAGATCTTTCTATCATTGAGCTAGTCAAGGTTACATCTTTAGCTATAGGGATACCCCCCTTGGTGTAGCAGAACCAGAAGTGAAGGGGAGGAGCTCATGCAACCTCCTGTATTAGTTGGCTGAATCTACCCATGCATTAGAACTGGCAAACCCTAATGCTGATTCAGAAGAAAAACCAACAAAATGACGACTCTGCTGGGGATCAAACTGATGAAAAAAGAATTCTTATATTTTATCCATTTGAGTCACCAACAAAATGGTGACTCCGCTGGGGACTGATTTGAAAGTGTTATCCTGCAATCTCTGGTAAAGTTTGCCTTGCTCTACTGGTGGAATGAACTCAGACAAATGCTTGATGAGCTTTCAAGTTGTTAAAAATTTTGTCCTCTCTGGAGAGGTGGCAACTCTGCAAAAAAGATCTGAATGCACATGAAAGATAGATGTATGTGATGTGACAAAGATGTTCATATTTCTGCATCTGGATGAGAAAAGGTACCTAGCTTCTTCCCCTTTATATTTGCATTTACTGCATAAGTTAGATGCCAGGGGAAGCCTTAGGTCTTAGGCAGACAAAGGATGTCTAAGATTGAAAGTTTTATGAATCCAAGTATGTATTATCCCATACTCAGTCAAGAAGGGGCTGATATGTTGACTAAAAGAATAGAAGAGATAAGAAATAGGTTGATATTCTTAGAGTCTAGGCATGCCCAGTTAAATAGTGATAATCCTGTTGTGTCTGCCAGTCAAAAAGCTAAACCTCTTGTCAGCCCTTTTGATCCTTTGTATGACCAATTAGATCTATCATGGGTTGATTACAAAGTTGAAAGTATGCCTGCTAGGATGTACAGTCAGATGCCTAGATTTAGTGGTCACAGTGTGTTTGATGGGAGTGCACATATCCAAAATTTCCATGAGTTCATGGATACACATTCATTCAGAGATGAGGATATGTGGATGAGATTTTTTGTTAGGTCCTTCGATGCAAAAGGCAAAAATTGGTATTTGATCTTTCCAAAGGGATCCTTTGCCTGTTGGGATGAGCTTGCTGACTGTTTCAAAGAAGAATTTGCAAAAGAACCTGCTGATCTTGTTGCAGAATTAATGAAAATCAGAAAACAGGATGAAGAGCCCTGTATTGATTTCAGTCATAGATTTGCACTAGCCCTTTCACAAATCCTAGAAGCCTTCAGACCTGATACTTCAGCTTGTGTTGGCATATTCTTTTAAGCTTTTGAGGAGGGCTCTAGTGCACTACTAAGGGAATTCAAGGTGACAAGTATGCAAATGGCATACAAATTTTTAGAAAATGTAGAAGAAATGAGAAATGAGCACTTGCGGAAATCCCTGTCCCCAAGCTTTGGTGTGAATAGTGGTTATGAAGCTGAAAATGACCAAATGATTAAGGCATCATATGAAGATGAAAAGATAGATACTGAAGATGCCAAGGAAAGGATCAATGAGGACTCCCATTGCAATGTTGAGGCATCTGGCCATGAAAATAATGATGTGGTTGTGGACAGCAATGAACATTTGTTTGAATGGGTTTGTGGAGATAATTGTGAGTATTATGCTCAGGATAGAGAAGAAATAAGCACACAGGCTGATACCCCTCCACAAAATGAATCCATTGATGGTGAAGATGCATGCTCTGCTGCCTATGAACCAATGGCACACCATGATGAGGCTAAGACACCTGGATCACCCATTTATGACACATGTGGTGATGAGGATCTATCTGAGTATGGTGAGGATCTAGACATTGTTTTTGACTTGGATTCTATTTCTCATCCTGATGAAGGAGAAACCCACATACATCAGGTAAGTGATTGTAAAGATGTGCCTGATTGTAAAGAGGTGCTAGAGCCTGATCTTTTCCAGCATGATGTACTTGATGATTGTGTGCATGATGTGCACAATTGTGAATTTGAAAGCTTTTCTTTTGATAGGCCAGCTGATGAAATGAGCCCTGATCTTCCTAGCTGTGTGGTGGACTCTGAGTGTTTCCTATTTTCAGTCCAGCTAGGAGATCACTTTGCAATGCATACTGCTGATGCAGATGATGATAAGTGTTACATACCATTTGAATATGAATTGCTTGATGAACACTGCATTCACATGTTGCTGGATGTTGAAGGTTGTTTGCATAGGGCTGACAGTGACAAGCCAAATCAGAGAGTTGAAAATGCAAATGACCAAGTTTGTTTGTGGATGGATCATTGTAGTATCTCTGAGCTTGATCCAGTGTATGCAGATGAAAACAAGGTATTTGACAAAGGGAAATACAGGTTTTCCCTTTCTTGGTGGCTTTAGGCCATCAAGTGTGTTTGGTGATGCAGGTCAGTGCAGTATTTGACTCTGTGCCCAATGGATAAGGGACTGGTCTGCATCCCAAAGATTTGTGGTTCTCACTATGCTTGTAAGAGGCATGCATCCCTAGACAGAGCCTGTATTGGTACCTGAATATGTATATGCAGGCACCTTCCCAAAAAATCCAAAAAATTCTAAGTCTTTGGGCGTCCTCAACATGTTTCAATGTCAGCATCATTTTTTCTTCCGAGGAGGTCATCATCATCTTGTTTTCGGACATCACCCTGATGTTTGTTGTGAGGATCATCATATTTTCTATCAGCATGATCTTCCACGGGGTGATATTTTAACATCGGGTGATCTTAAGGCAAGATCACCTGATGATGTTGCTGAAAAGTTCTAAGTATGACCAGTTTTGCATCGGGGTCATCATATTTGAACATCGGGTGATCTTGGTTAAGATCATCCTGATGTTACTTTATCACTTCATGTTTTCTTTATCGCCCGGTGCTGCTGACGTCATTCTTTTATCGGGGCGATATTTGCCCGTTTGCATCATCTTTTTTTTCGAAAGGGGGTGATATTCTGAATATCAGGTGATATCCTGAATATCACCACAGTGCCGATATATGAATGTGGTGGTGACGTCATCAAGGTCCGGGGGGTCATATTTTAACGTCAGTCATTTTATGGAGATCCCCCGATGTTATGAATATGACGATGATGTCATCCGGATATGTGGAGATGCACGGTATGCAGATATGATGCTGACATCATCAGGATTTTTGTGGACATACAGGATGTTCATTGGCAAGACATTTGGTATTGGCTAAGCAGGAGGATCTTCCTCCGATGCATCAGGTTATGTCGATGAAGGTGATTATCATGCGGGTGATATTGCAATATGTTGCTGACGTTAGGGTGATATTTTTATCAGGTGATGAGGTCTGAATATGCTTTCCTGCAGGGTGATACTTCCTGCAATATTTTGCATATCAGAGGATGTGTGCAAGGAGAGCCATCGGCATGACTTTGGTCATCGGCATGTTAGGAATGTGTCGCTTCGATATGTTGGGTCCTCCCGATGAAGGATGTTCATCGGCAAGATATGTGATGTCGGGAGGACAAGCAAGTCATTTGCCGATGAGGAGTGGTCTGGCCGATGGAGGATGATGACAAGGTTTATACTGGTGTCGTCGGGAGCAAAAGCACCGACATCATATATGCTCGTGGCCCAGTATATAAAGTGTTGAGGGGGTCACCGTGGGGTGCATGTGGGATAATTTGTTCCTACATGATTTGAAATATCAGGGTGATAAATCTTGGCGGGAAATGGTTGCGATGCACAGTATGATGTTTTTCCCAAGGCCGCGAGTTGGTGCACCATTAATGGTGGATCTTACAGGGTATGGGCAATGGCGTGGACAGATCTAGTACCCAACTGGAGATGTGAATCCCCAAGCAGCGATGCAAGGCTCGAGAACCTCTCCTATCCCCTCCTCTACCTGCTGCATTGAATGTTTGAGCGCCATTTCCTCAGAATGAACTATATCTGGCAGACTTTTGAGTCACCCAGTGATTAATGCTGAGTACCTGCCTTGCTGTATATAGCAAGCTGTGTTGCTCATTTTTTGGTTGTTGAAGGCCTGGGGCATTTTTGTGTAAATAACGAAAGACAGGGCATGATCCTGGTTGTTTTATCCCATTTTGGAGTTTATGAGTTACAACATGAGTGTATTTTGCACATATGTTCAGTTTCATGTTGATTTATATGAAAAATATGTATTGCATGTGTCTATCTACTTGTCTCCATTTGCTGCATGTCATCCTTCTTTTGAATCTGGTTGCTAAGTGTTTCATAGATTCTAGGGTATAGATATCTATACTGCATGCTTGATCTGTAACTTCCATTCAAGGAGTGGATTAAGCTATTTTAGGTCAATGTATGGAGAAGGTTGCATGCCAGCAGGGATATCTATAAATAGAGGCATCTAAATACCCATCCTTGGGTGATGTTTGTAAGGCAAGCATCAAATCCAACCCCTTGAAACTTGAATGCTAGTTGTAAACCATCTGCTGTATACGTCTAGTTGACTCCTTGCCCTGGATAGGCACCAGTCTGCTCCTGGGTCAGTAGTTATGAGCCAAAACCCCTTGTCTTGCATCCAGGACATTATGTCCACCCATTTCATCACTTCAACCTATTAGTTGTAGGAGTAGGATTAGGAACCCCCTGCATGCTCTCATACCCACCAGACACATATGTCCAAGAATGTTGCCAACCTTGTGATCTATCATGTAGATCTTGGTCCATACATGAGAGTATTCTGCCTGTTGTTGTCAAGTTAGATCTTTCTATCATTGAGCTAGTCAAGGTTACATCTTTAGCTATAGGGATACCCCCCTTGGTGCGGCAGAACCAGAAGTGAAGGGGAGGAGCTCACGCAACCTCCTATATTAGTTGGTTGAATCTGCCCGTGCATTAGAACTGGAAAACTCTAATGCTGATTCAGAAGAAAAACCAACAAGTTAGAGAAATAATACTTAGATATAAAGGAAGAACTAAAGATGAAATCCATTATGAAATATGGAAAGAAAAATAAAGTTGCAGTAATAACTAGAGGAGGAACTGACACTACAAAAGGAAAGTCGATGATTAATGAACTGGAGGAGGAAGAAGAAGATGAAGAGGACTACTTTCCTATCAAATCAAAGCATGATAGGATAGTTGAAGATACTAGGAAATTTATTATAGAAGAAAAGAAAAAGGAAGACTATTGCAAGGTTGCTTCTCAGAAAAGGAAGCAAAACTCTTCAAGGAACTAGAAAACTTTGTGGAAGAAGAAAGCCTGTAAGAAAAATTGAAATGATTCTCAAAATATTGGAATAAAACTAGAAACACCAACTTAAAACCATGGATCAGAAGTGCAGCAAAGACCCCAAGAAGATGGAAAAATAAACTGATCTTAATAGAACTTTGAGTAAATAATACAATTTAAGCATGTACTAATTAACTTGGGAGTAGATGTTAGCATTATTCCCAGGAGAATTTAGGGAGAGTTTGGAGGACCAACACTCAATAGAACACCTTACAACATTGTTCTTGTTGGTGGTACTACCATTATCACAATTAGAACTTGGAGGGATGTGGAATTCAACCTACTAGGGATTAAGAAAAAAATTGAATGCATAGTAATTGAAAGGAAGGAACCATTTGACAAATTTAACATTCTACTAAATTTGGAATGGTTCGTTAACTACAATGGTACAATTGATTTATGCAAGGAATAATTATCATTCTTTGACAAAGATAAGATAATACAAATTCCCTTACACATAGATATGAGTAGCGCATATATAGAGGAGATAGCACAAGAAGAAAGTGAGGAAGAGGATAAGAAGGCACTATACTCACTAGGGAAAATCCCCACAAAATATACCCTTGATGAACCTAACTCAGAGGGAGAGATTTGTTGGTTTAGGTCCAAACAATTGAGAGGGGGGGTAAATCAGTTGTCACATATTTTAATCTTTTCTACCATTGATCTTCCTTTACAACTTATAATCAAATTAATGATATAAACATTTTAGCATTAATCAATAACACATGAGCAGAAACATAAATAACACACTTGACATGAAGATTTTTGACGTGGAAACCCGGTTAAGGGAAAAACCACTTTGGGGGTTAACCCACAAAAATTAATACCTTGTTAAAAGCATTTTACAAATGAGAATGCACATGCATTCGGGCTCACTACCCAGAACTCACTACGCAATTAGAGGCTCACTGCCTACATAGAGATTACAAGAAAATAACAGAGATTTTGGACTGATAGATAGCATCTACTCATGCAAGAATTTTAGTCCCAGTTAAGTGCAAAAACTGATCTTACACATTTCATCTTCACTTGCTCTTCTTACTTATTTGTCTTCATTCACTCCTTAGATTTTATGCTCTTCTCACGATTACCTTATTCACACACCCTCTTCAATCATCCAATTCCATCAGATATATATATCCGCAAAATGATCTACAATCATTTTACCAGTCAGCTTCAAGAACATTTTAGAACTTTGTAAAGTACTCTGCTCTGTCAGCTAGATCCATACATAATATGAGATGCGGATTAAAAATTGCACTTGTGAAACATCAATCATGTCGGCTATCACTATTTATCATCACCAATTGGTCAATAGATAGCTTTTATACATTTGAAAATAGGATCATTCACAGGGTTGGCCAGTTCTTCTTCTATTTGTTTTGTCAAACTGAGACCCGATACTTAGAAGCTGATATCTTTTGAGTCCATCTCTAGAGGACAAAACTACGGATTTAGAATGTCTTGAAAATGCTTACAACTACCTCAAATCCGTAGCAAACCATGCCTTTCCACCGGATAGATCCAGACCAAGATACTAGACCCTGTCACTTGCTCTGTTCCTAACTACTCAGACTTAGACACATTCTGATTCTAACTTCCGGTGTGAACAGATTGTGTTATGTGGATGATTGGGATGTTCTTAGTTGCCATCAATGACAACACCTATCCAGACATAAAATTTTCTCTGCTCGAGTGGTAGATCTTGTACCCAATCACCATGGAGGCGAATTTGACATCTGGTTCTATAATATCATTAATGGTCATTGCCCTTTTGTCAAACTTAGCACCGGTAGCATTAGTCCTTGTCTAGTTTTTCACAGCTTTCAGCATGGGCAATCCTTCGGTTGAGTTTAAGCCAGTTACATTTCTGATAGCATCCTTGGTAATCTTGAATGGTTTTAACAACCAAATGAATTCATCATGCATCTGACTCAAAACATATCAGACCCATTCATCCTCATCAAATGTTGGAAACCCCATAATCTGAATAAAGTGTTTATCCTGTAGTGCCTTATACTCGGGTTTAAGTTCATGATTTTCATCCCTGAGTTGTTTCTCAAACAAGTCTACGTACCTTGAATCTCCAAACTCATCTATATTTGCATGAATATAAACCCTAATGTCTTCTAAATGCAGTACACCATACGAAACACTTGAAAAAGCTCCTAATGGGTCAACTTCAATTGATTTGTGGGGATGCTTCTTAAATGCAAGGTGATTCAAATGAGTGACCAAGTGACCTTTTATCTTTTGCAAAACCTAATTTGGCATTGTAATAAATGCGTTGCCCTAATTATGTCCAGTTACTTTATTTTTGATAGTTCTTCATGAATTACTTTGCAAGATTTCATATCAACATTTTTCCTTCCAGAAATCCTTCCAAAGGTTTTGGACCAATTCAAAATGTTCTCTTTTATTGTGCCAGATTCAGGCACCCACTTACTGACGAGGGGATTTTGATATTCAATGAAGCTCCCCCTGAGCCAGAGTTCTTACATAATTCCTGAAGGAATTGTCAGCACCTGATTCTAGTGCGGACTCATCATCATTGTTTATTGTATCTTTATTTGCCCAGATCTTGTTCATTTCGCTCAATTTTTCTTTTGCCTTTGTCTTGTCTCTATTCATCCAGTTTTCTATTTACCAGACCGTTTCTTCCATTGTTCCTACTTCTGTAGAATCTTGCAATGTGACCAGATTTATTGCAATTAAAGCACACAACATTTCCTTTCTTATGAACTTGATTTCCTTTTGATCTACATTGATTAGCCATGTGTCCAAACCCATTGCAAGCAAAATAGTAACCATTGAAAGAATTACCAATTCCTCTGTTGTTAGCATTATTCATTATCATACTTCTACATTCATTTGATCTATGACCATACCTCTTACACTTGAAGCATTGATCGGAGAAGGATGGACCATTTTGATTCACTCTGCTTCTGGATTGAGTAGCTTTATGACCAAATTTATTGCAATTGAAACAATTTACATTGAATGGCGGATATCTTTGAGCATTAGGCTATCTTACTGGAGGTTTTCTAGTTCTGATTCTTTTATTCCTTGGTTGAAAATTTCTTTGAACAGATCCAGAGCTTTCACCTTTCTCATATCTAAGATCATGCTTGTCGTTATCCTTTTTTTGTTCTTCAATTAATGCTTCAAGTTTAGCTGAGCTTATCTTGAACTTCTCCTTATAATCTGGCAATTTCTAGGTCATGTCTGAGAGTGATAATCTGTCTCTCAAATTTTATCTCATTGTTTCTGCTTTCTTGTAGATTTGATTCTAGGAGACTGACTATTCCATCCAATCTGTAGCATTCTTTTGTTCTCTCCTTTAGATTTTGCTTCATTTCTTCTTCAGTTTTCTTCCTATCTTCAGTTTCCTTGGTCAGTCTCATTACCCCAGTTTTCATCTCATGTTTTAAGACAATAACTTCTTTAGCTAACTTTTCACATTCCTTTGTCTTTTCTTTTAGGGCCTTGTCTTCTAGTTGAAGAGGTTGCTCCTTTCCTTTTGGATTGGATTTGCTCAATTTTTCTTTTAAAATCTCAATGAATTTTTTAGCCTTTTTGAGGTTAGCTTGCAGCTCTTGGACTTCTGCCTTGGATTACTCAAGATCATCTAGGGCAAGATTCAGTTTCCCTTGAAGGTTATATTAATCCATTTCCTAGATCTCCCTTAAGCTGTTAAACTTTCCAAAAGGAACCTTGCTCTGATACCAATTGTTCGTTTAGGTCCTGACAACTAAGAGGGGTGGGGGGGTGAATCAGTTGTCACACATTTTAATCTTTTCTACTATTGATCTTCCTTTACAACTTATAATCAAATTAATGATATAAACATTTCAGCATTAATAAATAACACACTTGACATGAAGATTTTTGACGTGGAAACCCAGTTAAGGGAAAAACCACAGTGGGGGTTAACCCACAAAAATTAATACCCTGTTAAAAGTATTTTACAAAGGCGAATGCACATGCATTCAAGTTCACTACCCAGAGCTCACTGCTCAATTAGAGGCTCACTGCCTATAGAGAGATTACAAGAAAATAACAGAGATTTTGAACTGAATAATAGCATCTACTCATGCAAGAATTTCAGTCCCAGTTAAGTGCAAAAACTAATCTTGCACATTTCATCTTTACTTGCTCTTCTTACTGCTTTGTCGTCATTCACTCCTTAGATTTTATGCTCTTCTCACGATTACCTTATTCTCACACCCTCTTCAATCATCCAATTCCATTAGATATATATCCGTAACATGATCTATATTCATTTTACCAGCCAGCTTCAAGAACATTTTAGAACTTTGTAAAGTACTCTGCTCTGTCAGCTAGACCCATACATAATATGAGATGAGGATTAAAACTTGCACTTGTGAAACATCAATCATGTCGACTATCACCATTTATCATCACCAATTTCCCAATAGACAAGTTCTATACATCCGGAAATAGGATCATTCACAGGGTCGGCCAGTTCTTCTTCTATCTGTTCTGTCAAACTGAGACCCGATACTCAGAAGCTGATATCTTTTGAGTCCTTCATCTATGGAGGACAAAACTCTAGATTTGGAATGTCTTGACAATGCTTAAAACTACCTCAGATCTACAACAGACCATGCCTTTCCACTGGATAGATCCGGACCAAGATACCGGACCCTGTCGCCTGCTTTGTTCTTGACTGCCCGGACTTTGACACATTCTGATTCTGACTTCCGCTGTGAACATATTGTGTTATGCAGATGATTGGGATGATCTTAGTTGCCATCAATGACAACACCTATCATGCCTAGAAGTGCCTCTTGCCAACAAGATTACGCTAGATATTATAAATTATAGAATAGAGAACTAAGATGTAATGGAGGCTTGGTTTTGGAATAAACCAAAAAGAAGATCTAGGAAGCTGTTAGGAGCAAGAAGAGTGTACAATCTAAGAAAAATTGGGAAAAAACCTAAAACATCACCGCAAATGATGAGAACCCACTAAAAAAGTTAGACAATGAAAATATCAATAAATAAAAACAAAATATCAAAGTTTCACATCATTTGAATCACATTTCATGCACTATTTCACACATTAAGCTTCCATGATACTTTGGAGTAGGAGACCTACTAAACTACATAGAAGGTATGGAGAAAATATTTGAAAGGGAAGATCTAAGATTAGAAGCACTACATATCACCCTAGTATACAATGTGGGAAGATGGTAGTATACCCACAAGATGAACATCCCAACTTGGAAATCATTTACCATTATGGGAAAAGCCATATATCTACTAGAAGAATGGGATTGAAAGAACACCTCTAAATACTATGGTGAAATATAACTTGAGGCACATTTACAAAATTACATAAAGGAATGGACTAGAAAGCGAGAATATGAAAATAGACTCTAGACTCAATTATTTTACTAGACATTATCACCCATCGTAAAAAATTGGTATATCAACCTAGAGAAGAGAGGAGAAATCAAAGAATGAGATATGATACAAAATGACTTATATAAAACCTTCATATTTTATAGCCCCAACATAATTATACATAATACACTACAAAAGATGAACTTGTGATAATCTTAGCATCAACAAATGAAGTCAAGAACATATGTAGAGACAGGAGAGATCAAACCATTCCACTAAAAGAAAAAAGCATTTGGAAACTTATAGAGTGGATGGATAAGATAGAAACTCCACTGCAAAATCTATGTTATACCTCAAGAAAGACAAAAGAATATGAGGATGAAGACCCACAAAATTTGGAGGTAGAAGTGGATAAAGGAGAAAGAGAGATAACCACTTCAAATGCATAGTTAGAAAATAAATACTTTAATCAACCTTTAAAAATAAGATAAGAAGGTATAGCAATGGAAGTGATCTCTAAGCTTGCTAAAATTAAAGATTATTGGGATGAGAGGCAGGTAATGCAAATTGTAGAAGTATTAAAAGAATATGCAGATCTATTTACCCACATTCCATTGATCTTAAAGGCATCAAGGAGGAGGCCAGAGTAATGAAAATTTAGTTGAAAGAAGGAATAAAGATGGAGAGGAAAAGACCTTATAGAATTAATCCTAATGTGAAAACTAGAGTAAATAATGAACTAGATAAAATTTTGGCCAAAAGAATAATCAAACCAATAGAAGACACTTAATGGATAAGTATTATGGTTGAACAACATAAGAAAATAGGCAAAACTAGGGTGTGTGTTGACTTCAGAGAGCTCAATAAAGCTTGTGTGCATGATCGATTTCCCACTCCATTTACAAAAGAAGTTCTTGAATCAGTAGCAATCAGGGAAGTCTACTCTATCATAGATGGATTCTTAGGATATCATTAGGTAAAAATCTAGGAAGAGGATTAGCATAAAACTACATTTACAATTGAATGGGGGTCCTTGATGTACATTGTGATGTCATATGGCTTAAAGAATGCACCTATGGTAATTAGCAGAATAATGATCAATGCATTTAAGGATTTTATTCATAATTTTTTAGAGGTATATCTTGGTGACTGGACCATAAATGGGTTCATTAAATATTATGTCCAAGTACTTCAAATGATGTTGTAGCAATGTATAAGTCTACAAATTTCATTAAACTTGAAGAAATGTGTATTTGTTGTACCATTTAGTACACCGCTGGACCATATAATATGCAAGGAATACTTAATGGTTGATCCATTGAAAGTAGTAGTTATCTTAAATCTCCTTTCCCTAAAGATAGTAACTGAAGTAAAAGTATTTTTGGGATATATTGGCTATCATAGGAAGTTCATTAAAGGATATGCAATAATTGTTGGGCCAATAGAAGAAATCTTGAAGAAGAAAACAAACAAAACTTTCTAGTGGACATAAAATTGCCAAGAAGCATTTGATACACTCAAGAAGAAAATAGTAGAGGCACCAATCCTAGTATTCCCAGATTGGAATATCTCTTTTCTTGTTCATGTGGACGCTTCAGGCATTGTAATTAGAGTAGTATTAGCGCAACCAAGAGGAAACAAGGATCACCCAATTGTGTTTGCTAGTTGCAAACTATCATAGGTAGAAAGAAATTATACCACAATATAAAAGGAGGCTCTATCCATGGTCTATGCACTATAAAAGTTTAGACACTACCTATAGGCCACTCCATTCATAATCTTCATAGACCATGAGCTACTTAAATATTGAAGGAACAAACTAGCTATAGAAAGAAGAATTTATAGATGGTTGCTCCCATTTCAAGAAATTTAATTTAAAATTATGGTCAAACCGGTAATGGTTAGACATGGTGGAAGGAATGACCTAAACACAATTCTTATTATCCACAATATCAAAATAGAAAAACTTCTTATGAGCATAAAATCTATTTAGTCTAGAATAAATTCTTCTACCATCATTTTGACTATTACTCCATGTAAACCAAATGTTCTTACTGTTAGCTTTTTTCTTCTCAAGAGGCTCAACCAAGTTAAGGATTAATTCAGATTTTGCATAGAAATATTGTCTATTACCCTTCAAACACACAAGAATAACTCCTTTGTCTTCTTTATACTCAATCATGTTAAAGTCTCCAACAATGATCCAAGGAACATTGGGGAGGGATGAAGCCAACCATGTCCACAACTCCATTCTCTCTATTTAGTCATTGGGAGCATAATCATAGAATATTCCAAATTTAACATTATCTTTCTCAATGATGATCCATACAACCTTATTATAGGGAGAGCAGTAATAACTATTAATGAAGGGACTTCATTTCAGTGCAACAATAATGACAATATCTCCTCTACCCTTCTCATGATTAGATGTACAAAAAATATAATTTCTCCATGCAAATTTCAAAACATTTTCAAGCTATAAACCAATAGCTTTGGTTTCTTGAAGTAACAAGAAATATACATTAGACCTATTGTTATAGAAAGGCCTTAGTAATTTATATTAGGGATTTCAAGCTTCTTGATAGTTCAACTAATACAATTCATCTTCATTTATTAGATTGGGGGTGTTGGTGCTCAAACATGTAGGTCGATAATTCCTAAAGACTTGTGCTATCACCTAAGGCCAAGGGAATATCATTAGAGGTGAAAGCAAGGCTTATGATTAGACTGTGGCATGTAAGGACCAATGGATAAGGATGGATATCTCCTTCTTCTTCTAACTCTGCTAAACCAAGGGGGTATTCCATGAGGTTTTTGCTAGGCTAATGATGGATTAGACCTTGAGACAACCATATCCAAACACATGAAACCCCCACTATTTGTCACTAAGTACAATGTGCTAGTTTTCCTTAAACCAAGGTAAAAATGCCTCTATTAAGAAGATGCAATAGACATGTGAGGCTAGGATGCATTGTTCTTAACCCCTTAAGATTTACGGCACACTATCTCACATCACACATGAATGTGGCAAAAAGGCAATTCAAGTTTCATTGTTACAGACCTCTTGGAGGTATATAGACACTTTGTGGTAATAGGGTACTGAAAGATTGGCAATGTGATGGGTCAACTAACTAAACTAAGATTATTGAGGTTAATTTTATAGTTTTCTATTAAGTGCGATGGAGTGGGGGCATGTTTCAATTTATAGTTGACAAGTTCCTTCATTCATATGAGCAATAGAGTATGATCTTCATAAAAATGAACATTTTCAAGTAAAAAACACATAACACCTCAAAGAAGATGGTATAGATGACTACATTTATCCAACTAGCACATAATCTAGGCTCTATATGCAAGAAATACAAACATAAGGTATTTGCAAACATTCATAAGATCATGTCTTAGCATCCACAAGCAAGTTCTTACACTTCATGTATTGCATTGAAAGAGGACCTCATAAAAGAGTTTTTAAGATGTTTTAAAGCCTTTGCAAAAGCAAACCAATCAATACCAACACTCAAACCAAAAAATATGGTTAGGAGAGGTTGTCAAGCTGTCAAAATCATACAAAAACTCAAGGAGACATTCAAATGACTGGAGCTACACTTTATATTCATTCATCAACTAATTCACATGAATAGGAAAACAATGATACAATGAAACTCAAACTAATGCAATGATATGCTTGACTCATACAAACATAAGATAGCCTTGCTCTCTTCTCTATCAGTTATAACATGCAGGGGATCAATCCAACCATGAACCACCCAATGATCACTCAATCAATCAACCAACAACCCTTATTACATCTCTAAACCATGTATATATAGCACTAAGATGTGAGCATTGGAGGGAAAACTCAATCCACCATCAACTCACCACCAACTAGAAATAATCAATCACTTGCAATGAAGATCACTTGGGATTACATGACGAGTGGTCTAGAGAAGATCTTAGAACATGACATGACATCATGATTGTAGATTGCCAAGATGACCATAGTGTAAGGAAAACTACAAAATACCGAGGAAACACATATTAGGCTTCACCAATCACATCACCTAACATTAAATGCACATCAGGCCAAGGAATGAAAGTTTGAAATAAACCCGCCCACAAAAATTGTGCACAAGGCTCAAGAAGATATCTAATCCATACCCCACAATAAGAACTGGCTTCTAAGAGAAATCAAGGTCACACCAATAAATGGTGAGAAGACCAACAACTACCAACCAGGTCAAACATGTGTTTGAATATTTGAAAAGAATGCACAAACATTGGAGCACTGACTATGGTAGTTGAGAGGGATAATGTATGGCAGAGCATGTAAAGATTTTGAACCTAACTTGATCTATATCCATCCATGTGCAAACCAAGAACATCTATGTTTAACAAGCACCATCAAAAAAATCAAACAAGTCCCATCAATAAATGGTTGCCTTTGAACATCAAATGGCTAAGGAACCAAACAACCACTACCAACATGCTACTTTGGGAGACCAAGTGTACATCAAAAATTGCATAATCTTGCAATTTCATGCTATATTTTGGACTTTCTTTAGTGTCCATTCCCTTAGCATGTTTTAGGGATCATTTTTCCCTAGACTTAGCCTTTTCCTTCATCAGATTGCTAGATTTTTGTATTAAATTCTAATTCTTCTTTCTATTTGGAAGACATGTGATAAATTTTAAATGATTTCTCTAGGACACTAGAGTGATATGAAAACATCCATGCAATGTACTAGAGTTCTATGAATTTCCAAAAATTAAAAAAATATTGCTTCTTGCCCAACTGCCTACTACCGCCTACTATAACACCCATCCGTTAGAAAATTCCTTCAACATTTGAATCTGACCTTTCAGCTTTCACACAAGCCTTAAATGCAAAAGTAATTTTTGAAATCTATCTCATCCCATTCTTGAATTCTTGGAAAAATCTCAAGATCTCTCTTGGATATGCTTGGATAAAGACTCCATAATTGAAGCTACATGTTAGAATTTTCCTAGACAATTATAAGTGCCCATTCTATCTTCTTCATCACATTGTTAATCTTGTTTAGATGTGTTTCCTTCCATATTTGAACAAAGCATTAACAATATTTATTTTCTTTATTACATTCAATCTCCTTGGAAAATCTATTGTTGAGCATCACCACCTTTTATCCTATCACACACACTAGGGTATTCTTCCTTGTAGACCGGGGTTGATACTTAGATATATTTTATGGTCACTAATCTTAATTCCTCGATGCACATAGGATAGGAGCACACACTATTTTTTCAATTTCTTTATCATTGGCTATCCATGGAGGTCAAAAGACCAACATAAGGGCTTGACCTAAAAGCAAACTCCCAAACAACCCCAAACATTTTCCTTGTTCTTAGCCACAGGTATTTTAGGAAGATTCGGTCGCATGTAGGTTTTATTATATCTTCCTCTATTTTATTATTTCGATATTTCATTCAATTTAGTTAGTTTATCCTCATTTTATCATTTCTATGTATTCTGACATCCACTAGTTTTATTGTTTTAGTTCTCCATGTTTCCTATTGCGCAGGTAGGTTCAAAATCTAGTGAAAACTTTAAATCTTACAACTTTCTAGGATGGTAACCCAATATTGAGATAACAACACATGATTTGGATTACAAAGAATTGTGCAGATGTCCACACACCATGATAGTGTCTGAGATAGTGAGCTTCACCTTTTGGTGCCAAGTTGCTTTATTTCTACTATTTGCAATTATGAATCTAGTTTTTAGATTATGTAGTTCAATGTCTTGTAAATTAGCATTCTATCAACCTCATTCATTTTTTCATTAATTTATTGTAAAGTAGAAGTCAAGAGTAGCTTAATTTCTCCTTTACACAAAGAACTCACAACAAATGCAAGAAACACCATAAAAGATATTGCAACTAGAACAAGAGCTACCAAGAACACTCCTAATCACAATGCTTTCATAAAAGTGCCCACAACTAGAGATAGGCCATTGCAAAGCAAAGAATACATTGTCAGAATGAAGAAACCATTGCAAGGACGATCAATGCACTTACAACAACTACAAAGTGAACCAACCATCAAATGATATTAGATCTACTACAAGTAGGAATATGAGCTTAGGAAACCATGGGAATCCACCACAAACAAGGAGAAAGAACAACACATAATAAATGTTACCATAGAGGGATGAACAAGATCAATAATCTTAACAACACTGAAAGAAAGCTAGGTGTGCATAAATCGTTTCCTAAACTAATCTAATGAGGGGAAAGGTATGCAAATTCATTTTAACCTTTACAATTGCAGCAATATGAAACATATATCAGAGATATTACAGCAGCAAATACAAAACAAGAATGTAGACAGAGAGAAGTAGACACAAGATGTATCATGGGGAAAACCTTTTCAGGTGAAAAACCCCACACTCTAAAACATGCACAATGTATTATCTGAAACAATTACAATTTACAATACACTTGCAATGCAAGTTCTTACAAGAGTCTTCAAATGTCAAATCTAGAGTTATTCCGACAGCATAACAGTACCTGTAAAACACTGTGCAACTACAACTCCAAACTATGCAATATATAGAGATTACAAGGCAAATATTGGTAGCATCTTGGGATAGGTGTTCACCTTGGCCACATGGCCATTATCCCACATCAAAGGACACTTGTCCTTGCTGCAAATACATCCCTTACATTTGTCATACATGGCAGATTTGACTTTCTCAATATGGAGCGCTCCAGACTAAAAATAGACTATGACAGATGCTCTTACTTATCTTACAGTTGTCATAGATTTTCCCAAGATAACAATCTTTAATGTTGTAAGAGAATCTGTCATACAATGCTAAATATAGCATAATCCTCTTACAACATGTCATAGCCCAATTTGGGCGCCCAAAGATGCCTTTCCCTCATGCAAATATCCTCACTGACACTTGTCATAGGAATCTCCAAACTTGGCTCTTACGCATCATAGATTCTATCATATGGAATATCCTCTTCCACACACCACAAGATGCCGACACATGGCATATTAGTGCCACCTCAAATGGGACACCCAAATCCATGTAGGTTTAACTTGACCATCCAAGTCACATTCCAAGTAAGATGACATGTCACCGTGCCACCTCAACTAAGTGACCAAACTGAATGTGCAAGTAATTACAACATTATGCAATAAAATAATATACAAATAAATAAATAATGCTAGGAATTTGCAAAGGTTGAGACACCTTAATTCCCAACAAACACCTTTATAACAAACATACTCGTAAAAGAACATTCTAGTGACAACGTACATGTAGGGGACATTAGCAAATTGGTAAACAATGGACGGGGAGACAATGTGGTGGAAAACAATTCACCACATAATAGGGGGAAGGCATGAAGAGATGACATAACATCATAATACTACACAAGGAAGATAACTCAATAATAAGACGTGCAATGCTCAATAAGGTAATATAGGACCTGAACATGCATCTAGGATAGTGAAAAGATAGCACGATAAGTTATACCACCAGAATTAGTCAATTTTAGACATGGGAAAACATTGTAGATCTAGTTGGGCATGCACATATAAAAGATATCTCCTAGAGTAGACCAAAACACAAAAATTAAGAAGGGAGGCAAGGGACAACAACACTTTGTTAGGGTTAGCCAACAGAAGATATCAATTAAATGCAAATAAAGATTAAACAGAGGAATGGAAATACACATAAATAATAACAGTGAGAGACAAGTTTTAACATGGTTCACCCAAACTCGAGCTACATCCACCAAACAGAGAGTCCAATATTATTATCCAGTAAATCAAACCGATTACAATCAGCAATCCCTGCAACTCAATACTGCTGCAAAATGCTACAATACTATATCTCAAAACCCTAACCCTTAGTCACTTTTATCAAGCCTTTTTGTTGGTTACAAAATAGGGTTTTTTTATGTCAGTTACAAAAAATAGGATTTTTTATGTAGGCTCTAGAAAACAAATTTCGGGGGTTGCGCCCCCGAACCCTGACGAGGATACATGGCTAGTGTACAGTACTTTCCTAATCAGTCACCACCTACCAACACACTTCACCATGAAATAAGGATCATGGTTGCACAACACCACACAACAAGAATAAACCAATGTACATTAAAATACCTTACCCATTAGAAGAAATAATGTTTGAGATGTTGTCCATGGACCAAAAACTCCATGAGTTTACCTTCTAAACTCCTAACATAAAACATGCCTTGATTACAGTTATCAACAACTTGATAAGGACCAATCCATAAAGCATCAAAGTTACAATGCTTTCCTTTTTCCTTTGATCTAGCATTCCATATGAGGACCAAGTCTCTTAGCTAGAAACACCTCTCAACTTCTTTTTTGTTAAATAGTAACTTCATTTTATATTACTATGCCAACACTCTATCATGTGTAATCCTTTGGCTCTCATCTAACTTTTCCATCTCACATATCCTTTGAGAGATTGTGCCATCATTTTCTTCATCAATATCTTGTAACAAATCACACACTAACAATTCCAAACTAATTGGAATCCTTGCTTCTATTCTATTTACTAGCTCATAAGGACTTTTGCCAATAGATTTCTTGTAGGTAATTTAGTCTACCCACACCATAAACCTCAACTTATCATCCCACCTCTTATTGACATCCAACATCCTCTTAATGATATTCATAATGATTTTTTTATTTAATTTGACTTGCCCATTTCCTTGTGGATTATAAGGTGGTGAGAAGGTCAAGTTGATTCTATACTTAGAATACAAGTTAGATAATTGTTTAGATCTAAACACATTGCATTGTCAACCACTATCCTCATTGGTACAATAAATCTTGTTATCACATTATTTATCAAGAAATCAACCACCACCTTTGTTGTGGAATTCCTTATGGGAATTGCCTCAACCCATTTATTGAAATAGTCAGTCACTATAAGTATCTACCTATAACCATTACTTGATCATTCTATTATTTCCCCAATGAAATCCATGGCCCATTGAAGAAAAGGAGATTTCACTAAATTAAAAGAAAGAGGGTGTGCACCTGAAAACTTTAATTTTCCTAAAATCCTTTGGTAGATATCTGATGCAGAGTGGCACAAAGGAAGCAACAATGTTCACTCTTCTCTGCCCACTCACCCACTACACTTAGTCTTTATCCAACCAAGGTCACACCTATGGCAAATTAGGGATTTGATATCCAAACTGTTATTCAACCCTCAAGGCTTCTTCCACACCTTAAGACAGGTCCACAAACACCTTTTTCACAGTTGGTTTGATCCCCAAATTCTCACAACTCTCCAACCCTTACTTGGCCTAGTGAGGCTAGTAGCCCTCCTAAACCGATTTTCACTACACAACTTGACAAAACCCTAAATGACCAGGCAAACAAATGGTGGATTTGAATACCCTTTAGGGGACTCTAACAAACCTCCAAGCCTCCAATTCCAACTCTACTCCAGCAACTCAAAACACCCACTAGGTCTCTAGGCCTAATTGATCAATTTAGGTCTAGGTTACAAAGCAGGTCTAATTTGGGGTCACAAAATTGGGACAGGAACTTGGATCACTTCTACCACATGCCAACATCTCAGAAACCACCATCCATTTCCTTCACCTATCAGATTTTGTCATTTACAACACTAAATTGCACATTTCTTGGTCAAATACATAGGGATATTTGACCTAGGGCATCACTCCAAAAATCAAGGATTGTCTTTCCCAACTAAAAGCTTTTGGAATCAAGTAATATACAACCCTAGCCTGCATTTCACCGAGTGGCATGAAGTTTCACCAGTTAGAATGCATTCTAGGGCAAATTTTGTATGATAAACCCTAGAAACCAGGGTTTTAGACCAGTCTGAATTAAAAATGCAATAACTTCCTACTGCGACCACTTCAAGACTTCAAACTTGATGCATTTGAACCCTGACTCAATCTAGTTTCAGAAAAATCACATTGATCCAATTGGCCAATCCATATAGGTCGTACAACTGCAGGAAATCTTCAGAAAAATAGTCAGTTTTATTGATTTTATGCCCAAAACTCCGTACAGAAACTTCTCCCCCGTATTGGAGTAAGAGAAAAGCCATATGAACCGATCCAAGTTGGTAGGTAACTTCCAAAAATAGTTTTAACCACCAAAAGTGGGTTGCAACCGGCCAAATGTGTTAGGACAGCATTGACAACCATGATTTTGCATAATCACAAAGGTCCTGATTGGTTCAACTTGTCCAATCGAATCCAAACAACCATCACAGTCTCTAAGACATGCCTAAACACAAAAACTACCAAAATAGACTCAAAAACCCATCATTAGACCTACTAGGCCTAAGTGACACAACTAGGGTCCAAATGGACTAAGAGTGATTTGAGGTTTATAAGGTTACCCCAAATCTCTTGACTATACAGAGTGGACCTTATAACCATGGCTAGAAAGCCTTATTACAACACACATAAAGCTCAAAATGTTGAACAAAAACCGTAACTTCTCAAAATGCATCAAAATGCTCTTAGGTGCCCTGCACCAATATCAACCTTATTACCAAAATGGCCATATCTTTGAATATTATTGGCCACCAATAACCTACTCATAGGATCTTATGTGCAATGGTCTTTTCCATGAAATGTCCACTACAAATTCCTTAGTGGAATTCATCAATTACCAGGATGGATTGTTCTTAATCCAAACACTTGAGTAACACTCCCTCCTGATTTCTCCACATCAATTCTCCCTCAATGAACACATATATATTTGCAATTGCAACTTCAATGTCCTTTTCTAATTCTCTATCATTTTAGGAGGAAAACTTAGGTTTTCCAAGTAGAACACCACCTCCTTATACCATGGATCATCCCTCAAGTTACAAGAGAAAGTTATAGATTCTTCATTTACCTCATGCACTTTCACCGCATCTAAATTTACCTATGTCATCATCTTTGTCAAGCCTTGCCCTCAAACCAACTTAGTTGTATGCACTTCCATGTTATACTCTTGGATATTGTTGATCCATTTGCACCTCTTTCTAGATGCCTCTTGCTGAGTGAAGATATCCTTCATTGATGTGTGTAGCACATAGGCAATAATTTTTGCGCCTGCAAGGTAAGACCTAAATTTTTTTATTGTCTTGACTAGTGCATACAGATGCTTCTCCATAGTTGTGTATTTCAATTTTGCACCTTGCAAATATTTTCTAAATAAAATAATAGGCTACTCATAACCATTTTTTTCTTTTGAAGCAACACAACAATAATGGTGTAAAATGAAGCAAAGGAAAACAACTAAAAATGCTTAGATTAATCTAGACTGGTTAAGACCGGTGCCTTCTTAAGGGCTTCTTTTCTTTCAATGAAGACATCAGCTGGTTCCTTATTCCACACGACAATTTATCCTTTCTTTAGCATCTTAGATATTTCCTTAGTCTTCTCTACAAAGTTGGGAATGATTCTCCTCACAAAATGTATTTTCTTGAAGAAGGACTACATTCTCTTAACTGTCTTGGGTTGGGGAATGAGGTCTATAGCCTTCACTCTTTCTATATCTATCCTTAATCCTTTGATATAATGTGCCCTAATAGTTTACCATCTTCAACTCCAAACACACACTTCTTTGGATTTAATGAAATCTCATGCTCAAGGCACCTATTGAATATTTTCTCCAAATTCTTACAATGATCATCGTTGTCTTGGAGAATGCAGTGAGATCATCTTGGTAGACAACCAATATCTTATTAGTATTTCATGCAAATTCTACATTCATTTCCCTCTAGAAGGTTGTACCAACATTTTTCAACCCAAATGGAATTCTCACACACATAAGTACCCCAGGGAGTAGTGAAGGCTATTTTATGTTGCCTTGATTCCTTGACTATGACCTGATTGTATCTTGAGAATCCATCCATCATAGAAATTGACTCAAACTTAGTAACTATTTGAAACAAATGGTCCATGATAGGCAAAGGGTAGTTGTCTTTGAGAGACATGATATTCAAGTTTCTAAAATCGACACATAGTATGATGTCTCCATTCTTCTTTCTTATTGGCACAAGATTTGACACCCATGAGAAGTGTCTAATAAGCTTGATTATACATCCCTCCTTCAATTTCATAAGTTCCTTTTGCATATGAGGATCCAATGTAGTGATGACAGGTCTCTACTTCTATCGAAAAGGCTTTGTATTAGGTTGTAAGGGGATGTTATCTTGGAACTATTCTTCCCTATATGCTTTGAGATCATCATATGACCAATCAAAAAATCCCTTAAACCTTCTTAGTAATGCAATTTGTAAGGGGAGGAATGTGTTAGTTCAAAATAAATGAAAACATAACCCAAACATCAATGGAAGGTGAAAGCAAATGGAGAATCAAACCAAACAAGTGGAAATACTTACAAAACCCATTTACCTATCTTTTTCCATTGTTGCCTATCTTGCTTTGATCTTGATTGAAGCCCTCAGAAGTTCTTTTGTGCTTGCTTGCTTGTGTGAAGATGGCAAAGTAAGAATGGCTGTGAATACCTGTTCTTGTGTTGAAAGAGAGTTTCAACACTCAACAATGGAGGACACTTTGGAATAGAATGAATGAGAGAAGAAGAGAAATTTGTGTATAGTTATCTTGCCAAAATGAAGTGTCTCCCCAATGGCTTAGGAGAGGGTTCTATTTATAGAATTTTTAAAAATAGAATGGAGGGTGAGGATCCAATGATGAGATCAATGGCCCTCATTAATTGTGAATCTTTAATTCATAAAGAATGAATTAAAAATTCAGAGTGGGGGACAATGGGTTATGGCATTTGAATTAAAAATTCAGAGTGGGGGACAATGGGTTATGATATTTGAATTAAAAATTCAGAGTGGGGGACAATGGGTTATGACATTTGAATTAAAAATTCAGAGTGGAGGATAATGGGGAACATTGAATTAAAAATTCAATTTGGTGGAGGATAATTGATTTAAAGATTTATTTTGGAAAATGGAGGATATTAGCTAATTAAATATTAAGAATATTTAATCATATGTGCAACATGGTGAGGTGGAAGAGATGAGGTGGATTGATGAGGTGGATTGGTGAGGTGGATTTTGTGAGGTGGATTTTGAACTTTAGACCTTTGGAAGAATTTAGGGAATTTAATTGATGTGAGACATAAGAAGAATTTAGGGAATTTAATTAAATAAAATGGCTTTATTTAATTATGGGATAATGAGCTAATTAAATAAATTTGTAATATTTATTTAATTGATAGAAGAAAATGAGGATTAAGATAAATATTGAAATATTTACCTAATTCGTCTCAAGCCAATTTTAGGTGTATACATTTTGCCCCTCTTTGAAGCAATGTGTTTTATCACGTTGTTTCAAAGAATAAGAATTTTCGACAGTGATACATGCCTCAGTTTGCCCCTGGTACAAGTTTAATGACAAGATGCCCCCTCGGGAGATTGGACGGGAGAAAAACGTCGGGGCGTGAGACGGACAATCTCATGAAGAAGGCGAAGAAATGGTTTAGGATGGACAAAGACAGGTTATGGTTCGGAGAAACAGCCATGGAAATCAATCAAAGAGTCATACAGTCCCATATGGGCCACTTGCTATATATAGGAGTTGGGTCCACACAAACTATTCATTTGTACACTTGGCCATAGGTAATTTGTCCTCTAGAGAGCTTAGGAGAGCATGGTAGCCAAAGAGATTGATATTCCACGCGAGCAGCATCAGTTTGAGCAAATTCGATGGTTCGATCGGCCAGCAGAGGCAGGACCCCCGGTATGGAGTTCTTCAAAACTTGTTGAAAGTTAATTTTTGTGCATATTAATGGCCACGAAAACCAAATAGAATGAATGCGCAAAAACCCTAGTTTTGTGCATATGCACTCTAAACTTGCGCATTTGTTGCAGGTTTGCGCATTCATGTTGCGGAATTGCGCATTTGCTTGTTTTGCGTTTTTGTCTCCTGAATGTGCGCATTTGTGTTTATTGCGCATTCGTTCTGAGGTTGCGCATATACACTGTGAGTTTGCGCATATATTAAGTATTGCGTATTTGAGTGATGTCATTGCGCATATGTTGTGAAATTGCGCATTTGATCCAATAGGTTGCGCATGT
This sequence comes from Cunninghamia lanceolata, assembly GCA_027924645.1. Lineage (NCBI taxonomy): Eukaryota > Viridiplantae > Streptophyta > Pinopsida > Cupressales > Cupressaceae > Cunninghamia > Cunninghamia lanceolata. Next base: position 184,578 of record BSBN01001346.1, on the reverse strand, counting down.
GCCAGAATGGCGCATACGTGTCGTGGGGTGGCGCATTCATGGGGAAATTACGCTTTTGTTGTGAAATTGCTCATTTGCCCCAAGGATTTGTGCATTTGCACTTTTAGGTAAATCAGTTGACTTAACGAAATTAACCCAATTGGCATCTTGATTGATGCATCAATTAATGAGCGATCTCTGAGATTGCTGCGAATCTAGTCAAGAGATGATATGCTGTTTGATTAATTTGATATGTTGAGCCATTGATAGGATAGCTTGATTGCTTGGAGTAGGTTGTCGATATGGATTTGGATTTTTTTTGCTGACAGTATGCGTTTCTTGGTTGTAGGAGGATATTCGGGATGTGTTGACATCGCGAGAGTTGTTCCTGTTGCCATTGTTGCAGTGGTACATGCTGACTGATATGGATCGAGAGGCTCTAGCTGCGATGGGATTATATCATGTGCTCTTCATGCCCGAGGTTTGCATGAACCGGGCGATGGTGACAACAGCCGTGGAGCGATTCCACAGTGAGGATGGGACCTTCCATTTTCTGACGGGGGAGATGGCCATCACTTTAGAGCATGTTTATCAAATTCTGCACCTCCCTATTGTGGGAGAGCTAGTTGAGTACGAGTCACAGCATGGCGCTGGGCTAGAGGAGTGCAGGCGGGTGTTTGATGATCCTGAGTTGGTGGGGGAGGAGATCTCGTTGTAGGACATGTATGACTACTATAGGTATGGGACGATGAGGCAGATGAGCTCCCGTATTGTTTTCAGACGAGGTGGCTGATTGGTCAGACTTAGTTTATTTTGGAGTGGTAGATTGTCAGCCGCGTGCAGTGACAGTTTGGCCAGGTGCAGGGGAGACTGCAGGGAGAGGCCCGTTTTTCCAGGACATATGCCGAGCTGTATAGGTGGGGTCCTGTGGCTTCTTATGAGGAGGCGTTGGCTGATTTTTGGCAGATTCCGTATGCAGCCTGGCCGATGCGAAGGGATATAGTGGATGCTGGCATGATGCCAGACTATGAGGAGTGGTTCATAGCACATCCGTTTCCTCGCTACTCAGGTCCTGGAGAGGTAGCGCCTCATATAGATGAGGGTGATTTAGACGGCGAGGGTGGAGGTGGCAGGGGGAGGGGTGGATAGTGAGGAGGAGGAGAGATCAGGGAGACGAGGGGAGACAGAGACAGAGGCAGAGAGTCAGAGAGGGGCTTGTGGGGTAGCAGGCAGGGGGACAGGCACAAGCTCAGGCATAGGTATCAGTGGCAGTGTCAGGACAGATGCCACCACCTCAGCAGGTGCCAGCACAGCGGGTGGTATAGGTTGCGTAGGTATAGGTGCCAGCACAGCAGGTGGCACAAGCCGAGTAGGATCCACAGCCTGATGTGTAGCAGCAGGTTCTAGTGTCATTACAGACCCAGATTAGACATCTGAGGGCTCATCTGAGAGCTGCTGAGTCACAGCGAGAGGCAGATGCGACTCAGATATCTGAGTTGAGCCAGGAGAGAGATGGAGCCCTGGCTAGTATGCGGGTGATGAGAGCGGAGCGGGATGCAGCCTTGATGGCTATGGGTACCGATGCGACCTCTGGCTTTTTGGTAGTACAGGTGCAGTAGACTCAGGCCTAGGTAGCATAGTTGCAGGATGATCTGATGAGAGCTCAGGCACAGACTCAGTATTACCGAGGTTTATATCACGGTGCCGTGCTGGTGAGTCAGAGAGCCGCGACCTTTCAGAGTCAGTCAGAGGCAGCACATAGAGCAAGTGGGTCTCGGTCTGTGGGCTCAGTGAGGGGTCCACTGCCGGTGGATAGGGGGGAGGCTAGTGCCGGGAGCAGTGTGTCGCGTCGGCAGGGTTAGACATACCCCATATACCTGTACCATTTTTGGATCGCTTTTGTAGCACATTTTTGACAGATGGTTGAGATAGCCCATAGATGTACTTGTTATTTTCTGAGACATGTATCACCAGTTTTTTTGTATGTTGTATATACTTATGACTTGGCTCTGAGAGTGGACATAGATTTTGATATATTGTACCTTTGGACATATGTTTATGTGATGATGTTGTTGTTTCCTATGCATGGGCTATATGTGTGATGCATTGATATTTATATGCTATGGATGCACGCTCTTTTTATGATGTGTTTGTATATTTTATGCATACTAGATGGATGTTTAGAATGCTCTGTTGAGTTTATGCAAATGTTAATGTGTATGGATATGGTTATGCAGTTCTATATGCTGGTGCATTTGATTCTTTTGATGCAAATGTATGGATGCTCAATGTATATGGATGATCTTAAAAAATGTATGGAAAGTTGATCTCATGGATTTATTATGTATGCTAATGATGTAATCATGTGAATGACTATCACATGTGATGTGATTTGCAACTTAGATGTTATGTGTTGGATATGTCCAGATGTACTCAATCGACATAGAGATGATGTAGGCGAGTGGAATACAAGAAGACATGGAGAAATACTGACTTTCGTTTGTGATAAATTGCAGGTTGTGCATGGTTGTGTGGATGATATGGGATATGAGACAGATGTGGATATGGAATTTGTCATCTTCGCAAGTCTTTTGCTTTCATCATTGGGCACTTTTTGGTATTTTTCATTTTTTGAAATGTGGAAAGAGAGTACAAGTGTCTAGGTATAATTAGACCTAGATGTCCTGAGTATCTCTTGCCTGGATTTTGATATAGCAAGTTGATACAAGCATCTAGTCAAAATTGAATCTAGATGACCTGAGTACTTCTTGTGTTTCAACAGATAAGGATTGCCCCTTTTCATGTTTAGATCTCAGAGTCCTCGATGATCTTTTGCCGATCACATCTTTAGACCTAAGTCGTCACATTACTAAAGTTTAATCCACAAGCAGCAAACAAAGAAAAATTATGTCCCCATCATAGCATCTCTAGTTGTTGGCATCCTTGAGTAGCATAGGAAGACATAATTTTGACGAAAATTCAAGACCTTGTAAGTAAACCTGTCAACAAAACATTCTTGTATTAGATGTGTCTTTTTGCCATAATTGAGATAGAATTGTTTTGAGTGTTTCGATATGGAGTTCTGCTTTGTGTTTGTTTTGGACAGGTTGATGTTATGGGTCGAGAACTTTGTTCTAGGTGTCTGGTGAAAGTATCGCAATCCTTTATTGGTATCTCCTTTCAGAACGATGGCATTCAAGAACCCAAATCCGCAACTAGGTCAAGGAGTTGCCCCCAGTTTGGACCAGGATTGACTTATTATGGGCGAGATGACGATAGACATGGAGAGACAGACCCTAAGGGACTGACCTAGTGCCTTGGGGGCTCATTGCTAAATGGCCTTGCCTACGTGACGACGCAGAGGCAACGTAGTTCGGGGTGAACCCTGATGGACCTAAGACCTAGGTGATGGTGGATCTATAGAAGTGGTAGGGACTTGGATAGAAAGACCAAATATGGGACTGATGGGACAGCAGAGCCTCGGGGGTGCATTGATAATGGCCTTGCCTACGTGATAGCTCAGAGGCGACGTAGTTTGGGAATTTGGATCATGGAGGGACTAGTTCGGTGTGATGGAGACAAGAGTCAAAATGAAGTCGTCATAGATGGAGGGAATGGTTTGTCACAGATAGCGCCTGTTTACCAGGTTTTCACCACTTACTTTTATTTACACGTGTAGCCAAGAGTACACATGACACCTGTTTGCTAGGTTTTCATCATGGTACCGATTCTTTTTTGTTATTTTCCATTTTTTTTTCAGGACTCCCTTACATCAGGGTTTTCAGGTATAGAATTTGCGCAGATGCATGCTGTTGACAGGATCCTCAAAGAGTTCACCTTCAGATGTGGCCAATTGATATGCCTCCGATCCATAGGCTGTAATGACGACATAAGGCCCTAACCAGTTGGGTTCGAACTTTCCTTTCTTTTCTCTATCTGGCTGATTCCAGGGGTTCTCTCTGAGGATGAGATCACCAACTTGGAAGACTCAGGGTTTTACCTTGTGATTATAGCTTCGAGACATCCATTGCTGATATGCTTTCAGGTGATTAAAGGTCTATTACCTTCGCTCTTCGGGCAGCTCTAACTCTTGGAGTCTGGTTACTCTATACTCTTCATCTGTTAGGAGGCCTTTTAATGAGACTCTCAGTGATGGGATCTTGACTTCAATGGGCAAGATAGCTTCGGATCCGTATACCAGGGAGTATGGGGTTGCACCTGTGGGTGTGCGGATGCTTGTGCGGTAGGCCCACAGCGCAGGATTCAGTTGGACATGCCAGTCATGGCCAGCATCATTGACAGTCTTTTTTAGGATTCTCAGAATGGTTTTATTAGATGCCTCAACTTGGCCGTTACCTTGTGGGTAGTAAGGAGTTGAGAAGCAGTGTTGGATATGGAATTTGTCGCATAGTTCCCTGACATCTTGGTTTTTGAAAGGTCATCCATTATCCGTGATAACTGACGAAGGGACACCATAACGGCAAATGATATAGTTTAGAATGAATGAGGCAATCTGTTTGCCTATGATGTTGGCGAGAGGCATGGCTTCAATCCACTTCATGAAATACTCTGTGGTAGTGATAATGAATTTATGGCCGCTGGAGGAAGGAGGGTGGATCTTGCCCACTAAGTCAAGTCCCCACTGACAGAAAGGCCAAGGAGTCGTCAACGGTTGAAGCTCTTGCGCTGGCGCATGTATCAGGTTCCCATGGATTTGACACTTTGTGCATTTCTTTACAAACTGATAGGAGTCTTGTTCCATTGTTGGCCAATAGTATCCCATGCTATGAGTTTCTTGGCTAGAGTAGAGCCACTAGAATGGGTCCCACAGATACCATCGTGTATCTCACTTAGAGCAGTTTGATACTCCTCTCTATCTAGACACCTAAGGAGAGTACCATCGACACCTCGGCGATATAGGGTGTTAGCGATGATGGCATACCGGGATGCCTGCCGGATGAAGGTTCTTTTCTGATTCTGGGAGAGGTCGATTGGGAGTGTATTCTCTTTTAGATAGGCAAATATTTTACCATAGAGAGGGGAATTAGTTCCTATGATGTGGCATATGATATGGGATTCTGGAGTGTCATAAGCAGGACAAGAGACTGGCTCTACTAAGAACTCATATCGTGTTTGATTGCCTGGAATGTCGAGAAGAGATGCGATTGTAGCCATGGCATCTGCAGCTTTATTCTCGATCCTTGGTATCTGTTCAAATGATATCTTGGTGAAATACTCCTTGAAGTCATCTACCATGCATTTATAAGGAATCAGTTTCTCATCCTTCGTTTGGTAGTTGTCATTTATTTGGTTGATGACCAGTTGTGAGTCACCAGACTTGAAGTTCCTTGATGTTCCACTCAACTGCTAGCTTGATGCCGATGACTAGGGCCTCGTATTCTGCTACATTGTTAGTGCAAGGGAACATTAATCTGTATGACTTGGGAATCGTGTCGCCATTAGGTGTGATCAACAAGATACCTGCCCCTGATCCATGCTGAGTGTAGGAGCCATCAAAGTACATTTTCCAGTTTGCTATGTTGACGTGGAAGATAGACTCATCTGGAAATTCAGCGCTTAGGGGATTGTCATCCGTTAAAGGTGCCTCTGCTAGTTGTTCCGCAAGCACTTGTCCTTTTATTGCATTTCTATCCACATATTCTATGTCGAACTCACTGAGAAGCATGATCCATTTTGATAATCTACCTGTTAAGGTCACCTTGTTGAGTAAGTATTTCAGTGGGTCAATCTTTGCCACCAGTTTAACAGAGTGTGATAGCATGTAGTGTCTCCATTTTTGCAAGGCAAATACAACAACTAGACATGCTCTTTTTATTGGTGTGTACTGCAACTCGTATCCGACGAGTGTTTGACTAATGTAGTAGATAGCCTGTTCTTTTCCCTCATAGTTGTGTTGAGCCAGGAGAGCTCCCAAAGCTGTTGGTGTAGCTGAGATATATAGTAATAGAGGCCTGCCCTGAATTGGTGGCATTAATACTGGTGGCTTTATTAGGTAGTCCTTTAGCTGTTGAAAACCCTGCTCACATGACTCGTTCCATTTGAAGGATACATTTTTGTGTAGCAGATGAGAGAATGGGTGGCACTTCTCTGCTAGTTGGGAAATGAACCATCTGATAGACTGTAGTTTGCCCTATAGGGATCTTAATTGAGTCAAATTTTTAGGTGGCATCTCCATTATGGCCTTCACCTTAGCGGGATCAACTTCGATACCATTTGCAGATACTATGTAGCCCAGTAGTTTTCCTGATGTAACCCCGAACACACACTTTTTTGGATTAAGTCGCACATTGAACTGTTCCAGTCTGTTAAAGATCTTGTCTAGAACTGCTAGATGCCCTTCTTGTGTGAGAGACTTTGCTAGAATGTCATCGACATAGTCTTCCATTATAGTGTGCATCATATCATGGAAGATTGTTGTCATGGCTCTTTGGTATGTAGCCCCAGCATTTTTCAAATCGAATGGCATAACGCACCAACAGTAGGTGCCCCAAGGACATGTGAATGCAGTTTTATGCTGGTCTTCTGGTGCAATCTTTATCTGGTTATATCCTGAGAAACCATCCATGAGTGATAGCATGGTATGACCTACCGTGAGATCTACAATCATGTTGATGTTGGGCAAAGGGAAGTCATCCTTAGGACAAGCTTTGTTTAGGTCCCTGAAGTCAGTACATATTCTGACCCTGCCATCTAGTTTAGCCATTGGTACAATATTGGAAACCCATTCCGGATAATCTATGGGTTTGATAAACCCAACATCTAACAGTTTCTTCAGTTCTTCTTTGACCATGAGTGCCACCTGCGAATGCATCTTTCTGAGCTTTTGTTTAACAGGCTTAGCTCCTGGAGCTAAAGATAAGTGATGCATGATGAGATTCGGATCAAGGCCTGGCATGTCGGCATATGTCCATGCAAAGTTGATTTGTTTTCTTCTGAAGTAATCTATGAATGCTGGTTTTTCATGCTCTGTTAGGGCCTTTGCCATGTGGACCATTCTGGGATTATCACTTGTGTTGACATTGACTACTTCTGCTGGTTCTATCAAGATTGGCGATCTTTCCTGATGTGTAAAATTGGGGAGAGAGTCAAGCCTTCCATCCTTTGGCACCTCAGAGAGGTTTTCACCATTGGATGCGTCTTTATTTTTACTATTTTGATGATCTAACACTGCCGCGGAGTGGTTTTCACCGTTAGATCATTCTTTTATTTGGATGTTTCTGTGACTGAAAGGCTTGGCTCTCTCTCCAAAATAGGCCTTCTCATTAAGTTCAATAGTGTAGCCAGCTCTATGGTCTCCTGCGGGTAGATGATCCCTAATCTCAAGAAAATCTATGATGGCGTCGTCATTTTCAAAGGTATCAAGCTTAGGGGTGGTGCCTTCGAGGTCCCAGTCTATAAGTTCAGGGTGTACCAGAGGTAAGTGTAGGAATACACACAACACTGAGAGGGGGGGTGAATCAGTGTTGTTAACAATTTTAACACTTTTTACCACTTTTGATTAATTTAATTTCACAATTTAGAATTCTTCAGAAGGAACAAAGTAAATATGCAGAGTATCAACACAAAGATTTGACACAAGAAATTTCCCGAGTGGAAAACCCTCCTGGGGTATAAAAACCACTCAACTGCCTCACTGGCTTAACACAAAATTCAGATTACAATTGTCTCACTGACATTACAATTCTGCCTCATTGGCATATTGTATCTCTCTACATGTCTCACTGACATTACAACATCTAAAATTCAATAAACAGTACAACTCAGGGGGTTTCCCTGTTTCAATAAGATCAATACCTTATTTCTCCTTTTCAAAAACAATCAAATGTATATTTTCTGTAATCAACCTTCAACAGTTATCATATCATCTTCACAACAATCAATCAAATTTGATCTTTAAGATATTTCATACCTCTATCTCTGCAAATCAATCTCAAAACAAATCAATTCATACTTTTCAAATTCATAGATTCTTTCACTGCAATATTGAAAAACTTTTAACCTTCTCCAAAATCATTTTCAAAGATTTATCCTTCTCTGAGAAAATATTGTTCAATTCTGATAAAAAATCTCCATCCTTGATTTCACAATCACACCTCCAAAACTGAGCAGATTTCACTATCAAAAATGTCTCTTCATGTCAAAAATATCTCTGCAAAAAGATTATCTTGCTACTGATAATCCCATTCTTCTTCACACAAAACTTTCTCACACTTCAATTAAATCTTATCACTCATCCTTTCAAACATATCTGCACACTCAAAAAGATCATTAACATTCATCTTCCATTTACTTGTAACCGGTTCAGCTTCAACATAATTTTATCTCAAACTTATCACATTCCCTTATGAAAATCAAACAACAAAACAAAAAAAATGAATCCCCTTCGAAGAGCTCTGCCTTTTCATATTCTTCACAATTAGAAACCTTCTACAACTCACTCTTTCCTTCACACAAAAATTCCAATTTCATTTCCCCTTGAACTTCGGTGAGAAAAAACAAAAATAACATGTTTTACTGCCTTTTAAGCAACAGTGAACGTCAACTTTAAATGGATGAACTATCCGTTTGTAGCAACTTTCTATTTAAATCATACCCCTCCGATCTGCGGTGCCCGCCACAAGATGTTTAAACGGTGATCGTTGGATGCAATAGCTTAAAACATACTTTATGTCGACCGTTTGCGCTAGGAGGTTGGGTTTAGAGCAACTTACCACACAACGACTAACAATGCCTCCAACCGGTCAAAACTTAAAAACAAACCTGCTGTCAACGGTCACCTTAAAGTTATAACATAAAGTGTAAAGTATTATGACAGGCAGTATGGTTAGGAAGCATAAATGTTGAACACCATATTTAAGACTTGTTGAGTGTTAAGTAAACCACATTTACCATTGTAAACCTCAACATTGTAAACACCTCAACACCATATTTAAACCTCAACATTGTAAACCAAACTTCAACTGATCTGCCACTGTCATGAAGTTAATATAATGCAAGTTAAATGAAGTTAATATGATGCATATTAACTTTTATCAAATGACACAAACCCTTGCCCTGATAAAATGCAATGAATGTCATCCACTGAAATGACTAAATCACAGAACAACTTCACACAAGATCAACATTGATGTCACTGATGTCATTACCATGAAGGACCACTGAAAGATCAAAACTGAGAGATCTAACAACCATTCTCACTGATGCAGACCATATCACTGAACTGAAAACCATTGCCATTGATGAAGATCATGTCACTGATGAAGACCATTTTGGCATCAATGAAAACCACCATCATTTTGTCATCAATGAAAAGACAATATACTCAACTGTGAAATGTGCTACAGTAAGGGGTCATGAGGTTGGTTGGATTCAACAAAGTTGATGGTAAGGACAGAATTGTTGAGGGAATGAACAAAGTCTGCGATGGTACTCACAAGTAGGGGATCCGTCGAGGGAGGTATCATTCTTTCCTCGTGATTGCCACTATTGTCATTATGCGGAACGGACTTTAGCGGTCTAGCTCTTAGACCTTGTCTCTCATTCGTAGGGGTTGGGTCATACTCGTGGACAACGTCAATATCCTTTGCATCACAAGATAGCTCAGAGAGGCTATCCCACTCGTACTCATTAGAATCTGTTTCACTCCCCAGTTGCAACCTATGAATTTGTTCAACCATATTGTTAGTGGCTACTTCTATTTGTCTTTCCTTATTTTTGTTGTTTCTTGGTGCTCCACTGTAGCCTACTCATGTAGTGTCTTGGGCTGTTAAAGTATGAGGTTGGATGGGTTCAGTGATGCCATCCTTTCTTGATCCAAGTGGACTATGTCCTTCATATCCTATTTTCTGTTGTATTTGGTAGACGTACTATTCTGTTGGTATAGTAGGATGGTCCTGTTGCATTGAGGAGCTAGCTTCATCCTTGTATAGCCACTGTAGGACATCTTTTTTGTCACTCTCATCTTCTAGGCTTCCCCATTTTACAAATGGTCCCTTGGTAGGCTTCTCTGCTTTAGGTGTTTTTGGGATAGGTCTCCCATAGGATCTGGGAGATAGAGGCAGTTGTGCTAGATAGAGGGATTGAGATAGTGTGTATTCACCCAGACCTCTATCTTTGAGTTGGAGTCTAGGTGGAGGTGCCTCTGAAGAAGAAGCCAATATAGCTGGGTCAACATAAGATGACGAGGATGCAGAAGCACGGTTGTTAGGGATTACTACGTCTGGTTTGGACTGAATGGAGTTGCAATACTGATAGGGGTTAGGATCACCGGGGATGGTGATCTCTTGCCCTTCATGCGTGAACTTGATGCATTGATGGTATGTAGAAGGTACTACTTTCAAAGTGTGTATCCATGGTCATCCCAGAACAATGTTGTATGCTAACTCCATGTCAAGGACTTGACAAGCCACATCTTTCACTACGGGGCCCACTCTGATCGGTAAGGTAACAATCCCTTTAGACATTCTTTCTTCTTCATCATAGGCTTTTATGGTGATTTTTCTTTTCGGATTTATAGCTTTCTCTGAAAACCCCAATGTAAGGACTAGCTTCAACGTGCAGATATTCAAACCAGCCCCTCCATCGATTAGGACTCTTTTGATCTTATGCTTGTGTACGAAAGCTTCAATGTGAAGGGAGGCATTATGGGGTTGAGTGATGGACATATCATCCCTCTCAGTGAATGATAGGGAGTGTGGTGAGGTGATGTTACCGACCATGTTTTGGAATTGCTCCTCAGCTAGGTTCATGGGAACGGAGGCTCCCACTAAGGCTTTGTCGAGTATGGACCTATGAGAAGGAGACAGACGCAGAAGTTCTAACATGGAGATGTGTGCCAGTGTTTTGTGGAGTTGATCCACGATACTGTATTGACTCGATGGAGGAGCGGAAGCTCCTCTTAGGGTGACTTTGTTACTACGGGTAGTAACATTGTAGTCTGGATTTTTGTTGATAGTGATCATATTAATGTGTGAGTCACTTTCATAGATATGGTTAACAATGTAGTCGTATCCGATATTCATGTAATTTGCGTTGTTAGAGCCACGGTTATTTCTGTTGGAAGGACCTCCTTGCTCGTAGTTAGGAAGAGGATCCTTGAATGCCTGATGATCGATGTTTGAGGTATGTCCTTTAACAAATATCTTGTCTTGCTCTATCAGGTCTTGGATTGTATGTTTGAGGGTAATACAATCATTTTTTTTGTGCCCCCTGTTTCGATGGTATTCGCAAAAATCATTTTCGTTCCACCAGCGGGGTTTGACCTTTGGCTCGTACTCCCATGTTGAGGGAAGTGTTAGATTGCTGGCGAGTACTTTTCGTAGAGCTATCTCTAGTGGTTCATCCAAAGGCATGAACATTCTTTTTGGTTAGAAGTTGGTGAATCTAGATTGATTAGTTGTTGGTTTATCTTGCGTGGGGTTGTTTTGGGGCGTGGATAGGTTAAAAATTGGTTGTTTGGGTGCCACATTCTTGGCATCTACTACCCCGTCATTCACAATGTTTTTATTTTTGGTCCAAAACCTAGGTTTATCATTGTTGGCATAGGTGTTTGGAGTGTCTTTGTAGTGTTTGATCTGGCCTTTGGCAAGTAGGGCTTTCTCTATGATGAGACCCACCTCAATAACCTTGCTAAACAAAGTAGGACATTGGATTTGTATTTGGTAGCTAAGGTCTATTTGTAGGTTGTGAACAAACATCTCTAACATTTGTCTTTCCAGCATTTGATGAGGGCATTTGCTTGCCAGTTGTCTCCATCTCTGTAAGAAGGTGGCGAAGGATTCTCCTGCTTTCTGTTTAGTATTACAAAGGTCCAATATTGAGGTATCGTGCTCAATATTGTAGGAAAAATGAGTGACAAATTTATCGATGAGCTCATTGAAGGTTTTGATGCCGGGCGACAATCTAGAGAACCACTCCATGGCCTGTCCTCCCAAGCTTCTAGGAAAAAGTCGCATAAGATATGTGTCATTATGTGCGACTTCTAGGCAAGCGGCATTGAATTCTCTGACATGATCTCTTGGGTCACTTTTCCCTCGATATTTGTCGAATTTAGGCACTTCAAATCTCGCAGGAAAAGGTATCATGACTAGTGCCCGATCGAAAGGATATGGTGCAATATCCTCTAGGGTGTACTGTTTTGTCGAGGTTCCCCTTTCCATGTCTAGAATTTTTTGTTGGAGAGTTTCAAATTTTTGGTTCATCAGAGTGAGAGCATCTAAAGAGTCAATTGTTGCTTTGCTCTTATCCGTGGGTACTTCATCTTGTCTACTGCCTTCAGGGTTTCTTTCTTCATTAGTTTCCCTTAGAGCCTCTACATCATAATCTTTGGGAAGTTTTACTCCTAGGCTTGCTAGGTGTAAGAAAAATTTGGTAGGGTCCTGTGTGAGTACTCCATCTAGTAGGCGGTTAAATCTTGTGTCATGTTGCATTTTGAGGATCTCTTCCATGGAAGGTTCTTCATCGTGGTCGGGATTGTCAAAAATACTTCTCTCGGCCATTTCTAACTGTTTTTGTTTTTGTGATCTTGTCAAGACCATGCAAGGTGGTGAAGGGATGGGATGAGGTGAGACTGGAAGATTTTGAACAGGTGCGAGAATGGAACAAGGTTTTAGAAAAGGTTCCTCTTAGATCTAGGTGGTGTCAAACAAGGTGGATATATGAAAGCGATAGTCAAAAGCTAGAATGTTAGGAATCCGTTACTTGATGTTAGCTAGCCTTCGTCAATCCACTAGTGGAGTTCCGATAGAGAACGATAAGTAATCCTTGATACGTGGAGGCTCACTAGGTTTTGTTTTAGATTTGGTTTTGATCAAGAAAATTTGACTATAATCTTGTTGGAAACTTTGGAAAAGGATTTTGGCAAAATTTTGGAGGAGTAAGCAGCTATGGTGCGGATAAGAGAGAAATGGTGGCCTTTGCAAGGTCTTTGATGAGATTTTGAAAACTAGAACAAGTTTAAACTGGTTTTTGAAAAGTATTTTGACAAATTCTCTTTTGGAAGATATTGGATTTTTGCTCTCAAGTTTAAATGCGCAACAACAAGAGGTATATGCGCAACGGGTTGACACGTATGCGCAACACTGGCTTTTTCAAATGCGCAAATATAGAGTTCAAATGTGCAATTACGACAGATGCGCAGAAAGTCAGTTCAAATGCGCAACAAGTCGGTATATACGCGCAATTCTGGCTTTTTTTGTGTTTTCTCTATTTTTTGGAAATTTTTTGATCGTTTTCAGGATTTTCTCAGTGTTTTTGGTTTGGAAAATTTGGTATTTTTGATGAAGTTGATGTTCAATTATGGCAAAAAAGCACAACACACACATAAATGTTTTTCATGATTTTTATCTTTATATATATATATATATATTTTTTGTGTTTTTGGACATTTTGACTCAAAAGACAAGTACAACCTAGGCTGGATGAGGCAATATTTGTTGAATCCTCTAGTTGTGCCACTAAAAGCATGTAGCTCCAGGATCTGGTAGCACTGGCTCCCCTCCACGACACTCACTTCTCACGCATACTAGATCTAGGTTTCCTTAGGCTCGTACCCACACCGAACCTTAGGATTGTCCCTGCTACCTCTACTTAAAGTCACTTGAATCGAGGTTGCTTCAAGGGCTCCGCCCTTTGCATCAACAAATAGGGGTTTTTGGTTTGCTAGACACTTGGTTCGTAATTAGGGCAACCGTTTGAGTGGTTACACATGTAGCGGCACTACTCTCCGTTATGGAGTCTCCCAGCCTCAAAGGGTTGTGCCTATGAGGGTTTTGGGGGAGGTTGGTCGTCGGTGTAACACAGCAGCACTCGTTGTTTGAGGTTTTCACCCCAAACACAATTTATTTTAAGTGGCTTGGTAGGGCTTGGCTTTATCCTGTTACCACTAAGGGTCATTCCCACTTGGACAGGCGTGCATCCAAGGGCAGGCCCCCCTAAAGGTTTGACAAATAGAATGACAAGTCTGTCACTTTGATCACCCAATTAAGGGGAGAGCATAAGCCTATTGTCATTCACAAGCACAGAGAACAATGGTAAATCCAACCTAGTTAAAAGTACAAAAACTAGATGGGCTACGCTAATTTGTGCACTCACACGATAGTTAACTTGAACAGTGATTAATCATAGCAATGTTCATTTCCTGGTTGTTAACTTTGAAAGTGATTAATCATAGCAATGTTCTTTTCCCGTTTGTAGAAGATAGCAGTGATAAAACTAGAAAAATACATCCACAATGCAAGATAGCAATTTGGTCCAATTACTTCCTTCCTAGTTAGGGACTATGTGTAGTTTTGTCATGAAATGCATTTGATTACTTCACCCCTAGTTAAGCTAGATGGTCTAAGCAAAATATCTAGATGAGCTAATCCAGCCTCTATTCCTACAAAACCGACATTAGCTCAACATGCCCAAATCAGAAACCATACAACAGAAAACCAGAAAAATAGATGCACAACACTGCAGCCTGAATGCGTAGAAATAGGGAGTGTATGCGTCTGTTAAATATATGCAGAAAGTCAGAGGACGAATGCGCAATTATACAAGGTAAATGCGCAATAATTATACATGCGCAAAGACAGAGAACAAATGCGCAACAGTATAAGGTAAATGCGCAACAATATGAAGTATATGCGCAACACTGATTTTAGTTTCTGCAGTCAGAATGTATGCGCAACTGAGGAGTATGTATGCGCAACTGAGGAGCATGAATGCGCAGCTATGGCGAATGCGCAACTGTGGCGTGTAAATGCGCAACTGTGGAGAATGAAGGTGCAAAAATGGCGTATGCACAGCTGCGGGGTGTAAATGTGCAACTTTGGAGAATGAATGCGCAAAATGGCGTATGCGCAGCTGCGGGGTGTAAATGCGCAACTGCGGAGAATAGATGCGTAGTTTAATCAAATGCGCAGCTACGAAGAACAGATGCGCGACTGTACAGTGTGAATGCGCAAAACTGCCGCCAGAAGTCTGTTTTTCGCCTGTTTCTTCGCTTGCACGGACCTGCAACTTAAAACAGCTAGCTTTTTGGATTAGTAAAGGGGCAAGGCCCCACGGTGGGTGCCAAAATGTGAGGGGAGGAATGTGTTAGTTCAAAATAAATGAAAACATAACCCAAACATCAATGGAAGGTGAAAGCAAATGGAGAATCAAACCAAACAAGTGGAAATACTTACAAAACCCATTTACCTATCTTTTTCCATTGTTGCCTATCTTGCTTTGATGTTGATTGAAGCCCTTAGAAGCTCTTTTGTGCTTGCTTGCTTGTGTGAAGATGGCAAAGTAAGAATGGCTGTGAATACCTGTTCTTGTGTTGAAAGAGAGTTTCAACACTCAACAATGGAGGACACTTTGGAATAGAATGAATGAGAGAAGAAGAGAAATTTGTGTATAGTTATCTTGCCAAAATGAAGTGTCTCCCCAATGGCTTAGGAGAGGGTTCTATTTATAGAATTTTTGAAAATAGAATGGAGGGTGAGGATCCAATGATGAGATCAATGGCCCTCATTAATTGTGAATCTTTAATTCATAAGGAATGAATTAAAAATTCAGAGTGGGGGACAATGGGTTATGACATTTGAATTAAAAATTCAGAGTGGGGGACAATGGGTTATGATATTTGAATTAAAAATTCAGAGTGGGGGACAATGGGTTATGACATTTGAATTAAAAATTCAGAGTGGAGGATAATGGGGAACATTGAATTAAAAATTCAATTTGGTGGAGGATAATTGATTTAAAGATTTATTTTGGAAAATGGAGGATATTAGCTAATTAAATATTAAGAATATTTAATTATATGTGCAACATGGTGAGGTGGAAGAGATGAGGTGGATTGATGAGGTGGATTGGTGAGGTGGATTTTGTGAGGTGGATTTTGAACTTTAGACCTTTGGAAGAATTTAGGGAATTTAATTGATGTGAGACATAAGAAGAATTTAGGGAATTTAATTAAATAAAATGGTTTTATTTAATTATGGGATAATGAGCTAATTAAATAAATTTGTAATATTTATTTAATTGACAGAAGAAAATGAGGATTAAGATAAATATTGAAATATTTACTTAATTCATCTCGAGCCAATTTTAGGTGTATACACAATAATAACTTCTTGTCTACAATATTTAACTTTTTACAAATGTAAACTAGTTTGGGTGCATTATCAATTCCTTGATTGACTGCCTCTATGTCCTCATCTTAAATTGGTTTATTTTTTACTTTACTACAATTTGCACCATCAAATATCATTTCCAAAGAAACTAAACCTCTCAGGATTATATTTATCTTCAGTTGTATTACCTTATTCCTAAATAATGTTTCTTTTCCATTCTCCATTTCCACCATAGGTTTTCTAATCAATCAATTGATCCTTAAATTCATCAATGCTATTCATAAGCTTGAAGGTCTATTGATCATCACTAAATACTCACCAATTATATATGTTGTCTGATATAATTGGCCTTGTGAGTACTCAAATTCTATAGATACAACATGGAGAAGCCATTTACATATCAAATTTGGATGCCACAATGCCAAAGAATTAGTTGCAGTATTTTCTACGCCATCTATCCAATCAATTTCAACCACCTCAAATAATCAATGGTACCCATACTGCATTTTGGTACAGAATGATATGAAAGAATTCTTCACTCAAGGAAGCTCAAAACTTCACCTCATGGATGAAGATTCACTGAAGGTTTTCTGAATAAGAAGGTGATGTAACCATACCCTTGGAGGGTACTCAAGACAATCTCAAGTTGGTGGTTCCAACCCTTCTCCCAACAATGCAAAGTTCTTCAACCTAGGAAAAAATGAGATAGACTCAAGATCTCATCTCCTAGCCTTAATACAAATCTTTCCAAGAGCGAAGATGAACTCCACTTGATCAAATAGAAACATGCAATAATTCAATAACATTAAGAGCATAACAATAAAGATCTTTTCATAATTCATCTAACATCTAACTTGTAATCTTGTAATCTAGTTTCTAATGAATAAATGACTTGCTTTTATACAAGGCTCTAAGAAATGAGTAATTTGAATTAAAGATCCGACAATATGTGCGAAAAAGAAAAATTAAGTTTAGGGTCAGCCTAAACAACATTAAAGGTGACTTGTGGACCTAATTTGCCTCCCTAAAAACACGAGAGGGACTAGGACGCTAGGCATCTTAGGCCCTTGTGGAAAATTTAGGCACAAGCCTGCATTTAATGTGGTGGTAACTCGAAATTTCAAGTTCATTTTCGGGTTATGAAGAAACTTTAATTGAAATCATAGAATTTCATAGAAACAGGGCCCAATCAAGACTTTAAGGTAGACCTAAAAATGAACTAGGCTTGGGATCACTAAAGGGAGGAGCTAAACATAGTGAAATTGTGCTTACACAACTAATGTGTACACAATTTATGACATAACATTTAGCCCCCACTTTAGCAGTCATATGAGACTACGTGCATCTACAAGCTAAAGGATAGGAAAGTAAAACATATTGTAAAAGGATATCAAAAAGGATACTTTAGAGGACGCAGATCATCATCAAGCAAGGGGGTGAAGCCCTAATCTGTGATCCTACAAACCACAACGTTATTGTGATAAAATAATCCTACAACCAATAGATGTATCTGTTAGTCAAAAACTCTAAAGGGAAAAGGCAATGAGACATGATCAGAGTGAAATTCACGGGTAGATATATGCCCCCTATTTCTGCTTGCTTCTTTAGGATGTAAGAACAAGGTGGAAATCTTTCCACTTTGAATGTCTAGAGAGAAGGTTAATGAATATGCTTTGGTAGGGTCATTTTACTAAATAACACCAAGATGCAAAAGATATGATTGTGGAGATGACAGAACTAGGATTTCAATGCAACAAATGACACTCAAATTCAAGTTCGCTAGCCTAAGTTATCGATGTTTAGATTAAGAGATGTCGATGAGATGTGGTCTTCAACCCTAGATAGTAATCAGGAGTTATTATATTTTTACTATAAGTAGTAAAAGAAGTTCTCACATTTTACTATTCATGTGTCTTTTCAGTTTTGGAGAGAATTGAGTAAGGGGGAGAGCTATCATGCCGAGCTTAAAATGATAACTTAAACATACTCTAAATTTTAAACTATTCAAAACCATATTTGTATTAAAATAGCTTGCTAGGTGGGGCAAATGTTCATCAAAATGTTATGTAGAAAATGAGATCTAAGCTAACATGTACATTATCCTAAATCAATCCTTCTCCACATAACATTGGAACATGAATCAAGGAAACTTAATACTCAGCTACAATCCTCAAAGGAGAGTTGAGAGGTCTCTTGATTGGTCCCTTTATTGCTAAGGAGAGAGATCTTATGACTAATTATCAAATATAGGGTTTCTATGGCTAAAATAGAGAAAATGAGAGCTACAGACTTGAAACCATCGAAAACCCAGAAAGTAGTGGTAGGGAGGAGCTGAATAGAGTTGATAGAACCTAATTCCATAAGATTTTGGTTGTCTAAACAAGAGGGTTAAGAAAACTAGGAGCCCTAGTCCTAGATTAGAGTTTTGCAAGATTCCTGGTTCTAGGTGCATTTGCCTATGTGTCTTCCTATCTCTTGTAACTTGTTATCTTCAAATTCCTCCAGATGCCACCTACACCCAAGAAAGAAGGAAAGTTGGTTGGTGCTATTTAGAAGATTGCCTAAGTCAAGCCCCATGAATGGTGTTTCCACCTCCACAATAGCATTGATGAGAGATAAAGAGAACGTTCCCTAGGAGGGCACAGGAAAATTTGAAGTAGAATGGAATGCTATAACAAAGCATAAAGGAAAGGAGTCACCATGAGCATGGAAACCCTAGATTGCTTGAATAAGCATCAGAACTTGACTCAAAAAGTTGGTGTAGCCCATAGAAGTAGAGATATCTTCACAAGACCTACAAGAAATTAGTGCAATAGTAGTAATCCACCATAGAGAGCTTTAGAGAAGAATAGAGAGCATGAGAGACAAGAGGAGAGAGTGCAAGTATGCCTAGATTGCTTAGATGTTCAAATGAATAACCTAACTTGATTATATATGCATTCCCATTAATTTTTGGGGAATTAAACCAAATAAGACTGACATGAAGGAGCATTAGAGATGTTCTAAGCTGACATTGCATTAAATTAGCTCTGGGATAAAGGAGGGCCTAGGGTGCTAGGTGCCCTAGTCCTTTAGCCCCAAAAATTATGGTATAAGGTACTTCAAGTGTGTTTAAGCCAGCCCTATATTTATTTTTTGGGTTTTGTGCATCGAGATTAAGAATTAATTATTTTGGGTCCACCCAGGTGCTAAACTAGGTGTAAAGTGCTAGTGTACACATTTTACTCCATAACATTTAGCCCCCACTTTAGTGTGGGTATGATCTTCCACTCATACTTGCACTAAAGTACAAAGAGGACATATTACAATCACAACAAACATAGAAGCCCAAAGATTTCGGCCAAGTTGTGGATCATAGTAGCCCCTAAGCTTAGGATTCTAAGGTTGTAAACACATAGGATTATAAACATAGAAGCCATAGAATGCCACCAAAATTGAGGGGTGATCAATCCACCAAGTTTTAGGATTCTAGAAGTCTATGATGATTTGCATACACATAAGACACATGACATAATGTATTCATACATGAAGCACTTAGAAAACATGAGATAAGGCAAAACATACACAAGGCATACACTTGAGAAATCACAATGTATACACTCAATACACAAAGTATACACACCATATACGAAGTATACACGCTTGACACAAAGTATACATGTAAAGTATAAAGTATACATGGAATACATATGGAAAACACTTGGAATACATGCCAAGCACTCGAGAGACATACATAAGGATTACATAGAGAATACATGTGAAGCATGTATGAGGCATGAAGAATACATAAAGGGTAAGAATACAAGGAGAATACATGCATCATACAACAATCAAAAGAAACATATAACGGAAGATCCTGAGTCAGAATGATAAAAGAGACCTCAATCTAAAAGGTTGTCTCAATCACCATGCATCATTCCCCAAGATGCAATAAGAAGAATTCTAAGAAGGGATGAGTTAGAAATAAGAAGCACAAGATGATACAAACATATTATACACATGATTTGTCTTAAAAGAAGTGCTTCCACTCAAGGGAATACACCATGCCTTGTAGAATAAGAAGGTGTTGCAACCATACCCACATGTACTCTAGCCAAACTCAAGTTGGTGGTTCCAACCCTTATCCCAAACATGCAAGGAGCTTCAACAAGATAGACTCAAGATCTTGTTTCTAAGTGTACCACAATCCTTTTCAGGAGAGTGGAGTAACAAAAATAATCAACAAGTATTTTGAGAGAAAGATGAGAGTAAGGCTCATAGCACAATATATGCCCCCACCTTAAAGTGACTGCTAACTCCATTAGGGAGCAATTGCTTTTAAGGTAGAATAATGAATACATATAAAAATAAGCATGAGAGCTTTCTAAAAGCACATGCCCAATTGACATGTGTTCTTAAAATCTACATCACAATAAGGGGTTGCCCCCAGGATGAGTAAACCAAGGCGATGCTTGCAGGCATGACACACAATGGCTTATGTATTCATGGTATGATGATGAGCATAGCAACAATGTGTCACATAAACATCATAACTACGAAGATGATGGAGAAAAGATCAAATGAAAGTAGAGTACACATAAATTGAATCATGAAAGGATGCTAAATCATCCAAGACAAATAACAAAATTGTACATCACAACATATAGAAGAAGGAAGATACATATAGAGGAATGACACAACGTGTTCTTTCTCCTTGTACCTTTGTGCTAACAAGGGTTCCAAGGGATAACTAAAAATGAACAACATATCACAATACTAGGATAACATTACGTATAAGAATAACACAAATGAGAAGGAGGGACCATACTTGCTAGTCGACTTATAACAAATCACTCCCCAACTTTATTATTATAAAATGGATGGAGGACAAGGTGCTATAAGGACTACATCAAGCATGGTGAAGAGTGCTAGAGCCATACCTTGTTTTAATTTGTTGAATTTTGTCACCCAAGACTCAACATTCCTTGGTTGAATGGCCAAGCGCTCGATAATATGCACAATAATGAGGTGTTGAATGATTATTTGGTTGAATCTTTTTGTGTGCTGGGGGAGGAAGAGTGATTAAGTGGTCTTTGAGGAGACTCGACAACATACACTCTTGTTGAGATAGAAGAGAAGATATAGGTGGAGTAGGAAGCAACCCATTTTGTTGTGTACATGGTGGAGACAATGTAGGAGAAGGTCAGAAACCTAAACCTACTTTAGACAAGTGTGGTATTGGTTCCATAGGTTCCTAACCCATTTCTATTGTATCCTTGTTTAGAAATAATTTTGAATCCATGCCCATAATGCATCTCTAAATCTGAAGGAAGAGGAGAAGTCATATGACTAGTTTTGTTAAAATGAGAAGTATCATCGTGTTGAAGAAGACTTAGAAGGATCATACGTTTTATCATGGTGAGGAGGGTCAATCTTTGTTTCAACAAACCCATGGGGGTTGAAATCTAAAGGGACCTCGTCATTACCAAGACATGCATTAGGAGACAATGATTCATTAAATTGAGATGATACGTTATCATAAATGGTCACCATTTCTGTAGAACAAGGTGGATCATCATTAATATCAAAAGTTCCATCGCCATTAATCTAAGTTTAAGTTTTTTAGCAGTAGGATATTGTGTTAAAAAGAAATTTCATTTACCTTCGAGGTTTTAGGGTGTGATGGTGAGATTTTATACTCACCCGCAAAGGTGGGTGTAATGTCTAACGAACCCCAATCATTAAAAAAAATGCATTTGAAGGGCCACACTATCCTGACCATTAATGTTGTTAGTAGTGGAGGGTAGTGGTTTGGCTTTTAAATAAGGGATCAAATTCTTTAGAGGAATTTTATGCCACACTTCTATTTGTAAGCAACTTTTAGAAAGTGAATCATCTTTGATTATATAGGGATTGTTTTAAAAAATGAACTTTATTAAATGATGAAGGGTAGATGGGACTACCCCCACGTCATGAATCCATGGTCTACCAAGAAGAAGATTGTATGAAAGAGAATTAGGCATGACATGGATGAGGGTAGGCAATGTTATAGGTCCATCCTTAACATTTAAGGTGATTGTACCTAGTGATTGTTTACCAACATTATCAAAGCCATGAATGTTGAGGTTATCTAGCTTGATGAAAGATGTGTCAACATTGAGTTTATGTAACAACTCTATGCCACAAACATTAAGACTTGATCCACCAGCAATCAAAGTGTGTCTTACCCTCATTTAATTAATATTGATAGATATCATAAGATCTACTCATATTGGTTTTGCACCTCTATGGGAGGTAATTCATGTTGTTGGAATAAAATATCTGATGTTGTCACATGCATACAACTAAATAGAGATGCTACATCATTTGGTCTAACAGAAGGTGGAACAACTACCTTTTGTAGAGCCTCTTGGAGAATTTTGTGGTATGTAGGTGATGAAGGGGGTAAATCATAAAACACACAACAATAGAAATTGCACACACAAAATAGAATGTTCTTTTATTGATTTGGACAATCCATTACATTACAGAAGCTCAAATACAATCAGAGGATGAATCCTCCATAGGCTGCAACACATTACAACTTCCTATCACAAGACTCTAGAATCTTCAACCTTCTGTAAACCCAAATCATCTAGGGTTTTTGTTTTCCTACATTTTCTTGACTCTACACTTTCCCCTTTATCTCTACTACTACCTACGCTTCCCAAAAATAGTCATAAATAGCCCTTTTTGGCAGCCAACATCTAAATTTTGAAATTTGCATCTCCCTCCAAAAATAGGTCAACTTCTGGGAAGCATAACTTTTGATCCAGGTGTCTGATTAACGAACCGTTTGAAGTGTTAGAAAGCTCGTGAAGTGAACTATTACACTAGAAATATGTAAATGGATTTCCATCAACTTTTCAGGATGGTATAGGATGTTTTAGTGCCTCATATCTGGTTTCATAACTTTTCAAGGTACCTCACAAAATTTAAACTTTAATATCTTGAAATATAGACATGATCTTGAGCTAAAATTTACCAAGAATGCTTATTTGACTATTCTGAAGCTTTGGGGAAAATTTCAGGCTCAACTGCTTCTCTGATAAAGACTTACTTAAAAAAGTAAATTCTGGTACCCTTAGCCCTATTGGAAACTTTGAAGGTTCTGAATCATTATTCAAGCAAATGGGTATCCAAAAACACAAATTTTGAAAAGAAATGAAAACAAAGTCATCAATTTTGAATCGCATTGTTTTTGGGTGATGCAAAATTGCCCTTACACCTCTGGATGCTCCTACATCAGTAGGTGATGTTTGTATTAAATCCCATAGGGAGATGGAGTTGCTCGAAAAGATCATATTCTCTACCAATATGTTGAGGAAGATGAGGAGGTGAAGGAAGAAAATTTTGAGAAGGTGGATGAGAAGTAGCCACACTCGATGCTTGCTTACTTTTCTTGTTATTATGGGTGTTGTATGTGTGAGCAATCACATTATAATGTTGCGACACATTTTGAACAGCTTGATTTCTTTGAGTAATTTGCTTTGCTATATTGAGAAAGTAAGCAGAAGGTTGAGATGGTTTTGGAACACCTCAAACTATAATCATAGGATTATGTGCCTCATGGGTAATGATTTTAGGAATATTAACATACTTGTTCACTATTCCCTTAATGGACAAAATAAATCTATTAATGATGATGGTATTTACATTGATATATTTTTGTGATGAATGCCCAATATATTCCCATGGGGGATCCATTATAAGAGAAGAATCTTCATCCACAAATGCTTCATCTTTTGAAGGGAGATCATTGGAATGAAGAGAAGGTAGATTTATGTTAAGAAATGTATCCATGATCTCATCCTCTTGCGCCAAAGTGTTCTCACTTTTGGGAGAGGGACCAAAATATAGGGTGAAGTAGGTGAAGCTAAGTCACCATCATATGACTTAGAGTTGATGTCAAAGGTACTATCATGAGTTATAGTAGAAGTAGAAGAAGAACTATCACCATCATCTTTCTCATGGCAATTCATGGAGATGATTTAGTAATGTCTTCTAATATCAAAGGATATACACCCATGAGAGTCATGAAGCTAGAAAAATCAAATGTATAACAAAAGATATCATATATGGATCATATAGAAATATCAATATCATACATGGATACTATATGATCTAGAATATAAGGATGCTTATTAATGAATTCAGAATTTTTTTGAAAATCTATGATATGCATGCAATGATTCCAAATAGGAGCACAAAAAATAGGCCATAATGAAATGTCTTGTCTACTATATGAAAATATCATATGGAACAGAAATGTACAATTAGATTTATTCATTAATCAATTACCACCAATATCAAAATAAAATTGCAATCAATGACCTATGAGTGCAAGAGAAGTGAGGTCTTCCAAAAATGTGATATTGTTGGTAACCATAACAACTAAGTCTTGCAAATGTAGGATGTGTAGTACGTGCAAAATAAGTGACTAAATTATTTATCCACTTAGATGTAACAAAGATTTAGAGGACTTTGATTTGATAAAGATGCACTAAACGCAAGACTAACTGGGGTTTACCATTAAAACCCTAGATCTTAAATGCTTATTCCTTAAACCAAAATTCTTTGATGCAAGAATTATTTTTGAACACAAATGATATATATGAAATGCTACATCAATGACACATCATATTTTACCACCAATTATCATCAGCAAAATCTGAAACAGGGGTTTACTCTACAAAACCTAGGTGTAAGACTAGCTAGGTTTTCCAAAAATGCAATATTTTTGAAAACCCTAAGAATGAAGAAGTGTAAATGCAAAATATACCACTAGGAAATGATTAAATAATGTGATACCAATCAGATCTGATGAAAAAATCATAAATGTATATCATTCTATGATGATCTAAACCTATAAAATATAGACAATGTGACAAATATGTTTTTTTCTAAAACTACATGAAATGTTTGGTTTTCCAAATTTCAAAAGAAAAGATGCAAGAATGATAAGCTACAAAAAATTAAATCACTTTAATCAACCTAACAATGCTATTAAGATCTGAAACAACTCACTAATCTACAAACCCTAGGTCCAAGACTAGGTAGATTTTCTAGGAACGCAAGGTTTTTGTAAACCCTAACAATGAAATATTGTTAAAATAAGCTATAAAAATATTAAAAATATTATTGATTTAGGGAATCATTTTAACATCAGGTTCACCAAAATGTTGTGTAGAAAAGATATATCTAGCCTAAGAGATTAAACTAGGTCAAACCCTCTTCTACAAACATTAGGACAAAAATTGAGCTTGGCTTCTACCCATGAAGGAGAGCCAAACTACAAAGGTTATGTCCTTTTGTTGTATAGATGAGAATTAGACAAATTCAACCAAATCCAACCAAGAAAGCTAGGGCAAAAGATAAAACCCTAATTTAAAAAGATTTGAAAATATACGAAAGTCAGAAACAGAAACAAAAAATCAAAAAGTACAACAAAGATCAAAAGATAGATCAAAACCTAGATCTAAGTTAGGGAGCACCAAAACACCAGGGTGTTGGGCACTCTAGACCTAATTTAGGGTTTTACAGAATCTCTAAGTTTCAATGGACCTGTACCTACAAACCCTTTCTTCTTCCTATATCTTGTCTTTCGAAACTTGTATCTTCAACTTGCACACAAGCAAAGAGGAAAAGGTTGTGTTGTATTTAGGGGCTTTCCTTAGTCAAACCCTATGTTGGTGTTTCCACCTCCACTACAGTGATGATTAGTGATCCAAGAGTGCGTGCTCTTGGAGGGTAGAGGCAATATCAACAATATATGATAGGAAGTATGAATAGAAATGGTAAAGATTACCACAAGATGTGAAACCCTAGTTGGAGTAGATAACTCAAGATCATGCACCAACAAGGAGATAGACAAAGATAGCTTAAACTTCCTTCAAAAACTACAAATGAGTATCATAAAATCCACAAGCATGTAGCACATCCAAGAATGAAGAGCACTTGAGCATAGGAGATCAAACATGTAAGTAATTCTACATCTTCTCTTGTTAGATTGTCTAGTTATAAAAATGAATTGTAAAACTCCTTTATATATGCATTCCCACTCACCAACGACAAATAAAACCAAATGGGGTCAACAAGTAAAAGTTAAGGAGGTGTTATAAGCCAACATCATAAAAATAGGACTGGGACTAATATCCAGGACCAGGGCGCTAGGCATCTTGGTCCTTTAGCCCCACAAACTCTGGAGAGCATCCATTTAAGAGGGCTTAGGCCAATCCTAACCTTATTTTGTCAGGTTTATTTATTGGGATAGAGATTTAATAGTTTAATATTCAAAAACGTGTTAAAATGGGTCTTGATTAACAAGTGTACACATTTTACTCTATAACATTTAGCCCCCACTTTAGCATGGGTACGAACTTTTTTACATCGGGTTCACCAAAGTGTTTTGTAGAAAAGAGAGATCTAGCCTAAGAAGTTAAACTAGGTCAAACCCTCTTCTACAATTATTAGGACACAAATTGAGCTTGGCTTCTACCCATGAAGTAGAGCCAAACTACAGGGATTCTTCCCTTTTGCAACCAAATTCAACCAAAACAAACCAATCAAACTAGGGCAAAAGATGAAACCCTAATGACAAAGACTGGCTAATTTATGAAAAATAGAAATAGAAATAGAAAATTAGAAAGTACAGTAGAGATTGGGAGATAGATTAGAACCTGGAAATAAGTTTGGGAGCACCAAAAGATAGGGTTTTGGGTGCCCTAGACCAAATTTAGGGTTTTACAGAATCTCTGAGTTTTGCAAGACCTGTACCTACAAACCCTTTCTTCTTCCCGGATCTTGTCTTCAGAAACCTGTATCTTCAACCTACACACAACCAAAGAGGAAAAGGTTGTGTTGTGCTTAGGGGCTTGCCTTAGTCAAACCCTATGTTGGTGTTTCCACCTCCACTACAACAATGATTAGTGATCCAAGAGTGCATGCCCTACAAGGGTAGAGGTAAGATCAACAATAAATGATGAATGTATGAATGAAAGTGATAAAGATTGCCACAAGGTGTGAAACCCCAGTTGGAGTAGATAACTCAAGATCATGCACCAACATGGAGATAGACAAAGATAGCTTGAACTTACTTCAAAACCTGTAAATGAGCATCATAACATCCACAAGCATGTAGCACATCTAAGCATGAAGAGAACTTGAGCATAGGAGAACAAACATGTAAGCAATTCTAATTCTTCTCTTGATATCTAGTGATCATCTAGGTATGAAATGAATTGTAAAAGTCTTTTATATATGCATTCCTGCTCACCAACAATAAATAAAACCAAATGGGGCAACAAGTAAAATTTAAGGAGGTGTTCTAAGCCAACACCACAAAAATAGGATTGGGGCTAATATCTGAGACCAGGGCGCTAGGTACCTTGGTCCTTTAGCCCCACAAACTCTGAAGAGTGTCCATTTAAGTGGGCTTAGACCAGTCCTAACCTTATTTTGTTGGGTTTATTCATCAGGATCGAGATTTAATCATTTAATGTTCAAAAAGGTGTTAAAATAGATCTTGATTAACAAGTGTACACATTTTACTCTATAACATTTAGCCTCCACTTTAGTGTGGGTACAAACTTACATTCAAACACACACTAAAGTAAGGAGAAGACAAATTTCAAACACAAAAACATAGAAGCCAAAGAATTATGCCAAGATGTGGACTATTAGTAGCCCCCAAGCTTAGGATTCTAAGGTTGCAAATACATAAGAAAAGAGATTTCAAACATGAAACACATTGCAACATAATTCACATGCATGGAGTACTAAAATCATATATAGGAATACACGCAAGAGACATGCAATACACAAAGGAAATACACACCATACATAATGCATACACGCTTGGCATGAAGCATACACATAAGGCATAAAGAATACATAGAAAACACATGGAAGACATGATGAAGACACACAAGACACATGGAATCATTAAGGAATACAAGTTAAAACAATATATCAAACAAAAACAAACATAGAAACAAACACACAACGCACATGACTCTAACACTAGCTTTCTTTGTCGCTAGAGGTCATGTGAAGATAAGTGCCTTCATGGATCACACAATAGTAAGGACCACTGAATTACTAGGTGACCACAACAAGTCACATGAAGCACACGGGCTAGCCAACTTCGTTGCACTAGGTGGCTAATGGACCAAAAAAAAACATCATGGGCTAGTGAGGACCACTGAATCACTAGGTGAGTTCCATGCCAACTATAATATACAAGTATGTAACCAAAAGAGCATAGCGCGATGTATGCCCCCACCTTAAGGTAATTGCTAACTCCTATCAGGGAGCAATTGCTTTAAGGTAGAATAAACTACAAGATAGGCATAAGAGCTTTCTAGAAGTACATGCCCATAAGGTATGTGTTCCCAAAAACTACATCACAACAAGGGGTTGCCCCCACAAAAGGAAAACCAAGGCAATGCTATGAGCATGATACACAATGGCTTGTGTAGTCATGGTATGATGTTGAGCATAGAAACAAGATGCTACATAAATCAAAACATCAAAGAAATGACAAGTTATACTAAGTAATAAAACAAAGGGATCTACTTATCTGGTGTCAGTATGTGAATGGTTGTATAATAGGAGATATTTTGAGACTATATATATTTGGAATTGTCATCATCTACCAGTTGGTAGAACTACTGAGACAAAGGAAGAAATGTCACATGAAATCAAATAAAGACCCTTCAGGTCAACAAGGGAGAATTCCAAAACATCCTACGCCTTGTATCGTCCCCAAAGGAAACAACAACAATGCAACTTACGACTGTTAGAATGATAATTGCCATAGAACAAAGATGATCGGAGGAGACTACACACTATGCAGAGGCCAGAAGATGACAAAAGACACATCCCTACCTATAATAGATATAGTATATGTGTAGAGATAGGAGATAGTAGAATGTGAGTAGCCATGATAGGAGAATAGGAGTTTATTCTGATGTAACAATGACGTAGAAGTCATGTATGTAACTGTTGAGGCAGGGACTCAGACCTATCGGAGGATGAACATATGATGTGTACACTTGATTTCTATTAATATATATATGAAGGTATGCTGGTACCAGGTAACTTTGTGTGTTATCTTATTTTGATGTATATGTGATGCTCTGTTTGGTTATTCTTTATGTTTTGTTGTCAATCTCTAGTTATCTGACCAGGGTATAAACTAACTACAAATACTTGACTGAGGATTGGATCTCCAGACTGTTATATCCTCAACATTTCTTGCTAACATTTGGTTCCACTGACAGGACCTTGGATGAGGGTAGTTAAAGATTGAAAGGGCAAAGCATCTGAAGAAGTAGCGTAGAGTTCTGGAAAAGAAAAAAGGAGAGGTTGGCGGGAAACATTTTCAAAGTGTGGAGGAATTCAAATCTCCTTAAGTTTCTACCTCTATGAGAGGGGGGAAGACACTTAAGGCGATGGCAAGTGGGAAGGGGGTAGGGTCTGCAAGGACCATTCAAATGATGTGACTCTTCAAATAAGGATTCCATGGGATATAAGAGGACCAATGGAACACCAAATCTAGCAAACCCATGGCAAAAGGGAGCAGCGGAAGAAAAAGAAGATTGGTGAAGAAATCAGAAATGGAATGGAGATAAGCAAAGAAGAGAGATTGAAGTAAACTCAAGAAAGACAACAACGTTACCATAGAAGAATGGAAAGGACACAAATGATGGAGGAAGGAGGAATAATAGAAGGTGCGGAAGAAAAGTCAGAAGAATTTGAAGAGTGCACCACTGAGGGTGTTGTCGGAAGGGAGGAAGAAGACAAGCGCGTCATGAAGGATGTTGTTGAGTGTGCCAAGGAGGGTGTTGTTGCAAGAAGGAGGTTAGATGGCGAAGACATAGAGAATGTTATGGAGAATGCTTGGGAGATGCCACTGCTGGTGCTGTCAGAGAAGAATGCGGAAGGGAAAGAGAAGAAATAGGTGAACTAGGGTTTATCCTATAGATTGTCAGAACATATGAGCTAACACCAAAGATTTGGAAGATGGATGAAGAATATATAGAGGAGTTAATTTGCCAAAGCATAAAGGAGATAAAAGAAAGAGGAGAAGATGCAATAAACATTGAGAGGAGTTTTGAGGGTTTTGGAAGGTTATTTGAATCATCATTGGATGTTGGCATGATGTCATTCACAAATGGAAGAGTATCCCCTAATTTGAAGAGACACTATAAAGAGACACAAGCCTTAGACCATGAGTCACCCCGGGTACGATATAAATTAAAGAGAATTTCAGTTGAGAGGGAAGATATTCAAGCAGAGAGAATGTAGAGATTTGGAGCAATTTTGTAGAAGTTTTAGGAGAGGAGTATTTTGAGATCTGACTACAAAGAGATAAGGGAAGAGAAGGGAAATTAGTTGAGAGAAGACAACATAACCAAAGGAGTAGACTAGAAGAACTCACTGCAGAGTACCAGAGATTAGGAGAAGATCAATCATGGATACATCTATCAAGTTACATGTATTTGAGAAGGACACTACTGAAGCAACCAAACACATTTTTGTACTAGAGTCAATTTGGAACTAGAAGGGAGTAACAAGAGATGAAATCAAGCTATTTGACTTCATAGGCACCTTGCGGAATGAAGCATTGAACTGCTATAGGAAGACATACCCAAATAGTGACAAGGATTGGGATGAGATCAAGAAGGCATTTTTGGAGAACTTTGGAGTTCTCGATGTTCCAACAGAAGGGGTAAGCAAGATGAGAGATTTGATGTAATTGGAGAAAAAATCAATAAATAATTTTTATAAAAGATTCAAGGAGACAACTAGGAGATTGGAGAAACCACTGAATGAAAAGCAAAAGATAGAATGTTTTATTTCCAGAATAAACCCTGAAATAAGGTCAACTCTAGATGGAAGGATATTTGAGACATATGCAGAAGTAGTGACACTAGCCTACTGGATAGAATCTCAATCTCAGCACAGACAAAATTAGATGAAAGAAAACTAAGAATTGGAAAAGTTGAAGTTGGTTTTGGAGCAATTGAAGCTAAGGCATGAGATATTGGTTAAACAGGAGGAGAATACATAGAAGCCAAGATCTAATATCTGGTGTTCATTTTGTATAAGAGAAGGCCACTTAAGAAATGAATGTCCTAGTATGAAAGGTGAAAGATAAGTTGCTGCAATAAAAGCAGACACCAAAGAAACAATGAAAATAGTCAATTCAGTATACTATGGATTATGTAGAGAATGGGATGACCATGAAACACTAGATTGCCCTTCACAAAACTTCCAGAGAAAAAGAGCCTTTGTTGATGAAGAAGATGAAGCATGGTATGGTGGAAACACTACAAACTCTGTGAAGAGCAGTAACATGACATATATGAAAGAAAGAAACTCAAATGATCATGACTACAAGCAGCCATGTTGGAGAAATCAAAGGAATATCAATGCAATACAAAATTCAAATTGTAGTAGTCCATCATATGGAAATAGTTATAATAATGATGACAGAGAATGGGTTGGAGGCTACAGAGGAGGCATAGGCTATTGAAGGAGTCATAGAAGGAGGGAGGATGCAACATGCTTCAGTTGCGGTAAACTAGGAAATTTTGCTAGTGAATGTTGGGCTAAAAAGAAAACACAGTGTTCATTTTGTAATAGCACAGAGCATGATTTATTCTCTTGTGAGAGAGCACAACAATACTTTTGGAATGCACAACCCTAGTCTAAGAGTGATGAGCTACAAAACCTATGATGAAGGGAGAAAATGACAAAACACACAATAACACCTATTGCACATAGAAAATAGGAATGCTATTTTATTTATCTACACAACACATTACATTATAGAAGCTCAAATACAATCAGAGGATAAATCCTCCACAAGCTGCAACACATTACAGCTTCCTATCTCCAGACTCTGGAACCTTCTACATTAAGTAGCCCCAAATCTACTAGGGTTTCTATTTTCCCACCTTTTATTGACTCTACACTTTCCCCCTTATCTCTACTACTGCTAAGGGTTCCCAAAAATGGTTATAAATAGCCATTTTTGGTGGCCTCCAGCCAAATTTTGAATTCTACATCTCCCTCCAAAAATAGGTCAACTTTCCGGAGCCATAACTTTTGATCCGGGTGTCTGATTGATGAATTGTTTGAAGTGCCAGAAATATCGTGGAGTGCTCTATGCATTAAAAATCTACTCTACCAATTCTACCCATTTTTAGGGTCATTTAGTGCCTCAAACTTGACTTTGAAACTTTTTTGAGGGGTTTTTCAGGAAACATAAACTTTAATATCTTTTAGCCCACAAATGATATTTGTCTGATTCCTTTGCCAAAGGTCTTATTTTTCAATTATGAAGCTTTCTATAAATTTTCATGCCTATATGTGTCCAAATGCAAACTTTCCAAAAATATTAGTTCGTTATTTTTAGCAGTTTGGAAAAACGGAAGGTTCTACATCATTATTCAAGCGATTATGGAATCAGAAATACAAATTTTGAAAAGAAATGAAAACAACATCAACAATTTTGAATCATCTTTTTTTCGGGTGATGCAAGATTGCCCTTACACCAGTAGATGCTCCTGCATCAGACACCAAGGGTAATTTGAGAAGTGACCTTGTCACATCTCAGGTGTTTGTTTGAGGAAAACCCAAATGGTCAACCTCTGCCTTAGACAACCAAGAAGAATCTTCAACAGGCCTTCAACATGGCTATCCAAGATCTCTTCTATCTCCTCCCTTGAAGTAGATGCCAGAATGCTCCACTATTCTTTTGTTGGTTCATCCTGTGTTCTACCTTCATGATATTCTGTTAAATTAGCAATGTTGAACATAGGGGAAATGTTGATCCCACTTGACAACTATACCTCATTTGCATTCCCTGAGTCATGTTTCTTCAAAATCCTATATGGTCCAAATTTCTTCATTTTTAACTTATTATATGTTCCAACTGGAAACCTCTCTTTTCTCAAGTGAACCATGACTTCATCTCCTACCTGAAATTCCTTATATCTTCTCTTCTAATCTACCTTAGCCATGTACTAGATATTCATCTTATTAATGCACTTTCTCACCTTTTCATGCAAATTTTTTAGGTGTTCTGCAAAGTCTTCGGCTTCCACACTTGTCTTTTCTCCCTTGTCCATCTTCCTTAACTCTGAAGCATTTCTTGGACTACTCCCATATACAATTTGGAATGGTGATTTACCTATACTCCTATTGATAAAATTGTTGTAAGCAAATTATGCCTATGGTAAAATCAAATCCAATCCCTTGGGCTTATCTCCTCCTAAGAATCATAGCAGGTTACCCAAACTTCTATTCACCACTTCTATTTTTCCATTAATTTGTGGATGGTGTGCATAACTGAACTTCAAATCCGTCTTCAACTTCTTCCACAATGTCCTCTAGAAACAAACAACAAACTTAGTATCTCGATATGAAACAATGCTCTTAGGTAGACCATGTAGTCTTACCACCTCTCTGAAAAATAACTCTACAATATGAACAACATCATTAGTCTTTGTACAAGGAATAAAATGTGTCATCTTTGAGAATCTATCAACGACCACAAAAATGGAATCATGCCCTCTATGTGTCTTTGGTAAACCAAGAACAAAATTTACACTAATACCATCCCATGGCCTCTCTAGTATAGGTAATGGATGATATAGCCCTATATTTTGACTTGTTCCTTTTGCCATCTGACACACTCTACAACGTTGCACAAATTTCCTCACATCCTGCTGCAACTACGGCTAATAATAATGCTCACCAACAATAGCAATGGTCTTATCTCAACCAAAGTGTCTAGCTAATCCCCCACATGCTTCTCCTTAATCAAGTTCTCTCTCATGGAACTCCTTGGAATGCACAAATGGCTTCCTTCAAACAACATGCCATCTTGGATTATGAAATCCAACTATTTTGTCTTGTCCAAAGTAACAGGTCCCAAACAAGCTTTCCAAGCCTCTACAAAATTTAGATCTTCAGGATACAAACTTTTGAGCTCATCAAACCCAACAACCTTTATCTTCATTTATGTCAACAAATTTTGCCTTATGCTTAAGGCAATTGCAACTTTGTTTGATCTTCCACTCCTATGTTTCAAAACAAAAGTATAACTCTGAAAAAACTCAACTCATTTTAAATGCCTCTAGTTCAACTTCCCTTGACTATTAATATATTGTAAAGCTTGATGATCAATATATAAAACAAACTCTTTTGGAAACAAAGAATGTCTCCATTTCTTCAAAGCCTAAACTATTGCATAAAACTCCTGATCACAAGCATAATAC
Source organism: Cunninghamia lanceolata (assembly GCA_027924645.1). Lineage (NCBI taxonomy): Eukaryota > Viridiplantae > Streptophyta > Pinopsida > Cupressales > Cupressaceae > Cunninghamia > Cunninghamia lanceolata. Next base: position 150,161 of record BSBN01001346.1, on the reverse strand, counting down.
TTTTTCTTTGCATCATTAAGCTTCTCACTGAAATAGGCAATGGGCTTACCTTTTTGACTCAAAATAGCTCCTATAACACTGCCACTAGCATCACAATTTACCTGAAATACCTTATTGAAATCTGGAAGTGCCAAAATAGGTTGCTCTATGAATTTCTACTTTAATGTATCAAAAATCTTGGCTGCTCATGTAGTCCATCTAAACTCTTTTCTCTCCCCACTCATTGTCTCAGTTAGGGGTGTACAAATGCTACTAATATTCTTGATAAATTTTCTATAAAAACTTGCCAAACAATGAAAAGATCGCACCACTCCTTAGAGTGGGCCATTCTAGGATAGCCCTTACTTTTTTGGGTCCATCTCAACACCTCCCTCTAAGACAAAAAATTCTAGGTATACCTGTGTATACGAAAAATTTGGATAAAATGAAAATGATAAAACAATACAATGCATTACCTAATCCAAACCTTCAATACCTCATATAGATGCGAAAGATAGATGCATGCAAGATAGGTTGATCAATTGATTTGATATGTTAGTTGTTCAATTCAGCAGCATAACGGTAAGATGGAGATGATAGATAGGTGATGATAGAAATGGAAGAGAAGATTGAAGAATGATTTTGAAAGCATGAGGATGCATGAAAGGTGGATGATCAAAATGGCTTGTGGAGGGCTGATTTATAGGCAAGGCTTGGTTCAAATGGATGGTTGAGATTAAAAGGCTAAATGCACGATGTGGATGGCTAGGATTGATTAGTTATTCCCATTCTTTGAGGGAGTTATAGTCATTTGACATGTGTAAGGAGGAAGATAAGGCTCATGTGTGATCGTGTACACAAAAACTACTTCATGTGTGATTGTGTACACAAAAAGGATATTAAATGAAAAATGTACTACCACGCATGATTTAAATTGGGAGGTGGACAAGTGTTGGAATGAAATGAAAGGTGAGGACCTAATTCAAATATTTAATTTGAATTAGTTGGGATATTAGTTGGAAAATTAATTAAATAAATAAGATTTATTTAATTAATTGGCAAGGTGATTAGGATAGGATGAGATTTTAATGGGATTATGAATGGGAAATTAATTAAATAAATAAAATTTAAGTAATTAATTGGATAATGGATAAGGATGGCATTAAGATGGGATTATGATGGGATTTTAATTAAATAAATAAAATTTATTAAATTATTTGGCTAATGGATTAAGGTGAATTAGGAGTGGGATTAGGACAAAATGCTACATGATGTCTAGATAATGTTTTAACTAGGTGTTGCAAGACATGGACAAATTTGGGACAATTTTGGGTGTCTACATTTTGCCCCTCTTTGAGATGATGTTTGAGATGATGTTCGAGATGATGAGATTTGTGTCGAGTAACATCATTTCAAAGAAGCTAAGGTATGGATAAAGGAAAAGGATTATGATGGAAAGATAGGATGAGGATGAAATGATACGATGATGTGGAAATAGGATGAGGATGCCCCCTCGAGAGGATAGGTGGGTTGGACAAACACGGGTAGGCTCTCGAAATGAAAGGGATTGGTTAAGAAAGATAGATAAGGAAATGGATAGAAGAAATGAATGATATGTTATGCTACAATGAAGGTTGAGAAACCATGGTGTTTGATATAGCACTAGACATTATGCACCAAGGTATAAGGACCAGGGTGACGATGTGTCTTGTGCCCCAGTGTAATACAACCTTGTCTAACGTATGAGGAAGAAAACTTAGGCATTAAATTCCTAATGCACAAAAGGTATGATATGACCTTAGATGCAAAGGATAATTCAAAATGCTATTCCAACATACATAAGATATGAGTATTAGCTAGAATGATATGGATTTGATACAAATGCAAGATAAAATGATAACACACACAAGCAAGCAAGGAAGCATGCACAAATGATTCAAAAATAAACAAGGTATTGCCCCTGTCAAGCTATAAACCAATGATAGACTGATTGATTGATTGATTGATGATAGTGTTGTCATTGCGGGGAACGATATATCCCTAGATCAACACAAGGATGTGGGAACGATATATCCCATTGATGATGATGATGATTGATTTGGTTTACGACAAGATTAGGATCAAGACCAATGATTGCGATTGGATAATTTGACAAGATTTATTGACTTGATTGGTATGGATTAAGGATTGACTTGCATTTGAGTTTATTGTTTGGAATTGATTTGATGATTGGATTTGATTTTGATGAACTTGATGGTTTGATTAGAAGAAGTGATTGAAGAATTGATGAATTGGATGAAGTGATTGAAGAATTGATGATTTTGATGATGATGACTTGATTAGAAGAATTGGTTTGATGTGAAATGAATGAAGAATTGATTTTGATTGAATTATAGATTGATTGTGATTGATTGGATGTTAGGTGCTTATAGATAATGTGGGAGATAGATGATAGAAGAAATGAGAGATGGATGAAGATGATGATTGGTGAAGATTGGAAGAAGGATGGAAGATAGAAATGGTCTATTGCCTATGCCTGAATCTGGATATTTCCTTCATATTCTAGATTGCCTACATACCCTGTATCCATGAGATCAAGGCATTTAAGGATAAAGATGAGATGTAGTTCTGATTTGTGTTTTATTGGTGGTGATGATAAAGGTGGATGGATTGATTAGATTATGGATTGATTGGGATTTATTAGATGTTTGATGATATATGATGTTGTTGATGGGATGATATGGATTGGATTGATGGATTTGATGGGATGGATTGTTTGATGATGATGATTGAAAGATTTGATTGATTTTGATGAAGTGATGGATTGGATGTGATGAATTGTTTGATGATTATTGATCTTATTGCTTAGGTTTTTTGTTGGATATTTGATTTTTTTTTGTATTTTTGAAGTATTTGATTTTTTTGTATTTTTGAGAATATTTGATTTTTTGGATTTTTTAGATGTTTTGAGTTTCTATTTATTTTTGAAATGTTTTGAATGTCAATGGATTTACAATTTGGGTAGCCTTTGTGCTAGATACCAATGACAAGGGAGAACCAAGTCTAGGTGCACGGATGGAGGTAGAATTGGATCGATAAAAGGATGGGTGATAGTAAATGGGATGGAAGTCTTATGATAAATGGATAGATACAAGGATAGGCTATAGTGGATAGATAAGAGGATAGGCCATATGGGATGGGAGACTCATGATAAATGGATGGATACAAGGATAAGCTATAGTGGAACAGAAAGATCATGATAAATGGATAGATATAAGGATAGGCTATAGTGGAATGGAATGGATGTATGCATAAGAGAGCAAGGATGTGATATTCAAAGACTATGTCCCATAGGAACAACATGCCCCATTCTAGGTGGTAGACTTAAGATTTTACATGACAAGGTCTATGACGATAGGATACTGATAAGATGGATTGGTTTGGAAGGGATGAGGTATACCAAGAGATAACCAAAGCATGTTTCAACATTTTGCCCCTATGTCTTTATCAAGATCAAAAGGTGAAAGGGAGGATGAATGGACTCAATATGATAGGTATGTGGGTGGAATGGATAAGGATGGTAGGATAGAATATGGAAAGATAGGACATGATAAGATGGAAAATGATAGATTGGAAATGATAAGATGGATGAGACAATGTGCCCCCAAGTGTAAGTGACATAGAAGATCAACCTACACATGACGCCCGTTTGCCAATTTTTCATCATGGTACTTATCCAAGGAGCCTGTTTACCAGGTTTTCACTGTTGGATGAAGGGATTTCTCTTTACTTTTTTATTTTTCTTTATTTATTTTTTATGGGATAGCATAACAATTACACATGGCACCTGCGAGCAAGTTGTCACCATGGTAATGGATAGGAGGGACTCAAGTGTCTAGTTCCATGAAAGGTGATAGTCCCACTAGAGATAAATGTCGTCGCATGGACCATGTCAAATGTGCGCATAGATGTTGGTAAAGGATTGCATGGAAGAATTAGGTAGATAGTGGATTATGAAGGGAACGATAGTGGATTCTGACGTGGATGATAGTGGATTATGATGTGGATTATGTAGAACTTATGCAAGGAAGATGGATGAAATGTTTATGCAAAAGTATGGACCATAGGGATAGGATTGGTGAAATGTCTAGGATAGTGGATGAAAGGTGGGAAGATGGAGGTATGTGGAAATGTTTTGGAATGGAAGGGAATCATGACCAATGGTTGCACACACCATGATAAACATAGAAGATTTTGGTGGGAAGGTGCTGTAGGAAGCAATGGGGATGTTTGCTTAGGAGATGGGTGATGGAGTGATTTAGATACCCACAAAGACTTAGTATTTTTATGATTTTTGTATTGCTTGTGGGATGGAAGAATTAGAGATTTTTGAATGGAATGAGAATTTTGGGATTTTTAGATGGAAGGGGGTGATTGGGATTTTTGAGACGTGGATGCCTCATTTGACTTGATTTTTTCGTAGGGACCCAAATCATTTTGCTTTTAGACTTTTCTTGTGGAAGTATGGGCTTGGGTAGCTTTTTGGATGTATTTGACTTTGACTTTTTACATTGATGCCCTAAGGCATGAGGATCCTTAGGATTTTTGAATTTATAGGTAGCGGCATCCAAATGTTTATTTTTGAATCCCATGGACATGATGGAAGCGGGGTTGGTGGAATGAGTGGAAGCTTCATGTTTAGACAATATGTGCATTTTTTGGTCATGATTAGAATTTTTAAGGAATTTATGGCTAAGTGGATAATTAGACATTGGTAGAAGTGGAGGCAAAGTGGATGGAGGGATAGTAGGAGTTGGAAGGAGTGGAGGTAAAGTGGATGGTGGAAGGTGTATGGTCACATGCTTTTGACATTTGTAGGATAATGGAGGTGGAATGGCTACATATGTTTTGGGTATATGATAGGATTTATGATGGAAAGTGGTGGGCTTAGGATGCATGGAGGTAATACCAACATCGTTAGATTGTTGACCTTGAGGTGTGTATCCAAGGCCATGTGAGTGTTAAGGTACTTTGAAATGGATGGGCTCTAAAATACCTTGTTCATGAAGGCCAAAGCCTTTACCTTGGTAGTTCATGTTTTGGAGTATGCGATGGACAATAGGACTAGGTGTAGCTGGAACATTAGACTTGAGCTTGTTATTGGGTGGAGAAGGTGAGTTGGAGGACAAGGGTGATTGTTTTCCTAAGGAAGAACATTCATGGATGAGGGTGGTAAGGCCAATAGGATATGATGGTTTTGAAATAGGATCGATAGAGGATATGGATGGACCATTAGGATCTCGATTAGCATTGTGTTCACTAAGATACAAGTTATTGATTTGATCTTATATGCTTTCTTGAGGGACAAGTGTCTCATCATGACAAGTGGATGTTTGTGCATCATGGATGGGTGCAGTGGTAAGATCTTTGTTTTGAAGAAAAGCCATGAAATGGGGTGAATTCTCAAGTAAGTCAACAAGACTTTCATTAGATGGAGCATGTAGGTCTTGGGTGTCTTGTTCATGGATGGTTGTGGGGGGATGGATAGGATCAAGTGGCTCATGGATATGTTCTTCATTATGGATATCATCTTGATCGTGGAAAAGGAATATGTTATGGATAGGTTGCATGAAAGTGATTTGATCTTGATTAGGACTAGGGCTTAATGTTTCCACATGCTTAGGAGTATACTCTTGACATACCTCTTGGGTTGCTTGAATGGAGCGGGATGACTCTTGGATAGGTTCTTGGATAGGATTGACATGCTCTTGATGGTTATGGACATGAGGACATTATGGGTCTTGACTTGGACTTATGGTGAGAGACTCTTTAATAGGTTTAATGGATTGTGGACCACATGATGGGATTGTATGATTAGGAATGGTGTTTGAAGGCTCTTTGATATGCTCATGAATGAGTATTTGACATGGGGGTGTTTTATCCCTTGCTAGTAGCCAATGGATCACATCCTTTGCAAGTGTATTGGTATAGGGACAATATAATGGATGGATGATAAGGGTAGATGATGTTGAAGGCTTAGGATTAGGACTTTTTGGATGGATAATGGGATTAGATAGATTGGGACTTGGGCTAGATGGAAGAATAATGGAATTAGATAGATTGGTTTTGTCTAACACAATCTTCTAGGTTCTTGACCAATCTGTTAAACTGTGTACAAGTGGATATGGCATGGCCCTTACACCTATGGTATGTACAATATTTGTCATCGTTATACCAATGGGGTTTAAAGAGAGGTGGAGAATATGATCTTAGCGGTAATAGCTCAATCAAATTTTCTTGTACCAATCTTTATAAAAGTATCTTCATGGAATCTTTTAATGAAAGGTTAGTGGAACATGGGGATGAAGGTGATGAAGGTTGATGGACCAATGGACTAGGATTAGAATCACATGAAGGTGTTGGGATAGGACTAGTAGGATCATGTGTTGGCAAGTGATTGGATGGTGGAGGCCACTCTAGATTGGTATCTCTCTTGTCAAAGGATACTAGGTCTTGCATAGGATAACTTGGGCTTGCTTGATTTATGTACAAGGGGTCACTTGGACTTGGATGTGCTTCTTGTTGAAAAGGTAGACCTAGGTCTATCAAGGGTGTGTGATGGTCTTGTTGTGGAGTGAAGGGATATGTTGATGTGGCATAGGTTGATGTGGAATTATCATGATAGGTGGATATATTAAGTTGGTATGAAGTTGGAGGTGATGACATGTAAGGTTGATGTGGAATTCGTTGAGGTTGGGATGGTGTTTGGACTTGTTGTTGTGGTACTAGTTGTTTTTGTTGGTGAATGTGTTGATGTGATGATGATGGTGGATGGGTTGCATAGGATAATGGTTGTTGAGATATGGATTGATATGGACATGGGTTGACATTGGAAGAGGTGTGATAGGTTGATGAAGGATTGATATGACATGTGGATGGATGAGGTTGATATGAAGTGGGAGGTGATAACATGTAGGATTGCTGTTGAATGTGTTGGAATTTATGATGGTGTTGTGGTGGAGGGATTGTATAGGATAATGGTTGTTGAGATATGGATTGATATGGATAAGGGTTGACATTGGAAGGGGCATGATAGGTTGATGAAGGATTGATGGGACATGTGGATGGATGAAGTTGATATGATGATGTAGGTCATGATATGTAAGGTTGATGTGGCATCGGTTGATGTTGAATGGATAGAGGATGATATGCTTGTTGGGTTTGACAAGTGGCCATAATGTGTTGGGCTTGTGCTATGAGTTGTCGCATTTGAGGTGATTGGCTCGTTTGAAGTTGTTGGATGATATCATGGACCGTTTGAATGGTTTGTTGGTTTAGAGGTTTTGGTGTTTGGTGAAGCATGTGAATGAGTTTTTGTGCTAGGTCTTCTAATGTTGTCATGGTGCCACACATGTTTTTAGGATTGAGACCTTTTGGCAAGTACTTGATTAGGATTATGATGATGATGTAGATTGTTTTGGATGATGATTTGATGATTAGGATGAAGGTGATGAGGAATGATTAGGATAAAAGTGATTGGGGTATTATTAGGATATGATGTGCAATGACAAGATTGGATGATGTGGATGAAATTGAGTTGGATATGAGGTGTAAGATGACTTGTTTATGTGTTTGGTGTTTATAGCTTGATTTGGCAATGTCCAAACAAATTATTATGCATGTACACACATGAATCACTCACGCAAGACACATAAGCAATTTTAAATTTGAAATAAAATGTGATGATTAAGCACACACTTAAAAACACATCAACAAGCCCTATGACTAGTCAAGTGGGTATGGTCAATTAGATCTTATTCTAGATTGCACAAGGTTGACTAAGGTGCAATGAAAGTGAAACCCTGCCACATAGTCGGGAGAAAGGGGTAAACCACCCTTCACCTTCACTTCCCAAAGGTATAAATTTCTTTGGGGCTTAGCTAAGAGTGTCAAGATTTCAACTCCCAAAGGAGGGTGTCTTTCAATTCAGCCTTGATTGAGGTCGTCCCTTGGAGTGGGGTGTCTCCAAGCAGGCCTCCTAAGTAGGGTATGACAAAAGTAAACCAAGTGAGCTGTCACTTGATTCACACTCGCACTTGTTAATTGACCCTTAAAAAAATGAAATATGTGGAAGACAATTCAAGCACTTGTTCCTTTTAGATCCAATGGCCAAATGTGATGAAAGACACTCATTTGTTTTAATCCCAATTTTAATGATGCGATTGTAAGCAAGTTGTTCATTTAAAGCCCAAAATCCAAATGTGTGATCAAATAAGATGCTATTTTTAAGCCCAAAATCGAAATGTGTTGACAAGCAATGATATGAGATGAAATATGGAATGTGTGCACCTGATTATTTTGCTTACCAAGTTGTTGTGACTGATCCAAATGTTGCTCCAGCTCCTTAGATACCCCTGATAAAACCTCCACAGCCCTTGCTGTGACAAATGTGACTTGCTACTACCAAATGTGACTTACTGATGTGCAAATGTGACTTACTGTTGCTAAATGTGACTTACTACTGTGCAAATGCAACCTGCTAATGTACAATTACGACTATTTGTGATGTAATTGTGACTGTCTATGATGCAATTGCTCTTAGATCTGCAAGCAAAACCCTAGTTAACCAAATGCAGTCGGTAGAGTGTAATTGCGATGACCCGTAGCTCAATTACACTCAGAAATTACACAAATGTGATGATCTATGGTTCAATTGTGTATGGATTTACTACAAATGCGAGGATCTGATGTTCAATTGCGACTCATGATGACCAAATGCACATACAAGGTGTTTTAGTAGGGGTTTTTTAAGGCAAACCAATTGTGTTTGGTTTTGAGTAAATACGATGAATTGTGGCTCAATTGCATATGAAATTAAGCCAAATGACCAAATGCGCATACAAGGTGTTTTAGTAGGGGTTTTTTAGGGCAGACCAATTGTGTTTGGTTTTGAGTAAATACGATGAATTGTGGCTCAACTGCATATGAAATAAAGCCAAATGTGATAATTTACTGACCAATTGCATATGGATTTGAGCCAAATGCAATGATATGTTATTCAATTGCGGTTGGATCTAAATAATTGCACACGGCCTACAAAACAGAAACCCTAACTAACTAGATGCGACTGGAAAAACTAGATGCAATGCTCTGCTGTGCAATTGTGCTTGAAAAAGGACCAAATGCAAAAATCTGTGGATCAATTACGCTCTATTTTTAGCCAATTGTGGTGATCTACGGTGCGATTGCAATTTTTTGCAGAATAATTGCACTCAGAACCCTACAAAAATCCAACTTCACAAAAACAACTCTCTAAAAAAGATGTTAAATCAAGGACATGAGTCCCACCAGGCGTGCCAAAATGTGTATACGAAAAATTTGGATAAATTGAAAATGATAAAACAATACAATGCATTACCTAATCCAAACCTTCAATACCTCAGATAGATGCATGCAAGATAGGTTGATCAATTGATTTGATATGTTGGTTGCTCAATTCAGCAACATAACGGTAAGATGGAGATGATAGATAGGTGATGATATAAATGGATGAGAAGATTGAAGAATGATTTTGACAGCATGAGGATGCATGAAAGGTGGATGATCAAAATGGCTTGTGGAGGGTTGATTTATAGGCAAGGCTTGGTTCAAATGGATGGTTGAGATTGAAAGGCTAAATGAACGATGTGGACGGCTAGGATTGATTAGTTATTCCCACTCTTTGAGGGAGTTGTAGTCATTTGACATGTGTAAGGAGGAGGATAAGGCTCATGTGTGATCATGTACACAAAAACTAGTTCATGTGTGATTGTGTACACAAAAAGGATATTAAATGAAAAATGTACTACCACACATGATTTAAATTGGGAGGTGGACAAGTGTTGGAATGAAATGAAAGGTGAGGACCTAATTCAAATATTTAATTTGAATTAGTTGGGATATTAGTTAGAAAAATAATTAAATAAATAAGATTTATTTAATTAATTGGCTGGGTGATTAGGATAGGATGGGATTTTAATGGGGATTATGACTGGGAAATTAATTAAATAAATAAAATGTATTTAATTAATTAGCTAATGGATAAGGATGGGATTATGATGGGATTTTAATTAAATAAATAAAATTTATTTAATTAATTGGCTAATGGATTAAGGTGAATTAGGAGTGGGATTAGGACAAAATGCTACATGATGTCTAGATAATGTTTTAACTACGTGTTGCAAGACATGGACAAATTTGTGACAATTTTGGGTGTCTACAATACCAACTCCTTTGCAAAATTACATTTCTTTAGATTAATCAACAACTTATCCTCCCTTAGCTTCACTAAAACTCTTTTAATATGCATCAGCTGCTCATCCCAAGTCTTACTGAAAATCAAAATATCATCTAAATAAACAATAACAAAATTTCCCAAAAACTCTTTCAATACCTCATTCATGAGCTGCATGAATGTGCTCGGTGCATTGGTTAGCCCAAATGGCATGACTAACCACTTATACAAACCTTCCTTTTTCTTGAAGGCAGTCTTCCATTCATCTCCTTCTCTGATTCAGAGCTGGTGATACCCACTCTTCAGATCAATCTTTGTAAAGTACTTGGCCACTCCACTCAAACAATCCATTATGTCATACATTTTGGGCAATGGAAATTTGTACTTGATCATGATCTTGTTAATGGCTCAAGAATTTGTACACATTCTCCACTCTCCATCTTTCTTCAATGCTAGTACTGCAGGTACCGCACATGGACTTAGGCTCTCTCTTATCAATCCCTTCCTTAACAACTCACAAACTTGTTTGTTCAGCTCTTCATTCTCTGTAGGAGTCATTCTATGGGCTACTTTATTTGGCAAACTGGCTCCTGGTTTCAAATCCATTTGGTGACTTATCTTCCTCACTAGTGGTAAACCTTCTGGTACATTATTAGAGATAATGTCCTAAAATTCTTCCAATAGATCTGAGACTTCTGTTGGTACATCTTCACATTTCTCCTAGTTGATCTTAGGAATCAACACAAAGCAATGACGCTTGTGCTTCATACCCTCCAAAAAAAAATTACCATCTACCAAGCAAATTCTACCAGTACTGCATACTTTTTTTTTCACCTTCTTCAAGGGATTCAACTTATGATGAAACTCCAACCTTTTTTAGGGAATATGTGTTTGCATGGCCATCATGGACATCGCACCTATCATACTGTCATAGCCTTCCCAATAGCATATGACATGCATCCATCAATATGATGTCACATAGCACCTCATCATGGTAGTCTCCAATCTTGAACTTGACTAAACATTGCTCATTGACTAAACACTGCTCAAACACTAAACATGACTAAACACTAAACTTGACTAAACATGACCAAACACTACTCATTGACCAAAGATCTATGGTCCTTCTACAACCATGCAATCTGATATGGATGTGGATGCCTTCTTGTCAACTTCAACTTGTTAACCATCTCTTAAATAAGATTGTAAGTGTTTCCACTGTCAATAATAATATCACAACACTAACCTTCACACTTGCACCTTATGTGGAATAAATTCTTCCTCTGATCTAGTTCTTTATCCTCATTCAACAAGGTTCTTCTGATAACCAGGGTTTCTCGCCTTTCATCATCTTCAGAATGCTCAAACTATGCATCTTCATCTACATGTGCAACTCATCCATTACCTTCAGTTTCCTTCCTTGATGTTGCAGACACTTGTATGCTTAATGTCCTTCTTCTCCACATTGGAAACAAGTTCCTCTAAAACCACCTCTTCTAGGTCCTTGCCCATGTTGGCCTCTTCCTCTTCCTATTTGCTAACCATTATTTTGGTCACAAGGGCGGTAGGCATTATCTCCTCTCTAATTTTGACTAGTGCCAACTTCTTCACTTTTATTTGGATCTTAATTTTGGCCTCCATAGGATCTTCCACCAATCCTTCCACCTTGACCTCTTCCCCTTTGCTTCCTCTCGAATCTTTTATATAGCTTCTCTTCCACCTTCAAGGAAAACTAGTATACATCTTCTATGGTGCTCATTCTGACCAGGCTCAACTCCTCTTGAATACTTGGCCTCAACCCATTAATGTAAAGGGCTACCTTCTCCTTTTTGGCCTCTGCATGGCCTGTCCTGATAGTAATCTTATAAAAATCTTTTGTATACTCCTTAACAGACTTGTTACCTTGCTTCAATCCTTGTAGCTTCTTTAACAACTCCAACTCGTAGTCCACAGGAATGAACTGCTTCTTTAGTTTGTCCACCATCTGATCCCATCTGGTAATCTTTCCTTTTCCTCTTCTATTCCTCTCTAAATGGACCTCCTTTCACCAAATACTAGCATGGCCCTTCAACTTTATTTTTACAAACTTGACCCATTCTGGATCCTCCACATCTTCATACTCGAAATATTCTTCCATATCATTGATCCAATCAATAAGCTCTTCTAGGTTTAGATTCCCAGAATAGGTAGAGACTTCAATCCTTGGTCTCTTTCTAATATTTGAAATGGCCCTCAACAACCTAACTTCTGGAGGATCTCCTGCAGCTTCTTGTTCTTCCTCAAATAGCTCTTCTTTAGCTTCATCTTTGCTTTCTTCTCTTATTCTTGGCTCAAACCCTCTTCGTAGCTCCTCTTGCAATGCATTGATTTTCCCTTGTAGGGCTCTAAAACTCTCTTCCTTCAAAGAATTTCTCCCACCACATTTTCTTCATGGAGGCATTTTGATCTCTGCAGCAAACCCACGACCTCAAGTCCTGGTGCAAACTGCCACATGGTTGGCGATCTGTCTACACACTCAGGAACCCTTGCTTTGATACCACTTGAAGAAGGGGGTAAATAAAAAAACACACAATAACACCAATTGCACATAGAAAATAGAAATGTTCTTTTATTTATTTAGACAACACATTACATTACAGAAGTTCAAATACAATCATAGGATGAATCCTCCATAGGTTGCAACACATTATAGCTTCCTATATCCAGACTCTAGAATCTTTTGCCTTCTGTAGCCCCAAATCTGCTAGGGTTTTTGTTTTCTCACCTTTTATTGACTCTACACTTTCCCCCTTATCTCTACTACTACTAAGGGTTCTCAAAAATGGTTATAAATAGCCCTTTTTGACGGCCTCCAGCCAAATTTTGAATTTTTCATCTCCCTCCAAAAATAGGTCAACTTCCAGGAGCCATAACTTTTGATTTGGGTGTTCGATTAACGAACTGTTTGAAGCACTGGAAAGCTCGTGGAGTCCTCTACATGCTCTAACTATGCTTTGTTGGTTCTGCCCATTTTTTAGGGTCATACGGGGCCGTTTAGTGTCTCAAACTTGACTTTGAAACTTTTTCAGGGGTTTTTCAGGAAACAGAAACTTTTATATCTTTCAACCCACAAATGACCTTTGTTTGATTCCTTTTCCAAAGGTCTTATTTTTCAATTACAAAGCTTTCTATAAATTTTTGTGTGTGTCCAAATACGAACTTTCCAAAAATAGCAATTTGCTATTTTTAGCAGTTTAGAAAAACGAAAGGTTCTACATCATTATTCAAGTGATCATGGAACCAAAAATACAAATTTTGAAAACAAATGAAAACAACATCAACAATTTTGAATCATCTTTTTTTTTGGTGATGCAAGATTACCCTTACACCACTAGATGCTCTTGCATCAACCTAAATAACCAAAAAGGAGCAAGGATCATAAGAAGGGCACCAAAAGATCAAGGAGCAAGAACTTTCTGGAAGAACAGTAGAGAGGAGACAGATATATCTTCAACTAAATCCACAGAGTAAGAAGAGCACTACCAGAGAAGCACACCAAAACATACTAGAAAAGAGAGAAGGAAAAGGAGGGAGAAAGTTGTGGTAGTGACAAGAAAAGGAACAAATACTGGAAGACATTATATCATTGAGACTGAACAGGAAGATAGTGAGGAGGATGAAGAATTTGTCCCTACTAAGAAGCAACAAGAAGAAGTGGTGGAGGCTAAACAAACTATAAGAAAGGAACAAGAAAAGAAAAAGCAATACAAGTATTTTTTCACTGAAGGAGAAGTGGAAGCTCTCAAGAAGTTATCCCAATTGACACAACATAGATTCATTGAGAAACTGAAGCAATTCTCTAAGTATTGGAATGAGGAACACAATCAAAAGAGTCAACTCCGAAGGATGGGAAGGACAAATAGAGAATGGAAGACAAAACCACTTATGATAGATGTTCACATCAATCACAAAACGGTTTGGAATGTCATGATAGACTTGGAAGCAGATGTCAACATGTTAACAAAGAAGTTATTAGAACATTTAGAAAGACATAAGTTGTCAGAAACAACTTACAATATAATCTTGGCAAATGGATCCAACATGCAAACAATGGGGACATGCAAACAAGCGGAAGTTAATCTAATGGGGATCAAACATGTCTTAGATTTCATTTTGGTAGCCATGAAGGATCAAGGAGAAGCTTGCAATGCACTTTTGGGCTTGGGATGGTTTGTAGATGCAAATAGTGTCATAGACTCCCAGAGAGAAGAGTTATCATTTTCCAATGAGAATAAATTTGTCAATATCCCTTTGGGATCATCTATGGAGGAAGCATATATAGAAGAAACCAATCAGGATGAATACAGTGATAAGTATGCAAAGAATCTCTATACAATTACAAGATTGGATGCAGAGGAGACAATAGAAGAGCCTAATTCTAAGGAAGAAGTGAAGATAGAGAATGATCACTATAGTACAAATAGTGAGGAGGATTTAGAAGCTTGGATGAGAGAAGAACTGGAACTAAAAACAAGGAAAATGTTGGGCTACCGGAGCATATGCATGATAAGGATTACCAAGGAAAACACACTGCAATCCTCCATAGTTCATCAAAACCCACTGTAGACCATTGCCAGCACAATAGAAACATATCAAAAACTTTAATCTCAAAAAGATCACCAATTGAAGAAAAACAAATAGAGAAATCAACATACCAAGATGATTGGGTTACGAGAGATACACACAGAACAGTCACAACTAAAGAGGAAGACTAAAGGGAAAAAGAATGCAAGAAAAATATTGGGGAGAGGTTGCTTATGATATCAAATCACTAGATCATCCATCTCTAGAAGAGAGAAATCAAGTGTGAAAAGATTCCACCATGACAACACATTGCATCAAAGCCTAGCCACTAATAAGGAGCAAAACTTAAGTCATAAGGACAAAAGAAATAAAGTAATGAAGAAAAAGAATAAAAAGATAAGCGGGAAAAATTAGGGAAAAATAGGAAGGTATTTAACCCTAATCTCACCAAAGGAACTTCAATTTGCATTCATAGTTTGGCGAAATCAAAGCTCCAAGAGAAGAAGCAAGCGACGCATTTAGCAGTAAAGAGAAGCACACAAGTAACCAACAAATAAACAATGGCGACTCCTGAGCTGATAGAGTTTACACACAAAGCTCGATCAAATTTTAAGAAATATCCCTGGAAAGCCCTAGAGTGCAGGGAGATGTGGTGTATATAGAGGATGCAAGGAAATATATTCATAATACTTTGGCAGAGATCAACCACACGAAGTGTGAAGAGTTGAGGGACACATTGTTGAGAGATACAGGGTATCTGTCAAAATATGCAAACATACAAGCAAAGAAATTGGATGTATGGAAAGACTACCCTGACTTCATAGATGGCCATGAATGGATAAGGATCATCCTAAGCAGAGTGCATGATGATTTTATATACCTAGACAAACCCTATAGAATAACAAAGGAGGCTATTAGGGTAGTAATAAGGTTAAATGTTGTAGGGCCCCTATCGATAATGAAAGCTATCAGAATAGATCAAGTGAGAGAGTGTAGTGGAGCTACAACAAATGAGAGAAATATGCATGTAAAGTACATCACAGGTCCAGGGGTGAAGTATGCCGCAATGGGCACTGCTTACAAGGTCTATTATGCGAACTGAGAGGGTTTGACAATAGCAACTGCAATCCATACTGCCTACCAAATGGTAAAAGAAGGCAAGAATTTTGACCTTTGCGAGGTAATGTGCCAACAACTCTTGGACAACCTATAGAAGACTAAGGATTATAACTATATAACTTCTAGTATGGTACTCTAATCATTTGCCTTGTATTTTATTTTTTGAATGAGCTGTCAGGGTACAAGGAGAAGCAATGGCAACAGAATATACCCATAGGGTTAGAGGTCAAACAACACAGAGCTCAATATTTTGACACCAAACCTATAGTGCCACATATTGGGGATTTTTCAAAACCCTTCAGGAAGAGATGAGGGCTAGGGATAGAATCCCTTATGCAATAGTAAATAAATACATACAAGATATCACATTTTTGGTGGATAAGGATTTTACATACATGGAGGCAGTGGAGCCGAGAACAACATGGCTACCTCAATTACCCTATGAGATAACTGCAGTAGAAGTTGATGCGTATGTAAAACATTTACTAAGAAAACCAAAATATACAAGTGTAGAGAGATTTGTCACTTACCCCAAAGTCATGGATGAACAACACAAGAAGCACGCGAGGAACATTCTGAAAAACACAAGGGTAGACTGCATAAATAGTGGGGAGTTCAAGAGTAAGGAACTACATCAGCCCCAAAGCTAGCCACATTAGCTCCCTTGCCTACCAAAGAGGCTCTGGCAATAAGGAGATTAGACAGGATATCACAGACACCATCAACCTCTATTGTGTCATCTGAAGGGAGAGAAGCATTAGAAATACTATCAGGGATGAAGAACATAGAGAAGAAGGCCCCCCCGGCAGAAACAACAAGCAAAAAGGAAGAAACCTCAAGACATTACAGGAGAAATTGAGTCGGATGAAGAAGGAGAGGAGTAGGGATCAAAGTTGAAGAAAAAGAAGAAAACACAAAAGAAACAGGAGGAAAAACTAGCACAACAAGCATCAGAGGAACCAACACAAGAGACCTACAACCTGGAGGGACCACCCAATGCTATGGAGAATGTCGCTATGTTAAAAGAGACTACTTTTATATGATGAGTCATCTGAAGGAAATAAACAACTGATAGTGCAAGTAATGACACAATACATGAGGGATAAAAATAAAACACTAGATGAAATAATGGAAGGATTTCTGGATAGTTTGATAGATTCTTTAAGGGAATGGAGAAATAAGGCACTCCAATTGAAGGAAGAAATAAGGTAGTAGGCCATTGACAAACTCAGTGACACATTGTCATCTGAGGGAAAAAAATGAACTGATACAACAACAGGCGATGGAGCTAAGAAGAAAACAAAGGGTAGACACCCTTATGGGTGGAAATAAATAGGAAAAATAGAAAATACAAAAAGAGACAAAAGAAGTCACAATGAAGATATATGAGGCTATCAAAGAACAACAACAATAGTTGACACCTTCACCTCCGCATAACACTGAGATACTAGCAGGAGGAGAGAACAGAGCAGGGGACAGTTTGCCGAAAGCTCCAACACAAGGAGTACCTCCTCTAGAGAATACATGGATGGAGGAGAGGAATATAGAACAACAAACAGAGAACCTAGAGGACCAAAGGGATGGAAGAGAGGAGAACTGCAGAGGATCACAGGGAATTAGAAAAAATTGATATTCTGGAGGCCTCCACATCCTCAATTGAGAATATCAAAGAATTCTTGGAATAGTAAAAACAAATAACGCCCATTTTGACTCCATAGTTTTTACAATTACCGGTGGTAGAGGGCCAAATAAATCTTTCCAGAATATCTCCACTATAGAAGCTATAATTGGGAAATGTGTTTCATTCCTCCGCCGAAGCATAAATTTTGAAGCAACATGTGGAAGGGAGTGAACTCCTACAGGATGCGGTGGACACATTAGCCAAGAAGATGCTAGAGACACTGAGAGATACTACCTTACCCTTGCTAGAGCAATTGAAATAGTTAACACAAGGGTTCGAGAAGTACTCTAGCCAGTTGGAGAAGAAGGTAACAGAACAACTGAATAAGAAAGACTGACAGAAATGACTAATAAGTGTGCCAAGGCACACACTCAGATGGAAATACAAATCAAAAACATACAACAGAGCATAGTGGAGGCTAATATACTATACCAGCTTTGTCTAAAGTGGCCACAGTCCACAAAAGCAATAAAAGATCAAATGGATGCACTAGAATGGCAGATCAGAGATGTGGTAGCCCAATATGACCCTCTAGTGGACAAGGATGGAGTGATAAGAACACAGGTGGAGACATTGCATAATTAGCACAAACAAATCCAGGAATAAAGGGATTAGATAAAGGGGCTTATAAAATAGCTAAGGGAAGTAGTTAATTTGAGATTGGCCAATTTAACCAATAGTTTTTCAAGAGCCAAGCAAACTACACAGGCCATAGAGATATTGACAAGTATAGAAGAAGCAGAGGAGACATATATAAGAGTAGAAGGATAGATAGCCATGTTGGCTAAAGCCAAGAAGCAGTGGGACACTAGTCTAACTCAGCTCAAGCAAATCTATATGACTGTCCTACCTAGCAGCTGATTTTGCATGTCTTGAGGACAAGACATAAATTTGTAGGGGGATGATGTTAGCAGGATACTTGGCATAGAACAGAGCTGATTGGAGGAGACTACACACTATGTGGAGTCCAAAAGCTGACAGAAGACACATCCCTACCCATAATAGATATAGTATATATAGAGAGATAGGAGATAGTAGAATGTGAGCAGGCATGATAGGAGAATAGGAGTATATTTTGATGTAACAATGACATAGAAGTCATGTATGTAACTGTTGAGGCAGAGACATAGACATGCCAAAGGATGAACATATGATGTGTACACTTGATTACTGTTAATATATTTATGGAGGTCTGTCAGTACTGGGTAACTGTGTGCTATCTTATTTTGATGTATATGTGATGCTCTGTTTGGTTATTCTTTATGTTTTGTTGTCAATCTCTAACTACCTGACTGGGGTATAAACTGACTACAAAGACTTGACTGAGGACCTAATCTCTAGAACAGTATTTTCTCAACATTTCTTGCTAACAATGACATAAAGAAGAATAATGATACAAATAGAGATAATGTCACAATGAATTTTAGTCGTCCAAAGAGAGCTTAACAAAAATAACAACATAAAATAAAGCATCGAGCAACACATTACGAGGGAAAAATAATCACATGCACTCATAACATAATAAAAATAAGGACCACACTCGCACGTCAACATAAAGCAAATCATCCTCCTCCCAATCTTGCTCATCACCAATTTGGATAGGTGGACAAGATGCAAGAGGAACTATAGCAAGTGTGGTGTGAGGAACAAGATCCATACCTGCATCATTGTTATCTTCAGATTCACTATCAGAATATAGCACTATAGGTTCCATAGTGGCTTGTTAAGTTGTATCCTTCTCTATAGGAGACAAAACACTAGTAGATGTCTATTTCACATTCGTCGGTGATAAATGCTTGTGAGCATGGAGATTCTCCTCTCCTACAGTAAGGTGAGCCATAGCACAACGATGCTTCTTTCTTTCTTTTGCAATTTTATTTCTCTTATCTTTATTTGTGATGTTTGTTAAGGGAACCATAGTGTCTTCCAACATGGGCTCCTTTTCTTTCTTTGTTTCAGGAACATTAGAAGAAATGGGAGGAAGAACCAAACTCTAGGAGACCATGGGGGAAGGGTTCCTCAATGCAGGCTGCTCTTCCTTCTTGACTTGTGAAATAGGTGGAAGTACTTGAGAATTCGTAAGCAGTTGAGAAACCTCAGGAAATAATACATGTGCAATTGATTGATTTCCACTAGTCTCCGCAGAGGTGGGTGGGGCAAAAGTGATATTGAGATTGCGGAGGTCTATTTTGTGCTTGACGATTGCCTCATTGTCCTTGAAGGGATGGCAGAGGAGGAACCTCAGCATATCTACCAAACACTCGGGGATAGGGAAGAACCTTTGATTGGGGCTGAACTTCATTTACCCCTTGTGGGATAGGGGGAAATACTATAGTAGCCTCATAAGATCAAGGAGGTTTAGGGAAATCACAAGGAGGTGTGTTACTAAGTCATAACTCTATATTTTTTTGTGCTTTAAATTTCATCTATGACAAAAAGAATAAATTCTCTCTAGCTTGAGCAACTCCAACTAGTTTTGGCTAAAAGTAATCAAGGGTAAACTGTCCATGTCGAGCAACAGGCTAGTACCGACTGTGATGTACATTGTCCACATGTCCCTCAAATGGAAACCTTAAACACTTATGAACCATAGAGGGGATTGCCTTCATGGAGCAGAGCCATGGGTGACCCAACTTCACATGAAATAAGTCTAATGTAGGAATGATGACAAAATTAACATCCAAGGTTCTTGGTCCAACCTTGACATCGAGGGTCAAGGCACCAAGAGTTGGAAGGATAGACCCACATGTGCTCTAATCGTGATTTCTGATACATCATAGTTATCACAGTGTAAACCATGCATGTAGAGAAATTCTTCAGTTACTACATTTACCATGCATATAGGACCTATCATAGCACCTCTTATAGGTTTATCATTTATTCGAATGGTGATGTATAGAGGTCCATCAGGAGCTTCAATAGTAGCATCATGAGGAGTGAAATATATAGACAGTTTAGGTTTTGTGTGCTCTTTATGAGGGTAGGCATCTACGATACAACATCGCTTTCATAGTCTTGTCCCTGAGATGTTTCCACAACATTAGATTCATAATGAGGTAATGGATTTGTATATTTCTGTAGATTTTGATTAGGTGGAGCCACCAATTTATTTCCTTTGTCATTTACACCAGCAACCTAGATGATATTGGAATCAATGAGGTCTTGAACTTTAAGTTCAAATCAAAACAAGATGCTTGCATCTTACTTGGATCGAGAGGTCTAACAGGTGGAAGCTTGATGAGATTGTTATTCAAAATTTGTGTCATTATATAGTAGAGACTCTGATAATGGTGTGAAATGTCTTGTTTTTGGTTTCAATTTATATGGGGCAGGAGTAGGAGATGACGTTGCCGCCACATGTTTTCCTATGTTACTAGCTAAAATTGCTTTGATTTTGATAAAGTTTTTATTGTGTCTCTTGAATAAAAGATTGTGTGAGGCTTCAAATTGACCAACTAGAAATGATGAGGGATTATTCTCATACTGACTAACCAAAAGTTGGTAATCACAGAGAGCCATGCAAAGATGAGTGAAATAATCATAACGCATCAACAATATATTATCATGGATGTGAGGTTGTAAGTTTCCAATAAAGATTCTTTGTACATCAACATCCGGAATAGATTATTGAACTTGTGAAAAGAGCTTGATAACGGCCCATAAAATATGTAACTTTCTCTTTTATTCCTTTTTTGTAATGAACCAAGTCAATCAAAGAGACTTAAGGTCCAATGTTTGCTTGAAAATTTTTGAGGAATTTATTGATGAGTTGTGAAAAAGAATTGATTGAATTAGGAGGTAAAGAGCAAAACCAATTCAAGGTTGTGTCTTTGAGTGACCTAGAAAAGAGTTTTGCCAAAATCACATCCTCAAAGAAGAAATCACTACACATAGTTGTAAAGGCTGCCACATGGTTGTTAGGGTCTCCCTTCACATTATATTTCTAAAAGTGGGGGGTTTCAAATTTCTCAAGTATTTGAGCTCTTAGGATAGGATAGGATAAAGGGTTGTGAATATAATGTGATTTCATAGATGGTGTGGTGGGACTTTGGTTTATGCTTGCTAATTGTCATTGGATGAAGTTCATATTTTGCAAAAGTTGATTGATGACAAGCTTAGAAGGTGAACTAGGTTTGGATTGGTATGAATGGATAGGGCTAACCATAGGTTGTGACACTATATGATTGGCCTTTTGTAAAGTGATATTAGGCTTAGTTTGATTTGATGTAGGCAGGGTGACACAGACTTAGTGTCCTGGTCCCTCCCATATTTTTAGGGAGACAAATTGGGTCCACAAGACAGCTTTAATGTTGTTTAGGTCAACCTTAAACTCAAATTTGATTTTTCATGCGTGTTGTCGGCTCTTT
Source organism: Cunninghamia lanceolata (assembly GCA_027924645.1). Classification (NCBI taxonomy): domain Eukaryota; kingdom Viridiplantae; phylum Streptophyta; class Pinopsida; order Cupressales; family Cupressaceae; genus Cunninghamia; species Cunninghamia lanceolata. The sequence continues at coordinate 128,179 of BSBN01001346.1, read as the reverse complement.
AATTCAAATTACTCATTTCTTAGAGCCTTGTATAAAAGCAAGTCGATTCTTCATTTGAAACTAGATTGCAAGATTGCAAGTTAGATGTTAGATGAATTATGAAAAGATCTCTATTGCTATGCTCTCTATGTTATTGAATTATTGCAAGCTTCTATTTGATCAAGTGGAGTTCATCTTCACTCTTGGAAAGATTTGGAAAGCTTTGTATGAAGGCTAGGAGATGAGATCTGAGTCTATCTCATTTGTGATAGGTTGTCATGAGGTCCTAACACTTTAGTTGAAAAATATCAGTTTATCGACCGGGGTAGTGTCCGAGGCTATATGCAATAGGGAGTATTGTTTGGATATCTCATTTAGAAACAATTTTCTAATTCCTTTGAAAAACTCAAACAACATATTAAACTAAAAAGCAATATCCTAGAAATCACTCAAACTCTGTACTAGAAAGCATGTAAATTCTACACTAGAAAGCATATAAACTCTATACTAGAAAGCAAATAAATGCTATGCTAGAAATTTAGATGTGCAACTTTACTCTGATCTTGAATGATAACAAATTCTATAGTGCACAAACATTCTAACTTTCATTTATCATTAAACAGTAGTATTAAACTAAGGCAAATGCTCCAGAAATATTTGAACAAACAAAACTGTAGAACTAATGCCTTAAACAACACACCCTGTAGGTTCATAACAGAATACAAAACATAAAATAACTTGAACTGAAATGAAACATCCACAAAAATAGAAATACTTATCTACTCTACAATCCCACGAGTGGCCAGCTCTTGGGAGAAATTCATCTTTAACTCAGATCACATTCAGTCATTGCCACAGCAACATGGTAACTCTACTCAGATCTTTATATCTCAAAAGAAATTACTCAGAACAACACTATTTGCATTCATAGAGAAATTGCAGTATATAGCTTGGATTATTTTTAGAAACTAAAAGATTGATTTTCATCCATCCATTGTATGATATATATATCCATGTTTTGAGTAACCAACTAAAAACTGAACTACATTCAAACTCCTAAATTTTAGATGGCAGTAAAATGCCATTTTGAAAAAGTCTTATAACAGAAAAATAGAATAACTACTGATGTCTTTTAAAACATATAAAAGGCTCTGAGTGGAGCCATAATGTCTTGGATAACCAATAGGAATAACAGAACTTAAAAAGATTCTTCAATCAATGCACGCCTAAAATTTATGGCACCCTCATCTTCTGACGCACTTTGACCTTAGTTGCATGAAGTCCACTCTTCACATAGGCCATACATTAACCCTGCACAATTACCCAACTCTACATACCATTATATCAACATTTAAGAGATAATTTCAATCAATTTAGGAAATAAAGATTTGTACAACATTTTATTAAAAATAGATAAATATTGCTTATAAAAACAAAGAAATTGGCAAGGCTAGGGGGTTGGGCAATGCAAAAAGGGTTATTTGTTTCATCAAAGAAATGAGGTTATTTATACCTCATCATCCTCCCCTTCCTAACCTTGAGCAGGTCCTCGTACTCTCTGATGAATCCTTTGTCTTTCTGTCTCTCTTTTCCTGTTTAATTCATCAAACTTTGCACTCAAATCATATATTTCATCTGCTTCCTCATCAATATGGTTAGGGACCTTCAAAAAACCCTTGTGTAGTTTGATTCTCATATGCCAGGTATTTAAATCTCTAGGATCATGTTCTGTAACCACTAAGACTGTAGGGGGTGGCTGTAAAAGTAGTGGACGCCTGTAACGCATCCCTATCCACTAAGTTTTTAATTGTAGAATCTTTGTCAATGCCTCAGCTCTTTTGTATGACCATCTAAGGTTGGTAGGGAAAATCATTTCTCTCCTTTTCAAATACATAGGCAGAGGGGTATATCTTTCTTCACAGGCACTCCAAGCTCTGTCAATCAATGGTGGTCCATTAATCTTGGAGTCTTCAAAGAAGATCCAAATACTTTCATTGTATTTCTCTTTCATATGTTCATAACTCTTAATTCTTCAGAACTGGGCTTTAAAAGCAAAAGGTTTCCAATTAGGATATCTCATGTGTAATCCCATAGTCCTCTCTACATGGAGATATTCCCTAGTCATGTCCTACCACTGAATCTAATTTTTCATGTTTAACATAAATGCCCTTAATTGAACTTCCCCCACAAATAGATTAATAAAGAAATCATTATGTTTTTCAAGAAATAGATTATGAATGAAAAATTCACATAACAATTTTTTTTGCATAGGAGATGCTTCCTTAAATGCTTCTAGGAACTGTTGATCATCTGGGTCATGTGGCAAGTTGCAAGAGATTCTTAGGAGCTTCCACCTTAATAGTTGCTCATTAAGGAACATTGAATAAAATCTAGATGATTTCCTACAGGCAGAAATAGTTCTCCAATTTTACATGCATCCATTTTAGCCTGATACAATCTATCATAAGATTCTTTTAACAATACCATTTCCTTCTTAAGTCTAGCATTTTCAGCCCCAGTTTGTCTTAGGAAATAGCATTGCTCCTAATGAGTGCCAGATAGCACCCATGAAATACATCTCTTTACCTCTCTTTTTCTCCTTTCTGATTCAATCTTCTTGATGACTACACCTGAATAGGCTAGCAAGATTGTTCTAAATAATGATTAATAGGAGATGAATTACTTAATATCATGATTTCTGATTAAAGGACTAATGTGCATGGAATTGATGGAAATATGCAGAAAAACTTCTCTTTTTGAATCAACAGGTGTAGATGTTTGGGATGGCAATTTTGTGCATCTCTGGAGGTAGTCCTAATGATCTCCAGAGATAATACTAGAATACCATGACATCAGAAGTTTTAAAGTAAAGAGGAAAAGCATCTCCAGAGCTGGACTGAAGTCTGGAGCATCTTCGGAGCTAAGCAAGAAGGCCACAATTATATCTCCGGAGCTACAGACAATATATCTCTGGAGCTGCAGACAGAGACATACATTTCAAGCGCCTCTTTAGAGTAGAACAGATTTCCAGCACAGCTGTCAGTCAGACACTTTCAGTAGCCATCGTGATACCCCAGATATTACTCAAATCATCACCTGAGTAATTAAGGGTAATCTATAGTTAACTGTTGGGAGCTTTTATCTCTTTTTAGTTTTTGCATGAGTTACTAATGAAACTGATTTAATATCCATATTTTCAGGGCCTCGTTGCCTAAATGTATTAAGACTCAAACTGAGATTCAGAGTGGGCTTCTATTCCACTCAATCTATTTTTATTGCATGGTTATTTTCCGTAGTTAGACAGGTAGTATAATAAAGAGATGGATGTCATCTCATAGAAGAACTGGTAGATAAGATAAGTGATATGTAATCACTAATTTTATATATACTTACAGAAGCAACAGAAAAGCAAGTGATTTTTATTATTCTGATTTCTGTAATCTCATTTTTAGATATCAATATTTCTCTGAATACAAAGCGAATGGAATTGTACTGAATTAAGTTGTGATATTATTCTTTTGTGTTGATTTCTTACTATAGTCTTCAGCCCTAAGGGTGTGGAGCAAGGGCCCACTCTCACCACCAAGACTGAAGGCTAGTACCACTATTTTGTCATTTCAGATTTTGCTTTATAGAATACTTATTGATTTTGATAGATAGATGCATGTTGTAGTTTATAGATTTTGCTTTAAGTAATTTACTGTTCAATTCTATTTCCAGCATTCTTTGAATTCATTTAGTAAGTAGATAGATCAATTTCTTTAAATTAGTAAAAGTCATTAGAATTAGCTAGAGAAAACTAGTAATTGTAGAATCCCTAATTGCAGATAGCCAAGGACATAGCCATGGATTTTGACATCTAAAATATGATTAAATGATGAGGTACAATGACCCTTTTCAGCTCCATCCACTTGGTCATCATGGGAGGAATATAGAATTGAAACCATTCCATCTTAGTTGGCTCAGTTTGAACATCCTTTGACTCCATAGCTAGTCTAACATTGCCTTCTTGTAAATCTTGTTCCAATTCAACGGTTCTACTCATAGATTTATTTAGCTCTAATTTTTGTTTTTCCTGCTCCTCTACAATTTTTTTCAGGCATTGTTCCAAGTTGAAGGTTAAATCCTTAATTTTTCTATCTTTTTTAGATAGACTGGTTAGACAATGCTTATCTCTTTCTTCAATTTGTTGTAATTGGGATCAAAGTTCTCTAATGGTTTGATCCTTTTGTTCTGGAAGCTCTATTTGTTGCTTTATTTCTTGTTGTTGTCTATTTATTTGTTCCACATTCATTTGTATATTATTTTTCAACTGCATGATTTATGCTTTTAATTTCTCTATTTCAGGTGTCATATACTCATTTTTGTTATCCTATGCATCTGTGGAAAAGGGGGAAATAAAAACTTGTGTTTCACTGCCGAACACATGTCCTTCATTAATGGCTTCTAATGGACCTTGTTCAATGTTACCAACATTGTTCAAACAAGACAATTGTCTCACCTCAGGCACTATATCAATTCCCTGGATGTTTACTAGCTGATGTGATGAAGGAATTATTTCTACAGCCTCATATTCATGATCCTCCTCTTCTTCAATTAGGACATAATTAGGCACTTGTTCACTGGTTTCCTCTTATCTTTCCTCTCCTATTTCTTTTTGTTCTTCCCTAGATGGGTCAATTCTTTCTCCCAATTCAGGGGGTCTACTGCTTTCCACATTTTGGGTTACATTTTCATATGTCTGAGATACATTCTCATCTAGTTGGGTTACTTTTTCACAAGGCTACCTTTATTGCCTCTTTTTCTTGGGAACAGGGGCAATTCACAGGTTGCCGCATAGCTAGATTCAGCAGCCAGTCATTTGCTCCTTCTTGGAGGAGGAGGTTTTTGCAGTTTGGGCCTCTTATTCCTTTTATGGGGCTGAATATATTCCTCCTCTAAATTTTCTAAATCCACATTTTCTCATTTTTTTGGGGTCTCAGGTACATTATGTGGTTTAGGCCTTTCTTCAGGGTCTAAGAGGTTTACTGGATTTTTTTGCGCTTCACCACCAGCGGCTTATCTATCACCTTGAGGCACAGGGGAGAGTTATATCACATTTTGGGTTGCCATACCAGATGACTTACCTTCCTCAAACTGTCTTGAGGGTTTAGGGTTCTCAAATTTCTGCAGAAACTTCTGTCATTTTACATTTGGTTTTCTTTTCTTATGGAAATGATATTTGCAAATTAAATGAACAAGACCTTGATGTTTCAAAGTACCAGACCCTATCTTGAACCGCTCTATCATATTAACAAGGGAATCATGGAGGAAGGCAGGAATGTTAACCCTTAATTTAGGGTTTTCTAAGACATGGCACAGATGAATGAGTAGTTGAAAGGGAGGACCAACTACAGTGGCACATTTCCCTTCACATGTGAAGTACTTAATAATCCATGCAACTGTTGTTCACCATGGTTCTGCAATAGACATTCCATGAAATCCCTTGTTTTGTCCCTGGGTGTTTACCACTAATAATGGGTGAGGTTCCCCTTCCCGTGCAAAAATTTCTATCATTTTCTGATAGGAAATTTTTGTGGTTTCTAACAAATTAATACCTTCATTCCCAGTACCAGATAATTTAGAGATAATTCAGGGAATCACCTTGAATTTCTTCCCATGCACAATTGACTGGTTGTCTACAAAGTTCTCAGCAAATTCCTTGACCAACTACACATGGTGTCCCTCAAATTTCTTTATAAATTCCAGCCATCCTACCCTCTGAAACAACTCTGAAATATTCCCTAATGCTAGTAATTTATCTGGTGAAGCTGGCTCAGACTTGCGTTTGGCTCCTCCCATTTTATTTCTTACTGATAATATGGCTCAATGACTACTGAAATATCGTGGCACCCAAAGTGATAAAACTGCTCAAGCAACTGATAGGTAAATTAAAGAAAATGTAGGTTTTGAGGCCACTTGTACTTCAGCAATGTTGAGAAGACAAGAATTGATTCAGGTACTTGGCTTTTCAGCAATTAACTATGACATTGCATGGGATAGAGTGAACAAGTTGTCACCTTCTCCAGTGAAAAAATAGTTGACGCATTTGCCAAATTTGGAAAAGCAAAAGGGTTTGTGCCAATATATTTGTTTTTATTCACAATAAACTATCTATTTAAATTAAAAGATGTACGTACCTTCCGTTTCGTTATTGATTTGAAAGTCGCTTGTTTTTATTGACGTAATAGCATCCTAGGTGGTGGTACCATTAGATTTGGATGAAACGAATTTATTATTACATGATAACGGGGTGGGTAGATTATTATGACGACAAGTTGCTATAATCACACTATTTATTCTGGTAGGGAATGACAAACTCATGATGGTTTATCGTGGAGGATTGCAGGGTGATAATGGTGTGCTTTTAAGAACGTAAGAACATTTTCACAGAAGGAAATCACAAGTTCACAATGGTAGAGGAAGATATCAAAGGAATAGATATGCAAGATATTAATAAAATTCTGAAGAATCATTGCAAAATGCAGTCGGGCTGAAGGAACGAAGTTTCATAGCATCGCTGAAAGATGCAGTCGAAATGGAGGAACAAAGTTTCAGAGCATCATTGAAAGATGCAGCTAGAATGTAGGAACAAATTTCCAAGGCATCGCTGAATGATGCAACCAGAATGCAGGAACAAAGTTCTGGAGCATCGCTGAAAGATGCAGCCAGAATGCAAGAACAAAGTTTCGGAGCATCGTTGAAAGATGCAGCCAGAATGCAGGAACAAAGTTCTAAAGCATCGCTGAAAGATGTAATTGGAATGTAGGAACAAAGTTTTGGATCATCACTAAAAGATGCCGCTAGAATGCAGGAACAAAGTTCTGGAGCATCATTGAAAGATGCAGCCGGAATGTAGGAACATGACGAGGGTATGGATCTATTCATACAACAACTTTCAGAGCATCACCGGGAGATGCGCCAGAATTTGTAACACTTCTTCAAAGATGAAACCCTACAAATAGTGATGAAGTTTAGGCAAGTACAAAGATGAATATATGGATAATTGTTCCCTAAATGCATATACACACACACGCAAAAACTTTTTTTTTACTCATCATATTGTTTCTGCCGAAGCAGAATCAACACATTGAGTTTCTCTGTGCATTTCTACCAGTCGAGTAAACTCCTCTTTGTTGACAGGTTTATGGTAGATCCTGAGTCGATCTCCATTTACTAAGAGAGTTTGAGAATCACCATCAATGGTTTTGAGTTGTACTACTCTATTTGGGAATACCTCAAAAATCTTGTATGGATCCAACCAATGAGTTCTAAGTTTGTCCTTCTAGTGTTTGTATCGAGAATCAAATAGTAACACCCAATCTCCCTCATGGAATTCTCTTTCCTTGATGTGTTTATCATGCCAGGCCTTTCGTTGTTGTTGAACTAGCTCAGTTTGATGAATAGATTCGAAGCGGAGTTCATCTAGTTCACTAAGCTACAAGACTCTCTCTACCTGAGCCCGATCAAGGTCTAAATTTAACTCCATTGTTGTTCTAAGAGTTTCAAGTTCAAATTCGATGGGCAGAAGAGGTTTCTTTCCAAATACCAATTCATAAGGAGTAAGACCAATGGTGGATTTCCAAGTTGTGTTGTAAGCCCAGACAGCTTCAGGAAATTTTCTGGCCCAATCCTTTCTGCCTAATGAAACTATTTTTGTTAGGATGTTTTCAAGCTCCCTATTACTGACTTCTACTTGACCATTTGCTTGTGGGTGATAGGGTGACAAATTCTGAGGGCTTACTTGGAAATAATTAGTAAAAGCTAATAAAACCTTAGACATAAATTGAGGTCCTTGGTATGTGACAATTGATCTAGGGCCTCCAAATCTGAGAAAAATTATGTTATACAGAAAGTCTACAACCTATTCTTCTCTAGCAACTCTCAGAGCTTGGACTTCTGCCCATTTCGTAAGATAAACCGTACAGACCAGAATATATTATTTTCCTTGCAAAGGAGGATCTATAGGACCAATGAAATCCAATCCACACTTCTCAAATGGTTCAAAAACCACATGTGGCTGCAGAGGCATTTTGTTGGATACCGTAGGTCTTCCCACTTGTTGGCATTCATCACAACAGTGAATATAGTTCTTCACATCCTTGTGCATAGAGGTCCAATAGTATCCTGCACCTAAGATTTTGTGGGAAGTCCTCTTGGCAGAGTAGTGTCTACCAGATGGATCGTCATGGCAAGCTCTCAGGATGTTGTAGGTTTCATCTAGTCTGACAGAACATCACAGGACCAAGTCAGGCACATTCAGAATAACATGCCATTAATCCATTTGAAATGAGTACTTTCCCAAATGAGGCATTTCTTTTGTTTTGATGTATAGTCCAGGGGAAGTTCAGCGGTGGCTAAGTAATTGGCAATGTCTGCAAACCAAGGTGTTTTAATGGAGACAGCGAATAAATTTTCATTGAGAAATTCATCCTATACAGGAGTACAATCTCCATTATCTTGCTTTATCTGGGATAGAAAATTTGCAACTACATTGAATTTCCCAAGATTATCCATTATGGTCACAATGAATTCTTGGAGAAGTAATAACCATCTGATTATTCTCCCATTTACTGAGGGTTTGTTCATCAAGTATTTGATAGCTGAATGGTCTGTGAACACAATCACTTTGTATCCTATGATGTAATGTCAAAATTTGTTTATTGCATGAACTATTGCTAGAAATTCCTTCTCTGTGGTGGTGTAATTTCGTTCAATGGGGCTCAAGTTTTTGCTGATGAAATATATAGCGTACTTTCCTCCATTTTCATCTTCTTGACCTAACACTACTCCAATAGTATCATTGGAAGCATCATCATAAATATGGAAGGGAAGTTTCTAGTTAGGTCCCCGTAGGACTAGAGCTGAGACAAGCTTTCCTTTAATAATGTCAAAGGATATTTGACACTCTTTTGTCGAGACAAAATCCACGTCTTTCTACAGAATAGAGAACATGGGAGCTACAATCTTACTGAAGTTTTCTATGAACCTCCGGTAATAACCAGCATGTCCTAATAAACTTCTAACATCAGTTTGATTCTTTGGGATTTCTAGTTGTTGTATTACTTCAATCTTCTTAGGGTCAACCTTTATCCCTTCAACTGAGATATGATGTCCTAGCACTATACCTTGTTCTACCATTATTAGACACTTCTCATGGCTTAGAGACAGTTGATGATCTTCACATCGTTGCAATACTCTATCCAAATTTTTGAGGCCTTCATCAAAAGTGGAACCATAGACTGTGAAGTCATCCATATAGACTTCTACATAATCGTTTACAAGTTCAACAAAGATAGCCAAAATGGCTCTTTGGAATGTGGCAAGAGCATTACAGAGCCCAAAGGGAAGAACCTGATAGGCGAATGTTCCCCAAGGATAGGTGAAAATAGTTTTGTCCTAGTCCTCCGCTGCCACTTGTATTTGGTTATATCCACTGAACCCATCCAGAAATGAAAAATACTTCCTTCTTGCTAGATTATCTAGAACTTGATCTATGAAGGGTAGTGGGAAATAATCTATGTAGGTTGCTTTTTTGAGTTCTTGGTAGTCAACACACACTCTCCATTTCCTATTTTTCTTTGGCACTACTACCAAGGGTGAAACCCATTTGCTATCCGAGATAGGATAAATAAATCCTACTTGTAAAAGTTTCTCAATTTCAGTTTTGACAATATCTTTGAGAGCAGGATTGAGTCTTCGTTGTGGTTGACGGACTGGTCTAACGTCTTCGGTATAGATGTGATGGGTACAGACACTTGGGTGAATTCCTCTCATGCCTATATAGTCCCAAACAAAAGCTTTGGACCTATTCATCAAAACATCAAATAATTTGAGCTCATCAGATTCTGTCAACTAGCTATTGATATTTAAAGTCTTTCTTGGTAGTAACATGATAGTCTTGGTCCCAGGGTAATTAGAGGTGACAGTGTGAACTTCCTTTGTTAAAGTGTTGAGAGGACAACTATGAGGTATAGTTCTATGGAGTCTGGCAATATCTTCGAAGAAGTGATCTATTTTCAAAATGATATTCGCCAAGGGACAAGGTTGGGTTGTGAAGTTGGTATCATCATGTTCTTGGCCGACAATGTGAATTGGATGTCCCAAAATCTCTTCCACCTCAATCTCTTCATCACCTGAGTCCAAGGAGAGGTCTCAAATGTTTTCTAATTCATCTTATAATTCTTTACCATGTTGTTTAATAACTACCATAGCAAGTGAAGCTAGATTCTCTTGTTTGTTAGATTCATCAAACCAAACTTGGTCATGCTCCGTAGGTTGAGCGGGAGGATATAGACTTAAATGTTTTCTATTGGCACCCTGTGAAATGATCATTCCTCCTATTCTACAGTCAATCTTGGCTACAACTGTAGCTAACCATGGTCTACCCAGTATTACCGAGTAACTGTCCTTGGGTGTGACACACTGGAGAATTTGGAAGTCTACCAGATATTCCAAGTCGTCAACCTTAACAAGGACATTTTCTAAGAGACCTTTGGGGATGGCTATGGACTGATTTGCCATTTGTATTATGGTAGTTGTGGTACATAAATCAGTGAGTCCAATTTTTTCTATAACATCCACTGTCATAACATTAATGGCTCCTCCCAAGTCCACCAGTGCATTAGGTATTGTTACCTCATTAATTGTTATTGTTATAAGTGGACTACCTAGTTCACCATATTTTGGGGTTACAGTTTTTCCAGCCATAAGGTCAACTAGATATCCATTGATGTGCATCATATTAATCTATTTTAGTTTCCTTCCTAGTGTTTTAATGCACAACTGTTTAACTAGTTGGTTCAATTCGGGAATTTCTTTAATTGCCTGTAACAAGGGACTCTCGATATGGAGTCATTTAATTTCTTGCATCAAAGTAGTTTCGTTAGACAGTGATACTTCTAGGGGGTTTCTCAGAACAGTTGCTTTGAGACATTCAGGAAAAGGTGCCTGGGTTTTCTTTCTTAGTATAGGATCTTTTTCTGGAGTAGTTGATGGTCGCTTGGCAATTTCTTCTTGAGATGGTTCTATGGTAGGTGGTGAAGATACTTGAAATTGTGGTGGGGATGATTCCTCCTGATTGTTCTTGAGTTCATACTCTGTAGGTACAAGAAGAGTTTTTGGTTATATGTTAAGTTCCTCATTTGGGTCTTCTGTGACTTCAACAATGGTAGGTTGATTAAGTGTTTTCCCTAACCTCAGTTGAAGGTTTCCACAATAGATATCATTAACCCCTGTCATGTTATCATGATCAATAGTATATAGTGGGGTATTTTGACATGTGTTTTTGGAATTAGGAACAGGTTGTGCCAGTAGTGGTGGTTGGTTAACTTGTTCATTCTACTAAGGGTTATGAGGAGTCGTAAGAAGGTTCTGTTGTGGATTTGGCATTCATCTTGGACCATTATAGAATTGATTTGGTGGTTGGGTCCATTGTGGGGGTTGATTGTGAGGATGCCATTGCTAATTTGGCCATTGGGGATTTCCCCAAGCTTGGTTCATCCATTCAGATGGTCCCCAAGGTGGGTAAGATCCCCAACCAGGTGGTGCTAAGGGCCAAGGAGTTGTCCACTGTGTATTGTTCCAATTGTTTGGAGGTAGCCATGTAGGGTTGGAGTTTTGACCATAGGAGAATTTTCCTCCAGGTCTTTGACCCACAAAATTGATTTCCTCCCTAGTGTGAGACGGTCATTTTTTAGAATTTTTGATTGCATTCAGAATTTCACATTAATCAGTGGCATGACTCTTTTCACAAATTTGGCAATTGTCAGCCTTATCCAAAGGACATTCTCTTAACAGATGCTTGTTCTAACACTTAGGGCAATAGATAGATAAAGTATCAGGATTACGTGTTTTGGCCTATATTCTATCCAAAGTAGTGTTCAATTGAACAAGAATGTCAGTCTTCAGATTTGCTATTTCCTCTCGCAGTTTACCTCCTCGAGTATGGAAAAAATTTTGGCATAACTCAAAGATATCACCAAGTTCAAGTTGGGACACATCTCCCTTTCCCATTAAATATAAGCTCCTCCTAGCATCTTCATCAAGTCCCTTGAGAAATATAGTCTTTAAAATTTCTAAACTTATGGCTTCTTCACCACATCGTTTGGTTAGAAAGATAAACCTATCAAGGTAATATTCCAATCTCTCATCTTCTTTTTGTCTTAGTTTGAACAATTCCTCTTTCTTATCACCAACTCTACAAGAACTCTGGTATTTGTCTAAAAAGACAGTTTACATTTCATCCAATGTAGTTATTGATCCGGAGACTAATCCCATGAACCAACGCATTGCAGCGTCTCTTAGAATGGAGGGAAAGAGTTTAAGTTTCTGGTTATTGTTCTTGTAGTTGTATGTCTAACACAAGACTTTGAACTCAAAGAGGAACTGGTCAGGATCTTTAGAGGAAAGTCCCCTAAAAGTCAGTAATATGGATGGTGAAATGTTTTTCATTGGTGCATCGTCATCTTCGTTGAGAGCAATAGGGTAGGTAAAGGTTCGTGTTGTCAGTTTTCTCATAATATCACCATCTCCTCTCCCATTGAGAGGGTCATGATGGTGATTATTAGCCATAATGACAAAAGGAATGTTCTCTTCGAAGACTAGGTTGGTTGGCTAAATGACCACTTGCTCAAAGATTGGGTCAGCTGGTAGAACTTCTGGGGTATTTTGGGAGGTCTCAAGTTGATCCTATTCGATCAATTCGTAACATAGTTCTTCGACTGAGACTTCTTCCTCCCTATTTATGGTTGGAACTATTGTTTGGGGGGTTTTTGGTATAAATCTTCCGTGTGGGCCTTGTTTCCTGACCATGCAGAAAGAGAGTTTTGGTGACAATTTTTGGGTATTTACTATAAGAGGTTTCCAAACATTTCCCTAATAACACTTAGAAAAGAATCACGTGTCCCCGACAATGGCGCCAAAAAGTGACAGGTTCTCGTGAGGTCCTAACACTTTAGTTGAAAAATATCAGTTTATCGACCGGGGTAGTGTCCGAGGCTGTATGCAATAGAGAGTATTGTTTGGATATCTCATTTAGAAACAATTTTCTAATTCCTTTGAAAAACTTAAATAGCATATTAAACTAAAAAGTAGTGATATCCTAGAAAGCATTCAAACTCTGTACTAGAAAGCATGTAAATTCTACACTAGAAAGCATATAAACTCTATACTAGAAAGCAGATAAACGTTATGCTAGAAATTCAGAAGTGCAACTTTACTCTGATCTTGAACGATGACAAATTTTATACTACACAAACATTCTAACTTCCATCTATCATTAAATAGCAATTTTAAACTAAGGCAGATGCTCCAAAAATATTTGAACAAACAAAACTGTAGAACTAATGCCTTAAACAACACACCTTGCAGGTTCACAACAGAATACAAAACATAAAATAACTTGAACTGAAACGAAACATCCACAAAACAAAAATACTTATCTACTCTACAATCCCACGAGTGGCCAGCTCTTGGGAGAAATTTGTCTTTAACTCAGATCACATTCAGTCATTGCCACAGCCATATGGTAACTCTACTCAAATCTTTATATCTCAAAAGAAATTACTCAGAACAACACTATTTGCATTCATAGAGAAATTGGAGTACACAGCTTGGATTATTTTCAGAAACTAAAAGATTAATTTTCATCCATCCATAGTATGATATATATCCATGTTTTGAGCAACCAACTAAAAACTGAACTACATTCGAACTTCTAAATTTCAGATGGCGGTAAAATGCCATTTTGAAAAAGTCTTATAATAGAAAAATAGAATAATTATTGATGTCTTTTAAAACATATAAAAGGCTCTGAGTGGAGCCATAATGTATTGGATAACCAACAGGAATAGCAAAACTTAAAAAGAGTCTTCAATCAATGCACGCCTAAAATTTATGGCGCCCTCAACTCCCTGTGCTCTTTGACCTCAGTTGCACAAAGTCCACTTTTCACGTAGGCCATGCATTAACCCTACACAATTACCCAACTCTACATCCCATTATATCAACATTTAAGAGCTAATTTCAATCAATTCAGAAAATAAAGATTTGTACAACATTTTATTAAAAATAGATAAATATTGCTTATAAAAACAAACAAATTGGCAAGGCTAGGAGGTTGGGCAATGTAAAAAGTGTTATTTGTTTCATCAAAGAAATGAGGTTGTTTATACCTCATCAATTTGTTCCTAGGTTGAAGCACTTTGCATGATTGGGAGAAGGGTTGGAACCACCAACTTGAGATTGGCTTGAGTACCCTCCAAGGGTATGGTTGCATCTCCTTCTTATTCAGCAAACCTTAGGTGAATCTTCATTTATAAGGTGAAGTTCTGAGCTTGCTTGAGTGAAGCATTCTTTTATATCATTCCTTCCTATTTTCTTGAGTCATCTAGGGTTATGGTTTGATATATTTGATTAGATCTTGCATGTTACTACTCACACTTAGGATTTCTAATCACACACAACATCTTGTTCTAATCTTGTCTATTCAAGAGGTAGGAATACTGAAACAGAGGCTTGACTAAGGTAAGATTCTATATAGCCACAACAATTTTTCCCTTCATTTTTGTGTGCAGGTTGAAGTAACAGTTTTCAGAAGACAAGATTCAGGGAGAACGAAGATTTTGCAGGTACAAGTCAAGTGAAACTCAGGCTTTCTGCAAAACCCTAGAAAGGGTCTATGGTGTTGGAATAAGGTTCCATTAACCTTGTAAATTCCAATATTGTATTTATTCCATTTATTATTTGTAATTTGTAATTACCCATAAGGGAATGAGGTAGTTTCACTGCAGTGGTAATTTTGGAGTCACCAGAGGTAATTAATAAGTGACATATATGGTTGGCAATTGTAAAACTCATGAGTAAATGAGTGTAGGCGCCACTTTGGGAGAATCTACTATTTTTAGCATATATGACACATGTCATAATGTTTGGTGGGTGCATGTAAATAATCTATGATAGCTGCAAGTTGTCATAAGATTGTATGACACTATGACACATATGATGGATATTCATTAGTTGTAAGTTGTTATGTTTAGCCCCAGGCGCCCATCTTGCGAAGATACACTTTGGTGGTATCTATGATGGATATGACGCGTCATAAGATGTTGTAAGATGTTATTCTTGACCTTGGGCACCCAACTTTGCATGGGCATCTTTTGACAAGTGGAGGTTGCATGTATGACGACATTTAATGTTTGCATGTGGGGATTCTCAAGAGAGAGAAAGTGGATGCCTAGATTGGAGTGAGGATACTTCTATAAGTATTTTTCCATTTATTTGTTGTAGAATATAGATTTACATGTACTCAGGTGTTGTTGGAATGTTGTCAGGTTGAAGACTAAAGGGAAGATTGGTGGAGTTGTATTGTACAATCATTTTTAGATTAATACAAACTTGGGCCTCTTTCATGTGTAGATTTTTTTACCCAAAAGGGTTTTCTCCACGTTAAACACTGTGTTGTGTGTTTAGTTTTCTGATTTGATATTTCTGTGTTGTGTAGTTTCTTTTGTATGTTACAATCTCCATTGATATTGCATTGTGATAAGATCATTAAACATGTTGAATCATAGTTCTGTTGAGTAGTTGTGCTTTCATTTCTAACATAGGGAGCCTAGCATCCTGGTCTTTCTAACATTTCAGATCTAGGTTCCTGCTCTGCTCAGATTCCTCATCTTTGTTGTGCATTCTAATATTCTATTTCTATTTCTAATAGTCATCTATAGCTCAATCTTGCGCATTTAGGGTTTTACCTTTTGCCCTAGTTTGCTTGGTTGGACTTGGTTGACTTCTCATCTAAACAACAAAGAGGCAAAACCCTTGTTGTTTGGATCTCCATCGAGGGTAGAAGCCAAGGTCGGTTTGTGTCTCAATGTTTATGGAAGAGGGTTTTGACCTAGTTTGACCTCTTGAGCTAGATCCCCCTTTTCTACTAAACATTTTTGTGAACCTGACATCAAATAGAAACATCTTACATATGATTAAATGTGGAGGCTAAATGTTATGGAGTAAAATGTTTACCCTTGTTAATCAGGACCTCTTTGAACACCTTTTTGAACATTAAATGATTAAATCTCGATCCCAATAAATAATCCCAACAAAATAAAGTTAAGACAGGTCTAAGCCCACTTAAATGGACACTCTTCAGAGTTTGTGGGGCTAAAGGACCAAGGCACCTAGCACCCCAGTCCCAGATGTTAGCTCAGGCCCTATTTTTGTGGTGTCAGCTTAGAACACCTCCTTAACTTATACATGCCAGCCCCATTTGGTTTTATTCATTGTTGGTGAGTGGTAATGCATATATAATCAAGTTAGTTTATTCATTTTGATGAGAACACTTTGGCACAAGAGGATGAGATCAAGGTTACATTTCTTAACATAACTTTACCTTCTCTTTATTCTAGTGCTCTCCCTTCAAAAGATGAAGCATTTTTCAATGAAGATTCTTTTCTTATGATGGATCCCCCATGGGAAGATATTGGGCATTCATCACAAAAAGCTATCAATGTAAATACCATCATCATTAATAGACTTATTCTGCCCGCTAAGGGAATAGTGAACAAGTATGTTAATATTCCTAAAATCATTACCCATGAGGCACATAGTCCTATGATTACAGTTTGAGGTGTTCCAAAACCATCTCGACCACTTGGCTACCTTCTCAATATGGAAAAGCAAATTACTCAAAGAAAATAAGGTGTTCAAAATGTGTCACAGCATTTTAATGTGATTGCTCACACATACAACACCCATAATAACAAGAAAAGTAAGTAGGCACCGAGTGTAGCCACTTCTCTTCCACCTTCTCAACCTTTTCTTCCTTCACCTCCTCATCTTCATCAACATATTGGTAGAGAATACGATCTTGTCGAGCAGCTCCGCACTACTCCAAATAAGATCTCCCTATGGGATTTAATGAAAACATCGTCTACATACCACAGAATGCTCCAAGAGGCTCTACAAAATGTAGTTGTTCCACCTTCTATTAGACCGAATGATGTAGCATCTCGATTTAGTTGTATGCATGTGACAACATTAGATATTTCATTTCAACAACATGAATTACCTCCCATAGAAGTTCAAAACCAATATGATCCTCTTCTAATAATTATCATTATTAATAAAATGAGGGTAAGACACACTATGATCGATGGTGGATCAGGCCTTAATATTTGTGGCATATACTTGTTACATAAAATCAATGTTGATCCATCTTTCATCAAACCAGATAAACTCAACATGCATGGCCTTGATAATGTTGGTATAAAATCACTAGGTACAATCACCTTAAATATTAAGGATGGACCTATGACATTGCCTACCCTTATCCATGTCATGCTTGGTTCTCTTTCATACAACCTTGTTCTTGGTAGACCATGGATTTGTGCAATGGGGGTAGTCTCATCTACCCTTCATCGTTCAATAAAGTTTGTTTTTGAAAACAAGCTCCATAAATTGAAGTTGATCCGATTCTAAAAATTTGCTTACAAATGGAAGCGAGACATCAAATTCCTCTAAATAATTTGATCCCTTCTTTCACAAAAACCTACTCACTACCCTTTGTTTCTAACAACAGTAATGGTCAGGGTAGTGTCGGTCCTTCAAATGCATTTTTTGGTGATGATTGGGGTTCGTTAGATTTTACACCCACCTTTAAGGGTGAGCATAAAATCTCACCATCACACCCAAAAACCTCAAATGTAAATGAAATTTCTTCAACACAATCTCCTACTCCTAAAAAACTTAAACTCAAAAGTAATAATGATGGAACTTTTGATATTGATGAAGATCCACTTTCTTCTAAAGAAATGGTAGCCATTTTTTATAAAGCATCATCTCAGTCTAATGAATCATTTTCTAATGCATGTCTTGGTAATGATGAGGTCCCTTTAGATTTCAACCCCCATGGGCTTGTTGAAACAAAGATTGACCTTCCTCACCATGATAAAAAGAATGATCCTTCTCAATCTTCTTCAACACATGATGACACTTCTCATTTCAAGAAAGCTAATAATGTACTCTCTCATCTTCCTTCAGATTTGGAGACATGTTATGGGCATGGATTCAAAATTCTTTCTAAACTTGGATACAATGGAAATGGGTTAGGATGCAAAGAACAAGGAATTAAGGAACCTGTGGAACCAACACCGCGCTTGTCTACATTCTCTCCACCATGTTCACAACAAAAAGGGTTGCTTCCTACTCCACCTATATCTTGGGTAAAATTTCAGAGTTGTGTCACACTTTCATCCAACTAAATAATTCCAAGTGGAAGGTTTCTGGGTGGTAGGTAGTCACCTGACACAGTTCCACCTAAAACCACGTGGTGCAAACGTGGCCAAAGGTTTCTAAGCAGAAAGTTTACACCTGATAACTTACCAAGTGACACTGTTCTAAGTGAAACTTTGAAACGAAAAGGGAAAAAAAAGTGGAAATGTCATTTTCGCATGGATTCTAGTCATGTGAAACCCTTCCGCCTGGAGCCCGCGACCCCACATTTCCCTGCCTGCCGAATAATGTAGGTAGGGTTTTTTCTTTTTTTCTTTTTTATTTGTTTTTTTTGTGAATAAAATTAAAGTAAATTTTATAGTTGTTTTTAGGCATTTTTTCTGTCAAATACAATCAAATTTTTTTAAAAAACATATCATATGAAAGCAAAGATCTTGGACAAACAATCAAAATTTATATGGGATTATGATGATATATATATATATATATATATATATATATATATATATATATATATATATATATATATATATATATATATATATATATATATGTATATGTATATATAATTTTCTTATACTAAGGTATGTCAGTATTTTAAAGGCACCATTGAATAGATAACTATCATAAAAAAATTGCTTGATAACCAAGGTCGACTGTCAAATTTAGGCCCCATAAAAAATCAAATAACAATTGAATAAACCAAATTAAAATTGTAAAAAATAAAATAAAACCCTAAAAATAAAAATAAAACCCTAGAAATGAAACTAAAACCCTAAAAACAAAACTAAAACCCTAGAAACAAACAAAAATTTTAGATTTAAAAAAACCTTATTTCACACCTTTCAAAATCATGTGGCAATTTCGAATCACTCCAATTTTAAAACCCTAGAAACAAACATGCATGAGGAAGGACATGATTATTTATAGATTTGATGGCATACTACATATACCTAATCTAATTCTAAGTCCTTGTTCCTTAATGGTCTAAACCTAAACCCTATATTTGTAAATATATCTTAAGTCGCTTGGTTCAAAAGGTTTTGCAAGTGTAATCTTGAACCTTGTTTAGAACTAGGTATATGTGAAATTGACCACCATTTTCCTAAATCAAAATTAATCATGGGCCTAAACTAACTTTCCTCCAGGTGCATAGGTGCATAAATTAGAATTGTAGGTTGTTGGGATAAGGTGCCATTAACCTTATAAATCCCATTATTGTATTATTCCATTTATTATTTGTAATTACCCAGAAGGGAGGTACAAGTTTCACCAGTAGAAGTAAAAATTATTTACTGTCCATGGTAATTATGGAGTTACTGCACAGTAAGTCCCAGAGTTATCGGCGGTAGTTATGGGATGTCGTTTACTATGGTAAATGGTAATTGGTCAAAGTGGGGTGCACATGTGGAGGAATAATCTATTTTTAGTGTTATGACACGTCATAGATGATGTAAGAAGGTGTAAGAGATTCTATGACATTTGTAAGCTGTCATAAGAATCTATGACACTTATAATAGCATATGGTGCGTCATAAGATGATGTAAGTGGCTATTTTTGGCCCCAAGGCATTCAAGCTTGCATGGGCACATTTTTCCAAGTGTAGGATGCATGTATGACAGCATTTATGACCCCATAAGAGCCTATTCTTGGCCATGGACGCCCAAGGTTGTATTGATGACTCTTGACAAGTGTTGTGGGCTTGTAAGAAGTCATTTAATGTCTTGAGGTTGTGTAAATTCTATATAAACCATAACATAGTAGATTAGAGGCATATAACAGTTTACAAGTACCTAGGTTCTACTAGAGTGAAGGTTGGAGGACAGAGGAAGTGAATATATTTGTAATCTCCTTTTGTGAAGATAATACAACTTGACCTCTTTTCTTGGTGGAGTTTTTTACCCGAAAGGGTTTTCTCCACGTTAAACACTTGTGTTATGTGCTTCATTTTGCTTCTGGTATATTTCTGTATTGTGGGTTTATGTTTTGTTACAATCTCCATTGTAAATAGCACATAGTTAAAGATTGCTGAAATTTATCTCGAATCAGATCTCCATTGAAGTAGTGTTGCTTTCATTTCTAACATAGGTGTAAGTTCAAATTAGAGAAGAGCGCAAGTCATTTCTTACTCTATCAAAGCTTCACAATCTTGGGCTTGATAGTTGAAATTGAGATTGGATCACTAAGCACAAGTGACATTAAATTATCTTAAGTGCTACATCTAAATCCCCTCCAAACCTAAGGACCCTCATCCTCCTTATTTATTTATTCATAATTGGTGGGAGAAGGTTTGTTTGAAACTATGATTCATACAACACAAGTTGAAAACTAGCCTATTGGCTTTTGACTAAATGGCATCAAACAAAGCATAAGTGAAATGATAGTGGCCCCCAATAGTGTTGTGATGGAAACAAATGATATATGTTTTGAGAAATATGGAAGCTTGGTTCATAGACTTGCAATTGTAGTATATAAGTGGTGTTGTTTGGCTATTGTACATAGATGCTTTTGATAACCAAATTATTCATTGACTTTGAAATGTTATTTGTACTAGCATTGTGGATAGTCTAAATAGGATGTAAAATAAAACCGATGAAATGTTAATTATTTTTACTATATGTTAGATTTTGGTTCATTGTTCTCTTGGCAAATGTGTGTTGGAAGAAACTTTATCTTTTCAACATATACATGATTTGTATGGATTAAAAATAATAATATTAGAATAAATCTTAGGTACACAATGATCATGAAAGTAGATCCAAGTTGTTCATTTGAAAAGAAAGTGCATGCTTACTGCAAATGTCACACTTTTATTTTTCTTTGTTTTATCATTGTTAAAATTTATGCATCATATAATACATCTATAACAAAAAAAATAGTTGCATATGAGTGACATGTCTAATAGGCTCTAGCCTTAAAATGAAAAGAAAAAACGACACATCTTAAATCACTTAGTGATCAACTTTCAGTTAGAAAAAACTTTCAATGTTACATAGGTAACCAATTACTTGGTAGAGTAGGTGTCACCTCTAATAGAGAGTTATAAGCATATTTTACTAGGCATTCTTTGGTGACCATAATTAATTATTTGAGCACCTGAGCTAGTTGAGTCATTTGATAGTAGGTCGAAGTTGATGTTATTCAAATTTTAAATGAATGTTATTGCACAATCTAGTTGGTCCTAATTTATAAAATGGATTAAAGGTGCTTTTTACAAATTTGCAATGTGACTAAATCTTGGTTAGGGGTGATTTCCATACCATCCTCCTCAAAACATGTTAATTTCTTAGTGCCTACCTTCCAATTGGCAAAAGACTTGTTCTTGCCAAAGCATTGTAGTTGCTCAAAATCCAAATGCCATGATAACAAAATAATGCATTTATTGGTCATAATGACTAATGGATGTACAATGAAAACATTAATTATGCAAATCTAATTAATTCAATCTAAAGGTGTATAGATGTATTTAATGTTGTAAACATGCATAGTTAAAGAAAAAACTACAAAATAAATTATCTCCCTTGAGAAACCATAAATCCTAACTATCTAAAATGGTAGATGTTTTGAAAGGCAAATAAAAGAATTAGAAAAGAAAGAAAAAATAGGCATAGAATAAAATGGTGTGTTAAAATGTAGATTCCTATGAAATCACTTTATATTTAGTAATGGGAAATTTTGACAAGAATAAAGAAATAGTAAAGATAAGAATAAAATCTAGAGAAGGGTCTCAAGGATCCAAGAGATGGAAGCAACATGGGCTCTTAAGCCTACAGACAAATTTTAGAAAAAAAGCATCTACAAAACATCTATTATTCATAAAATTGAAAAATTATGAACATGGATTTAGAAAATGAATATGATTACATTAAGATTGTAGAGGAAAAAAGCATTTACAAAACATCTATAATTCATAAAATTAAAAAAATATGAACATGGATTTAGAAAAAGAGTATGATTATATTGAATGTATTTAATTTTTAAATTTTAAATGTTTTTAGTTTTGTTAATTTAAATGTGTAGATTGAATGTATTTAAATTTTAAATAATTTTAAATCAAATTAAATTAAGTTTTATAAATTAAATGTATGCAATTTTATTTTTAAATGCATATTTGCATACACGTGTACATTTCATATCATGGATGATCAGGGTTCTCATCATTCCAATCCTAATAGTGTCAATATTTATAGTGCTAGGAGTGACTTGTACACAAGTACTCTTGATAGAATCAATAATGCTTTGACACATTTGGATCATACGATCCATAATACACCAAACCTATCTAATAGAGGCAGGTTAGTGGTTATCCGAGATCATTTTAGCCATGTGATCATTTTTATGTGTGACTTGCTACTAGTGTTACTAGGACTATGAAATGGCCAGTAATTAATAGGGTCATTTCATTAGAATGGTTCATACAATGTTTCCACACTATACTAGACAAGATAGAGTTTGAGGCTATCCCGTGACCAGGTGCATAGATCTCGTTGTTGGACCACTTATATACCCTAAGTGGTTGGAAGCACATCATCTATGGCCACATAATGATGAGTTGTCATTATATTTTTGTAAACAATTATATGCACAAGTTCATTTAGATTTTGATGTTGATTACACATCTATCCCTGCACATGCTGGACAGGGAAGAGGGAGGTTTTCTGATAAACCTCAATTCATATGTCCTAAGCTACCACCACCCATTGATAAGAGGTCATTAGTCGGTCCCAACTTTTTGGTACTTCCCAAAAGGTTTAATCTAGGATCAACAACTGAGCCAGCACTTGCATCATTCAGATAGGTCATTTTTCAGAGTTTAGGTACTATTGCTAGTGATATTGACCACTTGGCGTCTAACCATGTTGGTAGATACATCTTGCACCCACACACCAACATTTCTTCAGTTGATTCCACTTCCATTAGTAATGATCCTTTCATCCGCACTAACAATTTCGACATGTGATGTGGCACAGACTACTAGAGAGGGTGTGCTTTGTAGATTGAGTACATGTCTCACACATGATCTATTAGATGCATATGAGTTTATCAATGCAAAGTATGGGATCCCTCTTGATGTTGTGGCCGCACGTGTCAAGCACCATACTAATCATTGAGCTACACATAGTCACATAGCCACACAAGGCATAGGGGGAGATCAGGTTGATCTAGGAGGTCAGTCTACAGCACCTTCACGGCAAATTCCACCACAACATCATATTGTTAGTCCACATTTTCCACCAGGATCATTCTATGGACTTATGTTTTATGATGTTGCGATGACCCTCAATTCATCTGACCTTAGTGGGATTGGGAGGGTCATCCATGGAGCTACACAGGTTGTTGATGATGAGGTATATATTAATTTTTGCATTTAATCTAGTGTAAATTTGTTATAAATTATATATTCAAATTATAAATTTTAGTTTTACATCATGTGTGTTGACTTTTAAAATCAATCTTACATCAGGGACCGACTAGAGTGGTGATACATGACACTTTGCAATAGACATGGGATGTGGTTGAGGGATGCGAGGTAAAGTATTTTATATAAAATTTGAACTAGATTTCATATTTTTTTAATATATAATCATAGAAATAATTTTTATGTGCAGGGATCTATACATGAGTCAGATATTCATAGATGGATGGGATATACATAGGGTTCAGGATAGGGCTTAGCGCATGATTTTAGTCCTGGGTTGAGTGAGGCCCATTTCGCCCATAGGAGGCGCTCATGATGTTGTTAGACTATTTGTTTGTTATTTAGATTATGCATCTATACGTGCTTATGTATGAACTAGACTTATTTATATTATGAAGCATGTGGCATGTCTTTATATCATACATACTTGCATTTACATGTTTAGTTATAGCTATATTATGTTTTGTTTGTTATTTGTCACATGTGATCTATACACTATATGTAGCATGTCCAGCATTTCTTTATATATGATACATATGCACATTTAGATGTTTAGTTATAGAGTTATGCTACTGCAATTGAGTTTTTATTTGATAATTTTTAGATATACATTGTATAGTTATATTTGATATATATATATATGTTGTTTATGTATGTTCCAATATAATTTATGATATATCACAACATACAAATTATTGATTTAAAATTAATTTGACATGTACAATTTAAGAAAGTAATATAGATATTTAAAATTTAAAATTTTCATTTATGCCCAAAATGAAATTTGAATATTGATCAATTTATTTCAATATTATCTATTAACATGTATATATATACATTGCGCTTGTAATATGTATCTTTTAATATATCTTTTATTAAAAAATTCATTTTTAGCAAAAATGATATTTAAATTGACATAGTTGAAAATTAAATATCTCTTCATTAATGTCCTAATTGAATAATTTGTTGACTTCTAGTCACTTTAGTAAGAAAATAAGTCACTTTAAATTTAAATTTAAATTTGTTGACTTAGTATCCACTTTAGTAAGAAAATAAGTCTCCAAATAAGAATCTAATATGTGAACACTTTGAATTAGTATAATATCACATTTTGAAGGATCATAAAGTATTAGAGCTTTTGTTTTATCTTTTTGATTTTGGAATAAGAATAGATTTAGGGCTTCCAAAGATTATAAGATGACAAACATTGTGAAAATCTTTGTTTATGAATTTAGTTGGACATTATTAACTATAAGAGTTAAATTACTTTATTAATTACAATATTAATAGACCAAGTAAAAATAAATTTTGTAACTTAAATACTCCTCCTTACATATCTTATAACTTCGCCAAACAATTAGTATACAATTGAGAGATGCAAACTAAATATTTTAAGTGGTTAGTTTAATCAATATAAACATACCTTTGTATTTATTATAAATATGGGATCAAACAACATGATATAATTACAAGTGTAAGATACGTTAAAAAAATGACAGTAATGCATGAATCTAAATTGAAAATTGACTAAATTTAAATTGTAATTCAAACTTTTCTTATCTAATTACATGTTTGTGCTTATATATTTTCATGTTTTTTTTTAATATAAACTAGTTACTCCCAAATTGGTTGATAATAGCAATAATAGCACAAATCCACATTCAAACTAAGAACATGAAAAACAACACACACATTAAAATAACAAAAGCATAAAGTATGACATGCAAATCCTTACAAGGACTTGCTAATTAATACAACCAGCCTAGGATGATCAAAGAGCTTCAATGAAAGCATCTATGAATCTCTAGAAATTGTAACCTCTTCACTATTGTGAACATATTTAATACATTGATGCACAACATAAATGATGTCTTGCTTGACATGTAAATCCTTACAAGGACTTGTTAATTAATACAACTAGTCTAGGATAATCAAAGAGCTTCAATGAAAGCATGTACGAATCTCTAGAAATTGTAACCTCTTCACTATTGTGAACATATTTAATACATTGATGCACAACATAAATGATGTCTTGCTTGACATGTAAATCCTTACCATGTTACTATAACTAAGTGATTATAATATAGAACCTTTTGTCCTGGCAAATAATCAACAAATATAATACCAGTTTTATCTATCTTCATTTGTTGATAATAAGTACCTTCAACAACAATTGATCTAGTGGGATACTCTTGTCCATCACCATCTATCACAAATTCTGCCAACTTGCATTTTGGTTGCGTGCATCTGAGTAGATAGTAATCTACACCTTCAATATTGTAAGGATCTGCAATCACAACAAAGATATCTCCTACAACAAATACACAAATTCGAAAGTCAATTCAAATACTTAGTTACTTAGACAAAGGAAATTTCACTAAAATAATCAATATACATGTAAATAGTTCATTTACATGCAACAAATAGATCAGATACATGTTCAAAATCAGTTGAACATAAAAGATCATGGAGATCTATATTATCATTATCTTCATAAGGAGGCATTGAAACTAATTGTTTCATTTCCCATTCTGAAACATATCCATCAATAATATGTTGACATTGTAGAGCATTTGCATTGTTCTCAATGCAGTCAATACAAAAACATGGTTTTTCTCTCATTTGGATTGCAAGTGGTTTGCTATGTCCAGTAGTCATCACTTGATGAAGTCTTCTAATATCGACAATTTTTTGACAATTATAAGGATTTGAGCGATCGATATCTACAATCATGGAAATTTAAATTTGTATTCAAAACATGTACATGTACTAAACATAAATAAATGTAGATGGAAGAATTACAAGATTTGTGTGCTCTACAAATATTAAAGTTTTTGATATGTTTTAAATACCTTTGACTTCCCAAAAATAGCGTTTGGTACTTATTGAGCCACTTTTTCCTTCGTGAGCCCCAAAATGAGTCTTGCACCATTCAACAATTTCATTTACACTACGTATGGTGTTACCAACAAGCTCATGTTGGTGAAGTGCACACTTCACACATGCAATAGCTCTGTCATGCTTGCATTTCCATGTCCATTTTCAAAACAATCCACACAAATTTTATGGTACATCTCGCATGTTGTTGGCTTAACCAATTAAATGTTTTTACATATTTGAATTGTCCTATAAAGTAAACAAATGAGCATTAAAACCATTAGATTAAATATAAAGGTTATTAATATATAAATTAAATTGTTTAAAGTTAGAAATAATTTATAAAATTTGAAAAAAATAAATTCAACACTAACCATCACATCCATCTAACCAAATCTAGTGACTTGAAGCATGTATGCCATATTGTCTCAAATCATCAAAAAACATTCCAAAACAATGGGTTACATAGCTTTTGTCATGACTAGTATCATCACTGATATAAAAATTAACCTCTTTGATGATATTTCATTCATGCGGGCTACTTTATACACCATCCACTTGAAAATCAGCATGTCTATAATAAACATGTACGAAGATTGCAACCTGCTCTGAATGATAATATTGACTCTAAATCTCTGTTCGAGGACTAAATGTATAGTTCTCGACAAAATCCACAACTGAAAGGATACAACCTTGTGGAAAATAATTCTTTGACTCACGAAACTAATTTTCCTGTCATCTTACACCATGACAATGTTGGATATGCGGATATATGTGACTAAAATTTGTTCAAAAACTCATTGCAGGGCAATTCACTTTCTTTCAGAATAATTTTTTGGGTTCAACTCCTGACCTAGTTGTGTATTTCTCATATTTAAATCTCTTCCACATAATTTCCATTGAATGATCAATATTTTCAATCAAAGAAAGCTTCTTCAAATCTCTACAATTTACACAATTATTTTTTATACACTGCACATTGAATTCATCAGAACCCATTTTTCACATAAAATGGACTTCATAAATTGTGTTGTACTTGCATGGACGATAATATTTGGATGAGTCATTGTCATAAATTTTTTATATGATTGAAGGTCTAGATGAAATTCAACATGATTTTGACAAGTTTCACGCACTTTATTTATGCATAAAAAATATGGACGCAACTTTTCAAACACCCTTTGAGATATCTTTACCTATGAAAATTCTTGTTTGAATGCTTCAAACATTCACTCTGTTTTGTATCTACAAAATTTTTTGGCTTAGGATACTTTTTACCATCTTCACCTATTACTTGTATAGTATCCCTTTTATTAGAGGTAACACGAGAGTGGTTGGTCCAATATTCAATGACTTGTTTCTTTACATATTCTAGAATTCTATCTTTTTTGGGAACCCTAACAATATTTAACCAATTATTTTCTATGTTTGCATCAAGCTTATTTCTCTTTGAAATATATCTGTGAATAGTTCTCCTGGATACATGCAGTGACTTTCCAATTGCTTTCACCTGTCTCATATGTGATAATTTTTTACTTGAAATCGCGGTCATCAATGTCCTGAGTGTCGCACTTAAATCACTTGTTTGACTTGTAATTTGAATAGAGTTTAGATATTCTTAAAAGTTTTCAACTATTATCTATTTTTCTAGATTTTTTTCTCCCTATTATTAACCCCTAGCAACTCCATAACAGGGGTCATTTCTTTTCGCCTAAATAACTTAACACATAATTGTGCTCTTGCAATTAGAGAATTATCTTCAAAAAATTCATCCCAAATTATTTTAGAATGCAATTTTATTGTACTTTCAAGTAACATGTCCTCAAGTGAAATTCTACTAAAAAGAACATCTTCATCTAAATCTACTAGATTTTCCATATTGTTAAAATAAGTTGTCATCAACTTCCTCCTCGGTCACAATCTTTTATGTACCTTGTTTAATTTCTTCTTCAATTCGTTCAAACCCAACATTCTCTTCCTCTTGTTCATTAGTAATTTGAACTTGTTCTTCTTGACTATGTTGAACCAATCCTTCTAAAGTTGAAATCTCTCATTTCTTCTTCTTAGATTTTTATCTTCGTTAGACCTTCTTTGATCAAACAACCTTAACCTACTCCTTTTGTTCCCCATCACAAATTACCTTTTAATTCACCCACACAAATATGTATATGTGAGGGCAAGGTCAACTAGTGTCCAAGTGGTAAACTTATAGCTTGTATATTATGGTTTAACTAATACAATGAATGGTTTTTATCTAAGAGTTTCAATAAACTATTTGAATGTTACATACTCATGTTTAAGGAGAAATTAAACTGAGGAAAGTTCTAATATTCCTACATGATTCTTGAAGTTAGGTGGAATGGTTACACAACTACTTCACAAGGCAAGTCTAAATTAGATGAATAAATAGTCATTTTTGGTTGACACGTTGCTTGATTTAACATATGGATTTAAATAAAATGAATGGTCTTTATATCTAAGTTTTAATAAACTTCTTGAATGTTGCACTCACGTGTAATAACAAATTAAACTTAGGAGAGGTGTCTAATATTGAGATTGGGATTGTCAATTTGAAGAGCTCCTTTCAATATAAATTTAGGTTTGGGATGAACTTCACACAAAGGAGGGGACATAGATGTTCTAGGTTCCATAATGAATTTATCAAACCAACTTTGATGTTTGTGTGTGGGTGTTGGATCTAGGATTAGGTGATGTCTTCGATGGGGATTTTGATTGGATGTGGATGGAGTTTGATTTATATATAGGATGATGTCCATGAAATTGGATTAGAATAGTGGATTA
The DNA here is from genome assembly GCA_027924645.1 of Cunninghamia lanceolata. Lineage (NCBI taxonomy): Eukaryota > Viridiplantae > Streptophyta > Pinopsida > Cupressales > Cupressaceae > Cunninghamia > Cunninghamia lanceolata. The sequence goes on along the minus strand of BSBN01001346.1, from coordinate 98,835 downwards.
CAATGTGGATTATGATGTGGATCAAATGGAAAATAAATGGATGAGAGATGATGGGATTAGATTAGGATAGTGGATTTTGATGTGGATTATGGGTGACAAATGGATGAAATATTTTTAGGATAAGGATGAATGATAGGATTGGATGAGGAATATGTATTAGATTTAGGTTTTGGTTTTTTTATTTTATATATATAACTCTTTTGCACAAAGGGAGAGCCAAGAAAAATAACCTATACTACTTAGGTGGGAGTGTTTGGTCTATGAGCTTACCAATATGCTAATCCTATTTGTATATAGTGTTGGACCAATGTTTTAGAGTGCTAACTACGAAGGATTGGGACCATACCCGTAGCCCACTATACCATCTCCAAGAATGCATGGGGTGAGTAACTTCCCAGGGCTAACCTCTTACCGGTGCATCACAAGTTACAAACAGTCGATGATTTCCTAATCTAGGTTTAAACAAGGCTTAACTAAGGGAGTCCTCGATATACCTTGTGGTACATAAGGCCCAAATTCGTGATACAAGGGTGTTTTTTGAGGCCTGGGTATTGGTGGGATGAAACCACCTCACTTCACAGTGGGCTTAAAACACACAACTACTTAGCCAAAGAATGACAGCTCCTCCTTGGAATTTATATAGCCCACCGGAACACAGGCTTTAGCCAAACACTTGGTGATGAAATCCAAGTCACTTAAACCCCTAAAAAATAAAAAATAAAAATCCACATTGTTTCTGATTTCCAAGATTATCTTATGACACGAGGAAAGAGCATACGCAGATATGGACTTGGGAAGTTCACATAAACAAACATCAATAAATTAATATTGTAACTTAATTACAAAATAATTTACAACATATAATATACAAAAATACAACTTGCTAATTTTCAAAAATACAACTTGGGCTAATTTTCTAAATGAAACTTGAGATGTAATGAAATTTCAATCATGTAAATGAATAAATTCTAATTAACATAGCCACTTTTCAACTTTCATTATCTTGAAAAATACATAAATTCATAAAATAATTTACAAAAATACAACTTGCTAATTTTCTAAATGAAATTGATAAAATAAATGCTTGTCCTTCTTGTTTCCTAATTACTTGATCAATTTTGTAGTTGTTGTTGTTGGAATACAATGGATCACTGAGAGGGGGGTGAATCCGTGATCTGAAAAAACTAATTTATTCATCCCTTATTCATCATCCCAATATCAATGCAATTAACATCAACGTACCTAAAACTCAAAGAGCAACAAAATCATGAAACCATAACACAAATATTTAAAGTGGAAAACCCTATCCAAAGAAAAACCATTGTCCAACCTCACCAAAGCTTTATTAGGTCTCATTGATTACATACAAGCCTCATTGGCTAGGATCTCACTGATCACATACAAGCCTCACTGGCGATCTCACTGATTACATACAGGCCTCATTAGTGATCTCACTAATTATAGGATCTCACGGATCACATCAACTCTAATTTAATAGCAAGAAGATAAACACAAAGTACTACTCTATTTACATTAAAAACCAAAGATTATAGGTGAGTTCTATAACTCTCTTAATCAAACACCTTATCTCTCCTAAATTTGCATACATATATCAACACACTACTTGCATACATAAAAGATAATAGTCTATACAATAAACTCCTTATATCACCAATTACATACAAGACTGGAAATGCACATTAAAAAGACTTCATCAAACTCTCTTGATTTGCATTCAATCACTCACTGCTTATCCCTCCTTGTAAACATGTATGATAATGCCTTTACAATCAAACCCTTATCTCATCAACCATGAACAAGACTTAAACTGATATAGTTATGAACAAGAAATTCTTAGTCTATGCACACATCTTGACAGAATCTCTTGAAAGAACAAGAAGATGACATACAATAATTATTTCTTTTATCATGATTGCAATCAAAACCTTATATTAGACCAAAAATAATCAAACATTAAATCAGGCTAACCATGCATTAAATCTTTATACCTGCAACAAATATCATACCTCTGAATCTTTGTACTATGTTACATGCTCTGACTCTAGCACCATGGAACCATGAAATGTATAAATAAGCATCATTTTCATGCTCTGCTCTGACCTCTTTATCACACTCTGACCTCTATTGTATAGTCACCACTTTCACATGTACTTTGACACCATTATGTTATGTGAGGTCTCAACTCACTGCAAGTCACTTCTCTGTTCAGATCATGTCTTCAAGAGATTCACACTTCTCTGCAAACAAAAACTCTGGTTATTCCAATACAATTCTCCCTTCATTCTGTATATCTGCTATGAGAAACTCATTATGAATATGTTTACACCCACAAAAATTCCTACACACTAAACTCTATCTCCACACCTCAAAGAAGACCAAGCACAATCTATTTTAGGGGTTTTATCCCTCACTGCATCGGGAGAAAGAAGACAGTTATAAAAACCACCTCAAAACTACTCATACATACAGAACCTTCTCGAAAGCCTGTCAAATTTACCATAAGCAAATGACCGTTGGGGTTTAAATTAAATTAAATATAAACCACCGATTGTATCTTTCGTGCCCTGGAGATTTTCAACTGACACCATAGATCTATGTTTGGCACCCAATTCTTAGTCTTCACCTGGAGTGTCTAGTAGCCTCTAGGAAGAGGGTCAGTCATCTAACAAGGATGACCTCCTTAAGTTGTAACTTAAGAAGCTTATGAGCTTCGATAGTAGGTCAACTCCATTTTATAACAAAAGTATATAAACATCACAAAAATAACTTTATTTTAGAACAGTTAGGATATTGTCAAGAACTCCTTTGATTTGATCAACACACAAACTCCAAACTCCTTTGACCAACACACAAACTCCTTAAGCATTACAATAAGCATGCATCTCTATCATAAAGGCATCCTAACATGAACCAACATCAATTCATACCTTTGACATCAATCTTGTAATGATGACATCAACAATCAACTCAAACCTTTGACATCAATCTTGTAATGAACACCATATGATCCATATCATGAAGCACCTTTGACCATTGTATGCACTTTGGCATGTAAGCCATGACATTAGTAGACATCAATATGAGTTGCATCAATGATAAGTGACAGACCAACATCGAACATTAGTCACCATGAGATGAATATCAAACATCATGTCATCATGAATCAAGTCAACACATTAACATCAACTCCTTCAATGATCATCATCAACTCAATATAATCTATGATCAACACTTGACATCATCAACATTTGACATCAATGAAAAACACATCAATAGTTGTTTGGTAACTAATGTTTTCTCAAAAGAAGTACATACATGAATAATATTGAAACTCTGGCAAGATTGACTACAAGGATGAGAGAAAGAAGAAAAATGTTAAATTTTATGATTTTCATAAGTCTTTGTAAGAGGATTCATGACATGCCTTTGGCAATATCCTTGGAAACACATTTGTGTGAAGGTACATGGATGATGTAGATAAGATTGTTAATTGTTCTTTTAAGCTTATTTTTTTGAGCTTTATACTTATAGAAAATAAAATCATGTTTAGTTTTATTCTAGATGTGATAAATCTTCTAGTCTTTTGGATCTTATTCATTCTAATTGATTTAGATGTGTATATGTTCTTTCTTGTCAAAACCTTTGTATTACATATTTTTTTATTATTAATCTAGGAGTTTTTTTCTATAGTAAATCAATTTTTATAAACCCTAATTAACAAAAATCAATCAAACCCTAATTAAAAAATATCAATCAAACCCTAATTAAAAAATCAATATTTATAAACACTAATTATAAGGTGACTAAGTAAATCAATATTTATAAACCCTAATTTAAAAAACAAGCAAACCCTAATTTTGAAAAATCAATCAAACCCTAATTTTAAAAAATCAATTAAACCCTAATTAAAAAATTCAATCAAACCCTAAAATTAACAAATATCAATTAATAAAAAAAATTACAAAAATAAGATTAAATTGATTCATATTATTGTTAAAAAAATTAAGAATTACCTGTTAATTCTTTGTTTTTTACTGTATGGTTGTGTTGTATTTTTTAATTATGTTGTATTGTACCATCCTTCATTCACTGTACCAAAAAATAATTACTTTATAAAATTAATTATTTATATTGATCCAGGCGGAACCTTATCGCCCGATAAGGTTTTGCCCTTATTAAATCTACCCTGAATAGTTACACCTAGAACCTTATTGGGTGGAAAGGTACCACCCGGTAAGGTTCCAAGCCAAACTGTCTATGTGGCATCCTATGTTGCAGTCCACCCCCCTTCCCCATAATTTTCAAAAAGTTTCATCTTCTACTACAAATTTCTCCCATCAAAATACATTTTTAAAAAAACTATTGAATACCCTTTTGTAGTGCTCAAAATGTAGATTCTAGAAATATTTTTTTACATATTTTGATTAATTTTATTATATATTTTTAAAAAAAAAATTGTAAGTAGGTCTTTCCCATCAAACATGAAATTGATTAGAAATTAAAAATAAATAGGCAAAACATATTCAAAAAAATTGAAAAATATACGGCACACTAGAGGAGGGAATCCTCTCCAAGAGGTTTTTTTTTTAATTATATATTATAAAAAAGTTGATGTCCAATAGAAACTACTATGTTTTGATTAAATTTGACTTTAAAAATTTATTAAAAAAAAATAACTATTTATCAAAAATTAATTTTTTTCCATGCACTAGATATTTGAGTTGGCTAATTAGGAAAAAAAATTAATTTTGCTATATTTTTCTTGACATCCCATCGATGTCACTTTTTTCAAAAAATATCAACATGATCTGAAACATTGAATCAAAAACATACACAGTGGAATCTAGAAGCACTCTCAAACTTAAATATCAGGATTTAAAATTCATCAATTAAATTTATACAAAAAAATATCCACCTATTTTTTAAAAAATTAAAAAATTATAAGCTACATTAAAAAATCTACAGTTCATTAGTTGATGTCATTTTAAAATTCAAAACATACATATGACTTTTTTATGTTTAAGTTGGAAAAATATGTTTGTGTTGGTTATTTCCTTTATAAAGTGTGACATGGTTCTAAACTTTTACCGTGTGAAGCTCATGCCCCAAAGGATCCAGGTTCTTTTCATGTTTTTATAGCTAATTAAATCATGTTTTGCTCTTGAAAAAAGTAATAATTGTATTGCAATTTCCTTGATAGCATTTATTTCAACTTGATTAGATTAGCATCATTTAAATTAGTTTCATTGCAATTCATAGATTAGATTTCATTCAAGTATTTTTAATTCCTAGTTTAGATTCAAAATCGTCTTGAAAAACACAAAAACATAGCTTAGGTTATTTGGAAAATTCATATTAATTTGCATTCATATTTCAACTCCTAGTTAATTAAATTGTTTTATTCATTTGGAAAAAGAACCAAAAAATTGTTTTGCATTCATTTAGTTGGCATTCATCAAAATCCAAAAAAAAAACATTAGAAAATGTGCAAAACCCTCAATTTCATCACGAGGTCAATTTCAGAACATAGTCGAAAACTCCTTGATATCATTACAAGGTTGAGTCATAGAAAACATTTGGTCACATCAAAAAGTCAAAGTTAAGCAAAAGGTCAACTTTAGTCAACTCTCTCTTATCCAAGCATATGAATGTGCCCAGGAGTTAGTGGTGAGTGGGTTAGAGCTATCCTTAATGAAATAGAGTTGATACACCCAAGACCACAACATACTTAATAGACATAAGAAGAGCAAGAGCACACCCTCAGGGTCATACAGCAAGCAAACATCATATAGCAAATCATACAAGCTAACAAAGAAAGGTTACAACATTCAATACTCGTCAACGAACAAAATCGATAGGCTTTGGAACCTTAGGAATCCAAATAAGAGATCAACAACTAGTGACCCTTCGGGTCATTGGATTATCTCCATTACAGAACAAACATTGACACAGACCAAGCCCCAGGACCAGCCAACCACTCTCTACGACGTTCTACTTCCATGTGAACAAAACTACCCCCGGGTTATGCCTCCACTCAACTAGCTTTTGCCACAAGAGCGAGAGTGACTTGGAGGTCGCCATCAGTAAGGAGAGGGTTCATGTGCTATATCAAAGCTAAATCATCTATGTTTGTGCCTAAGTCACATTTTGAGAAGTACAGTCTCTTCTTCTTCTGCCTCATCACCAATTTGGAACACCTTACCTAATGTTGCTTGATGCTTCATTATTTTCTGTCATCTGAAAGACAACTTTTTCTTTTGGGTGGATGATGTAGTTAGTGTACAATGCCTATTATTATGTTTTGATAATATGGTTTATCCAACTATGTATTAATTATTTGTCAAGTTCAGGTAGTCATACGAGTTGGTTGGTCAACGATTGTGTTCTTCTTGGCAACTATTAGGTCTTTTAAATAGTCTTTGTACCATCAAATACAGGACGTATATTCTCATGTGATCAAATCAGATCCTTGGTTGACCTCTTTGGTCTACTTCTGTAATAATTTCACCTACAAATAAAGTTATACGTTTACTCCTCTATTTGGTATGCATTTTAATTTTGTTAATTATTTGAAGTATTCGTTTATCAAATAAGAGAGTAAACAAAGTATTCCCCTCGTCTTACCATTATTGCAAACCCAAGAGTTGAATTTATGATTAAATGCATCCCTTCTTGTATATTCTTGTCCTAGCCATTGATTTGCATATGTATGTGTGTGTTAATGTTTACCTGGTTCCTTGGTTCTCCTAGCTTAGGCTTGGCTATAGTCTTGAAATGGCTTGATGATGCCATATGGTAGGAAGGTGAGTACCTGACGTTGGTATTTTGTTTCCCCTAGAGTTACATGGAGCTTGGAGCTTGTTTGGATCATTGGAGATCTTGGTCATTTGGTTACTGTAATTTATTTTGTTGCAAGCATTATTTATTCATATGTATTTTTAATAAGTTGTGATATTGTAGAATTTCTTTTGTGAAAGGGGTTTGAGAATTCTCTTGAAAATTATATGTTATGTTTATAGTTTTGGTCAAATTGTAAAGTGAACACTCTTCTTTGAGTTGTGTTATTTTCAAATTTGTTTTAAAAAAACCTAGGAAGGTTGCTTGTGAAATGAAAAGGTTTTGACTACTTTTTTTAAGAGAGTTTAGAGTAAAATGGAACTTGGCATGAATTTTCATAAAGTATTTTGGAAGTTATAGGAAAAATTGTGTTTGAATGAAGAAAAAGTTGATTCCTTCAAATTCACATGTATTTTACTGGCCCAAATGGTAGGAAACTCTAAACCTCAAATCCTCAAAAATGTCTTTAGTGATAGCTTGAAAGTTTTTTTTGAAAAAAAATATATATATTGTCAATTTCGGTTAAACTACATGTTGTAACATTTTCACACATCGCCCCATTGCAAATGGGGACCCCCTCTTTTTTGGGCCCAGTTCCATTTTTTGCTTTGATCTTGCAGTTTCTTGCCCGAATCCATGCAACTAGGAAAGAAGTTCCAAGCACTTAGCTCACAAGGAATATTAAGAGTACTTGAAGTGGGGAAGAAAAGAGCAATTTTCCTGAGGATGAATGAAACCCTAATTATCATTCCTTGATCAAATCTGGCCAATCCATGGCATAAGTCTATCATTCCATAGGAAATGTCTAAATCCTTCACTCTCAGCATAAGACTCTGTGATGAATAAGGAATCCTGTTCCAAGACTCCAATCCAGAAGTTCCTGTTCCAACACTCCAGTCCAAACGTCTCTATCCATAATTCCATTTCTGGATGGGAATCCTATTCCAAAGTTCCTATTCAGGAATCCTATTCTAAAATTCCTATCCAGAATCTCATTCCAAGGTCTATTTGAATTCTTATCCCGAAGTTCCAATCCAAGGTCCTGAATTCAACAAAGCTTGTTATTCCATGTCAAAGTTCATCTTTCCATCTTAGAACCCTCTCACTCTCAACATGATGCCCAGTTCCAAACTCCTAAGGCTATGATCCAGAAGGTTTCCAGTGAGTAGGGGTCTGAGACTTAGTGAAATTTCAAAAAATGAACCCAAGATTTATTCCAAGACCCATGCTCTGGAAGGAATTTCACCTGAAGGAATGATTCCCTGACCACCTAAAAAGTGCGACCTAGGTGCTGCATTCCTGTTGGAGGTGGAATATGCGCTCCAGGATAGAAGTTGTCTTGGGTCACAAAATCCAATACCTACTGGAATTTGTGCTCAGGGAAAAAAGTTGTCCTGGTCACAAATTCCCTGACCAACTAGAATGTGCGACCTACATGATAGAAATCTTGGTTAGTTTGGAAAGTGTGCCATGAAGGAAAATTCCCTACCTGTTAGTAAATCTCACCTCAGGATCTGGAATCCCTAAGGGGATAGAAGGTACTTCTTATGCCAAATGATTAAGTCTCTGAATTGAGTCTATGAAATCAATGTCAAAGTCCATTTTTGCAAAATTCTGAACAAAATGATGAAGTCCTTAGCCAAAAATCATAAAAACTTGGCAAAGTCACAAAATCCTATAGGGACTGGAATCTACGCTCGGGGAGGAATTTCTTTCCTAGTCGCAAAATCCAGTACCTACTAGAATATGCGCCCCAGGAAGAATTTTGTCCTTGGTCGCAAAATCCAGTACCTACTGGAATATGCGACCTGGATAGTCGATTCCTAGAGGAACTGAAATGTGCGACTTAGAGCAAAATCCTGCACCGGCTGGAATGTGTGACCTGCATGAGGAAAAGTCCTTGCCTATTAGTAAATCTCACCTTGGAATTTGGAATCCCTAAGGGGATAGGAGGTACTTCTTGTGTCAAATGATTAAGCCTTTGAATTGAATCTCTGACCAATATCAAAAGTCTGTCCTTACGAAGAACTGAACAGAAAGATAGAAAACCCTTAGCCAAAATCATGAAAACCTGTCAAAAGTTGCAAAATCATGTTGCAGCTAGAATATGCGCTCAGGGAGGAATTTTGCCCTGGTCGCAAATTCCTTAACCTACTAGAATATGCACCCCAGGAAGAATTTTGTCCTTGGTTGCAAAAAGTACCTACTAGAATTTGTGACCTTGACAAGGGGATTCCTGCAGGAGGTGGAATTTGTGACCTGGACAGGGGGATTCCTATTGACAGTGAAATTTGTGCTCTGGATAGGAAGGATTCCTGAACCAACTGGAAATTGCACCCTAACCTTGAAGTTCCTCCTGTGCATGCTTAGTAATCCTGGAATGAAGGAAAAGTTAGTCCAAATGTGAAAAATGCAAGGAAAATGAAGAAAATCTTTTGTTTATTCAAGAATTTGGAATGAAATTGATTAATCATGCAAGTTTATTCTATGGTTTATCTTAGTATTGCATTGCATTTAAGAATTTTGTCCATCATGACTATTCAAGGTTTCTTTTTGCAGGAATTCAGGATGAGGATTACATTCCATGAAGGGGGTGCTCGATGGAAATCTAGATGTTCGGGATGGATGCAGAGAGTTCAAATGCCAGAGAAGATGACCATTTCAAGGATCCAGGAGTTCCAATAACAAGAAGACTACACATGCATACCGAGGGAAGGTGAAGGACATCACTCCGTTCCAATGTCTGCCTTTCTCCCCCTAACACTCAACATGACTGGCGCAAGGAAGGCAACATCAAAGATTCCAGTTCAATGATAGGGAGACTTCGCATAAAGGATAAAGGAAGAATCAAGAGTCCTTTCAAAGATTTCAAATGACATGGAGAATGCATGCATCAAGAATGATAGAATGGGAGAGATCCCTCCAAGTCCAATATTGGGAATTCCATTCCAAGACAGGGTATTCCAACTCGGGAGGGAATTCCATTCTAGGACCCTAAGAAAAATGTGCCCCTACTCAAGGAAGGATTCCTCCACGTGAGGAATTCTTGGACACCCTGAAATTTGCTCCCAAGGAGCAGGATGAGCTGGCAGTTGACTAGTCACCTCCCTACCAAGCAACTTAGTCGGGTGGCGCCCAGGACAAGTGGCACCTTTTTATCCAAGACAAGGTGACGCCCAGGACAGGTGGCAGCATTCCTTTAGACCTATTACATAAACTCACCTACTCTCCTAGGGTTTCTGACTCATGGCACAATTTTCAAGGAGATCTGATCTCCCCACCTCCTCTTTGTATTTTGCTTGCCTATATAAAGGAAGAGAGGCCTCATTCGAGGGGTCTCTTTTCTCTCATTTTTCATGCTCCTAGAGCAACCTATTAGTTAGCTTCACTTCTGTACTACTTAGTTTGAGCTGAAAACTTCAAGGATCAGCAAGATTGTTGTATACAGACTTTCCAGATCAATAATATAAGCATTGAAGATTGGTGTTTATATAGTTCTTTAGATTTCTGACATGGTTTTCCTGATTTCTTGAAGCATATCTTAAAGTCACTGAAGTTATTTCTCTTATTTTCAAGCTTTTAATTAGATAATATGATGGAAAATGTTATTGTTGAATGATTGAAGCTGATTTGTTCATATCATTTGTGATCAATGGCCTGTGAATCACTTTGTATGGTTAGTCTGAACCTATTCCAAGCCTAACTTTGACTATTTCTACATGATCAGTTCCATGTTCCATGCCAGAGAAGTCTAAAAATACTTACTTCTCCTAAGAAGATAGCACCATCCCTGCCTAGCTGTTGTCTCATGACAAAGGAGAGGACTAGTTCCAGTTTCCATCCTCAGCAGTAGTCTTTTCCATTAGTTATATTTCCAAACCCTTATTCGTCTTTTGCATTTTCTTTTAGATTTTCGCTAAGATTAGTTTTCTAGAGCCTCATTGCCAAATCATCTGCCTCTTCAAGAGTGGAACCTAGGAATTCCAAGTTGTCCATTTGTGAAGGAGTTCCATTCACCCACAAATCTGAGTCTGAGGAGTAATGAACTATTCCATGTTCATGAAGGAGCAATCTCACATAAGTCCCCCTCATGATTACCAACAAATCACATCATTCCACTGAGTCTATGCCTATGCACGTCAAGACCTAACACAAAAGGAACCTTGGAGCAGTCTCATTCGATCACGAAGTTCAACGTCTAAGAAGATTTATTCAAGAGAGGATAGGATACTCTGTGCTTTATTCTAATGTTGCAATCACAAAAACATCAACACTACAGTCACAACTGTATCAGTGTAGTGGCATCCAATTGTCGTAGTAGAGGCTCACAATGAATTAGGCCAAAAAATAATAGTTTAAACTAGCAATCTAAAGTTTTATGATCAAATCCTCTAGACCATAGTAGTTACCACTACAATGTTGCTACAACTATACTATGCGCTCACAACCCTAGCCAATGGAAACTTGAAATATAGAAGATTATTGTTTTTTATTAAGATAAGTGGCTAAACAAGGGAGCTGAACTCTATTACAGAATAGCCCAAACACAAAACAAGGGGCAAAAAATGAGGCTCCAAGGGTAGAAGAATAGGGGAAAAAGCCAAGAGAACTTGATCCCAGAAGTAGCAGACTGACAGCACAGCAGCCTAGTCAGAGAACAATAGGGAACTACTTGACATCAGTTCCCGATCTAGACACCCTAACACCCTTGCCACAAGAGGGCAAGGGGCCTTTCTTCCTACGTTGAACCACTGTCTAGGAGGGCTCAGAACCAGGATCAACAGTATGTGGAGAGAGGGGGGCCTCCCCTGAAGCCACAAGTGAAGAGAGCTCACGGTGAACCCCAAAAGACACCAACGAATCCTCACGACGGGAAGCCGAGCCCGAAGAGGGTAAAACCGAAGCGGAAGAATCAGGAATCGAAGAAGCAAGCCTACCCAACATAGGAGGAGCTGACAAATGAGCAGCTAAGTGGTTAGAAGAGTCCAGAGAATGAAAGGGAATCGCAGTAGCGACCGCCTCCATTCCCTTAGTAGCAGTCAAAAAAGGGTCAGTACCCCTAGAGGAACCATCCCCCTGAGACGAACCGTCATCCTCCGAGGCACTGATAGTAAGGTGATCCAAGAGAGCATCTTTCCACCAAGTAGCAGCACCTTTACAGCATGAGAGGGGACAACCAGAGGCCAGATGACCTGTAGTAAAACACCTTCTGCATCTAAAAGGAATACCCTCATAATCCAATAGTTGTTTCGATGGCCTTTCCCCAACCATCAAGACCACATCCCCATGAAGAGGCTTAGATATGTCAATATCCACAAGAATGCACGCTACCGTAGAGTGCCCCATGAAGGAGGTTGTAGAATCAACCTTGAGGAACCAGCCAATGGCATTGCCAATTCCCCTCATAGCAAGAATCCTCCCAAAACTGGAGAGGGAGATTAGGGAGACAGACCCAAATAGGTCTGATGTTGAGTGGCTCCGTAAGGGGATTGAAGGAGAGAGTCCAGGGATTGATGGAGAGGGAGTGCTCCCCCCACAACCAAACCCTGCCATGGAGCACTAAGTCTCTCTGCTCAGAAGAATCAAATGTCACTATGAAGAACCCTCTTGCATAGGGAAACAATTCAATCTTACCCTCAACCAGTGGCTTTCAAGACTCCAAAACCCAATTATGAAGATTGGGTAAGGAGGGCCAGAAACCATTAAATCTACAAATCACTCCTGTGTTGCAATAAAATTCTTCGTTCTCAGCTACCTCCGAACCACACACCACAATAGGCGACTCACGGGCGCAAGGGATCGGTCGAGCACTGGGTCGGGAAGAAGTCCAAGCACCAGATCCGGCAACAGCAACAGAAAAAGTTTTCTTAGGGCTACCCGGAGCACGAAGCCCCACCGAAGGCACCCCACCAGCATTAATTTCTGTAGAAAGACCACAGGCACCTATGCCTAAGTCAAAAGCCAGATTTGTAGGAGCAATGTTCGTAGGGTCAAGCCCCTACCCAATCGATGTAGTCACTACACCACTCGCAGCCAAAACAGAGGCTTCCGCACCATTAGGCCTCCCCCCAACCGACGTGGACTTGAGCAACGATCGCCCTCTACAACCGCCGCAGTTGAAAATCTTATTTTCTTGCTCGCCACATTGGTGTTCCATTGTGTTCAAGAGAAAGGATTTGTTTGAATAACATATATGTTATACATTATAGAAGATTATTGTTTCCTATGCTTTGGTGTGTCTGATACTTACAAATTTCTTAATTATATCTAGAATCAATAGTTTAGACATACTTATGTCATTGCTTGTTCTTTGTTCATTTTTTAAACAATGATGTTAGGAAGAAGTTGAAAATTGTGTAGCATAGGCAAAGAATGATAGGTTGATTGTGTACTTAAGTTACTAGCAAATCTCTAATGTCTTCTATGCATTGTTGTTAAATGAAAGGAATAAAAATGTCTCTCGAGCATGTTTGAAAAGGAATATGTGTATCACTTCCTTTCTTTCTCTTATTGAGTGCTCTAAAAGGAAGGAAATATTTATGTTAAATGGTTATCAATGTTGTCTTCCCTCTTGTAGAATTGATTCAAGTGTTGGGTCAATGAATGTCATTAATGTTTAGAGAGTTGTCTTAATTATATAACTAAAAATCTAGTGAGTATTCCTCCCTAACGAATCTTCTAAATATTAATGAATGTTTATGTTTGGAAATATGGTCATTTGACTTAAGTTTCTTTGATTCTGTACCTCTAGTTTAATTGGAAAGGAAACAATGTTTATATCATTTCAAATGCATTTTAAGGAAAATGACTTGAAAGGGTGGTGTAGACATATATTGATTCAACATTGAAATCTATTCAATAGGAATGGTTATTCCTTTCTATTGAATCTAATAAATGTCAATGAACATTTGTGTCTTAGTAATATAACTATTGTTCTTGAAATATTATATCCTTAATTTCTAGTTAATCAAAAGGAAGAGATGTTAAATGATACTTTAAATGTGTTTCATTCATGTAGATGTTATTCTCTCTTCCCTATCTCTAGCTAATTGAAATGTCAATGTAGACAAATAACGTTATGATATTTAAACACGAATTTAAAGGAGAAAGATTAAGTGGTTGTATGATCTTGTTTATCTATCATTATGTTTAATATGCTAGATTTTTTTAAAGAGAAATTTACTATATGTTTAATTAGTTGTTTAGCATTTTTATGTTTGGTTAGTGGTGGTGAAGGCCCATCCCTCCCTATTTTCATTTAGGACATTGGAAGAGTAGTCATCATGGGGATTTCACTCTCTTTGAGGCATTCATATTGATGTATTATCTTCTCCATAATTCTTTTGCATGATAGAGTGTAATGCTTGGGGAGGCACGCGACATGTCTATTTATCATATTTTTTAATCCTACTATTGTGAATTGTCAACACAATCTCTTTCAGAATTGTTTGGTATCAAGTGGCATCATACATGGCGACAAAACTATGCATGTATAGTGCCTTCAATTCAAAAACTTGTTAATTGTGTTTTTACAAGGTTCTGTCCATGTTGGATTATGGATATTATAGCATGGTACTCTAGGATTGATTCATACCTACAAAATAAAGTTTTTGTGATGAGCAAAGTCAAATCATAATCTTTATATCATAAGCATAGTTGATGGCATATTTATCTTTGTTCATTATGTGGATGTTCTTATCTACACTGGGATCAATATGACTTTGTTTACATAGTTTAGAAAAGTTATGATTGTAGAGTTTGAGATAAAAAAAATTGAGATGGATGCACTACTTTCTTGCTATAGAAGTGTGGTAGAATGAAGATGAAATCTGCATGTCTTAAAAGAAGTGTGCTTCATATACCCTACAAAGATTTTATATTAAGGGTTGCAACACCTATTAAGGTTGGACTCAAGTTGTTTGATACAAATGAGTCAAATACAGTGGGTCACCCCTCTTTATAGGTAACTGATTAGCTATTTGATTTATTTGACCACTACCAAACCAAATATCACATATGTAGTGAGTTTAGTATCTAGGTTCATAGCATAACATAAAGACACATTAGAGAATAGCTAAGAGGATTCTCAAGTATATCAATGGCATATTGAGTTATGGATCAATATTTCAACAATTAGAGGATAATAGGTTTATTAGTTATACATATTTAGATTGGGAAGGTTCCACAAATAACTAAAAATCTACTTCTAATTATACTTTTAGTATTGGTTCTACAGTATTTTCTTGGAAATCCAAGAAACAACAAACGATTTCACTTTCTACAATAGAAGCAAAGTATAAAGCTACCACATTAGCATCTTGACATTCAATATAGTTGAAACAAGTATTAGAGGACTTGCACCAATTACGAGATGGACCTACTTTGTTGTATTGTGACAACAAGAGTGTTGTACAAATGAGAGATTCTAGTGTTTCAAGGAAAAACTAAACGCATTGATAACTAACATCACTAGATCAAAGAGTTGGTTCAATAGCAATAGATCAAAATTGTGTATTGTAATATAATAGATTAAATAGCAAATATCTTCACGAAGCCCCTCCTCACTTGTGAAAGATTCCATGGACTAAGATTTCTTTCAAGTTCTTTCCAATGGTCAATTATGCAGGAGAATGAAAGAAATAATACTCAGTGGGTTCGTTACTAGATCAAAGAGTTGGTTAAATAATGATAGATCAGGATTTTGTATTGTAGTGTATCGGATCAAATAGCAAATATCTTCACAAAGCCCCTCACTTATAAAAGATTCCAAAGACGAAGATTTATTTCAAGTTCTTCCCAATGGTCATTATGGGGGAGAATGAAAGAAATAATATCCATTAGGTTCATTACTTACGCATATCTTATCTATATATTTCATTTAATTATTCTTCAGTTGTGAAAGATTCCGAAGATTGAGATTTGTTTCAAGTTTTTTCCAATGGTCATTACACCGAGAATGAAAGAAATAATGCCCATTAAATTATATTTCCTCTATGAATTTTATTTAATATCATGCACCTCATTTAATATTGTGTAAATCACCTCACCTATAGAGACTTGCCCCCTCCTCATATGAGTTCATGAGGGCTTTGCATATTCTACGTTTGGTTGTATATGATAAACAGATCATTGTGAGTGCTACTTCTTTTTTTTCCTTCATTGATAGTTAAAATAAATCTCTAAAATGAAAAACAATATGGTATACCAGTTGTTATAAATAATAATAAAAGCTTACAAATATATTGGACCAATAAATTTAAAAAAAAAAACAGAATTTTGTGTAAAAGTTATAGAAATAAAAAGCATATCCTAATGTGTGTTGTGTGATAGAACTTGTTCATGTTGTCATTGTCTTTCCAAATTCACAAGATGCATTCATTAGCTAACAATTGACCTGAAAATTAAAAAACAAAGAGGGTTGCAACACCCCTTTTTTAAAAGTTGTGAGCCAAAAGCACTTTTATTAAGAATGTGATCTTTTATTATAAAATCCAGAGAAATATAAATCATCATCCATAATTATTTTTATTTGGGTTATCTTTTTCTATAAAGAGTGTTGACGGCCTTAACATATGATTTTAAGCTTGACTTGTTTATGGTTGTTTCAATTCATCAACCAATTTAAGTGTTTCTCGTGCCTAGACTTGTCCTTTAATAATGAACATGAGTGTGTCTGCATAAAAAGTATTCTACCAAACTAGCTTTGGCCCCTTAAAGCTTGGGCCTAGTGTGTAGCAATATCTGTTGAAAGAAACACTTAAGAAAACTCGTGAATAAAAACGTCCTACAGTTCTATTTTTTCCAATTGTAAATAAGGCAAATGTCTTGATTGTAAAAGGTACTCTCAGCCTCAAAACAGAATTCCAAAGCAAAACTGACAACTTCCAAGCATTGAAAAAATAGGAACTTTGACTGGAAAGATTGAAAAACAACACACAAAAATGTAATAGTCTGCTCCTTAAATTTCCTCAAGGTAATACAAGGTTTGAAATGCGCTTTCAGAAAGAAAATACTACAAACACTATTTTCTTTCTTCCTATGAAGTTTATGTAACTGGCGTCCAGCAGTGAGATGGGGCACAAAACTTGTCGACGGCCAAGGTTCAAAACCTGGAATGTGCCCCAGAAATTAAGTGGTCTCCAAGTTAATGTGGCTTGGTGGATATGGCAGAGGAGTTGCCTTTCAATGAATTCAAGCTCCAATGGCAGCAATGACAAGTTGATTGACTTCTCAACTAGGGAAGAATACTGGAAAATATATTGAGAGAGCAGCCCACTCCCCAGTAAGAAACAAAAGGGTTTTTGTTTATCTATTAAAAAATACTTCCTATGAAAATCACATTTATTTTTTACATAGCATGACGTGAGGATATAATTATAGTGCTTCCACAAATTAACACAAATTTGACGATGCTAAAGCACTGTCCAAACAAAATCCACTTTTAACATGCCATCTACACCATTTTCGATATATTCTAATTGGTGGTGGTATAGAAACAAAAATGCAGTTCTATGTTGCCAAACTAGAAATTTGGAAAGAAAAAACACATATCAGATAATCATATTGTATTTGACAAATAGTACTAAGGCATTACCGTGACTTCCCAACAGAGAAAATATAAATTCAAAATTTAAACACAAATGGAAACTATGCAAATCACATTTCTCAGACAAGGACTTCAAGCATAAAAGTGTGATCGTCATGAAAATATTTTAAATAATAAATCAGTTACAGCACTATTGTCTTCACCATTATTTCCTTAGAAACCTTGCCATTGGCTTTGCTAGAGCATTACATACACTGCAGGTTCTGCTTGATACAAAACTGGGATGACAACAGCAAACTTTGTTAGAAACCAAAATTATCTCTATTCGAATTTCAATTTTGATCCCACCTGTTGATTCAATGAAACGGGGATTTTTTTAACCAGCATTGCAACTGGCATGCTGAAAAGACCTATTAGTATGCTACCCAACCATTGGTTCCAACTGAGTGGAGTTGTGTTTGCAAGAGAACCCAAAAATTCAATAATTATTACTTGAAATGTAACTGTGGATGACAACACAGCAATGAAAACCCAATTTCTTAGGATGTCATGGAAAACATTTATCTTATCCATTTCTCTCGAGCTTATTTCATTAAAGACCTGCACACAGGCAAGATACAATATGTAAAATTAGCACAGCATAAGATATGAATTCAAATTCTATATCTTCCAATCAAATTGTAAGGAATCTCTAACCTGCTAAATGTTTGAACTTGACATATTTCAGTTGTGCAAATGTGGTCCAAAACATCCGTTCTAGATGTAAATTACTTTGACACTATTTAGTAATACACATTTAAAGCCTACTTTTTTATGCCACAAAGATTGAAGAATGAAATAAAAGTATGCATTTAACTTCACTTGGAATAGTTAATTCTATTGAGGCATGTAAAAGTATCCTTAGACAGGGAGTCTATTTGCATTTGCCTCACTATCTAAGCCTTTATGCACATTAGTAACAAATCTTCTCGAAGTAACAGTAGTTGCTCTCTGGACCTCATAGGTTTCTGAAACCAGTAGCAAATACTCTACCAGCCATGTGAAGCAAACAACTTCAGATGTTTTGGCTCCCATGAGATATAATTTGTCAAAGATTACTTGGATGGACCTTCAGTACAAGGCATATACTTCTTAAAGTGCAGAAAGGATTCAAAAACAATTAATGATTCATTTGAGAGACAAAACACATTACCAGTAAACCGGGATACAGATTATTGTATGTTATGCAAGGAATTCCACCCCTGCAGTCCAGAAGTAATGTGGAGATGGTTGCTAAATCAAGTTTAATTGATGCTGACAATGAATCATTGACACCAAAGCAAGCTTAAATTGATGCTGAAAATGGATCATAGACAATCTTTATAAAGGATCATATAATAGATCATTTCTGAGCCTAGAGTGAAATTTTTTGAAACATATAAGCCATCCAAGAAACTTTTTAACCTTCCATGGGGATTCTTATCCATTGTACTCCAGGACTCCCAATGGGAAATTTTTTATTAAGGCTAGAAGTTGTGAAGATCTACTACTTATACCAGCTCTGCAAACTCCACAAGAAACCCTAAAAAATTAAACAAGCATCTTTTCTTCACAGATTATGAAGCATGAGAAGTTTAACTTCGGAGTAGCACATCCTAGGAGTACAAACCAGTCACGGAATCGCTACAAGGTAAACACTGTTCTTTGTTCTCAGATCTGAAATCAAAAATTATTGTGTGGATTACTGTATAATCCATGCAATAACTCCATGTAAATATTGGTTACTTATTTCCCTTCCATGAAAATACTCTATTTATTAGAGCTTGCAGTCAATTCAAACAACAATACCAGAATCTACTTCCCTCTCAATGCTCACCCAATCCAACTCCTGTTGGCACTATGTTGCATTTTCTGCACTTGAAAGTTGAAACAGCTTTTTTAAGATGACCTACTCTGGCAAGAAATACTTGTGATTAAGCACCAGTGTGAACACACTGAAGATATTCAATTAAAAATTGCCTGACTGACCTGTTATGAACATCAAGGCAGCACAGGATGTGCTTAGGAACCATGCTTACTGAGCAACACATGAAGGACTGGTGAAAATAGAACATTGATCATGTTGGGTCCCAAAATTACCAAAGGTCCAAAACCCTAAAACATTTCACAATCACCAAGGCCAGGGGTATCGCCAAGGTGATTGAAAGAGGTTTATCAACAAGTCAAGGGCGATTTTGGCCAACTGACAGGAGCGGGTATACTCCTCTGGACTTTAGGCTCAGCTAGACCTAGGAGGGATATTCCTAGAGGCATGAAATAGAACACAAACAACAAAAACAACCATACCCAATGTACACTTGACCCCCAAAGTTGTCACTAAGTCAAGACAAACTAGCTGCACAGGCCTCTGATTAAGTTTATTATTGCACTATGCATTTGCACCCAAATATAACTACTTCACGTTCCTTGAGATGACTCCGCTTATACATAGTGCAGGCATACATGTACATGAATCACCAATGATTAAAACAGTTTTGCATCACTTCAAATCGATCCTTGGTTATTGCACTGAATCATGAACAGCATGAGAAACCCTAAACTAAACCTACTCCTACTCCTACGGTTAATAAGACGAGGGTTTGAATAAAATAGTGTTGATCCATCCCCAATATGGGCCAGTGCCTACTCCATTGGGCAAGTGAGTCATAGAGTGCAAGGAGGAAAGAAAATATGCAGCAAAGGATCAATGGAACCAAACATGTATTCACATACATATCATAAATAGAACTTCATGCAATAGACATACTTAACAATCCAAGAAAGAACTACAATGATTCATATGCAACAAAAGGAATGGCAAATACAAATCCTTGAATTAACTTGAATGTTGTCACATACCTCCAAACCCTGGTTACAATCATGCCAACAAATGTGGCAGGGAAAACATACAACTGCGATTATACATTTGCCAAAATCATTACAAACACCCATGGAGACATACCATTACATGCAGATTTGCTTTACACATCCTTCCTACACTATGTTGAATACATCCCTTCACTTGCAGACCAAACCTACGTGATTTGATGTCCTAAAATCAACCTGAGGCACTTGCAGACTAGACAATTGGTTCAGCGACCAACCCCTTAGAATCAATTTCAATCCTGCTTTTATAGCCTTCACAACTCGGATCTGAGGATGAAATGGGCGGGAAAACCCCCAACAACCCCACCAACTACAATAAAAACATAAATTTCAACTACCCATTTCGCATTAATGGCGATCCATGAAGTTGTTGGCACGTTTCCCCGCATTTTTGGGTGTTTCTGGGCAGTGGAAGGAGCAGGAAAGGCAAAACAATCGGGCCCCGACCAATCAGGCTTCCACCAGGCAATCGGCCTCTAAAAGGGTGAAGAAGCAAACCCCGATC
Organism: Cunninghamia lanceolata; assembly: GCA_027924645.1. Taxonomy (NCBI): domain Eukaryota; kingdom Viridiplantae; phylum Streptophyta; class Pinopsida; order Cupressales; family Cupressaceae; genus Cunninghamia; species Cunninghamia lanceolata. The sequence goes on along the minus strand of BSBN01001346.1, from coordinate 78,022 downwards.
TCCAAAGTCCAAAAGGAACAAAGGGAAACCATCAAGTTTTGAAGATCGAGCCTTCACCATACGTCGTGCATTTGGAAGAGAAGAAAGGGAACCACCCGACTCTCCAATCCCAAAATACTTGGAAGAATTTTGAAGATCATCGGGATTGGGCATCGGACCCCGCCGCTAACGCTTGCAATCTTAGAGAAACAATCGGGGATTGGGCCTCTAACCTTCACCTTTCCGCCTTCAAAAAGGAAAGAGGACGAGAAACCTCCCGATCTCCGACGCCCGAAAGACTTAGAAACTTTTGGAGCTTCGTTGGTCTTTGGCAATCAGGCCCTCACCCGCTACCTTCAAAAAGGAAAGAGGAAGAGAAACTTCCCGACCTCCGTCACCCGAAAGACTTAGAAACTTTTTGGAGACACCAAGGCAGAATTTTCGAAGCCGATAGGAATGGCATGATGGAAGAGAGAACCCTGAAACTCCGAAAAAGGTAGAAAATACAAGGGAAAAGCCAAGAAACTTTGGACTTAGCCTTTTTTTGTGGGCTTCTTCCTTGCACTTTAAAAAAAGAACACTTAGAATTTTTTTCGGAGGGAACCCATTCAAAATAGTCTCAAATCAAATATAAATAATGGGTTCAACAACAAAGGCACAAAGTAGGAATTTTGATGGATGTGGCAAGATAATGCAAGTTGGGAACTGGGCAAGATTTTGCAAATACTTGGCTTGAAAAGGAATCCCAACAGATCATATCCTATTACATTGTCCGAACATATGACAATCTTTATATCAAAGAAGGTTGTTTAACATATGATGGAACTTCTCAGAATGCATATCAAAGTCTATAAGATGAAGAATTGCATCAATCAATTGCTTTTATCATCAAGCAAACAACGTGACTACCTTGAAACGTTGGGGACCTTTATAATACTTCAATAGTTGCCTAGAGTTATTCCATCTATTGTCTCCTTATCTGACTCCAACCACTGGCAACTGAGTCAAGGACAAAGTAGATTTCCATATTTGGCTCAGGAATACCACTGTCAATATGTATTGAAGGAAAGTACCGATCCCGCACCTTGCAAATGGGATGAAAAATACATTTTCCACTTGACACAGCCCACCAAAATATCTCATTTTTTCCCAAATGAGATGCCACGCACTAGGTGAGTTGCTTCTTTCAAGCAAGGAATAGAGTTCTGAGATTCCAAATTTCCAATTGCTAGTCCAACATGGGAGAGATTTTGGGAAGGAAGAGCACATTTTCATTTCCAATCAGGTGACTTTGGAATTTAGTATTAGCTTCTGAAAATATTAACAATGGCTTTATTGATGATGTTTTCTTGACAACAACATTAGAATAAAACACCAAGTACTCTATCCTCTTTTGAACAAAGCGTCTCAAATGCTAAACTACGTGATCAAACAAGAACACTCCAAGGTTCCTTGTACGTGATTTGCAACGGATAGCCTCAGTGGTATGATGTGATAATGCTGTTACACAAAGGGACTTACGCAGAATTTATTCATCACTCCATTTCAAATATGTCCTCTTTCCTTGTCAAATGGAACTTCTTCTAATCAACTACAAAGACAAAAGGCAAAGGCAAAGGTTTAGAGAAACTAATCTAAGGTCAATGAGGCAATGATGCTGCATGAATAGACAAACTCCTCAATAAACCTAACTCCACTTTGCCAAGAATGCCTACAACTACATGGAGTAGGTGCAATCTCCTAAGGTTAGCAAATGGTTTTCAAATTATGAAAGCTCATATAAGCACCCATTGGACGGCACAGCTCAAACAAGATCCACAACCAAACTTAAGCAAATTATGATGAAGCTCCAACTAGCTTTACACAACACTCCACCAGCGATGGATGTCAAAAGCATGAGCTAAGAGTTGATCAAATATTCAATACATACATGCATTACATCAATGAACTTCTAATCTATCAACTAAGCTACTTTAGAAACAATTCTTAACCATCTTGGAGACAATGAAGACCATGCTAACATTCAAAAATCACAAGATCACCATGAAACATTCAACAATGAGCTTGCATTAATCTTGAAGTGTATCCTCTACTCCTTTCTAATCTAATGTATATAATGTCTAATGTATCCTCTAATCCTAAATGCCTCCTTCACAAATGAGAGAAGTGAACCTTATATAGAGCTCAAGAATTACAATGAATGGCCCAAATTGATTTAGCAATCAACGACCGAGATTGAGACAACAAGGCAGTTTGTTACAAAATTTCCTATTTTTAGAACATGAAAGAGGCAATGAAGGCACGTTTCCCAATGTGCTAAGCATCTTTGGAGCATCTTTATGGTGGGCCCTCTTTATCCACATGTCTGTTATAGACGACCTAGACTTGAATAAATGACATAGCATAATGTGATTGGCTTGATGATGTGTACGTGCCACCTCATGTTCGCTTTACATATTTTTCCTATTGTTGTCTTGATGTAACTCACGGATCGCTTTGATGATCATGCTCATCTCTCATCTTGTGACGTCCTTGTGCTTGTGCAGGATTATGCCTATGGACAGTTGCATGGACTCATGAAGTAGACTGGTGCATGATGAGAGTTCTTGTCTGGCGCATGAAATGTGAGCTTCTAGATGATATCCTTCAAGATGTGCATGGTGAAGTGACAACCTTCCACTGATCCTCACCTCGTACGGATGATGCTCTTGATGATGATCTACACTCGTAACCTTGATCATCTTAGACTAGCTCCCCTCCGCATGGCGTTGATGTCTTCCTCATGAGCTTGGAACTCCCACCACTTACCTACACAAGGAAACACATTAAATTAGGACTTAAAAAGATTTTCAATAACAAATTACATTCTTCTTATGCATGTGGGATTAAAAAATGGCATTTCAAAACATACCCTTTCGCATGAAATCCATGCCTAAGTGCCTAGGCGGGTTTAGAGGGGTAGTGAGGAATGTGATGTGAATTCCAAGGGTCATGGTCTAGGCCGAAGAAAATTTAATGTTTTTGAAGGTTTCCACACTCACGTACTTGGAGCGCCCATGTTGGGCGGGTTTGAAGGTGTTAGACGGAGAGTGTCTTGTCAAGGATGTGGAGTCCATGCAAGGTGTTGCAGGCCGCCTAGCAAGGGCGGTTTTGGAGGTGTTGTGAGGATTATTCAATGTGAACACTTTACAACTAGACCTTGACACTCTTCTCTACTCCATTTGCAAGACTTAGTGATTTTTCATGTTTTCTTCCTCTTGAATGATCACCTTCATTTGAGTAATGTCCTAGAGTGACTTGCATAGCCTTTGACGACTTCTCCATGTGCAATGGTGGAGACTGCCTATGATGAGCAGCCTTGAAGGTGATGTGTGAATTTGATTCCAATACTTGTGATTTTCAATGATTTTCACCTCCTTATTGGACTTGCATGTGTGTGGAAGCAGATGGGTGGAGTTGGTAGGCAAATGATGAGTGGCATGAGTGCTTGAACCACTGATTCCATAACCACTTCTCTTGGCCTTCCATTAAACATGCCCACCATGAAGTCTTACATTTGCAATTCTTCAAATTCACTTGAAAATTGTCTTAATCATCTTTACCTCATCTTCTAGTGGCTAACTTTCTCCAATATTTCCTTGAGTGGGTTAAAAGGTTGAGTGTGGAGAGAGTAAATGTGAAATGTCAGAGACTCCAAGATTACCCCTAGAGGCCACTCAGGTAGGGCGGTTTGGAGGATGTCATGTGGATTTTACTCAAAAATGCTCTTGCTTCCTCAACATGCAATTCAACCTTGAAAATTTTCATTGTGATCACCTCTCTTAACATTTACTTGCAAGTTTTCATAACACTCATCTCCTTGGGCGGGCTTGAATGCTCTGTGTGGAGAGTGTGATGTGAAGGACATGACAAAGTCCATGAGCACCTCTTGAGGCCACCCAGATAGGGCGGGTTTGGAGGTGACCCTTGGATTTTGGTACTTAGAAACTCGTCATTCATCTCAACTTGATCATCTCATCCTCTTGGTGTCATCTCCATTATCTTCGTCAAGTATACTTGCAAATTATCTTGCCTACATCCCTGAGCAGTCCTGGAGGCAGTGTGTGGAGTGTTTCAGGTGAGACATGACATAGTCCATGAGCACCTCTTGAGGCTGCCTAGGTAAGGCGGGTTTGGAGGTGACCCATGGAATTTGACTTAAAATGCATTTAACTCCTTCAAACTTACAAACTTTCATTGGAATTTCATCATCTTCTTGTGCTTTATGCTAGAAAACCTTGTAAACTTAGCCACTTTTCTCCTTGGGCGGGTTTGAAGGTGTTGTCTGGATAAGCTCTCCTCATGGTGATGGCACTGTCCAAGAGGACCTTGTGAGGCCGCCTAGGTTGGGCGGGTTGGGAAGCAATATACGGAATCCACCTTGTGATGCCTGGGATTCATTCAAACTCATGAGATTTCCTTGAAGTTTTGTCATCTCTTCATCCTAAAAACCTTGCAAATTGATAACCTTCTTCCCTAAGGCAGATCTGGAGGCTCTGTCTGGACAAGTGCATGTGCAAGAGGCTGAGTCCATGACCTCATGCCAAGGCCGCCCAGGTAGGGCGGGTTAAGACATAGAGTGAGGAATTTCTTGCCTTAGTCAAATTTTTGGATTTTCCTAAATGCAAGTATATTGAAAAATATATTTAAGTATAAGAAATTTAGGCCCTAGATCCATAGGATTTAACATGCAGATTCTAGATTTTTGAGGATCCACCAGATTTCAAACTTAGTCATTTTTTCAGGATTTTCAGGATATCAGACTTAGTCATTTTCAGGGTCTCAGGGACATACATCAAGATGAAGGCATATAGACCTTTAGCAAGAAACTGTTGAGACATGGGAAAAACAACACTATCAAAACCCTACAAGCTCAGAGAAAAACTAAACCTAAAGCAAAACAAAGACAGAAAGCAAGAAAAAAGAGGGGGTCCCCATTTGCAATGGGGCGATGTGTGATTACATCACAACAGGCTCCCAAACTTCAAAATACAGTAGAATAAATGCTATATGCATAAAAATCGATGAATTTCAAAAATGCTTCAAGAATATATTTCATATCCATATTGTAAATCCATTAAAACCAGGTGGCAATATTCTACTGTTCCAGCAAAGTAGCTGTCTGCAAATCATTGTTCATGTCTAATTAGTCAACATGGTACCAGTAATACCAATTCAATTTTCAGTCAAGAATGAAGATCAAAGCCCAACAAGTGGAAGTGATAAATACTAAAGGCAAATTTCAGACTAGCCAATTGCCAGGTTCAACCTGGGAGGTTAATATACCTTGTGCACAGTATTCAGTTCCCTAACAGGTAGTGTGTGTGTGTGATTACAAACATCAGCAGTACTGTCAAAGAAATAAAATAGGACTAAGGTTGTTTCCCCTTTCTAAGTGGATCAGACTTCAAGTCTAAAACTAGAAACAGTTCATCTTTCTAACAAGTGGTAAAAGGTTAAAGCAAACATGATGGGAGGGAGGAAGCGACCGAGGGACCGAGGGAAAGAGGGAAGAACTGAGAGAGAGAGAGAGAGAGAGAGAGAGAGAGAGAGAGATTGCCTGGCAGAATACAAATGCATTGAAAATCAACGTGTTTAAAACTAAATCTTCGTTTGGACCATCCAGCTTGAATAGCTTTTTCCCTTCCACTTGCAGTGTCCACATTACAGAGAGCTGATATACAACTTGGCCAAAAATATTCCTCCACATAACATTACTGATAAAGCTTTGACCCCTTCCAACAGGTTGTCTTTTCATCAAGTCATCATGTGGAGGCTCAGTTGCCAATGCCAACGCTCCAAGAGTATCCATGATCAAATTGACCCAAAGCAGCTGAACTGCCGTCAGCGGAGTAGTGCCTGTTGATCAAATAAAAAAGATAATATTATATGCAATAATCAGACTGCTCAAATGTCAGAACATTATCTCAATAGGGTTTACAACATCTATGGACAACCTAAATTACTATCTACTGTAAGCTAGAAAGCACGCAGAAAGTCAATTATTGATAACTAAAATAGGAAAATAGTATATATGCTTACTGGAAGTCTGGAACACATGCAGAGGAAAATTAACAATTAGGGCAACCACATTAACTGTTAACTGGACAACCTCATGTCCTAATTTACTATCTACACTAAGCTACAAGCCTACAAAGCATGAAGAACGTCAATTATTGCATAACTAAAATAAGAAATAAATATATATGCATACCTGTAACACATGCTGATGAGAAATTAACAATTAGGGCAACCACATTAACTGTTAACTGGAATTGCACAAATTTTTGGATGTTTATGTACACTGAACGTCCCCACTTCGCAACTGTCACAATTGTGGAAAAGTTATCATCAAGAATAATCACATCTGCACTCTCCTTTGCCACCTGCAATCAACTTGAATGATTAATACGTTATTTATAGCAAGTATACACTATAGTAAACATAATAGGAAAGTGAAAAATACAATTTACACTTTCTGATAAATAAAAGTGGTCTCAAAATTAAAATCTATTGAACAGTCAAATAAAACGTAAGCATTAAGACCAAATTTTGGTAATATATATTATAGACTATAGTCCACCATAAGGCGGAGAAGATAATGTTTTTCAGACAATATTAACTGTGGTTAGTTACATCCAGAAGAATGCTCTTAAAAATGAAAAGTGTGCTCGCTCTCTGATCCCTCAAGTGCAACATGTTGGGAATGGGAACTACAAGCATCCATGTCAATTTGCTCTGGCTCCACATCCCACAACTTTGATCCCCCTTCCTTATAGCCATGTTGTTTGTGCGAAAGGAGGCGCAAGTTGGAATGCACATACACTAAGTTCTCCTCCCTTTTTGAGTCCAATAAATTTCCAACCTTCAAGAATCAATCTTCAAGCCTCTTTCTTCAATCACAAACAAATATGTGAGTTCAGCCACAATGGAGAGTATTTGTGTTTTGCAAACAAATGAGTTGAAATGGCTTTCACTTTGTGTTTATAATGTGTTTTTAGGGTTGCTTTTTCATTTTAGGTCAAATTGAAAAAGTTAAAAATGACTTAAAATGTAAAACAAAAAACAAAAAAAAATGACTTGGCCATTTTCTGGGGCGGGTTCGGCCTGGGTTCGCTTTCTGGGCCCCGGGTTCGCCCAGGTTCGCCCTTGGACCGCCCAGGTTCGCCCTCAGACCGCCCAGGTTCGTCCGGGACACACCCAGCCTGTTCTGGGCGCACCCGGATCCGGCCAGGCCAGGGACGAATCCGGTAACTTAGGAAAAATGCATTGCAAAATTTGAAACATTGCATTATCACTCAATATTTAGAGAGTGGCACTTGTTCTCGTACCTCCATAGTCTAGGCCATGGGGCCACTAGGATCTAAAATGACAATTAAAACAACTTCAAAATCAAAATTAGCTACATGAATTTTCATGATCATTTGTACAATTAGTGCCAAATTCCGATCCAAAGCATCTACACTGCCACCATAATATTCACTACATCTGTCATGACAAATAATGAATGACCAGGTTTTCAAAGCATGTGAGCTGGAAATAAGAGATTACATGACAAAAATGAGAGTTGATTTCATGGACAATGAGTTGACCTGACACTGTCCTATTTGGTCCAATAGGTTCAAGTTTTCAACCCTCTTTAAAAAATTTGGGTTCCAAAAAATCCTTTGAGGTTCAGGCAAACCTCATGACTATGGTTAAATTGAGCGATTGAATTTAGTAAAGGCGAAGCTGTCAAGGAACCATAACGTTAGGAAGTCTCCATAAGGCTTAACAATTTAACTGTTTTTCTTTTTGGCTGAACAGCAAGAGATGCTCAGGATGTTGCTCATAGATGCACAACCTGATGCACTGTGCCTTTTTCATTTGAATCTATAATCTGAACTATTCAGTGAGATTTACCAATGGAGTTGCTCTGCACAACTTAATATCACATGTAACCAACCAGTCATATGATACATACAAAGGGAATCAATAACAATGCAGAGCTCATAAATGCATTAAGAGTGTGTGTGTGTGTGTGTGTGTGTGTGTGTATAGAGAGAGAGAGAGAGAGAGAGAATACGTATGAGGATTATAGACAATATATCTACTCTCACCTACTTCTTATGTGGTATTTATGGCGACAAACCAGTGGTCACAACAATTAATTGCCTGTCAATGACATTGATACATATGCTTGTCAATCAAGAAAATATCATTGTCTATCCACAAGGTCACCATCAACATCCAACAACCTATTAATGAGGGTACTACAACACATTGAATGCATATACATCTAAAATCACCCTCACCCAAAACTCAATCTAGAGACCTTTTCAGAGAGAAAATTTGACCAAATAAATAATGTTCCATTCCAACAGAAAACTTTCCCAAAATTAATAAGTGTTTTACATGACCTCCCTTCTCAACTTGTAGGCATAGCACAAAATTCACAAGCTAAAGAGTAGAGCATGCAACACAATCCTAGATATAGCTAGGGTTATTTGACCAGACAATTGACATGCCTTCTAAATAATCATAATCAATCGTTGATTTCAGTCAGGTTTGGATTTGAAATATTGAAAATGTCACTTTGTGCTACCCATCCACAGCAATGTAACTAACAACGTGAAACAGTCAATATTTGACCTCTCAAATAATCCAGATCCCAGGTGGCCTGGGGGACAAACCAATCTTAGTGAAAGATGGGTTTATAGATTATGCACCGGAAAACAATACACAATCAAAAAGAGAGCAGAAGGCTTTTATCAATTATCTGCTACTTCTATTCAAACAGACATGAGTTGGTTACAATTGGATGTCATAGATAGCAAAGCTAGGAATGAGAATTCATATGACCAGAAAGGGGTGAACACATCAAAATGGTTTACCTTCAACTATTCAGTTATCCGATCTTCCTCCCAGAGGATCAAATATTTATATGTACAAGATGGTTACAAAACATGCTTAGAAGATGAAACCACTTGACCTTCCAACTGCCTGGCAGTTGAACTTCCCTGAAGGTTGGCATTCCATTCCCATGGCTAAAGAAGCCTTTTGAGGATGCCATGTGTGAAGGACTATTGACTGCGCAATGTCTGCCAAGTGGCACACAAAGATACAGAGTCATGCATAGAGGCGGACAACAACATAGTGACTCACGAAAGGCCATGCGCAATGGCATGGGGGGTCACAGTGACTTGCACATGATGCACAGGGCACACATGAGGCTGTTGAAGTTTGCACGACCATGCAGAGTGTTACCGAGTCGTGCACATTAACACAGAATGTGTTCAAGGCACATGCAAGGTTCCGTGAGGCTTGCACAGCTGAGCACTAATAACAAATCCCTAAGATATCTATATATATGGTTGTAATCCCAATGACATCGATATCACAGTTCAATTGGAGTTTTTTTGTTTCCTCTGTCTGACAATTTCACTGCCTAAGCTACAATCTTCACAATTTTGGCATCTCATTGAGCAGAAGCATCGGAATCAAAAGCTGGAATAAATGCAGAGAACTACAGAATGAGTTGGTAGATGGAATTGCACATGGGATGCCAGGAGTCCACAATCGAAACAGGTTTTTAAATTTTGATATTCATTTTCACTGCAAAGAGTGCTTTTGGCACATTTTCCAACAGTAGAGAGAAAACCAAGCGAGGATAAGCAGTGCAGAGCAGAATATGGTTCTGTAGCAGATCAGAGACAGATTTACAAATTGTTCCACATTAGCAGTGAATTCTCTGTAAAACAGCTATCAAACATCATATTGTGAAGAGAAATAATGTTATCATACTTTTCCCATGGAGTTTTCTTCCCCTAGAAAGTTTCTCCACATAAGTTTTGTATCTTTATGATGTGTATGGTTTGTTGTTCTTTGTTTCCTTGCATCTTATTTTCATTGTTATGCTGCTTATGAGAAGGAATTGTCATTATAGCACTAATTTCAGCTGTATTTCAGTAGTTACAGTTGTATTAACATATAAATCAACAGTTCATGTGTAAGGTATCTATATACTCAGTTATTCCATTCATTGGTTGAGAAATTGCAGATCACTCAACCACCCAAGTAGGGAAAGATCTATGACCATCACACACCTTCTGGAGAAGCCCTGTTCTTCAGGTCGGTGCCATTTACATTCTTTGCCACTCAATGCCTGGTAGAGGACCATGCATAGCTCCACAACAACATCAACACTCTGCAAGCACAAGGATTCCCCTTGTATCTGAGCTCATTTATCAATAGTTAAGAAATAGAAAGAAAAAAGAAAAATCAAGCACTTCGCTCAACCCTGTACCACTAGCTAGAAATCTACTACCTATGCAAGTCCCACACATACCAAAATTGATGCATCAAGCATACAAGAAACCATATGCAAAAGGCCATAATAGGGATCGGCATAACATCCATGCCCCACCATATGGCAGATACTAGAAAGTCAAGTGCAAGCCTATGTAATGTGCCAAATGCATCGTATAATGTTCATGTCATAGGGACCTCTGTTACAAAACAGTGGACCACACGCAATAAGAGGGTACTTCCTCTTGTGACTAGCATGAAGCAACATATCCTCCCACAGCATAGAAGTACACCTCACTTCTCCTGTTCCCTTGCCATAGGAAGTGTTTGTTTTGAAAGGCATTTATCCGAGTAACTAGTGGGAGAGAATATACCTTCCTACAACATACAAACACTCACTTATTGAAGTTGCCTTTACAAAGACTGTTAACCTAGGGTACCTAGATCTCATCATCTCTGTTTCATGATGGATACAAATATGCGTAAAATGAACTCAAAATATCAGCAGAAACAATTTGAAATTTACGTTGAGAAACAAACCACTTTTCTTTTTATACATGAGTTAAAAATAATCACATAATAAGATAGGTTGATTCTACGCAATATCAGACCCTTGATTTGACTTTCAATGCATGACTGATTCTTCAATTTCAGAACCAGGAGAGATTGAACTACACACTATTTCCCCTCTGAAGCAGATATGAGATATTGCTGTGCACATAATCAACTTTACAATGAAACTAAAAATAGAAGTACAGAAGCATCTCAAAGATAAAAAGAATGAAAAACTAGGAGCGGAGCACTTGCACCAGTTGCCCTTTCTTTGTTTGATATAAAATAAATTATGACAGACTCGCCAATGTGCTCCTTCTCTACATGTTTCTAGGATAATATTATAAATTTATATGCAATCATTGCGCACAAAACAATTATTAATATAGGCATATTAAGCAATGGACAAAATAACCCAAGATTTTCAAACCTCAGTGCCAGCAATGCCCATGGCAAGCCCTATGTCTGCTTCATGCAAAGCCGGTGCATCATTTGTGCCATCACCAGTAACAGCAACAACTTCACCAAGCAATGTTCGCAGGTGTTTCACCAAAGTGTGCTTGTCTAATGGAGATGATCTAGCCATAACCTGCAATAAATTGATTATTATCATGCCTTCATTGCTTCTCAAAATGTGCCTCTCAAATATGCTGCAGTAAGCTACCAAAAGCAACTTCAAGGCCTTGTTACCTGAATTTTTGGAATTAGTGTTCTCATCTCCTCTAAGCCCTTTTGACGAAAATCAGAACCTTCAATTGCTAAACCATCATCAGTCAAAATGCCACACTCTCTGGCAATTGCCTTTGCTGTGTTAATATTGTCTCCAGTAACCATTCGCACAGTGATTCCAGCAGCTTTACAGATTTGAACAGCATCCTTGACACCAGGACGAACTGGATCCTTGATACCAACAATAGCTATACACGTATAACCATGTCCTGGAAGAGGATTCTGAAGGGTACAATTATCTCCCATGTCCGTATAAGCAAGGCACAGTGTTCGTAACGCCTCACCAGCAAAACCTTCAATAACATTCATTAGACTGTTCATGGTTAATTCATCAAGTGGAACAGCTTGGCCAGTTGAATCTAGAACCTTGTCACACATATTCAAGATAATTTCTGCAGCACCTTTACAATGACATTGATATTTTCCCCAGAAAGCTCCAGCAAAACAGCCATTGTTTTTCTCTGAGAATTGAAAGGTTCAACTTTGATAATTGTAGATTCTTTGCGTACTCCACCAAAATCTCCGCCCAGCAGTAAGCCAAATTCCAAAAGTGCAGCCTCTGTTGGTGAGCCTAAACAACCATGTCTTCCATCCCTGTTCATTACCACCTCACCACTTGTATTTTGGAATATTGACTGAATAAAGATTTTGGACACATGTTCGGATGTTTCCTTTATAACTTTCTTAGCCTCCTCAGCATTCTGAATTTCCTTGACATTGCCACCGATAAATAGCTTAACAACAGTCATGTGGTTTGTTGTTAAAGTCCCAGTTTTATCGCTACAAATACATGTTGCAGATCCCATCGTCTCACATGCTGCAAGATGACGCACCAGTGATCGCTCATGCATCATCTTTTTCATGGCAAAGGCAAGGCTTAAGGTTACTGCCAAAGGCAGTCCTTCCGGTACTGCAACCACAACAATTGTGACTGCTATTGCAAAGAATTCTAAGATCTCAATAAAGTCATCTCCAGACCAGCTCGTATATTGCCCACTGATAATCTTCCTGTCAATTAATCCCTTTGTCAATACAAAGAATGTAATAATGGCAAAAAATAATCCAATCTTTCCAATTACCGTTGCTACGCCATTGAGCTTGACCTGTAGTGGTGTCTCATCTTCACCGCCTTCACTCAGGGTTGCCATCAATTTACCCCATCCAGTTCTCATGCCAACTGTTGTCACCAACATCTTGCCAGAACCATCTTGGACCTTCGTTCCTGATAAGAAAAATGGCTTCTCTTTATTCACAGTTACAGGTTCACTCTCACCTGTTAGGCTTGACTCGTTTATAAGCAATGAAAAGCCAGATACAAATAGCCCATCTGCTGGCACTTGATCACCAATTGATAAATGCACCAAATCGCCAACAACAAGATCATATATTGAAATTTTCTGTCTATAGCCATTTCGAGTCACCTGTATTGAGATCTTCTTCTTCTCCCTATCTAGATCCTTAAACTGCAAAGATTGTCGATAATCACTAACTGCAGTTAGAAATACAACTAAAAGAATGCTGAGAACAATGCCAAGACCATCATAGGCCCCTTTAGGCCATCCCTCTGTAGAAATCCCAACAGCCAAAGACACAGCTGCACAGACTGCAAGTATCATAAGAGTTGTGTCTTGTAATGCCTCCCATACATATACCCAAAATCCTTGAAGTGGCTTCTCAACAAATCTGTTAAGACCATAGACATTCTGTCTGCACTTCAGGCTTTCTTCATCAGCATCAATCCCATCATTAATTGACGTAGAAAGCTTCTCACAAATTCCTTCAATTCCACCATGGGCTCTTAACTTTTTGAGACTATGGTCTTCTACCATGGATGCTAGCTCATCAGCAGCGATGCCAAAACCACATGCTTTGACTTCCTCTGGTACTTCATAATCAGTGGAACCCGAAAGGCCAGCTTTCCAATCATTAAAAAAACTTTAAGAAATCAGCAAGCACTCCACATGAAAGATGAATTGTGTGACAAGTCACAAATTGATAACAGACTTACCATCAATAAATTGAAGCGCAGCCTTTGAAACTAAAAGAGCCACCTTTATTTTCTCCTGTTACAAACAAAATGATCACAAAAGACAAATCAAACATTGTTCTATATATTAATCCTCATTATTAATTCAAATTTGGATTTTCGACAGCATCAATTTTTGACATAAAAATGTCAGGTGTATTATTTATAGATAACTAAACATAAAAATCAAAAAAAGGAATGAAATAACAATATTTCTAACAGAACAATTCCTTCGGGAATGCACTCTGGGTTTCATTTAAAGAAATGCATGCAAATATAAATGATTACTTTTTTGGCTGCAAAATGTACAATCCTTAAACATTGAGAGCGTCTCACAAAAACAGCCATGACCAACGTGTTTCAACACTCATAAATTTGAGCAAAAAAGATAGGTCATAAATCAATTTCTTGACACAATTGCTAATAACAAAATTATCAAATGACAAGCTATATATTCATTTATTTTCAAACACAAAAGAAGCATATTTTCAATATTTAGCTAGATAGACGAAGCTGAGATACTCTCTCTCAGCAACAACAGTAGGTTAGAAACATCCTACCAAAAGTTTAATGGAACCCAATGCAACTACTTATGCTTTTACAGTTACACCCCAAATTTTGCATGAACATAATTCTGAATGGAAGCATATCAGTCTTCCTTTGTAGTTAACGAGAAAAATAGACATGTCAATAAGGACACATGAATGGAAAAATATATATTTACTTGCTAATGGTTACAGTGGCCGGTAATTGTGTTCTTTGTAAAAATATGAAAACCATCTTTATCTAATTCTAAACTATGGCTTGTTGTAGTCAGTAGAAAATCCAAAGTTATTCTGTACTCAGTAGAAAATCCAAAGTTATGCTATTTTTTGGAGGGGCATGGGTTACCATAGCACCACATAACTATTAGTTTTTATGTACTAATGCATCTTTTCAAGACATAAATGTTAAAAGATTATTACTATTAGTTTTGATGCTCTACTATCTTCTTTGTAACTGAGAACCAATCAGGTGAACTCACATTACCAGGGACTGTTGGCACCTTATGTAAACCATACAAGGTAGCACAACACTCACTGAAAACTTAGAAAGGGGATTTTGCATACAATCAACCTTCCGGACAACAAATCAGTATTAAATTGAACTCAAGATTAGCATCTGTAAGCTTTGGGTAGTGGAGACCTCCCAACTTGATGTCTCAGAATGTTCCAATAACATCTTGGCAAACATTGTGATAACAAATTGACACCATCACTTAAAGATAAAGAACATCAACAATGATCAATTGTAGCCAAATTTGCACCCTCTATTGGATAGGGGCAGCATTAAGTATGCCGTGGTGTTATGTCAATGGGTTGTCACAGATGATAGGCGTCATGTTCAACATTACGTATATAGATGTTCAACATTACGTATATAGATGTGGCCTAATAAATATACATTAATGACATTCTAAGTCACCAGAATAAAAATGGGTTATGGATACAGGGGTTTGCCATTTGGACCCCGGCTATGGTATGGCTTGGGTATGTCTGTACAAAATTAGAAATAAATAAATAAACAAAAATTACCATAATATCAGCATTTCTCCAAGTTTCCAGGATAGCTGGATGTCGTGACTGGTTTCAGGGACAGCAAAAACTTTACTGGATTTTGAGGCCAGCATATACAAATCAAATATTTTAAAATCAAAAATAACTTAAACAAACTAGACTAGATATTTAAGGATGTTTTCAGCAAATTTTTATGGGTTTTAAAAGTATACCTAGATGTAGGGGATTCAAGTTACTTTTTTCATTTTTATGCAGGGATGCCCTGACATCCCTGGACATCTTAAAACACAGGGGACGTCCCCGTGAACATCCCCTTTTTTCCAGGGATGTTGTGGGGACGGAGAAGGGACACCCCGTCCCTGTTCTTAGGACAACTGGGATGTCACTTGGACCCTGGGGATGCGTCCCCATGCAACACTGCATAATATTATGGTTATATGCATAAAATAAATTAAAAAATAGAAAAGCACTACTAATAATTAATAGTTCAAAATATTAAATGGTAATGAGTCATGACATAAGATATATCACATAGGTATATACGATTTGTTCAAAAAAAGGAAATTATCCCATGGTCAATCAAATTCCAAAACCACATGAATAACCTATTGCTCTTCTTCATCGAGAGCATCCAAATCAGCAAATTGGTTCATTAGAGCAAGAAGCAGGACTAGCAGCAAATTAGTTGTGTTTTTTAATGTTTTTTATTGTTAATTTTTATCTTTGTTTTTTTAATTATTATTATGACAGTTCAGTATCCAGAATAATAGAAGAACCCAAGTAGTACCTAGACAAGTAAAAGTGCCAGAACCATGCCAGTACAGGTATGAAGGCATATAGGGCAGTAGCCAGTAATGTAGGTTATATGCAGTATCTACTTATATTCAATAAATATTTTATTAATTCAATATTGATTATTAATTTAATATTGAACATCAAGAATAGCAATCCTCTCTAATTATCATGCTCATTCTCCACACATTGCCTGTTATTAGACCATTCTTCTTGTTTAAGTTATTTGGGTGTTTTTCTAATTCAAGAGCTTCTCCAAATCAGTGCTTTGTGTAATCTTTGTTAGCAATGAGCTTCCTATCTTCTATGCAAATCTGATGTTTGGGGTCATGTGAATGATTTGCAAGTGCCAATTTCTCTATTCTATTATGTAGTGTGTCAGCCGAGTAATCCTTGACTTTTCTTGAAAGCATCCGCCTGTTTCCCTAAGTAACATGTTTTTGTGATTGTGAGTGAAGAGGTCCCTTGAAGTTCAGTATGCTTCTCAGGGTATTTGAGAGAGCAAATGCACTTCACATTTTTTTACTTAAAATCTATCCTCCGTGTTATCTTATATGTAAGGAAGGGTAATTTGAGGCCCCTCTCTATTGTCCCCATGAGTATGAATACCAATTTGTCAGTTGGCTTTGTCAATAACTTTCTTAATCTGTGTCTCTGTACATCCATTCTCCTTGAGAACTTTGTAGAGGTACTTTACCTTTTGTTCAAGATCCACATCACCCAAAATCCTCACTGCTCTTGTGGGTAAGGTATTAAGAATCGCAAATTCTTGTTCTGGGTGGTGATGTGAGCTAGTTTGATGATAACGATTAGTGTTTGTCTTCTCTTTGTAAACATGGTGGCCCAACATACCATCAGGTTTTCTAGAAAGCAACATGCCTAACTATAGAAGACACTCTCCTCTTCCTCATCTATGAACTTTATTCATTCTGATATCCTGTTGTTGTGGTTATCGAAAACCTTCAAGCTTTCTTTATCTTAAGACCAGTAGGAATTGCCGCTATCCACAAATTAGGCTCACCAAATTGCTTTTTTCGTGGAACGACTCCATGACCATTTTCTTGAAGTATTCCATATAGACTTGCAACCACAAGTGACAAGGGAGATCTCATCACGATCCCTTCTGTCTGTTCATATATTTCCTCTTTGAAGCAAAAGAATGTTGACCTTATGCACAACCCATTCAATCCATTCTAAAACAAACCCAATCAAAAGAAAAAATTGGGGATCAAATGGACTTAAGCCAGTTAGTCCACAATTATACAATGTATCCCATAGCGGACAAGATTGGGGTGAGAGTTCAGATTGTGCTTCCTCTAAAAGTCGATAAACATGGTTCATGAGATGTCCATGTTGTCACCAATATAGGATTGGAAGAAAAGAAACAACTTAAAATGTTATGTCCCTAAATAGGCAAAAGTAGCATTGATGAATCATAAAACAATTCTCTGAACTTGAAAAGATGAAACAAGCTAGTTTTTCTGTTCAAAAAGACTAGTCCTCGCTTCAGAATCAACCCACCATAGGTACTAGTGGTGATTGTCATGATCCCCATCCACTTGACTATCTTTGGGATCATAAGATAGGTTTTAACTTTTAACTTGGCATCAGCAGATATACTATCTTATGAGAAGACTGACATTAAGACCTCATGAAATTATAGTAAGTTGGAGGGATTGTACAGTCTCTGTTGTGTCAAGTGGTTGAAGAGATGTAAATCAATAAATACCTCATGAAAATTGAGTTTCAACTGCAAGGAAACTAATTATTTTGAAACATACACTACAGGGAATACTAAGGATTGTGCATATGTACCAGGCCCGTTCAAAAGGTATGACTAGGGAGGTGTTGTGGAAAAATGCAATCCAAACTTTAATAAACAGTATTGCCAATAATCACACAGTAGGGTATAACTAGCAAGAAATGCTGAGATGTATTTTGGACTCCTTGTGTTATTTATTAGAGAACATCCTAATAAAAGGCATCAATCTCAGGCACATGTTGGGCAGAATATAAATGAAGCAAAGATAATGCATAGCTCTATCATCAATTACATAGCATCCAAGAAAATGCCTAGGGAATAGCCACTATATATCTTCCCTGTTGTGCAAGACTAGAACTGAATTCACCTTAGTTATCTGACAACGTATTTCACGAACCATCAAACAGTGGTTTCTCTTGAATGGAAGGGGTGGAAGGGATCATGCTCTTGTGATCGTGCATGAGATAAGGTCCTCATTATTGGAAGGGATCATGCTCTTGTGATCATGCATGAGATAATGTCCTCATTATATGTCATTCCTCTTATACGTTTTGGATGCAAATATAAGAATACAGAACCATGATTAGTTCCAAGGATATTATAGATTTGCTTTGCATATAAAGTGACCACAATTCTTAAGAGGATGTGTATGAGGGTGTTTGTCAAATGAGGTAAAGACTTCAGGAGATTCTATTTAATGATCACTTCAAAAATGAAAAGACATCTAGGGATGTAGTGTAAGACATCAGTCTCATTAAGTAAAAGATTATCTACTCCCCTGTTTAAATGGTGGAATTTCCATACAGCCTGAAAGGGCTTAATAAGTTAATAAGGAACCAAAACGAGATGCAGTTGATGGAAATCTCATGATGGTAATGAGTCTCCTAATATAGGGGTTGAGTTGGAGAAGTATTTTACAGTAGGGCCACTTTGAAAATGAAGACTGCATATAACTCATAGACTTTTGAGAGCAGAGTAGGGCAAAAGCTCCATTGGTCTGTAAGCTGTATATTCATTTGCCTTCATAAATAACTAATCGAACTAATCTTTAAAACTTTAAATTTAACTGGTACTCCTTTTGAAATCCCCTGTTGTCAAATTTTAATCACAACAGAATCTGTTTTGGTTTACAAATTACCACTTCTTAAACATGCGAATGAAATTGGAGTGCAAATGCATTCATCTAATACATGATTGAAATTGAAAAAGCTCACAAATTGTCAAATTTTGGCAAATATTAACTCAAATCTTCACCTTCTATTTGAACAGCAACCAGAGTATAATTGGACCCATTAGATGTCGGAGCAGTTAATAATATGTTGATGATTAGAATACTCCTTGGCATAGTAGCAAAAGTCTTTAAGAAATTGCCAATCAGCCAAGTAGGCAATCTTATCTGAATCAGATCGCCAATTTCTTCCTTTGATCAATGGCATGATTCCCAAGGATTTTGGTTTTTTCCTCTGAATGATGGCACTTACCAAAGCCAGTTTAATCGCAAACAAACTACAATTTTATCATCTGGTTTTTCAATATGCCTATTAAAAACTTGTTTTTTGAATTCTCCATCAAAACCTCATTTTTACATTGCAGATTTGGATTTTGCCGAAGTAACCAATCATTGGATGGATTAGGGCATGCTCAATGGCATTTATTATCCAGAAAATATCTGTTTCATTCTCATTCAGTTAAAAGCAATAAAAAACTATGAAATATAGCATGTGTCATGAAGGTCCATGTGGCCTCCAATGTTCCCCGAGAATGTGTCCCCAAGTTTGTTTTTTAATTTTTTGCCATCTAGGTACTTGGGGTATTTTTGGGATGGAAGGGTGTGGACCTTCCCCTTTTTTCTGCAGATTTTGGGGATGTTCTAAGGACACCCCTCACCATGGGAGACACCTCCTAGGACCGTCCACTAAGAGAGGAGGCCTTAGGCATCCCTGTGACGTCCCGCACAGACTGTCACTTTTCAGTGATGCTAAAAAACACTCACAATTATCAAATTTTTCAAAACTATAAAGGCCTCTAGCACCATGCAGATTGATAAGGCTCACTCCAAAGATCTTCACAGTTCAATTTTTCCGTAACTTAGTGAAACTTTTTGGGTTCCCTCCTATCTTTCCACTTCAATCACACAGCCACTTCATTCCAACTAAAACTAGATTGACCATGTATCCTTTCCTATTAGGTCCTTGGCATGCAAGATTCATCACCACACTCAGATATTCTCTGTGGACTTCACGTGGTTACACTAATTGCAATCTTTTCTAGTGCTCTATTTGACAGCTAGACAATCAAGTCGAACTAGGAGGGCAACATACGCCAGGATACATGGTCAAAGAGCCATGACTTAAAGAACATGTCTAGTTTTAGTTGGAATGAAGTGGTTGTGTCATAGAAGTGGAAAGATAAGAGGGAACCCAAATAAATCAGCACATCTTATCTACTAGTGGAAAATTGCAATAAATCACCCTTTAAAACAGAAAAAGGCAAAACCTATAAATCTGGTAAGAGGGACTTCAACTCGCTTTTAAACACCTTGGGGATAACTTTAAGACTACCTTTGAGTTATTCTAAACTTTGTACACCATTAATCTTATGCTCTTCCCAAATATCTCATAACCTAAATAGCTATTCACCAATCTGGAATAGGGTGAGTTCAGTTATTTTGCATAGATCATTAATTTGGCTAGATTATATTTGCATAAACTAAAATATGGCACCTTATGTCAAGTTTCTTGAAATGTCTAGTTAGATAGTTTAAAATAACTTCAAAAGACAACGAATTTAAACATTTTGTAAGGTATTTAATCTTAGAAAGATTGTTGACAAACTTCAATTTATACAATTTTTCAAAGAAATTTAATCTTAGCAAAATTGCTGACAGAATTTTCTTCAAAACACCCCAAATCTATACCATAACTTGTCCCAATTTGGCTATCAGTGCTTTCCCATTCTTTTTCTGTTGTATTAATACAATTCAGTTCATACTGCTCAAAAGACAACGAATTTAAACATTTTGTAAGGTATTTAATCTTAGAAAGATTGTTGACAAACTTCAATTTATACAATTTTTCAAAGAAATTTAATCTTAGCAAAATTGCTGACAGAATTTTCTTCAAAACACCCCAAATCTATACCATAACTTGTCCCAATTTGGCTATCAGTGCTTTCCCATTCTTTTTCTGTTGTATTAATACAATTCAGTTCATACTGCTGTATATCTATTGTTGTGAGGTGCATCTGTAGTACAATTCATCATTATGCGGAGTGATTCACAATTTCAAGTCCCAGAATACCTACTGTGTTGGATGTATATATGACATATGTTTATGAATAATGACTAGGAACCCACCATTTTGAGTGCATTGCTACATATTTTCCATATTGGGTATGTTAATATCATTTGTACTAGCAAGGGCTTCAGGTTATGGCTATCGTATTGGATACTATCTTGAGGCCACACAGATATTATTTGTTATGGCAGATACTTGATCTGTTTGTAAGGGGATTATGTTACATACTGTGTTTTGTACAACATTGTATATGTACACCTTTGAAAGGTATATAAAAACTGAAAAGTAGAAGCATCAAGGAAAAGTAAGCATTGGTAATAAACTATAAAGTCTAGTTAGTGCATACCAAGAATTGAATAGAACAATTTTGTAATCACTTGTACCCCAAATATACGGCTGGTTGTAGTGTTGGATATGTGCTGTATATTTTGCATATTCTACATTTCACCATACCTAGTAGAGCCTGATGCTATGACCCGGCCAGGGAATATGGGGTCATGTGTGGGTAGAAAAAAATTTGGACCATTAAAGGTGGTTTTTTGACCCTTGCTTTATACTTATTGTTTTGTAATACCACTTAGCAGTGTCCTATGGTGATGTGTCTATAAATGCTTGCACATGGATTAGGGTTAAGCACAAGCAAGAAATATTTTATTGTATTGTGAATAGTTCAGTTAATATAGTGAGCATTGTTTTTGCTGGGCTTTATCCTGAAAAGATTTTTCAGGTAAATAATCATGTGATGTGAGTGTGCCATTATTTTCTTTCTATTTAAAATTTTATTAGCATTGCTTATCCTACATAAGTTTCTTGGTATTATTTCTCTTCATGTAGAACTAAAAAAGGACTGGCTATTTCCTGTTACTGACAAATGAATTGTAATATGAAATTACGGAGGCCCAATTGAATTATCCAGCTTAAAATCAATGATGAGTTCTACCTCAAATGTTTGGGCCTTCTACAGTGGTTAAAGTTCTCACACGGTGATCCCAGAAACACACAAACAGAAGTTCTGCTACCTCCGCTTCCCTAATTTATGAATTTTATATTATGGCAGTCTTAATGTGTATGCCCACTGATTCCATTTATTTCTGTTCTGTTTATGTTTCCAGCACAGCAATCGTTTAGGTGGTTTTGGATTCGGCCAAAACTTCTTACTGCCTTTTAGAGTAAGATGTCTGATGCAGAAAAAGTTTTAACGGTGTTCACCATATCTATGATAACAGTATCAAAGCGTACTCATGGTTATGATTGCATTTCCTTATAGCTACTGTATGGGAAACATATATATCAGCGTTTGTAGCTTATAGGTCTCCAACTGTTTCAATATATTTGCAGTATTGAAACTTGAAATTTTCTTTTCGATTTTGACTAGTGAGGCTGGGAGTTCAAAAGTTAACGCGCTCTTATTTTGCAATATCCAGTTATTTCCGAGTTCTAACTAAATAAATAAAATGGGTGTTGCGCTCACTTCTGACCAAATAAGTAAAATGGGTATTCCATTTTTTTTTTCCGTTGAATGCAAATGTTTCTGTTATGATGTGGTCATTGCACCATTGGCCGTCTACTCCTATTATGTTATCTTTGAAATTCCATCTGTTTAACCTAAATCTGTTAGGCATCCTCAAACGGTAATCTACTGTATTTGTTGGATCCAGATCAGACCATAACAAACACACAAATCGACAAAAATCGAAATACGCAAAAACGGAGGAGAAAAAGAGTTAAATAAAAGGGCACTCACCTGGTTTGTCTTTTTCATAGCCTCTGCTTCGGATCTCTTTGACAAATTTGCAGTGAAGCGAAATCTTCTTTTTGGGTTTTTCACTACTGAACATAACTTCCTCCATCTTCTCAGAGCCTCTTCAGATGAATTTTTGGGCTTCACTCCTCCAAAATTTTCATTCAAATAGTTCTCCATGCTTACGAACAAGCCAACTTTTTATGTTTTGATCTGTTTATTCAGTGGACATGAGTAAAAACCATTATGGTATGCAGTTCAAGCATTGTTTTCGGGTTGTGGTGACGATTTGTTTCCGCCAAGCTTAGCATAACTTTCGGATCAATTACACATGGGTTTCTTTAGCAGTAGCTTTTTATATAAGATTTATTTTTAAAAGATAAGGTTGAAAAACTAGGAGACAGAGAAAGATTCAACAATTCAAAATACTAAAATGACAGAGTCTACTATCCCATGGTATTCCGTAGACCAATGTTAAAAAATTTCTATTTTATTCGATCAAATTTTTCCGCGAGAAAAGCACCTGACTACCTCAATTTTTTAATACCAAATTTGTTACGTTTCCGATTCTTTTCCTTTCGGAGATTTTGCTTAATCGTTTCATAGCAAGTTCTTAGCAGTTTTTACAGCTGCAAAGCCTGTAAATGTCGGCCTGGTATCTTCCCTTTTTTTCACTCGTTTTCTACACCCTGGATATATATCGGCTTTTACTTTGGGTGCACTCAAAGGCACTTCTTAGGTGTTCATATTAGTATAAGTACAAGCTAGAGGTATGTATATTAATGCATCTTTTAGGTTTTATTAGTGTTTACCCACTTAATTAATAAGAGAATGGAATTAAAATGGTTTGATTAAATTTCCTAATGAATATTGTTTTCTCAATTTCTTTTAAAATATAAAAATAATTTTATTTGACATTTTATTCGATTATAGTTATGAATAGTTTTATTTGAATGATGTAAGTTAAGGGAGAGGGGCCAGTAGCCGCCCACCCTAACTTCTTGCACGTCAAGCTCATAGCTAAACATATCAAATTTTGATGATTTTTTTGGGTTTCTCCGTATGCGACCGAAGAGCTTAAAGCTATTCTTTCAATTTCTGGGCACTTATACATTTCCCTATAGGACGCGTTATGTGCAAATGGGTCAAAAAAGTGTCATTTCAACATGTCGCCCCATACATGCGCAACGATGTGCCAATAACCGCTTGCCATCACATTTGTGCACTTGTCTTAATTTCATTGGTTAATTTATTGGAGTTGTGAACATGTATTGGTGCATTTGTGAACATGTACAAATGTTGTGAACATGTATTGGTGCATTTGTGTTAATTTATTAGGTTGGTATTTTACATGTATTGGTTCTTTTTAAAAATTTAATTGGGGGGTCAAGTGCACAAAAGCATAGTGGTTATTGGGGTGTGGGTGGCAACTGGGCCCTCTCCCTTATTGAACTCATAATTTGTTGTACTTTTCTACTTTATTCATTTTGACTAAAAAACATTTAATAGAAATCACTCTCACTAAGGTATTGGGAAAGTGACATAAAATGGATGTGAAGCCACTCCCGTAAACACCTCCTCAGTCCATAGTGTGGATGAATGGCGGTGGGATCCCAAGTCGTCATTATCTATGACTCGTGAGCCTATGAACATTCCTCCTTTCATAATGCATCACACTTCATAAAGAATTAATTGATATTGTTACAACTCAATGTAGCCTAGTTAGGTGTAAAGACAAATTTGCCAAAAAATTGATTTGATTCTAGTACTAGAATCTATGACAAGATTTTCCTGAATGTTTATGTCTATCATTGTTTTCAATAACTAAAAAAAAGAAGGGCATTTAGGTGCATCATTCGAAGCTCAAGATTGTTCATATGAGCTGGAGGAGATAATTTTTTGTATATATTAGATTTTCATTTACAGTCATTTATTTCGTAGTTTCACATATTGATTGATTTCCACTTTCTAGTTGTCTTGTGAACACAGTGTGTTGCAGAACAAAGTAGTAGTACTATTTATGTTCAAACTAGTCTAAGTTGCAATACGGGAGTAGCACCAAATCACTTGTTTGCAAAGTTGCATACAATGTCCCTTTGTGTCATTTCTTGGAACTACGAACTAATTTGAGATCTGCATTGTTTGATTCAATAGGTTTAGTCATAAGCATCTTGAGAGACAAGAAACTCTTGTAAGTATATATTGTAGCTATATTGTTATTTTGATGTTTTATAAATCCCACAAGGTATATCTTGGAACTTATTTTTCACATTCTACATATAGAATGTGGTTTTTAGTTCTATTTGTATTAGATTGTTTTGATTAAGATAACTAGGAAGGGCATGAACCCTTACAAAAAAGCCACCAAGGCAAATAAAAAGAGTTTTACAAGCAGTAAAACTAAACACTAAACTCGGACATTGTTCTATCAAATCCTGGTTCAAATGTCTCTCTTCTATTTTTTGTCTCTTTTTAGGGTTCTTAGTCACGTTTTCTATTATATTTTTGTGTTTATGCTTCAACGAATCTATGTGTATTCTGTAATTTCAAACTTGGGTTTGGGGTACTTACTTGAATGAGCTTCTTCTGGTTATCGACTTGTTGCCCTTAGTCACTCGTCGCCTTGATTTTCCTTGACTGCTTAATGATTTCAAAAAATCCTTTTGGAGATTGGTTTTTCTATACTCGGCTCTGGTTCATTGATGGCGTTTTGTGGCAAATTTCATATCAAGGCAAGAGTAATTAAGTCATTTGAATGTGAGTCATTTGATCTGCGCCAAATAGTCTTGTTAATAGCTCATCGGGATGATAACCTTTTCTTTCCTCGATGTTCTTTTATTCCCTTGATTTCTTTCAGGATTTCAAAATGATGCCATCATATCGATATCGTGATGTCCTCCCGAAATCTCTTTTATGAATAGTCACTTTGATATTTGCTTGTCCCTCCGATGCCCTTTTACTTATTATGTCATTTTTGCCTTTTCGGGGGGACTAGGAATCGACTCACTCCGACATCCCTAAGTCTCTTAATGTCTTTTATTCATAAATATTATCGGTTTATCGACAGGACTGGAAATCACGTCACTCCGATATCCTAGAGTCTCTTCGAAATGCTTTAGTTACTATTTATAATCACTATTGCTTTATCGGCGTGACACACGGGACACATGTAGGTGTCACGCCAATATACATAGGCCCCTTCGATATGTTTTTTGGTGTTTTTGGAATATCGAAGAGACCCTTAACTAACTCATTCTGATACCCCTCAGTCTCTTTGATCTTTCAGTCCCTTCAATTTTTTGATGTTAGCCCGATATGCAGATGAGTTGCATGTTTGTGTCCTTTTATCGCTTCGGATTATCGAAGAGACTCCAAAACGAGTCCCCCCGATATGGTAGTTTCCCACCGATATCCCTCATATGACTTTATTAAAGGGACTGTAGGGTCAGTCTTAATAACATAGAAGTGTTTTTTCCTGTATGACTTTGACTTTTGGGTAAAGGCGACAAGGCATTAATTTATTAGGGTTAAGACTCTATGTCGAATGGATACGCTATTTTGAGCAGGAAAAATTTAAAATGGTATTTTGGCGATAATATTATGGCAGGAAATTTAAGTTTTTTCATAAAAATTTTTAGGGTTAAAATTTTGTTCCAACAGGGCCCGTGGGTGTGGTTTGTTGGTTGATGCTGCCTATAGCAAGAGTGCCAGAAATCTCCTATGCTGCTTTTCTTTTCTCCAACTCGGCCTAGAAGACATAAAGAGTAGTAGCAGAGTTTTTGACAATCTCTTTGCTGAAGGCAATAATCTACTCCATATTCCTTTTGATGGCTTCATGATTATGCTTAACATTGCCCATTTCCTGCTCTAAACTTTCCCATTTCTCCAAAGTGGTGGCGAACTTCTCTGGCTCCTACCAAAGGTCTTCCATCACATTATCTTTGGGTTAGTCAGAGGTCTCTTATTGGGTAACAATTTCAAGGTGTTGAATTTTCTTCTTGGTGTGGTGCATTTGTGATAATTGTCATTTTAACAATTGGTTATGCAGGTCCATAGCCTTGTACAAGGTTATGACCTTCTCTTCCATCTGGGTACAGGAACTGCATATGCTCTCCTCCTAACTGGTACTACGGCCTCCAATAAGGGGACTGCTGAGAGGGGTAGAAGATTGTTTAACACCAGAACTGGTGGAGGGGAAGAACTACATAGTAGGAGGGGAATTGGGCTAAGAGGGGGTCTCTGAAAGGTTCCCCTACATCTTTCTCTTGCCTTTGTATTTGTGTTAGATTATTATGAGAACATAGAATATGCAAGTTTTGTCAATCATATTTCTAAAAAAATGTTGTGTTTTCCTTTTGAATTTAGGGCATTCATTTTATTTGGTAACTACACAAACTACTATTGATTTGAATTTAATTCAATTCCATTTTCTTTTTGTGAACTAGTTGGTTTCTATAGAAAATTGAAGAAGTAATAAACTAGTTTTGATCAATGGATGATAAATGGCATTAGAGGTTGGATTTCATTTTTGTTAGATCATGAATGCTTCTTAATGATGGCTAATCAATGATCGATTATTGTGATTTAATGGATATAAAAAATTGGAAGTGAGCAATAGTTATCAACTACGTCCACCCAAGAAGTCTCCAACCTACCATCTCTTAAACTAATAGCTTTAGGTGTTGGGAAAGGTGTGTTGTACACCTTGCATATTGCTAATAATGTAAAATGTAATATTTAATTGTGATGCATATTAGATATGTGAACATCACAATGCATTAGACATTCTTGGGGCTACTTGCAAGTTGTATGTAATATTGGGATAAATATTTAATGTGGATTGCACGTTGGGAAAATATTTTAATATTGGGAAAGCTTGGTACCAAAAAATAAATAAGGAGGACATGGTTTAGTGAGCTCATGGTTTTGAGGCATATGGTTATGTAATATCACTTGGTGGTTTTGTGCAAGCTTATTTCTATAAAGCAAGCACATGATTATTTGTTGAGGTTGGCTAGGTTGGCTTGTTAGTTTGCATAACCTTTGGCTTGTTGGATAAGGTTGGATTGATCATCTCTTGTAGGTTGCATGTGTGAGAAGATGAAGCATGGATTGGGATGTGTGGTTACATGATTCTCATTTGCGTGTTCACATCAATTAAGGAGATTGATGCTTTAGAAGTATTCATGGAGGTTGTGTATTATAATATTTGTTCATGAGATAGTACATTAAGTGTTTATGCTTTTGGAGGATGGGTTTTTCCCTCTTGAGGATTTTCCTAGGGTACATCTTGTGTCATCTTGATGGTATGTTTGTCTATTCTTTTGCATGTGGATTTTGAATAATTGTTTGCATATTTTTCTCTCTTTGGGTTATAGGGAAATAGTTTATTATGGCTATAAATTTCCTTTCATCGGGCACATGGCCAAAACCACCAGCTAATAAGACCTGAGTGATGGAAAAGTTGGAAGACTTTAGAGAAGCTAGTATTGGGTGTAGGACCCATCTAGAAATCAAAGTAGAAGAGTAGAAAGTTTCCAACCTCTCATACCTCAACTCGATAGACTCACCTTGAACTCTAACAAAAACCTTCCTAACCTTAGAGTCGTGAGTACTATTTGACCTAGCTATTAAAGGGTAGGTAGGAGAGAGCACAACCTCCAAACACTTCAAAGGAGAACAACATCTAAAGCCCCAACAATTGAAGGGTAGGGAGTCCATTTCCTTAATTTACCCTTTGTTGCCAGACTTTACAAGTCAAATCATAAGGCAAAAGGGAGTCAAAATCTCTCATCTTGATGTGGTCATTGTAGGCCAAGATTGGCTTAGCCATTATCCATATAAACAAAGTCATGTGTTCTTTCTTCTTTTGATAGCTTACTAAAAACGTTTATAAACATGTATGCAAAATTTAAGAGCAGGAAGGAGAAAAAGGTTGAATTACAGAGAGTTTGAATGAAAGAATACTTTGCATGTACAAGTTATGAAAAAATAAATAAATAAAATGATGATGGAAGTGGAGCCATATGAATTTGTAGTTTAAGTAAGACTTCCAATGACATAAAATTTGTTATTCATAAAATATCCAAACAAATCTTTCTATCCCTATGAATATTAGGGAAAGGCTCCCATCGCTATTTATCATGATCATACTTCTCTGCACATTTCAAAATGTCTCTGTTTGGACCAATTCCTCCATCCACGAAAGCAAAGTTAGCACAGCTATAAACTATAAAGAGACGCCTAGGAGTAATCATATAAGACCTATTAAACTATTTACTAGTAACAAGCTCATACCTCTAGATAACAAGGCCTACAATCTCCCTTCCTAACACAAGAATGTGGGTGACAACACAAAGGCTCTGTTTATCACTTCGAGGCATTCTTTTAAATAGGTAACATGCCTTATCTATGGTCCTACTATTCTTCTATTGTGAAAAGTCATTCTTCAAAATACCAATCTGCAAGAATTTTCTCAAGAATTGTTGAATTTAAAGGTTTCAATTTTTGGAATTCATAAAGAAGGGCATAGATGTATTTTTTAGATGTCATTTTATAATTTTGTTCAATTGCATGAGTTATTTAATTTCCCATAAAAATGAGGTGCACTTTTTGATTGATCATAACGTGTTTATAAGTTCTATTTATGTGGTATTTAAGTTCTATTTTGTTAACACAAATTGTAACCTTCTATAAGCCTTGCATTCCTAAAAGCAATTTGACATTTAGATTTATGCTTTTTTGTCCATTATTTGGATTGTGTTTCCTTTCATTTAAATATTAATGATTGTGCACATTTTTTGTGGGGATTCTAGGTACCTTTGGTAAGGTATGAATCACTTAGACAGTCTTAAGTGGTATTGAAAGCAAAAATGACTATACCACAATTTTCAATAATGGCGTTGATAGCACAATCATAATGTATTTTATGTACTTTGAATCTATATCCAATAGTTTTACAACTTTATTAATTAAGCTGGTCATTGTTTGTCTTTTCCTTCTAATGTATAAATAGGGAAGTTGCACTTGGATTGCATAGAAGTTGTGTTTAGTGATTTAGTCGCTAGATAGAGTAGTCTCAATAGTTATATTTATTTATATGTTAATTTCAACTCTAAATTCATTTTTATCTTCATGGTCATTTTCATGCTTTCTCAAGTTCTCTTCTTTATTGTTCTTATGCACTTGTACTTGATGCTTGCAATAGATAATATTTTATGATGATGTTATGTTGTGGAGCTTTGTCATTCGAAAAATTAAGTTACTCATATTCCTTGTATCTCTCTATTGCATTCATAATACTAGTCTTTATGTCATATTCACCATCTACATCTTACTCATCTTGTTGTACTACTCCATAGTTTATTATCTGGGTACTACATGTCATCTCCCCTCTCTTGATTCTTTCCTCACTCTTAAGATTGAAAAGAGACCATTGTAAAAGTCACACAACAACTGACAAGAGATTTGAAATTTCACATAATTATAGATACTCAAAACATTGCAAGTAAAGAAGTTTATATTCAAACTAGGTATGCCAAGCAATACATTGTCTTAATCATGAGAGTACTCATGTTAACGATCAATCTTTTATCATAAGCTAGTTGTTTTTAGCAAAAGTGCCAAGATGGTTAACTTATTGTCACATATATTTTGTAGAAGATCAAAATAATGAATGAGTTGATTGTGCAATAGTACTTGTGTAGAATAGTCCAAAGTGACAATGATATAGAAATTTGATTATAGGATGATAGAGAAATTACTTAAGCAACAAAAGTATCAATAATATGGGAAAAATAATCCAACAATTCTAGATTTGACCACCATTCCTAGGAAGTTGAAACATTCAAGAAAGCAAGGGAGATATATAGGTGTTAGAAAACATGAAAATGAACATTATGGTGTAGAAATCTATGGCTACAACTATAACTATCAATGGCAGGGATGTTTGATAAAGTAAAAAATGCTACTTATGTTTATGATAAGGCAACCGTATCCATGAAAGGCATCAACGCCGTGACCATTTTCTTCTACAACAATTTAGAGGCATGCAAGTTCTTGTCCAACCAGCCTATTGTTCCCCTAGCTACTTTCTGATCTACCTCTAAATTAGACCTTATTTATGTTCATCCCACCAATACCTTGCAATCAAAGTCTAAGGACTCAGGGCAAACAAAACATGGAAGTGAAAACCTACACCTCAATACTATCAAATCCAAACATTCCATGAATGCAAGTAAATACAAAGGTGTTAGACAATACCCATGGGATCATTTTGGTGCAGAAATATTGGACCTAAACTCTAATTAACGATAATGGATTGGAACATTTGATACAGTAGAAGAGGCTACTTATGCTTATGACATTGTTTCCATATCAATGAGAGGCATCGGAGCAATTACAAATTTTGTCCATATGAATTTCGATCCATGTAAGTTCATTTCCAACCAACCTATTGTTTCCTTCCCTACTTTGTTGTCTTGCTCCAAATTGCATGCAGATTATACTAACCCTACCAACATGTTGCAAGATGCTTGCTTTGATTATACATGCAAGAATTCGACCATGAAACATTTTGCATTAGAAGTTAAAATGTACAAGTTTGTGTTGGGATAAGGTGTCATTAACCTTGTAAATCCTAATATTGTATTTATTTCATTTTATTATCTGTAATTTGTAATTACCCGTAAGGGAATGAGGTAGTTTCACCGGCAGTGGTAATTCTGGACTTACCAGAGGTAATTATGGAGTGACATTTACGGTTGGCAATTGTAAAAATCATGAGTGAATGAGTGTAGGTACCACCTTGGAGGAATATGTTATTTTTAGCATGTATGACATGTGTCATAATGTTTGGTGAGTGCATCTAAGAGAATCTATGACGGCTTCAAGTTATCATATGATTCTATGACACTATGACAACATATGACGGATATTTAATAATGTAAGATGCTATGTTTAGCCCTAGTCACCCATCTTGGGAAGATACTTTCTAGAGGAATCTATGATGGTTATGACGTGTCATAAGATGCTGTAAGAGACCATATTTAGCCTTGGGCGCCCAACTTTGCATGGTTGACTTTGGACAAGTGGCATAAGCTTGTAAGTAGACATTTAATGTTTGCATGTTGGAGATTCTCAGGAGAGAGAATGTGGACACCTAGATTGGAGGGAAAACACTTCTATAAGCTCACTGCCATGTAAATGTTGTATTATGACAATTTTTTGTACATAGGTGTTGCCAGAGTGAAGGTTGGAGAGAAGAAGGAAGTGCATGTATTATGTTATTTAGTTTTCAAAGATAATACAACTTGAGCCTCTTTTCTTGGTGGAGTTTTTTACCCGAAAGAGTTTTATCCACGTTATATCTTATGTCATTCTTCTATGGTGCTTGTTCCTATGTTGTGATTTAATTTTCAAATGCAATCTTCATTGATATTACACTGTTTGAGATCATTTACATATTGTAATCATATTTTCATTTAATTAGTTGTTGCCTTCATTTCTAACATTTTGGTGACATGTTCATGAACAATTCCGTGTAGTCTCTAACATGAATGATAGAGAGAAATCATTATTTTCTTGGATGTTCTTCAAGCAATTCACAACTATCCATCTCTCTTCCTAGAGATCATACCAACCCCAGTAGGTCAACATTGTCATTGTAATGCCTCTGCAAGAATATCCCTTGACTAGTTCTAGTCATAATCCTGAAATATTTCCTTCATCTACAAATAAGTTGTACAATCCTATAATCTATTATTAAAATGCAACTATTGACAAATTGAACATTCCATGCTCATTTTCATGTCCGCATCCCTCCTTCAACTATGTTGTTTAGTCTTCTTTTAACACCAACAACATTGCCAATACAAATTCAAGTTTGTTGGATCAAGTAATCTAAAAGTTCCTTCCTTAACAACAACAACTGTAATTAGAGAAATATGACATGTATGTTGTTGACCATCGATGCTCTAATTCCTCTAGATGCTCTTCTTCAATAGATTTTACAAGAAAATAATTCAAAGATAGCTAATATGGCCACTTGAAAAGACTTCAATCACATTGAACAAGATTGCCTTCTCATCTGTTTCAATTTTGCTTCTCAATATTTCTACCTTGGAAGCACAAATATATGACATAAATAACCCAAATTACACATGTGGTACTATACAACCTCTTGTATGCTGCCAAAAGTTGTGATAGATTATCTTCCACATTAAGGATCTGGTGACCATAATGTCATGGACAACTTCTACACACATAATGGGAATTTTGGCATGACATGGTTGTGTTTGTGAATCTACCACAATGATGTTTATCATGATGCCATGGGTAGCTCTAGAACACTCTCCATGGGATTGTTGGTAGTGATGAGGATCAATCTATTTGAAAAATGGTCTTTTGGTATTAAAGATAGGTATCATTATGCTATGATGGACTTTGGATTGTGTGTAGGAATTTTGTGGTATGACAGGGCTACTTTTGAGTAGATCTATCAATTAGAGAAAGATTATATTCTAATACGAAGATGCAAATCATGGAACTAGAGGGGGTTTTTAGAGTTTGCACTAATCATGTAGTGGGAGCATTGGCTATGATTTGGGGATAATCTTCTAGTGTTGAGTACAATGATCACTTCCCCTTAGGGAGAGATGCTCTTGCATATTGCAGTGATACTTTTTGAGTTTGGTTAGGCATGAAATGAATAGATATGTACTTGGTATTACTAGATAGATTGAGCTGATCACATTGATCTCTTGGTTGTTGGAGATCAAGTGTTGGAATGGGATAAGTTTCTCAATTAGTTTCAATAAGAAGACCAAGGAGCCTACACCTAGGGTTGGGCATGAGTTCAACATGGACTTGATGAGGAGATTTTTTAGAGAGAGAGAGAGTTAGAGTGATTGGGAGCACCAAAATAAGAGGAACAATCTCATACCCCACTCTCAAGGAGGTCCACTCAATAGAGAATGCAGCCTGATAGAAATAGCCCACTTGGTTTTTTAGATGTATTTTGGTTTTGCTTTGTCTTTTATTGGTCTTGAGTTGTGGAGTCAATTATGAGGAGTACATGGTGTGGTTGGCTAAGGGTTGATTCTATGGATGTGGGAATGGGCATTAGTGATATATTATTTCCAATTGAGAAGCTTACATCTTTCATATTTTTGGCATGTTGCTACTACATTTAACTTTGGGGTTGAATAGTTAGATATGGAGAGAGCTCTTATGTATGGGAATTTGGAGGATGATATCTACTGTACACAATTAGATCACTCTGTTAATGCTAGAAGGACATGGTCTGTAATGTTCTTTTACACTAGGAGAGATAGAGGGTATGGACCATGTCCTTTATGTGAGTGCAGTTGATAATCTGCTATAGTTTTCACTAGACTGGACATTACTCAACCAATGGAAGTCCTAAAGAGGTGTATGTGTCCATTTTGCAAAAGGAGTATTGGACTACCCTCTCCAAGTATCTTCAAGACATGTCTAGATGTCTAATTTTCCACTAGGGATAACAAACCTTGAGTAGGATAGTGGATATATATATAGGGGTTCATGGATTTTGTGAGTAGGATATGTGGATAGCAGAAGGCCTATTTATGGGTTGTTTACTCTCATATGTGGTGTGGTTGGTCAGATGAGAAAGAATAAGATGTGGTTTCACTTTCAACTATATTTTCAGAGGTAAAGTATATGGAAAATACGTAGGCTTATTAGGAAGAGATTTGACTCCAAGGATTATGTTTAGATATCATGTTAAAGTAGGATTTATTGTGATAGTCAAAGTGTCACCAATGTCATAAAGAACCCTACTTTTTGTGCATGGTTAGAGCACATTGATCTAGAGTTCTAAATGTTACAATTACTTTGGTGAAGCCCATGAGCACAAAGAAGTGTGGATGATGTAGGATGATTATGGGGGTGTTTTCCCTTCATAGTGAACTTGTTTATGGTTGGCCCTTTACAACTTTGACTCCTTATGCAATGTATAAACAAGTGACAGAATGTTGGGAAAGGTGTTGTACACTTTACTGGCTTTCAAAACTTCAACTCCATTATCATATACTTGACACTCAATACTAATGCAAGGAGAACAATACTATGTAGGCAAAGAGGCAAAAATCATCAGATAGTGGATAGCTAGAGGACAATGCATAGGGTTGGTCTAATCCTCTTCTTCTTTAGGCTCTAAAAAACCTAGGAAAATGTTTCCTTTGACCGTCACAAGACAATTGAGGAGAAACAAAAGAGTTACAACTAGAACTTGACTAGCCATGCCCTGATGGAAACCATGAATAGACCTTAAGACCTCATATTATGTAGATTGAAGCAAGTATAAACATGTAGTTGAAGATAGAAACAATTTACAACCACCGTAGATGAATCCCCTTAATATATCATGCATATGTGCTACTTGAAATCCCTAACACACAATTACTAAAGATATAACTAGTGATAATCAGTTAAGATGCTTGACACATGAAATGTACATTTGTATATGATGAGGCATGTGTGGAGCACAATAAATTCCCACTAGACCTAATGCAGCTAAGGCATGCATGTAACTCAATGGATGGCTCCATCCTAGATCAAGTAGCTCAGTGAGGGAGGACATGCTACATTTAATTTATCAACCCAGGGATGTGTTTCTTGGTATGACATGTAAGTACTATATGTAAAACTACAGATTTTCTATATGTAGAGTTGTGTATAGCTGGTAAATGATAGTTGCTGGAAGCTAAGAAAAAAATACAATACTGAAATAGGAAATCTATCTTATAACTTCTGAAAATAACTACTATAACTGATTTTCAATTAAATTGAACAACAAACTGAAATAAAATCAAACAAATCCAATTCTAAGATCTAATTTTGATTGCATTAATCTATTCCTAACAAGCAGTAGTCTAACCTGAGTGGGCTCTGACTCAAATTAACTACTTCCTTCCTCCTTTTATTAGTTAATCAAATCAACTTATTCACTTCACCATCATAAATCCAGAATGATAATAAAAACAATCTGAAATAAGAACTATGTTTTAATCATTGCAATAGAAAATCTAATACAATCATGAGAAAATCCAACTTAACTAGATACGCTGGGTGAGAAAGATATATACACCCTTCAATAGTTTATGCCTTTGTGAAAACTAAATGCTAATCAATCCACTTCCCATAAAACAAGGGAAGGACTCTTTACTTTAAGAAAGTAAAATCATACTAGGAAACTAGGACTTTAGAGTAACCGAAGAGGTAGATTCCCAACTGGACTATGACATAAACAAACTAATTGAAAATATAACTTCAAATTATCATGGATTCTCCATCTTCACACATCCTTAGAAAAGTGAACATTTGTTAGTTGTCGAATATCTTCATTTCATTATTCATACTCAAGAAGGATATAACTGTCACTAGACAATTGTATGTGACTTCATGCTTAGTTGTAGATTGATCCTCGGGCTACAGGAGACGGGTTCCTTAGCTACAAGTACTGATCCTTTGGCCACAAGAACTCTTCAGTCCTTCAACTACAGTAACTGACCTTGTGGCTGCAAGAACTTCTTCAGTCCTTTAGTTACAAGTTAGAACTATTCCAATGGAAAGAATCCTTATCCACTAAGTAAGATCACAGAAAACTTAATCAAGGAACATTATGCTTAAAAATAATTACTTTAACACACATACATTTATTAAAATATAATGCACATAACATAGTATACTGTCCAAATATCAGTTAAAGTTTCAACTTGAAAGGTGGAAATGTCTACAGCAGTATGACTTGAAATAGGAAAGATGAACACTTAAAAGAGACAATTATGGTGCTCATAAGCATGACCTAAGAATACAAACTAAAACTAAGAGAGAATGTTTTGATGATTTAGAAATGTTGTGATAGAAGGGGATAGCATTGTAGACTAATGCCTTGATCCAATGGGCAACTAAGTCACCACCCTACCCTTAACACCTACATAAGAGGAAACTCAAGTTGAAAATGAGGCATGCATTTGACAACCATAAGTTGGACTACATTATCAAGAAATGCATACCTATTAGTAACTAGAAGTGTTTATGGAAGAGCAATCATTGAACAATCCATGGCCAAACAAGACACATCCATAGAATATATTGAAAAGAGAAATCCAAATATACTTTGAATTGTTTTACAATCCCTACATAGATTAACTAATCGACATATCACCAAATAAGTAAATGTGACCTCAGAAATGGACATAGCATTCCATCTCCTAAAAGCATCCAATCAACCATGGAGTAAATCATAACATAGAAGACTTATGCATTAAATCCCTTTTCATGAACATACAAGTGAAAGCATTAAGATTGTTGGGTCCCAAAACTGAAGGTCCAAAATCTTAGAGTGTTTCTCCTCCTTACAGGCAAGGAGTGTCATCAGGAAGGTGAGAAAGGGGCTCATCCATATATTGAGGATGGTTAATGCCAACTAACAAGAGTGGATATGCTCTCCTACACTTCGGGCTCAACTAGACCTAGGAGGGATATTCCTAGAGGCATGAAATGGAACACAAATGAACACTCACAGCCATACCCAACATACACTTGATCCCCATAACTATCACTAGGCCAAGACAAATCGGTTGTATAGACCTCTAATTAAGTTGATTGCTACACCCTATAGATGCACCTTCAAATGATAACAACATGGTATCCCTTAAGATGAATCTACTTAACCTCCCTTGCATAATTTATAGGGTGCAGGCATGTATGAACATGATTCACATGTGATTTGAATAGCTTTAGATTGCTTAATATTAGTCCCTAGTTGTAACACTGAATCATAAACAACATGCGAAACCTAATCTACTCCTACAACTACCCAGGATAGAGGAAGATTGAAAGATTGTTGGCCCTTCACCAAGATGGATCGGTGCCTACTCCATTGGGCAACAGAGTCATGAACAATAAAGAAGAGGGAGATACATATAATAAAGGATCAACAAAATCACATGTATTCTCATACAAATCAAAGATTACATCATAAACAGGGGACATACTTATTAATCCACTACAATAACCCACTTGAAACAAAGAGAAGAACAACACAAAAGATTTGTGCATTAAAATGTTATCTTACATTTATCTAGTCTCTGTTATAAACACACCAACAAATGTAGTGAGGGAAAAAAATACATCAATGACTATACATTCCCTTGAACCGTTACAAACGGCCATGGAGACATACCACTGCATAGATGTGTATTGCAAACCATTCCTACTTTGTATCAAATGCATTCCAGCTCCTTGTTGATCTGGTTGGTTTTGTTTGATGTCCTAAAAGCACCTGAGGCACTTGTAGACCCAAATTGGTTCAATGACCAACCCTTTTTCACATCTTTAGATGATGTATATATAGCACTATTTTTCACTATTGCATCTAGGTGGGAATCACCTACCCCACCTACCCTTGGTACATGTTGCATTCAATTTCACCTACCTCCAACTCCTTGTTTTGGACATTAATGGCTCTTTTGGGAAGTAGGGATGTGTTTCAGCTGAAAAACCCATGAAAAATGTGTTTAAAATATGTTAAAAATTTTAATTTTGTGTTTGTTCCTACTTGTCAGTGATTTTACGCCCACTAGGAACTTGTCGCAATCTTCTTTCTTCTTCCTTTTTCTCTTTGTTCATCCTTGTCTTCATTTGGTCAGTGATCGACTAGCAACTAGGAACTAGTAACAGTTCCTATTCCACTTTCTTAGTGATTTCCCAATGACCAAAAATGCATCGAAAACTTCTTTCTCTTCACTTCTTTGCCTTAGACATTTTCAATCCTTTTCGTGCCTTAGTCATTTTTATCTTCCTTCATTCTGTTAGGAATGGACCAGGAACTAGGAACAATTCTTGTTCCACTTTGTCGGTGAGTTCCCACCCACTAGGAACTCACCAAATTTTTTATCTTCTTATTTTGCCTTGCCTTGGCCACTTTTTTCTATCATTGTTATCTCTTTCCACTCCACTTTGTCTCTTTGCTTCCCCATTCAATTATGTTGGAGCTTTGGGCTCCACTAGGAACATGTTGAGGGGAGATCGGGAACCAGGAACTAGAAAACAAGAACCAAATGAGGTTCTTGTTCTAGGTTGTCAGTGATTCGCCAACAACCACTAACACTTTTCATTTTCTTGTAGAAGCCAAGCAAAAGTCCCAAGTCGAGGATTCAGGGGAAAGCAGGGACCAAGGAACTGATCGGGGGTTTCGATGGTTTT
The DNA here is from genome assembly GCA_027924645.1 of Cunninghamia lanceolata. Taxonomy (NCBI): domain Eukaryota; kingdom Viridiplantae; phylum Streptophyta; class Pinopsida; order Cupressales; family Cupressaceae; genus Cunninghamia; species Cunninghamia lanceolata. Next base: position 39,012 of record BSBN01001346.1, on the reverse strand, counting down.
GAGAACCACCGGAACTGCCGACAAGTTCCTGGCAGGCCCCAAAGGGTTGATAAAGGCCAAACTTAGCCATTTTTAAATATTTTTTACTAAGGAAGAAACTAAGTACTTATTGGATTTTTAGGATAATTTTTTAGGATAAGGGCCCATTGAAAATATCTCAGATCGGGTATAAATGATGGGCAAAAGAGGCATAGACACACAATTTTAATGGATTTTAGGCAGGAAAACAAGGTGGAAAATCTGGCCACCAACAAAGACAAAATAGAATAAGACATAAGAATTGATGCCATTGATGTTACTGATCAAATTGCTAAGGATTTACAACAGGGTCCTGTCCTAAAACTAACCAGCCAAACTTTATTACAACACTTAGACCTACTTATATAGCACTATAATTTAGTTTACAACCACATGGGTATGGAAAATAAATTACAAAGGAGGTTACATTAGAATTTACACCTTATCATTGTCCCCAAGCATCTACAAGTAGACTAATTACATTTGCATAAGGAGAAAATTTGTATTGGATTTGCTACAAGGTACATAAGAGCATAAAACATCCTCACATAAGTGCAAGTAGCCACTTTGGTTAAAATTCTTAGGCCTACAATAGCATGGGAGACATATGTTTATCATGTAAATATCATCTCGAGCCACACCCAACCCATACTCTACAATAAATGTATCAACAAGCAAGAAGTCACATGAGAGACAAAGAACACCTTATTTTGTTTCAACACACGACTCAATGCTACTTGCAACATCTTTCATCACCCTATAGATCACCAACAATCATAGCCACATTACCAAGGACTAAATAAATGCACCATTGGCCACCATTTCTTTATCACTGCCAAGCAGAGGAAGAAAATCCTACATTTAGGGTGTGTAGGGCATGACCAAAATGACATATATAAGGTTCAACCACCACCATTAATATCACCAATGGCTTCATGAAGGTATACATAGATTCCCATATTGAAATGAATCTCAACCACCCATGGAGACAATATTTGTAGTCGTTGCTTATGGGCATGAGCAAGAAAAACCCAAAATAATGCATGCATAGTGTGTTGGCAATGTGTACAACTATTGACATGTTTTGTTGTGGGAGAAGATCAATAGTCAGTGATGAGTGGCCTTTAAACCAAAGACTAGTGAATAGTGCTCAAAGGAAAGTGCTTTCTCGAGGAGTTTAACTACCACACCGTAATTAGATGTTGTCAATTAGGGAAAATCATGTTGCACATAATATATGTAATCCACCTTGAAAAGTCTTCACTCTACACACAAAGCACTAGGGCCCACCAACATTTCATATAGGTGCTAGATGACACACATTAATATGTTTCCCCATGGAGTACAAGACATCATAAACACTTGGGCCTACCACCGCCAAAGGTCACATATGGTGGGCAAAGAGTCACTAATGAATCCACATAAGCTACATGAGAGACCAATGCCCGTGACAAATAAGTGTAGCAGCTCACTATTGTTAATGTCACTAGGATAAAACATGGCATCATACAAATGGTCCAAGTATAATGCATAGAGCCATGCTAGGAGATAAATAAACATTGTAGCACACTTAAAACAAGAGTATGCATGCAAGGAGAAAACATATAAGTTAACTGGAACCATAAGAGGCTTATGCCCAAAACAAAACCTCAACTATGGAGACTAATAATGAACATTTGACCTAAGAAATAAAGCATACACACATATACACTAGGGTTCATATAAGTTATAGGGGCAAACATGCATATTAGAATGGTAGATAGAAAATAGTGCCAACACACCTTGCATAGAAATATTTGATAATTTGTAAAGTTTTGGTTCATGTCTATGTGGGGCACCACACTTTAGGAGAGGTCAATATTTTATGAGGGGCATGTTGTATGGGACATTACAAATACATTTAATGTTAGTGGTCCATTATGGGAAATAGATTTAATATTTAAGGGGTCATGGATTAGTGAACACATGGTTTATTGGGTTCATTGGAGGAATGCATTCAATGATTGGGGATAATTGTTAAATATATTCAATATTATAAAATGTATTTAATTCTTGGGTCATGCGTGCAATTCAAACTTGGGTGTTAGGCTTGGAGAAGAGTAATTTGGTGACTTGGAGCACATGTTGTCACATGTCTTGGTGACAAACTTGGGTGCCCAAATTTGTGAATTGATTATTTTTGCTCAGGGCATTAATTATTGGTGGCATGGTGTCCAAGACTCGTGGCTCTCATTTGTTCTTGAATCAGTCTCATGGGGATAATAATAATAGTTGCTCACTACCATAGAAGAAAACTATATCTTGCACATGGTTTCTTCTTTGGTTGATTGCATTAATATCCATGTTAAGGCTCAAAGCTTGATGTTGTATTGTAACTATTTTGTTGTTGGAAATACATTGATTTCAGTGCTTTGGAGGCTATGTTTTTCTCAAAAGGGTCTCTCTCTCAATTGTTCTTTCTTTCATTATTGTTATGTATGGTTTATGCCATAATACTATTGGAATTTATATAGACAAGGGATACCATTGTGACATCTCTCCTCGTAGAACTAATGGTGGGAATTGTTTTACTATGGTTAATGTAGAAAATTATTTGTATTTCATTTCATTTGGTACTAGAGCTTGTTTATGACATCTAGGACACCAAACAATATGGTGGATGCACCAGTACACTGGCAAGACAATCCACCCAACAAAAATAGTAGTAGCTAGAGACTAAAGATATCGACTCTAAGAAAGAAGAGGTGTAAAGAGATACACGAGGAAACAATTGAAATGCCACATACCTCATCTAAAGCATTGTCGAGGGATGAGGGAATGTCATAGCCATAAGATAATTTGGAGAAGACATGAGATATATTGATGAGCCTTGACCCTAGGAATATTGACACATTCTAATGCCTAATTGATGAGGAGATTGCCTTGGAATAGATAGCCATGTAGTATAAAAATGGTCACCATTGTGCTTGAGCATATTCATGATGGTGACATATCTTAATGTGGTAGTTACATGACACTATGGCCTTGTTGAAGAATAGTTTTTATATCCATTCGGTACCAGAGAAGTTGAAGAAAAGAGTAGTAAAAGGGGAGAAACACCTAAAGACAACTAAGAAAGAGCAAGTTGTGACACAAGGAGAAATAAAGAGCACCCACAAAGTATCTAATGATCTCATGTGCCAGACAGTGAAGAAGAATTAATAGGCCATAATATAGGCATCAACCTGTGATGATTTTTGATATACAAATTATATGCTAGTTCAACAAATATCTAGCATAGAGGAAATGTGGAAGAAATTGCAAGACAAGATCATGTTATCTTTGTCAGATGTTTTGAAAGGAACATGCCAAGCTTAAGGAGTACATGTAGTACTAGAGGAGTAACTAGATGCTTTTGAAGCTATTACTTGATCCACTTTTAGTTCCTAATATGGCATGCACACAATTTGAGGCAATAGTGCAACAAGAAGTGCCAAAGGAAGAGGAGAAGAAGAAAAGGGATAAAGAAAAGCATCGACATGCGGAAGAAGTTCAAAGGAAAAAGGAGCATATGAGTAAAGAATTTGAAGAGTACATAAGTCATGTTAGGCCCTATTTTACAACAATTAAACGATTAGCAAAATCATATGCACAAGATCTTACATTCATGCACATAAGTGGTTTATTGCATCTATGGGTTGGTCAAGCTAGTCAGGCCCCCGAATAGCCCCATTACATATTGAATTGTGCACACTCTAGAAAGGCATCCTACTTGAGGATATTATAGATGATGCATTAAACAATGTTGATGAGTGTATTGTAGAATTGTTCATATATATAGCATAAAAATATCATTGACCTTTGTATTAAAGTCATTAAGTGGAATATTGTGCATATTGGTTTAAAGGTTATCTCTTAATGTGAACATGTAGAAAGAAGTGGGTGGTTTGTTAATGAATAGTTGTAGGAGTCAAGTTTTGAGTAGGAAGACTGATGCGAGAAATTGCCACTGGTATAGTGTAGATAAATACATGCATGACATCTAGCCTTATGCATTGGAATGATTTTTTCTATAACACAATGTTAGTAGTTGTGCTTGAGCTTGCTCAAGTCAAATGAATTGGTAATAATTGTTGGGAGTGTAGAGTTTGTTTTTTGTTTAGCTTGTTATATCATTTTTGGTGTTCTAAGGATAAAACATGTACTTGTGTTAGGAATATGTTGTTACTTGAATGTATCCATTTTTATTTGTGTCACATTTAGTGCCTAGCTATAGATAGGAAGCACATGGTTTTGAAAACATGCATGTGTATAGATAAGGATAAAACATGCATAGATTGTATTTAGGAAAATAATGTTAAATTTGGGATATATGCAACTCGCAATTATCTTTAAAGCATGTAAGAATGATTATGCATGAAGCTATACATAGGATAGGTGGTGCTAGGGGACATGCCTATATATATTATTGATATTGTATTAGAAAGAGAGACCCATTAATCAATACATTGACACTTTTGGGGAGTGAGATACACTAATACTATTATATTGAGTATTAATTTAACAATATGATATTATAGTCTATAAGTTTGGTTTCTTAGTATGCAGAGATAATATCTATAAGAGGTAGCACATGGAGCAAAGCAATGGGTGAAGGACTCAACTTGATTTGAATGAGACATATGGATATGACAATATGTTTGTAGTCAAAGTACTTAGCCATTGGTCTTTTACATGCAAGTAGATTATGGCTAACATCATGTAATAAAGAAGCATATTCACCAAGAAAATAAGCATCATGAAGGTTCTCATTATTGATTGTAGCAAGATCATGTGACAAATAAGTGCATTTATTAGGCAAACAAGCACCGTGAAGGTCCTCATCAAATAAATCACTAAGAAGTAAAGAAGAAGTGTCATGATCAAAGAAGAAGTGTCATGATCATAACATGAATTGTGATCCCTAGATGTCTTAATAGAAATTAGGGCCAAGACACTAAATATATGTAGCATTAGTTCACAAATAATATGTACATTAGAAACATGAACCATACTATCATCAAACAATGAGGCATCACTAACATTAATCGATTCACCATTATATTCTTAAAAAATATCCCGAGCATCATGAGGTAAAGTAGCATCATGTGAGAGGAAAAACAAGTAATGCACAACACTATGGTAAATGTGAGGAAGTAGAGGTGTGGTAAATGCTTCCTAAATTAATCTACGAGAGGAGGTACCCTACTCCAAGACACATGCCTTGACTTAGTTCAATAGTATTTGGATAGCTTAACAAGTTGTCTCACCTCAATTGACTTGGTATGACTAATCCTTAAGACATGTAGCAAGCTTCTCAACCTCCTTCATCTAATGAAACTTATTTATCCAAGTGGATGTGTTACCTCTACCTGTAATAAGTAATTCAAAGGAAAGTCTCTTTTCAATAAAGGAATCCAAATCTTCAGAGACTAGTGGGACCTCCATAGTCTCCAATAGAAACAACTAAGACATTTCCAAGCTAAGTTTCAAACCATCTCTGCTAATAAAAAATCATCTCTCAAATTGCCTTGTTGGTCTCATTTGCTCTCCTACTCAAGATGTCAACCTTCTATGCTAGAAACTTCCTCAAGGTCTGGAGGTGGACAAATAGATTTAAAATCTTAGCTTTCCCTCTTAAAGTTGTTTATAAATCCTTGCTTCCCCCTCCTATATAAGTAGAGGCTAAATGCTAAATGGAAGAGTGCCTTTGCCAAATCCAATGACTCAAACTCATCTTCATCGTCTAGAAATCCAAGGCCGTCTCTCAAGCTTAGATCATAGCTTAGAAGCTTCTCCAATGCAAACTCCCCATTAGCAGCCGCTTTTGCTACATTTAATCTCAGTCCATCCTCAACCCCTTTGTAGAAAGAAAGAGGCTAGCACATTTTTTTAGTTATACCCCTTTGCCAAGCATCCTTGCCATTTAGTTTTATCCTTGATACTTGCCACCTTTATCCATATACTATCTTAAAAAGTAGCCCTCTTTGGAGTTAATGTTTTTTATCTTGATTATTGTGTCTAAAACTTGTAGGCAAGCTATAATTAAACATATATGGAGATGAATACATTTAATTGTTTTTTCAATCTTATATATCCTCGATAGGTTGGCATTCTTTACTATAAATCCAAGTCCAACTCTCAAGCTTAGCTCATAGCTTAGAAGCTTTTGCAATGTAAACTCCTGTATTCAATCTTAGCCCATCCTCAAGCCCTTTTGTAAAAAAAAAGGCTAACACATTTTTCAATTATGCCCCTTTGCCATGCATCCTTGCCATTTAGTTTTATCCTCGATACTTACCACCTTTAGCCATATACAATATGAAAAAAGTAGCCCTCCTTGGAGTTAACATTTCTAATCTTGAATACCGTGTCTGAAACTTGTGGACAAGCTATAATCAAACATATATGGAGATCAATACATTTAATTATTTTTTCAATCTTATATATCTTCAAGAGGTTGGCATTCATTTGCTTTACTATGACCCCAATTTTCAAATGACTAGTCTTACCTATACTTTATAAAACACTCTTCAAGCGAACTCATATCTAACTAGACAAGTGCCCATAATCTAATCACATCTAGAAGTATTAGAAAGGTTCTCCAAAACTTTAAAAGAGATCACAATTGACACTAACCACCTTTTGTCCATTGAATCCGCTCTACATAACAAAAATCAAATGAAAGAGCAAATTACTAATTAACTGATAAGCTTTTATATGTGAACATTATAGTGCTCGAAATTGTCTCACGCCGTAAAAGAATTCACGTCAGAAGAATTTCTAAACTCGTCGATTGTTCATTTCGACGTATTCCTCGAACCTCTTATGGTTGAAGTGCTAATATATCAAAGACATCCATCACACTCTAAAAAGAAAGAAACCTACCATTCCACTTTCAAGAACATTTGCTTTAATAGATTCACATTAAATATAGATTTGTTGGGTGTGCTTGTCATTCTTTATCTTTTTAAGAATTGTATGTTTTTTTTTGGAATATAACTAGGTAAGCTTTAGATGGTGAAGAAAGTCCGTCTTTTAACAGGAGAATCTCCCGAGAGTCACCGCAACCTAAATTTGAAAAAGAGCGCGCATTATTTTAGCGTGTAGGGATCAACTTTTCTGAATAGAGTGTGGGGACCAGCTTCACACGTTTGCACTTAAAAGGACAATTACACAAGACAAATGGCGGGACAGAATTTCTGTCCATGGTACGAAAAATAGAATATATTGTAAGTGGAAACGGTAAAAGATGATGGGCAAAACCTACGTAAAAATATTCTTAAATGAATTTTTATCACAATATATAATTTAGGAGAACCAAGCAAAACTTTCATTTTTTTAAATCTAATTTAATAAGTGTTGATTAGTTCTTGGTCAAATATGTAAGGCTTTACTATGATGTCTTCATCCAAATTGTTTTTTTTGTTTGTGGAGTTTCAAAGAGGGACGAAGAAGGATTTGAAGATGGATGATCAATTCCGTATTATTAAAAGTTAAATGCTTCAACTTCAAAAAAAAGAGGAACTTGGATCCAAGACTCGATAAGTTTATATATTTTCTGAAATGAATATTCCAGTGCTTGGTGTTTTGAAGTGGACTGACATTTTTCAGCCTTGTTTCAGATGTACAAAAGGTTTCATGCCTATTTTGTGTTGCTGACTGTTGCAACAATGTTTTTTTCTTCTCCTGATACAGTACCAGATTAGGTCTTTTCTCTGCCATGAGTGATCTCAACAGCTATCCATGTGATGACGAATTTGTTATAGACATTTCGAAGCATTTTTGTTAACAGCTCCTTCTGTGGTTTGGCAAAAACTTCGACGTCCTTTGAAACGCTCAAAGGGAGGAGGCCTTCAGGTGTAGCTACTAGTGCATTGTTTTCTAGTTGAGCAGTTTTATGTAATTAATATTTCCCTTACTCAATGCCTGGATGAGACACAGTAACTTCAGCTGTAATTTGTGAGGCATTTCCATGGTTCTTTCTGTACCTTTTTGGGTTGAATCAGTGTTTACTATAAGTGTTTGGTTTGGACTTCCACAGACCAGCTTGTTCTATCTTGTTCCAATTACAGATCTGTAGTTTCATGTAAGTGTTGTTGGTCTAAATTCAAAATTTCTGTAGCCAAAAAGCCGAGGATATGAGTTCATTACTGTTCGTAGATGGTCTATTTTGTCTGGAGTCTTTTTAGGGCAATAATTATGTCAAATATTGGTGTAATTGTGGATGTATTTCTCTTGAAAAGGCTCGGGCATAGTATTTCTGTCATAGACTGGTGTAATGGTGGATGAATGTAGTTTCTGTTCGCTATATTTTTAGCAGTCTTTTGACTGCCTATTCCTCTTTGTAATTGCATTTTTTTTTTCAATATAAAAAAAATATCTGAAAGTAGAAATAATAGCAATTGTTGTTAATAGTTAATCTCTATTTTACAATATATTTGAAAATTTACCTACAATTATGACTATCCAAACCTCTTGTGAGTTAAAAGTTAGTGTGGTTTCATATTGTTTGCTAGTTTTGAATATATAAGGGAGTCAAATGAATATGTTATAAACCCTAGAAACCCAAGAGTCAATGTGAGGCTAAAATGTAATAATTAAGTAGTGTGTAATATTTGGAAGGTAAAAGCACAGTTTTGTTTGATGCTAAAAATACTTCCGAGTGCGATGGGGAGGAGTTGAACCTGATACTTGAGTTGGAGGTCATGCTAAGGATGGAAAGCAAGGACAAGGACATGCCATTGGATGTGGAGAGGCTAAGGGGCTTGTTCTTTAGGCTCGGTCTCAACAATGTCTCTAAATGCAAAAGCGAGATCAAGAAACTATAAGACTAGATCGTACTATAAGCCAATATTGATGTCGTCGTTTATGTCAAACATATTAGGCACTGACGTCGTTGCTTATGTCAAACATATTAGGAAGCTTGAAAAAAATGTATTAATTATGAGGACCACCACTAGATACAAATCTATCCCTTAATTAATTGTCAATGTCATTTCAATCGAATATGGATGATTAATAGAGTTGAAATTTTAGTCTTGAATTTATTTGAATAAGATGTGTCCATATAGTGACCTAAAATCAATATTTGTCATGTACTGTAGATATAATGAGAAATCATATTGACTATAAATATTTTTTCATAAAAGATGACTCCTTTAATGGCACAAGTAATTTTCATATTAATTTAGCCCGCCATCTCATAAGACAAAAGGACTTTGATGACAACGAAATAGTTGTCAATGTAATTTTAAACACATATAATATGGTAAAAAATCATAACAACTATATAAGTTTTGTAGTTGAGAAAAAATAAAGTCATGTGATTGGTCTTTTAAAATAATGAATTGAAATTAAATGAAAAGTAGATTGAAGAGAAGACATAAAATTGTCTTTTTATTCAACATAGACCAATAAGGTATAAGAGAAAAAATTGATATTGCTATTTTTAAGAATATCTTCTATATAAGATATTGTCAAAACTTTAGAAGAAGAAAAATATAATGATACGATTGGCTAGTTGCATTTAGATTTTATCTATCTTTACTTTACTTTATGTTATTTAATTTTTTTAATTCATATATTATTAGTTTTTATACATTTATTGGATATTGACTATGATTTTATCTAGAGATGTGATTTTTAGGGAGTTTAGAGCTTATGCAGGTGAAGAACAACCAAAGGAAAAAAAGAAGAATAAAACAGTGCACTTTGAAACACATATAGAAAAGCAAGAAGATGCACATGTTGAAGAAAAATTAGATGGATTTGAGAATGGAGAAGAAAAAGAGAGTTCAAAGAGTTCAAATAATGATGCGCAGGATGAGCATACAAAAGAACAAGTAGAGCTTCTTACTCCTACTTTGAGAAGATCCACAAGACAACAAAATCCAGTTAACAGTTATAGCCCACCTGATTTTTGTTGTGTATTTGCTTTTTTAAGTACTGATGATGAACCTAGATCTTTCAGGGAGGCTCTATATTCAAAAGATTGTGAGTCTTGGTTATAGTCTATGCATGAGGAAATGATGTCCTTGGATACTTATGACACTTGGGATCTTGTTAATTTGCCCAAAGGAAGAAAGCCCATTGGTTGTAAGTGGGTATATAAAAAGAAAATTGCTGCATATGGTAATCTAGAAAGGTACAAGGCCAGATTGGTGGTCAAGGGCTACTCCCAGAGAGAGGGTGTTGATTTTAATGAAATTTTCTCTCTGGTTGCTAAAAATTAACCTCTATTAGATTCCTTTTATCTATTGTTGTTGCTTATGATTTTGAGATAGAGCAAATGAATGTTAAAACTGCTTTCTTGCATGGGGATCTTGAAGAGGAGATTTATATGTGGCAACCTGATGGTTTTGTTGTTAAAGGAAAAGAAGACTTGGTTTGCAGATTAAAAAGATCATTGTATGGTTTGAAACAATCACCTAGAATGTAGTATCAAAAGTTTGATGCTTTTGCATTGAAAATTGGTTTTGTTAGAAGTGAAGAAGATCATTATGTTTATCTTAAGATTATTGATGATCAGGTTCTAATTATTGTCTTGTATGTTGACAACATGTTGTTTATTGGGAACAACAAGGTAATGATTAGAGAGCTTAAAACTCAGCTTTCTAGTACTTTTGATATGAAGGACTTAGAGGCTACAAAATATATTCTTGGAATGGAGAGCAACAAGGATCATGTACACAAAAAACTATGGTTAAGTCAGAGTAAGTATGTTGATAAAATTTTGCAAAGATTTAATATGCATGACTGTAAACCAGTAAACATTTCTTTTTTGGTTGATACTAAGCTTAGATTAGACATGTGTCCTACTTCTGATGATGATTTTGAAGAGATGTCTAAGGTTCCTTATGCTAGTGTTGTTGGTAGTTTGATGTATGCAATGGTTTGCACTAGACCAGATATTGCACAAGCAGTGGGAGTTTTAAGTGTTGATGTGTTTGTCATTGATGTTAAAAGTTGGATTGTAGATGTGTTTGTCATATCAAAGTCTTGATTCAGTGATGTCAGAGGAAATAGTGTGGAAACAGGTTTGAATCAGGATGATCATCATCAGATGTTGAATGGAGTTTGTAAGGTTGAATGGATATGTCATCTTTTGTAAGGTTGAATGGATATGTCATCTTTAAGAGGTTGTCAGAGTTATGGACATGTCATACATGTCATATTCAAGAGGTTGTCATGGGTTTTCGTCCTTGTTGATGTTGAATTGACTTGATGGTCCATGATCATGCTTTAGGAGTTGCTTCATTGGTGTTCATTCTCAGAAGTTGCTTCAGAACAATGTCTTTGTTGATCATCTCATGGTTTGGTATGTCAGTTGTTGATGACAGTCTTAATTCATGGTGTTTGGTCTTCATTGATTCATTCATGGTGTTTGTTGAATGACGCTGTGACATTGATTACATCACATCACCATCAGGAGGTAAAGTGATGGCAAGTCATCATCAGGAAGTTTTTGGTTTGCTTCATGCAATGAGGAGGTTTGTATCATTAGTGATGTCCTTGATGATGAGTTAGTTGGTTGATGCAAAATGCAAAGAAGTTGTGTAGTGATGTCCTTGATGATGAGTTAATAAGTTGATATCTTGTAGCATGTACATTTGTTGCAATACACTTGTTCTCATGAAAGGCACTTGCAAATCATTCAGAGAGATATGGGCAGGAATTATAAGATGGTTGGTGTTAAGAAATTTATTCAGTGATCATCATTTAAGTCCATATTCCCTTGAAGGGCAAGGTAAGGTTTGAAGAGATTGGAAGTCTAAAATCCTAAGTGTCAAAGGCATGAACTCTAGTTTGTTTGATTGTAATCAGAGATTATCTGCACAGGATCATAAAGGAGTGTCAATGCATGGGAATTAGGGTTTTCAAAGCATAAAAAATTAACCCTGATATCACTTAAAACCCTAAGTCATAAGCATTTACTAAAGCCTTTAGTGCCTGTCATGCACTTTGTTTATGTTTTGATGTTAACCTTCTACACTAGGTAGCAAGTCACTTTAGTAACAACTTTAAGGGTTTTATGTCATACTATAACCAACCCTCTCTATCTAGGGAAACCAGCTCTCACCGATATGTTCTAATGTGAGCAATGCAAAAAGCAAATCAACAGTGTTTGTAAGAAATCTTCAGGGCGCAAAAAGGTAATCGAGGGTTCATGTTTAAATTATTTCAAATCTCAAACGACTCTTCTCGATGCTTAAAGTTTGATGGTCATCTAAATGTAACTTGGTGCTTGAGCAGTTTTAAGTTAGTTTTATAAATATATACTCTCCTCTCGGTGATATTTTGACAAAACCTAAAACGTTGATGTTTTTTTAGTGATCAACGTGTGTGTATACGAAGTATTGTGTGTAAGGAATAAAAGGAAAGATGATATGATGGTTATGTGTGTAAAATACAACTAAGAGAATAGTAGATAAAGAAGGATTTTACACAGATACATGGTGATTGTTGTGAGAGCTTTGTACATATAGTGTATGGAGTAGAGACTTCCTGAAATAAATGAGAAAAATGCCATACAGAACAAGATGTGCAGAGTTTGCAAATATAGTTGTTCTGAGTCATGCTGAAGGAATAAACAAGGTATAGAAAAATGTGACAAAGAGATAAGGCATTTCTGCAGAACATGACACATGCAAGGAGATTGTGACAGTTGCAGAGTACAACGACTAATTGCAAAGAAAAGAGTTCTTGATTCAGGAGTGTATATTTTTTGGATTTAGGTAATCTTGTATTTTCCTATCATGTTTTTGTAATAAAGACAATGTACTTCTGTGTTGATTCAATGTTAGCAAGATAGTGTGACAGGAATAATTCGTCATGCTAAGAAGAAGGTGTTTGATGTAGATGTGAGTTGCTTTTGGGTTCATGTTGGGAATTAAGGTGTCTCAACCTTTAAAAATTCCTAGCATTATTTATTTATTTGTATATTTATTTATTGCCTAATGTTGTAATTACTTGCACATTCAGTTTGGTCACTTAGTTGAGGTGGCACGGTGACATGTCATCTTACTTGGAATGTGACTTGGATGGTCAAGTCAAACCTACATGGATTTGGGTGTCCCATTTGAGGTGGTACTACTATGCCATGTGTTGGCATCTTGTGGTGTGTGGAAGACAATATTTCATATGACAGAATCTATGACGTGTAAGAGCCAAGTTTGGAGATTCCTATGACAAGTGATGACAGGTGTCGATGAGGATCTTTGCACGAGGGAAAGGCATCTTTGGGCGCCCAAGTTGGGCTATGACATGTTGTAAGAGGAATATGCTATATTTAGCATTGTATGACGGATTCTCTTACAACATTAAAGGTTGTTATCTTGGGAAAATCTATGACAACTGTAAGATGCGTAAGAGCATTTGTCATAGTCTATTTTTAGCCTGGAGTGCTCCATATTGGGAAAGTCAAATCTGCCATGTATGACAGATGTAAGGGATGTATTTGCAGCAAGGGCAAGTGTTCTTTGATGTGGGATGATGGCCATGTGGCCAAGGTGGATGCCTATCCCAAGATGCTCCCAATATTTGCCTTGTAATCTCTATATAATCCATAGTTTGGAGTTGTAGTTATATAGTGTTTTTACAGGTACTGTTATGCTGCTGGAATAACCCCAGAATCGACATTTGAAGACTCTTGAAAGAACTTGCATTGCAAGTGTATTGTAAACACCCATTGTTTCAGATAATACATTGTGTAGGTTTTAGAGTGTGGGTTTTTTACCTGAAAAGGTTTTCCCCACGTATATCTTGTGTCTACTTCTCTCTATCTACATTCTTGTTCTTGTGTTTGATGCTGTAATATCTCTGATATATGTTTCATATTGCTGCAATTGTAAAGGTTGTAAAGAATTTGCATACCTCTCCTCTCATTAGATTAGTTTAGGAAGCGATTTCTGCACACCTAGCTTCCTTTCAGTTCAGATGATTTTGTATTGTCCCATGATGTCAAAGTGATGTTCTTTTGTATTGGATGTATGGAGGTTCTAAAGGGTTATTCTTTTGTGCCATTAAGATGTCGATCTAGGAGAGATAAGGTGTTTGTGTAAGAGTTATAGAACTCATCTATAGCCTTTATTTTTATTGTAAACATGGTAGTACTCTATGTTTATCTTCCTGTATTGAGATTGGAGATCATGTGATCAGTGAGATCCTAGCTAGTGAGGCTTGTATGTAATCAGTGAGATTGTCCATGAGGCTTGTTTGTAATCAGTGATATTTTGGTCAATGAGACCTAATAAAGCTTTGGTGAGGTTGGACAGTGGTTTTTCCCTGGATAAGGTTTTCCACTTTAAACATTTATGTTATGATTGCATGATTCTATTGTTATCTATGTTTTGGTATGTTGATGTTAATTGCACTCATATTTGGATGATGAATAAATTAGTTTTATCAGATCACTGATTCACCCCCTCTCAGTGATCCATTGTATTCCAACAATAAGCAGGTTTATGTCTAACCCTGGCAAAGAACATTGGACTTATGTTAAGAGAGTGTTTAGATATTTGCGAGGAACTTCTGATTATTGTTTGGTTTATCATGGTATTGATAATATGGATAAATCATTGGACATACAGGGTTTTGTTGATTCTGATTGGTCAGGTGACTGGGATAGTCAAAGGTCCACAAGTGGCTATGTTTTTACTTTGTTTGGAGCTGCAGTAAGTTGGATGAGTAAGAGGCAACCCACGGTTGCTTTGTCCACCACAAAAGCAGAGTATATGACTACTACACATGCCTCCAAAGAGGTAGTATGGTTACAGAGACTTGGAACATGTATTGGTTTTGATTGCAGGATAGTAAGGATTGAATGTGACAGTTAGAGTGTCATTTGTTTAGCCAAAAATCCTATGTATCATGCTTGTACTAAGCATGTTGATGTTCAGTATCACTTTGTGCAAGAAATGGTTGAGAATGGTAAGGTTTTGATTGAAAAAAGTTGACACTTTGGTTAATGCTGCAGATTACCTTACGAATCTGGTTACTACATATAAGTTCTCTTGCAAGAAGGCCATTGACCTTGATCACAATACTTGATTAAAAGTTTGATTACCTCATAAAGAGTAATTGCAATGTATAATTTCAAATGGGAGAATGTTGGCATAAGTTGCCATTAACTTGTAGTCCTAACCAATTTCATGTGTCTCCAAAGTTCTTAGAATGTGTTCCCCAGCACATAAGGACTTTGAGAGATAAATTAATATTTAATTATAACATTTGGCTTATTGTAATTAACTCCTAAATGGTAGGGTCAAACTTGAGCGTCCACTTTTGGAGTGGGGTTCATGAAGACTTGTTGACAAATCCTTGAAGTCTATTTTGGGTTTTTGACAACTCCTAGTAAGTGGGAGTTAACTTGGACGCTCACTTTGGAGGTGTCTTATATTTAGACTAGAAGTTTGTTTTTTATGTACATGAGTGGATATTGTTGTTACGCTTTACATGGATATGATGTGGGAGTTATCAGAAGTGTTAGAGATGCATGATATTGGAATATTGCTTGCATGAGTTTATAAAAGCTTGCATGGACTTGCATGTTTTTGCATGTGGTTGCATGAGCTCATAAAAGTTTGCATGTGCTTGCATGTTGTTGCATGTCAGTTATTTTGACTTGCATATTGTTGCATGTCAGTTATATGGACTTGCATGTTGTTGCATGCCAGTTATATGGATTTGAATGTTGTTGCATGCCAATTATATGGTGTTGCATCTAACTTGCATGGCACTCTAACTCAAGATCAATTTTGGATAACTCTTGCATGGTGCTACAAGTGTTTGCATGTCTCTTGTATGTTACATAACAGGTTGATTTAGAATAATATTGGGGACATCAATCATGCAGGTTGTTTGCATGAGATTGATGTGTGTTGATCACTTTAGTTGACTGAAATAGATTGGGACAACTTGGGTGTCCAATCTAGAAATTCTTAGTTGTTGCTTTTATTTGGAAATGTTATTTCTGTTGACTAAGTTTAAGTGGGGCAACTTGGGTGCCCATAATCAGGACTGACAATTAACAGGATGCTTGGTATTGTTTGACTTCAGAGTTCTCTATTTGGAATGCTTGATTTTTTGCATGAGAACTTGTCTCATGTTATCAAATACAATTTATTGTAGTTTGAGTTTCAAGCTTTTGAATTAAGAAGCTTTGAAGTTGTAGAAAAAAAATAACAGATTTCACAGAGAAGAAGATTGAAGAAGCTTCAGGAGTGCATAATGATTTAGAGGAATTTAAGTATTGAATGTAATCTTTCTCAAAGCTATTGAATACAAGCATAAACACCTTTAGTGTGGAGTTTCTTCCTGAAAGGGTTTCTCCACATAAAATACTTGTCTTCTTCTTGCAATCTATTTTCTTCTATTCTACATTGGATTGATTAAAGTGCAAAATCACTTACACATTAATTGTTACATATTAATCTTATTTTCAGCTTTGTAACCACATAATTTTAAAGTTTATAACGGCAGTTCTACCTTTATTTTCAACATTTGGTATCAGAGCTAAATGTTCTATTAGTGAGGGACACCTTTCTCTTAAAATGTTGAAGGATTTCTAGCTGCGATGGGATCTTTTGCTTTGTGGGTTTTGCAGATTTGTGAAGAAGATTGTCTACAATGGGTTCTACCTCTCATCTAGATATTGAGAAGTTCAATGGTTCTAGCTGCGAGATGTGGAAATTGAAAATGGAAGATCCCTTAGAAGAAAGAGAATGGTGGTTAGCTGTTTCCAATGAGAAGAAAATATCCACAACTATTACTGATGAAGAATGGTTAAAAGTTGATAAAAAAGTATGAGGAACCATAAGGTTGTGCCTTGTAGGTGTCGTCCTCTTGAATGTTTCTACTAAAGCTACTGCATACAAGTTATGGAAGAGGATAGGTGATATTTATCAAACCAAAAGTTTAACTAACAAGTTATACCTCAAAAGACAGTTGTATTCTTTAAAGATGAAATATGGTGGTTATGTTGCAAATCATTTAAATGCTTTTAATTTGATTTTAAGTCAACTTGCATCTGTCGATGTTAAGCTAGAAGATGAAGATAAATGCATCTTGTTACTTTATTCTTTACCAGAATCTTGGAAAATTTTAATTGTTGCTATCAGTGGTAGTGGTGCAGATCCAAAGATGGACAATATAATTGCTACTCTTCTTTTAGAAGAAATGATAAGAAAGTCCAAAAATGGTGGATCCCAAGATGCTTTACATGTAAGGGGTGGGACTAAGGAAAAAACACCTAAATGGGATAAGAAGAAGGGTAAGTCTAAAGGACATTCTAAAACCCCTGGTAAGAGCAAAGTAAAGTGTTGGAACTATGGGAAATAGGGACATGTGAAGAAGGATTGTAAAAACAAGAAAAAGAGTTCAGATTCCTCCACAAAAAAATCCTTAGATGATAGTGACAATGATGCTTTGATTATTTTAGCTAACACTATAAATAATGATGCTTGGCTTATTGATTCAGGTTGCTCTTATCATATGACTCCCAACAAGGAGTGGTTTTCCAAATATTCAACATATGATGGAGGAGAAGTTTTCCTTGGTGATAATAGTACTAAATAGATAATTGGCAAAGGAAAGGTAAAGTTGTATTTCAGTGATGGAAGAATTAAAACCCTTCATGATGTTTTACATATTCCAGGACTTGCATGAAATTTACTTTCTGTATTAAAGTTAAATGATTCTAGAATGCATGTGACATTTGACAAGTCTGGTTGCAGGTTGGTAAGAGGGAATTAGGTGGTTGCTAAAGGATCTCAAATGGGAACTTTGTTTAGACTTAATGCATCTACTTTGAATAATTCAGCCAATGTAACTGACACTGAAAATGCATGTATGTTGTGGCACCACAGATTGGGTCACATTAGTGAAAGAGGTCTTAGGACCATTATTAATAAAATATCGGTTGGCAGTATTTCAGATTATTCTATTGGCAAAAATAATTTCTGTGAACATTGTGTGTTTGGAAAACAAAGTAGATCATCATTTCCTATTGGAACAAATAAATCAAAGAGTTTATTAGAGATTATTCATTCAGATGTTTTTGGACTAATGGATACTGACTCTTTTGGAAAATCTTGATATTATGTCACATTTATTCATGATGCCTCAAGATACACTTGGATTTGTTTTATGAATGCTAAATCTAAAGTTTTCACTAAGTTTAAGGAATTTAAAGCCTTAGTTGAGAAGCAAACAGATTATAAAACAAGAGTGTTGAGATCAAATAATGGTGGTGAATATTATTCTAAGAAATTTGATGAATTTTGTAAGCATGCATGTATTGTTAGATAGAAGACAACACCTTATAGTCCCCAACAAAATGGGGTAGCAAAAAGAATGAATTGAACCTTAATGGAAAGAGCTAGGAGCATGTTGAGTAGTGCTAAGCTAGATTAGTGTTTTTGGGCTGAGGCTATAAGTACTTCTTGTTACTTAATTAATAGATCTCCTTGTTCAACCCTTGAAGATAAAACCCCTTATGAAATGTGGCTAAAAAGAAAGCCTTATGTTTCACATGTAAGGATCTTTGGTTGTGAGGCTTATGTTCGTGTGCCTAAAGAAAAGCATACTAAACTGGATCCAAAAGCTAATAATTGCATATTTGTAGGTTATGGTGAGCATGTAAAAGGTTACAAACTTTGGAACCCTCTAACTCGAAAAATGATTTTATCTAGAGATGTGATTTTTAGGGAGTTTAGAGCTTATGCAAGTGAAGAACAACCAAAGGAAAAAGAAAAGAATAAAATAGTGCACTTTGAAACACGTACAGAAAAGCAAGAAGATGCACATGTTGAAGAATAATTAGATGGATTTGAGAATGGAGAAGAAGAAGAGAGTTCAGATAATGATGTGCAGGATGAGCATACAGAAGAACAAACAGAGCTTCTTACTCCTACTTTGAGAAGATCCACAAGGCAACGTAATCTAGTTAACAGGTATAGCCCACCTGATTTTCGTTGTGTATTTGCTTTGTTAAGTACTGATGATGAACTTCGATCTTTCAAGGAGGCTCTATCTTCAGAAGATAGTGAATCTTGGTTACAAGCTATGCATGAGGAAATGATGTCCTTGGATACTTGTGACACTTGGGATCTTGTTAATTTGCCCAAAGGAAGAAATCTAATTGGTTGTAAGTGGGTATATAAAAAGAAAATTGGTGCATATGGTAATCTAGAAAGGTACAAGGCCAGATTGGTGGCCAAGGGCTACTCCCAGAGAGAGGGTGTTGATTTTAATGAAAGTTTCTCTCTGGTTGCTAAATTAACTTCTATTAGATTCCTTTTATCTATTGTTGTTGCTTATGATTTTGAGATAGAGCAAATGGATGTTAAAACTACTTTCTTGCATGGGGATCTTGAAGAGGAGACTTATATGCGGCAACCTGATGGTTTTGTTGTTAAAGGAAAAGAAGACTTGGTTTGCAGATCAAAAAGATCATTGTATGGTTTGAAATAGTCACCTAGAATGTGGTATTAGAAGTTTGATGCTTTTGCATTGAAAGTTGGTTTTGTTAGAAGCAAAGAAGGTCATTGTGTTTATCTTAAGATTATTGATGATCAGGTTCTAATTATTGTCTTGTATGTTGATTACATGTTGTTTATTGGGAACATCAAGATATGATTAAAGAGCTTAAAGCTCAACTTTCTAGTACTTTTGATATGAAGGACTTAGGGGCTACAAAATATATTCCTGGAATGGAGATCAACAGTGATCATGTACACAGAAAATTATGGTTAAGTTAGAGTATATTGATACAATTTTGCAAAGATTTAATATGCGTGACTGTAAACCAGTAAACATTCCTTTTATGGTTGGTACTAAGCTTATATTAGACATGTGTCCTATTTCTGATGATAATTTTGAAGAGATGCCTAAGGTTCCTTATGCTAGTGTTGTTGGTAGTTTGATGTATGCAATGGTTTGCACTAGACCAGATATTGCACAAGCAGTGGGAGCTTTAAGCAAGTTTATATCTAACCCTGGCAAAGAACATTGGACTTATGTTAAGAGGGTATTTAGATATTTGTGAGGAACTTCTGATTATTGTTTGGTTTATCATGGTATTGATAATGTGGATAAATCATTGGACATATAGGGTTTTGTTGATTCTGATTGGGCATGTGACTTGGATAGTCGAAGGTCCACAAGTGGCTATGTTTTTACTTTGTTTGGAGCTGCAGTAAGTTGGATGAGTAAGAGGCAGCCCACGGTTGCTTTGTCCACCATAGAAGCAGAGTATATGGTTGCTACACATGTCTCCAAAGAGGCAGTATGGTTATAGATGTGATTGATAATTTGGAAACAATTGTAAAAACCTATTAAGCTACCACAATACTCTAAATTTCTACTCAAACCAAAATCACCAATGAAACTAATAGAAAAATACAAAATTTGAAACAACACATGGTTTACACCTTCAAAATACAGATTTCTCCATCATGTCCCATTGTGTCCTATCATCTTGAGGTCTTGATTTTGTTGATTGTAATTATGCTCTTAGAATGCACTTCTTTGTTTCAAGATGACTCTAATATGAATGGACTTGTGGTGGATTTTATGCAAAGTGAATGATTCTACAATGCTCAACTATGATAATGATTGATATGAAGCTAATGCAATGCAACAGTGGAGATGACTAATTGCTATATGATATGCTAATGGAGATTGCTAATTGATAATGCTATGCAAATGGAAGCCAAAGGCACACTTTGATATTTGATATGATTTCAGCAGCATGTAAGTATAATCTCTCTTGTGTTGTGTAAAAATGAGGATGAGAGGCTTCTTTTTATAGGAAAAGGATGACTTAGATCCAAGTGGCAAAAGATCAATGGTTGAGGAATTGGTCTTATGACATGGAGGGTCAAGATTAAATTGGTTGGATGAGGGGGGATATAGAAGGAGGATGTTCCTACTACATTGACAAAATGGAGGTATATGTGGGACAAGGAGCCACATGGCGAGATGCTCACAAAGACCATGAGAGAAAGATGGGAGGAGTCTATGTTTGTTGGGATGTTAGAGGGAATATATGATTCATGAGACAAGTGTCTCATAGTCAACTTTGACCATGATGATGTGGAGAAACCAACTTTTACAAAGTAGGGATGGTTGAGAGGAAATAGGACGTGTTGAATTTAAACATTTTGTAAGGTATTTAATCTTAGAAAGATTGTTGACAAACTTCAATTTATACAATTTTTCAAAGAAATTTAATCTTAGCAAAATTGCTGACAGAATTTTCTTCAAAACACCCCAAATCTATACCATAACTTGTCCCAATTTGGCTATCAGTGCTTTCCCATTCTTTTTCTATTGTATTAATACAATTCAATTCATGCTGCTATATATCTATTGTTGTGAGGTGCATCTATAGTACAATTCATCATTATGCAGAGTGATTCACAATTTCAAGTCCTAGAATACCTACTGTGTTGGATGTATATATGACGTATGTTTATGAATAATGACTAGGAACCCACCATTTTGAGTGCATTGCTACATATTTTCCATATTGGGTATGTTAATATCATTTGTACTAGCAAGGGCTTCAGGTTATGGCTATCATATTGGATACTATCTTGAGGCCACACAGATATTATTTGTTATGGCAGATACTTGATCTGTTTGTAAGGGGATTATGTTACATACTGTGTTTTGTACAACATTGTATATGTACACCTTTGAAAGGTATATAAAAATTGAAAAGTAGAAGCATCAAGGAAAAGTAAGCATTGGTAATAAAGTCTAGTTAATGCATACCAAGAATTGAATAGAACAATTTTGTAATCACTTGTACCCCAAATATAAGGTTGGTTGTAGTGTTGGATATGTGCTGTATATTTTGCATGTTCTACATTTCACCATACCTAGTAGGGCTCGATGCTATGACTCGACTAGGGAATATGGGGTCATGTGTGGGTAGAAAAAAATTTGGACCATTAAAGGTGGTTTTTTGACCCTTGCTTTATACGTATTGTTTTGTAGTACCACTTAGCAGTGTCCTATGGTGATGTGTCTATAAATGCTTGCACATGGATTGGGGTTAAGCACAAGCAAGAAATATTTTATTGTATTGTGAATAGTTTAGTTAATATAGTGAGCATTGTTTTTGCTGGGTTTTATCCTGAAAAGATTTTTAAGGTAAATAATCATGTGATGTGAGTGTGCCATTATTTTCTTTCTATTTAAAATTTTATTAGCATTGCTTATCCTACATAAGTTTCTTGGTATTATTTCTCTTCATGTAGAACTAAAAAAGGACTGGATATTTCCTGTTACTGACAAATGAATTGTAATATGAAATTACAGAGGCCCAATTGAATTATCCAGCTTAAAATCAATGATGAGTTCTATCTCAAATGTTTGGGCCTTCTACAGTGGTTAAAGTTCTCACACGGTGATCCCAGAAACACACAAACAGAAGTTCTGCTACCTTGCTCTGCTTCCCTAATTTATGAATTTTATATTATGGCAGTCTTAATGTGTATGCCCATTGATTCCATTTATTTCTGTTCTATTTATGTTTCCAGCACAGCAATCGTTTAGGTGGTTATGGATTCGGCCAAAACTTCTTATTGCCTGTTAGAGTAAGATGTCTGATGCAGAAAAAGTTTTAACAGTATTCACCATATCTATGATAACAGTATCAAAGCGTACTCATGGTTATGATTGCATTTCCTTATAGCTACTGTATGGGAAACATATATATCAGCGTTTGTAGCTTATAGGTCTCCAACTGTTTCAATATATTTGCAGTATTGAAACTTGAAATTTTCTTTTCGATTTTGACTAGTGAGGCTGGGAGTTCAAAAGTTAACGCGCTCTTATTTTGCAATATCCAATTATTTCCAAGTTCTAACCAAATAAATAAAATGGGTGTTGCGCTCACTTCTGATCAAATAAGTAAAATGGGTATTCCATTTTTTTTTCCGTTGAATGTAAATTTTTCTATTATGAGGTGGTCATTGCACCATTGGCTGTCTACTCCTATTAAGTTATCTTTGAAATTCCATCTGTTTAACCAAAATCTGCTAGGCATCCTCAAACGGTAATCTACTGTATTTGTTGGATCCAGATCAGACCATAACAAACACATAAATCGACAAAAATTGAAATACGCAAAAACGGGGGAGAAAAAGAGTTAAATAAAAGGGCACTCACCTGGTTTGTCTTTTTAATAGCCTCTGCTTCAGATCTCTTTGACAAATTTGCAGTGAAGCGAAATCTTCTTTTTGGGTTTTTCACTACTGAGCATAACTTCCTCCATCTTCTCAGAGCCTCTTCAGATGAATTTTTGGGCTTCACTCCTCCAAAATTTTCATTCAAATAGTTCTCCATGCTTACAAACAAGCCAACTTTTTCTATTTTGATCTGTTTATTCAGTGGACATGAGTAAAAGCCATTATTGTATGCAATTCAAGCATTGTTTTCGGGTTGTGGTGACGATTTGTTTCCACGAAGCTTAGCATAACATTCGGATCAATTACACATGGGTTTCTTTAGCAGTAGCTTTTTGTGAAAAATCTAATGCAGCTACTGATTATTAATTTCCTATCTTATGAGATTATTTGGCTGCCGAAAATCAATTAATTTATAGCAAATATTAAATAATAATACAGCTGCAACTTCACGAAAAAATCATGGAGACAGAAAAATAAATGAACACAATATTTTGGACAAATTGTCCCTGGAAAAACCCTGAAGGGAAAACCAGTACTGCAGATGAGGAATTTATTAAATCAAATCAAGAGATACATAGACTGCTTGCCTCTTACTGGTAAAGCTCCGGCAATGTTCTCCTCCAGAAATTCTTCTCCCAATTTATCCTGTAGAAATTCCACTGCTGTTGTATCCAACGCTATCACTGCGTCCTTGCTCTCACTACAAATTAATTTTCTATTGCTGCAAATTTATTTATTTGCTATCGCTGCAAATACTTCTCGGATCTATATTCTCCAAATGCCTATTGATCCTCTTTTATAATCCTCTCATTGAAAACCAATGGCCATGATTTGATCTAAATCAATGGCTAGGATTAATTAGACTCTATCAAACCCTAATATCTAGAAGTCTCAAGAAATCAATTTTCTAGGTATGGAGATAATTATTCCAGCTGTGTTTCCAGCCTCGTAATCACCACCCGAGACTAGAACACCTGTCCAAGCTACATAAAAATTAACACTCCCTCTTAGCGAGGAAGGTGTTCTACATAACACCCAACTTCTCTCTGAAGAAGATGAATTTCGCCTTCCCCAATGCCTTTGTCAAAATGTCTGCTACCTGCTAATTTGTAGGTATATACTGTAGCTGAACAATCCTCCACTGTACACAATCCCTGATGAAATGATACCTGATGTCTATATGCTTAGACCTATCATGAAACACTGGATTCTCAGATAATCTGATGCAACTCTGATTATCACAGTGTATCACAGTAGTCTCAACCCTCTGACCAAATAAGGCTACCAGCAACTTCTGAAGCCATATAGCCTCACACGTTGCCATGCTAGCTGCTATGTATTCTGCTTCTACAGAACTTAGAGCCACAAACTTTTGCTTTCTACTATACCAAGAGACAACTCTTGATCCCAAACTAAAGCAGCACCCTGAAGTGCTTTTCCTGTCCACTGTACTACCTGCCCAATCTGCATCAGTATAGCCTATCAACTTGATACCATCACCTCGAGCATATCTGATCCCATACTCGATTGTACCACGCAAATACCGCAATACATGCTTTACCGCTGTCCAATGCACTCTCTTCGGCTCAACCATGAACTGACTAAGAGAGTTTACTGCAAAGGATATATCTGGCCTAGTGTTGACCAAATACATGAGAGATCCAATCAACATCCTGTATAAGGTGGGGTCTACATCCTTTTCCTTGGATGAGTCTACCTTTTTCCAATTTGTGATCATAGGTGTAGACATGGCTCTGCAATCTTGCATCTCAAACCTCTTCAAGATTTCAATGCAGTATTTCCCTTGTCCAAGGAAAATCTCTCCATCTGTCTGCCACACTTCCATGCCTAGAAAGTAGTGCATAAGCCCCAAATCCTTCATCTCAAACTCTGCTGCAAGGTCCCTCTTGCACTCCTCTATGAGCCCCAGTGAACCTGTTAAAAACAAGTCGTCCACATATAGAACAAGAATGAGAACTTCACCCCCAACCATCAAGTAGTAAAGGTTAGCATCCGCCTCACTCTTCACAAAGCCTATTCCCTGCAAGTATCTATCAATGCGCTCATACCACGCCCTGGGAGCCTGCTTGAGTCCATACAAAGCTCTCTTCAATCTGCACACGTGGGTTTCACTGCTGTGTGCTACAAAGCCTTCTGGTTGTTCTATGTATACCTCCTCTAACAATTCACCATTAAGAAATGTTGTCTTGACATCCATTTGATGGATCTGCCATCCCATATGCGCTGCAAGTGAGATTACGGCTCGTATAGAAGTATACCTCGCCACTGGAGTGAATGTCTCCTCATAGTCTATTCCCTCCTTCCGAGAGAACCCCTTGGCCACGAACCTTGCCTTGTATTTCTTGATGCTACCATCTGCACCATGCTTAATGTTATAGATCCAGCGTAATCCAACCACTGCCCTATTTGTCGGTCTAGGCACAACCTCCCACACATCATTCTGCATTATTGAGGTATATTCCTCAACCATCGCATCTTGCCACACCTGTTGCCGTGCAACCTCCTGATAGCTGGAAGGTTCACTATCTACCAACTGACTAACCAATGCCACATAGTCATTATACCTGGCTGGTTGTTTCTGCTGTCTACTACTCGTCCTAGGAGCTCCCACAAACTCCTGAGTATCCTTATGTGTCTGTTGAACCTCACAGTTCCTCCTATCAACTATAGAGGATGAAATATCAAACTCCATATCTTCTTGATGCATCTCTTGGATTTGCTGTATCTGTTGCTCCATACTCTGTGAACTCTCAGCACCTGAGCCTGTGCTTGTACTAGTAACTGTACTCGTGCTTCGCTGCCCCTATTCTGGTTGAACAATCCTTAGAGCTTCTGTTGGCTGCTCATTCTGATCATCTGCTGGCAAATCTCTGGACCTCCTATATGCCTTGTCCTCCATGAATTTGACATCACGCCTGACAATAATCCTCTTGGTCCCTGGAATAAATATCTGATATGCCTTTGAGGTCTCGCTGTACCCCACAAAGTACCCTCTCTCTGCAGTCTGATCTAACTTGGAACGTGTAGCCCCTGGAATGTGACAAAATGCCAAATTCCAAATATCCTGAAGTGACTGACATCTGGCTTCTTCCCTTAAAATGCCTCCTCTAGTGTCATCTTGCCCAAACCTTTATGTGGAACCCTGTTCTGTATGTATACCGCTGTACTGCATGCCTCTGCCCATAAGTAACGTGGCATATCTTGGTCATACAACATAGCCCTTGCTGCCTCTGATATAGAATGATTCTTCCTCTCAGCAACCCCATTCTGCTGTGGGTTGTAAGGAACGGTCCACTCTCTCTTGATTCCTTCCCTGGTACAGAACTCCTGGAACTCTTTCCCTTTGTACTCGCCTCCATTGTCTGACCTAAGAACCTTTACCTTCCTGCCTGTCGAATTCTCCACAAGAGCTTTGAACTCCTGGAAGTGACTGAAGACCTCATCCTTGGTCTTCAAGAAGTATATCCAGGTCTTCCTGGAGAAATCATCAATAAAAGTAACAAAGTACTCATATCCTCTGAGAGAATTCGTTGACATTGGTCCACATATATCTGAATGTACTAGATCAAGAACCCCTTGGATCTGGTGTCACTTCTTGGAAAAGCTGCTTTCACAAACTTCCCCAATACACATCCCTTACATACA
Source organism: Cunninghamia lanceolata (assembly GCA_027924645.1). Classification (NCBI taxonomy): domain Eukaryota; kingdom Viridiplantae; phylum Streptophyta; class Pinopsida; order Cupressales; family Cupressaceae; genus Cunninghamia; species Cunninghamia lanceolata. The sequence goes on along the minus strand of BSBN01001346.1, from coordinate 12,109 downwards.
TCATCATGCTCTGTGCTCACCTCTGGAACACCTGTCACTGTCTCATGAAGCAATTTAAGTGCTCCATGATGTATATGGCCCATCCTCCTATGCCATAGCTCTCCTTGATCTCTAGGATTACTGCTGCTCACTAGTGCCTTAGGAGTATCAAACTGCAACCTATAAAGTCAGCCGCTCCTAACTCCAATAGCTATGGGTGATTTCCAATCCTTATGCTTGATTAAAACATGCGCCCCTGTAAAGAGTACATTGTAGCCTTTATCCTGAAGGATAGATACAGAAATTAGATTCATGCCCAAGCCTGGCACATGCAACACATCATGAATGGAAATAGGCTTGCCATTCTCCCTCTTAAATAGAACAGTCCCTCTCCCAACTGGATCGCACTTGGACTTGTTCCCCATATGAATCTGGAATCTGATGTCCTCCTCCTTGTAGCTGGAGAAGTACTCCCTAACTCTTGTCATATGAAATGACGCCCCACTGTCTATATACCAAACACCCTGTGAGGTTGAGCTAGTCAGGCAAGCTATGAGTGCAAACTCATCCTCCATTCTACTAGAAAGCTCATCTACACTTGCTAAAGCTGTCGTCTGCTTCTTGCCTTTCTTTTCATTTTTCTTCCTTTGTGGGCAATCGCTGACATAGTGGCCGAACTCGTGACAGCCATAGCATTTGATCTTAGACAAGTCCTTCTTCTTCTCACTTTTTGGATTTGATCCTTTGCCAGACCCCTTCTTTGCTTTCCCTTTTCCTGCTAGGGCAACGTTTTCCTGTTCCACCTCACTTTTCTGACTATTACTATTGGTTCCACTGACAAGACTTAGTCTAAGCTCCTCCTGAGTGAAGTCCCTCCATAGTCGATCTCAACTTGGTAAAGTGTCCCGTCCATTAATAACTTGAACAAAGACATCCCACTGCTTAGTAAACCCATTCAAGGCTATTCGTACTAGCTCGTCATCATTTGGTTTGTCTCCAACAGCTGTCAACTCATCCTTGACAAGTCTAAGTCTGGTGAGGTAACTTGTGACGTCTTCTCCCTTATTCATTCGGGTATTCCTCAACTTTTCTCTGAGAATCAGTTTTCAGTTAGTAGTAGCATTCTGGTACAGATTCATAATGGCATCCCACATCTTCTTTGCTGTATCTAACTCTGCAATATGCGGAACAATATGATCCTTAACACCGTCAAGAATCAGCCTCCTGGCCTTGGCATCTTCCTTTTTATATGCTAAGAGCTGTGTTGCATCTGTAGGTACAGGTGCAATAGTGGTCACATAATCCTTGATACCATTCTCTTCCAGCAATAAAGAAATTTTGGCTTTCCAGACACCAAAATTTGAGGCTCCATCCAATCTGTCCTGATCTCTTAAACCTGTTGAGGCCATCTCAAAAGAAAATAATAATTTTGAAGAGGTCAAACTGGGTTTTATAAACCCTAGATTTTTTATATATTATTTTTCCTTTCTCCCTGTGCCTGTTCTGCCCTTAGATCCGCTCTGATACCATGTGAAAAATCTAATGTAGCTACTGATTATTAATTTCCTATCTTATGAGATTATTTGGTTGCCAAAAATCAATTAATTTACAGCAAATATTAAATAATAACACAGCTGCAACTTCACGGAAAAATCACGGAGACAGAAAAATAAATGAACACAACATTTTGGACAAATTGTCCCTGGAAAAACCTCAAAGGGAAAACCAGTACTGCAGATGAGGAATTTATTAAATCAAATCAAGAGATACATAGACTGCTTGCCTCTTACTGGTAGAGCTCCGGCAATGTTCTCCTCCGGAAATTCTTCTCCCAATTTATCCTGTAGAAATTCCACTGCTGCTGTATCCAACGCTATCACTGCGTCCTTGCTCTCACTACAAATTAATTTGCTATTGCTGCAAATTTATTTATTTGCTATCGCTGCAAATACTTCTCGGATCTGTATTCTCCAAATGCCTATTGATCCTCTTTTATAATCCTCTCATTGAAAACCAATGGCCATGATTTGATTTAAATCAATGGCTAGGATTAATTATACTCTATCAAACCCTAATATCTAGAAGTCTCTCGAGAAATCAATTTTCTAGGTATGGAGATAATTATCCCAGCTGTGTTTCCAGCCTCGTAATCACCACCCGAGACTAGAACACCTGTCCAAGCTACATAAAAATTAACACTTTTTATATAAGATTTATTTTAAAAAGATAAGGTTGAAAAACTAGGAGACAGAGAAAGATTCAACAATTCAAAATACTAAAACGACACAGTCTACTATCCCATGGTATTCCGTAGACCAATGTTAAAATATTTTTATTTTATTCGATCAAATTTTTCCCTGAGAAAAGCACCTGACTACCTCAAATTTTTAATACCAAATTTGTTACATTTCCGATTATTTTCCTTTTCAAGGTTTTAGAGCTGCAAAGCCTGTAAATGTCAGCCTGGTATCTTCCCTTTTTTTGACTCGTTTTCTACGCCCTGGATATATATAGGCTTTTACTTTGGGTGCACTCAAAGGCACTTTGTAAGGTGTTCATTTATAGGGAGCACTCAAAGACACTTCTTAGATGTTCATATTAGTATAAGTACAGGCTAGAGGTATGTATATTAATGTATCTCTTAGGTTTTATTAGTGTTTACCCATTTAATTAATAAGAGAATGGAATTAAAATAGTTTGATTAAATTTTTTAATGAATATTGTTTTCTCAATTTCTTTTAAAATATAAAAATAATTTTATTTGACATTCTATTCGATCATAGTTATGAATAGTCTTATCTGAATGATGTAAATTATTGAACTCATAATTTGTTGTACTTTTCTATTCTATTCATTTTGACTAAAAAACATTTAATAGAAATTACTCTCACTAAGGTATTGATGGGAAAGTGACATAAAATGTATGTGAAGCCACTCCCATAAAGTGGTTTACAACCTCCTCAGTCCATAGTGTGGATGAATGGCGGTGGGATCCCAAGTCATCATTATCTATGACTTGTGAGGCTATGAACATTCCTCCTTTCATAACGCATCGCACTTCATAAAGAATAAATTGATATTATTACAACTCAATGTAGCCTAGTTAGGTGTAGAGACAAATTTGCCAAAATTTTGAGTTGATTAGAATCTATGAGAAGATTTTCCTGAATGTTTGTGTCTATCATTGTTTTCAATAACTAAAAAAGGAAGGGCATTTAGGAGCATCATTCAGAGCTCAAGATTGTTCATATGAGCTTGAGGAGATAATGTTTTGTATATATTAGATTTTCATTTACAGTCATTTATTTTGTAGTTTCACATATTGATTGATTTCCACTTTCTAGTTGTCTTGTGAGCACAGTGTGTTGTAGAACATATCAGTAGTACTATTTATGTTCAAACTGGTTTGAGTTGCAGTATGGGAGTAGCACCAAATCGCTTGTTTGCAAAGTTGCATACATTTTTCCTTTGTGTCATTTCTTCGAACTGTGAACTAATTTGAGATCTGTATTGTTTGATTCAATAGATTTAGTCAGAAGCATCTTGAGAGATGAGAAACTGTTATAAGTATATATTGTAGCTATATTTTTATTTTGATGTTTTATATATCCTACAGGGTATATCTTGGAGCTTATTTTTTAGTTCTATTTGTGTTAGATTGTTATGAGAACATAGAATATGCAAGTTTTGTCAATCATTTTTCTAAATAAATGTTGTGTTTTCCTTTTGAATTTAAGGCATTCATTTTATTCTGTAACTACACAAACTACTATTGATTTGAATTTAATTCAATTCCATTTTCTTTTTCTAAACTAGTTGATTTCTCTAGAAAATTGAAGAAGTGATCAACTAGTTTTGATCAATGGATGATAAGTGGCATTAGAGGTTGGATTTCATTTTTGTTAGATCATGAATGCTTCTTAATGGTGGCCAATCAACAATAGATTATTGTGATTCAATTGATATAAAAATTGGAAGTGAGAAACAGTTATCAACTACGTGCACCCAAGAAATCTCCAACCTACTATCCCTTAAACTAATAGCTTTAGGTGTTGAAAAGGTGTGTTGTACACCTTGCATAATGCTAATAACATAAAATATAATATTTAATTGTGATGCATCTTAGAGATGTGAACATCACAATGCATTAGATATTCTTGGGCTACTTGCAAGTTGTATGTAATATTGGGATAAATATTTAATGTGGATTGCACATTGGGAAAATATTTAAATATTGGGAAAGCTTAGTACCAGAAAGTAAATAAGGGGGACATGGTTTAGTGAGCTCATGGTTATGAGGCATATGGTTATGTAATACCACTTGGTGGTTTTGTGCAAGCTTATTTCTATAAAGCAAGAACATGATTAATTGTTGAGGTTTGCTAGGTTGGCTTGTTGGTTTGCATAACCTTTGGCTTGTTGGCTAAGGTTGGATTGATCATCTCTTGTAGGTTGCATGTGTGAGAAGAGGAAGCATGGATTAGGATGTGTGGTTACATTATTCTCATTTTCTTGTTCACATCAATTAGGGAGCTTGATGCTTCAAAAGTATTCATGGAGGTTGTGTATTGTAATCTTTGGTCATGAGATAATACATTGAGTGTTTATGCTTTTGGAGGATGGGTCTTTCCCTCTTCAAGATTTTCCTAGGGTACATCTTGTGTCATCATGATGGCATGTTTGTCTATTCTTTTGCATGTGGATTTTGAATAATTGTTTGCATATTTTTATCTTTGGGTTATAGGGAAATAGTTTATTATGGCTATAAATTTCCTTTCATCAAGCACATGGCCAAAACCACCAGCTGATAAGACCTAAGTGATAGAGCAATTGGAAGACTTTAGAGAAGCTAGTAGAGGGTGTAGGACCCATATAGAAACCAAAGTAGAAGAGAAGAAAGTTTCCAACCTCTCATACCTCAACTCAATAAACTCACCTTGAACTCTAACAAAAACCTTCCTAACCTTAGAGTCGTGAGTACTATTTGAACTAGCTATTAAAGGGAAGGTAGGAGAGAGCACAACCTCCAAACACTTGAAAGGAGAACCAACATCTAAAGCCCCAACAATTGAAGGGTAGGAAGTCCATTTCCTTAATATATTTACCCTTTACTTCCAGACTTTACAAGGAAAATCATAAGGCAAAAGGGAGTCAAAATCTCTCATTTTGATGTGGTCATTGTAGGCCAAGATTGGCTTAGCCATTATCCATATAAACAAAGTCATGTGTTCTTTCTTCTTTTGATAGCTTTCTAAAAAATGTTTATAAACATGTGAGCAAAATTTAAGAGCAGGAAGGAGAAAAAGGTTGAATTACAGAGGGTTTGAATGAAAGAATACTTTGCATGTACAAGTTATGAAAAAATAAATAAATAAAATGATGATGGAAGTGGAGTCATATGAATTTATAGTTTAGGTAAGCCTTCCAATGACATAAAACATGTTATTCATAAAACATCCTAAACAAAGCTTTCCAGCCCTATGCATATCAAGGAAAGGATCCCATATCTATTTATCAGGATCATACTTCTCTGCACATTTCAAAATGTCTATGTTTGGACTAATTCCTCCATCCACAAAGGCAAAGTTAGCACAGCTAGAAAATGTAAAGAGACGCCTATGAGTAATCATATAAGACCCATTAAAACATTCACTAGTAATAAGCTCATACCTCCAGATAACAAGGCCCACAATCTCACTTCCTAATACAAGAATGTGGGTGCCAACAGAAATGCTCTTTTTATCACGTTGAGGCATTCTTTTAAATAGGTAACATGCCTTATCTATAGTCCTACTATTCTTCTATTGTGAAAAATCATTCTTCATAATACAAATCTACAATAATTTTCTCAATAATTGTTGAATTTAAAGGTTTCAATTTTTGCAATTCATAAAGAAGGGCATAGTTGTATTTTTTAGATGTCATTTTATATTTTTGTTCAATTGCATGAGTTATTTGATTTCCCATAAAAATGAGGTGCACTTTTTGATTGATCATAATGTATTTATAAGTTCTATTTGTGTGGATTTTAAGTTCTATTTTGTTAACACAAATTGTAACTTTTTATAAGCCTTGTATTCCTAAAAGCAAATTGACATTTAGATTTATGCTTTTTTGTCCATTATTTGGATTGTGTTTCTTTTCATTTAAATATTAGTGATTGTGCACATTTTTTGTGGGGATTCTAGGATCCTTGGGTAAGGTATGAATCACTTGGACAATCTTAAGTGGTATTGAAAACAAAAATGACTATACCACAATTTTCAATATGGGCATTGATAGCACAATCATAATGTAATTTTTGTACTTTGAATCTATATCCAACAATTTTGCAACTTTATTAATTAAATTGGTCATTGTTTGTTTTTTCCTTCTAATGTCTAAATAGGGCAGTTACACTCGGATTACATAGAAGTTGTGTTTAGTGATTTAGTCACTAGGTAGATTAGTCTCAATAGTATATTTAATTATATGTTAATTGCAACTCTAAATTCATTTTTATCTTCATGGCAATATCTTCGTGTTCATTTTCATGCTTTCTCTTTCTCTTCTTCATCGTACTTATGCATTTGTACTTGATGCTTGCAATAGATGATATTTTATGATGATGTTATGTTGTGGAGCTTTGCCATTCTAATAATTAAGCTAATCATATTCCTTGTATGTCTCTATTGCATTCATAAAACCAACTAAGACTTCAGAGTAACTGAATAGGAAGATTCTCAATCAGACTGTAACACAAACAAACTAACTGAAAATATAACTTCAAATGGTCATGGATTCTCTATCTTCACAAATCCTTGGAAAAGTAAACATCTGTCAATTGTTGAATATCCTCTTTTCATTATTCATACTTAAGAAGGATATTAACTGTCATTGGACAACTGTATGTGACTTCATGATTTATTGTCTAGGTTGATCCTCGGGCTACAAAATATGGGTTCCTTGGCTACAAGTTCTGATCCTTTGGCTATAGGAACTCTTCAGTCCTTCAATTGTAGGAATTATCCCCATGATTGTAGGAACTTCTTCATCCCTTTAACTGCAAGTTAGAACTATTCCAATGGAAAGAGCCCTTATCCACTAAGTAAGATCAAAACAAACTTAATCATGAACATTATGCTTAAAAATAATTACTTTAACACACATACATCTATTAAAATATAATGCACATAACATAGTGTATTGTCCAAATATCAGTTAAAGTTTCAACTTGAAAGGTGGAAATGTCTGCAACAATATGACTTAAAACTTAAAAGAGACAATTATGGTGCTCATCAACATGACCTAAAAATACAAAACTAAAACTAAGAGAGAATGTTCGATGATTTAGAAATGTTGTGGTAGAAAGGGATACCATTGTAGACTAGTGCCTTGATCCAATGGCAACTAAGTCACCAACCTACCCTTAACACCTACATAAGTGCAAACTCAAGTTGAAAATGAGGCATGCATTTAACAACCATAAGTTGGACTATGTAATCAACAAATGCATACATATTAGTAACTTGAAGTGTTTATGGAAGAGAAATCATTGAAAAATCCATGGCCAAACAAGACACATCCACATGATACACTAAAAAGAGAATTCCAAATATAATTTGAATGGTTTTACAATCCCTACATAGATTAACTAATCGACATATCACCAAATAAGTAAATGTGACCTCAGAAATGGACATAGTATGCCATCTCCTAAAAGCATCCAATCAACCATGGAGACAATCATAACATAAAAGACTTGTGAATTAAATCCCTTTTAATGAACTTACAAATGAAAGCATTAAGACTGTTGGGTCCCAAAATCAAAGGTCCAAAATCCTAGAGTATTTTTCCTCCTTCCAAGTAAGGGGTGTCATCAAGAAGGTGAGAAAGGGGCTCGTCCATATATTGAGGATGGTTAAGGACAACTAATGAGAGTGGATATGCTCTCCTGCACTTTGGGCTCAACTAGACCTAGGAGGGATATTCCTAGAGGCATGAAATGGAATGCAAATAAACACTCACAGGCATACCCAATATACTATCACTAGGCCAAGACAAACTGGTTACATAGATTTATAATTAAGTTGATTCTACACCCTATAGATGCACCTTCAAATGATAATAACATGTTATCCCTTAAGATGAATCCACTTAACCTCCCTTACATAATTTATAGGGTGCATGCATGCATGAACATGATTCATGTGTGATTTGAACAACTTTATATTTCTTAATATTAATCCCTAGTTGTAACGCTGAATCGTGAACAACAAAGAAGAGGGAGATACATACAGTAAAGGATCAATGGAATCACATGTATTCTCATACAAATCAAAGATTACATCATAAACAGGGAACATACTTAATAATCCATGATAGAACTACATAACCCACTTGCAACAAAGAGAAGACCAACACAAAAGCTTTGTGCATTAAAATATTGTCTTAAATTTATCTAGTCTCTATTACAAACACACCAGCAAATATGGTGAGGGAAAACATACATTAGTGATTATACATTCCCCTGCTATTACAAACAGCCATGGAGACATACCACTACCCAGTTGTGCATTGCAAACCATTCCTACTTTATATCAAATGCATTCCAGCTCCTTGCTGACCTGAGTGGCTTTGTTCAATGCCCTAAAATCACCTAAGGCACTTGCAGACCCAAATCGGTTTAATGACCAACCCTTTTTTACATCTTTAGATCATGTATATATGGCAATATTTTTCACTATTGCATTTGGTTGGGAATCACCTACCCCACCTACCCTTGGTACCTATTGCATTCAATCTCACTTACCTCCAACTACTAGTTATAGACATTAATGGCACTTTTAGGCAGTATAGACATTAATGGTACCTATTGCATTCAATCTCACTTCTCAACTTGGAGAGTCATTGCTCCATCCAACTTATAATCACAAAGCACCCTTTCAAGAACTCACAATCTACTACTCACACCTCTACCAACAGTGTCTTCACACAATTGATAACAAATACTTGTCAAGGAAACATAAGTATCATGAGGTCTCTGACCAAAAGACTAACTTTCTGCATTTCTAGGAATATGGATAGTAATAGCAGAGGGATTGTTCTAGGACAGTATTTAGGAGCAGGCTTAGGTCTTATGGAGTTTGTTTAACAACTTCTCAAGGTCTCAAATGGCCTTCAACTCCAATTGCATACCTAGACACTCAATGAACAACAACCACTCACTTACATGTATCAACCTTAGAGGACAACAAATTGAATTTGGACTATTTTATGACTGTCATGGAGGAACAACAGACAAGAGTGTTTGACCTTGTAGCATAAACAAGGATTAAGCCTTCAAAACTCTTCTAGAGGCTTCAGATAACCATCAACACTAAATGCATATTCCCCGTTAGATGTGAAACAAAACAACCATCTACTTGTTTGCAGGCCCACACTGTGTTTAAAGGTAGAGGACAACAAATTGGAGGTTGACTGTCCTATGACAGTTTTAGAATGACACTTCTTCTTCTAGCCTTTGAGGAACTCAATCTACAACTTCTTTCCAACAAAGATCCAAAACATCACATGCATAGATTCCACTGACTTAACAACCCACCATGGTATTTGCTCTGACAGGGAGTACGGCAATTGGTTGTCTACAAGGAAACAGTGAATGAAAGGAAAGTTATCTTTGTATATAAGGAGATCATTTACACACTATTAAACCTCCCTAATCCTAAATGATCATCAACCATTGTTGCATCATCCAAACACCTACAGAGGACAGATATTATTCCTTCACTATACTGCCGTACTGTACTGCTGACATACAGAAATCAAAAAACTGTCTTTTTCTTCAAGAAAATGGTCTAAAACCAATTTTGTTAGGGAGTGCTTTAAATCTGCCTTCTCCAGTCCTTACCAATCCACCTTAGTGATATGTCCTTGCTTCAAGACAACAGCCTAAACTCCATTTTACTGTGCATGTGGATATTTACAAGACAAACCTTGTTTTATACCATTTCTTCCAACTAGTCATTGTTTTTTACTAGATTGGATCATGCCAAACACTTGGAGAAGGAGTCTTCCACCTGCAAACCATAGAAAACAATAAAACCTAACCTAATCTCCTCCATCCTTCTGAAAATGGTCGAAACTTTCAGAGGATAGAGGGCAAATACACCATTTTTGTGCACAAACCCTAGTTAAGAGGGTTTCAAAACAATTTCTACAAATTAGATTGTTTCTACCTTCTACAGGAGTGTCAAGAACTCCAAATAGATGCCAATGAAAGCTATCTTACAAATCTAACAAATTTTTGACATTTTGTTTCACAGGGGATCCGTACTAGGCTGTACTAGATGTTGTTTCAATGAAAAAAAATGCAGAAAAACAGTTTTTTCCTCCTTAAAAGACTCCTCCTTTCATATATATTTGGCATGTTTACAAACTCCATATTTATAGAAACTTTCCCACCGGTTGCCCTTCCTTCTTAGTCCGTACAACTTCCCAAGAAAGGCAGGAAACTGAAGGAAAAAGCAGAATTAATAAAAACAATAAGTTTTATCTTCATAAAACCAAGTTTCTAAAAGAACTTCCTATGAAATAGGCCTTAGTTCACTCTATTTTAGACTAGTCAAACAAATGACTGTCTTTTATTTCAACACATCAAAAATGGCTTTCAAAGCCTTAGAGGTAAACAAATAACATGAAAATTAACTAGGAACAACAACACAAAACTGTGGAGCTCCTGCACCAAAGAACACGTGATCAATTGTTGCAAATATGTGCTAATCGGTGTTGTCATTGATGTCAACATATCTATGTTATCATTAGTGTCAACTGTGCTCTTATTTTGCTGCTTGTTGGTGAAGAGTATTGCTTTGTATAAGTCTTGAAGATCATGAGAATATGTTTATGTTATTAAGTTTCCAAGTGCTTTTGAGAAAATTTTCTCTCCTAGTGAAAGCAGAGTATTCTGGTTTACTGAAGAATAGTTTAGCAATTTGCTCCGCATTTCCTATAGATTACATATCTTTGTCTATGGTTTGGAATTTATTTAAAGGGAAGTCTTTAGATTATATATTCCAAGTTTGAGCCTCTACTATGAAGATTTGAGATAATTCTATTCACCAGAGTAAAAACTATTTTTTTGTGCATTCAGTGGTGACAGGGAGAAAGTATTTTGCTCCGCATTGAAGTGGTATGTGGTTCTAAGAGTTAAGTCTGGGATGATGTTATGTGCCTTCAACTCAAATGGTTTGTGATTTGGTGGTCCACAAGCGATCTTTTCTTTATAACAGTGGCTAACAATGTTGTTCAAGTGCTCCGGTTTGAAGAATTTTCTGGCTAAAGTGATTGGGTGTTGTGCAAATGTTCTTGATGATTATAACATGTTTATGGATGTCTCTAGATTATGTTCCAACCTTTTGATTGGTCTGCAAAGTATAATCTAGATCGTGGATGAAGTTTGTTCCTAAATGTCTCAGTGATAACACTGGTCTTGGCCAACCTGGTTGTTCTCACTACTTGTGGTTGTATCTTGGAGATTGTGGAAACGTGTTGTCGCGTGGAAGATTGTATTTGAGTCCCAGCTAAGGCATTGCATGATCCGCATACATCTTTTCCTTAGCAAATTTTGTTTAGGTCCAAACTTGTTCTAATGTATGTTTGTAATGTCGACCTTGATGTGCATTCCAAGGTTGATGAATTGTATAAATACTTGTAATGAAATCATGAAAAATGTATCGATTGTGAAGATGCAAAGATAAGTGTGAAGTGTAAATACAAAGCAGAGTAGAGGAAATGAATTGCATTTCAATGGAACTAAACTCAGGCATGGAGTAGATGCTATCAAATCAGTTCGCAAACCTTTGGCAGTGGGCCCTAACTTTTGTAGTGAGTATTTTGGGCAATGAGCCCTAAGGCAGTGAGCCTCTGATTTTCGTTATTGCTATAACATATTATTTTGTGAGATAACATATTATTTTGTGAGCTAACACTCACTATGGTTTTTCCCTTATAGGGTTTTTTCGTGTAAAAAAATCTAGTGTTTCATGTGTTGAATATGCAATTGTGCTTAAGTTTATGATTTCATGCTTTCATGGTTAAATCATAATAACAGTGATTAAGTGATTGATGTATTGGTGTTCATAAGAAGTTA